>OU744734.1:27509300-29909300 GCA_916613615.1 Steromphala cineraria | reverse complement strand
CCTCTTGACTACAACTGATCCAAACATGTTGAATGGTTTTAGGTCCGGACAACGCACTGACCAATCCATACTGTTCCAGAAACTGTACAACCACACATGCCCGTTAAGGACAGGCGTTACCATTCATCAAAATGAATTCAGGACCCAAGCACCAGCGTGCGTTCTAACGTTGGCTTCAAGGATCTATCCCTGCAACGTTCCCTTGTCAGTGTACCACTCTCCATTACATGCAGATTAGTACATCCCATCCTATCGATTCCTCCCCAGCTCAGTATTGAACCATTGCCGTAACGTTCATGATAACTAGTGTTTAAATCAACAAATTCTCTCCGACATTTTCGCTGCCGTCTATCTGTGAAATCCACACAGTACCGAGGCTCATCTGTACATCTTATTTCGCAGGGTGGTAGCTGTCCAAAATGTATGACTTCGTGCCTGAGGGAGATGAAATGATCTTCTCATTGCATTGTCGTCCTTTGACGACACCACCATGACGTTATGTTGCGTTATTAAATTGTTGATGCCGCTTCGATGCTATATTTACAAGCCTCACGTTAATCTGGTTTAAGTGGGTTTGCATCGTAACGTTCAGACAGACCAGTATTAATCATTCCAATGCATCTTCCCTATTGCTGGGATTTGGGAAAGTGTTTGATAAAACGTCTTCTAACTATCTTCGATCCTTATCATATTGTGAGTAGTATATCATCATGCCATCCGAGACAAATAGTGCGCTGCGTCAGAGCACTACAATATACGAACCATGTCAAGCAAAACGATAATTAAACTGATTAAACTCATTCAAGTTCAAATAAACTGAGCAACACAAATTCTTTCGACGTCATTTAAAACAGTGCTGAAAAAAGATTACCAAACAAAGTTGATACAAACGCTTGTAAGAGCGCTTTTCTTGACTTTGGATCGTAACCGGAAGTCGGTGCCTGCTAGAGTGGTCTGCCACGTGACTTTTTCTGTTGGTGTTGACTGTTGATTGCGTAAGTTCTATAATGTGTTCAGATTGGCGTTAAAACTCATAGCAACTTCTCGTTTTGGGTCCAAGATTGGACTCCCAAATATCGCCCCGACGTTCAATTAACCATAAGGAATGGTTACGTTTCTTCAGAAACATCATGTTTTTCAGGTTGCACATTTTAAACGTATCTTTATCAGTAATGAAATGTTCTCTCCACTAGCAAATCTTAAACACCGACATTCTTACACAGTTTTCACCATATTTGTCGTACAAACCATTTTTCCATGATTTGCAAACATTTTCTTGATGGAATTTGGGTACCTGTCGTAGTGTTGTGAACCCGATTTTGGCTAACTTGCACCTTAAAGTTAATTTTCATGAAAAAATATCCATGTCAAAAGATATTTTGCTGCTGAGTATACTATCATATGCATTTATCTAACATTGTGACTATTCTTCTACGTCAAGAAACTCAAGGTAACCTTACGAACCCTATCGACACACATTTAAACATCTACCTGCTTATTATTTCGTTGCCGTTCGCAATGTCCGGTTTTTGCAGACTTTCACTTTTCTTAAACGGTTAGAGTAAAAATGGTTCTTTCCTTTACAGTCAGTTGTTTTCGTTGAAATAGTCTCAAATTCCAAGAACATTAAAGTATGACATCTGTGAATGAATGAATAGCTCCCTAAACATTGAACAAAGAACTAAAAAAGTTATCTGTATATCGGAGGTCGGTCGGTTGGATAAACCGCTTGCAAGGCGTATTGGAGAAAAAAAATTCCGGAAAATTGGTATAAACCTCTAATAATGTAGGTAGAACATACGTTCACAATACGTTCACTAAGATGGATAAATGCATGTTATTGAAAGAAATGTCAAACATTTCACTATTTTTTTAACACAAAGTTGGTAAAAATCAGATGGAAAAAAACCCCCAAAAAACATTATTTCGATGGCAGGAACGAAGTAATGTGAGCATCATGTTTATCCCGAGGATGTTCATCATATAAATGCCATGTGTTTCAGATGTGACATCAGGGTATATATTTGTTTTCGTATTGATGATATCGTGAGGTTTGTCGTTATTCTTGTGTTGCAGTACCAGGCTGACACGTTCCTGTACTCCCTGAGCCAACTAAACACATCCTCACTCAGTCAGCAGGATCGGCTCAACTACAGAATCCTCTACGATATGTTGTTCACCTTTACAGAGGGATACAAGTGGAGTCTGTACGTACATTGACATTTCTACTCATTCATTCAAAAATTCAACCAAACAGTCACACAGTCACCAAGTAATGCTGGCAAGATGACACAAAGTCATACTGTCACACAAATACAGTCAAGATGTCAAACACACACACAGCAAATAGTCACACAGCACTGCTGTCAAGCTGTGACACAGATACAGAATCACACAGCAAATAGTCACACAGCACTGCTGTAAAGCTGTGACACAGATACAGAATCACACAGCAAATAGTCACACAGCACTGCTGTAAAGCTGTGGCACAGATACAGAATCACACAGCAAATAGTCACACAGCACTGCTGTCAAGCTGTGACAAAGATGCAGAATCACACAGCAAATAGTCACACAGCACTGCTGTAAAGCTGTGGCACAGATACAGAATCACACAGCAAATAGTCACACAGCACTGCTGTCAAGCTGTGACAAAGATGCAGAATCACACAGCAAATAGTCACACAGCACTGCTGTCAAGCTGTGGCACAGATACAGAATCACACAGCAGCGTCACACTGACATCCCGTCACAGGCACACTAATACTTTCACACAATCACACACATTGCCACTTTTTAAGTGAAATTATTGATATTAGATGTGTGTAATCAGGCCAGCATTCATACCAAGGTCTCAATCTAAAATTTCGAATCCAACTACATATTCGATAGGAAAAATCTTCAACAATCTTCTGACAACAAATTATTTGCTTTCAGCATACGATTATATGCGTAAAATACTTTTTGGATCGTTAAACTGCTTGATAATGTATTTCAAAGGTTTGGATCGATAAATCCGATGAACTTTCTGGAAGGAAACCAGCTAGACCCTGTTCACCAAGTAGAGGCTACACCCTTCTTCACGCGAGGTGACTATGAAAACTACATCGCTAGACTGAGAGACACACCAACTCAGGTGGGTGGAGAGACGGAATGCTTGTCGCCATACTAAGTGAACGTCGATTAAGGTGGATGACATGACTTGCATTATATTGACGTACTAAATGAACCTCGATTCAGGTGGTAACATGACTTGAAATAAATTGACGCACTAAATGAACCTTTGATTCAGGTGGATGACATGACTTAAAATATATTGACGCACTAAATGAACCTTTGATTCAGGTGGATGACATGACTTGAAATATATTGACGCACTAAGTGAACCTCGATTCAGGTGGATGACATGCCTTGAAATATATTGACGTACTAAATGAACCTCGATTCAGGTGGAAGACATGACTTGAAGTATATTGACGCACTAAATGAACCTCGATTCAGGTTGACGACATGACTTGAAATATATTGACGTACGAAATGAACCTCGATTCAGGTTGACGACATGACTTGAAATATATTGACGTACTAATTGAACCTCGATTCAGTGATTTTGTGAATTTTATATTTTGGATGTTTCGCTCAAATATAGGTATTTAATCTCGAATTGTTTATAATCCATTTCTGTATAACTTACAGAGGAGGTTTACATTTAGGTACAATACCTTTGTGACATAAGGACTTAAATTTGGAAACTTTAGGATTTCCCGACCTTAGAAAGTGCAGGATGCCTATCCTTATAGTCCAGCAGATATGTGAAGAATTAATATACAATTGTGCTTTCAAGGATACTAGCATGAAATTTGGTACACAGTAAGAGGATACCCTTAAAGTGAAAATTAGATATGGATATTAGATGATGATGGCTACAAATTAATGGACAAAAACGCTGTCATGTGTGTTTTGTGTAAAAACACAATTTGGGTATTATGTAATTACTTGTTGTGCATATGCTATGCTCAAAAAGAGCAACTGCAGTGGTAAATAAGGGAAACAAATGATTTTACAATAGCATTTGCAGAATTTTGCCCGCCGATTAGATATCTGATTCTTCAGGACTTTCAGTCTTCGCTTGTTGATCAAACCTTGGTTCAAATACTCTATTCTAACAATTATGATGTTTTAAAATATTTTCCATATAAGACTGCCTGATCAAACGACTGCAATGCACATTCACTCATTGACTGTGGTAGCTGCTGTATGCTGACTGAAAGTTGGTGCAGCATATTGCGTGACCGGCATATAGGCAATTCAAGCTTTTGAATCCACAAGACTAGAATATCTAAAATTAACTCGTCTACTCTGATTGGAAGAAGTGCGTTTCAGTCAGGAAGAAACTAAAGAGGATTTTCCTTGGCCCGCTGAATACAAGTAAAACACAGGGTCTGTGAAGGCAGAGATATAAAAGGGGCTCCAGATCTCTTCTATGCATTCGGCTCCTTAGCGGAGGGCCCCGCACAGGTTATGTTGAGTGCGGCATGGATCTCAGCGGGGATCACCAACCTCCGCAGGGATGGTATTTTTTTAGATGGTCCGATCTCCTGGCGAAGATGCGTAGTAACCTGAGGTACACTTCACGTTTGGTCAGTACGTTTTTCACTAAAGCCATTCCAGAAGCCCTCCGCCAGGGACACGAGCAGCAGGACTTAACCAACAGGCTGGCGGGGTAGCAGAGATCAGTTTGTTCACTCCCACGAAGAGAAGAGGGGGAGGTCAGCCTTTCCCTTCTGGGCAGGAGGCATGTCCTTTCGTTTCTGGGTTCTCGGCCTATTGGCATCAGCTTGGGCTGGACGTTTTTTTTGTGTCAGATTCTGGAGCGGGGGTTCCAGATCCAGTTTCGTCTCTCCCTCTCCCTCTCACCTGCGACCCGATGGAGCACCAGGGGCAGCAGACAGGCTCAACCTTACGTTTGAAGAGATGGAGATTCTTAAATCCAATGGGGCAGTGGAGGAAATCCCGCTCCCAAGCCTTACGTCGGGGTTCTACTCCCCTGTGTTTGTTCTTTCCAAGAGTGATAAGAGAAAATGGCTGCTGATTAACGACATGTCGAAGTTAACCATTCCTTCTTCGTACTGCCACCATATTTTTGTCACTTGTTTGTGTCAATAGTCATGCGGTTGGTGGAGCCCTAGACCTAGATCTATCCCTATTCCCATTTTCTGGGAACTCAGTTTCGTCCGACCTCAGTGGAATGTGCTCACATTTGGAATATCATTCGCTCCGTGGTTTTTCACCAGGGTAACTCCAGTTCACCACGTACATGGACGACGGGATTGGTCATCATCGCTGATCGCTGTGTTCAGGAGATCTGGGGTGCTGATAAACCTGGCCAGACAGACCTTTAGCCAACCAACTCGCACACCTTTCTGGGCGCTCTTCTGTACACCTCTCAGTCCCAAGGTAACGGATGGAGTGTATAGACAACTTCTTGCTCCGCTAGTTTCAGCAGAAAATCGGGCTGCTCACCTCAGTGCAGGACCTCACTGGGAGGGGCCGGCTGCAGTTGAAACCATTTCAGATCTTCCTGAATGGTCAGGGGGAAAGTGTGTCAACATGTGTTCCGTTTTGCCAGGACCACATCCCTCAACTAGTTTGGTGGAGGAAGAGGCGAACGTCTTCAGAGGTGTCCCGCTCAACCCTCAAAAAAAGGTGTCTGCCCACCTCTTCATGCATAGAACACACAGTAGGGGTCTTGTCTCCGGGTCATAGGGATCTGGTGTTTGTCCCTGAGCACTTACGCTCGGATGTCTGCTAGCCTTTAACACCCCTGCCTGAAAGTAAAGACAGCTTATTGGTGGCTATGGCTTCCAGGATTTCGGAGATGCATGCTTTGAAGACTGATTTGCTTTGGTTTGAAGTGGGGGTTTGGGGGAGAGCCACACCGGGACTTGCATTGGCCTTCGTGTGTAAGAACCAGGGGTCTGATGAGTGAGGCAGGGTGTTTCACGTTCACGTCTTACTTGATCAGCATCCCCATGGAGGAAGAGTGCAGACTTCTCTGTTCTGTATCAGCTCTCCGAATCTAATCTAAACGCACGAGTTCCCTCCGCCAGAGGAGTAGGACGCATTTCCTTCCCACTTGCAGCAAAGTACAAAGGGGATAGATAGACGAGCCCTCGGTGTCTATCTGCAGTGTACTATCCTCGAGGCTTACAAAGCTGTGGGTTGACAGCCACCAGCTCGTTCAAACTTTTACGAGACCCGCGCAGTCCCTGACACCATAGCTTTTCAAATCAACATTGCTGTGGCGGACATCATGTAGGGCTGTTTTTGGAAGTCTGGATTGGATGGTGCCTCAGGTATTTGCCAAGCAACGCACTTCAGGTCCTGCTACCAAAGAGTAGCTCAACGTTAGGTAGCATTCACGTGTTGTGGCTTTTTCCAAAAACTTCGCTTTTTCCGTGGTGTTGATTGTCTTTCTGCCTGGTTCGGGGCTTGTAACCGGGAATCCTCGCTTAATTTCGAATTTCATTCATTTCATATGAGAAATATATTTTCTGAAATTAAGCCCTGGGCTTATTTCGAAGGAGATAAATTACAAAAAAATTAGGTTTTCTTTTAACTTTCAATGTAAGGTTTCCCTGAAGTAGTCGAGGATTTGTTTGTCAAGGATTCCACTTAATAATGCTGCAATGGCGAAGGAAATGAAATAGACGTTATTTTCTTTTAAACCCGATGATAACCAACATCAATGGTTTTACCCTATCAGTTCCTAATTGTTTATTATGAAACGTATACAAACTGTTATGTTTGGTGTCTAAAATGACACTTGAATTTGGAGACCAGAGCATTTTTATCCCCCGTCGCGCGTTAGCGAGAAGCGGGGGATATAGTATAAGGCAGCGCCCGTCCTTCAGTACGTACGTCCGTACGAATGAAATTGTATATAACTCAAAAACTATTGACCGGATTCTTTTCATTTTTTGTATATAGCTTCATCACCATGAGAGTAAGGTCCCTATAAAGTTTCATGACCTTGAAATTTTACCCTTGTCAGCTGTGCCCAGTCCATTTTGGTGACCTTCATATTATTTTCAAGGTCACAGCGAGGCTTTGAAAATTTCAGCATTGAAACCTGCATTTTAGGCTTGTCAGCGGGATATCCCAAGAACCATTCGCTGGATTCTCTTCATAATTTACACAAAGAATCTTATTGGGAAGGCGCCGGGCCCAGACCATTAGGTTACTTTCACATTATTTTCAAGGTCACAGCGAGGCTTTGGAAATTTCAGCATTGAAGCCTGCATTTTAGGCTTGTCAGCGGGATATCTCAAGAACCATTCACTGGATTCTCTTCATAATTTACACCAAGCACCTTATTGGGAAGGCGCCGGGCCCAGTCGATTTTGGTGACCTTCACATTATTATCAAGGTCACAGCGAGGCTTTGAAATTCAAACATTGACATCTGCATTTGAGGCTTGTCAGCAGGATATCTCTAGAACCGATCCCTAGATTTTCTTCATAGGGAAGGCAACATGCATTTATAAGGCTGATATGTTAAGAACTGTTCTCTATTTTCTCTTCTTTGTTTGCGCAAGGCTTCTTATTTGGAAGACCCAGGGACTAGTCAATTTGTTATGGTCTTAATGACATCTAGTAGCATGACAAGTGTAGACAAGTGTTTCTATGTGTACATTATGCTTTTTGTTAACATCAACTTGTCCTGAGCACCTTGCCATTTGTGAGGCTGTTGAGGTGCTTACCTTCCCACTTCGTTATTGCGGCCCCTCACCGCTGGTTGGGTCTGAGCTACAGTGAGAGTAATGGTAATAGTACGTTTTTTAGTAAACGTCATTATTAATACTTACCGTTGACGAGTCACCAGTAATTAATTCCCACCCTTGTCTCCCCTCCTGCAAGGTGGTTGGTTCAGGTGTCCGTTCTCTCCAGCTGGTCGTTTGTATGAGGCTTGGTCCAAAGGTAGCGCGGAGGCGCGTAACTCCCGTCTTCTGTGATCTGTGTAATCTTGTTGAGAGATAATTAAAAATCTCGAAAATCTTGTTTAATTTAATTGTACTTATATCTGAAAATCTTCACAATATAATGCTCTATCAGGATAGCAAGTGTCGTGCTTGTGTCACCAATAGCACCTTCCCCCACTTATCTGCTGGACTCTGATATTTTTTGTTTTGGTCCATAAATAAATAATCTTGCAGAAGCTCATATTTTGAGAAAATCATTTTTGAGTTATAGTGTAAGATATGTAAATTCCACTGTTCTACCCCTTAAAACAGTGGTTTGGCAAGGATGAAGATTATGGGTGAAACCAACTAATTGGTGTAGGAAGCTTAAATGTTAAGAATAACATCTTTGTAATTTGGAGACCACGATGTGTATATTTGTCTCTGTACCCTTCCTCAAAAAATGTTGTAGGTAGTTCATCTGCATTTCTTATTTTAATTTAGTTAAGATACCGTTTATGATGGGAATCTCAAATGTTTAGAATATTATGTTTATAACTAAGATAAATTTGTGTAAATTTAACATTTCAAATTGATTCACATTGGGCTTGAAGCATTCATGTAAATCTTTTGAGGTTTACGTCGCTTTACCTGTTTTTTCAAAAATACATCATTAAAACCAGTTAATCAACATTGATGTGGCTTTGTTACATTACAGGAGGTTTAATGCAGCTAATGCATCGTACATTAACACTATTGTCATCGGCATGATGTGTAATGTCGAAACAATTTATGTACAAGGTGTCACGTTATAGTACATATACGTTGAAGTTCAACTGGAGAAGATAGGGCCAGATTTTGACTGTTTTTTCTTGGCTTCAGTTTTCTGAGTATGCAGAATTGTTCGCCGTTGCTGTGGAGTTGAACAGAACCTCACATAATGTATCAGTGGTGAGTTTCCCTTCATACTGTATTACTGCATGTACTGCTTACTCGATGTTAGTGTGAATTGGTACACCTTGTCTTTCTTGTAGTTGTGGCTCCTAGTTAAACACGTCCAGATCGAGGAGACGCTTTGACAATCCATTAGCTTCATGGGATCAAACAGTTTCACAATTCTTCCCGGTTCTCGCTATATAGGAGTGAGCAGTATTATGATAGCAATAATGAGGAGAGAAATACAAATTACAACCTGGTTATTTCAATGAGCAGACAATTAAGTAACGGAGTAGGAGATAGATGGACAATCAACCACGCTTAAGGAGCCATTCCGTGAGTTGTCTGGGGTAAACAAATATAGGCTGTTGCAGAAAAGTATCATTTTAAAGCTTATGGACGTCATATGATGACAACTGGAAGGGTTGAAGTCGCGATTGTGATCATCAACCGGGCACTTACAAGCGTCAATCAGCCAAACGTATTTTTGGGAACTTTTCTAACGAGTTGATAACTTTAATAGGTTATATTACTAGTATTCATATAAATTGGACGTGTGATTTTGTCTTCCGTGAATATATATGACTGTTATAAAACATATCATATCATAAATTGCCATTTGGAGAATGAATAGGTGAGGTATTTTGAATTTATATAATGAATAATGACATATGCGTTTGTATCAAATCCGGGGTTCGGAGTGATAAATGATCCAACAAGTCATTCTCTATTTTTTCTTTACAGTCTGATATCGAGAATTTGTTTTGTGCTCTCTCCATGTTTTTTTATATTTTAGCTCATCTGGCCTATAAGGTCTGATGGGCTTATGCCATGGCATGGTGTCCGGCGTTCGTCCGTCCATCCGCCCGTAAACTTTGTGGATTTTCGACTTCTTCTCCAAAACCATAATTTGGAGATAGAAACAACAATGAATACATTGAACTTGTTTAGATTTAGAATCAGGGAAAACAACGTGTTAGTCGAAGACAAGTTTGAAAGGTGAATGAAATAGTCCCGGCACAAGTTTTAATTTGATTGGTTCACAACAACCAATCAAAAGACAGCAAAAGTTGTAACTCCCTAGGGACTTACAGGAAACATACTACCCTGTGTGTACCCTTATGGGTAATATATCTGACTTATACCCTACTCTGGTAGACTTATATTTGACGAAAAAGAGTTGTCCATTCACTATGTATAATATTATTGATCTTGACCTAACTAGATCAACAAATTATTAACAATACTCTTTTTTTTTAGGTTTTTAAAAACATAAACTGACTTCGTTACATTTTAATTTTGTACAAACTAGTACCTATACATGGCTTAAATAGGAAAATACAACAATCTAGACATGGCACAACAAAAAGTACCGCTACCTGTATCAAGCCTCAGTAGCTCAGTCGATAGCGGCGTTGCGGCGCAACATTAAGGCCCCTGGTTCAATTCCCACTTTGGTCATTAACGTTTTTCAAAAAATTCTAAATTTTACAACTTGGTTAATTTTCCTAAGTTGAAGATCTCTTCACTTGTCTTTATTTGGGTTTGCCAAAAAGAATAGGTGTATTAGAAAAGTTGTGGTGTATCGGTCAATATACCTACTGTTAGAACAAAGGAAACCATAGCAACGAGACCGGAACAGGGGTATAAGGCTGCATTTTTAAAAATGTTCCTCATTCTCCCCCAATCAACTCCGCTTTCCTGCACAAAACTATGTTTAGGTAACATTTTTGCAAGAAAGATATTGTTTTAAAAAATCAGCTTACATGTTTTCTTTAAAAGTAAGTTGACTGTTTTCAGAACCGGGTACCTGAGCAGATAGGCAAGCTATTGACTGTGGCCGAGGACACAGCCTTCTACCAACCATTCAGAGTTCCGCTGCAGCGCCTCCCTATACACCACGCCGACAAGTGCGATGTTTTCCTTTTTTTCATATCTTAACAGAAAGCCCTTGACACGCGATGTGATACCGTGTTCTTTATATTTCAACAGAAAGCCCTCACACGCGATGTGATATCATGTTCTTCTGACTTCAGACCTTTGCAATTCTGTTTGACATTTACTTGGAGTGGAGTGACCATGTCTATATCAGCAGTTGTATTAACTTAAATAATATGCTGTGGCACAAGATTAACCTTACCAAAGTAAATAACTAAGCTTTCGAAAAAGTAGACTTTTGCTTATAAGAGTGAAAAAAAAGGAAATTTTATCATTTCGGTGACAATATGTTCTCATTTAGAATGATAGACATAGTTTATCATGAGAGTTATTTTGGGCGTCTTTGTCACAACTCAGATAAGGATCACAGTTTCACATCCAAAGCTGTTTAACAGTTTAAATGTATTTTATGGTTCATCAACTGAGAGATACTTTCCTCAAATTACTGTATGTATTAAATGAAACTTAGCTTCAAACATCCACTTCACATACAGACACGATTTGCAAGAACGAGGTAAAAGGGCAATTGAAGGAGTTCTAAATGGCTTCAGGAGGATGAAGGAGTTTCTGGAGATGGTGAGTTAAGTTACCTAGTACCAATCAACAGCATGTCATCGACTTTAGACTTGTCAAATTTTGAAATCGATGTTATAACATCGGGAAATGTTACTGAAAATAACAAGTTAAAGGTCAATCAGTACATTAGAGCCAAAATACGGCCATTGAAAGTCGGGATTTTGATCGAAAACCGGACAATGTGGCTCGAGTGGCGCGTGCAAATTGGCCAAACGTAATTTTGAAACCTTGTCATAAGCTAACAGGAAGATATATTCGATTCGATAGTGTTTATTAGGTATTTTAACTTAAGGTAGATTAATTTGATGCATAATTTCGAATGTTAAACGTATTTGAGATGTTTTCTTGATTTTTCCATAAACTCAAGCATTTTAGAGATATTATGCATAAATGGATATATTTACAAGTCCAATGATAAGATATGAACTTCAATTAGCATATTAGATATTTTTTAGCTTATAAAAACCAAATAAAATTTAAAAAAAGATACTCTGTGTCACTTTAAAAGGAGATTCGTAGAACACTCCGTTTTTCCAAAATATTTTATTTTGCCTACGTGCCAAAATACCATAATATGTAAAAAAAGGGATTATATCTCAATTGTTCATATTTTATCGCCAGATCAATACCTAAATTTTTACCCCATTTATAATTTGCAAAAACCGAAATCATACGTCCAATTCAGGGGAGACCTGGCAAAGCGTGCCCCGAACATGTAAGTGTGTTAACATAATACAACTTGCAGCATATCGTTGATTCTTCAAGTTTACGATATTTGCTTGAGACAATTAACTGATAACTTCGATACTCATGTGTTATTATTATAAGAAATATTTTAGATCTTTCGGGTCAAGTCAAAGTTGCACTTGGGTTCAATGTTACGTTCTATGAAATATTTGAATTAGGACTTTCAGCTTCGTTCCTTAAGTTTGGTCACATGCTAGAGTATCTTAGTGGAAAAATCATGTAATTTGGTTTCGTTGAACGTCAATCAAAAAACTCCAGCAGCAATGACAACAAATCACCATTATCCATGTGTGAAATAATCATCCTCAAACCATACTTTGGGATCGTCTGGTTACTGGTGAAGAATTTAGAAAATTTGCAATAGTTAAATAAGCAGATGGGATCATATTTTTGAACATCCGATTTTCTCTTATAAATTTCCATTAAAGCCCCATTGTCATACTTGCATGCGGTTCGTGATGAAATGAAGCTATGGAGAAAAAAATACATCACTCGGTAGAAAATTTTTTCGTCGAAAGTTCGATGTCATATTTACATGTTTTAAATGCTTAGTAAATAAATCAAAAGTGCCATAGCTTTTAACGAACCAATTTCTTGTGAAATCATCATTATGTGTGTAAGTTTTAATTGGGCGGCGACTAGGGCCTAATTCGAAGAAAAAGAAGAAAAGAAAATCAAGTCATGCGCTTCAAAGACGGCTTTTAAGCGTTTATTTAGAAACCGCAAACTGCGAAATCTCCGCACTTGATTCGCATTTACATCGACATGCCGGAGCTTACGTTTCAGTCATTTTGGTAAACTGTCTCCTTTTTAATGAGTTTTTGTCTGATCCTTTCATGGTTGGTCGCAAAATATTGCTATCTATACATCAATCGTAACAACAAAACAGAAAAAAACCCAATAATTACTGATTTTCAGAAAATGTTTTCCACTCAGTAAGATAAATCAGTTTACGATATAACACTACTAAGCATTTGGTGTAAAAAAAAAGATATCCACATCAATGGGAATTAAACAATTATTTAGGCAGTATTTCAGTTGAAATTATGATACGTTAATCTGTATAGTCTAACTGTTTATTACGTCTCACCCGCGCGAGTTTCATGGCCCCAAACCGAGGTGGGTTTTTCACAGTCAATATTTACGCTGTCTTAAAGGGGCAGTAGCACGTTTTTTGATAATTATATATTTTAAATTTTTAGCTCATCAGGACTGAAAGTCCAGATGGGCTTATGGCATGGCCCGTCGTCCGGCGTCCGTCCGTCGTCCGTCCGTCCGTCGTCCGTCCGTCGTCCGTCGTCCGTCCGTAAACTTTTGACACTTTCGACTTCTCCTCATGAACCATATACATTAGAGAGCTGAAATTTTGTGTACAGGTACCTTAGCATATGGAGATTCTAATTTGTAACTTTGGTGACCCTGTGACTCCAAATAGGGTCACAGGGGTCACAACCTTAAAAACCTATTTTCATCTTCTTCTCCAGTTCCAAAAGGAGTAGAGAGTTAAAAATGATATGTGCAGACTCCTTGGACAACGGGGATTCTAATTTGTAACTTTGGTGACCCTGTGACCCCAAATAGGGTCACAGGGGTCACAACCTTAAAAACCTATTTTCATCTTCTTCTCCAGTTCCAAAAGGAGTAGAGAGTTAAAAATGATATGTGCATACTCCTTGGACAATGGGGATTCTAATTTGTAACTTTGGTGACCCTGTGACCCCAAATAGGGTCACAGGGGTCACAACCTTAAAAACCTATTTTCATCTTCTTCTCCAGTTCCAAAAGGAGTAGAGAGTTAAAAATGATATGTGCAGACTCCTTGGACAACGGGGATTCTAATTTGTAACTTTGGTGACCCTGTGACCCCAAATAGGGTCACAGGGGTCACAACCTTAAAAACCTATTTTCATCTTCTTCTCCAGTTCCAAAAGGAGTAGAGAGTTAAAAATGATATGTGCAGACTCCTTGGACAACGGGGATTCTAATTTGTAACTTTGGTGACCCTGTGACCCCAAATAGGGTAACAGGGGTCACAACCTTTAAAACCTATTTTCATCTTCTTCTCAAGTTCTAAATGGACTAGAGAGTTAAAAATGATATGTGCAGACTCCTTGGCCAATGGGGATCCTTAATTGTAGATTTCGTGACCCCATGACCCCAAATAGGGTCACAGGGGTCACAACCTTAAAAAACAATTCTCATCAGCTTCTCCAGTTCCAAAAGGAGTAGAGAGTTAAAAATGATATGTGCAGACTCCTTGGACAATGGGGATTCTAATTTGTAACTTTGATGACCCTGTGACCCCAAATAGGGTCACAGGGGTCACAACCTTAAAAACCAATTCTCATCTTCTTCTCAAGTTCCAAAAGGTCTTCAGAGCTGAAATTATATGTGCAGACTCCTTGGCCAATGGGGATTCTAAACTGTAGGTTTCGTGACCCAATGACCCCAAATAGGGTCACAGGGGTCACAATCTTAAAAACCTATTTATCTCCATTAGATGACAGTCTATGGGAAATTTATTTCTCCTTGGATATTTTAGTGTGGACTTCTTTCACTGTCTAATATTGGAGATCTAGAAAGTGTTGAATAATAATAAATCATTTGGGTAAGGAAATTTATTCCGAAATCGTTACATTTGTTTTGTAATTTTCTATAGGTTTTCTTGCAATAGGTAACATCAGTTTCATTTTTAGCTCATCTGGCCTGTAAAAAGTAAACTTGATATGATGCCTGATGAGCTACAGAGCCAATGGCTCTATTTTTCACTGATAATTGTAAGTTAATGCTAAATGTATTGTTGTGACAGTGTCAAAAATCTCGTAACACAAGCCAATCATCCATAGTCAGAGGACGAAGTTTGAAGATTCACTTAAAATCTTGTGTGAACACCTTTAATTCATTTTGTGTAAGAAAAAGGAATCGCATGGCTAAACTTTACTTTATATATTTGAATTATTACTGCTCCATTTAGTTTATATACGTTGTCTTTCAATTGGGACCATTAATTTTCCTGACATCACCTTATATTCCCCCTAAAAACGTGCTACTGCCCCTTTAATGGAAGGCTGATTAAAGGTGTTTATTGGACAAATTAACAAAAATGAAGCCCAGTTTTTATTTTGTTGAAAGATCTTTGAACGAAAATCGAGAAGTGATAAAATCGAGGTTGTGGATGTTTAAAGGAAAATTCCAGTACGATTTCAATTTTATTCCAGCAAATGTTTGAGTTATAAAACACATTCTCACAAATAATTAAATTTTTCTGTCAACGAGTTAAGTATTTACAGAATTTTAAACGAGGACGGGGGTCGCAATTTTTTTGGAAAATGTGACGTCATCGACACACCTCTAGAAATCGATGCAAGGAGCTTACATTATAAACTCCGTACATCTTTGTGCAGTGGAGTTTTCATGATTTGACTAGAATTGCTGAATGTGTGCGTAAAACATCGTTGTGCCTACAGAACGACCCAGTCGTCGGACAGATTATTCAACAAGCAACTACGACTAAAATGCAGGTTTGTCTAGTATTATTAACGATATGAATTTTCTATAAAAAATACCAAAAACAACAGAAAACACAATAAATGTTTTTAAAAACTAGCAAGAGTATAATATCTTGTCGTGTGCGTTGTCTTTTTTTTCTGATTAAAACATAGTGCTAACTTAATGTTTACCTGAAATATGTTGCCGCACTGTATAAATACTCATTTTAAAATCTAAAATTAACACTTTCAAAGAAGAAAACGTTTCTTTGAAATTTGATACAAAAACGTGCATGTCAATAATTTACCTGTTGTATACATACTGTCTATCACTATGACTTTTGCATATAATATTTATATCCTTTCCAAAAACACGAAATTATATTTTTAATGGCATTTTATTTTCTCAAGAGTCACTACAATATGTTGTTTTTTTGTGAATCTGGTACTCTTTCACATTCAATTTGAGCATTTTTAAAAAGCCTCTTATCAGTCTGAAAAGGGAAAAATAATTGTTGTCATGAACGTGTTTGAATCATTGTATTATTATTCAAATACATAAAGAGAAATGCATAAATTACGTAAATCTAGTACTTTGCAAATCGTTTTAAAGAATTAAGATACATACGATGTGATAATTTGTGCATTTTTATGATTAAAATCATACCCTACTGTTCAATTGAATAAAAAAATCATAGTTAAAATAGTTAACTAATTATATTTATTCAAAAGATAAAATAAAAAAAACTCCAAACAGATATGAATTATTCAGCTACATCATCGCAACTTATAAAACACGCGATGATAAAAAGAAAATTTGTGAGTATAATATTATTTTGTATTCCTTACTGATGAGTTGATAGATCTTTAAAGCGTAACTCCCGGATAATTTAGACTAATGTTTCCAAGCCAAACTGTACAGTTATGATCGTGTTTTCATAATATATAGTTCATATTATGAATTTACGTGAGGTCATTATAATTTTAAACTAATCATAAAAGTGATTAATTGCGATTTTAAAAATAATAGTAAGCTCCCTGCCTCGATCGTTTTGTTCCGTAGATTTTACCGGAAGTGACGTCAACTGTGGAAAACAAGAATGACGTAGCTGCCATTACTAACGTAAACAACACCACGTTTTATTTCAGTGATCATGTTCTTGTCGATATTGGCCCATCAAACAAAGTTTTAGTGATTACATTTTAATAACTGCTGTATGAAAGGATATTCAAAGTGAAGGAAAAGCTATATGATTACTTGGCAAAGTTTATGGAAACAATTAATGTCAAATTATCCGGTATATTGACAATGCCATACTCGGAAAACCTGTGGGCTGCACTGTTTGCCTCTGGTGAGTTAGTCGTTGTGTCTTTTTTCCTTATATGTTATCATCTGTTTGGAATCGTTTCATTTACCATCTTCGTATTAAAATTCCTTTTGCATGTGTGAAAATATTAAAATAATTAGCCTTGAAAAAAAAAAATCTGCCGTCTTTCGAAACGTGGCTCTCCGTGTTTGCAGTATGTTCCCTTTGGTTCATTTTCGCCGCATGCATTTCTTGATAAACGGCATATAGACTATAGCCCCATTTACATCAGTGTACGACAATATACGTTGTAAATATGATTTATCAAATTTAATTTTTTTTGTCCAATTTCAAAATCATGATCTGGCATCACTCACTAAAATAAACATTTACTATTTTTTACTTACTTTGAAGCTCATGCAAACAATGAAGGAAGTAATTATTATGGTTTTAATTTTCATAAATACATATATTAATGTTAATTGGAAGAGAATGTTCCATCCTTCAAGAATAGTTTTATGTAATACATAAAATGGAAATATTCCTTTGGAAATAAATGTGACTGAACAAAATTTATATTTATCCAGTGATTTCTGGGACAATGATGATTTATGTGTTTTATTTATGTTCATACGAATATTTCCATGATTGACAAATATGAGGCATGTGTTAAATATAATATATATATTTTTTCTCAACTATTTTCTTTTAAAGATTTATATAACATAAACAAATATTTCATGTTCCATATTAAAAATTGTTTGTTATTTGAATGAACAGCACAATTATATTCTTTATTTCAAACTAAAATATGTCATATTTTCTTGAGCAATCACTCAAAGTAATAATGACAGGTATAAATATTTGGAGTGGCTTTTCTGGAAAACATTTATGTATGTATTTCTGTACTCTGATATCCCCTAAAAAATTAACATTAAAAGTATTAATTTGATATACAAAATAACTTCATTTCATCAGTCAATTATCTTGTTTATGTGAAATTCAAAAACATTTAATTTATTAACAAATATTTGTTTTTACCAAGAGGTCTGAAACAATTATCAAAATATTTATTGAATATTAGGAATAATTTTATTCTATTTATATCTAGTGTATGTGCATGTATTAATTCAGAATCCAGAACGATTTTTAATATTATTTTACAGGCAATGCTCAATAGAGTCCAAAATTAGAAACACAGCAATAAAATCAAATGGAAATTAAAGAAATGTGAATGATATGTGCATATCCCCAGAAGTTTAGCTACAAGAAGGCGCCAACATATATAAATCTAGTATATATTTTATAATAAATAAAATATTTATTGTTAATTATTTACCTCCATGCAAAAACATTTTGTGTCATGGAGGGAATTTGAGGGGAAAAAATCATATTCAAAACTTTCTGCGGAGGAATTTCGAATTTATTTTTTGCAAAAATGTTGATATCAATTATAATTCTAATACTGTAATAATTCTATAAAAATATTGAAAATAAAAATATTCATTTAATAAACAAATCTGAATAATTTTTGTTTTTTATTTCCCAGCTTACAGCAGAGTAGCATCTTATTAACATAGAGAAAAATTTAAGAACTATATTTAACTCTGAACTACAGTATTATTGACTGAAATCCTTGATATTTAATATCAATTACTGATAAAAACACTTATAAAATGCAGATATAATCAATTAAAATTTTGTTTTGATAATATATTAGATAAAGACTTCGCATATATCGTAACATGATCGGTAAGTAATATGGTATTTATAGATATTTAGTGAAATTGTAAAATTATTGAAGGATTTTCTGGACGATTTCACGTCCACCTGTTACGACATTGCAATGCAATTCATAATATATTGTTTTGATAACTTTTCTTTATTTATACGTATAATGTAAAAAACCCTAAACATTTCTTTTAATTTGGTATTTCCTGTCGGTGTTCTGTGGAAGTAGTCCTTCTAACCCGGAGTTTGGTATCGTGCTGTATTTTGCAAAATCAAACTACAAAAAGACAGAAACAAAAGACGCAATTTCACTGATAAACAAACCCACATACATTAGAAATTGTTTATGTAAAAAACACCGATGTTTTCCTAGATATATTTGAACTGAAAAACGCATTGTTTCGCTGTACGATTCCATTGAAGGGATTCATTTCCGGGTTGGTTAATAGATAGTTATCAAATTTTATGGTCAATATTGGGGTTATTCCTTTCAACTATTGCTTCAGAGAGTTATTTACAAACATTTTGCAAGTATTTACATGGATTTGTCGAGTGGTATGGCCGCTACAACCCTCGGTGTTTATTTGTCTGTCAGTGCTAATAATACGACAGACGCCATTTTGCGGGCCGTGTTTTCCACAGTTGACGTCACACATTCCATCGGCAAAAAACAATCGAGTTTTTTCCGGTCTTTTCCGTAAAACAAAATGGCCGACACGTCAAAAAGCGACGTAAACAGTACAGATTTTCACCTTCTTTTTACGATTTTCAGGAAATATACTTGATTGTGATGGCAAAGAGGTGTATTGAATTGATCGCTTATAACTTATCAATGCGATTTTTACGTCTTCGAAATGTACATGCTAAGCATTGTGAAGATATATGAACGAAGTTGGAGCAAAATCACCCGGGAGTTGCGCTTTATTATTGATCAAAACACCATTCCTTACTGATAGTTTTAGTATAGGCCTACTAATGATATATCACAATTCCATTTTAATTTCTTAACGTATTGTTTAGCAGAAATACCTATGGAAAATAACCAATAAGAACATACTCTTTATGGTATCTGAACATAACAAGAATTGTTAACAATATCATTCCGATAATATTTCATACAGCATGTACACCTCAGTGATTTGTAATCAAAATTGGTTTCGTACCGGGGACAACTAAATAAATAGAAAACATATTTACGGCCACAAAGAAGGCAAGATTTGTATAATAAAAACACGAAAATGAATGAGACACTAAGAAGTCCATGCCAACATAGAAAATGCCATCTTTCAAATTAATCAATCGTGTTTTTATTTATATAAACGATATCATTTTGATTACGAACCAACCACCATCATCGCGGATTCGCTTTTTAGGATTCGCTTCCGACAAGATCACGTCAGTATGTCTATTTTTTTCGAGTGATATAATGAATAAATTAATATTCCCTCTTACGTTTATTTTATTTTACAATTGTATTTATTTCAGCAAAGTCATTTAACACTTTATTTCAACCTAATGCATGGTTTCTCTAGCTCATAAAAAATCTAAAAAAAATTCAGTGAGTGTCAGTGTTAAAACCTTGTGTCGTCCGAACTTGGGAGATCTTTTCCAACCTGAACTGAAGTTTTGCAGCAGAAATGTTTATTTATTGCTTTGGGCATCATAGAAGTATTATTTTCTGGACCCGGCACGTCTCTCCTGAAGTCGTGACGGTTGTTACAGTCTCATGTTTGACGGGCCGTCACCGCCCTCCATTGAATCTAGCGGCGTCTCCTAATTTCGTGGTGTGTCGCTGACGTCAAATTCCCGTTGTTTCGCGCTCTCGTTTACCGTTCGAGAGAGCAATATGGCGTCCCCCATCGATACCGGTAAACTTTATTTAATACCAACTTTGAATTTTTATTGCAGATTTGGTGATTGAGCTAAAAAATATTAGCCTAAGTTGAATGATTCATCCATAAACATTGTTTTAAAAGGCTCTTTTTCATTTTTCATTGGAATTTTTATTTAAGCTGTAGATGACTTATTAAGGATTTTGTAGAGAAATATATAAAAACAATTTTATTTCGAAATGTTGATCCCTGGTCACTTCAATGACCTGCCAAAATGAAAACGGACTTGTGAACGGAAAATGAATGTTAGCTTATGTAGTCGAAACATTCAGCATATTTTGTTTCATTTTCAAATGCTTACATGCCTCAAACACATTCAATATTTCTTGATATTTGCATATTAATACGCAGGTAAATAAACAAACTTAAGGTGCGCAGCTATATTCTTTTCTTTTAACAAAATGCCGGGTTTGTGATATGATTACGGTGCGTCTAAAAGATACACTAACGATGCCATCATTTCTTAACGTTTTCTTTCAATGATTGATAATGACAAACCAAACCAAATGTCGATCGTTAAGGGCAAATAACGTTTGGCCAGTTTGCCCTAAATACGAGCTTTGCCATGGTCTCCCTTACATTGATATCATCATTTAATCCCTCTCTGTTTTCCAAAATAACAATTCAATAATTCAGGCGCAACTTTAAACCTTTATGTGGTCAATATTTTGAGCCACTAAGTCTTAAATGGATATTGTAAGTTCTTCTCGATCGAATGTCATCATTGGTAAGCTTAAGCATAAACAGTGATGGAATGTTGATATGTTTAATGAATCATGTATTCAAACAGGACTACATCCCCAACACACGAGCCGGCTGGGGGGTGGGTTCCCTGGAGCACGGTAAGGAGTACTACAAGGCCTGTCTCAAGTGGCACCTGTCCACCGACCTCAGCCCAGAAGATGTGCACAACATCGGCCTCCGGGAGGTCGACAGGATCGTCTCGCTCATGCAACAGGTCAGCTTCTCGAATAGGACATGACGTTTATACTAATATTTAGTTTAGTGAAAATGCTTTTTTTAAACTATTAACATTTATGATCATTACTTGATTGTTATACTCAATGAAAAATATTCATTGATTCTGTGACCTTGAATGATAAAAGTAAAGGTCACGAGATATTGCATTGTACACAAAATTTGAGTACAGCTTTATCGAATAAAGTTTATCAAGACTCATGTACATAAAGTTCGCTCTACCCCAATGTGTTTTGTAATAAAGTATAGTTTTGCCCTGAACTATTATAGTTAAAGCACGAGGACGGTAAGATACCAAACTTATTTGCTGGGAAGTATAAACATTCTTATGATTTCAAATTAAAATATTGTAAAAATAACTTAGATTATGTATCCATGAACAGGGCTAACTGCTGGCTATTCCATGTTAAGAACTCACCCCCTAATTCAATATTGGTGAAACAGTTGATTATGTTAATGTAGCAGTTTTATTTTCTCATTTATAAAGTTTAAAATTTTATTCTATTGTTATTTTTTCATTGTTCAAACAAAACAAAAATATCAGACAACTCATGTTTAATAAAACGTTACTTTTAAACAGTCAAGTTGTGCGGTCATGCCGTGCGGGCCACACTGCCCATATAAGGCTTATCACGTGATTGACATTCCACAAAGAATTATGGGTGTTGTTTGTCAGAAGCGTGGTAGATCGAGATCTATTATTCTTTTTCTTGCTGTTGTCATAAAAGTTGAAGTTGATGGTACCACCTCTAATATTAGCTGACTGTGTACACCAAGAAAAGGAGTACACACTGTATTGGTTGAACTATATGGCACGTTGCTTGGCAGAGACGGTTGACGTGTGTCAACGTCACAAATGCTACGGGGCGCCGTGACCTGACGTGGAATGTCAACGTGGTCACTCGACAAGCATGTCGGAGGCCTATGGAAGGGGATGTGTGCCAAAAATGAATTCATGTACACTCGTAACTCGCACGATGTAACATGTCGTTCTCAACCATGCAATTCTCGAAAAGACGAGTCCAAGCGTGCAAAACTAACATTTCAATCCTGTAAAACTCAACTTGCTGTTCTCAACTTTACAAAGTTGAAATGTTATTCAAGAAATGTCAAAGACAAAACCCGATTTTCTATCTTGAATAAGATTAATATTCACAATAAGCAATGCTATAAGTTACGTTTATCATATGGAAAATGGAAAATGGAAAATAAAGAGTTGTAAAATCAGCTTTTTCAAACAGACTTTTGCATTTCGAGTTTTACACGATTGCAATGTACATGATTTCGCATTGACGGGGGATGTGTGCCAAAAATGATATGCTATGCTTGATTCGTTAAAGCAAACATTTGACCGGCGCGCGCTGATTCTGCAACAGGCAGGAGGAAGGAACAAGTTTACTTTATGCAACGGCTGACCTGGCTAACCGAAACAAATACCCAAATGACAGAATAACTGATCGATGACCAACGTAAGCATAAGGGGGAGTATATAGCGTTCATTCTTTCCGTTCACCCTTCTGTCTGGCCGTCACAAAATTTGTCCGTAGCATATCTAAAAAACCTATACCTGCTAGCTTCACCAAACTTCACTTATCAACCATGATCCCTTGATGTGCTTTTTGGGGGGTTAGACTAACAAATTATTTTTATTTTTGCAGTTTCCATGGATATTTGACTAAACAAATTACTTACTTACTTACTGCCCGTTATGCCCGTGGCATGTAGGGCAGCAACAAAGGTACGCCACTCCGTTCTGTTTTGGGCTAGTTTCTGAACGGTCCCCCATGTGTGATGTAGGGTCTTGAGTTCTCCTTCCACAGTTCGACGCCAGGTGTTCTTGGGTCTTCCTCGTTTCCGCTTTCCTTCTGGTGTCCAGTGAAGGGCTGTGCGGGTGATGTTGTTTGGCTCTCTCCTCATTACATGGCCGATCCATTTCCATCGCCTACGCATGATGATGGTGTCCATGCTCTCTTGATTGCATCGGGCGAGTAGCTGTTGGTTGGAGATGGTCTGAGGCCAGAATATTCGAAGGATCCTTCTGAGGTTCTTGGTGTGGAATGTGGACAGTTTGTTGATGTCCTTCTCGGTCATTCTCCAACATTCTGATCCATACAGTAAGGTGGAGAGTACACAGCTCTGGTACAGCCTTAGCTTGGTCTTTGTGCTGTATTGTGATGACTTCCATACGCTGTTCATCATTCTGAAGGCATTCCTGGCCTTATTGAGGCGGTTTTTGATGTCGCTACCTGCCCCACCGTCATTACTTACTGTGCTTCCGAGGTATGTGAACTCTTGAGTTGTTGGCAGCTCTTCTCCGTTCACTTTCACTGGGACTGGGTTGGAGACATTCAGCATCATCACCTCGGTCTTCTTTTGGTTGATCTTCAGACCTACTTGCTGTGCGTACATGTTGAGGCGGGATGTTTTTTCTTGCATGTGCTGGTGTGTGTGTGCCAGCAAGGCCAGGTCGTCAGCGAAGTCTAGGTCTTCGAGTGCTGAGAAGAGGTTCCATCTGATGCCCCGTGGCTGGTCTGCTGTTGTTTGCCGTAGCACCCAGTCGATTGTCAGATTGAAGAGTAGCGACGACATACAGCAACCCTGCCTTACACCGGTCTTTACGTTGAACTTGGTGTCACTGTTGCCCACTCTGCATTTGAAGTTGTTGTAAAAGCTCTTGATGACCAGTACAATCTCTTGTGGAATTCCGTATGATCTGAGTATGCGCCAAAGACTTTATCTGTGGATGCTGTCAAACGCTTTCTCAAAATCGACATAGTTGATGTACAGCTGTCTTTGCCATTCTGTGCACTGTTCAATGATGTTTCGAAGCGTGAATATTTGGTCTGTACATCTTCTTCCTTTCCGGAATCCTGCCTGTTCTTGTCTGAGTTACTGCTTCCGAAATCCGCCTGATGATAATTTTGGCTAGGACCTTGCTGGGGATAGACAGTAGGGTAATTCCTCTCCAGTTGTTGCAATTGCTTAGGGCTCCTTTCTTGGGGATCTTTACAATGATGCCCTCTGTCCAGTCTTCAGGTAACTGTTTCTCCTCCCAAATAGATGTTAGTAGGGGCTGAAGAACTTGTGCTGCAAACTCTGGGTCCGCCTTAAAAAGTTCTGCGTTAAGGCTGTCTTGTCCCGGGGCTTTTCTGTACTTTAGGGTTTTTATGGCCACCACTATTTCTTTTTTTTCTGGAGATGCTGTGTTGACATCGAGGTCGGCACCAGGCTCCTGTATTTCTGCTTCAGCTGGTGGTGGTGGTCTGTTCAGAACTTCGCTGAAGTGTTCTGCCCATCTTGCCTCTTGTTCTGCTGCCGTGGTGAGCAACTTGCCTTGCTTGTCTACAATGGGGGTGTCAGTTGTTCCCTTGCACTTGCCACTGATGAGTTTAGTGATCTTGTACACCAGTCCCTGTTCTCCTTTGTTTGCCGCTTCCTCTGCCTGACTTGCTAGGTCCTCCATGTAGGCCCGCTTGTCTGCCCTGATTTTCCCCTTCACATTCTGGTTAGCCTCTCGATACTGCTCTTTGTATCTCTCCTTCAATCTTTCTGATTTTGTGTCCATGACCTTTTTCTTTAGGGCTCTCCTGTTCTCGACTGCTTTCCATGTGTCTGTTGTTATCCACTCTTTCTTCCTTTTTTGACTGCGTCCTAGGCATGCCTCACTGGTCTCTGTGTAGGCTGTTTTGACCTGCTCCCACATGGTGTTGATGCTGCTGTTATTTGTGGGTGTATGACTCTCTGCATCTGCTAGGGCTTGAAATTTGTTCTTGAGTTGTAAATTGAAGGCAGTTTTGGTTCTTGGGTTCTGTAGCTCTCCAACATCGAACTGGTGCTGTTTCGTCTTGCCAGGCCCATTCTTTCTAAGCTTTAGCTTCAGAGATGCTGTGACAAGATGGTGGTCACTACTGACATCTGCCCCTCTTCTGACCTTGACATCTTGTAGGGACCTTCTCCATGTCCCGTTGATCATCAGGTGGTCGATCTGGTTTTTGTCTCTTCCATTTGGGGAGCACCATGTCAGCTTGTGAATGTCACTGTGTGGGAAGAGTGTTCCTCCTATGACAAGGTTGTACGCTGTGCATATTTCTAACAGTCTTTCTCCGTTGTCATTCATGATGCCACATCCTTCTTTACCCATTGCCCTTTCGTGGTTGCTGTTGTTATTCCCCACTTTCGCATTCAGGTCACCCATCACAATCTTCATCTCGTGTATTGGTATGCACTCCAACTCGGCTTGTAGTTGTTCATAGAAGTTGTCTTTCTTTTCTTCCTCGCTGTCATTCGTTGGTGCATAGCATTGGATGATGGTGATGTTGATATGCCTTCCCTTCATTCTGATCTTCATCATTCTGCTGTTGATTGGCTTCCATTCCATCAGGCTCTTTTCCAACCCTTTCTTTAGGATGATGGCAACTCCTTCATGATGTTGGTTGTCATCTCTACCACTGTATAGCACTGTTTCTCCTGTGCTGGTTCTGTACCTGCCTGATCCTGTCCATCTGCTCTCGCTGATTCCTAGTATGTGAAGGTTGTATCGTCTCAGTTCTGCCGTCACTTGTGCCAGCTTTCCTGTCTCGTACATCGTCCTCACATTCCAGAAACCGATCTTGGTTTTGGTTTTGGCGCTCAGGATTGCCATCTTCCTGGCAGTGGTTTCCTCTCGGCTTTCATCACTGACATTCATACGAGCATCTTGCGATGACTCTGGTAACCCATCACGCCACATAGTATTGTTTTCCTTTGTTGCTGTTTCCGTAACTTTATCCTTTTGACAGAACAGGGTTGTTAGCCCTGTGTCCAACCCCCAACCTGGAGGACCAGTTGGTTTGATCTCAGAGTTTTCCCTCTCCAAGACAGCTGCCTGTCAAGGCTATCGAGCTATGTCTGCCCGGGTTTTAGAATCAGAGATTTCCTTCTCTTTAGACGGATTGCCTTTCCAGGCTATCAAGCTCCGTCCACCTGGGTTTTAGAATCAGAGATATCCTTCTCTTAGACGGATTGCCTGTCAAGGCTATCAAGCCCCATCTGCCTGGGTTTTGGAATCAGAGTTTCCTTCTCCTAGGTTACGTTGGTCCGCGGCACCTTATTCCGTATTATTCAGGTGCAACCCCCCCGGAGGAGGGCTCCCCTATCCACCAACTTGGGGACGCGCCTCTACGCCGTGTATCCACCAGCGCGAGGACTAAACAAATTATTCGATGATAAATTTCTGTGAAATATACATCTCAGCTTCACCAAATTTTCTACACATGTCAATCATGATTTTGGATATGCCTTTTGAAAGTTAAACAATATGTGAATTTTCTTTTCTGTGTTTATTTTTTGGAAACATGACTAAAGTGACTCAAAATATTTTTGTCCTCAGCACATCGCGTAGAATATTCATCATCACTTCCTAAAATTTGAAACAAAGATCAACCACTATCCCTAGATGTACCCTTTTAATGGTAAAATCTATTAATGGAGATAGTTTTGTGGTTTCAGTCCAAAGCAAACTTACACAATGACTAACCTTTAAAACTATATACTCAACTATCATACAACTTTAAACAATGTTTATCAATTCTACTGTTTGAAATTCTTTGAACAAAGTTAATTGGTTGCGGGGCTGTGTGAACTCTGCCCGGTTCTTCACTTGTTAATTAAAGTAATCCAAAACTATTGTAAATGTTGTGAGGGTAATATTTGTATGCCACTATATTGGCATTCTCTCCCCACAGAGGCAGATCAAGTCATGAAATATCGATACAGCCTCTGTTCTATTATGCCGACTTTGTGGGATAAAATGGGAGATGCCTGATTGAAGAAAATCAAAGTTTTTTGTGCAATCAGCGAATTATTTTGCGCCGGGGGAAACTACCAGAACCCACGAATTTCGGCTAGTTAGAACAGAGGTTGTATCAACATTTTATGACTTCATCTGCCTATGTGGGGAGAGATTGCTATACTGGTACTTTAATATATCAAGTTGAATATCAAATTAATAAAAAATAATGTTTTTATGATGACTGCCTCTTGCTTTTATATTTGAAAGTGAGAAGCACAACCACGTAATTTGTAAACTTTACCAAATCAGGTGAAGTACATTTAAGTAATTGTCACTTAAAATTGAATAAACTTTCACGAAACTAAATTCTAGATCTATTTTGGTATATAATATCGCAATGAAGAAATGTATACATTTTTGGAAATTTTTACTCTTACTTAAAGTGGTTTACAAAATAGATATATAGGTGGAAAGAGTATTGCAAAGATTGCTACTTTTAAGGCATTAATGTTCAAAGGTATTTTACATATATACCCAACTATACATAGTCGCTTCAATATCGAATAATCACTAAAATTTATCGTTGATGAGAATATTCAATGCAGTCTTACATTTACTGTCATTTAAGTTGAATATTTTATTTTATTTTTTATGTCCATTTTATATAAAATTCAACAATAGTCAAGCAAGCAATATCTGGAATGAAAATATGCTTCAAATGTAAATTGGCCAGTTATTCTGTCATTTATGTATTTGTTTCGGTTAGCCAGGTCAGCCGCTTACTTAAAGTAAACTTGTTAATGCTAGTTTAATGAGGACACCAGGTTAATCCTAGTTTAATTAGGACATCAGGTTAATGCAAGTTTAATTAGGACATCAGGTTAATCCTAGTTTAATTAGGACATCAGGTTAATGCTAGTTTAATTAGGACATCAGGTTAATGCTAGTTTAACTAGGACACCAGGTTAATGCTAGTTTAACTAGGACACTAGGTTAATGCTAGTTTAACTAGGACACCAGGTTAATGCTAGTTTAACTACGACACCAGATTAATGCTAGTTTAACTAGGACACCAGGTTAATGCTAGTTTAACTACGACACCAGGTTAATGCTAGTTTAATTAGGACACCAGGTTAATGCTAGTTTAACTAGGACACCAGATTTATGCTAGTTTAACTAGGACACCAGGTTAATGCTAGTTTAACTACGACACCAGGTTAATGCTAGTTTAATGAGGACACCAGGTTAATCCTAGTTTACTTAGAACATCAGGTTAATGCTAGTTTAATTAGGACATCAGGTTAATGCTAGTTTAACTAGGACACCAGGTTAATGCTAGTTTAACTAGGACACCAGGTTAATGCTAGTTTAACTAGGACACCAGGTTAATGCTAGTTTAACTAGGACACCAGGTTAATGCTAGTTTAACTAGGACATCAGGTTAATACTAGTTTAACTAGGACACCAGGTTAATGCTAGTTTAACTAGGACACCAGGTTAATGCTAGTTTAACTACGACACCAGGTTAATGCTAGTTTAATTAGGACACCAGGTTAATGCTAGTTTAACTACGACACCAGGTTAATGCTAGTTTAACTAGGACATCAGGTTAATGCTAGTTTAACTAGGACACCAGGTCTGTGCTAGTTTAACTAGGACACCAGGTTAATGCTAGCAGGTTAATGCTAGTTTAACTAGGACATCAGGTTAATGCTAGTTTAACTAGGACACCAGGTTAATGCTAGTTTAATGAGGACACCAGGTTTATGCTAGCAGGTTAATGCTAGTTTTACTAGGACACCAGGTTAATGCTAGTTTAACTAGGACACCAGGTTAATGCTAGCAGGTTAATGCTAGTTTAACTAGGACACCAGGTTAATGCTAGTTTAATGAGGACACTAGGTTAATGCTAGCAGGTTAATGCTAGCAGGTTAATGCTAGCAGGTTAATGCTAGCAGGTTAATGCTAGTTTTACTAGGACACCAGGTTAATGCTAGTTTAACTAGGACACCAGGTTAATGCTAGTTTAACTAGGACACCAGGTTAATGCTAGTTTGACTAGGACACCAGGTTTATGCTAGTTTGACTAGGACACCAGGTTAATGCTAGTTTAACTAGGACACCAGGTTAATGCTAGTTTAACTAGGACATCAGGTTAATGCTAGTTTACCTAGGACATCAGGTTAATGCTAGTTTTACTAGGACACCAGGTTAATGCTAGTTTAACTAAGACACCAGGTTAATGCTAGTTTAACTAGGACATCAGGTTAATGCTAGTTTAACTAGGATACCAGGTTAATGCTAGTTTAACTAGGACATCAGGTTAATGCTAGTTTAACTAGGACACCAGGTTAATGCTAGTTTAACTAGGACACCAGGTTAATGCTAGTTTCATTAGGACACCAGGTTAATGCTAGTTTAACTAGGACATCAGGTTAATACTAGTTTACCTAGGACACCAGGTTAATGCTAGTTTAACTCGGAAACCAGGTTAATATTAATTTAGGACTAATTTGCTACTTTGATTATCCTAAATCTTAATTTGTTAATGTAATCCTAGTACGTTTCGGAGTGCCCTTTTCCTGCCTCTATCGCTAAATCTTTAAGTCTTATGCGACTTAGAATGTGTTGAGACCCATAGATTGAGTGAACCCATTTACTCCTTAGGTTTATTTCCCTTTTAAAGTCATTTTTGAGGTTTAATTAAAAGTTTAGGGAGGGGACCTCACAGTGCATATTATACACATATTTTTTTAATTTTCTAGAATGAAAATGTTCTTTTCAAAGGAACATTTACCGGAGTTAGGTTTGAAGTCAGATGTACCGACTTATTTTCTCAGTGCCTCCGTGTTATTTGACTTTTGTCAGGAATCTTCGTCATGTGAGGGTGTGTTATGGGTAGTGACGTCATTTATCTATTGTGGTGTTCGTTATAGGTAGATACGTCATTTGTCTAGTGTGTAATGTAGTGCGTGCATGTTGTTGAAGGTGACGTTATTTGTCTATCGTGTAAAGTTGTGTGTGCCTGAGTGTGTGTGGTGGACTATTGACGTTATTCGTCTATTGTGTAATGTGGTGTGTGTGTGATGGACTATTGACGTTATTCATCTATGGTGTAATGTGATGTCTGTGTGAGTGTGTGTGATGAAATATTGACGTTATTCGTCTATTGTGTAATGTGGTGTGTGTGTGTGATGGAATATTCACGTTATTTGTCTATTGTGTAATGTGGTGTGTGTGGGTGTGTGTGATGGAATATTGACGTCATTTGTCTATTGTGTAATGTGGTGTGTGTGTGAGTGTGGGATGGACTATTGACGTTATTCGTCTATTGTGTAATGTGGTGTGTGTGAGTGTGTGTAAAAGGAATATTGACGTTATTTGTCTATTGTGTAATGTGGTGTGAGTGTGTGTGATAGAATAGTGACGTTATTCTTCTATTGTGTAGTGTGGTGTGTATGTAATGTAATAGTGACGTTATTTGTCTATTGTGTAATGAATTGTGTGTGTGAGTGTGTGACGGGAGAGTGACCTTATTTGTCTATTGTGTAATGTGATGTGTGTGTGATGAAATATTGACGTTACTCGTCTATTGTGTAATGTGGTGTGTGTGACAGTGTGTGATATGTAATATTGACGTTTTTTGTCTATTGTATAATGTGGACTGGTGTGTGTGTGAGTGTGTGTAAAAGGAATATTGACGTTATTCATCTATTGTGTAGTGTGGTGTATGTGACAGTGTGTATGATGGAATATTGACGTTATTTGTCTATTGTGTAATTTGGTGTGTGTGTGAGTGTTGGATGGACTATTGACGTTATTCGTCTTTTGTGTAATGTGGTGTGTGTGAGTGTGTGTAAAAGGAATATTGACGTTATTTGTCTATTTTGTAATGTGGTGTGTGTGTGTGATAGAATAGTGACGTTATTCTTCTATTGTGTAGTGTGGTGTGTATGTAATTGAATAGTGACGTTATTTGTCTATTGTGTAATGAATTGTGTGTGTGAGATTGCATTCCACCTGATTGTCATATGGGCCTGTCCAATATTCAAAAACACCCATTTCCAAGGTAAAACAACATGATTTATTTTTGCTCAACTGTTTTTCAAAAATAAAATTATTTTTTTAATGTAATCGATCAGCCTATGAGGGATTGGATAAACTATATGCAGTAAACTAAAACAGTATTCCAGCATTCCTGTTAAAATGAAATCGTTTTATGAAGAAATGGTTTGCTGTATGTCTTAACAAAATACAGGTTATGTAATGCAACATTATTTTGAAATAATATTCCATTTGAAATTCAAAGTACTGATTGGGGATCAGAATAGGCAGATCAATGTTAAAGGGGCAGTAGCACGTTTTTATGGGGAATATAAGGTGATGTCAGGAAAATGAAAATTAAGGTTTCCAATTGATAGACAATGTATCTAAACTAAATGGAGCAGTAATAATCTAAATATATAACGTAAAGTTTAGCCATGCGATTCCATTTTCTTACACAAAATGAATAAAAGGTGTTCACACAAAATGGCCGCCAATGGATTTTATGGGAATCTTCATACTTTGGCCTCTGACTATGGGTGATTGGCTTGTGTAATGAGATTTTTGACGCTGTCAAAATCATCAAGTAATACATCCCATCACTTCCTGAAAAGTTTTATTGTGATAGACAAATTAATTTGCTGTGTTTCTCATAAATAGAATTTAAAGTGGGATCCTTATGCCTGCAATGAATATTGATAAATTTTGTATCAACATCATTAGATTTTAATGATGGATGTAAGAAAATATTATGATAATGATATTTATGATTTAGTTTGTTCATTTTGGAGAGGAGCCTTCAGATTAAATCAGATATATAACATCTTAATTTTAAACAAAATGATAAAGGTGTATATTTATCCAAATTTGGCACTTAGGGCTTTTATAATGAGCTAACTATCCCATGAACAGGATTGTGTTATCAAGGATAAAAAATATTACCCGAATGACAGATAAAACACCACTGTAGTCTGGACATCAAAGACATGTTTCAACATTACACATCAAGTCAAAGAAAATAAAATGAAGATTAAATTCATATATAATATTATTATTTTCCTTGTTTATTAAACAATTTGCATGTTTAAATACAGAACTAAAAAAATTGAATTTCAGCAATGATTTATCCTAGTTTTGAAACATTCATCTATTGCTGAGGCACACAGTTTTCATCCTTAAATTGTTTGTAGATGTAATAGGTAATATTAGAATATGTTGTTAATTCAAGTCATCTAAAATTAGTCAAATTTAAGACTCTCATTTTATTACATGATTTTAAATCTTTTCCTTGTAAAACCAATTACTGTAAATATTTGAAAACTACGCGCTCGAAATGTTGAGGCGACTGGAGGCACGCCATGGAACTTCCGGTCTTTCTGCCTCCATTAAATATTCATGAGCTAGCCGTCGCGTGAAATTTCCCGCGAAAAAGGGTCTATTGTGTGGTGATACCCCAATAGTCAGACGCCCCAATAGTCAGACGACTCAGTTGTTAGACAAAGGAGTTGGAGTAGACCAAGCGCTCACCTATTGTTACAATGGACCAGTCCTAATTAATCCTGAGATACCGTGAATTGTTAGGAATTAAAATAAAGCTTTGTATTCTACATTTACGTTTCTTAATGTTATTTTGCTAAATCGTAGACACAAAATCTCGTGTGTCTTTTACATTTTTATATTTAATCATTAAACTAAAAAGTTTTGAATAATTCTGATTTTCTGAATATATACAAATTGATTCTGATTACAAAATTTATGCACAAATAAAAACTCAATCATCAATCACGAAAGTGAGTTGAGAAAATATTTCCCGTAGAATATTGATAAGAATTCGTATACATACATTTTCTCGAATGTTTATGTTTAAAATCATTACATCTATATATGCTTAAAACAATTTTCGAAAGGAACAATCGTTCATTTCGATCTGAATTCGTTTATTATTGATTTAATGATATATTGACAGTAGAGTACATGTACAGTATCTGTTCTATCAGTTACATCGACGAAAATATTTAAATAATCTACGCTTGTTCATTAACGCTACTCTTGAAGCATATACTTCTTGAAAAGTAATAAGTTCATTCCAATTTTGGTTGTATATTGTTTTATATAGTATTGCAAGGTATATGAGACATGATTAATATTAATTATATACAATACTAGAATTAACATTATTATTTATAAACATTAGTATCAATTATAATTTTAAAACATATCATTCTTTTTTTTTGTCATTGTACAATCTTTCTGTGATATGATCATGTTGTGAGTAGTGACGTTATTTGTGTTATGAGTATCATGTATTTGTTATATACATGTATATTCAATTCAATTCAATTCTTTATTTCGGTATGCGTGGCCTCCGGCCCATATACAGGTAACAGTGAGCAGGTTGGAGATGTTACAACAATTGGCTCCTCAGACGGAGTGCATGATGTATAAAGAGCTGTAGTGAAATAATAACGTCTGTATCACATGATGACATTAAATTGATGAAACTGTATTTTAAATCGTATGGTCTGCAGACAGGCAGTACATATGTTAATCTCAAGTCGTTAAAGGCTGGACAAACCATAATAAAATGAAATTCATCTTCAATATGATCCAGTTTACATACTCTGCATAAGCGCAGTGATCTCATAACATTACTATATCGCCCAAGTTCAACTTGAAGTCTTACCATACCGATACGAAGTTTCGTCATTTCGCGACGGTAAAGGGAACAATCACTATGAGTTAAATACAATTCCGGTTTTAAATAAAAGAATAATACTCATACCTGCTACTAGACTGCAAAGCGGATTTCCACTCCTGAGTTAGAATATTAGTAACCCGTTGTTTAAATTCTGAGAGAAATAGTTCCACACTCCCTACTCCTTGAAACAACCAGACGTAGCCAAACCCGTAACTAAAAAGAACATTCTTAACCGAAGAAGCCCACGTATGACGAATAACGCTATCTAAAGAGTATAACATATTATATGCCTTAAATGGGTAGCGATGCCCCGGCAAACTAGTAATTCTTAGACAAAATTTAATACACCTTAACAAGGACGCTAGATACACAGGGAATCTGCCATATTCTCCCATAGCTAAAACATTTGGAGTCATTTTACCAACACTGAGAAATCGCTTGCAAGCTAGATGATGTACTCTCTCTTAGCACTCATGACGCTAGAGACCCCACAACTCGGAACCATATAACAAAATTGTCATAATCTGGGAATCAAATATTGTAAAAAAGACCTTGTAGGAAAACTGGCCATAAGAATACATCGTCCGCAAGACCTCATATAGAGCCTTCTTTGCCTTAATCGAGACAAAATATCTATATTTAGAGGTTATAACATGTCACTTTTCATATCATACCTAATATTAGCCCGAGACCCCCATATCAGCCCGAGGGCCGCAGGCCAGAGGGCTGATATGGGTCGAGGGCTGATATTAGGTATGATATGAAAAGTGACATTTTGTAACCTTTTTATCATGTATCAAACTTTTTTATCTACAAAAAGTTTTCTAAAAAAAATATATAGATAGATTGTTTTCAAGAAGAAATGTAGGTCTATTAAGATGTAACAAAAGGATCCTGCTTTTATGAGTTAAGTTTAATACTGTGGGCAGCTCTTCTTATTCAAATTACTAGAATATTGAATTATTTGGTGTTTTAAAAGAAAAAGTACAGATAAAAGCGACAACAACATCGTTTCTGGGTGAATTTAACGTACAACTCACGATCTATGCTGCAAATAACGTTACTCTGCAAAGGGAGATATGGAGACCGGTCTGATACGGCTGATATGGATTTGCGGACCGGGCGGCAATATGGGTGCTGTGTCCTTGCCTCTATCACACATGCAAAACACCCCATATTATTTATATGATACATATATATATAAATATGATTAAAAGTAAAATGTACTGGTTCTGTATTTGAGAATGCTTAAAATATAGTGAATGCAAGCAGTCAAAACTGAGGGCGCTGTGAGGTGTTTATAAATGTGATGTCAGAGCGCGGGAAGTCCATTCTCGGCTGCGACGACTAGCTTTTCAAGTTGATAATATGTCAAATTTTACATTGAGTTGTGTAAATGAGTTGTTTCAGGCAAAGTATGTAAAATTGACAGCAGGATAGTCATATTTGCAAGTTTGCGTTTTTAAAGTAATAACTAGTTTGTATTATCATGGCTTATGTAGAAAGAAATGAAGACGTAATATGAAGTGAAGGTGTAATATGAAGTGAAGGTGCAATATGAAGTGAAGGTGTAATATGAAGTGAAGGTGCAATATGAATGGGGCGGTGTTTGAAGTGGGTGGTAAATGCTGAAGCGATGGTTTATGATTGTGGTGAGGTGCTGATGAATTGTGAAGTGATTGTATATGGTGAAGTAGCACTGTTTGGTGAGGTGGCTATGGGCTGTGAAATGATGTTTTGTGAAGTGGTGATGTTTTGTGAAGTGGTAGCACATGGTGAAGTTGTGGTACATGGAGAAGTGTTCATGTACTGTGATGATATACAGTTAGGTGATTATGTGTTTTTGAAGTTGTGGTATATGGTGACGTTTTGATGTACTGGGAAGTGATGATGTAGTTTTGAAGTAGGGGCATATGGTAAAGTGGCACTGTATGGTGAAGTTGAAAGTTCATGCTGAACGGTGGTTTATTGTAAACTGATGGTGTATAGTTTTGTTGACCTCATTTTCAAGGTCACAGCGAGACTTTGACCAGTTTTGAAAATGTTGTTAGCGGGATATCTAATGAACCGCTCAACCTAGAATCTTCAAACTTGGTACCAGTCTTCATCTGGGGAATACGCAGGCCTGAAAAGTTTTCGGTGACCTTGACTTCATTTTCAAGGTCACGGCGAGACTTTGACCAGTTTTGAAAATGTTGCTAGCGCCATATCTCATGAACCCATTAACCTTGAGTCTTCACGGGGGACATAGTATTCAGCTCCGTACGTCCGTCCGTACGTCCGTCCCGCTTCTTGTTGTTAACATCAATTTGCGGCGGGGGATCTTGTCACCTTTGTTACAAATACTTGTTTTTGTTGACTTTGGGTTGTATGTCACAGTGGTGTTGGTATTCATTACAGGTTGCAGTAATTGGATTTTTTCATGTGGGTAAACGGATGTTACAGTACATAGTATCTGCTGAATGTTGTCTTGTTTGAAGTGAAGACGGTTTAAAGTTCATGGAATGATGATGCATTTAATAGGAATATAAAGTACATTAAGTGACAGTTTTGGTTTATGACGTTATTGTTGTTGTAACTGTTAGTGATTTCGGTGAGATTATAGCTCACGGTTCATGAAGTGATATTTGATGGTTCATTAGTCGCTGGTATATGGCTCATGACTGCATACTCGGGAGAGTTGAATATATATCATGTAGGTAGATGTTACTGTAACCTTTGGTAATGCTGGAAACGTTTACATATGAGGCGTCATGTTCGACACTGCTGCAGTGTTCGGTCCCAACATTAAGGAGGAATAGATGTTACTGCAACATCTGGGAATGCTGGAAATGTTTACATATGAGGCGTCATGTTCGACACTCTACAGAATTCGATTCCTATCTTATAGGAGGAATAGATGTTACTGTAACATCTGGTAATGGGAGAAATGTTGACGTATAAGGCGTCATGTTCGACACTGCTGCATTGTTCGATCCCTACCTTGAAGGGGAAGTACATATTACCATGACCAAGGTATTGCTAACCTAGTGGATGATTGATGTGACTGACGTCAAAAATGAGTGCTGACAAACTGATCTTCCTGCAACATGTTCCCGACTGACGGTGTGGGTAATGGAAACGAGGATGAGACGCGGTATCCTTGATATGGTTTGCAATGTGCAAAAAGTTGTAATAAACGCCTCGGCTAGTGTCGCAGGGGACTTACTCTTTTGTGTATGTTGTTTTATCTGTTTTGTGGTGGATGGATAGAGAGATACATTATACTCATAACAATTTGGTTATTTTGTAGTGTGATGCGTGTGTTGTGACCATGGACAGTGACATTATTTGTTTATTTTGTACAGTTGTAAATCAATATAAGTATCTTGGGAGTATTATTTACTCACACACTAAATTTGAGTAAGTCCATCCATGATTTATCAGTTAGAGCGAAAGGGGCCCTTCTTCAATTGCTTTCTATTTTTCCAAAGTTGGGGGTAGTTGGGCCAAATATCTTTTCTAAATTGTTTCACTCCCAAGTACAACCTATACTTTTATATGGTTCGGAAATTTGGGTTTCTGGGAACTTTATGCCATCGAAAAGGTTCATCTTCTTGATTGTAAAAGGTTTTTAAATGTTGGAATGACTCCCCCTAGTATAATGGTGTATGGTGAATGCGGAAGATTTCCCTTGTACATAATTTCTTATTGTCGATATTTAAAATTTTGGTGTATAATAAATATGCCTGAACATCGCCTTCCCAAAAAAGCCTACAACATGACTGTCCATCTTGATTGTATTGGTAAAAGTACATGGGCAACAGGTATTCGTAACTTATTGTTTAGATATGGCTTTGGATTTGTATGGTTATTTCAAACAGTAGGTAACATTGTTGCATTTATCAACCATTTTCGTACTAGGGCAATTGATATTTTTATACAAGACTGGCATTCTTCTCTCTATGAGAGCTCACGCTATGATTGTTATCGCGGTTTCAAATCCTTACTTGAACCCGAATCGTATCTATTTAATATACATCGTAAACATTTGCGTAATGCTTTCATACGGTTTAGACTTGGTCTCAACAACTTATCAATCAATAGAAGAAGATATTTATGTGTTTCTAAACAACAAAAACTTTGTCCATTTTGTAATTTTGTAGAAAATGAATGACACTTTTTATTTGTCTGTCCTTTGTATGAAAACTTAAGGAGTTTGTACCTGCCATCATTGTTAACTTCACATACTGATAACACAAACTTATATTCGATACTTTCCACCAAATCACCTTTACTACAATTCAGAATATCTGTGTTTGTATTTCATGCTCTCTTATTAAGAAGAGACTCGTTGTAAAGCATGTTGTATACGTTGTAAATATTATTGTTTATGTATTTATTGTATATGGGCCTATTGCCTACGTGCAGAAATAAACTGATTGAATGATTGATTGATTATTTTGTAGTCTGGTGTGTGTGTGTGTAGTAGGGTAGTGACATTATTTGTCTATTGTGTAAAGTGGTGCGTGTATATTGGGGCAATGACGTTATTTGTCTATTGTGTAAAGTGGTGCGTGTATATTGGGGCAATGACGTTTTTTTGTCTATTGTGTAGTCTGGTGTGTGTGTTTGTTGTTTTTAGTGACGGTATTTGTCTATTGTGTAGAGTAGTGCGTGTATGTTGGCAATAGTGACGTTCTTTGTCTATTGTGTAGAGTAGTGCGTGCATATTGGCGATAGTGACGTTATTTGTCTATTGTGTAGAGTAGTTCGTGTATGTTGGCGATAGTGACGTTATTTGTCTATTGTGTAGACTAGTGCGTGTATGTTGGCGATAATGACGTTATATTTGTCTATTGTGTAGAGTAGTGCGTGTATGTTGGGGATAGTGACGTTATTTGTCTATTGTGTAGAGTAGTTCGTGTATGTTGGCGAAAGTGACGTTATTTGTCTATTGTGTAGAGTAGTGCGTGCATATTGGCGATAGTGACGTTATATTTGTCTATTGTGTAGACTGGTGCGTGTATGTTGGCGATAGTGACGTTATTTGTCTATTGTGTAGAGTAGTTCGTGTATGTTGGGGTAGTGACGTTATTTGTCTATTGTGTAGAGTAGTTCGTGTATGTTGGCGATAGTGACGTTATTTGTCTATTCTGTAGAGTAGTGCGTGTATGTTGGCGATAGTGATGTTATTTGTCTATTGTGTAGAGTAGTGCGTGTATATTGGCGAAAGTGACGTTATATTTGTCTATTGTGTAGAGTAGTGCGTGTATGTTGCGGTAGTGACGTTATTTGTCTATTGTGTAGAGTAGTTCGTGTATGTTGGCGATAGTGACGTTATATTTGTCTATTGTGTAGAGTAGTGCGTGTATGTTGGCGATAGTGACGTTATTTGTCTATTGTTTAGAGTAGTGCGTTTATGTTGCGGTAGTGACGCCATTTGTCTATTGTGTAGAGTAGTTTGTGTATGTTGGCGATAGTGACGTTATTTGTCTATTGTGTAGAGTAGTTCGTGTATGTTGGCGATAGTGACGTTATATTTGTCTATTGTGTAGAGTAGTGCGTGTATGTTGCGGTAGTGACGTTATATTTGTTTATTGTGTAGAGTAGTGCGTGTATGTTGGCGATAGTGACGTTATTTGTCTATTGTTTAGAGTAGTGCGTTTATGTTGCGGTAGTGACGCCATTTGTCTATTGTGTAGAGTAGTGCGTGTATGTTGGCGATAGTGACGTTATTTGTCTATTGTGTAGAGTAGTTCGTGTATGTTGGCGATAGTGACGTTATATTTGTTTATTGTGTAGAGTAGTGCGTGCATATTGGCGATAGTGACGTTATTTGTCTATTGTGTAGAGTAGTTTGTGTATGTTGGCGATAGTGACGTTATTTGTCTATTGTGTAGAGTAGTTTGTGTATGTTGGCGATAGTGACGTTATTTGTCTATTGTGTAGAGTAGTGCGTGTATGTTGGCGATAGTGACGTTATTTGTCTATTGTGTAGAGTAGTTTGTGTATGTTGGCGATAATGACGTTATATTTGTCCATTGTGTAGAGTAGTGCGTGTATGTTGGGGATAGTGACGTTATTTGTCTATTGTGTAGAGTAGTGCGTGTATGTTGGCGATAGTGACGTGATATTTGTCCATTGTGTAGAGTAGTGCGTGTATGTTGGGGATAGTGACGTTATTTGTCTATTGTGTAGAGTAGTGCGTGTATGTTGGCGATAGTGACGTTATTTGTCTATTGTGTAGAGTAGTTCGTGTATGTTGGCGATAGTGACGTTATATTTGTCTATTGTGTAGAGTAGTGCGTGTATGTTGCGGTAGTGACGTTATATTTGTTTATTGTGTAGAGTAGTGCGTGTATGTTGGCGATAGTGACGTTATTTGTCTATTGTTTAGAGTAGTGCGTTTATGTTGCGGTAGTGACGCCATTTGTCTATTGTGTAGAGTAGTTTGTGTATGTTGGCGATAGTGACGTTATTTGTCTATTGTGTAGAGTAGTTCGTGTATGTTGGCGATAGTGACGTTATATTTGTTTATTGTGTAGAGTAGTGCGTGCATATTGGCGATAGTGACGTTATTTGTCTATTGTGTAGAGTAGTTTGTGTATGTTGGCGATAGTGACGTTATTTGTCTATTGTGTAGAGTAGTTTGTGTATGTTGGCGATAGTGACGTTATTTGTCTATTGTGTAGAGTAGTGCGTGTATGTTGGCGATAGTGACGTTATTTGTCTATTGTGTAGAGTAGTTTGTGTATGTTGGCGATAATGACGTTATATTTGTCCATTGTGTAGAGTAGTGCGTGTATGTTGGGGATAGTGACGTTATTTGTCTATTGTGTAGAGTAGTGCGTGTATGTTGGCGATAGTGACGTGATATTTGTCCATTGTGTAGAGTAGTGCGTGTATGTTGGGGATAGTGACGTTATTTGTCTATTGTGTAGAGTAGTGCGTGTATGTTGGCGATAGTGACGTTATTTGTCTATTGTGTAGAGTAGTTTGTGTATGTTGGCGATAGTGACGTTATTTGTCTATTGTGTAGAGTAGTGCGTGTATGTTGCGGTAGTGACGTTATTTGTCTATTGTGTAGAGTAGTGCGTGTATGTTGGCGATAGTGACGTGATATTTGTCCATTGTGTAGAGTAGTGCGTGTATGTTGGCGATAGTGACGTTATTTGTCTATTGTGTAGAGTAGTGCGTGTATGTTGCGGTAGTGACGCCATTTGTCTATTGTGTAGAGTAGTTTGTGTATGTTGGCGATAGTGACGTTATTTGTCTATTGTGTAGAGTAGTGCGTGTATGTTGCGGTAGTGACGTTATTTGTCTATTGTGTAGAGTAGTGCGTGTATGTTGGCGATAGTGACGTTATATTTGTCCATTGTGTAGAATAGTGCGTGTATGTTGCGGTAGTGACGTTATTTGTCTCTTGTTTATTGGGTCGCATACCTATTCGTCGAATTTCTAGTTTTAGGATAGAAAAATTCATTCGACGGATAAGAATTATGATTTTAGTTGTTAATTGACTTACATAACGTTGGAACGTTCCAAAAAATGAGAAAAGGGGTGTTTGGACTCTCATTCATTTTAATTTCATTCACTTAAAGTTAGGATGTTTCAACATATCATCTTCATTTCGATGTTGTCTTAAATGAGTAAATACATTTTACATATGAGAGCAAAAGTTGAATGGAAAGAAAAAGGTGAAAACTTAATTCTTTTTTTAACAAATCAATTAATAATGTTAACAAAATTATTCAAAGTTAAATCCAAAAATGGAGAAAATTTAATAAACACAGAAAATTTTACCAGAAGAGATATCATACTATCAACATTTCTACACAAACCAAGCATGTAGTGATATAGATCTGAATGAACTTTTCAAGGAATTAAATTTTCCAAAACTACGTGAAAAGAAAAATAATTTTATTGAAGGGGGACTAAATATGATACAAAACGGAATTATATTCATAATTGATCTACATGTATTAAGTGAACACGGAGATTTAAAAAAATTAAGATCTTTACTGATTCTAACAAACGTAAACCGCATTGTTAATAACTACCGGAATAACTACCTCTGTTAAAACATACTGATAATATATTAAGACTAAACATCTTGAACTGTGAGATAACCTTCAGAATCCCATCCTGTCTTACTTCATTTCAGATATGTGAATCAACCAAAGGTTGCAGACTCTTCTATGATGTCCTCAACACTAATAATGTTAACACACCAAAATATAGTCAGAAGTGGGAAGCAGATTTCCATCATCCAGTGAGCCAAAACGATTGGCAAGAAATAAACATTATCAATTTCTCATCTCATCTTGGTACAAAAAAGATTTGGTACTCAATCATCCACAGAATTTTCCCATTGAACGAACTCTTTTACAAAACGTTTTGAAAGATTTCTACAGAAACTATGTTGCATCCATTTTATGATTGTCCAATAGTGAATGGTGTCTTGGATAGACTTAAAACAATAATAGAGCAAAAAGATTCACAATTCAACTTTTCAAAACACAATATTTGACTCGGTTATCCTGAAAGGCGAACATTTGATTCTAAACCTAATAATAATACCTTCTCATGTAAGCAGCTTACTTCATTACAAGCGATCTATCGTAAAGTTTGTAACAACCCGTACATCCCTTCATTAATTAAGTTAGATTCTCCCGGGGTCTCTTGCTCGCAAAGATTCGACCGATCGGTACAAAATCCCTTAACCGTTATTCGACGGATAGGTACAGTTCAGTTTTGAAAATTCGACGGATTAGGCTGTAATCGTTTATTGTGGTGTACGTCTGTGTTGAATAGTGTCATTATTTGTTTATTATGTGGTGTGATTTGTGTTTGTTTTGTGTTATGACGCTATTTGTCAATTGTGTACTGCGTTATGTGTTGTGTGTTTGTTTTCTGTAATGACGTTATTTGTACATGGTGTAATGTTTTTTGTGTTTGGTGTTCGTTTTGTGTATTGACGCTATTTGTACATGGTGTGTTATAATATTCTTTGTCTTTTGTGTTCTGTGGTGTGTTTATCTTGTGGGCAGTGACGACATTTTCCTATAATGTAGTCTGGTATGTGTGTGTTTTGGTTAGTGACGTTTATTTTGTAATGTGTCCTGCGGTGTGTTGCTTTGGGTAGTGACGTTGAGTCTGTATTGTGTCCTGCGGTGTGTTGCTTTGGGTAGTGACGTTGAGTCTGTATTGTGTCCTGCGGTGTGTTGCTTTGGGTAGTGACGTTGATTCTGTAATGTGTCCTGCGGTGTGTTGCTTTGGGTAGTGACGTTTATTCTGTATTGTGTCCTGCGGTGTGTTGCTTTGGGTAGTGACGTTGAGTCTGTATTGTGTCCTGCGGTGTGTTGCTTTGGGTAGTGACGTCGTTTGTCTTTTTTTGCAGTGTTGTATGTATGTTGTTGGTGAAAACGTTATTTGTTTATTCTGTAGTGTGGTATGTGGTTGTATGTATGTAAGGGCCACAGTGGTTAGACCTTGAGCTTTGGGGACCCTGTGACTCTGTGACCCCGATAAAGGGCCATCGGGGCGGTGCCCTCAAAACATGTTTTCATTTTCTTCTTCAGATGCTAAGGCCCAAAAGCTGCAATCTTTTCTTCAGAATCTATACTAATAAGGATTATGATTTATAGCTTAGGTGCAAAACGAAACTGAATTAAATATGAAGTCTGATGAGCTACAGAGCCAATAGCTCTAGTTTTCGAGTGGCGTGTGAATAAAGGTTGTGACAAAATCTGTTCTGCTGCCGTGGGTAGTAACGTTATCTGTTTTGTGTTTAGGTGATGAGGCGACAGGGATTCAATGGGTCTGTTGCTGATTATTTTGGTATTTTGAAAAACGACACAACCCTTCACATGGAGACCGAGGTAAATGTTTATTACTATTCTCAAAGATTACACATTACATATGTCTAGTCAAACGTTATGACCTCCTATTCAGGAAGTACAATTATCTGGCTTGGTTGAAATCAAATCTGACATTTTTACCCCTGCTCCTCATTATGACGTAGAAGTAACAAATTATAAAACATTAGGTCCTTTCTTTGAGTAGCGAATAATCAAGAGTTTGCATAGTCAGGTGTAAACATGGAACTTATACTAACGGCCATAAAACAGTAATTCAGTTTTCTTACAACGAATAATTATTAGTCCTCGTAATGTATAGAAAACACCATCCCCTTTTCAACCAAAATAATTCACTTGCTTCATTTTATCATGACCTTGCTTATTTTGATATTTTGATACACCCTTCGTCAAGCACCCTGTATCAGCCGGCAGGGCAGATAACCTGTATCAACCCGTCTTCAAGGGTAAAAATCTGTATGAGTCCGTTATCAAGGGACTTGAACCTGGAACCCTAGACAACGAACGCAAAAAATAGATCGAAGTCGCGAAGTATTTAGAGTTGTGTCCCTGATGTTTGAACGTGGCCGACATCGCAAAGAAAACGCTGCAGTCAGGATTTGTCAGTTTCTTAAATCTAACTTTCCACATTGATAATTCAACCAGGGAGAAAATTGATTAAATGTCACAAGTGGCATAGACTCGGGAGTTTAATGATTATCAGTATGTGTTCGTAAGCCAAACGGATAAAATCAGCCACATGTTAATGTTTTGAATTAAAATTTTAAAATGTTACAATTATTTTATGGTAAGTATATAATTATGATAAAAATAGTTTGATATGGGTATTTTCATATCACATTCTGTATCATATACTTGGTTATAAATACAGAGAATTTGAATGCACGATACCACCCTCCGTCAAGCACCCTGTATCAGCCCACAGGGCAAATAACCTGTATCAGCCCGTCAAGGGCAAAAACCTGTATCAGCCCGTCGTCAAGGGACTTGAACCTGGAACCCTAGGCAACGAATGCGAAACATAGATCGAAGTCGCGAGGAATTTAGAGTTATCTCCCTTTGTACAGCTGACATTTGAACATGGTCGACATTGCAAAGAAAACGCTACAGTCACTTGCGGATAGGATTTGTCGGTTTGATACAATCTATCTATATCTAGAGAGAAAAATAGGATCAAACGTCGCAAGTGGTTATGCTCAGGAGCTCTGACTATCGGTTTGTGTCACTTAAAGTGACACAGAGTATCTTTCTTAAAATTTTATTTGGTTTTGATAAGCTACAAAATATCTAATATGCTGATTGAAGTTCATATCCCATCACTGGATTTGCTAATATATCCATTTATGCATATTATCTCTAAAATGCTTGATTCTATGGAAAAATCAAGAAAACATCTCAAATACGTTTAATATTCGAAATTATGCATCCAATTAATCTACCTATTAGTTACAATACCTAATAAACAGTATCGGATCGAATATATCTTCCTGTCAGCTAATGACAAGGTTTCAAAATTACGTTTGGCGAACTTGCGCGCGCCACTCGAGCCACATTGTCCGGTTTTCGATCAAAATCCCGACTTTGAATGGCCGTATTTTCGCTCTAATGTACTGAATGATTTTTAACTTGTTATTTTCAGTAACAGTTAGTGGTTCCCGATGTAATAACATCGATTTCAAAATTTGACATATGTGATCCTATCAACATACTCTGTGTCTCTTTAACATTTAGCAAAGTGGACACTCATTTTAGATTCTAATGATATGAATTCAAATTTTAAAATGTAACAATTATTTCCGATGTTTGTTTGGTAAGTATATATGATAAAAATGGTATATAATGGGTATTTTCATATCACATTCTGTATCAGCCCTCGACCAATATCAGCCCTCGAACTAAAGCTCTCGGGCTGATATTGGGGTCTCGGACTTATACAGAATGTGATATGAAAATACCCATATAATACTATCTATGTATCAGCTAAAGCTCTCGGGCTGATATTTGGGTCTCGGGCTGATACAGAATGCAATATGAAAGACTGGATCCTTCCTTCTATTATTTACATGATAGGTTCATGCACAATATATACTTTTTATTTTTTAGACACACACACACACAGACGCGCGTCTGTGTGGTTTGAAGATGTATACTAGCACAGTTATGAGGTTGCGTAAATACTGAAGGAAAGTCAGTATTGAGTATGCCCCAACTGTCGCAACTGTCTGGTAACGATTTTGCTTACAACCAATCAGTGTTCTTATCATAGCTCTCGGAATATCACGCCATGCCTGCTGCAGACACTGGAAGAGATCGTCCAAATTCCGCGGTGGAATACGCTTCCCACGAACCCTCTGACGTAGCACATCCCATAAATGTTCAATAGGGTTTATGTCCGGACTTTTAGCAGGCCAAGGCAACACTGTGATGTTAATGTTCCTCAGGAAATCAGCTGACACATGAGCCGTATGGGAACGAGCATTGTCCTGTTGAAGCTCAAAACGCCGCCCTGTTCTCTTGCAAACGGTTCAACCACAGGACGTACGACCTCGTCACGGTATCGGACACCTGTCAGGCATCCATCAAGGCGAATAAGTTCTGTTCTGTTGTCGTATGTGATGCCGCCCATACTATAACTGACCCACCACCGTATCTGTTATGGGTTTTTTTTATGGTGCTCCGCTGATACCTTTCATTTTGGTAGCGTGTTCCAAATTGAATCTACACTCGTCACTGGACGTCAATGACGTAGCTGTCTAACACTTTAACGCTGGACCCACTCCAGTCTGCGTTTCTGATGCTTCTGTGACAACCGTACGCCAACAAAAGGTATTCTGCTTTTTAAACTTGCTGTCTTAAGTCTGTTTCGTACAGTTTGGTCACTTATCCGGATCTGTGTGACAGCCCTGAGGTCGGCGTTCATCTTCGATGATGGTTTGCAGTGATTCTGCAAGAGCATTCGGTCCTGTCTTGGTGCTTTCCTTTTAGGTCGTCTCCGACCTTTTCTCATCGCAACATCACCAGTCTGACGGTAGAGGTTCCACAGACGAGATAAGACACTGACATTGCCTGCCATTATGAGCCTAAGCCTAATACAGTTGCTCAACCAATGATGAAAAAAAACCACATGAATTGCACAATTTCTAGAAACCCACCTTTATGAACATTGAAACTCTTAAGGCATTTTGGTATCATTATCAAAGAAATATGCGATCCCTTATTTTTCCTCACTATAAATAATATATTCAAGTCAAAACGGAATGATGTGAATATTGTTTAAATGAGTAAATGTTGTTTGAAATGGTATTGACCTACGAAAATTGCAGAAACAACATGTACTTAATTTTCAAAGGAAGTTTGATTCAATGTATGCTTTGGCATCCTTTTCTACAGGCTTTGAGCGTAATTGAATTTACATTATAGGTACAAATCATACTATGTGTTAAGAAAATACCTTTTGTAAAATCATAATCTATTTTTATCTTGATTCTGCATAATATGCTGACTTAGAAATTATATTTCTTTTGTTCTGTAGGAAGAAGTGTTGAAAGGTTTCCAACAAATCGTCAACGAGCGGGTGAAACCGAGACTCGCTGAAATGTTCAACAACCTCCCAAACCTGCCTGTGCGGTAATCACATCTTTGTCTTTAATTGTAGTCAGCGATGTGGCCACTTTTGTTAATCATAAATAATTGTGCATCTGAAGTCCTCTGTAACTTTATAACGAAATAAATGGCAGCTGTCACCTTTGCGTTAAATTAACTCTTACAAACCTCACAAATTAACCACACATAAAATCCACAGTTGTTGCGTATTGAATATGTGAAACTGTGAGTGGAGATGTGTATAAGATGCTTCAGAAGGGAGCTCTGTATAACGGTGTGTGTTAACTACCACAGAGTGGAGCCAATGCCCTACGACGGACCAGGGGGTCAGTATATCTCTGGATCAGAAGATGGATCAAGACCTGGAATTTTCATGGTTAATCTTTTCCGGCCAAAAGAAACGTAAGTGGGATGTCATTTCTTATTTATCAGTTTATCTAGTGATGAGCAGATACGATATATCTGTAGCGATTCGAGCATGCGATTGCAAGAAATTTAGCACACACGTATGTACAATCCTTATAATATATGATGTGTGTCTATCTGCAGAGGAACCTATGTGATGGTACCCATCACACTGCACGAGTCCATCCCAGGACACCATCTGCAGGTGCGTCCACAATTTACACTCACACTTCAACTTCCTCCATTTCATACAAGAATATTGTTTTCTGATGATTTGGAAACATTATATACTATATCTCATTTCCTTTATAATCTGTTCCAGGCAAGCTATGCCTTAAAGGCAAATCTACCGAATTTTCGTCGAAATATGGAATTAACACGTTACTACGAGATTCCATACCATTTTCCTGTTTACACTGCCTATATTGAGGTAAGATTGTCATATCGGGATCTCTATTTACGAACTTACAATACAGTTCTTGAAATACATGTACCTATATTTACTTTTCTAAGTTTATTTTTATCATTCTTTCAGGGTTGGGCGCTGTATGCCGAGTCACTTGGCGAGGAGCTTGGGCTTTACAGATATGACCACGAACTGTACGTGACACAAAACCTCCCCAACAAATCTACATCTCAAATCATCTGCATGCCTTCAATACTCATGCTTTTTACCTCTGATACACAACAATATACCGGAATCAAAGATACACCCACTTTCTTTAATACCACTCACCCGAACAACTCAGAGTAAGCTTTCCAAATCTAAAACCTGCACTCTTACATTACACTTACAACACTAGTATAAACCTGCACTCTTACATTACACTTACATTACTAGTATAAACCTGCACTCTTACATTACACTTACATTACTAGTATAAACCTACACTCTTACATTACACTTACATTACTAGTATAAACCTGCACTCTTACATTACACTTACAACACTAGTATAAACCTGCACTCTTACATTACACTTACATTACTAGTATAAACCTGCACTCTTACATTACACTTACATTACTAGTATAAACCTACACTCTTACATTACACTTACATTACTAGTATAAACCTACACTCTTACATTAGACTTACAACACTAGTATAAACCTGCACTCTTACATTACACTTACAACACTAGTATAAACCTGCACTCTTACATTACACTTACAACACTAGTATAAACCTGCACTCTTACATTACACTTACAACACTAGTATAAACCTGCACTCTTACATTACACTTACAACACTAGTATAAACCTGCACTCTTACATTACACTTACAACACTAGTATAAACCTGCACTCTTACATTACACTTACAACACTAGTATAAACCTGCACTCTTACATTACACTTACATTACTAGTATAAACCTGCACTCTTACATTACACTTACAACACTAGTATAAACCTGCACTCTTACATTACACTTACAACACTAGTATAAACCTGCACTCTTACATTACACTTACAACACTAGTATAAACCTGCACTCTTACATTACACTTACATTACTAGTATAAACCTGCACTCTTACATTACACTTGCATTACTAGTATAAACCTGCACTCTTACATTACACTTACAACACTAGTATAAACCTGCACTCTTACATTACACTTACATTACTAGTATAAACCTGCACTCTTACATTACACTTACAACACTAGTATAAACCTGCACTCTTACATTACACTTACATTACTAGTATAAACCTGCACTCTTACATTAGACTTACAACACTAGTATAAACCTGCACTCTTACATTACACTTACATTACTAGTATAAACCTGCACTCTTACATTACACTTACATTACTAGTATAAACCTGCACTCTTACATTACACTTACAACACTAGTATAAACCTGCACTCTTACATTACACTTACAACACTAGTATAAACCTGCACTCTTACATTACACTTACATTACTAGTATAAACCTGCACTCTTACATTACACTTACAACACTAGTATAAACCTGCACTCTTACATTACACTTACATTACTAGTATAAACCTGCACTCTTACATTACACTTACATTACTAGTATAAACCTGCACTCTTACATTACACTTACAACACTAGTATAAACCTGCACTCTTACATTACACTTACAACACTAGTATAAACCTGCACTCTTACATTACACTTACATTACTAGTATAAACCTGCACTCTTACATTACACTTGCATTACTAGTATAAACCTGCACTCTTACATTACACTTACAACACTAGTATAAACCTGCACTCTTACATTACACTTACATTACTAGTATAAACCTGCACTCTTACATTACACTTACAACACTAGTATAAACCTGCACTCTTACATTACACTTACAACACTAGTATAAACCTGCACTCTTACATTACACTTACATTACTAGTATAAACCTGCACTCTTACATTAGACTTACAACACTAGTATAAACCTACACTCTTACATTACACTTACATTACTAGTATAAACCTGCACTCTTACATTACACTTACAACACTAGTATAAACCTGCACTCTTACATTACACTTACAACACTAGTATAAACCTGCACTCTTACATTACACTTACAACACTAGTATAAACCTACACTCTTACATTACACTTGCATTACTAGTATAAACCTGCACTCTTACATTACACTTACAACACTAGTATAAACCTACACTCATACATTACACTTGCATTACTAGTATAAACCTGCACTCTTACATTACACTTACAACACTAGTATAAACCTGCACTCTTACATTACACTTACAACACTAGTATAAACCTGCACTCTTACATTACACTTACATTACTAGTATAAACCTGCACTCTTACATTACACTTACATTACTAGTATAAACCTACACTCTTACATTACACTTACATTACTAGTATAAACCTACACTCTTACATTACACTTACATTACTAGTATAAACCTGCACTCTTACATTACACTTACAACACTAGTATAAACCTGCACTCTTACATTACACTTACAACACTAGTATAAACCTGCACTCTTACATTACACTTACAACACTAGTAGAAACTTGCACTCTTGCATTACACTTACAACACTAGTATAAACCTGCACTCTTACATTACACTTGCATTACTAGTATAAACCTACACTCTTACATTACACTTACATTACTAGTATAAACCTACACTCTTACATTACACTTACATTACTAGTATAAACCTACACTCTTACATTACACTTGCATTACTAGTATAAACCTGCACTCTTACATTACACTTACAACACTAGTATAAACCTACACTCTTACATTACACTTACATTACTAGTATAAACCTACACTCTTACATTACACTTACATTACTAGTATAAACCTGCACTCTTACATTACACTTACAACACTAGTATAAACCTACACTCTTACATTACACTTACATTACTAGTATAAACCTACACTCTTACATTACACTTACATTACTAGTATAAACCTGCACTCTTACATTACACTTACAACACTAGTATAAACCTACACTCTTACATTACACTTACATTACTAGTATAAACCTGCACTCTTACATTAGACTTACAACACTAGTATAAACCTGCACTCTTACATTACACTTACAACACTAGTATAAACCTGCACTCTTACATTACACTTACAACACTAGTATAAACCTGCACTCTTACATTACACTTACAACACTAGTAGAAACTTGCACTCTTGCATTACACTTACAACACTAGTATAAACCTGCACTCTTACATTACACTTACATTACTAGTATAAACCTGCACTCTTACATTACACTTACAACACTAGTATAAACCTACACTCTTACATTACACTTGCATTACTAGTATAAACCTGCACTCTTACATTACACTTACATTACTAGTATAAACCTGCACTCTTACATTACACTTACAACACTAGTATAAACCTACACTCTTACATTACACTTGCATTACTAGTATAAACCTGCACTCTTACATTACACTTACATTACTAGTATAAACCTGCACTCTTACATTACACTTACAACACTAGTATAAACCTACACTCTTACATTACACTTACAACACTAGTATAAACCTGCACTCTTACATTACACTTACATTACTAGTATAAACCTGCACTCTTACATTACACTTACATTACTAGTATAAACCTGCACTCTTACATTACACTTACAACACTAGTATAAACCTGCACTCTTACATTACACTTACATTACTAGTATAAACCTACACTCTTACATTACACTTACAACACTAGTATAAACCTGCACTCTTACATTACACTTACAACACTAGTATAAACCTGCACTCTTACATTACACTTACAACACTAGTATAAACCTGCACTCTTACATTACACTTACAACACTAGTAGAAACTTGCACTCTTGCATTACACTTACAACACTAGTATAAACCAACACTCTTACATTACACCTACAACACTAGTATAAACCTGCACTCCTACATTACACTTACAACACTAATATAAACCAATATACACCAATAGCACACCTACACAAGTCAAAGTAAGGCCTAGTTAAAGCAGACTTATACATTAAGTTGTATTGATGCTTGCCACATGTAAATGACAAAAGATACTTGGCAGAGCTTATGATATGCATTACAAGGTCAAGGTCACTACGCAGTCTTGTGCGACCTGTTTTGGACATTTTTGTTTGACATGCGGGTCCCATAGACTTGAAACACATTCTGTTGCAATGTCATCAAATGTTCTGATATTCCTTCCCTAAGATCCCTAGCATGTTTCATAAGTTAAGGCAGGCTGTATCCCAGATTGGTGTGTTAGTTATTAGTCTTAGTTTTTGTGAAGTATCCCCGGCCAACGCACATGTGCCATTGGGTATAATCTTTTTTTCCATTTAGCTTTTCATATTCCATATGAATGTCATACTGCTTATATTTTAGGAGTCAAAGGTCAAATGTCAAAAGTCAAGGTCACGAAAAAGCCCTGTAAACACGATAACTTGAAAAGATTTTCCGCTATGAAGCTCTTATTTAGTATAAATCATCTTTGGAACAGTACAAAATTTGAAAAGGTTTCCGCCACAGTCAATATAAAGGCACGGCCACAGCATGGTCACGACTTACTCTGAATTTTCTTATAGTAACACATGATGAAATAATGCTCAATTATAGGTGTAGTGTTGAAACTCATAAACACATCTTACATATTATACTTATTTTATACTGTGTATGATTATACTGGAATTATTTTGTTCACATTCAATGTCAAAGGTAAAGAGTGCGAGTTAAAAACCACGATAACTTGAAAATGATTTGTGACGTGAAAACATATTTTATTCAGTGAAGAATTGATTAGGAACAAGTTATCCAAATTAGGTAACCTTCTCCCGAGTATTTACAAAATGGTATAGACATGGTTACATACATTTAACATTGAAGTGATATATTACAGAAATTGTAAAATAAGTTTACAGATAAGTAATACAGTAAATGTTGCAGTCTTATTTGGTATATTTCATCTTTGGAGAAGTTAAAACGATGGAGGCATATCAGGGTATAGGTTGAAGCATAACGCGGAAACATATACGCTGATGTAGCAGGATGAATATTTAAATCAGAAACAGGTTTTTCTGAGGTTTTGTAGAAGGTGGAACAGGGAATGGCGAAACTCTCAGTTTCGGGGCTGCTCTGATTTTGCGGTGTCCCGTTTTAACCTACTTTGGAACGTATTAGATATGTTTGCAATCCTTGCGTGAACTCACCGCTCACGAAGTGGTTGACGGCATTGTTAGTTAAGCCTCTTTCACATGGACACAAGTTACTTATATAAGCAATTTAATTACAAAAGTAAATATATTCACATATAAACATGTTGTTTTCACCAGGGTTAAGTAAACATAAAACTGTAATTAGAATGATAAAATGTTCTTAACTAGAGGAAATATCGTTGAAATAGCTGTTTATGCATAAACGAAGGAGAGATTTCCAATACTTTGTTGGTATTCGTTTGGCCCTGTGGTTTTCTCGTGGGAGAGAAGTCTGGAGGCGAGAACGGTCTCAACATTGGTGGACTCAAACCATGAAAATGTCCATTGATGACGATATTTGGTCAGAGAACTTTCGCATGACCAGAGAGACTTTTTATTCTTTGCAACGAACTGCAGCCATGTTTCCCTACAACGGATGTTTATGTTAGGGAAATACTCACCTTAGCAAACATGAAATTCTGTTCACATGACCACAAATATTCCAGGAGTATTTATACTTATAAGTAAATATACTTTTACTACACCTCTGGGGGTCTAGTAAATATACTTTTACTTAGGTGTATTTACTCAAGGAGAATATGTACTCACGTAAGCAAATGCGTTCACATGCCACCGTAAGTAAATTTACTTACATGAGCATGTTTACTTGCATAAACAAATGTGTCTATGTGAAAAGAGTTTTAGTCAGGCTAGACTTTACTTAAAAAAGCACAAATGCCAGTTTACGCCCAAACCAACAGAAGCCTTAGTTTTGATTGAAAATATAGTGCTAATTGTGTTTCCAAAACTTCTTTTCAAAATGTGGTTTATTGGTTTCATTAAACACATTGGAAACTCAATCGCAATGACAAAGGATGCAAGCTCGAAAACGGCTCGAGAAACCTGTTATCACAGATACTTTGCAATTGCAAAATAGTTTCATTTTCATTCCAAATATACATTGAAAACATTGGACATGGCTTTCTTTTATAGATACATGTATATATCTATACCTGCTCACCTACAATGAAAACCTCTTAACAATGACACTGTAAACCTTTACCCCAACCTTACATCAACAGCACTTTTAACCTACTAACAAGAGTTAAATGTTGTGTTGTTGTTTTCACTTCCATTGGTAATTTATTGGAGGTTTAAAGATGGAATTTCTATAATAAGGTATGAATCGGTTTCAGAATGGGGCGATATAGTCTGGAGATGTTTCGTGCATGTAGGCTTGTTGTGGACTCTGGATTACACTACTATGGGTAGGTCAATAATTGTGGCAATTTCAGTTAGTTTACAATGTTCATCACTTTCAAAACTTCTATCATTTCTTTGAGGGCAATAATGTGGGACACGCTATTATCTGCTGGTGTGTTGGTTGTGTTGGTGCAGGTGGGAGCGAGAGACGGCCATCCAGTACATGCTCAACTACACCTCCTTCTCAAGGGCCGAAATGTCCATAGAAGTTGACCGCTACATCACCTGGCCGGGCCAGGCCTGTGCCTATAAAATCGGAGAAATCAAAATAAAAGAATTGAGAAAAAAAGCCGAAAATGATCTTGGTAAGTTTTATTGTTTTACCGGTATATATATAGAGAATCTCACCCAAGTGTCTTCTGATATCAAATATATCAACACGAGTTGATTAAAGTTACAAATATCCGAGGCTTGCCGAGGATATTTTTACTTTAATCAACAAGTGTTGATATATTTGATATCAGAAGACACGAGGGTGAGATTTTTTTTATCATCCAAATCATTTTTCAACAGTTATTAGCAAAAGAATGAACATATCTGAACACGAAACTGCCATTAGACTTCTTGAGCAGAGAGGTCATTGCATTGTGACGTCATCAGCATTGTGACGTCATAGCATTGTTACGTCATGGACTTTGTGATGTCATAGTATTGTCATCTGTGTTCTAAGTGATGCCAAAGCCTTGTGATGTCATTAACTGATGATGTAATAGGATTATGACGATTTGATTGTAGCGATATCTACAATGTAGATATCGCTTGTAGATATCGCTTGATCTCAGAAAAGCGATATCTACTGTGGTAGCCACTTTTGGATGATAAATATATATAAGTACGAAAGAAAGAGAAATATCAAAAAGTTGATATTGCTTATGTCTAAACTCATGACCCCCTCAATCCACATTTGTTCCAGAGTATAAGGCAAAATATACCTATTCTAATGTGTGATGAAAAAATGTGCAATTGTTGATAATGTAAATTTTATCAAAATAAACGCCAAAATAAAAGTATAAAGCAATGTTTAACTAGAGCAAGGTTTAACATAAGCAGCACACCAAAACAATGTAGAGTTACTAAATGTAACATAGGTAACTGTGGAATATACAGTTCTTGAGAATTCATGTATACAATTCATTTACAAAAGCGAGAGATTTTATCTGCGCTCTGATATTCATTGTGCAGCTAAATACATCATATATGTCATAATATGCCAAGGATGTTTTGCTGAATTTATAGAACAGACTTGAGTGCCTGACAGACATTGTCCCTGTTTATAAACAGCAAATAAAATGTCCTGAGACATATATATTTATTGAAAAGATATGAAGTCAAAAGTAGAATGAATCGCATTTTATATATATATAATTTTTTCCGAAGAAATAACTTGTATAATCAATAATATTATGAATAACACATCTTTCCGTATTTTGATAATCCCATTGTGAAAAGTGAATATTTGAGAAAAACCAACACACAATTCCATTATTTCTTTTGTTTATTGCCAAATCACACAGACGTGAAAAGTGGCATGATTTCAGACAAAGACATTGTCAAGTTTACTTTTCCTGCCGACGCCTAAACGTCAGTATCATTCAAACGCATTGTTCACGGGAGCAGATGATGCAAGTTCGAGTATAAACGTTTCATCAATCTTAAGTGTTGCCTCCCTGTGCACGAACGACTGATTGCAGGAGCCTTCTCATTCCTCGTATTAATTTCCGGAATTGATTCTGAGGAATTATTTTCCATTCCTCATGCATGGCGGTAGTCAATTCGTTAAGTGTTTGGGTAGGGAAATAACGTTGTCGGACACTGCTGCCCAAAATATCCGAAAGATGTTCAATCCGGGCTAACGGCTGGCGATGGAACCGTCTCAACCGCATTTTGTTGCAAATACAAATATGTGCATATGATGCACTGTGGTGTCCCCCCGCCCCAAATTTTAATCTAATTTCATCATCTTAGCCTTATTTGTAAGCAAGAGACATTCCACAAAGATGAAATTTTCAAAAAAAGAGCCTAAAGACTAAATGGATCACCTCCATCTATAGGTCTAACCACATAGAATTATACTGAAATATTTTTGGATCGAGGCATTAAATTAAAGATGTTTCCATGGTAACCAGAAAAATGAAAATTTCAGAATAACCAAAATAGCTAAAGGCACCACTTCAACACTAGATAGGATAAGATAATTGCTTTATCATACAAGAGGGGAATTATTTCTATATCTTACACAGTTCTCCAGTATGAAAACAAAAACATAGATTAAACATATTGTGATGACTTTGGCATGAAAACAAACACTGTTCTGTTGAGGAGAGACTATGTATTGGTTATACATCTCATTTACATGTAGGTCATGTGCAATCGGCCGCCATGCGGTTCGCTAGCTTGCTACATGGACATCCGGTGCTGTTACACGCGAGCACTCGGTAATACATACTGTTTGCAATGGATAATTGGGTCGACTGGTTATATGTTACCAATAGGCTACATTCCTTCACCTTTAGTTAACAACTTGTTAAGTAACAATAAAAACATTATTCTGTCAAAACAACAACCATATTGGTAGAGAAATATTGATCAACTTAAGAAATCACTGGAAACCTTCCAATAACATTTCACGCATATTATCTTTAACAATGATTTTCACAATATAATGTTCATACACTTGCTTAGATGAAGCAAGATAGAATATACCTTAAGACCAATATTGTTAAAATAGAAAACACACTTAAGGTTCAATATCCTGAAAAGGAAAACAGTAAAAGTTCAATATCCTGATAAGGAAACACTTAAATTTTAATATTCTCTATAGGAAAACATTAAAGTTCAATATCCTGAAAAGGAAAACACTCAACAATGAATACAATAGTTTTAGAGATCAAGTCTATCTGGAGCTCTACGTTCACGAGTTGATCGTCGTAACTTAACAGATGAGGACAGTTCTACACTAGTGTCACATGTAGGCAGTATGTCTACTGGACTGGGTGATTCTGTTGATTGTTCTGGCATAGAACTCAGTTCTGGGAGTTCTAGTGAGAAAGTGATAGCGGACTTGTGCGTTTCACTTTCTTTTGACACTTCTTGAGTATCAGGTTTTGTCAAGTCAGAGTCCACATAACGCTTGATGATATGATCTACATGTCTTCTAGATACTTTGTCGTTGTCCAAACGAACCTTGAAGGACACAGCACTGGATTATCTCCCCTGGTAACCATTTTAGCTTAGCAAGAAAGTTTTTGACATAAACAAGTTCACCGATGACGAAGTCTCGTGACTGAGCATATCGTGGTAGTTTGCTTGCTTCTCTTGCTTCTGCATAACTTTTGCACCGATATCTGGATGAAGTAAGTCCAGGTGGGAACGCGGACGTCTCCCAAGTAGTAGCTGTGCTGGAGAAGACCCTGTTGTAGTCTGCTTATGATGTTATGATATCTGAACAGGAATCATGACACCCGTGTGTCGATGGATCCTCCGTCGAGCTTCATAAATCCCTGTTTGAATGTCTGGACACCCCTCTCTGCCAGCCCATTGGACGCTGGATGGTAAGGTGATGTAAAGATATGTTGGATACCATTTCTCTTGACATACAAGGCAAATTGATCGCTTGTGAAACATGTCCTTTTGTCAGACACAATTGTCTCAGGTAGACCATGAATGGAAAATGTTCTCCGAAGACACTCGAGAGTAGCGCTAGTCGTTGCGCTATTAACAGGGAACACATCCATCCACTTAGAGTGGGAGTCCACAATGATTAGAAACATTTTACCCTGTAGAGGACCGGCATAATCGATGTGTAGACGAGACCAAGGTTTAGATGGCCAGTCCAAGGGGTGTAACCTTGATTCCCTGTGTGAAGAGCGACTCCTTTGACATACAGAACATGTCTTGACCTTGTTCTCCAGCTCTGAATCAATACACGGCCACCACACGAGGCCTCTGGCAATAGCTTTCATTCTCGCTATTCCAGGGTGTGCTTCATGCAACACTTCTACACACTGTTTTCTACCCTGAGGTGGAACCACTACACTGTTACCCCAGAGTATCACCTCATCCTGAACACTTAGCTCAAGTTTTCGCTGAACATAAGGCTTGAGCTCTGTCTCCGGCTTCAAGTTTTCAGGGAAACCACATTCCACTAACTTCTTCACTCTAGACAACAAGGGATCCTTCATTGTCCACGTTTGAATTTGATTCACATTCACTTTGCATTCAGCCATGTTCTCGAGGAGCATTATTGTGTCTCCTGAAACAGGCGGCACTGACACTGGAGTTTGCAGAGGCAATCTGCTCAAACAATCTGCATTTGCTAATTTGGAGCCTGGTTTATACACAATACTGTAGTCATAAGCTGCTAACATTAGAGCCCATCTCTGAAGTCTGGCTGAGGCCATCACGGGAATGCTTTCTCTGCATCAAGTAGACCCATGTGGGGTTTGTGATCCGATAAGCGCTGAAATTTCCCGCCGAACAAGCACTGGTGGAATTTCTTAATGCCAAACACTATGGCCAGTGCTACAAGCTGTGAATAGTTCTTTTCTGCAGGTGACAAAGAACGTGACGCAAACGCTACAGGTTTCTCGGTACCATCTGGCATGATGTGTGACAGGATGCCGCCGACTCCGTATGGAGAAGCATCAGCTGCATCGATCCGGTGTCCAAGATAAGTAACTGAGTCTTTCTTGATATGACATTTCGATGCATTTAGACTCAAACCTGCTCTCTGCAATCTTTCGAGAACTTCATTGAGGTTCCTATTGTGTTCTGCATCATCAACACCTGTGACGAGAATATCATCGAGATACACGCACACATGAGGCAAGTCACTGAGGAAACATTCCATGGTCCGCTGAAAGATTGCCGTAGCTACAGACACGCCAAAAGGTAATCGCTGGTATTCGTAGAGACCCTTTTGAGTGTTTATCGGGATAAGTTTCTTGGACTCATCATCTAACACTAACTGCTGGGCATTACCCATGTCCAATTCGGTAAACTGTTTGCAAGATAGAATATACCTTAAGACCAATATTGTTAAAATAGAAAACACACTTAAGGTTCAATATCCTGAAAAGGAAAACAGTAAAAGTTCAATATCCTGATAAGGAAACACTTAAATTTTAATATTCTCTATAGGAAAACATTAAAGTTCAATATCCTGATAAGGAAACACTTAAATTTTAATATTCTCTATAGGAAAACATTAAAGTTCAATATCCTGAAAAGGAAAACACTCAACAATGAATACAATAGTTTTAGAGATCAAGTCTATCTGGAGCTCTACGTTCACGAGTTGATCGTCGTAACTTAACAGATGAGGACAGTTCTACACTAGTGTCACATGTAGGCAGTATGTCTACTGGACTGGGTGATTCTGTTGATTGTTCTGGCATAGAACTCAGTTCTGGGAGTTCTAGTGAGAAAGTGATAGCGGACTTGTGCGTTTCACTTTCTTTTGACACTTCTTGAGTATCAGGTTTTGTCAAGTCAGAGTCCACATAACGCTTGATGATATGATCTACATGTCTTCTAGATACTTTGTCGTTGTCCAAACGAACCTTGAAGGACACAGCACTGGATTATCTCCCCTGGTAACCATTTTAGCTTAGCAAGAAAGTTTTTGACATAAACAAGTTCACCGATGACGAAGTCTCGTGACTGAGCATATCGTGGTAGTTTGCTTGCTTCTCTTGCTTCTGCTGAACTTTTGCACCGATATCTGGATGAAGTAAGTCCAGGTGGGAACGCGGACGTCTCCCAAGTAGTAGCTGTGCTGGAGAAGACCCTGTTGTAGTCTGCTTATGATGTTATGATATCTGAACAGGAATCATGACACCCGTGTGTCGATGGATCCTCCGTCGAGCTTCATAAATCCCTGTTTGAATGTCTGGACACCCCTCTCTGCCAGCCCATTGGACGCTGGATGGTAAGGTGATGTAAAGATATGTTGGATACCATTTCTCTTGACATACAAGGCAAATTGATCGCTTGTGAAACATGTCCTTTTGTCAGACACAATTGTCTCAGGTAGACCATGAATGGAAAATGTTCTCCGAAGACACTCGAGAGTAGCGCTAGTCGTTGCGCTATTAACAGGGAACACATCCATCCACTTAGAGTGGGAGTCCACAATGATTAGAAACATTTTACCCTGTAGAGGACCGGCATAATCGATGTGTAGACGAGACCAAGGTTTAGATGGCCAGTCCAAGGGGTGTAACCTTGATTCCCTGTGTGAAGAGCGACTCCTTTGACATACAGAACATGTCTTGACCTTGTTCTCCAGCTCTGAATCAATACACGGCCACCACACGAGGCCTCTGGCAATAGCTTTCATTCTCGCTATTCCAGGGTGTGCTTCATGCAACACTTCTACACACTGTTTTCTACCCTGAGGTGGAACCACTACACTGTTACCCCAGAGTATCACCTCATCCTGAACACTTAGCTCAAGTTTTCGCTGAACATAAGGCTTGAGCTCTGTCTCCGGCTTCAAGTTTTCAGGGAAACCACATTCCACTAACTTCTTCACTCTAGACAACAAGGGATCCTTCATTGTCCACGTTTGAATTTGATTCACATTCACTTTGCATTCAGCCATGTTCTCGAGGAGCATTATTGTGTCTCCTGAAACAGGCGGCACTGACACTGGAGTTTGCAGAGGCAATCTGCTCAAACAATCTGCATTTGCTAATTTGGAGCCTGGTTTATACACAATACTGTAGTCATAAGCTGCTAACATTAGAGCCCATCTCTGAAGTCTGGCTGAGGCCATCACGGGAATGCTTTCTCTGCATCAAGTAGACCCATGTGGGGTTTGTGATCCGATAAGCGCTGAAATTTCCCGCCGAACAAGCACTGGTGGAATTTCTTAATGCCAAACACTATGGCCAGTGCTACAAGCTGTGAATAGTTCTTTTCTGCAGGTGACAAAGAACGTGACGCAAACGCTACAGGTTTCTCGGTACCATCTGGCATGATGTGTGACAGGATGCCGCCGACTCCGTATGGAGAAGCATCAGCTGCATCGATCCGGTGTCCAAGATAAGTAACTGAGTCTTTCTTGATATGACATTTCGATGCATTTAGACTCAAACCTGCTCTCTGCAATCTTTCGAGAACTTCATTGAGGTTCCTATTGTGTTCTGCATCATCAACACCTGTGACGAGAATATCATCGAGATACACGCACACATGAGGCAAGTCACTGAGGAAACATTCCATGGTCCGCTGAAAGATTGCCGTAGCTACAGACACGCCAAAAGGTAATCGCTGGTATTCGTAGAGACCCTTTTGAGTGTTTATCGGGATAAGTTTCTTGGACTCATCATCTAACACTAACTGCTGGGCATTACCCATGTCCAATTCGGTAAACTGTTTGCAAGATAGAATATACCTTAAGACCAATATTGTTAAAATAGAAAACACACTTAAGGTTCAATATCCTGAAAAGGAAAACAGTAAAAGTTCAATATCCTGATAAGGAAACACTTAAATTTTAATATTCTCTATAGGAAAACATTAAAGTTCAATATCCTGATAAGGAAACACTTAAATTTTAATATTCTCTATAGGAAAACATTAAAGTTCAATATCCTGAAAAGGAAAACACTCAACAATGAATACAATAGTTTTAGAGATCAAGTCTATCTGGAGCTCTACGTTCACGAGTTGATCGTCGTAACTTAACAGATGAGGACAGTTCTACACTAGTGTCACATGTAGGCAGTATGTCTACTGGACTGGGTGATTCTGTTGATTGTTCTGGCATAGAACTCAGTTCTGGGAGTTCTAGTGAGAAAGTGATAGCGGACTTGTGCGTTTCACTTTCTTTTGACACTTCTTGAGTATCAGGTTTTGTCAAGTCAGAGTCCACATAACGCTTGATGATATGATCTACATGTCTTCTAGATACTTTGTCGTTGTCCAAACGAACCTTGAAGGACACAGCACTGGATTATCTCCCCTGGTAACCATTTTAGCTTAGCAAGAAAGTTTTTGACATAAACAAGTTCACCGATGACGAAGTCTCGTGACTGAGCATATCGTGGTAGTTTGCTTGCTTCTCTTGCTTCTGCTGAACTTTTGCACCGATATCTGGATGAAGTAAGTCCAGGTGGGAACGCGGACGTCTCCCAAGTAGTAGCTGTGCTGGAGAAGACCCTGTTGTAGTCTGCTTATGATGTTATGATATCTGAACAGGAATCATGACACCCGTGTGTCGATGGATCCTCCGTCGAGCTTCATAAATCCCTGTTTGAATGTCTGGACACCCCTCTCTGCCAGCCCATTGGACGCTGGATGGTAAGGTGATGTAAAGATATGTTGGATACCATTTCTCTTGACATACAAGGCAAATTGATCGCTTGTGAAACATGTCCTTTTGTCAGACACAATTGTCTCAGGTAGACCATGAATGGAAAATGTTCTCCGAAGACACTCGAGAGTAGCGCTAGTCGTTGCGCTATTAACAGGGAACACATCCATCCACTTAGAGTGGGAGTCCACAATGATTAGAAACATTTTACCCTGTAGAGGACCAGCATAATCGATGTGTAGACGAGACCAAGGTTTAGATGGCCAGTCCAAGGGGTGTAACCTTGATTCCCTGTGTGAAGAGCGACTCCTTTGACATACAGAACATGTCTTGACCTTGTTCTCCAGCTCTGAATCAATACACGGCCACCACACGAGGCCTCTGGCAATAGCTTTCATTCTCGCTATTCCAGGGTGTGCTTCATGCAACACTTCTACACACTGTTTTCTACCCTGAGGTGGAACCACTACACTGTTACCCCAGAGTATAACCTCATCCTGAACACTTAGCTCAAGTTTTCGCTGAACATAAGGCTTGAGCTCTGTCTCCGGCTTCAAGTTTTCAGGGAAACCACATTCCACTAACTTCTTCACTCTAGACAACAAGGGATCCTTCATTGTCCACGTTTGAATTTGATTCACATTCACTTTGCATTCAGCCATGTTCTCGAGGAGCATTATTGTGTCTCCTGAAACAGGCGGCACTGACACTGGAGTTTGCAGAGGCAATCTGCTCAAACAATCTGCATTTGCTAATTTGGAGCCTGGTTTATACACAATACTGTAGTCATAAGCTGCTAACATTAGAGCCCATCTCTGAAGTCTGGCTGAGGCCATCACGGGAATGCTTTCTCTGCATCAAGTAGACCCATGTGGGGTTTGTGATCCGATAAGCGCTGAAATTTCCCGCCGAACAAGCACTGGTGGAATTTCTTAATGCCAAACACTATGGCCAGTGCTACAAGCTGTGAATAGTTCTTTTCTGCAGGTGACAAAGAACGTGACGCAAACGCTACAGGTTTCTCGGTACCATCTGGCATGATGTGTGACAGGATGCCGCCGACTCCGTATGGAGAAGCATCAGCTGCATCGATCCGGTGTCCAAGATAAGTAACTGAGTCTTTCTTGATATGACATTTCGATGCATTTAGACTCAAACCTGCTCTCTGCAATCTTTCGAGAACTTCATTGAGGTTCCTATTGTGTTCTGCATCATCAACACCTGTGACGAGAATATCATCGAGATACACGCACACATGAGGCAAGTCACTGAGGAAACATTCCATGGTCCGCTGAAAGATTGCCGTAGCTACAGACACGCCAAAAGGTAATCGCTGGTATTCGTAGAGACCCTTTTGAGTGTTTATCGGGATAAGTTTCTTGGACTCATCATCTAACACTAACTGCTGGGCATTACCCATGTCCAATTCGGTAAACTGTTTGCATCCCTTTCAAGTCCACTATCCTTGGTATAGGGTAACAGTCTGGTTGGCAACCTGGTTGACCGTTAGTTTGTAGTCTCCACAAATGCGCACTGAAGACCGATCCTACTTCAATACTGGCACGATAGCTGGAGCCCATTCAGAGTACTGCACGGGTTTGATGACGCCTTGCTGTTCCAATCGTTCAAGTTCAGTCTCAACTTTTCCCCTCAAGGCATACGCCAGAAGCGTGGTTGTGAAGGAACTGAAATGTTAATTTTCACCTTTTTATCTTTCAGTTCAACTAGTTCTTCCTTGAAGATCTCAGGATAAGAGTTAAGGATACACTGCACTTCATCACAATCAACTCTGAGAATTGTTCCCCAGTCAAGACGAACATGTCGTAGCCAGTCACGGCCAAAGAGATTAGCTCTTTTCCCTTTCACTACAATCACTGGCAGTTCTACTGTCTGTTTGCCATAGTTCACTTCCACTGAACACGAACCCAGGAGGGGTATCCTCTCACCTAGATACGTGCGCAACATTGTATGAGGAGTTCCAAGTTTTGGTGGATTGTTCCCTAACAATCTGTATGTGTCCTCATTTATCACTGAAAATGTCGCCCCTGTATCAAGTTCCATGCTTAAAGGAATATTCCAATGAAAAATGAAAAAGAGCCTTTTAAAACAATGTTTATGGATAAATCCTTCAACTTTGGCTAATAATTTTTAGCTAAATCACCAAATCTGCAATAAAAATTCAAAGTTGGGAAAAATCAAGTTTACCGGCATCGATGGGGGCGCCATATTGCTATCTCGAACGGTAAACGAGAGCGAGAAACACCGGGACGTCAGCGACACACCACGAAATTAGGAGACGCCGTTAGATTCAATGGTGGGCGGTGACGGCCCGTCAAACATTGGACTGTAACAACCGTCACGACTTCAGTAAAGACATGCCGGGTCCAGAATATTATACTTCTATGATGCCCAAAGCAATAAATAAATATTTCTGACCAGCAGACTGCTTCAAAACTTCAGTACAGATTCAAAAGATCTCCCATGTGCGGACGTCACAAGGTTTGAACACTGACACTCACTGACATTTTTTAGAATTTTTATAAGCTTGAGACATCCTCATTAGGTTGAAATAAAGTGTTAAATGACTTTGCTGAAATAAGTGCATTTAAAAAAAAATAGAAACGTAACTTAGAATAATTTTTTATCAATTATATCACTCAAAAAAATAGACCTTCTAATGTGATCTTGTCGAAGCGAATCCTAAAAAGCGAATCCGCGATGATGGTGATATGGTTTCGTAATCAAAAGGAAATTGTTTATATCAATCAAAACACGATTGATTAATTTGAAAGATGGCATTTTCTATGTTGACATGGAATTCACGTTTTTATCATATAAATCTTGGCTTGTTTGAGGACGAAAATATTTTTCTATTTATTTAGTTGTCGCAACCAATTTTGCTTACGAATCACTTAGGCGCACGGCATATGATATTGTTACGATTCTTGTTATGTTCACATACCATGTTGATTATTTTCCAAAGGTATTTCAGCTAAACAATACGTAAAGAAATTAAAATTGAATTATGAGATACCATTAGTATACTAAAACGATCAGTAAGGAATGGCGTTTTTAATAGTATTAAAGATCTATCAACTCATCAGCAAGGAATAAAAAATAATATTATACTCACAAAATTTCTTTATATCATCGAGTGTTTTTTCTCTTTTAGTTCCTTTTAGTTGATGAAGCTGAAAATTCCATATTTGTTAAATAAAATAATTTATCTATTTAACTATTTTTTTTATTTAACAGAAGGATGTGATTTTAATTACAACAATGCACAAATTATCACAACGTATGTCTCTTAAACTCTTCATTTTTTTTAACAAAATACTATATTTACGTAATTTATGCATGCTTTACATTGAATATTTCCTTTTATGTATTTTAAAAACAATTATTCTAACACGTTTAATGAATTATTTTTTCCCTTTTCAAACTGACTATAGAGGCTTTTTAAAAATCCAGAGATTGAATGTGAAAGAGTACCAGATTTTGAAAAATCCTATCGTAGTAGTTCTTGAGAAAATAAAATGTTATTAATATCATTTTCGGAAAGATATAAAAATGCTATGCAAAAGTCTTAGTGATTGCAAGGACGTAAATAGATTCATTGACATGCAGGTTTGATGTATCAAATTTCAATCAACGTTTTCTACTTTAAAAGTGTTAATTTTAGATAAAAGAAGGAGTATTTATACTGTATGGCAACATATTTCAGGTAAACATTAAACTTGTACCATGTTTTAATCAGAAAAAAATGCAAAAAAAACATCAAGATACTCTTTTTTAAAACATTTATTTATTTATTTATTTATTTTCTGTGTTCTTTTAGATAATTCATATATCGTTAATAGTTCTAGACAAAACCGTATATTAGTCGTAGTTGCTTGTTGAATAATCTGTTTGACGACTGGGTCGTTCTGTAGGCACAACAATGTTTTACGTGCGCAGCGCACACATTCAGCAATACTAGTCAAATCATGGAAACTCCACTGCACAAAGATGTACGAAGTTTATAATGTAAGCTCCTTGCATCGATTTCTTGTGGTGTGTCGATGATGTCACATTTTCAAATAAAATGGCGACCACCGTCATAGCTCAAAGACGAAGTTTTAAAATTCTGTAAATACTTATCTCGTTGACAGAAAAATTTAATAATTTGTGAGAATGTCTTTTATGACTCAAACTTTTGCTAGAATTAAGTTGAAATCATACTGGAATATTCCTTTAATGGCTGGCCATTAAGTGATAACTCAACAAACATTGGCGGTTCCTTTTCCCTCTTCCTAACAAAAGGTGTAGAGCATCTTGTAAATGTCATACACTTCACTTTCATTCTTAACGTCACTGATGTCATCAGGAATGACCTGATTTGTTGATGAACGCTTATGGTGACCCCTAGTTCAACCTTGACCTCTGGTTCGATGCGAGCCACGTCCACGACGAGAACCTCTACTAGTATTACTCTGTGGCTGACGACACACTTGACCTATATGACCAATCTTACCACAGCTGTAACACTTGGAATTGCGGAAATGACAGTTCGGAGATTTGTGATTTCGTAAACTACATCTGACACATGGCCAGTAGACAGGAGCATGATGGGATGCTGACATCTTGTGCATATTACTCCCTGTATGTGCTGAAACACGAGAAGCACCACCTTTCATATCCTCCACATTCTTTGCTGCTAATTCCATTGACTGTGCTAGTGTATAGGCTTTGTTGTAATCAAGAGTTTTCTCTCCCAACAATCTTCTCTGAATTGCATCATTATTAATGCCACAAACTAGTCTCACTCTTAGTGAATCATCAATATGGTTACCAAAGTCACATGTACTTGCCAATTTGCGCAACTCTGAAGCATACGCAGCAACACTTTCTTGAGATTCTCTATCCCTCTTGTGAAATTGAAGTCTTTCAACTATCACCGACGGGGTTGGATGTTGATGATCTTTAATCTTTAAATGACAAATCTTTAGGTTTCGTAGTAGCACACAAATTCCGGAGAAGTGTGTAGGCTGTCTTACCCATATCACTAAGTAGAATAGCCCGTTTCATATCATCATCATCATCTACTTCTCCAGCTGCAAAGAACAGTTCCAACCTCTCACAATAAATGTCCCAGCTGTCAGTCTCTGGATTAAATTCATCAATCTTCCCGGATGTAGACGACGCCATTTTGTTTGAAGCGAGTGAAGAACGACGTGATGACTTTGGCATGAAAACAAACACTGATCTGTGGAGGAGAGACTGTGTATTGGATATACATCTCATTTACATGTAGGTCATGTGCAATCGGCCGCCATGTGGTTCTCTAGCTTGCTACATAGACATCCGGTGCTGTTACACGCGAGCACTCCGTAATGCATAATGTTTGTAATGGATAATTGGGTCAACTGTTTATATGTTACCAATACGCTACACATACACAATATTCACATAGCATATTATCACTATATCTCGACACAAAAACATTGGTATACAATATAAACAACATTGGCAATCTTATCACATACCTATTTTCGTAGAAAATATTAAATGGAACCACGGGCAGAGCTGAAAACATTATGTCTCCCTCAAAGCTTTGAAGGGGCCATACTAATTGGTTTTTGGGCTCTGCCTCTAATCTCTGGGCTAATCATCCTCTTGGGAATGGCAGTCATTTTCTGGTTTGCTCTCCTCAAAATTCAAAAAAAAGGCGTTTACAAGAGACTTTTGCCTCATGGGGTATATATCAACCTAGGGGTAAACAGTTTCCCCGATACCCCACAGGATTTATCCCTTACACATTTGGTAATAAAAACAGTACACACAGGTAAATCTTTTGAGGCTAAATTTGCCCAGGTAAAAAGGTAAGGAAAATCTATTTAACCCAATTTTTGAATTTACCCCTGGAGGTAAAACTGTCGTGAGTACGCTTTGGCATTTTGAGGGTCCAAACCAAAGAAGTATTAGCATTTCTCAAATAATCCCTTATTTCCCAAGGGAATCTATCTGTTTTAATTCATAAAGTAGTTTCCACGATCTCAAGATGTTCATACCAAATTGTACGATTTTTCAATTGTAAAATTGTAATAATCAAATTATGATGCGGTAATTACACAAAGTTTCTAAAAATCATTTTTGGGTGAATTTAATATTATCTTAATTGAATTGAGTTGGCGTATGTCTCAGAGCTTTAAACAAGGTTGGTATGTAAAATGTTGTCAGAAAATAGACATTATTCATAACAAAACAAACTAAGCAAGACAAATTACAAAGTAGATATCGATCTTGTTATGAACTCAAATTGAGACTTTTACATTCGATTAAGAAAACGATTAAGAAAATCCTTGTGTATGTTAACTGATAAGTTCAACCTCAATGTCGCGTATGACCTCCTGCAGCATCACCCTATGGACATTGTCAAACGTTCAATGACCTTATCCTTGACACGTTGCCAGTCTTCCATTAATGCACGTCTAAGCTACCGAATGTCCTTTTTGGCATTTACGGAAAGCAACAAAATCCACACACATAACACAACAGCCTTGATTGCAAATTTCACAATAGCCAAGGTAAAACATGTCTCTCAAACCGCCACCATTTCTGGCGACACTGAAGGGTCAAGGTCATGTCAGAGGATGAAGGATGAGTTCTGATTCCCAATGCTCTCAAAACTCTCAACACAGTTAAATTGCTGAATCATCAACCAAACGATACTGCTGCCCTTGACATGTAAGTCGGGAGGTAATTCCTCAGGCGACAGATGCGGTTGTATCGGTCCTATCGTTCGCTGATGACACGTTGTTAACCAATTGAACCCTCCGCAAGAAATAGTCACATGACCTAGTAGACTATCCAGTAGGCTACACGTCGCAGATGCGTGCGCACATTATCGCGGGAAAAAAACTTCCTTAGACAAGCATACATGTGGAAAGTACCAACAGCAATAGGCTTGTGTTGTATATCAAGGTTTTTCCTATGTAAATCAGGGTTAAATGTTGTAGTCACAGTCTATATAAGATAGACAACCGATATCTTCAGTTTTTGAATGAGGAGTATGGTTTATTTCCTCCCTAAGACTGAAATATGATCCAGAAGAATGTTTATTCTCTTGCAGACCACACTAATCTGGCAACTAAATCTCCATACACAATACTTTTGAAACAAAACCATTTCCATTCTCAAGTTTTAAATCATCACTATCTTGCACAACTGGTATGGCCATGAATGTGAACTGATAATCTCACTATGGTTACTTGCAGCACTTATGACAAATAAGATATCACCATTTTATTTGTGAGCGTGTTAATATACACCATATACGTTTACACAAACTTCATAATGTTTATAAGCAAAATCCAAAGTATGGGATACTTTTGTAAAAACGAATAAGCAATCATAAAAGAATGAAATTTTCATATCATTCAAAATGCCATTCATCACATTGTTTATGACATGCCAACTGAAAAGATCCATGATGACTGTTTAATAATACGAACCGATTTTGTTAGGGAGTAAAAGTCTAATTATTTTAAACCTTTTGCTAAAAACTTACCAGTTATTTTTCTTCAGATATATAATCATGTGTATGGTTAGTTCGTATCAAATTTATTTATGGAGAGGGTGTTCTAAGTTGGACAACTTGTTCCCAATCCTATTCTTGTGAATAAAATATGTTTAAATTAAATCAATGTAGGCCAAGTACAAGCACTGATAACGATGTCTCTGTTGAAAATTCGCAGTCGTCAAACTTGCATGCTGAGGATATCGACATCGAAACGGAATGTGTAGATGCTAGTAAGTCAAAAAACTCTTACATAAAAAATAGGAAGTCATATGAACATAAATTTCAAAAGAAATGGCTTTCAAAATACGATTGGTTACAGTTTGATGAAAAATCGGGTGTGATGACTTGCGACCTGTGTAAATAAAAGGGTTATGTAAACACATTGACTGAAGAATGCAAGAATAATAGGTCGTCTACGTTATCCAGACATGTAAAAACAAAAGACCACCAAAAAGCACTTAGGGATGAAGTATACAAAGTTGACTTTCAAAAAGCTAGTGACAATGCGATTTCTCAGAAAGATTTAAGTGTTATCTTAGCAATGAGATGTGCTTTTTGGTTATGCAAATAAGGTGTAGCCACAATGAAATACTCATCACTGATATCACTGATGAAAATTTAAGGCTTTGAAGATATGAAACATTTAGCGACAGGTGAAAATGCCACTTATGGATCCAGAGAAACAGCTAATGAATTTATTGAGACGTTCACAGAAGTTATTCAAACTGATATTGACAACAAACTAAAAGAAAGCACGTTTAATGCAATTCTCATTGTTGAAAGTACCGACATCAATGTGAACAAGAAACTTGTCATTTATGGAAGGCTAGTCAGTGAAAATCTTGATCAAGAGACTCTCTTTCTTGGCAATGTTCATTTAACTGAATCTCGAGCAACAACATTAAAAATTATTGCTTCTTTGAAGGAATTTTGGCATTTGGGTCAGACGGGGCTTCTGTGATGACATGGAAGAAAGGGGGAGTGGCTACACTTTTGCGACAGGAAAGCCCCCATTGCATAAACATTAACTGTGTTGCTCATCGCCTGAACTTATGCACTTCCAAGGCTGCTGATGACGTAAGCTATGAGAGTAAAATTTTCCAAAATACACTCACTGACTTATTCTATTACTTCAAGAAATCAGCATGTAGATTGGCAGAGTTGAAACATGTTCAAAGGGTACTTGATGATCCGCAAATCAAAATGAAAGAAGTGCATGAAATAAGATGGTTCGCCATGTATGATGCCCTCCACACAGTTTACAAAACCTGGAGATCTCTCATAAAATATTTCAAGCAGATTGAAAAGCCAACTTCTAAGAAAGAAAAACTTTTGATTAACTTGACAGACCATTAATTTGTGTTCACTCTACATGTCATTATGGATGTTATCCCAAAGTTCACAGAGCTCAGTTTAGTTTTCCAAAAGGTTGATTTGGATATTTCATGTGTAAGACCTGCTTTAGATGGGTGCTTGGCCAATTTGAAAACAGCTCTGACTGGGAAAAGTTATTATCAACAGTTGGCAGATAAATTGAAGGGGAACACTGCAACAAAAGTTGTTTCTTACTGGGGAGAGAAACTGCATGACTTTGATGTGAAACAGTCTGAAACAATAAGAAATACATTTCTCAATTCTTTGCAAGATAGAGTGAATAAGAGGTTTCCCAGTGCACCCCCAGTGAGTGTGTGTGGGTAGCTACAGCATTTGGAGTGTTGGGAGTGAGGAGCATATCATTCCTATCAAAGGGACAGCTTGGTCAGTATGGAAAGAAGGAACTTGAGGCATTGACTGACCATTATGGTTCTTATCTTTCAAGTCCCAGTTGTGTCTGCAAGGCACTGATTGATTAGGCTGCAACCAGGTGTGAGTGGGATCTAGTAAAAGAAGTTGTACTCAGTGAAATGTACCCAAGAGACAAGTTCAAGACGTTATGGAAGCTGATACATCTACACCAGAAGGACATGTTTCCTAACTTGTTAACTCTTGCTAGACTGGCCCTTGTTTACCTCTCCAGACCGCAGACTGCGAGAGGGGTTTTAGCTGCCAGTATGATCTCCACACCCCTGCTAGAAAGAGACTATCTTCAGATACCTTGAACAAGTTAATGCTGATAAGTTAGAGGGGGCTGACATTGGCAAGTTTAACTTCCAACAAGCAGTCTCCCACTGGAAGAGAAAGAAGAGTAGGCGATTGTACTGTAACTAAGTCCAAATTCTCGTCTGATTGTGCAAGTCTGAATCACATTATTTAGTAAGTGAACACCTAATGCATTTGATAGTATTAAATAAACTATTTAAGTAACATTAGAGTGGTAGATCAATATTCAACTATGGTTTTCATGATGGTTTATCAGTGACATGACTTGTTCTTTTTGTTTGTCTAATTGTGTGCCCATTTGGTTTGAGAAGGTGGCCCACTTTTTGAAATGTGATGGGCCAGTTGGCCCACATTTACAAAGTCCTAGATGCAACACGGAGTTAGATTTTTTTTGGCAGACTTGTGTCAACTTTCTGTGTAATTGTAGATCATAAACTTTGAAAAACTGGGCTGTGTTTTCTGAATAAAAGAGGTTCAAGAAAGTGACTGAAAGTGACTGAAAGTGACTGAAAGTGACTGAAAACACATGAGAGTACTAAGTGATTATAGAGGCATGCTTTGTTGTACACATGTTCAGGTAAAGGAGTTTTCATCAATGGTTTCGCCAACATATGATCAATAGTAATTTCTCTTCAACGCATCAAGTATGTTTACAAATACGGATCGTTGTTCCTTATCTGACTGAAAACCACTTAACACCGACAACACCATCAGTAGATGTTATCCTGTTAAACTTAGTGCCTAGGTACCGTATCCCAGAAGGTATATTCAGTTAGTGTGACACCCATTTTTTCCATATATATTAGTAACAAAAGAGATATCCATTCCTTGGTTACTTGTCCGATAAATATGCTTTGTGAGTGAAATAATAACTCATTGAAATACTTGAATCACGTAAGCTTACATTTCATAGATATATCAGGGCTAATAGAAAAACTGACAGAACGATCAGCGGGAAGATCTACCATCCCTTGCAACTGTACTAGTCATGTGTGCTGCCGTTTTGGCTAATGTTTGTGTAAGGAAGCAGTTTCTAGGTCACAACTTCTGAGGGGGCGTGGCTACGTGCTCTGTGCGGAGGGGTCAATTCGGTGTATGTCTGATGTCCACCCTATTGTATTGAACCGCTCAAACCATCTTTACAGGAGATTGGGGTCGAATATCCGTGTTATGTTCTCTATGTCTAACAAATATTGACCACAGTTAAGAATCTCTCTCTCTTCCTTTTGGGTTAACATGGCAAAACTGAAAAGTTCCACACATGCAGTTTTGTATAGAAGAACAAGAACTCGTATTTTTACACTTTCTCCAAACGGTGACATAAGTTGAGTCGTCGGCCATTTTTTGCTGTGTTTTTAGTATGCTCTTTACTTTGACACATGTCACAAGTTTATAGACTTACATGTGCAGTCGAACTTCGTTTACTCGAACCTCGGAGTATTATCCTATATTTATTTTCGAAAGATAAAACTGCCATCGTATAATTTCTTTTGCAATTAAGTTTAGATAACAGTTTATGATTTATGCCTCGTTTAGGTGTTATTTAGTAATGCATTGGTTATTACCCCAGTGGTTACCGAGATTGTCCAGTATTGAGAACCTAGCTAATTGTAAAATGACCTGTTTACTCCTTTATAGGAGGGTAAGATCTGTTGTTGTCCATGCAGGGGATGAGTTCGACATCAAGGCCTTCCACTCGGTGGTGTTGGAGAACGGGCCCATGCCGCTGCATATCTTAGAGGAGGTGGTTGCCGACTGGGTGTCCAACTTCAGCCCCGCTTCCCGCCCCGATGTAGAGTGCCACACAGACGGATCCTCAACATTACTACCAGTCCATGTTCTCTCACACACGCTACTCTGCTTATGTACCCTGTGTTTAGCACTATTTGTCAAGTAAATCACTTAACATTCATTTTTGTCATTGTATTTTGTCATTTAAGTAGACACTTGAACTGTCATTCATGTTAGACATGAATAAATTACTATTGTAGTACACTTAACATTAACTCCTTTAAAGGTGGATTGTAATCCTCTTTGCCATTTTTATTGCGCACAATAGCCAAGCTGTCGATCTTCAATAACCAAAAGCAGTGGGTTGAACAAGGGTTGGAATGTGGGAAGTACCTTAATCATTTTCTGTACACCACTCAAGAAAAAAATGTTAAATTGATTGATGTCTACATTAATTTACTTTAACACATTATAACAGAACAATAAGAATCAAATTTAACCTACTTTTAAGAAAATTAGCAGTTCATTTTGAGCCAGCGAGAGCCTTAGTCAATTACCAAACCGTAGAGTATAGCGAGTGTTGCGTATGAGTTGTAGAGAAGATTGTTGCAGGATCGTACTCAATGCGCTTCCCTTTCAGTATGCTTGATATGTGTATGTGAGGCAAAAGATTGCGTTACCATTATTTTTGTTTGGCAGACGACTGCAAATGCAAAGCTCATACACAATTATTCCGGACGGACACAGCTAAATATATCCTGCGTACATTAACAAGGTTATGTCGACATTTCAAATTGACGGTAAATTTGGTGATCCTCAACGTTGGGACTGTCAATTTTGGATAGCTTGGTAATTAGACAATTGGCAGCTACGGGACAGAGAAAATATACAGTAAAAGGTCGCCTGTTCACCCTTTACCGTCAATATTTTAAACGAATACCACGTGTCCTCTGTCATGAAGGCTGCTGCCCCCAATGAGTATTTTTGTCATAAGTTGCACCTCAGGATAGACTGGACAATGCAATTTTTAACATTCGTTTTTAGTTTGCTCAGCATAAGTTTTCTTTGAAACGGTTTGTTTTGTGTACGATATCAAAACGCTTTCCAAAAGTGGGTTTGATAGACCAAAAGGCGTATGAATTACATGTCCACCGCAAATACAAAACGTACTTGTCCCTCCCACGACCGAATTTGGATCGATTATCCGATTATGTCACTAATCTAATGGCTGCCATCAGAAGCTTTCCGAGTGGAAAAGCGAACGCTGTCGCGCTGAAAAGAGCAAACTCCAAACTCGTAGGATTCACAACAATGACTTAAGAAAAGAGTTCGACATGCAAAATTTGTCTGTTAGTCTTCGAAATTATCTATGCATTTTTTAAACATACAACATTTTCAAACAATTACTTATATCCTGAAATATTATATCTTAAACCAATAACACCAATTCTTATCATATTCATACGCTCATAACGTTTAAAATAAACTCTGGAACCGATTTATTGTTTGTGACATAAGCATATCGTTCGAGGTTATTCATGACGTCATTTTGATTGATGCCAAGAATCCTGACAACAACGCCCCCTGTCACTGACGGCAGGGCAACTACCGTAGAGACAATCGGAAGGAAGGCGCCTTGATTTGGAGGTTGCTGCCGTTGGACAAGTCACACGCAATGTATTGGTTCTACATAGGTGAAGGTCGGTAGAACAATGTGAGGTGATTTCCTGAAACCATGTAGCGTATATAGATGTTTACAAAACGTACCTCACCAAACATATCTTTTTTTCAACTGATAGCATTATTACTCAGTAGCTTGACAATACGTTATACGAAGCTATCAAACGTTATTAACAACTGCATTTAAACACTGAAATGGAGATTTCATCACGATCGCACATCGTCCGTTGGAATTGCAACACAAGTGCTGTGCTCACCATTTTGGATCCGGGTTTCCATTGCAAACTTTAAACAGCGTCAAAGAAAAAAAAACTTGTTAAATACGAAGGGGTTGACTTCTATGGCTCTGCAGGGAAAAGTTACATCATCTAAGTTGATTGTGTGAGACTGATGCATGTCAAATAATAGTACATGCTTGTAAACGTCATACTTTTTACTAACCGTCGACGAATCACCGAAGCCAATTGCAAATAATCGCATGTCAATTATCTATCGACCAAATTATACAGATGAAAGAAGACGGGAGGTAACCCCCCGAACTCTGAAGATAGGGGGCCTGGGACCCCGCACTAAGAGGAGGTAGCCCACAGAAAGAGAGACAACCAAGAAAAGAATGCAATGCAAAGTTTAATAAGCAAAAACCAAGCAAATCGCGTACATGAGTTTGGGGTTGGCTGCGACCCCTCCGAGGCAGCAGGACCGTTCCTGCATTGCTGTGCGAACACCTGAGGACCCAGTCTGGCGATGTCCGCTAGGTCCTCCGTGGATTAGTTTCAGAGGAAGTGGTTGGCGAAAACTATAAATGCATTAATGCTCAAGGACAATGGCCAGGTCCTACTCTAGCCGCCCCTCTTATTTTCAGTGCCTCCTGATTTTCTCTTTTCATCAAAAGATCACTATGTTTACACTACGCAAATGAACCAAAAGGACATTGAAACCAAACATTTTGCGAATGCATTTGTGCATATGTGTATTTATTCACGTTTTTGAGCGTATGTTAAGTTTCTTCAGATTATCTGTTGTTTTAAAAAATGCAACCTAGCATTTATCATGATCGACACTCAATCAATGATCAATGTTCATTCATCGTGCACTTTATTATAGCATAATCTTGTGAATCTACAAAAACAAAATGATATGTACTTATAATGTCAAACGAATGATCCAACCAAGTAACTAACGATAATATCCTCAAAATCGTAGCACATATCCACACATTCTCTCTTCAAACACCTTCAATCATGATATCAAGCAATACAACGTGGCAGTTTTTTAAAAGCATGCTTGACTCGAGCTGCAATGTACAAACACAGATTTTTCATTCAATTGAGTGACGTTCATCATGCTTACTCTGACTTACTCTAGTCGTGTTTACTTCCTTTGTTTGATTTGCTCCAATACCAGAAGTACTTCTTATCAAAACAACAGGCAATGTTCATGGAACTTAAATTTGAATTCCTTGTTATGACCAATATTGATTCCAAGTTGGCTGATATTGAACAACTGCATAAAATTAACATAAAGATACTATGCTTAAAGCGCAAAAAGGTATTCAACTTTTTAAGAAAGAAGAAAGGTACTATACACTGCTTAGAAGATAAACATTTTACTGCCGATCAAATTCAAAAGAAAAAAGATACAAACATTTTGAAGAAACTTAAATCATTTGTAAACCATTATTCAGATGAGATTACAGAAAAGGAATTAGATTATATAACGAATTTTTCCTGTAAAGAAAGTAATTTCTATGGACTCCCGAAGGTCCATACATCAAAACTAGTTATGGCGGACTGGAGAAAGCCAATGATAGTTATGTAGAAATAGAACATCCAAAAGACCTGCAACTGAGACCAATCTTTGCAGGCCCAATGTATAAGTAACCCTGATGATCACTATGTTACCCTGATGATCACATGTTGTGAAACCGGTTTGTAATGAACTTATATGAAGACCAATCTTCAGTTTGTTATTTTTAAAGAATATGTAATACATACACCATGAACATTTAACTTTTACATCATATATATATATATATATATATATATATATAGATGAAATATAATAAAATTATGGAATTGGGAACATAAATACATTCATTTTAGCTAACTAGCTCTTTCAGCCATGTTGGCTTCTTCAGGTTAGTTTTGAATGTCAGTTGTCACGCTGATGATGACGTAACGCTCCTTATGACGTCATAGTGGTAGGGACGTCATAAGACAAGTTCAAGGAAATCTACATTTTAGCATTAAGTAATGGTTTAAATTGTTTGATAAATCCATTCTCCATCAAAAAAGTTTAAAGATAAACGCTTCTTTGTAAAAGAAAACATGAACTGCCATTCAAAAAATGTCGTCTATGTTATAATGTGTGAAGGATGCAAAGAATTGTACATCGGCAAGACAGAAAGGCGATTAAGTGAAAGAATTAATCTTCATCGTTCACAAATCAACCGGCCCGAAAATAGGACTATCCCTTTAAGCAGTCACTTAGAAAAGTGTTTTGGTGGAAAATATAAAGTGTTTCCCTTTTATAAAGTGAAATACGATAATCCGCGGCTGTTGGAACTGATCGAGAATGGATTTATCAAACAATTTAAACCATTACTTAATGCTAAAATGTAGATTTCCTTGAACTTGTCTCATGACGTCCCTACCACTATGACGTCATAAGGAGCGTTACGTCATAATCAGCGTGACAACTGACATTCAAAACTAACCTGAAGAAGCCAACATGGCTGAAAGCGCTAGTTAGCTAAAATGAATGTATTTATGTTCCCAATTCCATAATTTTATTATATTTCATCTATATACACCTGAGAGTTGTGCTTGTGGATTTTTCGTGTATATATATATATATATATATTTGATATTTTGGAGCGGCGTTAGTATAAGCCTAAAGGCTTGTTCGCCTATCCATGTTTCATTACGAAATAAAAATATGTTTAAACCATATATAATTGAAAATAAAATACTTCAGACGACACTTGCCGGGGGATAAGCATAAGGCCTAGCAAGCTGAACTTCGTGTAACTATTACTTGACTATGGATAATTATTATTCATAGCTTTGGTGACCCTGTGATCCCCTGAAAAGACATGTTTTTTATGATTTCAAAACATATTTTCGTCTTCATCCTCAGAAGCATAAGGCCCTGAAAGCTGAAACACCTTAGTTTGGTAATGAAAATTCTAACTTGTACATTTGGTGAATCTGTCACCTTTCATAGTCTTTTGTTCCTAACACAATATGTCTATTAAATAAATGTGAAAAGAGTTAAATGCATGTACATAAATATTTCATATGATTGTTCTCCTGTTCAAGCTCTGTGTTGATGTAAAACAAATTCCTGAAAAGTCAATAAAGTATTATTATTATTATTATTATTATTATTATTATTATTATTATTATTAGGTAGGAACCATAATTGCCACACTCTAAAGCAAAATTGATATGATGCCTGATGAGCTACATAGCCAATGGCTCTATTTTTTAATGGATAAGGGATACTGAAACGTGAAACAATTAATCCATGGACATTATTCTATGTTTATGTTGACATTAAACACTTCATGAAATTATGTCCTAAAAGAAACAATCTGTTTCCTTACTCAATTGCGCTTTAAAAAGTTTAAAAATTCCAATTTATTTGGACATCAAAAGTACATAAAATCATTGTGAAACCTATATGTGCCTTTACATTTGCATTCATGCTTGTTACCCCCCTCGGCTTATAATTATATATAATGCAGAGGGATATAGCCGTTGGCTCCGTCTGTCTGTGATCACATTGTTTCCTGAGCAGAATTTGAAAACCGTTACAGCTAGCTCAATGAAAGATGGTATACTGACTCATCATCGCATGTAGTTGTGCCTTTTGGTGTATTCAAATTTCTGGAGGTTTTTTTCTTTTTTTGCGGTTTCCAAGGAAAAGCAAACTAGAAATGTGTTTCCGGAGCAGAACTCGAAAACAGTTTGGCCTAGCTTAACGAAACCTGGTATGTTAACTGATCATCACATGTAGTTGTGCATTTTGGGATTTTCAACTTTCTGGAATTTTTATTTTTCCCGGTTTTCATTGAAACGTAACTTAGAAATGTGTTTCCGGAGCATAACTTAGAATATCGACCAATCATGACATATAGTTGTATCCGGTTTCAATGGAAATGCAATTCAGGAATTCGTTTCGGAGCAGAACTTGAAAATCTTTAAGGCTAACTCAATGAAACTGTTTACAAATGTGCCTTTTGGTGTTTTCAAATTGCAGGGAGTTTAAACTTAATGACATTCTTCATTCCAACTTAACTTTTAATGTCTAAACTGTGTCTCACCAAGGAATGTCGATGTTTGAATCAAACATCATATTAAATCAAACAAGATTGTTGCGTCTCTCTTCACATTAACATGACGAACTTGATGATGACATAACATAAGCATTTACTAATTAAAAGGACGGATATGGTTTATAATAGTCTTATGATGGTTGTTAAAAGTCCAAAAAAATTAGCTGCATTTACATTCAGTACATATATGTCAATCATATATTCAACATTTTCCCAATTACTCACCCTTCAAACATGTAACATTATTCAGTACGTATATGTCAATCACATATTCAACATTTTCTCAAACACTCACCCTTCATACATGTAACATTATTCAGTACATATATGTCAATCATATACTTAACATTTTCTCAAACACTCACCCTTCATACATATAGCATTATTCAGTACAAATATGTCAATCACATATTCAAATTTTTCTCAAACATTCACCCTTCATTCATATAACATTATTCAGTACGTATATGTCAATCACATTATCAACATTTCCCCAAACATTCGTGTAGCATTATTCAGTACAATTATGTCAACAACATAATCAACATTTTATCAAGCACTCACCCTTTATACATGTAACATTATTCAGTACATATTATGTCAACCACATAATCTACATTTCCAAAACACTCACCCTTCATACATGTAGCATTATTCAGTACAAATATGTCATTCATATATTCAATATTTTCTCAAACACTCACCCTTCATACATGTAACATTATTCAGTACATATGTGTCAACCACATATTCAACATTTTCTCAAACATTCACCCTTCATTCATATAACATTATTCAGTATATATATGTCAATCACATATTCAACATTTTCTCAAACACTCACCTTCAAACATGTAGCATTATTCAGTACATATATGTCAATCACATATTCAACATTTTCTCAAACATTCACCCTTCATTCATATAACATTATTCAGTACGTATATATGTTAATCATATACTCAACATTTTCTCAAACATTCACCCTTCATACATATAACATTATTCAGTACGTATATATGTTAATCACATATTTAACATTTTCTCAAACACTCACCCTTCATACATGTAGCATTATTCAGTACATATATTCAATCACATATTCAACATTTTCTCAAACACTCAACCTTCATACATGTAGCATTATTCAGTACAAATATGTCAATCACATATTCAAACCTTTTTTAAACACTCACCCTTCATACATGTTACATTTTATTAAATATGTGTCAACCACATAATCTACATTTCCCAAACACTCAGCGTTCATACATTAACATTATTCGGTACATATATTTCAATCCCATATTCAACACTTTTTTAAACACTCACCCTTCATACATGTACCATTTTTAGTACAAATATGTCAATCATGTATTAATTTTTTTCCCAAACACTCATCCTTCATACATGTAACATTATTCAGTTCTTATGTGTCAATCACATATTCAACATTTTCTCAAACACTCACCCTTCATACATGTAGCATTATTCAGTACATATATATCGACCACATAATCAACATATTCTCAAGCACTCTTCATACATGTAGCATTATTCAGTACAAATATGTCATTCACATATTCAACATTTTCTCAAACACTCACCCTTCATACATGTAGCATTATTCAGTACATATATATCGATCACATAATCAACATATTCTAGAGCACTCTTCATACATGTAGCATTATTCAGTACAAATATGTCAATCACATATTCAACATTTTCTCAAACACTCACCCTTCACACATGTAGCATTATTCAGTACATATATGTCAATCACATATTCAACTTTTTCTCAAACACTCACCCTTCATATATGTAGCATTATTCAGAACATACATGTCAATCACATATTCAACATTTTCTCAAACACTCACCCTTCATACATGTAGCATTATTCAGTACAAATATGTCAATCACATATTCAACTTTTTCTCAAACACTCACCCTTCATATATGTAGCATTATTCAGTACATACATGTCAATCACATATTCAACATTTTCTCAAACATTCACCCTTCATACATATAACATTATTCAGTACGTATATGTCAATCACATATTCAACATTTTCTCAAACACTCACCCTTCATACATGTAGCATTATTCAGTACATATATGTCAATCACATATTCAACATTTTCTCAAACATTCACCCTTCATACATATAAAATTATTCAGTACGTATATGTCAATCACATATTCAACATTTTCTCAAACACTCACCCTTCAAACATGTAGCATTATTCAGTACATATATGTCAATCATATACTCAACATTTTTTCAAACACTCACCCTTCATGCATGTAGCATTATTCAGTACATATATGTCAATCATATACTCAACACTTTTTCAAACACTCACCCTTCATACATGTAGCATTATTCTGTACATTCATGTCAATCATATACTCAACATTTCCTCTCACATTCACCCTTCATACATATAACATTTTTCAGTACGTATATGTCAATCATATACTCAACATTTTCTCAAACACTCACCCTTCATACATGTAGCATTATTCAGTACATATATGTCAATCATATACTCAACATTTTTTCAAACACTCACCCTTCATACATGTAGCATTATTCAGTACATACATGTCAATCATATACTCAACATTTCCTCTAACATTCACCCTTCATACATATAACATTTTTCAGTACGTATATGTCAATCATATACTCAACATTTTCTCAAACACTCACCCTTCATACATGTAGCATTATTCAGTACATATATGTCAATCATATACTCAACACTTTTTCAAACATTCACCCTTCATACATGTAGCATTATTCAGTACATACATGTCAATCATATACTCAACATTTCCTCTAACATTCACCCTTCATACATATAACATTTTTCAGTACGTATATGTCAATCACATATTCAACATTTTCTCAAACACTCACCCTTCATACATGTTACATTATTCAGTACATATGTGTCAATCACATTATCAATATTTTTCCAAGCACTCACCCTTCATACGTGTAACATTATTCAGTACATATATGTCAATCACATATTCAACATTTCCTCAAACATTCACCCTTCATACGTGTAGCATTACTCAGTACGTATATGTTAATCACATATTCAACATTTTCTCAAACACTCACCCTTCATACATGTAACATTATTCAGTACATATGTGTCAATCACATTATCAATATTTTTCGAAGCACTCACCCTTCATACGTGTAACATTATTCAGTACATATATGTCAATCACATATTCAACATTTCCTCAAACATTCACCCTTCATACGTGTAGCATTACTCAGTACGTATATGTTAATCACATATTCAACATTTTCTCAAACACTCACCCTTCATACATGTAGCATTATTCAGTACAAATATGTCAATCACATATTCAACTTTTTCTCAAACACTCACCCTTCATATATGTAGCATTATTCAGTACATACATGTCAATCACATATTCAACATTTTCTCAAACATTCACCCTTCATTCATATAACATTATTCAGAACGTATATGTCAATCACATATTCAACATTTTCTCAAACACTCACCCTTCATACGTGTAGCATTATTCAGTACATATATCTGAATCACGTATTCAACATTTTCTCAAACACTCACCCTTCATACATGTAGCATTATTCAGTACATATATTTCAATCACATATTCAACATTTTCTCAAACACTCACCCTTCATACATGTAGCATTATTCAGAACAAGTATGTCAATCACATATTCAACACTTGTTTAAACACTCACCCTTCATACATGTAACATTTCTAGTACATATATGTCAATTATATATTAAAAATGTTCCCAAACACTACTCACCCTTCGTACATGTAACATTATTCAGTACATATGTGTCAATCATATATTCAATATTTTCTCAAACACTCACCCTTCATACATGTAACATTATTCAGTACATATGTGTCAACCACATAATCTACATTTCCAAAACACTCACCCTTCATACATGTAGCATTATTCAGTACATATATTCAATCACATATTCAACATTTTCTCAAACACTCACCCTTCATACATGTAGCATTATTCAGTACAAATATGTCAATCACATATTCAAACCTTTTTTAAACACTCACCCTTCATACATGTTACATTTTTATTACATATGTGTCTACCACATAATCTACATTTCCCAAACACTCAGCGTTCATACATTAACATTATTCAGTACATATATTTCAATCCCATATTCAACACTTTTTTAAACACTCACCCTTCATACATGTACCATTTTTAGTACAAATATGTCAATCATGTATTAAATTTTTTCCCAAACACTCACCCTTCATACATGTAACATTATTCAGTTCTTATGTGTCAATCACATATTCAACATTTTCTCAAACACTCACCCTTCATACATGTAGCATTATTCAGTACATATATATCGACCACATAATCAACATATTCTCAAGCACTCTTCATACATGTAGCATTATTCAGTTCAAATATGTCAATCACATATTCAACATTTTCTCAAACACTCACCCTTCATACATGTAGCATTATTCAGTACATATATGTCAATCACATATTCAACTTTTTCTCAAACACTCACCCTTCATATATGTAGCATTATTCAGAACATACATGTCAATCACATATTCAACATTTTCTCAAACACTCACCCTTCATACATGTAGCATTATTCAGTACAAATATGTCAATCACATATTCAACTTTTTCTCAAACACTCACCCTTCATATATGTAGCATTATTCAGTACATACATGTCAATCACATATTCAACATTTTCTCAAACATTCACCCTTCATACATATAACATTATTCAGTACATACATGTCAATCACATATTCAACATTTTCTCAAACATTCACCCTTCATACATATAACATTATTCAGTACGTATACATGTATGTCAATCACATATTCAACATTTTCTCAAACACTCACCCTTCATACATGTAGCATTATTCAGTACATATATGTCAATCACATATTCAACATTTTCTCAAACATTCACCCTTCATACATATAAAATTATTCAGTACGTATATGTCAATCACATATTCAACATTTTCTCAAACACTCACCCTTCATACATGTAGCATTATTCAGTACATATATGTCAATCATATACTCAACATTTTCTCGAACACTCACCCTTCATACATGTAGCATTATTCAGTACATATATGTCAATCATATACTCAACACTTTTTCAAACACTCACCCTTCATACATGTAGCATTATTCAGTACATACATGTCAATCATATACTCAACATTTCCTCTAACATTCACCCTTCATACATATAACATTTTTCAGTACGTATATGTCAATCACATATTCAACATTTTCTCAAACACTCACCCTTCATACATGTAACAATATTCAGTACATATGTGTCAATCACATTATCAATATTTTTCCAAGCACTCACCCTTCATACGTGTAACATTATTAAGTACATATATGTCAATCACATATTCAACATTTCCTCAAACATTCACCCTTCATACGTGTAGCATTACTCAGTACGTATATATCGACCACATAATCAACATATTCTCAAGCACTCTTCATACATGTAGCATTATTCAGTACAAATATGTCAATCACATATTCAACTTTTTCTCAAACACTCACCCTTCATACGTGTAGCATTATTCAGTACATATATGTCAATCACGTATTCAACATTTTCTCAAACACTCACCCTTCATACATGTAGCATTATTCAGTACATATATTTCAATCACATATTCAACATTTTCTCAAACACTCACCCTTCATACATGTAGCATTATTCAGAACAAGTATGTCAATCACATATTCAACACTTGTTTAAACACTCACCCTTCATACATGTAACATTTCTAGTACATATATGTCAATCATATATTAAAAATGGTCCCAAACACTACTCACCCTTCATACATGTAACATTATTCAGTACATATGAGTCAATCACATATTCAACACTTTTTCAAACACTCATCCTTCATACATGTAACATTATTCAGTACATATGTGACAATCACATATTCAACACTTTTTCAAACAATCACCCTTCATACATGTAACATTATTCAGTACATATATGTCAATCATATACTCAACATTTTCTCGAACACTCACCCTTCATACATGTAGCATTATTCAGTACATATATATCAATCACATATTCAACATTTTCTCAAACATTCACCCTTCATTCATATAACATTATTCAGTACGTATATGTCAATCACATATTCAACATTTTCTCAAACACTCACCCTTCAAACATGTAGCATTATTCAGTACATATATGTCAATCAAATATTCAACATTTTCTCAAACATTCACCCTTCATTCATATAACATTATTCAGTACGTATATGTCAATCACATATTCAACATTTTCTCAAACACTCACCCTTCATACATGTAGCATTATTCAGTACATATATGTCAATCATATACTCAACATTTTCTCAAAAACTCACCCTTCAAACATGTAGCATTATTCAGTACATATATGTCAATCACATATTCAACATTTTCTCAAACATTCAACCTTCATACATATAACATTATTCAGTACGTATATGTTAATCACATATTCAACATTTTCTCAAACACTCACCCTTCATACATGTAACATTATTCAGTACATATGTGTCAATCACATTATCAATATTTTCCCAAACATTCACCCTTCATACATGTAGCATTATTCAGTATATACATGTCAACCACAAAATCAACATTTTCTCAAACACACACCCTTTAAACATGTAGCATTATTCAGTACATATATGTCAATCACATTTTCAACATTTTCTCAAACATTCACCCTTCATACATATAACATTATTCAGTACGTATATGTTAATCACATTGAATATGTGATTGAAATATATGTACTGAATAATGCTACATGTATGAAGGGTGAGTGTTTGAGAAAATGTTGAATACGTGATTGACATATATGTACTGAATAATGCTACACGTATGAAGGGTGAGTGTTTGAGAAAATGTTGAATATGTGATTGACATATACGTACTGAATAATGTTATATGAATGAAGGGTGAGTGTTTGGGAAAATGTTGATTATGTGGGTGACACATATGTAATAAAAATGTTACATGTATGAAGGATGAGTGTTTAAAGAAGTGTTGAATATGTGATTGACATATATGTACTGAATAATGCTACATGTATGAAGGGTGAGTGTTTGGGAACTTTTTTAATATATGATTGCCATATATGTACTAGAAATTTTACATGTATGAAGGGTGAGTGTTCAAACAAGTGTTGAATATGTGATTGTCATATTTGTACTCAATAATGCTACATAAATGAAGGGTGAGTGTTTGAGAAAATGTTGATTATGTGGGTGACACATATGTAATAAAAATGTTACATGTATGAAGGATGAGTGTTTAAAGAAGTGTTGAATATGTGATTGACATATATGTACTGAATAATGCTACATGTATGAAGGGTGAGTGTTTGAGAAAAATTTGAATATGTGATTGACATATTTGTACTGAATAATGCTACATGTATGAAGGGTGAGTGTTTGGGAAAATGTTGATTATGTGGGTGACACATATGTAATAAAAATGTTACATGTATGAAGGATGAGTGTTTAAAGAAGTGTTGAATATGTGATTGACATATATGTACTGAATAATGCTACATGTATGAAGGGTGAGTGTTTGAGAAAAATTTGAATATGTGATTGACATGTATGTACTGAATAATGCTACATGTATGAAGGGTGAATGTTTGAGAAAATGTTGAATATGTGATTGACATATATGTACTGAATAATGCTACATGTTTGAAGGGTGAGTGTTTGAGAAAATGTTGATTATGTGGTTGACATGTATGGACTGAATAATGCTACATGTATGAAGGGTGAATGTTTGAGAAAATGTTGAATATGTGATTGTCATATATGTACTGAGTAATGCTACACGTATGAAGGGTGAATGTTTGAGAAAAAGTTGATAATGTGATTGACACATATGTACTGAATAATGTTACATGTATGAAGGATGAGTTTATGAGAAAATGTTGAGTATATGATTGATATATATGTACTGAATAATGCTACATGTATGAAGGGTGAGTGTTTGAGAAAATGTTGAATATGTGATTGACAAATACGTTCTGAATAATGTTATATGAATGAAGGGTGAATGTTTGAGAAAATGTTGAATATGTGATTGACATATATATACTGAATAATGTTCTATGAATGAAGGGTGAATGTTTGAGAAAATGTTGAATATGTGATTGACACATATGTACTGAATAATGCTACATGTATGAAGGGTGAGTGTTTGAGAAAAAATTGAATATGTGATTGACATATTTGTACTGAATAATGCTACATGTATGAAGGGTGAGTGTTTGAGAAAATGTTGAATATGTGATTGACATATACGTACAGAATAATGTTACATGTATGAAGGGTGAGTGTTTGAAAAAGTGTTGAATATGTGATTGACACATATGTACTGAATAATGTTACATGTATGAAGGGTGAGTTTTTGAAAAAGTGTTGAATATGTGATTGACACATATGTACTGAATAATGTTACATGTATGAAGGGTGAGTGTTTGAAAAAGTGTTAAATATGTGATTGACACATATGTACTGAATAATGGTACATGTATGAAGGGTGAGTAGTGTTTGAAAAAGTGTTAAATATGTGATTGACATATATGTACTAGAAATGTTACATGTATGAAGGGTGAGTGTTTGGGAACATTTTTAATATATGATTGACATATATGTACTAGAAATGTTACATGTATGAAGGGTGAGTGTTTGAAAAAATGTTGAATATGTGATTGAAATATATGTACTGAATAATGCTACATGTATGAAGGGTGAGTGTTTGAGAAAATGTTGAATATGTGATTGACATATACGTACTGAATAATGCTACATGTATGAAGGGTGAGTGTTTGAGAAAATGTTGAATATGTGATTGACATATACGTACTGAATAATGTTATATGAATGAAGGGTGAATGTTTGAGAAAATGTTGAATATTTGATTGACATATATGTACTGAATAATGCTACATGTTTAAAGGGTGAGTGTTTGAGAAAATGTTGAATATGTGATTGACATATACGTACTGAATAATGCTATATGAATGAAGGGTGAATGTTTGAGAAAATTTTGAATATGTGATTGAAATATATGGACTGAATAATGCTACATGTATGAAGGGTGAGTGTTTGAGGAAATGTTGAATATGTGATTGACATATATGTACTATATAATGTTACACGTATGAAGGGTGAGTGCTTGGAAAAATATTGATAATCTGATTGACACATATGTACTGAATAATGTTACATGTATGAAGGTTGAGTGTTTGAGAAAATGTTGAATATGTGATTGAAATATATGTACTGAATAATGCTACATGTATGAAGGGTGAGTGTTTGAGAAAATGTCGAATATGTGATTGACATATATGTACTGAATAATGCTACACGTATGAAGGGTGAGTGTTTGAGAATATGTCAATCGCATATTCAACTTTTTCTCAAACACTCACCCTTCATATATGTAGCATTATTCAGTACATACATGTCAATCACATATTCAACATTTTCTCAAACATTCACCCTTCATACATGTAACATTTCTAGTACATATATGTCAATCATATATTAAAAATGGTCCCAAACACTACTCACCCTTCATACATGTAACATTATTCAGTACATATGAGTCAATCACATATTCAACACTTTTTCAAACACTCATCATTCATACATGTAACATTATTCAGTACATATGTGACAATCACATATTCAACACTTTTTCAAACAATCACCCTTCATACATGTAACATTATTCAGTACATATATGTCAATCATATACTCAACATTTTCTCGAACACTCACCCTTCATACATGTAGCATTATTCAGTACAGATATATATCAATCACATATTCAACATTTTCTCAAACATTCACCCTTCATTCATATAACATTATTCAGTACGTATATGTCAATCACATATTCAACATTTTCTCAAACACTCACCCTTCAAACATGTAGCATTATTCAGTACATATATGTCAATCAAATATTCAACATTTTCTCAAACATTCACCCTTCATTCATATAACATTATTCAGTACGTATATGTCAATCACATATTCAACATTTTCTCAAACACTCACCCTTCATACATGTAGCATTATTCAGTACATATATGTCAATCATATACTCAACATTTTCTCAAAAACTCACCCTTCAAACATGTAGCATTATTCAGTACATATATGTCAATCACATATTCAACATTTTCTCAAACATTCAACCTTCATACATATAACATTATTCAGTACGTATATGTTAATCACATATTCAACATTTTCTCAAACACTCACCCTTCATACATGTAGCATTATTCAGTACAAATATGTCAATCACATATTCAACTTTTTCTCAAACACTCACCCTTCATATATGTAGCATTATTCAGTACATACATGTCAATCACATATTCAACATCTTCTCAAACATTCACCCTTCATTCATATAACATTATTCAGTACGTATATGTCAATCACATATTCAACATTTTCTCAAACACTCACCCTTCATACATGTAACATTATTCAGTACAAATATGTCAATCACATATTCAACACTTTTTCAAACACTCACCCTTCATACATGTAGCATTATTCAGTAAATATATGTCATTCATAAATTCAACATTTTCTCAAACACTCACCCTTCATACGTGTAGCATTATTCAGTACATATATGTCAATCATATATTCAACATTTTCTCAAACACTCACCCTTCATACATGTAGCATTATTCAGTACATATATTTCAATCACATATTCAACATTTTCTCAAACACTCACCCTTCATACATGTAGCATTATTCAGAACAAATATGTCAATCACATATTCAACACTTGTTTAAACACTCACCCTTCATACATGTAACATTTCTAGTACATATATGTCAATCATATATTATAAATGTTCCCAAACACTACTCACCCTTCATACATGTAACATTATTCAGTACATATGTGTCAATCACATATTCAACACTTTTTCAAACACTCACCCTTCATACATGTAACATTATTCAGTACATATGTGTCAATCACATATTCAACATTTTCTCAAACACTCACCCTTCATACATGTAATATTATTCAGTACAAATATGTCAATCACATATTAAATTTTTTCTCAAACACTCACCCTTCATACATGTAGCATTATTCGGTACATATATATCAATCACATATTCAACATTTTCTCAAACATTCACCCTTCATTCATATAACATCATTCAGTACGTATATGTCAATCATATACTCAACATTTTCTCAAACACTCACCCTTCAAACATGTAGCATTATTCAGTACATATATGTCAATCAAATATTCAACATTTTCTCAAAAACTCATCCTTCATACATGTAACATTATTCAGTACATATGTGTCAATCACATTATCAATATTTTCCAAAACATTCACCCTTCATACATGTAGCATTATTCAGTACATACATGTCAACCATATAATCAACATTTTCTCAAACACTCACCCTTCAAACATGTAGCATTATTCAGTACATATATGTCAATCACATATTCAACATTTTCTCAAACATTCACCCTTCATACATAGAACATTATTCAGTACGTATATGACAATCATATACTCAACATTTTCTCAAACATTCACCCTTCATACATATAACATTATTCAGTACGTATATGTTAATCACATATTCAACATTTTCTCAAACACTCACCCTTCATACATGTAGCATTATTCAGTACAAATATGTCAATCACATATTCAACATTTTCTCAAACATTCACCCTTCATACATATAACATTATTCAGTACGTATATGTCAATCATATACTCAACATTTTCTCAAACATTCACCCTTCATACATATAACATTATTCAGTACGTATATGTTAATCACATATTCAACATTTTCTCAAACACTCACCCTTCAAACATGTAGCATTATTCAGTACATATATGTCAATCAAATATTCAACATTTTCTCAAAAACTCATCCTTCATACATGTAACATTATTCAGTACATATGTGTCAATCACATTATCAATATTTTCCAAAACATTCACCCTTCATACATGTAGCATTATTCAGTACATACATGTCAACCACATAATCAACATTTTCTCAAACACTCACCCTTCAAACATGTAGCATTATTCAGTACATATATGTCAATGACATATTCAACATTTTCTCAAACATTCACCCTTCATACATAGAACATTATTCAGTACGTATATGACAATCATATACTCAACATTTTCTCAAACATTCACCCTTCATACATATAACATTATTCAGTACGTATGTGTTAATCACATATTCAACATTTTCTCAAACACTCACCCTTCATACATGTAGCATTATTCAGTACAAATATGTCAATCACATATTCAACATTTTCTCAAACATTCACCCTTCATACATATAACATTATTCAGTACGTATATGTCAATCATATACTCAACATTTTCTCAATCATTCACCCTTCATACATATAACATTATTCAGTACGTATATGTTAATCACATATTCAACATTTTCTCAAACACTCACCCTTCATACATGTAGCATTATTCAGTACAAATATGTCAATCACATATTCAACATTTTCTCAAACATTCACCCTTCATACATATAACATTATTCAGTACGTATATGTCAATCATATACTCAACATTTTCTCAAACATTCACCCTTCATACATATAACATTATTCAGTACGTATATGTTAATCACATATTCAACATTTTCTCAAACACTCACCCTTCATACATGTAGCATTATTCAGTACATATATGTCAATCACATATTCAACATTTTCTCAAACATTCACCCTTCATTCATATAACATTATTCAGTACGTATATGTCAATCACATATTCAACATTTTCTCAAACACTCACCCTTCATACATGTAACATTATTCAGTACATATGTGTCAATCACATTATCAATATTTTCCCAAACATTCACCCTTCATACATGTAGCATTATTCAGTATATACATGTCAACCACATAATCAACATTTTCTCAAACACACACCCTTTAAACATGTAGCATTATTCAGTACATATATGTCAATCACATTTTCAACATTTTCTCAAACATTCACCCTTCATACATATAACATTATTCAGTACGTATATGTTAATCACATATTCAACATTTTCTCAAACACTCACCCTTCATACATGTAGCATTATTCAGTACAAATATGTCAATCACATATTCAACATTTTCTCAAACACTCACCCTTCATACATGTAACATTATTCAGTACATATGTGTCAATCAGATTATCAATATTTTTCCAAGCACTCACCCTTCATACGTGTAACATTATATAGTACATATATGTCAATCACATATTCAACATTTCCTCAAACATTCACCCTTCATACGTGTAGCATTACTCAGTACATATATGTCAATCACATATTCAACATTTCCTCAAACACTCACCCTTCATACATGTAGCATTATTCAGTCCATATATTTCAATCACATATTCAAAATTTTCTCAAACATTCACCCTTCATTCATATAGCATTATTCAGTACGTATATGTCAATCACATATTCAACATTTTCTCAAACACTCACCCTTTAAACATGTAGCATTATTCAGTACATATATGTCAATCAAATATTCAACATTTTCTCAAACATTCACCCTTCATTCATATAGCATTATTCAGTACGTATATGTCAATCACATATTCAACATTTTCTCAAACACTCACCCTTCATACATGTAGCATTATTCAGTACGTATATGTCAATCACATATTCAACATTTTCTCAAACACTCACCCTTCATACATGTAGCATTATTCAGTACATATATTTCAATCACATATTCAACATTTTTTCAAACACTCACCCTTCATACATGTAACATTTCTAGTACATATATGTCAATCATATATTAAAAATGTTCCCAAACACTCACCCTTCATACATGTAACATTTCTAGTACATATATGTCAATCACATATTTAACACTTTTTCAAACACTACTCACCCTTCATACATGTACCATTATTCAGTACATATGTGTCAATCACATATTTAACACTTTTTCAAACACTCACCCTTCATACATGTAACATTATTCAGTACATATGTGTCAATCACATATTCAACACTTTTTCAAAAACTCACCCTTCATACATGTAACATTATTCAGTACATATGTGTCAATCACATATTCAACACTTTTTCAAACACTCACCCTTCATACATGTAACATTATTCTGTACGTATATGTCAATCACATATTCAACATTTTCTCAAACACTCACCCTTCATACATGTAGCATTATTCAGTACAAATATGTCAATCACATATTCAATTTTTTCTCAAACACTCACCCTTCATACATGTAGCATTATTCAGTACATATGTGTCAATCACATATTCAACATTTTCTCAAACATTCACCCTTCATTCATAGAACATTATTCAGTATATATATGTCAATCACATATTCAACATTTTCTCAAACATTCACCCTTCATTCATATAACATTATTCAGAACGTATTTGTCAATCACATATTCAACATTTTCTCAAACACTCACCCTTCATACATGTAGCATTATTCAGTACATATATATCAATCATATACTCAACATTTTCTCATAAACTCATCCTTCATACATGTAACATTATTCAGTACATATGTGTCAATCACATTATCAACTTTTTCTCAAACATTCACCCTTCATACGTGTAGCATTACTCAGTACATATATGTCAATCACATATTCAACATTTTCTCAAACATTCACCCTTCATACATGTAGCATTATTCAGTCCATACATGTCAACCACATAATCAACATTTTCTCAAACACTCACCCTTCAAACATGTAGCATTATTCAGTACATATATGTCAATCACATATTCAACATTTTCTCAAACATTCACCCTTCATACATGTAGCATTATTCAGTACATACATGTCAATCACATATTCAAATTTTTCTCAAACACTCACCCTTCATACATGTAGCATTATTCAGTACATATATGTCAATCACATATTCAACACTTCTTTAAACACTCATCCTTCATACATGTAACATTTTTATTACATATGTGTCACCCACATAATCAACATTTTCCCAAACACTCACCCTTCATACATGTAGCATTATTCAGTACAAATATGTCAATCACATATTCAAATTTTTCTCAAACACTCACCCTTCATACATGTAGCATTATTCAGTACATATATGTCAATCACATATTCAACACTTCTTTAAACACTCATCCTTCATACATGTAACATTTTTATTACATATGTGTCACCCACATAATCAACATTTTCTCAAACACTCACCCTTCATACATGTAGCATTATTGAGTACAAATATGACAATCACATATTCAACACTTGTTTGAACACTCACCCTTCATACATGTAAAATTTCTAGTACATATATGGCAATCATATATTAAAAAAGTTCCCAAACACTCACCCTTCATACATGTAGCATTATTCAGTACATATATGTCAATCACATATTCAACACTTCTTTAAACACTCATCCTTCATACATGTAACATTTTTATTACATATGTGTCACCCACATAATCAACATTTTCCCAAACACTCACCCTTCATACATGTAGCATTATTCAGTACAAATATGTCAATCACATATTCAACACTTGTTTAAACACTCACCCTTCATACATGTAACATTTCTAGTACATATATGTCAATCATATATTAAAAAAGTTCCCAAACACTCACCCTTCATACATGTAACATTATTCAGTACATATGTGTCAATCACATATTCAACACTTTTTCAAACACTCACCCTTCATACATGTTGTAGCATTATTCAGTACATATAAGTAAATCATATATTTAACGTTTTCTCAAACACTCGCCCTTCATACATGTAGCATTATTCAGTACATATATGTCATTCATATATTCAACATTTTCTCAAACACTCACCCTTCATACATGTAGCATTATTCAGTACATATGTGTCAATCACATTATCAACGTTTTCCCAAACATTCACCCTTCATACATATAGCATTAATCAGTACGTATATGTCAATCACATATTCAACATTTCCTTAAACACTCACCCTTCAAACATGTAACATTATTCAGTACATATATGTCATTCATATATTCAACATTTTCTCGAACACTCACTTACATACATGTAACGTTATTCAGTACATATGTGTCAATCACATATTCAACATTTTCTCAAACATTCACCTTTCATTCATATAACATTATTCAGTACGTATATGTCAATCACATATTCAACATTTTCTCAAACACTCACCCTTCATACATGTAGCATTATTCAGTACATATATGTCAATCATATACTCAACATTTTCTCAAACACTCACCCTCCATACATATAATATTATTTAGCATGTTTATGTCAATCACATATTCAACATGTTCACAGACACTCACTCTTCATACATGTAACATTATCAAATACATACCACTGTTCAAGTCAAGATGGTAGTTTTGCAATGTTATGCAAAGCAAGGTTACAAAACGGATTGATGGTTCTTTACAATTAAAATCTAATCGATAATAAAGTTGTGAGACTGGCAAATATATGAAATGCTTTGAAGTTCTTTGATAATTTTGGAATATTCGCAATCAATTGAAACAAATCTTTCATATGTCATATTACTTAGAAACAAATAAAATTAAGTTAAGAATCATTATGTTATCACGCCTTACAAATTGTTGCTTTTTCCTGGAATATACTTCACAGTTTCACATAGAAATCAGGATTATTGAACATGATTGTTAATATACAATGTTTTATTTCAATGATACTATGATAACACCTTTGCAGCCATAAGAAGGGACTCAGTGAGTTCCCTGGGGCTATCCCCTTAACGTTTTGCAGTGTATTGAGCCTAGCATTTAATGGCCCCCTACCCCGAATCGGCAGCAGCCACAACAATAGTGAGAATCAGTGCAATGTTGGAAAGATAACTTAATCATGACATAGATTTGTTATGAAGTGTTTTTCTTATTCAGTACTACAGTGCTTAAACGTAGCCAATGAGAAATGTCGGTTCTACATATATTCGCAAAAAGAATCTCTGTCGTTGAATTTTGAAAAATCAACAGTTTTTTATTCTTATTACCAGAACAAACTTCAGTGAACTTGTCGAGAGCAAGCGAATTTTGGCAGGGAAGTTGACACTGAGATAGAGCTTCACATGAGACATTGTTGAAAGATGAAACAGAGTGATTGTGTTAAGAAACAGCTGAGTGTGGACTACCCCCAGAGAGCAGAAGTAGCGCTGATAAATAATGTTCACAGTCAGTATATACTACCCCAATGATAAATAATGTTCACAGTCAGTATATACTACCCCAATGATAAATAATGTTCACAGTCAGTATATACTACCCCAATGATAAATAATGTTCACAGTCAGTATATACTACCCCAATGATAAATAATGTTCACAGTCAGTATATACTACCCCAATGATAAATAATGTTCACAGTCAGTATATACTACCCCAATGATAAATAATGTTCACAGTCAGTATATACTACCCCAATGATAAATAATGTTCACAGTCAGTATATACTACCCCAATGATAAATAATGTTCACAGTCAGTATATACTACCCCAATGATAAATAATGTTCACAGTCAGTATATACTACCCCAATGATAAATAATGTTCACAGTCAGTATATACTACCCCAATGATAAATAATGTTCACAGTCAGTATATACTACCCCAATGATAAATAATGTTCACAGTCAGTATATACTACCCCAATGATAAATAATGTTCACAGTCAGTATATACTACCCCAATGATAAATAATGTTCACAGTCAGTATATACTACCCCAATGATAAATAATGTTCACAGTCAGTATATACTACCCCAATGATAAATAATGTTCACAGTCAGTATATATATATACTACCCCAATGATAAATAATGTTCACAGTCAGTATATACTACCCCAATGATAAATAATGTTCACAGTCAGTATATACTACCCCAATGATAAATAATGTTCACAGTCAGTATATACTACCCCAATGATAAATAATGTTCACAGTCAGTATATACTACCCCAATGATAAATAATGTTCACAGTCAGTATATACTACCCCAATGATAAATAATGTTCACAGTCAGTATATACTACCCCAATGATAAATAATGTTCACAGTCAGTATATACTACCCCAATGATAAATAATGTTCACAGTCAGTATATACTACCCCAATGATAAATAATGTTCACAGTCAGTATATACTACCCCAATGAGAGGACTCGGTTTAACTGAAAACACACACGGGTAGTTATCAGACCAGTCAACTAATATGCCCTGTAATGTTTTACAATTTTCCCCGATTCTTGAAATTCAGTTAGTGATCATGACTTTCACGAAATCATGTGTTTTATCGCGCTGCAGATAAGTGTAAATGGTATGATTTGAGTCTTCAGTATCATGTTGATAATTGCGTTGAAACAAACAAAAACAAAACATTATATTTCTTGATAGATATTTGAAAAAAACATTGTCACAATATGCTTTTGCAAATCTTATGTCCTCAACAAATATAGAAATTATAAAAAATGTATGTCTATTTTTACATCAAGTAAGGAAAATTAGAAAATCAAATGTTTTTATGTAAGCTCATGCAAATAATCATTTTGTGTATGTATTATGGGCCAATGGCCTTTTACTGAATAAAATGTCTGTCTGTCTGTCTGAAACAATGAGACGTGCAGTTCGAAATTAAATGATGCTTTTAGTTTTTCTTCTTCGTTTAGTTTGTTTCATTATTGATTTTGGGGAGACAAGTCGTCTAGGACGGTAAATGTGTTTTGGTGCATCACGTTTTGTAAACACGGAACATGGCCCATTTTTTCTTAGATCTAGACACTTTAAGGAATTATTGTAATGTTATAGAAGACAAACTATTAGGTATCTTTTGTAATTTGTTGAAATAATGATTGTAGAATGTAAAGATCATTATTCTCCAAAGAACTCGTGCCGTCGCAGCCTCTACCTTCCAAAGATAGTTGACATTTACTTACTAGTATCAGCAAACTAACACCATAAACAAGTCTGTGATGGACAAGCAATATCGCTAGGATTTTAGCATATACATTTTCTCTCTCCCTCTCGTCGATAAGTGAACAAGTACAAAACACGACATTGTACGAAAATATTTAATGTCTGTTTGATTGAGGCAAGGTAGGACATCGTAATATTGTCAAATCAAAATATATATACGTATTCTTACCTAAATGACGTTCGTTAGGTTTGGCTGCTTATTTTGGTATATTCTGTTGCCCATAACGAGAGAGAAAATCAAAACTTCTGCATGATGCCGGGATATTCTTTTACTTACAAATACCGCTTGGGAGAGGATATAGAGGAACAACTGTTGCTGCAAGGCGCTACCTGGATGATGCTGGGAGGGATAAACAGTCCCCATTTCTTTCAGCAGATAGAGCGGCATTTACAGTGTCAAATGCTGCTGAAGGCCCCTTTGTTCCTATTTTAAGTGTCTCTATGTTGTCAGTTTAAGTTATTCGAACGAAAAATACATTCCCTGTTCAAGAACATGACATTTTTAGATATGTTTCATAACACGGTAAACATATTTGATTTTGTTTCAAAGACACGAAGTGGATGTGATGATGCCAGCGAGTAAAGTGTGATTCTCAAGGCTAATAGGTTGACAGCTATACATGTACATATGGAATTCGGAAATGATCACCATGCACAAAGAAGGATCTGTTGTTGAACAAAGGCAATACTGTCGAACAATGTTGTTCTTTCCTCGTAGGGGCATTTTCGTTGAACAGTTTGTGTTAACCCTAACAATTTTCCGCAAAAATATATAATCCGTCCGTACATAAACTTAGCAACACTTCTTAACAATCTGCTAAGGGGCGTAAACAGAGAGACTTGCGCGGTATCAATATTTCTTCAGGGTGTTGAGATCTTAAATTTCAGGTTGACAAAGTGACATTTCTCAATCGAATAGGCAACACGCTTTAGGTTTACTGATATTTGCTAAACGGACATATTCATATTCATTGTTATTCATTGCATTCAGACAGATCCAGATTTGGGCAATATTATTGCATGATCGTTGATGGTTAATATGACCGGTGAGCTAATCGTAGCAGCAGTTGCTGTTTTCAACGCCTGAGCAGATCGTCGGAGTACTCGACTTCCAATGCGTCTATTAGCGAGTTGGCGAGGCTGCACCGAACACAGCCGCATGACTCTATGCGCCGGTACTGCACTAGCGCTGGACTGCCGCCCCCACCCGCCACGTCTGGCTCCAATAGTTCCTGGACAGGAGAAACAAAACGACACTCAATGATTATGGAAAGAGCGGCCAAGGCGCTAAGAAAAACAAAACAATCAAACAATGTCATTTCAGTTGAGAACCAACTACCATTTGCTTTGACTTGATAAAACTACTTCCTTGTGTAAAGAAAAAGTTTGATTGACTCAATGTAATGGGAAAAAGTCTACTTTTGGGACAAATCTATCAGGTTCAGATCTAGAGCCGGTACATGTTTTACTCTTTCCTTCTAACTCTAATTCTAAATAGAATTTGTAATGAAAAAAACCCCAGCATTTCAAGCTGTTCTCTAGTTTGATCTATTCCTCTAGTGAGATTGAATGCAAGGTAGGCATATGCAGAAATAATTGAGTATTATTACGTGTTATGGTTTCGGCAAAATAATCGAAAATATATCTTAACTTCTGGTGAAGCAATAACGTGTACCTGATCACAGCATGGTTAGTCAGAGTAACTGTAGTACCTGAGCTACTGTGCTGCTGGCCACAGCATGGTGTGTCAGTGTAACTACAGTACCTGATCTGGTGTGCTGCTGATCCAAACATGGTGTGTCAGAGTAACTACAGTACCTGATCTAGTGTGCTCCGCGTCACAGCATGGTGTGTCAGAGTAACTACAGTACTTGATCTACTGTGCTGCTGGCCACAGCATGGTGTGTCAGTGTAACTACAGTACCTGATCTAGTGTGCTCCGCGTCACAGCATGGTGTGTCAGTGTAACTACAGTACCTGATCTAGTGTGCTCCGCGTCACAGCATGGTGTGTCAGTGTAACTACAGTACCTAATCTAGTGTGCTGCTGGTCACAGCATGGTGTGTCAGAGTACTTACAGTACCTGATCTAGTGTGCTGATGGTCACAGCATGGTGTGTCACAGTAACTACAGTACTTGATCTACTGTGCTGCTGGCCACAGCATGGTGTGTCAGTGTAACTACAGTACCTGATCTAGTGTGCTCCGCGTCACAGCATGGTGTGTCAGTGTAACTACAGTACCTGATCTACTGTGCTGCTGGCCACAGCATGGTGTGTCAGTGTAACTACAGTACCTGATCTAGTGTGCTCCGCGTCACAGCATGGTGTGTCAGAGTAACTACAGTACCTGATCTGGTGTGCTGCTGGTCACAGCATGGTGTGTCAGTGTATCGACAGTACCTGATCTAGTGTGCTCCGCGTCATAGTATGGTGTGTCAGAGTAACTACAGTACCTGATCTGGTGTGCTGTTGGTCACAGAAGGGTGTGTCAGTAAAGTGTAACTACAGTACCTGATCTAGTGTGCTGCTGGCCACAGAATGCTTTGTCAGAGTAACAACAGTACCTGATCGAGTGTGCTCCGCGTCACAGCATGGTGTGTCAGTATAACTACAGTACCTAATCTAGTGTGCTGCTGGCCACAACATGGTGTGTCAGAGTAACTACAGTACCTGATCTAGTGTGCTGTTGGTCACAGCATGGTCTGTCAGATTAACAACAGTACCTGATCTACTGTGCTGCTGACCAAAGCATGGTGTGTAAGTGTAACTACAGTACCTGATCAAGTGTGCTGTTGGTCACAGCATGGTGTGTCGCAGTAACTACAGTACCTGATCTACTGTGCTGCTGACCACAGCATGGTGTGTCAGTGTAACTACAGTAACTGATCTAGTGTGCTGCTGTCCACAACATTGTGTGTGAGAGTGGCTACAGTACCTGATCTAGTGTGCTGTTGGTCACAGCATGGTGTGTCACAGTAACTACAGTACCTGATATAATGTGGTGCTGGCCACAATATGGTGTGTCAGAGTAACTAAAGTACCTGATCTACTGTGCTGCTGGTCACAGCATGGTGTGTCAGTATAACTACAGTACCTGATCTAGTGTGCTGTTGGTCACAGCATGGTGTGTCACAGTAACTACAGTACCTGATATAGTGTTGTGCTGGCCACAATATGGTGTGTCAGAGTAGCTACAGTACCTGATCTAGTGTGCTGCTGGTAACAGTATGATGTGTCAGAGCAACTACAGTACCTGATCTAGTGTGCTGCTGGCCACAGCAGGGTGTGTCAGAGTAACTACAGTACCTGATCTACTGTGCTGCTGGCCACAGCATGGTGTGTCAGAGTAACTACAGTACATGATCTGGTGTGCTGCTGGTCACAGCATGGTGTGTCAGAGAAACTACAGTACCTGATCTAGTGTGCTGCTGGCCACAGCAGGGTGTGTCAGAGTAACTACAGTACCTGATCTACTGTGCTGCTGGCCACAGCATGGTGTGTCAGAGTAACTACAGTACATGATCTGGTGTGCTGCTGGTCACAGCATGGTGTGTCAGAGAAACTACAGTACCTGATCTAGTGTGCTGCTGGCCACAGCAGGGTGTGTCAGAGTAACTACAGTACCTGATCTACTGTGCTGCTGGCCACAGCATGGTGTGTCAGTACAGTGTAACTACAGTACCTTATCTAGTGTGCTGTTGGTAACAGATAGTGTCAGTGTAACTACAGTACCTGATCTAGTCTGCTGTTGGTCGCAGAATGGTGTGTCAGTGTAACTACAGTACCTGATCTAGTGTGCTGCTGGCCACAGCATGGTGTGTCAGAGTAACTACAGTACCTGATCTAGTGTGCTCCTGGCCACAGCATGGTGTGTCAGTACAGTGTAACTACAGTACCTTATCTAGTGTGCTGTTGGTCACAGAATGGTGTGTCAGTGTAACTACAGTACCTGATCTAGTGTGCTGTTGGTCGCAGAATGGTGTGTCAGTTTAACTTCAGTACCTGATCTACTGTGGTGCTGGTCCAAACATGCTGTGTTAGAGTAACTACAGTACCTGATCTGGTGTGCTGTTGGTCACAGCATGGTGTGTCAGTGTAACTACAGTACCTGATCTAGTGTGCTCCTTGCCACAGCATGGTGTGTCAGAGTAACTACAGTACCTGATCTAGTGTGCTGCTGGCCACAGCATGGTGTGTCAGGGTAACTACATCACCTGATCTACTGTGCTCCGCGTCACAGCATGATGTGTCACAGTGACTACAGAACCTGATCTAGTGTGCTGCTGGACACAGCATGGTGTGTCAGAGTAACTGCAGTACCTGATCTAGTGTGCTGCTGGTCACAGTATGATGTGTCAGTATAACTACAGTACCTGATCTAGTGTGCTGCTGGCCACAGCATGGTGTGTCAGAGTAACAACAGTACCTGATCTAGTGTGCTGCTGGCCACAGCATGGTGTGTCAGTACAGTGTAACTACAGTACCTTATCTAGTGTGCTGTTGGTCACAGAATGGTGTGTCAGTGTAACTACAGTACCTGATCTAGTGTGCTGTTGGTCGCAGAATGGTATGTCAGTTTAACAACAGTACCTGATCTGCTGTGGTGCTGGTCCAAACAAGCTTGTATGAGAGTAACTACAGTACCTGATCTAGTGTGCTGCTGGCCACAGCATGGTGTGTCACAGTAACTACAGTACCTGATCTGATGTGCTGTTGGTCACAGCATGGTGTGTCAGTGTAAGTACAGTACCTGATCTAGTGTGCTCCTTGCCACAGCATGGTGTGTCACAGTAACTACAGTACCTGATCTGGTGTGCTGCTGGTCACAGCATGGTGTGTCAGAGTAACTACAATACTTGATCTAGCGTCCTCCGCGTCACAGCATGGTGTGTCAGTGTAACTACAGTACCTGATCTACTGTGCTGCTGGCCACAGCATGGTGTGTCAGTGTAACTACAGTACCTGATCTAGTGTGCTGATGGTCACAGCATGGTGTGTCAGTGTAACTACAGTACCTGATCTGGTGTGCTGCTTGTCCAAACATGGTGTGTCAGAGTAACTACAGTACCTGATCTAGTGTGCTCCGCGTCACAGCATGGTGTGTCAGTGTAACTACAGTACCTGATCTGGTGTGCTGCTGGTCCAAACATGGTGTGTCAGAGTAACACAGTACCTGATCTACTGTGCTGCTGGTCACAGCATGGTGTGTCAGAGTAACTACAGTACCTGATCTAGTGTGCTGCTGGTCACAGCATGGTGTGTCAGAGTAACTACAGTACCTGATATAGTGTGCTCCACGTCAAAGCATGGTGTGTCAGAGTAACTACAGTACCTGATCTAGTGTGTTGCTGGTCACAGCATGGTGTGTCAGTGTAACTACAGTACCTGATCTAGTGTGCTCCTTGCCACAGCATGGTGTGTCACAGTAACTACAGTTCCTCATATAGTGTGCTCCGCGTCACAGCATGGTGTGTCAGTATAACTACAGTACCTGATCTACTGTGCTGCTGGCCACAGGATGGTGTGTCAGAGTAACTACAGTACCTGATCTAGTGTGCTGCTGGTCACAGCAGGGTGTGTAAGTATAACTACAGTACCTGATCTAGTGTGCTGGTGGTCACAGCAGGGTGTGTCAGAGTAACTACAGTACCTGATCTAGTGTGCTGCCGGTCACATCATGGTGTGTCAGAGTAACTACAGTACCTGATCTAGTGTGCTGCTGGCCACAGAATGGTGTATCAGAGTAACAACAGTACCTGATCTAGTGTGCTCCGCGTCACAGCATGGTGTGTCAGTACAACTACAGCATGGTCTGTCAGAGTAACAACAGTACCTGATCTACTGTGCTGCTGACCAAAGCATGGTGTGTCAGTATAACTACAGTACCTGATCAAGTGTGCTGCTGGTCACAGCATGGTGTGTCAGTGTAACTACAGTACCTGATCTAGTGTGCTGATGGTCACAGCATGGTGTGTCAGAGTAACTACAGTACCTGATCTACTGTGCTGCTGGCCACAGCATGGTGTGTCAGTGTAACTACAGTACATGATCTAGTGTGCTGATGGCAACAGCATGGTGTGTCAGTGTAACTACAGTACCTGATCTACTGTGCTGCTGGTCACAGCATGGTGTGTCAGTATAACTACAGTACCTGATCTACTATGCTGCTGACCACAGCATGGTGTGTCAGTGTAACTACAGTACATGATCTGGTGTGCTGCTGGTCACAGCATGGTGTGTCAGTGTAACTACAGTACATGATCTCGTGTGCTGCTGGTCAAAGCATGGTGTGTCAGAGTAACTACAGTACCTGATCTACTGTGCTGCTGACCACAGAATGGTGTGTCAGTGTAACTACAGTACATGATCTAGTGTGCTGCTGGTCACAGCATGGTGTGTCAGAGTAACTACAGTACCTGATATAGTGTGCTCCGCGTCAAAGCATGGTGTGTCTGAGTAACTACAGTACCTGATCTAGTGTGTTGCTCGTCACAGCATGGTGTGTCAGTGTAACTACAGTACCTGATCTAGTGTGCTCCTTGCCACAGCATGGTGTGTCACAGTAACTACAGTTCCTCATATAGTGTGCTCCGCGTCACAGCATGGTGTGTCAGTATAACTACAGTACCTGATCTACTGGGCTGCTGACCACAGCATGGTGTGTCAGTGTAACTACAGTACATGATCTGGTGTGCTGCTGGTCACAGCATGGTGTGTCAGTGTAACTACAGTACATGATCTCGTGTGCTGCTGGTCAAAGCATGGTGTGTCAGAGTAACTACAGTACCTGATCTACTGTGCTGCTGACCACAGAATGGTGTGTCAGTGTAACTACAGTACATGATCTAGTGTGCTGCTGGTCACAGCATGGTGTGTCAGAGTAACTACAGTACCTGATATAGTGTGCTCCGCGTCAAAGCATGGTGTGTCTGAGTAACTACAGTACCTGATCTAGTGTGTTGCTCGTCACAGCATGGTGTGTCAGTGTAACTACAGTACCTGATCTAGTGTGCTCCTTGCCACAGCATGGTGTGTCACAGTAACTACAGTTCCTCATATAGTGTGCTCCGCGTCACAGCATGGTGTGTCAGTATAACTACAGTACCTGATCTACTGTGCTGCTGGCCACAGGATGGTGTGTCAGAGTAACTACAGTACCTGATCTAGTGTGCTGCTGGTCACAGCATGGTGTGTCAGTGTAACTACAGTACCTGATCTAGTGTGCTGGTGGTCACAGCAGGGTGTGTCAGAGTAACTACAGTACCTGATCTAGTGTGCTGCCGGTCACATCATGGTGTGTCAGAGTAACTACAGTACCTGATCTAGTGTGCTGCTGGCCACAGAATGGTATGTCAGAGTAACAACAGTACCTGATCTAGTGTGCTCCGCGTCACAGCATGGTGTGTCAGTACAACTACAGCATGGTCTGTCAGAGTAACAACAGTACCTGATCTACTGTGCTGCTGACCAAAGCATGGTGTGTCAGTGTAACTACAGTACCTGATCAAGTGTGCTGTTGGTCACAGCATGGTGTGTCACAGTAACTACAGTAGCTGATATAGTGTGCTGCTGGTCACAGCATGGTGTGTCAGAGTAACAACAGTACCTGATCTACTGTGCTGCTGGCCACAGCATGGTGTGTCAGTGTAACTACAGTACATGATCTAGTGTGCTGATGGTCACAGCATGGTGTGTCAGAGTAACTACAATACCTGATCTAGTGTGCTGCTGGCCACAGCATGGTATGTCAGAGTGACTACAGTACCTGATCTAGTGTGCTCCGCGTCACAGCATGATGTGTCAGAGTAACTACAGTACCTGATCTAGTGTGCTGCTGGCCACAGAATGGTGTGTCAGAGTAACAACAGTACCTGATCTAGTGTGCTGCTGGCCACAGAATGGGGTGTCAGAGTAACAACAGTACCTGATCTAGTGTGCTCCGCGTCACAGCATGGTGTGTCAGTACAACTACAGCATGGTCTGTCAGAGTAACAACAGTACATGATCTACTGTGCTGCTGACCAAAGCATGGTGTGTCAGTGTAACTACAGTACCTGATCAAGTGTGCTGTTGGTCACAGCATGGTGTGTCACAGTAACTACAGTAGCTGATATAGTGTGCTGCTGGTCACAGCATGGTGTGTCAGAGTAACAACAGTACCTGATCTACTGTGCTGCTGGCCACAGCATGGTGTGTCAGTGTAACTACAGTACATGATCTAGTGTGCTGATGGTCACAGCATGGTGTGTCAGAGTAACTACAGTACCTGATCTAGTGTGCTGATGGTCACAGCATGGTGTGTCAGAGTAACTACAGTACCTGATCTACTGTGCTGCTGGCCACAGCAAGGTGTGTCGGAGTAACTACAGTAACTGATCTAGTGTGCTGCTGGCAACAGCATGGTGTGTCAGAGTAACTACAGTACCTGATCTAGTGTGCTCCGCGTCACAGCATGATGTGTCACAGTGACTACAGAACCTGATCTAGTGTGCTGCTGGCCACAGGATGGTGTGTCAGAGTAACTACAGTACATGATCTCGTGTGCTGCTGGTCACAGCATGATGTGTCACAGTAACTACAGTACCTGATCTACTGTGCTGCTGGCCACAGGATGGTGTGTCAGAGTAACTACAGTACCTGATCTAGTGTGCTGGTGGTCACAGCAGGGTGTGTAAGTATAACTACAGTACCTGATCTAGTGTGCTGGTGGTCACAGCAGGGTGTGTCAGAGTAACTACAGTACCTGATCTAGTGTGCTGCCGGTCACATCATGGTGTGTCAGAGTAACTACAGTACCTGATCTAGTGTGCTGATGGTCACAGCATGGTGTGTCAGTGTAAGTACAGTACCTGATCTAGTGTGCTCCTTGCCACAGCATGGTGTGTCACAGTAACTACAGTACCTGATCTGGTGTGCTGCTGGTCACAGCATGGTGTGTCAGAGTAACTACAGTACCTGATATAGTGTTGTGCTGGCCACAATATGGTGTGTCAGAGTAGCTACAGTACCTGATCTAGTGTGCTGCTGGTAACAGTATGATGTGTCAGAGTAACTACAGTACCTGATCTAGTGTGCTGCTGGCCACAGCAGGGTGTGTCAGAGTAACTACAGTACCTGATCTACTGTGCTGCTGGCCACAGCATGGTGTGTCAGAGTAACTACAGTACATGATCTGGTGTGCTGCTGGTCACAGCATGGTGTGTCAGAGAAACTACAGTACCTGATCTAGTGTGCTGCTGGCCACAGCAGGGTGTGTCAGAGTAACTACAGTACCTGATCTACTGTGCTGCTGGCCACAGCATGGTGTGTCAGAGTAACTACAGTACATGATCTGGTGTGCTGCTGGTCACAGCATGGTGTGTCAGAGTAACTACAATACCTGATCTAGTGTGCTGCTGGCCACAGCATGGTATGTCAGAGTGACTACAGTACCTGATCTAGTGTGCTCCGCGTCAAAGCTTGATGTGTCAGAGTAACTACAGTACCTGATCTAGTGTGCTGCTGGCCACAGAATGGTGTGTCAGAGTAACAACAGTACCTGATCTAGTGTGCTGCTGGCCACAGAATGGGGTGTCAGAGTAACAACAGTACCTGATCTAGTGTGCTCCGCGTCACAGCATGGTGTGTCAGTACAACTACAGCATGGTCTGTCAGAGTAACAACAGTACATGATCTACTGTGCTGCTGACCAAAGCATGGTGTGTCAGTGTAACTACAGTACCTGATCAAGTGTGCTGTTGGTCACAGCATGGTGTGTCACAGTAACTACAGTAGCTGATATAGTGTGCTGCTGGTCACAGCATGGTGTGTCAGAGTAACAACAGTACCTGATCTACTGTGCTGCTGGCCACAGCATGGTGTGTCAGTGTAACTACAGTACATGATCTAGTGTGCTGATGGTCACAGCATGGTGTGTCAGAGTAACTACAGTACCTGATCTAGTGTGCTGATGGTCACAGCATGGTGTGTCAGAGTAACTACAGTACCTGATCTACTGTGCTGCTGGCCACAGCAAGGTGTGTCGGAGTAACTACAGTAACTGATCTAGTGTGCTGCTGGCAACAGCATGGTGTGTCAGAGTAACTACAGTACCTGATCTAGTGTGCTCCGCGTCACAGCATGATGTGTCACAGTGACTACAGAACCTGATCTAGTGTGCTGCTGGCCACAGGATGGTGTGTCAGAGTAACTACAGTACCTGATCTAGTGTGCTGCTGACCACAGAATGGTGTGTCAGTGTAACTACAGTACCTGATCTAGTGTGCTGCTGGCCACAGCATGGTGTGTCGGAGTAACTACAGTACCTGATCTAGTGTGCTGCTGGTCACAGCAGGGTGCTTCAGTATAACTACAGTACCTGATCTAGTGTGCTGTTGGTCACAACATGGTGTGTCAGAGTAACTACAGTACCTGATCTACTGTGCTCCGCGTCACAGCATGGTGTGTCACAGTAACTACAGAACCTGATCTAGTGTGCTCCGCGTCACAGCATGGTGTGTCACAGTAACTACAGTACCTGATCTAGTGTGCTGTTGGTCACAGCATGGTGTGTACCAGTGACTACAGTACCTGATCTACTGTGCTGCTGACCACAGCATGGTGTGTCACAGTAACAACAGTACCTGGTCTGGTGTGCTGCTGGTCACAGCAGGGTGTCTCAGTAACAACAGTACCTTATCTAGTGTGCTGCTGGTCATGGATGTGTCAGTAATAACAGTACTTGATCTGGTGTGTTGCTGGTCACAGCAGGGTGTCTCAGTAACAACAGTACCTTATCTAGTGTGCTGCTGGTCATGGATGTGTCAGTAATAACAGTACTTGATCTGGTGTGCTTCTGGTCACAGCATGGTGTGTCGGAGTAACTACAGTACCTGATCTAGTGTGCTCCGCGTCACAGCATGATGTGTCACAGTGACTACAGAACCTGATCTAGTGTGCTGCTGGCCACAGCATGGTGTGTCAGAGTAACTACAGTACATGATCTGGGGTGCTGCTGGTCACAGCATGGTGTGTCAGAGTAACTACAGTACCTGATCTAGTGTGCTGCTGACCACAGCATGGTGTGTCAGTATAACTACAGTACATGATCTACTGTGCTGCTGGTCACAGCATGGTGTGTCAGTGTAACTACAGTACCTGATCTAGTGTGCTGATGGTCACAGCATGGTGTGTCAGAGTAACTACAGTACCTGATCTACTGTGCTGCTGGTCACAGCATGGTGTGTCAGTGTAACTACAGTAACTGATCTAGTGTGCTGCTGGCAACAGCATGGTGTGTCAGTGTAACTACAGTACCTGATCTACTGTGCTGCTGGTCACAGCATGGTGTGTCAGTATAACTACAGTACCTGATCTACTGGGCTGCTGACCACAGCATGGTGTGTCAGTGTAACTACAGTACATGATCTGGTGTGCTGCTGGTCACAGCATGGTGTGTCAGTGTAACTACAGTACATGATCTCGTGTGCTGCTGGTCACAGCATGGTGTGTCAGAGTAACTACAGTACATGATCTACTGTGCTGCTGACCACAGCATGGTGTGTCAGTGTAACTACAGTACATGATCTAGTGTGCTGCTGGTCACAGCATGGTGTGTCAGTGTAACTACAGTACCTGATCTAGTGTGCTGATGGTCACAGCATGGTGTGTCAGAGTAACTACAGTACATGATCTACTGTGCTGCTGGTCACAGCATGGTGTGTCAGTGTAACTACAGTACCTGATCTACTGTGCTGCTGGTCACAGCATGGTGTGTCAGTATAACTACAGTACCTGATCTACTGTGCTGCTGACCACAGCATGGTGTGTCAGTGTAACTACAGTACCTGATCTAGTGTGCTCCGCGTCACAGCATGGTGTGTCAGTATAACTACAGTACCTGATCTACTGTGCTGCTGGTCACAGCATGGTGTGTCAGTATAACTACAGTACCTGATCTAGTGTGCTGATGGTCACAGCATGGTGTGTCAGAGAAACTACAGTACCTGATCTACTGTGCTGCTGGCCACAGCAAGGTGTGTCAGAGTAACTACAGTACCTGATCTACTGTGCTGCTGGTCACAGCATGGTGTGTCAGAGTAACTACAGTACCTGATCTAGTGTGCTGCTGGCCACAGCATGGTGTGTCAGAGTAACTGCAGTACCTGATCTAGTGTGCTGCTGGTCACAGTATGATGTGTCAGTATAACTACAGTACCTGATCTACTGGGCTGCTGACCACAGCATGGTGTGTCAGTGTAACTACAGTACATGATCTGGTGTGCTGCTGGTCACAGCATGGTGTGTCAGTGTAACTACAGTACATGATCTCGTGTGCTGCTGGTCACAGCATGGTGTGTCAGAGTAACTACAGTACATGATCTACTGTGCTGCTGACCACAGCATGGTGTGTCAGTGTAACTACAGTACATGATCTAGTGTGCTGCTGGTCACAGCATGGTGTGTCAGTGTAACTACAGTACCTGATCTAGTGTGCTGATGGTCACAGCATGGTGTGTCAGAGTAACTACAGTACCTGATCTACTGTGCTGCTGACCACAGCATGGTGTGTCAGTGTAACTACAGTAACTGATCTAGTGTGCTGCTGGCAACAGCATGGTGTGTCAGAGTAACTACAGTACCTGATCTACTGTGCTGCAGGTCACAGCATGGTGTGTCAGTATAACTACAGTACCTGATGTACTGTGCTGCTGGTCACAGCATGGTGTGTCAGTATAACTACAGTACCTGATCTACTGTGCTGCTGACCACAGCATGGTGTGTCAGTGTAACTACAGTACCTGATCTAGTGTGCTCCGCGTCACAGCATGGTGTGTCAGTATAACTACAGTACCTGATCTACTGTGCTGCTGGTCACAGCATGGTGTGTCAGTATAACTACAGTACCTGATCTAGTGTGCTGATGGTCACAGCATGGTGTGTCAGAGAAACTACAGTACCTGATCTACTGTGCTGCTGGCCACAGCAAGGTGTGTCAGAGTAACTACAGTACCTGATCTACTGTGCTGCTGGTCACAGCATGGTGTGTCAGAGTAACTACAGTACCTGATCTACTGTGCTGCTGGTCACAGCAGGGTGTGTCACAGTAACTACAGTACCTGGTCTGGTGTGCTGCTGGTCATGGGTTTGTCAGTAATAACAGTACTTGATCTGGTGTGCTTCTGGTCACAGCATGGTGTGTCACATTAACAACAGTACCTGATCTGGTGTGCTGTTGGTCACAGCAGGGTGTCTCAGTAACAACAGTACCTGGTCTGGTGTGCTGCTGGTCACATCAGGGTGTCTCAGTAACAACAGTACCTGATCTGGTGTGCTGCTGGTCACAGCAGGGTCTCACAGTAACTACAGTACCTGATCTAGTGTGCCGATAGTATCAACGTCGTGTGTCAGAGCAACCACTGTACCTGGTCTAGTGTCCCGAGCCTAATATTATCAACATCGTGTGTCAGTGCGACGACTGTACCTGGTCTAGTGTCCAGAGCCTAATATTATCAACATCGTGTGTCAGAGCGATCACTGAACCTGGTCTAGTGTCCAGAGCCTAATATTATCAACATCGTGTGTCAGAGCGATCACTGTACCTGGTCTAGTGTCCAGAGCCTAATATTATCAACATCGTGTGTCAGTGCAACCACTGTACCTGGTCTAGTGTCCAGAGCCTAATATTATCAACATCGTGTGTCAGTGCAACCACTGTACCTGGTCTAGTGTCCAGAGCCTAATGTGATCAACGTCGTGTGTCAGTGCAACCATTGTACCTGGTCTAGTGACCAGAGCCTAATGTGATCAACGTCGTGTGTCAGTGCAACCATTGTACCTGGTCTAGTGACCAGAGCCTAATATGATCAACGTCGTGTGTCAGTGCAACCACTGTACCTGGTCTAGTGTCCAGAGCCTAATATTATCAACATCGTGTGTCAGTGCGACGACTGTACCTGGTCTAGTGTCCAGAGCCTAATATTATCAACATCGTGTGTCAGTGCGACGACTGTACCTGGTCTAGTGACCAGAGCCTAATAGAATCAACGTCGTGTGTCAGTGCAACCACTGTACCTGGTCTAGTGTCCAGAGCCTAATATTATCAACGTCGTGTGTCAGTGCAACCACTGTACCTGGTCTAGTGTCCAGAGCCTAATATTATCAACGTCGTGTGTCAGTGCAACCACTGTACCTGGTCTAGTGACCAGAGCCTAATATGATCAACGTCGTGTGTCAGTGCAACCATTGTACCTGGTCTAGTGACCAGAGCCTAATATTATCAACGTCGTGTGTCAGTGCGACGACTGTACCTGGTCTAGTGTCCAGAGCCTAATATTATCAACATCGTGTGTCAGTGCGACGACTGTACCTGGTCTAGTGACCAGAGCCTAATGTGATCAACGTCGTGTGTCAGTGCAACCACTGTACCTGGTCTAGTGTCCAGAGCCTAATAGAATCAACGTCGTGTGTCAGTGCAACCACTGTACCTGGTCTAGTGTCCAGAGCCTAATAGAATCAACGTCGTGTGTCAGTGCAACCACTGTACCTGGTCTAGTGTCCAGAGCCTAATATTATCAACATCGTGTGTCAGTGCAACCACTGTACCTGGTCTAGTGTCCAGAGCCTAATAGAATCAACGTCGTGTGTCAGTGCAACCACTGTACCTGGTTTAGTGTCCAGAGCCTAATATTATCAACATCGTGTGTCAGTGCAACCACTGTACCTGGTCTAGTGTCCAGAGCCTAATATTATCAACATCGTGTGTCAGTGCAACCACTGTACCTGGTCTAGTGTCCAGAGCCTAATAGAATCAACGTCGTGTGTCAGTGCAACCACTGTACCTGGTCTAGTGTCCAGAGCCTAATATTATCAACATCGTGTGTCAGTGCGACCACTGTACCTGGTCTAGTGTGCTGCTAGTTACAAGACAACAGCACGAGTCCTGGAAGCGCTTCAGGAAGGGTTTGGTTCCTGAACCTCCCGTCAGTAGTCGCGGCATGAGCAGTGCACTCGTTGTCTCCTTGCATGTATTGGTGATGATAGCTCGCGTCCTGTAACCGTCCACATGAAGCAGAGTGGTCTCAGTGATCTTTTCGCAGCGAGCCTCCGTCCATGGTGCTTCCAACATCAACACTAGCAGCAACATCAACACCAGGGCTGAACATTTTGCAACCGTGCTCGTCAGCCTGCGCAGAACCGTAAACCCATTTCACATGTCACTCATTTTACATATGCATAAATTAGAGCTTATTCTTAGTCAAAGAATGTGCTTATATATACATATTAAGTACATTTTAGAACTTTTTTTATAATCGGTTACTATTTCCTGATATAATGTTGGACAATTGTGGAGTCTAGTAAGTATTTCTTGATATAAAGTTGTGAATTGTGAATTTTTTAAACATGTTCAATAGAATAATTGTCAAAGGTTGTTATTCTTACAAAAAAAAACGAAAATATCTTAGAGAATGTAACATCAACTTACTATCAATTAATTACATTTCGTATGTCATTTTTAACCACTTTATCTTAATTTGGGGAATCGATGTATGTATTGACCTTTGACCCTTCTTTACTAGGATTTTAAAAAAGCGGTGCTATATATTTCAAGAGCCGGCGTAACATGGAATTCTACTCGGCGTTAAATATGAACCGAGTCTTTTTTCAACTTTGAAATATGTACCTAAACCGTTGAAAAAATACCCTTGCAATTGAAAAATAAACAGGGTAAAAATGTGCATGAAAAAAACCTTCTTTTGACACGCGGCGCACCGCTTATTTTGATGATATTACCCAATAGAAGTTTAAACATGATGACTTTTGTCAATACCATATATATATCACTTCAAACGTGTCAGGTCTTTTAAGGGAATTCAAAAAGGGTTTACATATGAAAACGAAGGTTTTCTTGATAGCAATTTCTTTTACGTTTAAGTGAGACTGACTGCTTCCTGTATTCACGCTCATTATCACGCTTAATTAATTATAAGTATGCAGCAGTGTATGCTGGCTGGCCACGTGCTTGACGAGTACGCAGAATCAAGCCCATCAACGCCAGTGTGTTTTTGCTTGCAGAACTTGTAATATTACAGACAGGAGATGTCAATATAAAGTTATTTAAAGAAATGGATAGATAAATAAACTTATAAAATTGATAGATAAATAACACTATTGGAATCGATATATTAGAATTAATTATTTTAGCTTATCAAAATGTTAATCAAACCATTCAGCAGCGAAAATTTTGAAGGTAATTAGAAGGTTAGGTACCATTGAAAATAATTTACACGATAACCAATCCATCCCAACTCGAGTAGGTCTACGTGCATCTATCATATACCTTATCTGAGGAATTTAAATCGTATTCAGATTATTGCATTAATTTTGAAACACTGGAAGTAAATAATGTAGTGTTTCATTGAAATGATAGTAACGTTTTCTCAAGAAGGGAAAAGTTCTCAAAAGATGACAATCTAAATACATTGAGAAGAGTGCAACATTTGTTAGTACTGTTGATGGACCAGTATAAAGGGCGTCCGTCCGGGTGATCATTCGTGTGCAGCTAAGGAAACCGAGCACCGTAACGATGCATCCGCGTCACAAACAGTTTCAAATTGCGCATTCGTCGTGTAAACTTGGAAAACTTAAGTTCTTTTATGTCCTTAATAACAGTGTGTCAACTGATGCATTCTTAAAATCAAATCTAGTATTTGTTATTGATAAGAAAAATGTTATTAAGATGATTTCATTTTGGTTGTGTGTGAAAAGGTTTTGTTTTTATGTTCAACATGTTTTCTCTTATCCTCAAATAAAAATGAAATGAAGTATTACAAACAATATTTGATAAAACAGTAACCTCCCTTTCCAAGCATTTGTTGACATCGAGCATGCTTTTGTGTCATTCTGTGCAATGTACCATCTAAAAATACATTCTAGCAGTCGGATCATTCATCATAATGGTCGCTTGACGTTTTCCAAATGAAGATGAAATCCATACAGCATCAATTTCGAAAACAGTGCCGTCAAGCTGTTGAGCCTTCAGATATTGTGCACCAATTCGATACATTAGCATACATTCCATACCGCGACAACTGTACCTAGCAATGACCGTTTACCACTAAACATTTTAAAATAAACCGGTTAGATAGGGCGAGATTATCTTCACAACGTCACGGGCGAAACGAAAAAGTTTTAAACTTTCCCATTCCTCCCTTGACATCATTGGCCGTAATTTCTGTGCTAGCAATTCAACCTGCTGCACGGAAGTAGAATAGTCGAATCAGAAGACAGCATGTTAAATGAACCGATTTGAAAAAAATACTTTTGTATGCGTTTTACAAGGGAGAGAAACACTTTATTTGAGTGATACATTAATGTTTGTCTTCTCTGCATTCTCGGTGCTCATCAAAAACATGAAAACAACCATGCGGACTGAAGTTTAAAATTAAATTTCACTCGGATAGTTTTCAAAAAGATCGTCTGTTAGTATTTTGAATTTGTTCCGAATGAAAACGGCAATTTCATTGGCTATTGTTGAAAGGGCTGATAAGGGGCGTAAATCGTGATCACGATAGGTGTCGCTGCTCCGAATCACCAGTTTTCTACCTTGTGATGGCAAGGTCTAAACGAGGAGTTGCTTTCACCTTGCCGTGGGAAGATGGGGCGAGATAGGAAATCGTACCGGTGTTTCGGTTGAATGAAATGGTCGCTTGACACAGCCACTATAGAGCAGTTCTCAATTGTGTAAATAATTCATCAGTCATTCATCAGTATAAAAAAATATCTGTGACGCAATAGTTAATATGGTAGAACTCCACTGCTCTAAGCTGTACAGATTTGACTTTGAAAGTTAGCAAAGAAAAGCTTCTCTTTTTATCTTAAAATGTTATGGTGCAATATTCATGCATTTGAAAGGTAATTGCAGACAATTCAAATTCTTGCTGCTCATTTTCATTCACGTGAAACAAAGCAATTGTAACCAATCATTAACAAGTTTGGTCACCCCCATTGGGATAAAAAACAAAAAAAAACAAAAACGCAAGACATCGTTTATTCAACAGGACTTTTAAGTGATGTACATATTTTAGATATCTAAAACATATATTTTATTACATATGATGTGCTCATTTGAATAACAAAACAAATGCAGATAAAATAGTCCATTAGATATGTGAAGAATTTATATACAAGTGTGCCTTTAATGATACGAGCATGAAATTTGGTACACAGTTAGGGGGTACCCTTGGAGTGAAATTTGGATATAGGGACATTCCAGATTCCCTCACAGATTTAAATGGTGGCTACAAGTTGATGAATGAAAAATAGTTAATAAATTATACCAACCAGTTCAAAACCCTATCACGTGTGTTTGATGTAAAACACAATTTAGGTATTATGCAATTACTTGTTGTGCATATGCTATCAGTATAAATAAACCTAGCCTCAATAATACTCGCTTCACTCCTATAAATGTGTCTAGCAAGATGTAGTAGAACACGCGTCAGCCGATTTTTGGAATTGACCAATCAGGGATAGACTTACCAAGCCGCAATAGTATGCATTCGCACATATAAGTTGGATGGTCATAGGTCGGCGAAAGGTCGGCTGACGCGACCTGTTACTACATCTTGCTAGACTCAATATCGGAGTGAAGAGATTATAATTGAGGCTATATTTATTTAGACTGATATGTTATGCAATTATTTCATACTGAGTCATAAAAGAGCACCTGCAGTGGTACATAAGGGTAAAGAAACATTTAACAATTGCTGTTGCAGAATTCGGCCCGCCGATTAGATATCTGACTTCAGCCTACCTCTTCTAAGCAGGAGGCGTGTCTTTTCGTATCGGGCTTCTTGGTGTATTGGCATCAGCTTGGGCTGGGCCATTTTGTTTGTTACTTTCTGAGGCAGGCGTTCCAGATACCAGTTTCGTCCCTCACCTGCGACTCAACAGAGCACCGCGGGCGACAGACAGATGGAGAGTCTTATCTTTGTCACTTGTTTTTGTCATCAGTGGAATGTGCTCCCATTTGGAATATAATTCGCTCCATGGTTTTTCACCAGGGTGACTCGACAATAGTGAACTTTCTTCTCGCTCGCCATGTCCAGTTCATCACATACGTGGACGACGGGTTCAGTACCCATCGCTGATCGCTCTGTTCATGAGACTGGGGTTGTTGATTAACCTGTCAAGTCAGAGCTTAAGCGAACCACCTCGCTCACCTTCCTGGGCACTATTCTGGACACTGCTCAGTCCCCCGCTAACGGATGGAGCGAATAGACTTCTTGCTCCGCTAGGTCCAACAGATCATCGGGCTGCTCACCTAAGTGCAGGACCTCACTCGAAGGGGCCGGCTGCATTTGAGACCATTTCAGGTCTTCCTAAATGTGCATGTCAGGGAAAAGGTGTGCAGACATGTGATCTCGCTTCGCCAGGACTTCAGGGAGGAGGCGAACGTCTTCAGAAGTGTCACGCCCCACCCACTATAGGTGATGGGAAGCGCAGCCTGAAGGTTGAGACATTTTATTGGTGGCGATAGCTTTCGGCTGCAAGGATTTCGGAGCTGCATGCTTTCCAGGCTTATTTGCTTCGGTTTGAAGTGAGGGATGAGGGGGGAGCCACAAAGGATTGGCTTGCACCGGACTTCGTGTGTAAGAACCAGGGGTCCGATGAGTGAGACAGGGTGTTTCATATTCACGTCCTTGCGTGATCGACATTCCCCACGGACGAAGAGTGCAGTTTCTCTGTCCTGTTCCAGCTCTCCGTAACTACTCGGAACGCACGCATTCCCTCTGACAGGGGAGTAGGAGGCCTTCCTCAGTCGCAGCGGAGTACAAAGAAGATAGATAGATCCTTCAGTGTCTATCTGCGGTCTGCTATCGAGGCTTACAAAGCCGTGGGTTGACCGCGACTAGCTCGTTCAAACTTTTACGAGATTCGTTCAGTCTGTGCCGCCATAACGTTTTACATATATATTGCTGTGGCGGACATCCCGTCGGGCTATCTTTGGAAATCATACTGGTCTTTTCCAACCACTACCATTGAGACATTTCTACGGAAGACCTTACGAGCACTGCGAGGATGATGCCTCAAGAATTCGTTCAGCAACGACTTCAGGTCTTGCTACCCCAGAGGAATTGCAGCTCACCGTTATGTCGCATTCACGTGTTGTTGTTTTTAAAAAAATCGCATCGCATTTTCCGTTGTGTTGGTTGTCCTGCTTCCTGGTTCGGTGCTTGTTACACCCTTTTAATTGGGCCCCCTTACCATAAGTTTGACTGTTGAGGTGGTTACCTTCCTATTGTGGTCTCGCAGCCCAAAACAGCTGTTGTAGTCTTAGCTACAGTGAGTCGGAGATGGTAATAGTAAGTTGAAAAATAGTACGTTTTTAAGTAAAGGTCATTATTCATATTTTCCGTTGACAACACACCAATCTTTAATTCCCACCCTTGCCTCCCTTCCTGCGAGTAGGTTGGCTCTGGTGTCCGTTCTCTGATACTTGGTCACGTGACCAAAACTAGCCTAGGGACAGGTAACTCCAGTCTTCTTTGATCTGTGTAATCTTGTCGAGAGATATTCAGAAATTTCGCAAATCTTGATTTTTAGTGAACAATAAAAACCAAATAAAGTTTTATGAGTCAGTAAACATAATATAATTTTGGATTAATTGACAACGATACACAATTGTCGTAATCTGTAACTTCTTGGTCCCATATCTCCTTAAATGACATAAGGATGGTAAACACTTTGTTAGGGGAGTTTAATGCATAGTTGACAGCTTAACGAATAATTGCATTTTTATTTCGTTTGATAAGTGTGTCATAATTTATTTGTAAAATATAAAAATAGAGCCATTGGCTCTGTAGCTCATCAGGCATCATATCAAGTTTGCTTTATACAGGCAAGATGAGCTAAAAATTAAACTGATGTTACCTATTGCAAGAAAACCTATAAAAAAATTACAAAACAAATGTATTATTATTCAACACTTTCTAGATCGCCAATATCAGACAGTGAAAGAAGTCCACACTAAAATATCCAAGGAGAAAAAAATTTGTCAAAGACTGTCATCTAATGGAGAAAAATAGATTTTTAAGATTGTGACCCCTGTGACCCTATTTGGGGTCATGGGGTCACAAAACCTACAGTTTAGAATCCCAATTGGCCAAGGAGTCTACATGCAGTCTTTCAGCTCAATAGACCTTTAGGAGCTAAAGATGATGATGAAAATAAGTTTTTAAGGTTGTGACTCCTGTGACCCTATTTGGGGTCATGGGGTCACGAAATCTACAATTAAGAATCCCGATTGGCCAAGGAGTCTGCACATATCATTTTCAACTCTATAGTCCTTTTAGTACTGGAGAAGTAGATGAAAATAGATTTTTAAGATTGTGACCCCTGTGACCCTATTTGGGGTCATGGGGTCACAAAACCTACAGTTTAGAATCCCAATTGGCCAAGGAGTCTACATGCAGTCTTTCAGCTCAATAGACCTTTAGGAGCTAAAGATGATGATGAAAATAAGTTTTTAAGGTTGTGACTCCTGTGACCCTATTTGGGGTCATGGGGTCACGAAATCTACAATTAAGAATCCCGATTGGCCAAGGAGTCTGCACATATCATTTTCAACTCTATAGTCCTTTTAGTACTGGAGAAGTAGATGAAAATAGGTTTTTAAGGTTGTGACCCCTGTGACCCCATTTGGGGTCACAGATTCACCAAAGTTACAAATTAGAATCCCCATTGTCCAAGGAGTCTGCACATATCACTTTCAACTCTCTATTCCTTTTAGAACTGGAGAAAAAGATGAAAATAGGTTTTTAAGGTTGTGACCCATGTGACCATATTTGGGGTCATGGGGTCACGAAATCTACAATTTAGAATCCCGATTGGACAAGGAGTCTGCACATATCATTTTCAACTCTATAGTCCTTTTAGAACTGGAGAAGAAGATGAAAATAGGTATTTAAGGTTGTGACCCCTGTGACCCTTTTTGGGGTCACAGGGTCACCAAAGTTACAAATTAGAATCCCCATTGGCCAAGGAGTCTGCACATATCATTTTTAACTCTCTAGTCCTTCTGGAACTGGAGAAGAAGATGAAAATAGGTTTTTAAGGTTGTGACCCCTGTGACCCTATTTGGGGTCACAGGGTCACCAAAGTTACAAATTAGAATCTCCATTGTCCAAGGAGTCTGCACATATAATTTTTAACTCTCTACTCCTTTTGGAACTGAAGAAGAAGATGAAAATAGGTATTTAAGGTTGTGACCCCTGTGACCCTATTTGGGGTCACAGGGTCACCAAAGTTACAAATTAGAATCTCCATTGGCCAAGGAGTCTGCACATATAATTTTTAACTCTCTACTCCTTTTGGAACTGGAGAAGAAGATGAAAATAGGTTTTTAAAGTTGTGACCCCTGTGACCCTATTTGGGGTCACAGGGTCACCAAAGTTACAAATTAGAATCTCCATATGCTAAGGTACTTGTACACAAAATTTCAGCTCTTTAATGTGTATGGTTCATGAGGAGAAGTCGAAAGTGTCAAAAGTTTACGGACGGACGACGGACGGACGGACGCCGGACGACGGGCCATGCCATAAGCCCATCTGGACTTTCAGTCCTGATGAGCTAAAAATCTTAACGACTGTATCAAAGGCAAACTTTCGAACAGCAGACGACGGGGTGGGTTCTAAGTGGACGCAGGAACACGACAAATACTGGATAAAGGGTAAACCTTGGAAGAGCAGAAGAGGGGGGTTGGTTCTGAGGGGACGGAGGGACACGACAAATACTGGATAAAGGGTAAACCTTTGAACAGCAGACGAGGGGGGTTGGTTCTGAGGGGACGGAGGGACAAACGACAAATACTGGATAAAGTGTAAACCTTCGAACAGCAGAAGAGGGGGTAGGTTCTGAGGGGACGCAGGGACACGACAAATAATGGATAAAGGGTAAACCTTCGAACAGCAGAAGAGGGGGTAGGTTCTGAGGGGACGGAGGGACACGACAAATACTGGATAAAGGGTAAACCTTCGAACAGCAGAAGAGGGGGTTAGTTCTAAGGGGACGGAGGGACACGACAAATAATGGATAAAGGGTAAACCTTCGAACAGCAGAAGAGGGGGGGAGGTTCTGAGGGGACGGAGGGACACGACAAATACTGGATAAAGTGTAAACCTCCGAACAGCAGAAGAGGGGGTAGGTTCTGAGGGGACGGAGGGACACGACAAATACTGGATGAAGGGTAAACCTTCGAACAGCAGAAGAGGGGGTAGGTTCTGAGGGGACGGAGGGACACGACAAATACTGGATAAAGGGTAAACCTTCGAACAGCAGAAGAGGGGGTTAGTTCTAAGGGGACGGAGGGACACGACAAATAATGGATAAAGGGTAAACCTTCGAACAGCAGAAGAGGGGGTAGGTTCTGAGGGGACGGAGGGACACGACAAATACTGGATAAAGTGTAAACCTTCGAACAGCAGAAGAGGGGGTAGGTTCTGAGGGGACGGAGGGACACGACAAATACTGGATAAAGGGTAAACCTTCGAACAGCAGAAGAGGGGGTAGGTTCTGAGGGGACGGAGGGACACGACAAATACTGGATAAAGGGTAAACCTTCGAACAGCAGAAGAGGGGGTTAGTTCTAAGGGGACGGAGGGACACGACAAATAATGGATAAAGGGTAAACCTTCGAACAGCAGAAGAGGGGGTAGGTTCTGAGGGGACGGAGGGGCACGACACATACTGGATAAAGTGTAAACCTTCGAACAGCAGAAGAGGGGGTAGGTTCTGAGGGGACGGAGGGACACGACAAATACTGGATAAAGGGTAAACCTTCAAACAGCAGAAGAGGGGGGTTGGTTCTGAGGGGGCGGAGGGACACGACAAATACTGGATAAAGGGTAAACCTTCGAACAGCAGAAGAGGGGTAGGTTCTGAGGGGACGGAGGGACACGACAAATACTGGATAAAGGGTAAACCTTCGAACAGCAGACGAGGGGGGTTGGTTCTGAGGGGACGGAGGGACACGACAAATAATGGATAAAGGGTAAACCTTCGAACAGCAGAAGAGGGGGGTATAGGTTCTGAGGGGACGCAGGAACACGACAAATACTGGATAAAGGGTAAACCTTCGAACAGCAGAAGAGGGGGTAGGTTCTGAGGGGACGGAGGGACACGACAAATACTGGATAAAGGGTAAACCTTCGAACAGCAGAAGAGGGGGTAGGTTCTGAGGGGACGGAGGGACACGACAAATACTGGATAAAGTGTAAACCTTCGAACAGCAGAAGAGGGGGTAGGTTCTGAGGGGACGGAGGGACACGACAAATACTGGATAAAGGGTAAACCTTCGAACAGCAGAAGAGGGAGGTAGGTTCTGAGGGGACGGAGGGACACGACAAATACTGGATAAAGGGTAAACCTTCGAACAGCAGAAGAGGGGGTAGGTTCTGAGGGGACGGAGGGACACGACAAATACTGGATAAAGGGTAAACCTTCGAACAGCAGACGAGGAGGGTTAGTTCTAAGGGGACGGAGGGACACGACAAATAATGGATAAAGGGTAAACCTTCGAACAGCAGAAGAGGGGGGTTGGTTCTGAGGGGGCGGAGGGACACGACAAATACTGGATAAAGGGTAAACCTTCGAACAGCAGAAGAGGGGTAGGTTCTGAGGGGACGGAGGGACACGACAAATACTGGATAAAGGGTAAACCTTCGAACAGCAGACGAGGGGGGTTGGTTCTGAGGGGACGGAGGGACACGACAAACAATGGATAAAGGGTAAACCTTCGAACAGCAGAAGAGGGGGGTATAGGTTCTGAGGGGACGCAGGAACACGACAAATAATGGATAAAGGGTAAACCTTCGAACAGCAGAAGAGGGGGGTTGGTTCTGAGGGGACGGAGGGACAAACGACAAATACTGGATAAAAACTCTTGTGCATGCGTGTATCACATCCCGCTTTGATTATTGTAACTCCCTGCTCTATGGAACATCAAGCTCAAACATCAAGCTCCTACAGCATCTACAGAACAGCTCTGCTCGTCTTATCACTGGCTCCAGGAAACACTGTGAAATTACACCAGTACTGCGTGAGCTGCACTGGCTTCCTTTGCGACAACGAATCACCTATAAGTTGCTTTCCCTTACATTTTCCGTCTTGAATGATCCTACTGCTCCTGAGTACTTAAAAGGCCTACTTTCATACAAAACTACCAGTAGAACTCTCCGATCCAGCAGTGCTTTGAATGATCTTGCAACCCCCCGAACTAACACTTAAATGGGGGAAAGGTGCTTTGCGGTTGCAGCCCCAGTGCTGTGGAATGAACTTCCAGTTGAACTCAAGTTAGTAACATCAAGGGACTCATTCCAGAAAAAGTTGAAAACACATCTTTTCAGACAATATTTTGGTTTTTAATATTTCTGTCTCAGTTTATGCCTTTTATCTTTAATCCTTGTAAAGCGCCACTGAGCAGGTAGCAACCTTGATATTAGGCGCTATAGAAATTAATTGTCATTTATAAAGGGTAAACCTTCGAACAGCAGAAGAGGGGGTAGGTTCTGAGGGGACGCAGGAACACGACAAATAATGGATAAAGGGTAAACCTTCGAACAGCAGAAGAGGGGGGTAGGTTCTGAGGGGACGCAGGAACACGACAAATAATGGATAAAGGGTAAACCTTCGAACAGCAGAAGAGGGGGGTAGGTTCTGAGGGGACGCAGGAACACGACAAATAATGGATAAAGGGTAAACCTTCGAACAGCAGAAGAGGGGGGTAGGTTCTGAGGGGACGGGGAGACACGACAAATAATGGATAAAGGGTAAACCTTCGAACAGCAAAAGAGGGGGGTAGGTTCTGAGGGGACGCAGGAACACGACAAATAATGGATAAAGGGTAAACCTTCGAACAGCAGAAGAGGGGGGTTGGTTCTGAGGGGACGGAGGGACAAACGACAAGTATTTGATGAAGGGTTAACCTTTGAACAGCAGACGAGGGGGATGAAATCAGAGGGGACGGAGGAACACCCGACAAATACTGGATAAAGGGTTAGCAGTCTAAGTGTCGGACATGCAATGTAAACTTTACTGCAACAAACGGAATGGCGGACAAACAACAAGAACTAGGCAATGGTTGAATAGCAGTTACGACCAAACCATTAATTAGTAGAAAGGGGGGCATGAATGAACTTGTAATAGACCTTGTAAAAGCAAACGCAGAATCTAAAATAACCTACAGGGGACATGAGAGACGACAAGTGTTAGGGAATGGTCGCACTTTCAAAAGTAGAACAGGCAGAGGGAATGGGGAGACGGACGATAAGAAGGTAGAACTGAAACTTGAACAGCAGTCAGAGGGAATGGCAATACAGACGATTTCAAGGTAAAACTGAACTTTGAACGGCAGACAGAGGCAATGGTAAGACACACGATTAGGAATGGTAAGACAGACGATTTCAAGGTAAAACTGAACCTTGAACAGCAGACAGAGGCAATGGTAAGACACACGATTGGGAATGGTAAGACAGACGATTTCAAGGTAAAACTGACCCTTGAACAGCAGACAGAGGCAATGGTAAGACACACGATTGGGAATGGTAAGACAGACGATTTCAAGGTAGAACTGAACCTTGAACAGCAGACAGAGGCAATGGTAAGACAGACGATTAGGAATGGCAATACAGACAATTACAAGGTAGAACTGAACCTTGAACAGCAGACAGAGGCAATGGTAAGACAGACGATTAGGAATGGTAAGACAGACGATTAGGAATGGTAAGACAGACGATAAGAACATAGAACTAAACCTTGCACAGCAGACGCCATTGAGAGTAAAAGCCTTATCTATCACATACCTTAGCGGAACCGCCATGTGCAATTTTTGAAAGCAAGCGTGAAACGGTGAGCAGTGGTCAGCAAGCTCAAATCTTTATATCCTCTAGCTTACGCTCTTCCCAAACGAGTGGATGCTCCCCCAGAACAGTCTTGTTTTTACAATAGAGCCTTATTTACTCAACAATTATTGTCACGGTTTCGGGGATAAACGTCTTCTAACTTTTCTATAAATATACACAGTACTTGAATTTATGAAATAAATTTGAGAGATTGAACTGTACAAAATAGTGTTTACCAAATGCTTGAAAAGTGAGCTTGTGGCACTTTTAATATGTGTTGTTGGATCCAGAGATAGCATAAGGGAAAGAGTTATCATTGGTTAGTTTGGAGCTAATTCAGGTTTGCAGTGTCGAATGCTGCTGCGATTAGTGGCAGAGATAACAGGATGCTACACAACACCGGGAATTACGCGTCCTCTCCTTCAGCCAGGTCGAGCTTGGAAGGGGACACCGGGGCGGGACATGGGGGGAGGGGGAGTCAAACCGCCATCCACATGCAGTACTGGCCACTGACCAGATTACTCCCACGCGTTCTTAAAATCAAGTCTTGTCCCATTCTCGTCCTTTGGTCTGCGAAACTGTAAATAAGAATAGTTTAAGTTCTTTGCTAACGTACGGATATTTAAAAGTTAGTGGACTACTGTCTAAAATCCGTTTAATAAAATGAATACAACTATCTAATATGTTACACACACTGAGGTTATCGATCGAGTTCTTTTTCTTTATACAAACCCGTGTTGACCCATCCTTTGTTTTACACTAACAAACGTTGACCATTCCTCTATCATATATACACACATCGATGTTAACCAAATTCCTAGTATCTTTTCCACATGTATGCCTAACCCATCCGTTATGTTGAATGTTGAATCATATCCATCTTAGACATGTTGTTTTCTTTAAGTTTGTTTATGTTTATATTTTTTCATTAGAGGCATACAGTCATTAGCAAAATTGTAAGCAAACAATACATAAAATGTTATATAGAGAACATAATTGTATAAAATATGAATTGATTATAGTGGAAGCGATACCTTGTATGAATCTAACTCAACAGCAAAATCTAAGACATTTTTGCTCAGTGCCATTTTATGAATGTATATATATAGTTAATAATTTCTCTTTTATCGAAACGAATATGATGCATGTAATTCAATCCCAAGAGCTCATTTGAATATATATTGTTTTATGAGGAGGATGATTTCATTAACAGGACTATCATTAACATCTTTAAAGTAAAACAAAACATTTCATAGGAACGAATTAGTGTAACGTGTACCGATTGAAGCCGCTGTTCGATTTCAGACCATATTATTCTTACAATTTAACATGCCCAGAAAAGGTGTTCTACTGTTTCTAGATCTCATTTACACACATAGACAAAGAGATGAATCTGTGTATTTTATTCTGTAAAGTAGACGTTTTGTTGGCATAATGTTGTGAATAATACTCCATTGCAACCACCTTAGCTCAGTATTTTAGTTCATTTGATTGAAATAATATGTTTTAATCATCCATTCTTTTTCAGTGAAATATATGTCTAGAACACTTTCTCATTTGAAAAACGTGGTGGCACTAAAAATTATGAGTTCAAGAAGGTATTGTAAAGGTGCTTATTTCCGGCAGGCATGTTCATCGCTTGATAATTAAATGGAAAGATAGAATTTTGCAAGCGTTCTCCAAATTTGATAAAATTATGTATATTAATCGTCAACTTTAGAAATGTTCACGATGTTCAAATGTTTAGAAGTCCTCTATGTAAACGATCTGAGCCTCGCTGGTGTTGGCATAGTTTAGTCATAAACACTATCTTAGACTTGGAGAGTTACCTGTGGCTGCGTCATCAACTGACTTGGATTATAAGGTGTGGCCATGAACAGTGTCTCCTGTTAGAGCGGCAAGTCGTTAACAATACTGAGCGAGCATGGACGATGGCCCCAGGCTCAGGTAACCCGTACTCGGGGAGGCGGCTAACATTAGCTGTGCTGTAATGTTAGGCTGAGAAGGTGGTCATCACAATTGTTACATAGAGATCTTCCTCAGCTAAACAAAGACTAAAGACAGAAGAGTAATTTTCTAGAACAAGTTAGATTATACGCCCCGACAATTAACTTACATCTTATTTCTAAAGGTTAATTCGACCTTTGATCAAGTAAACCTCATTTACACAGTGATCATTCACTTTGTTCCTCCTGCTGCAAGTCTGAATGCACTCGACATGCTGATCTTAGTGTTTTGCTCGGACAGCCGAGTCATACATTCTGGATCTTCCCTACTTTTATTTATCTTGATAAAATTCAACATTACATCTGGCCACTCCCCCCTTTCTTGATGTAGAATGTCGTCTTGAAGATGAAGTTACCCCGATAGCTCCTGTTACTTCATAACTCCAGTGCACGGTTATGGTTGAAAAAATGACCTCTATCTGTCCGAGTAATCTGTTATTTGGATCAACGAGATGGTTAACACAGATATTCGTGAAGTCAAGGTCATTTTTAACAACAACAAAACACGTGGCAATGGTTGATTGGTCTTTCCGTTCATAATGATTTTAAGAGTTAATAAAATCAAAAGAATAAAATGTTGTTGTAATGGTGTTATGGTTGAGTACACTCCGCTCCTTACCTTTACTTATCTTACTTACATTATCGTTTGCATACTCATCAAACACACATTTCACGTGCAAATTGAGATTGACCTGACTTGGTTGTCAGACAATTAATTCTGACCAGATCACTAATACTTACTAAACGTTTTAAGTTTTTAAATGAAATATGTCAAAAACAATTTATCAAAAGGTAAGAGAAAATCTATTTGATACATATAATGTTTCAAGATGTTCCTAAATTACGCCGACATTCATTCCAAGAAATGTATCATGTAACATGCAAAGTTACGTGAGGCTGCGCGGATATCGATGTTGTTCATTTCGCCTTGAGGTGCACGGAATTCACGAATTTCACGTTGCAAACCATCATGCAGCACAACATCGAAGGCAAATGGTTTTAAGGAGGTGGGGAAACAAGAAAAGCCTTTAAAAAAGGCATGGTTGATGCCACAGATGAAGGTTGTGTTTAGTCGACCAATTATGGTGATAAGTGAACAGTAACAACACTGGGTACCACCACTAATATTAACACGAGTATTGATCAATCAATCAAAGTTAATTTCACAAAATTAATGTTTTTACTTTTATCAACGAGTGTTGGTTTATTTTATATCAAAAGACACGAGGGTGATATTCAATTTATCATCCAAAGTCACTCTTTTTCACATCTCAGAGAAAAAAATTACATCTCTGAACACAACTATACTAGATTTTCAAGACAGTGGGACAGCGTTGACAATGACAGGATATTGTGCAAAATGTTCTGCCAAAACGATATCTCCTAGGCGCCATCGCTTGATCTCTCAGAAGCCATGATGGTTAATTATTACCAGGATTATTACAGATACTAAAAAACAAAATACTCTCCGATCATCTGACGAGATTCGATCCCGGATCCTTATGATCCGAAGTCGAAAGCGCTATCCACTGAGTATAGGCTAAGCAGGCCTGATAGCTAAAGTTTGGAACCAACGACATATGTCATATTCTAAATATAGCACGCGCCATTTTCAGTAGCTCTGGTGATAAATACATGTTTTCGACGTAACTATTTAGTGACATCGTTAATTATAACTTGTAACGTGGTAATAAGTGCTTCGCCTCCATTTACGCCGATTGGTCACCAAGAAAACCGGATCAGTAGCCGTACCGCGCCGTTATATTTCCCTAAAGGCCGCTTTTGCGACCGTAATGGCAGGTATCGTCACTGCAATTGACATTATCGCTGCCGAAATTAACGCTCGTGCATGTAAAATTGACGCATTTTTTCCATAGTAGAGGAGATTTTTCTGTTTTGTTGTTTTTTGTACAAAACAGGAGGAGATTATTTCCAAAAGGACATTTTTATTTCCGTGCGTTAGGGGGGCCTGAGTTTAATGTGCCAAATATTTTGTGTTACCCACATGGTGACGTAATGCAATTTTTGCTACAACTCTGTTCATTTGTCATTTGATTTGGATACAGCACATGTGATTGGCGCGGCTTCCCTTTGAAAATATCAACAGTAATATAAGGTCGATGCCTTTGGGCATCAACCAATAAGAGTTGTGTCGTGCTTCAATCAAAATTATATCTGTGCTTCAAGGTTCTCAGGTCGAATTTAAGGTTGCATCGTAAAGTATCATTAGATCTTAGAATTGCGGCCCATACAATGTTGTTAATTTGACTGTACAATTAACGAATTCTTAGGCGACAATTGACTTTACTAAAATAACCTTTTTGGAGCAATCCTTTCGAGATGTGTTTAGATATCACGTCTCGGGAAAGTATTTCCGCGCGACGATATACGGAAAGGTCTGAGGCTAAGCGTATCGGACCGAGGCAACTGTTTACTCACTGATAACCGAACCATGGTTGTTATCTGATAACCAAATCATAGGTTGGTTATCCAGAATAACGACCTAGATAGCACTATTGATAAGAACAGCACGTGATGTATAGGTGCACACCATGGATCTCAAACCGGACATTGTGTCCTGAATATACAATCAGTTTTATCATCAAGCTGATTCCACCTTTTGAGTTATTGTTTAGAGCCGCTTGGGCAGTATTGCAGCCATTAGTTGCTAGTGATTCCACTTACTTAGAACGTCCTAAATTCTTGTCAATTAAGCTGACCATTTTGCCTGTCATCTGTCTCCGTTAAAATCGCTCTTCTTGGAATAAACTAGAGACAGGATTTGAACTCATTGGTGGGTGAAATAGATCCTCCACACTCAAATCATGAATTTTGGCTGAGTATTTTGTGTAATACATTGGCAAGCTAATCTAATGATATAACATATAACCACTGATTATGATATATTTTCTTTTCTTCTTTCAAACATGAGAATATGTCTGCAAAAGTAGTACATGCATACATGTAAGTGTACATTAAAAGTGTATGTATATACTGTGAAAATAACACTGTAAAAAATAGAGCCACTGGCTCTGTAGCTCATCAGGCTTCATATCTAATTTCCTTTAGTGTGCCAATGTGGTTCCCACCTTTCTAAGGGCCGCAGGGTAACCAAATGTATCATTTCTTTAGAAGCCCCATTACCTAAGGATTCTCCTCAAGATTTCCTCATTCTATGCCTTTCGCTTCTTGAGAAGATGTCACAAGTTTTAGTAGGAGCCACTGGCTTTCCAACGTCACCAAAGCTATACGTTTCAATATTCATTGGTCAAGGAGTCTATATACAAGATTTTAGCTTTCTAAGCCTTTGGTTCTGGAGAAGAAGAAAATAGGTTTGGGGCGTGGCCCCTGTGGCCCTTATCAGGGGTCACAGGGTCACCAAAGCTACAATTTATAATCCTCACTAGTCAAGAAGTCTGTTCACAGTTTCAGCTTTCTACACCTTTTGGTTCCGGAGAAGAAGTCGAAAATGCACAAAGTTTATAGACGTATGGACGGACGGACGGACGCAGGACACCATGCCATGCCAAAAGCCCATCGGCCAGACGAGCTAAAAATGTTGTTATCTCTACTCGCACGCCCTTTCGTCATGTTTCTTTAAAGATTACATAATCACAAATATATTGTACTGTCTGCTTTTAAAATATGATTAAGATCTTATGTAGTGTGCCAAAGGTCACTACTAAAATAAGTTCAGTTTGGTAAGTAAAGCCTCATATATATATGGTGATAAGTTAAACCTTGATTTTCTCCAAATTTCTAAGAGATGTACCAATCACATTGTTGCTAGCACGCAACAAAGAATGCTTAGAACCACATTTGAGTTCTCATTCTGATAGCATAATATCAAATTATCAGACCATGCTTCTACTACATTCTCTAAATATTTGGAACACATAAATTTGCATTTTCAGTCCAATTAGAATCATCATAGAAAAACCTTTTCCTCCATGTCATTTTTATTAAAGTTGAAAATATTTTTATAATTGGAACATTAATTCCCAAATATTTCACTGTAGTTGTAATTATACTTCTAATTCTGTATCCTTTTCCCTTCCAAATAAACTCAAAGCATCCCCTCTAAATGATTGAATTAAATCATCTGGTGCGTGAAGTAAAGATGAAAAGTTTGATAGCAACAAAGATTCAACATAACATTTCTAGGTGTTAGCAATCTTAGTTTAAAACTTTTCATCTATTTCTCTAATTTTTTAGTGATTTATTTGCACCATTAAATCTAAATCAACATTAGCCTAAAAGCTTAAAGTCTGATTGTGTCCAGTCAAGATGAAGCGTGCTCAACGTTTTCATGCAGTCGTCTACTACTTTTTGTAACTTTCATCCACGTGGTACATTATTCATTGTTACCGATAAGAATTACAAGTCGTATTTGCAACAGCAGTATCTATTCTATACAACTCATCATTTCATAACAGCATATAACGTAGTATGTGCTGCCACAAGATTTGACTTTAACAGGTCACAGCAGCTTGCATGAAACAAAGGACATCGAGCAAAGATAGGGTACACTTTATTTACAAAAATCATCGATGCACTCATTTATTCAATACAATACATTTACATTGAAAGTAATAACCTTAAATGCAGTAAAGTGAATACTTATAGCTACCCTAAATCATTTAAGTGATTATAAAGTATTCAAATTCAATACGCCTGTATAGTCTATGCACTTAATACATGTGTACTGAGGGCACCTAAGTAACTTCAAGATGCAAGATGTAAGTACAACACTACATTGTTACACACCAATCGGAAAGACGAGACCAGCTCAAGCACGCCTACCTTTCATCTTAGTACAACTGTCACAAACTACAATGGAAAAGGAAGCAACATGCAATACCGCTGTGTTTACTTTTATCGGCTATCATATATTTCTTTGATGAAAGATTTGACAGAAATGAAAAATTATTATTTGAAGTGAACTACCGGCAAAAATAAATTATCACAAAATTGTTGTTATCAAAACTACTAGGGGTTTGATATTTACTTATTCTTTGTCTTAAAATACTAAAAACTTTTTTTATACAAACAATTTTGATCTCTTGAAATTACATTAGGGGCAAAAAAACATTTATGATATACGTTCTATCAACATAAAATATTTACTTCACACTTCACTTCGCCTGATATGTTTTCTTTAGATGCCATATCTGCAAGTATGCTTTCTATTTTGAACACTGGACTTACTGAGTGACAGGCCTTATATCTTTATCATACATTATACTCAACGTCCGGTGTCCTTTATATGGTTTCCTTTGTTTTAACTGTAGGTGTATTGACCGATACACCTCTTTTTTAATACACATACTTTTTTTGTACATCTTCACTGAGTCAAGTTAAGAGATCTTCAACTTCTGCAATAAACGGACTTGTAAAATTTGGAATTTTTAAATGTTGAGAGGATAGTGAGATCAATCCGGTACTTTAATGTTGCAGAGCAGCGACTCTGCCGACCAAGCTACAGAGCATTGACATGCTGTGTCATGTCTAAATTGTGACTGTTTCCTATATAAGCTTATGCATAATAAGTTATTTGTGCCTAGTTTAATGTAATGAAGTTAGTATATTGTTATTAAACCGCAATTAGAATAGTATCGTTTCTGTTGATCTAGATAGGTTAATATATAATATTATATATAGAGAGATAAGGGTGGCAAGCTCGACCGATGTGGGGTAGAGGTATGATTATCACACTTCCGAGGTGAATCACTACATATATGCGATGCACCTCTTTTACTTTTGCTGTTGTATGTGCTAGTCGTAAAAAGTCATAACACGGAAGTCATTCCATAAATATCCTTGTCGTGAACAGTATTTTGACCTCTAGATCTGTGTTTCGTGTATTTACAGAAGAAGGCGTGATGATACAATGATTTTGCTGCATGTAGTAAATAATCACACGGTACCGAGGTGTTACGGAATATAACCTCGCGAGGGCGTAGTCCGAGCAGAGGTTATTTCCATAATCTGAGGCTATCGGGTTATAGTTTGGGTTACACTCTCGGGGAACACTCCTGCAATAGCTTCAACTAAATATGGTTAACGACAATTAATTTATAAACGTTTTATTGATAATTAGTGTATGTTAAGGGTTTGATATGTCTTGATAAGAATAACCATGAGATTAATTACAATAACCTTGCCAAGGCTTGTAAAACCAAGAATTTGATTCCTTTCATCAAAACTATATACTTACAATATTGATATATATTCATAGGGGAAAATAAAAATGCATATATGACATGACAAATTTACATCAATTGGCATGGATCCTCGGTAGCACAACTGGTAAAGGCGCTACTTGACATCATAGAGGCCCCGGGTTCGAATTCCATTTTCGTTGTTCTCAATTCTTCCCTGTCTTATTTGATCAAAAATCCAAATGTTACAAGTCCAATTGTTTGCGTTTGTTTACAATCATATAACCCATCAAGGTGGTTATAACATTAACAACCTACGCAGACGGATCTCACGGCATATAACATTCAACTTAAATTATCAAAAACCTAGTGAACATAGAAGGGATATAAGCCTGTGTGTCAGTGCGTGTCAGTGCGTGTCAGTGCGTGTCAGTGCATGTCAGTGCGTGTCAGTGCGTGCTGAGTCCTGCTGAAGATCCAGCTGTCACACAGTCGTAGGCCGGGTTCTCTATCCCGTTGTCTAACATCACCGGCTCGTCCTTGTTGTTATCCGGGAACGTGATGCGGTAGAACGTGTCCACGTGCTGGTTGTCATCCTCCAACAGCTTACCGTGCGGGATCTTGTATCCTTTGTGTCTGCAACATTCGCATCTACATCAGGACTGAGGAACTACTACTTTAACAGATCGTTTGTATATTATCTATTTTATACATGGTATGTTGACACTAAATCATATGTTGTCTACCTTTAGATATGCAAGGAATCATAGTTTGTGTACACTTGTAGCTGCACATTATTGGTCTTCAACTGTACATGTTTGTTTATACCCATAGCCTCTACAACAAACATTGGGTGTGTATGTAAGCGGGTATATTTGTCTCATTCTTAAAACTGCATACCTTAATTTCAGCTAACCTCCTACTACTACTACTAAACTTTTGTATAGCGCCAATATCCAGCTCAGAGAGCGTTGCTCAAGGGCGCTTGGCCTTTCCCTCGATCATTGGATATCGATCTTCATGACACTTATTTTACCATCTCGACTCCCGAGGTAGCATACAACACGTGCAGTCATGTGACGCACAGCGTTAATGTCACTCTCAATCCTTACGAGGTACCCATTTACAGCTGGGTGGACTGTGTATTCTATTGCAATTTCCATGTTATTTGGATGCTTTGCAACATCCTAGCCTGCGAAAATAGTACGTTTTTGAGTAAACATCGACGACTTACCGTATCCCACTAATTGCCTATCAATTATCTCTTGATCAAATAAAACAGAGAAAGAAGACTGGTGTAACCTGCCCACCCCAGCGCCACCTATGGTCATGTGACCAAAACTTCGACCGAACTACCTGGAGCGGACACACACCTGAGCGAATCTTCTTGCAGGAGGGGAGGCACAGGAAGGGAAATAAAGATTGTTGATTCGTCAGTGGTAAGTAGAAATAATCGCGTTTTCTCAAAAACGTACTATCATTTAATGTTCTATTACCGTGTCTGACTCGAGGTGGCGGCTTTAAGAACACAGCGCCCGGTGAGCATGGACCCCATATCAGTGTTTAACTAAAGGTAGGTGCACAGGGACTCCCGTTAAAAGAAGGTGAAGGAAATTTACTACCAGCTGAGTCACTCTGGTGAACGGCCACAACCGACACAACCCTGAGGCTCAACATCACTTGCGCCAGATCTCCCGCCACAGAGCCAAATGCACGTTAGAGGACTGAGCCCCTTATCCATCTCTGCCTCCTTGGCGAAGGCGGTCATTGCCTTGCAGGTGTGAGCCACAGAGGTCACCGTCCCCAGGATGGACCTTGCCCACTATCCAGAAGTGAACTGCTTAACCAAGGCTGATACCTACTCCTTCTCATGTCATCCGAGATAACAAGTGCTCGAGGCGGAGGAACCTGATTGGCTTTTCCACACCCTCCTTTTAGCGCAGACTGCGTCCCTCTCTCTCTACCACAAGGTTTGAGTGTAGATCATGAAGGTCTCCACCGAGAGGGACTCGCACTCCTCACACCTGCAGATGGCTTTACAAAGGCAACAGTGGGAGTGAAATCATGCGTCCCCGACTTCTCAAGTCCACAACGTCCGCAGAAAGCAGGGTGCATCGCTGACGATACCCTGCTCAGCTAAAAAGAAGTAGACCAATGCAAGTCAATACCAACTTTGGTGCACATTGGTCATGTAGTTTCAGTCTTTAGCGCCGGAATCTAATCCTTCCCTTAAATGACATATTCCAAACTGTTGCCATGGAAACAAAAAATATATAATTGAAAAGAAGTTGAAACCCCAAAAGACACATCTACATGATATGGAGAGAATGTATACCAAATTTGGTGAAGATTGGTCAAGTAGTTTCAGAGTTATGCTCCGGAAACGAAAAGGGAACGCCAACGCGGACGCGGACACGGACGGGAACTCAGCCAAAACCAATATGTCTCCCGATCCTTCGGGGGGAGACATAATTTCCCAAAGAGAAAACTTGGGAAAACCAACAATGATAAGAAAAGCAAGTCCCCACCTTACAAAAGTATATTTAATCAGACAAAGGTATCTAAAATGAGAGAAAGGCAGAAAACTTCGAGAGCTAAGAAATAAACGACCAGTCACTGAGCGACAGGAAGTTGGAATGATGTTTTGGTCACAAGACTATAGGTGGCTGTGGGGTGAGCAGGTAACTCCAGTCTAATTTCTCTGTGTAACTTGGTCGAGAGATAATGTATAGCCAATTATTGGGCTACGGTCAGTCGGAGACGGTAATAGTACGATACATATAATAAAAAAGCTGTTGAATGTTGAAATTTCAATACATACTGCTTTTGTTTTTAACTAAACATTGTGTTTGCAGGCATATTGTTATCAATTAAAAAGACATTGTGAATAAATTCCTTGCGTCTTAACCATGACATTGTGAATATACTCAACATGGTGTGTGTAGTCCTTGTCTCCTCAATATTACAAGGCGTATGAAGTCTTTGTCTCTTCACCATGCCATGGTGGATGTAGTCTTTGTCTCTTCACCATGCCATGGTGTGTGTAGTCTTTGTCTCTTCAGTATTACATGGTGTGTGTAGTCTTTGTCTCTTCACCATGCCATGGTGTGTGTAGTCTTTGTCTCTTCGGTATTACATGGTGTGTGTAGTCTTTGTCTCTTCAGTATTACATGGTGTGTAAAGTCTTTGTCTCTTCAGTATTACATGGTGTGTGTAGTCTTTGTCTCTTCACCATGCCATGGCGTATGAAGTCTTTGTCTCTTCACCATGCCATGGTGTGTGTAGTCTTTGTCTCTTCAGTATTACATGGTGTGTGTAGTCTTTGTCTCCTCAACATGCCATGGTGTGTGTAGTCTTTGTCTCTTCAGTATTACATGGTGTGTGTAGTCTTTGTCTCCTCAACATGCCATGGTGGATGTAGTCTTTGTCTCTTCAGTATTACATGGTGTGTGTAGTCTTTGTCTCTTCACCATGCCATGGTGTGTGTAGTCTTTGTCTCTTCAGTATTACATGGTGTGTAAAGTCTTTGTCTATTCAACATGCCATGGTGGATGTAGTCTTTGTCTCTTCAGTATTACATGGTGTGTGTAGTCTTTGTCTCTTCAGTATTACATGGTGTGTGAAGTCTTTGTCTCTTCAACATGCCATGGTGGATGTAGTCTTTGTCTCTTCAGTATTACATGGTGTGTGTAGTCTTTGTCTCTTCAGTATTACATGGTGTGTGTGTAGTCTGTGTCTCTTCACCATGCCATGGTGGATGTAGTCTTTGTCTCTTCAGTATTATATGGTGTGTGTAGTCTTTGTCTCTTCACCATGCCATGGTGTGTGTAGTCTTTGTCTCTTCGGTATTACATGGTGTGTGTAGTCTTTGTCTCTTCAGTATTACATGGTGTGTAAAGTCTTTGTCTCTTCAGTACTACATGGTGTGTGTAGTCTTTGTCTCTTCACCATGCCATGGCGTATGAAGTCTTTGTCTCTTCACCATGGCATGGTGTGTGTAGTCTTTGTCTCTTCAGTATTACATGGTGTGTGTGTAGTCTGTGTCTCTTCACCATGCCATGGTGGATGTAGTCTTTGTCTCTTCAGTATTATATGGTGTGTGTAGTCTTTGTCTCTTTACCATGCCATGGTAGATGTAGTCTTTGTCTCTTCAGTATTACATGGTGTGTGTAGTCTTTGTCTCTTCAGTATTGCATGGTGTGTGTAGTCTTTGTCTCTTCAACATGCCATGGTGTGTGTAGTCTTTGTCTCTTCAGTATTACATGGTGTGTGTAGTCTTTGTCTCTTCAGTATTACATGGTGTGTGTAGTCTTTGTCTCTTCAGTATTACATGGTGTGTGTAGTCTTTGTCTCTTCAGTATCACATGGTGTGTGTAGTCATTGTCTCTTCAGTATTACATGGTGTGTGTAGTCTTTGTCTCTTCAGTATTAAATGGTGTGTACAATCTTTGTCTCTTCAGTATTACATGGTGTGTGTAGTCTTTGTCTCTTCAGTATTACATGGTGTGTGTAGTCTGTGTCTCATCAACATGCCATGGTGGATGTAGTCTTTGTCTCTTCAGTATCACATGGTGTGTGTAGTCTTTGTCTCTTCAGTATTACATGGTGTGTGTAGTCTTTGTCTCTTCAGTATTACATGGTGTGTAAAGTCTTTGTCTCTTCAGTATTACATGGTGTGTGTAGTCTTTGTCTCTTCAGTATTACATGGTGTGTGTAGTCTTTGTATCTTCAGTATTACATGGTGTGTGTAGTCTTTGTCTCTTCAGTATTACATGGTGTGTAAAGTCTTTGTCTCTTCAGTATTACATGGTGTGTGTAGTCTTTGTCTCTTCAGTATTACATGGTGTGTGTAGTCTTTGTCTCTTCAGTATTACATGGTGTGTGTAGTCTTTGTCTCTTCAACATGCCATGGTGGATGTAGTCTTTGTCTCTTCAGTATTATATGGTGTGTGTAGTCTTTGTCTCTTCAACATGCCATGGTGTGTGTAGTCCCTTTCTCTTTAAGATTACACCTTTAATTCATTTTGTGTAAGAAAAAGGAATCGCATGGCTAAACTTTACATTATATATTTGTATTATTACTGCTCCATTTAGTTTAAATGCATTGTCTTTCAATTGGAACCATTAATTTTCATTTCATTCATCACCTTATATTCCCCCTAAAAACGTGCTAGTGCCCCTTTAACGTAAAATTATCAGTGAAAATTTGAAAATATAAATTTTCAAGAGAACGTGCTACTGCCCCTTCGACTGTATATTATCATTTCCAAGAGGGCCCGAATGACGGGGTATTTAAAACATCAATAAAATGCAACCTTATCCTTGAAAATGATTGAAATGAAGATATCCTGACAGCTGTAAGTCCCTTTAGGCAACTGCAACCAAATTATTTTATAGCAAATATCCGTCATCTTTTTCGTGTCTTGACAAACACTAATTTGGTTGCAGAGATTGTAGTTGCGTGTTGAACAATAAATAGACGAGTTTGGTAGCAGGAATTTTATAATTTACCTTATTTGACTGGAAAGCCCCAAGAAAATCAACAGTTCCATTTTGAAAGGTTCTCTCTCGCACCTGTGTGACGTAATGTCATGCGGTATGTAACGTGTCCTACAATGGGTTGATTCTGTATAAATCATATCCAACAATTTTGAAAATTTCCTATTAATTTTTTTCAATTTATTTTGTTTTGTTTTTGGATAGAAACTATTCTTTAAACTTACTTAATGATTATTATTTTCTATCAAAATCTTTTAGACAGCAAACGAAAATCTTTTTGAGATATGAAAACAATTCGAATTCGCCCCGGGAGCTCGTTGTACACAGAAATGGAATTTAGGGATTAATTTGGTCAAACAATGTCAAATGAACCTATAAATACCTACCATGACATGCTTTATGATAGAAATTGTTAAAATGGTCAAGCTCAGTGAAATATTTCTATCCTTTATGTCAAAGACGATTTCAAAAGCTGATGTGACATGATCGAAAACCGGACTCGTCAGCGATCAGTAAGTTGTTGATGTGTCATTGAAAGGTAAATAAAAAGCCAGGTATGTTTTCAACATTTGTCAAATCTTCACAGTTTCCATCTACAACCAAATTTTGTCAAGCCAAGGCTCTTCTGTTTGATAAAACATGTACTTTTGGAAAAATAATTTGGTTGCAGTTGCCTATAAGGGACTGAAAACTCGAAAATTATGCGATTTCATGGCGATGAATCTTTCTGCAACCAAATTCAATGGTGTCATTAAACAAATCATGGTATAGATAATTTTCTCAGCTTTCAGAAAATTCCAAGTTGAATCCTTTTGAATAGCTTGGTTGCATTTATCAGTCCCTTTTGATACCCCGTCATCCTGACCCTTCAATTACTCTTAGGCCACACGTTGTGCTCTTGTGTATACAACGCACATCTAGCGAAGAAGTTGCTTCCTGTACATTATGCCAGTAATGGAAAAAACGTATGTATATTGCAATTGTATGTGAACTTACTTCTTGTGCACTGTGACAGTAGCAATGAGAAGGGATGAATATGGCCAAGTTTGGCAAATTAGCTTGAAGTTTGGAGTTTTTATGAATCATGAGAGGGCAAGTTTATCTAATTTTGATGAACTTACTTCTTGTAGAGGACAACAGCGACTACAAGTACGAGGATAATGGCGACCAGCACTACCACTGCAATGGCAGCAGTCACTCCCCGGGACATTCCTTGACTCTCTTGCAACACAAAAACATTCTTTTAGCAAAAGGAGAGAAGATGTAGATGGATCCAGAAGAGAGATAGAAAATAAAAGTGAAGGATGAAGATAGAAACAGGAAGGCTGAAGTTGAGACAAGACGATAGACAGAAGAAAGGCAGGAAGGCTGAAGTTGAGACAAAACGATAGACAGAAGAAAGGCAGGAAGGCTGAAGTTGAGACAAGACGATAGACAGAAGAAAGGCAGGAAGGCTGAATTTGTGACAAGACGATAGACAGAAGAAAAGCTGAAGTTGTGACAAGACGATAGACAGAAGAAAGGCAGGAAGGCTGAAGTTGAGACAAGACGATAGACAGAAGAAAGGCAGGAAGGCTGAAGTCGAGACGAGACGATAGACAGAAGAAAGGCAGGAAGGCTGAAGTCGAGACAAGACGATAGACAGAAGAAAGGCAAAAGGCTGAAGTTGAGACAAGACGATAGACAGAAGAAAGGCAGGAAGGCTGAAGTTGTGACAAGACGATAGACAGACGAAAGGCAGGAAGGCTGAAGTTGAGACAAGACGATAGACAGAAGAAAGACAGGAAGGCTGAACTTGGGACAAGACAATAGACAGAAGAAAGACAGGAAGGATGAACTTGTGACAAGACGATAGACAGAAGAAAGGCAGGAAGGCTGAAGTTGAGACAAGACGATAGACAGACGAGAGACAGAAAGGATGAACTTGTGACAAGAAGATAGACAGAAGAAAGGCAGGAAGGCTGAAGTTGTGACGAGACGATAGACAGAAGAAAGACAGGAAGGCTGAAGTTGTGACAAGACGATAGACAGAAGAAAGGCAGGAAGGCTGAACTTATGACAAGACGATAGACAGGTGAAAGGCAGGAAGGCTGAAGTTGTGACAAGACGATAGACAGAAGAAAAGCTGAAGTTGTGACAAGACGATAGACAGAAGAAAGGCAGGAAGGCTGAAGTTGAGACAAGACGATAGACAGAAGAAAGGCAGGAAGGCTGAAGTCGAGACGAGACGATAGACAGAAGAAAGGCAGGAAGGCTGAAGTCGAGACAAGACGATAGACAGAAGAAAGGCAGAAGGCTGAAGTTGAGACAAGACGATAGACAGAAGAAAGGCAGGAAGGCTGAAGTTGTGACAAGACGATAGACAGAAGAAAGGCAGGAAGGCTGAAGTTGAGACAAGACGATAGACAGACGAGAGACAGAAAGGATGAACTTGTGACAAGAAGATAGACAGAAGAAAGGCAGGAAGGCTGAAGTTGTGACAAGACGATAGACAGAAGAAAGACAGGAAGGCTGAAGTTGTGACAAGACGATAGACAGAAGAAAGGCAGGAAGGCTGAACTTATGACAAAACGATAGACAGGTGAAAGGCAGGAAGGCTGAATTTGTGACAAGACGATAGACAGAAGAAAAGCTGAAGTTGTGACAAGACGATAGACAGAAGAAAGGCAGGAAGGCTGAAGTTGAGACAAGACGATAGACAGAGGAAAAACAGGAAGGCTGAAGTCGAGACGAGACGATAGACAGAAGAAAGGCAGGAAGGCTGAAGTCGAGACAAGACGATAGACAGAAGAAAGGCAGAAGGCTGAAGTTGAGACAAGACGATAGACAGAAGAAAGGCAGGAAGGCTGAAGTTGTGACAAGACGATAGACAGAAGAAAGACAGGAAGGCTGAAGTTGTGACAAAACGATAGACATAAGAAAGGCAGGAAGGCTGAATTTGTAACAAGACGATAGACAGAAGAAAAGCTGAAGTTGTGACAAGACGATAGACAGAAGAAAGGCAGGAAGGCTGAAGTTGAGACAAGACGATAGACAGAAGAAAGGCAGGAAGGCTGAAGTCGAGACGAGACGATAGACAGAAGAAAGGCGGGAAGGCTGAAGTCGAGACAAGACGATAGACAGAAGAAAGGCAGGAAGGCTGAAGTTGAGACAAGACGATAGACAGAAGAAAGGCAGGAAGGCTGAAGTTGTGACAAGACGATAGACAGAAGAAAGACAGGAAGGCTGAAGTTGTGACAAAACGATAGACATAAGAAAGGCAGGAAGGCTGAAGTTGAGACAAGACGATAGACAGAAGAAAGGCAGGAAGGCTGAAGTTGAGACAAGACGATAGACAGAAGAAAGGCAGGAAGGCTGAAGTTGAGACAAGATGATAGACAGAAGTAAGGCAGGAAGGCTGAAGTTGTGACAAGACGATAGACAGAAGAAAGGCAGGAAGGCTGAAGTTGAGACAAGACGATAGACAGAAGAAAGACAGGAAGGCTGAACTTGGGACAAGACAATAGACAGAAGAAAGACAGGAAGGATGAACTTGTGACAAGACGATAGACAGAAGAAAGGCAGGAAGGCTGAAGTTGAGACAAGACGATAGACAGACGAGAGACAGAAAGGATGAACTTGTGACAAGAAGATAGACAGAAGAAAGGCAGGAAGGCTGAAGTTGTGACAAGACGATAGACAGAAGAAAGACAGGAAGGCTGAAGTTGTGACAAGACGATAGACAGAAGAAAGGCAGGAAGGCTGAACTTGTGACAAGACGATAGACAGGTAAAAGGCAGGAAGGCTGAATTTGTGACAAGACGATAGACAGAAGAAAAGCTGAAGTTGTGACAAGACGATAGACAGAAGAAAGGCAGGAAGGCTGAAGTTGTGACAAGACGATAGACAGAAGAAAGACAGGAAGGCTGAAGTTGTGACAAAACGATAGACAGAAGAAAGGCAGGAAGGCTGAAGTTGAGACAAGACGATAGACAGAAGAAAGGCAGGAAGGCTGAAGTTGAGACAAGATGATAGACAGAAGTAAGGCAGGAAGGCTGAAGTTGTGACAAGACGATAGACAGAAGAAAGGCAGGAAGGCTGAAGTTGAGACAAGACGATAGACAGAAGAAAGGCAGGAAGGCTGAAGTCGAGACGAGACGATAGACAGAAGAAAGGCAGGAAGGCTGAAGTCGAGACAAGACGATAGACAGAAGAAAGGCAAAAGGCTGAAGTTGAGACAAGACGATAGACAGAAGAAAGGCAGGAAGGCTGAAGTTGTGACAAGACGATAGACAGACGAAAGGCAGGAAGGCTGAAGTTGAGACAAGACGATAGACAGAAGAAAGGCAGGAAGGCTGAACTTGTGACAAGACGATAGACAGGTAAAAGGCAGGAAGGATGAACTTGTGACAAGACGATAGACAGAAGAAAGGCAGGAAGGCTGAAGTTGAGACAAGACGATAGACAGACGAGAGACAGAAAGGATGAACTTGTGACAAGAAGATAGACAGAAGAAAGGCAGGAAGGCTGAAGTTGTGACGAGACGATAGACAGAAGAAAGACAGGAAGGCTGAAGTTGTGACAAGACGATAGACAGAAGAAAGGCAGGAAGGCTGAACTTATGACAAGACGATAGACAGGTGAAAGGCAGGAAGGCTGAAGTTGTGACAAGACGATAGACAGAAGAAAAGCTGAAGTTGTGACAAGACGATAGACAGAAGAAAGGCAGGAAGGCTGAAGTTGAGACAAGACGATAGACAGAAGAAAGGCAGGAAGGCTGAAGTCGAGACGAGACGATAGACAGAAGAAAGGCAGGAAGGCTGAAGTCGAGACAAGACGATAGACAGAAGAAAGGCAGAAGGCTGAAGTTGAGACAAGACGATAGACAGAAGAAAGGCAGGAAGGCTGAAGTTGTGACAAGACGATAGACAGAAGAAAGGCAGGAAGGCTGAAGTTGAGACAAGACGATAGACAGACGAGAGACAGAAAGGATGAACTTGTGACAAGAAGATAGACAGAAGAAAGGCAGGAAGGCTGAAGTTGTGACAAGACGATAGACAGAAGAAAGACAGGAAGGCTGAAGTTGTGACAAGACGATAGACAGAAGAAAGGCAGGAAGGCTGAACTTATGACAAGACGATAGACAGGTGAAAGGCAGGAAGGCTGAATTTGTGACAAGACGATAGACAGAAGAAAAGCTGAAGTTGTGACAAGACGATAGACAGAAGAAAGGCAGGAAGGCTGAAGTTGAGACAAGACGATAGACAGAGGAAAAACAGGAAGGCTGAAGTCGAGACGAGACGATAGACAGAAGAAAGGCAGGAAGGCTGAAGTCGAGACAAGACGATAGACAGAAGAAAGACAGGAAGGCTGAAGTTGTGACAAAACGATAGACATAAGAAAGGCAGGAAGGCTGAATTTGTAACAAGACGATAGACAGAAGAAAAGCTGAAGTTGTGACAAGACGATAGACAGAAGAAAGGCAGGAAGGCTGAAGTTGAGACAAGACGATAGACAGAAGAAAGGCAGGAAGGCTGAAGTCGAGACGAGACGATAGACAGAAGAAAGGCGGGAAGGCTGAAGTCGAGACAAGACGATAGACAGAAGAAAGGCAGAAGGCTGAAGTTGAGACAAGACGATAGACAGAAGAAAGGCAGGAAGGCTGAAGTTGTGACAAGACGATAGACAGAAGAAAGACAGGAAGGCTGAAGTTGTGACAAAACGATAGACATAAGAAAGGCAGGAAGGCTGAAGTTGAGACAAGACGATAGACAGAAGAAAGGCAGGAAGGCTGAAGTTGAGACAAGATGATAGACAGAAGTAAGGCAGGAAGGCTGAAGTTGTGACAAGACGATAGACAGAAGAAAGGCAGGAAGGCTGAAGTTGAGACAAGACGATAGACAGAAGAAAGACAGGAAGGCTGAACTTGGGACAAGACAATAGACAGAAGAAAGACAGGAAGGATGAACTTGTGACAAGACGATAGACAGAAGAAAGGCAGGAAGGCTGAAGTTGAGACAAGACGATAGACAGACGAGAGACAGAAAGGATGAACTTGTGACAAGACGATAGACAGAAGAAAGGCAGGAAGGCTGAAGTTGTGACAAGACGATAGACAGAAGAAAGACAGGAAGGCTGAAGTTGTGACAAGACGATAGACAGAAGAAAGGCAGGAAGGCTGAACTTGTGACAAGACGATAGACAGGTAAAAGGCAGGAAGGCTGAATTTGTGACAAGACGATAGACAGAAGAAAAGCTGAAGTTGTGACAAGACGATAGACAGAAGAAAGGCAGGAAGGCTGAAGTTGTGACAAGACGATAGACAGAAGAAAGACAGGAAGGCTGAAGTTGTGACAAAACGATAGACAGAAGAAAGGCAGGAAGGCTGAAGTTGAGACAAGACGATAGACAGAAGAAAGGCAGGAAGGCTGAAGTTGAGACAAGATGATAGACAGAAGTAAGGCAGGAAGGCTGAAGTTGTGACAAGACGATAGACAGAAGAAAGGCAGGAAGGCTGAAGTTGAGACAAGACGATAGACAGAAGAAAGACAGGAAGGCTGAACTTGGGACAAGACAATAGACAGAAGAAAGACAGGAATGATGAACTTGTGACAAGACGATAGACAGAAGAAAGGCAGGAAGGCTGAAGTTGAGACAAGACGATAGACAGACGAGAGACAGAAAGGATGAACTTGTGACAAGAAGATAGACAGAAGAAAGGCAGGAAGGCTGAAGTTGTGACAAGACGATAGACAGAAGAAAGACAGGAAGGCTGAAGTTGTGACAAGACGATGGACAGAAGAAAGGCAGGAAGGCTGAACTTGTGACAAGACGATAGACAGGTGAAAGGCAGGAAGGCTGAAGTTGTGACAAGACGATAGACAAAAGACAGGAAGGCTGAAGTTGTGACAAGACGATGGACAGAAGAAAGGCAGGAAGGCTGAAGTTGAGACAAGACGATAGACAGAAGAAAGACAGGAAGGCTGAAGTTGAGACAAGACGATAGACAGAAGAAAGACAGGAAGGCTGAAGTTGTGACAAGACGATAGACAGAAGAAAGGCAGGAAGGCTAAAGTTGTGGCAAGACGATAGACAGAAGAGAGACAGGAAGGCTGAAGTTGAGACAAGACGATAGACAGAAGAGAGAGAGGAAGGCTGAAGTTGAGACAAGACGATAGACAGAAGAAAGGCAGGAAGGAAAGATGAAGATGGGAACAGAATCAAGAAAACGACAGACAGGAATTATGAAGATGAGACTAAAGGATAGACAGAGGAGAGACAAGAAGAATGAAGACGAGAACAGAACAAAGACAAAAGACAGACAGCAAGGAAGAGATAGGAACAGAGATGAGATAGAAGAGAGGCTCAAAAAAGGGCAAAAAGTCAATACTATGCATATGGTAGTGTATGATTGACATGATAGAGGAAACGAGTGACTGAAAAGAAGACTCTTTTAACAATAACTCACTTCTCACTGGAGGCCAGGAACGGCTGTTCTTGTCTGTTGATGATGATGTGTTCGCAGAATCTGAGAAGGTGAAACCACACGTAACTGACTTGTTATTGATGCAATGTCAAAATGGATATATCTTCGATATTTATCATTAATCATTATTATCATAATTAAACATTATGGTTGTACTTATCATGACATTAAACATTGGCCTGTTGTGGGAGGAGACCTGACATTGACCTGTACTGGGAGAAGACTGGACATAAACCTGTACTGGGAGTAGTCTGGACATTGACACGTACTGCGAGTAGACTGAATATTTAAGTGTCATAGGAGGAGACTGGGCATTATCATATACTGGGTGGAGGCTGGAAATTGAAAAGTACGAGGAGGAGACTGGACATTGGTCTGTCCTGGGAGGAGACTGGACATTGACCTGTCCTCGGATAAGACTGGTCATTGACCTGTCCTATGAGAAGACTTGACATTGAGCAGTCCTGAAGGAGACTAGACATTAAACTGTCCTGGGAGGAGACTGGACATTAACCTGTCCTGGGAGGAGACTAGACATTAACCTGTCCTGGGAGGAGACTGGACATTAACCTGCCCTCGGAGGAGAACTGACATTGAGTTGTCCTGAGTGAAGACTCGACATTGACCTGTTCTGGGAGAAGACTTGACATTGACCTGTACTGAGAGGAGACTGGACATAAACCTGTATTGGATGGAGGCTGGAAATTAAAAAGTACTAGGAGGAGACTTGACATTGGCCTTTTCTAGGAGGAGACCAAAGTCCACTTTCACAAAGCCCTAAGGTGATCGAAAGTCCTTAAGGTAGCCTTAGTGCAATGTTAAAGAATGGGAGTTTAGTTCAATCTTAGTCAAGGTTGCTTTGTGACATGAGGCCCTGACATTGACCTGTATTGGGAGGAGATTAAAAATTCGAACAAACCTGCAGAGGTTTCAGATTCTTTGAAGGGGATCCTCCTTTGGGTACTCAATTAGCATAATTATCTGTTAATTTGCATATATGACAGGTTGTAACTATTTTTGAATAAAAATTTACACTCACAAAAAAGTGTAATCGTATGCGTGACCACCCATCGTAGAGCTCCCGCTTCCCTAGTGGCAACCTTAGTGCAACTCAAGGGCAGGTGACTCTAACTCCTCACTTATCAATCTAGACAAAGCCAGACAGAATAAGGGGAGGTGGGCGGTCGTACCACAAGGAGGATCCCCTTCAAAGAATCTGAAACCTCTGCAGGTTTGTTCGATTGTTTTTCAGAAGGGTATCCTCCTTTGGGTATTCAATTAGCATAAATCAGACTCCCAAATAATTGTAACTGGGAGTGGAATTCTGTCTGCAAAGAATATCTTATAAAGCAGATATATACACACCTGGTCACGTGACCTCCCGCGTCCGGGCGAACACACTTCGGACCCGGGTGCTACATAGTGGTCATGTATACGGCCTTTTTACACTTTTTAAAAAACAAAAAAACAACCCCCCCTTTTGTTTTGAAAAGGAGATCTAGGGGTAACTAGGCCATTCCTTCCGAAACAGCGGTCACCGGATTAGGAAAGGAACTTATGCAAAAGTGCACATTAAAAACACTAGTTAGTTTATTAGTGAAAAGATAAAAAGTGAAAACCTCTAGAACTCAGTCAGTCCGAGGGTTTACGATTCTGTCCACTGGAGAGAACTGTCTTACCGAACCGAGCACGGTCGTTAGAATGCTTGTCGAGTTGGTAATGCTTTATGAACGTACTCTGCCGGCTCCCAATAGCCGCTGAGCAGATTTCTTTAATGGGCAGAGCCGCCGCGTACGCCTGAGAGGTCGCTACTGCTCTGTCTGAGTGAGCTCTCCTGACCCTAATGGACATAGCCATCTGCAGGAAATGGTTTGCTAAGAGGCTGGTTCACCCGATTTTCCCCCTCCGTAGCAGCAAAATAATTGCTTTTTCTTACGGATGTCTTTTGTCCGCTTTATGTAGGCTCTGAGACACCTGCGCACATCCAGAATATGGGGTACAGATTTAACTACACCCGAGGCTGCCGGCTGCGTGAGCGCTGGCAACTCTATTGGAGGTGTTACGTGAAATGTCAACCTTGGGACAATATGAATCAGGCAGTCTATTGCTTACTCTGTCTTTGTGAAAGACAGTCAGCTCTGGATCAGCGGACATCGCATGGATGTCGCCTGCCGACGTAATTGTCACCAAGAAAACTGTTTTCCAGGTCAGCAGCTGGAGTACTAAGTTCTTGAATGAGGGCCCTGACAGCCAATCAAGTACTATAGATAGATCCCAAGATGGGCTAATCCGCCGCACTGGGGGTCGGATTCTGTCCACACCTGCTAAAAAGCGCTGTACCAGAGGATGATTACCCAAAAGGGCACCATCGACTGGAATGTGTATCGCCGATGTCGCTGTAGAGTAACCTCTAACTGTGGAGGCGGCCAAGCCGGCATCCAGTCTCGACTGCAGAAACTCTAGTACTGAAACTAGATCTGCAGAAAAGGGATCGAGGATCTCTCTATCGTTACACCAGCGCGCATAACAGATCCATCTATCATTGTACTGAACCTTTGTCGAATCCCTCCTCGAAGCCAGTACTGTGCAATTCTTGCAGGGATACGCTCCAGAAGCAACAGTAGCCGGGGTGAATGGGACGCCGGCTGCGAGAGAACCTTCGGTACCAAGGGAAGTGGCGGGAATGCCAACAATACCTGGTCGGTCCAATCGAGCGTGAATGTGTCCTGAGCTAGAGCCTACGGAGCAATACTCCGGGAGCTGGTTCGTCGTTCCACCTGGACTGATCCGAACAACTGGGAAATTACTTCGAATATCTCCCGATGGAGCATCCACTCTTGCGGGGCGAGAATCCTCTGCAACAGAGCGTCCGCTCACACATTGTCTACTCCAGGCAGATATACTGGCTTCACCTGAATATGAAACTGGTCGCACGAGAGAATGAAATGCCAGGCCTCCTGAAGCTGGGTCTGGGAGACTGTACCTCCCTGCTTCAGAATGTACGTCATGGCGGTCTGGTTGTCCATTTCTAGACGAACCACTCGACCCCTGATGTGCCCTAGGAATGTTTGAACACCAACTGAACGACTCGCAACTCCAACATATTGATGTGCAGAGCGAACTCATCCTTGGTCCAAAGACCTGACACCGTGAGGTGTTCAAGACCCCAACCTACCCTGAAAGGGAGGCGTCTGTCTGAATCATCACCGTTGGTTGCGGAGGGTCTAGAGGCAATCCTCTGGACAGGTGAACGGACTCCGTCCACCACCAGAGGTGAGGGTAAAGCCACTCCGGAATTGGTAACAACTTCTCTAGACTTTCCGAATGAGACCAAAGCCCTGCCAAAGCCTGTTGGACCGGTCTCATACGAAGTCGAGCTCTCCAGACCACGTCTACCGTCGCCGCCATGTTCCCCAGCAACTGGAGGCAAGCCCGTGCTGAGTGAATGGAGGACTACATGAAGCAAAGAGTGGTCAACTGAACCTTCGATATTCTGTCCGGGGACAGGGAGACAATCCCTAGCCCTGACTGAAATCTGGCTCTTAACGGAACCAGGTCTGACTTCTTCAGATTGACTATCCAACCCAGACTGACCAAGATATTAAGTATGTCCTGGGTGGCCTCCTGACTCAGTGCACGAGACAAAGCTCTGATCAGCCAGTCGTCTAGGTACGGGTGACAGCACCTGCCCTGTGATCTGGCGACCTGTGCCGGAATCAGCATCATCTTGGTGAACACCCTTGGCGCCGTAGAGATGCCGAAGGGGAGCACACAAAACTGGAAGCACACCCCATTGAAACAAAACCTCAGGTACTGCTTGAACTTGGGGTGCGTTGGAACATGCAGATAGGCGTCCTTGAGATCTATTGACGACAGCCAATCTCCTGTCTCTAATGACAAAATCACCAATCTTAGAGTCCCCATCTTGAAAGATGGGACCTCCAACATGGTGTTGAGAAGCTTCCGTCCTTCTTGGTCACCAGGAAGTAAGTCGAGTAAAAACCTGACTCTTCCTGGTCCCTTGAAACTAAATAGATCGCAGCCTTGTCTAGCAACGCTTTGACCTCGGCCCAGAGGACTTCTGCCTTCTCCCTATCCTTCGGCACCGTACTCCGGCAAAGGATGCGCATTTCCACTGTGGCATGTGGCCGTCCCTGAGTGTGGACAGGACCCAGGGATTGGACGTGACCCTGCCCCATTCTTCTGCGAACAGGGCCAAACGGCCCCAACAGGAACCTGGGGGGCTAGACAATGAACTCCCTGTACCGCTAGCACTACAGCCGTTGGTCCCAGAGCCACCTGAGAAGGACCTGACGTTAGGAACCCTGAGGGGGTTTCCTGCGGCCCCGAAAAGGCTGACGCTTGCTGCGTTTGCCTCCTCCTCTGCCTTGCCCTTTTCCTCTACCCCTGCCGTAGCCCCCAGTGATAGGAGCATACAGTGAGTCTAACGGCGTGGTCCGACTGGGTGTAGAGGAAAGTGGAGCCCGCTTGCGCTTGACCTGCGGCTCCTCCAAGAAGACTTGAGCCTCCTTGGTAGCAGCAGCAAGGTCAGCGGCCTCCCTGACTACTTGAGCTGCTCCCGGGAACAGCTTGGAGCCGAGCAGGTAAGGTAACTCAAGTAGCTTGTTTGTGGTGGCCTGATTGCAGGAAGATGTAGCCAACCACAAAACGTCCATCATCTGGGAGGCAGAACTCCGAATGGAGTCTCTCGCCAGATGGGAAGACACCTCAGCCAGCTGCCCATGTAGTTTCACGGAATCCGTGACTACCTTTTCCCTGGCCAAAACCTGAGACTGCATAGCAGCTAGGTAGGCCCCGTGCACGCTTACTTTCATTTGTAGAACCGGGTTTTTATACTCACTCTGGAAAGAACCATACGCAGACATCAAATGAACAGCTTGCTGCACAAAGGGGGGCAGACGCCGATCCAGCTTCGCCGGAGTTGCAGAAGCAAGGTTGACCGAGTTCAAGACGCACTTGCTACCGTAGGTACCTCCCATAGCTTTCCGTCTCCCAGAGGGTAACGCTTGGTCAGATCCTTTAGGAGGCGGAGCTCCTGCGGCGTGAGCCCCTGCGCCGAGGCAACGAGCGCTCTGGGTGTAAGCACTGTGGCCACACCGGAGACGCCGTCTCGAGAAGTAGCATCGGGAACCCTTAGGATTAGCAGATCGAACCCCTTTTTTATTTGCGTTTTATTGTGGAAAGGGGGTCCGTTTTCGGAGATGCCCTCCCCCGCATTGATAAGATTGGTGAGGGAGAGGAGATCAGCGAGGCGGCTTTTCCTCGTCTAAGGCGTGAAACCCAGACAGACTGTGCAGTCTGAGTCTTCATGTGCATCCTCCGCCAGACATTTCAGGCTTCTATCATGCCCATCAGCTGGTGGAATGGAGGTACGGCAACCCTTACACTGTCTGAATGACTGCAATGACTCATTACACACTGCTAAGGGCGAGGGAAGGGAGGGAACATACCGGGAATCCTCGTATTTAAGCCCTGTCGTTATTTAGCCCATGGGCTTAATAACGAATTTTGACGTTCGAATTTAAGCCCATGGGCTTAAATTTAACATTAATTTTAGAGGATTGACAGATGATCAGATGATGAAAACTCATTCAGTGACGAGTATTTCATGTGGTTCACATCATGAACAGTTGCAATAGCTCAGTGACGAGTCCTTTAGTGTTTTTTATTTTCATGAACATTTAATTTAAAAGTAAGTTTTTTATTTCAAAGGTGTTCTAAAGATATGGTTTGTTGAAATAATGATTTAATTTGTTCGTGGAGTAAGATTTATTCCATTAAAATCTGAAAAGAATAACGTTTTGTTGTATTTTACTTCCTCTCGAAATTAAGCCCAGGGCTTAATTTCAGAAAAAATATAACTCAGATGAAATGGGTCAAATTCGAAATTAAGCCCTGGATATTTGTAAATATATGTAATATGAAGTATAACAATGCACACAACAACGCAGAGGCGATAGCAAAAAATAAAAATCGGCAAATGTTAAAGCAAGCTGATAATATATAAAGCCCCTGCCTGAAATAAATAAAGCAAGTAATACATTTGCTAATGCTTGCTGATAAAAAATCGAACGTACATTTCACTCTAGACAAGATTTGAAAAAACATCAGAAGTGAAATCAACGTGCGATAACATAAGGATAATTAATATTACGCGTATATAATTGCGAAATACGAAATAAATCCTTATGACAGAACGCAAAGAAAGTCGAAATTGAAAGTGTAAACAACACGATCTTTCTCATGCCCGCCTTATTGGATTTTTTCCAACCACCCGACACGATGCCATATGGTGAAGGAAAAAAGTGAGGAGTTAGAGTTACCTGCCCTTGAGTTGCACTAAGGTTGCCGCTAGGGAAGCTGGAGCTCTACGGTGGGTGGTCACACATACGATAACACTTTTTTGTGAGTGTAATTGTTTATTCAAAAATAGTTACAACCTGTCATATATGCAAAGTAACAGATAATTATGCTAATTGAGTACCCCAAGGAGGATACCCTTCTGAAAAAGAATTGCCTGTCCTGGGATGAACCTGACATAAGACTGACCTGTTCTTGTACTACCCACTGAAACCGTTGTTGTTTGTGTTGATGGTGAAGGGATGTCAGTTGATAATATTGGTGAAAATGATAATGATGCGGGCACAGATGGTGGTGTCGTTAAATGTGTTGTTTTTGCAGAAGAAACAGCAATAATGGTTGTACTTTGAGCCGTTGGTAAAGTGACCCTGTCAGAGGATGTTGTCCTTTGAGAAGTTGTTTGTCTCGAGGGAACTGTTACAGAAGCACTTGTTGTTAATGCTTGATTTGAATCTGAAAATCAATCAATTCACTCATGAGCAAACTGAAAGTATAATTGGCAAAATGTACTGCCTTGAATGCTTCACTAAACTAACTTCAAAAAGTTTTTATAAAAGGATGTGCCATTACTGATTATTACAAATTACCTTGTACACAAATCCGTCCATCTGATGCTAAGTGATAGCCATGCATACAATGACACGTGACCAGGTTGTGAGGGCGAGGAAGACACAGATGATGGCACTGGCGTAGTTGACACATGCTGTTACCTGCAACAGTCACAAACTGCACCAAAACGTGGCATCAACTACCTCCAATACATTGACACGGAGTTAATCAACATGACATACGCTGTTATCTGCAACACAATGACACGGAGTTAACCAACATGACATACGCTGTTTTCTCCAACACAACGACACGGAGTTAACCAACATGACATACGCTGTTATCTGCAACTCATTGACACGGAGTTAACCAACATGACATACGCTGTTATCTGCAACTCATTGACACGGAGTTAACCAACATGACATACGCTATTATCTGCAACACATTGAAACAAACTTAGCAATGGTTAACGCTGTTATCCTCAAAACGTGGTCTTCTTTTAACGCTGAATAATTAACGGGTGATGTTGAAATGATACGCGGGACAGATATTGAGAAGATACCCGCGTTGAATGAATACCCAACGCGTTGAATAAATACCCAACTCGCAAAGCAACGAGAGAAGATAGGAAAGAGAGTGGTTAGATCAGTTTTCGCCGACCGAGCGCTAGTAGGATTTCATAACGGTTCATTTATCATGATGAGCTAAAAAGGTGATCTTTGCCCAGGTGGAATTTCCCACATTCCCGAAAATGAAAAGTGTCATTCTTTTAAGCCCACTTTGGGTATTTCCTTCCTCTTTTGAAAAGACACATATCCAGTATTTTCTCGTCTTTATGTTGAATGATTATGACATATGTTCCTATTTATTTGCAACACCTGTCAGTCGCACGTGCATCGGTAGAATATCACAGTACAAGGGCTGCATAGGTAGTATGTTGTATGCTTTTATTTTCGCATCACCATATTATGTCATATATGTTTATAAAGGGATTCCCCTTTCCGAGGAAAGAATATGTAAGAGAGGAGGACCCCTCGCGAGCAGTAGTATATAGGTCTCGAGGCGCTCTGTAGCCAAAACCATTTGACTTTGGAGTTATCTTTCGAAAGACATAGTAATGACAAATATACAGTGAATCTGACAAGACTTAATACCTTACACGAACATCAAGTGTTATATTACATTCAACCCCGATTGGGGAAATTGTAACATGTGAGTTGAGTATTTGCAACATGTGAATGGGGCATTTGTTACACACACGGGTAAAATTTAAAAATATATATATTTCTACGATTGTTTTAATGTGAGACTTAAATATTATACAGTATTTGTGAATCATTGTCCAGAGATTCACCAAATTTCATTGCTATGATATTCTTATCGTGTTGAGCCTTTCCCTGTTATGTAATCTTTTGCTGTTGAATTGTTAAAATAAATCAAGTTTAGGGGAAATTATTCTTTATTTATGACACTTTGCTTCAAGGCAGTCTTTCAGAGAAATGGGCCCTGTCACAACTGTTCCAACACGCACAAGTGATCCCGCTGTCGCCTACTATCCTCCCTTGTGTTGATTCCTTGTTATGGATCACTTTCAACGCATACAATTGATCCCGCTGTCGCCTACTATCCTCCCTTATGTTCATCCTTGTTATGGATCACTTTAAACACTTACAATTAATCCCGCTGTCGCCTACTATCCTCCCTTATGTTCATCCTTGTTATGGATCACTTTAAACACATACAATTGATCCCGCTGTCGCCTACTATCCTCCCTTATGTTCATTCCTTGTTACGGATCACTTTAAACACTTACAATTGATCCCGCTGTCGCCTACTATCCTCCCTTATGTTCATCCTTGTTATGGATCACTTTAAACACATACAATTGATCCCGCTGTCGCCTACTATCCTCCCTTATGTTCATTCCTTGTTACGGATCACTTTAAACACTTACAATTGATCCCGCTGTCGCCTACTATCCTCCCTTATGTTCATCCTTGTTACGGATCACTTTAAACACTAACAATTGATCCCGCTGTCGCCTACTATCCTCCCTTATGTTCATCCTTGTTATGGATCACTTTAAACGCTTACAATTGATCCCGCTGTCGCCTACTATCCTCCCTTATGTTCATCCTTGTTATGGATCACTTTAAACACTAACAATTGATCCCGCTGTCGCCTACTATCCTCCCTTATGTTCATTCCTTGTTATGGATCAATTTTTAACACATACAATTGAGCCCGCTGTCGCCTACTATCCTCTTTTTGGTTCATTCCTTGTTATGGATCACTTAAAAGGCTAACAATTGATCCCGCTGTCGCCTACTATCCTCCCTTATGTTCATCCTGGTTATTGATCACTTTAAACACTTACAATTGATCCCGCTGTCGCCTACTATCCTCCCTTATGTTCATTCCTTGTTATGGATCAATTTTTAACACATACAATTGAGCCCGCTGTCGCCTACTATCCTCCCTTATGTTCATCCTTGTTATGGATCACTTAAAAGGCTAACAATTGATCCCGCTGTCGCCTACTATCCTCCCTTATGTTCATTCCTTGTTACGGATCACTTTAAACACTAACAATTGATCCCGCTGTCGCCTACTATCCTCCCTTATGTTCATTCCTTGTTACTGATCACTTTAAACACTAACAATTGATCCCGCTGTCGCCTACTATCCTCCCTTATGTTCATCCTTGTTATTGATCATTTTAAACACTAACAATTGATCCCGCTGTCGCCTATAGCTACTATCCTCCCTTATGTTCATCCTTGTTATGGATCACTTTAAACGCTTACAATGGATCCCGCTGTCGCCTACTATCCTCCCTTATGTTCATCCTGGTTATTGATCACTTTCAACGCATACAATTGATCCCGCTGTCGCCTACTATCCTCCCTTATGTTCATCCTTGTTATGGATCACTTTAAACACTAACAATTGATCCCGCTGTCGCCTACTATCCTCCCTTATGTTCATCCTTGTTATTGATCACTTTGAACACATACAATTGATCCCGCTGTCGCCTACTATCCTCCCTTATGTTCATCCTTGTTATGAATCACTTTAAACACTTACAATTGATCCCGCTGTCGCCTACTATCCTCCCTTATGTTCATCCTTGTTATGAATCACTTTAAACACATACAATTGATCCCGCTGTCGCCTACTATCCTCCCTTATGTTCATCCTTGTTATGAATCACTTTAAACACATACAATTGATCCCGCTGTCGCCTACTATCCTCCCTTATGTTCATTCCTTGTTATTGATCACTTTAAACACTAACAATTGATCCCGCTGTCGCCTACTATCCTCCCTTATGTTCATTCCTTGTTACTGATCACTTTAAACGCTTACAATTGATCCCGCTGTCGCCTACTATCCTCCCTTATGTTCATTCCTTGTTATGGATAAATTTTAAACACTTACAATTGATCCCGCTGTCGCCTACTATCCTCCCTTATGTTCATCCTTGTTATGGATCACTTTAAACGCTTACAATTGATCCCGCTGTCGCCTACTATCCTCCCTTATGTTCATCCTTGTTATTGATCACTTTAAACGCTTACAATTGATCCCGCTGTCGCCTACTATCCTCCCTTATGTTCATCCTTGTTATGAATCACTTTAAACACTAACAATTGATCCCGCTGTCGCCTACTATCCTCCCTTATGTTCATTCCTTGTTATGGATAAATTTTAAACACTTACAATTGATCCCGCTGTCGCCTACTATCCTCCCTTATGTTCATCCTTGTTATGGATCACTTTAAACGCTTACAATTGATCCCGCTGTCGCCTACTATCCTCCCTTATGTTCATCCTTGTTATGGATCACTTTAAACGCTTACAATTGATCCCGCTGTCGCCTACTATCCTCCCTTATGTTCATTCCTTGTTACGGATCACTTTAAACGCTTACAATTGATCCCGCTGTCGCCTACTATCCTCCCTTATGTTCATCCTTGTTATGGATCACTTAAAACACTTACAATTGATCCCGCTGTCGCCTACTATCCTCCCTTATGTTCATCCTTGTTATGGATCACTTTAAACACATACAATTGATCCCGCTGTCGCCTACTATCCTCCCTTATGTTCATCCTTGTTATGAATCACTTTAAACACATACAATTGATCCCGCTGTCGCCTACTATCCTCCCTTATGTTCATCCTTGTTATGGATCACTTTAAACACTAACAATTGATCCCGCTGTCGCCTACTATCCTCCCTTATGTTCATCCTTGTTATGGATCACTTAAAACACTTACAATTGATCCCGCTGTCGCCTACTATCCTCCCTTATGTTCATCCTTGTTATGGATCACTTTAAACACATACTATTGATCCCGCTGTCGCCTACTATCCTCCCTTATGTTCATCCTTGTTATGAATCACTTTAAACACATACAATTGATCCCGCTGTCGCCTACTATCCTCCCTTATGTTCATCCTTGTTACGGATCACTTAAAACACTTACAATTGATCCCGCTGTCGCCTACTATCCTCCCTTATGTTCATCCTTGTTATGGATCACTTTAAACACATTCATTTTCCCTATACTGTTTCCGTATACACAATTAGGATAATGTAAATCACATATATAGCTCCAACAATTGTCCGAATGAAAGCTTAATTCCACACACTAAAACATGCTTCGAATCGCCGTCATTTTGGTTTGAAAGTGGTGCAGACAGTTTGGACTTTTAGTACAATTACATGCATTAAACAATATTTATCAATAGCATTCTTGTATCGCACATTTATCCATGTCATACATTCACAAAGCGCAAAATTGCATCAATACCTTTCAAACTGACATCGGTTAGTCCGCCAATTACTCATGACTACGGAAATACACAGAACATTATATACGTGCTTATGACATGCTTTGTTAACGTCAGGCAGCCTTCATATCCCTCACAAATTAAAGTACTAGTATATAGAAACTCGTGTCGAATAATAGTCAGTTGGACAACGCAAAAACGTTAACAAACCTCTCAAGATCTCGGTTCTGTTGTATCCGTAAATCCCATACAGCTTGGTGAATGACTCTGTTCCGAATTCCTCGAGGGCCCCTCCGTCCTTGTGCATACGGGTTATGTATCTACAACAGGGGGGGGTCACGGGCTCTGTAGCTCAACAACATTCTTGTTTTATGTTATATAAGATTGTAACACTTAGTTATTCTTAACAGTTGAAAAAGATTATCACAAATAAATCCAGTTTCTCTGCAGTAGATCAATATGAATAGACCACTATAATTATGAAAAAACTTATCTTACTTTTGATATTATGATACAATATGATATGATATTAATGACATACTCATTGGGAAACAAATTCCATTTATGTAGTTATGTAATTAAGCATTTAGGTAAGAGCTAGATCGAGTCAATTACAAGATCTAAATGTTCTCTCTTGACATATTGAAAGTTTCTGTAAGTACTACAGGCATCTATACTAATGTGAACAAATTCAATCATTTTTAAAACAATTTTGATAAGCATCAATGTCCCTATCTCCTTATTGACCATGTACCATTTCGAAATAAATGTCTCTCCTCAAGACCACCTAATACACACCACATAAAAATGTTACCAGGTGTCGGGTACACTAACCACTGACTACACATCACAGATAAAGTTACCAGGTGTCGTGTACACTTTCCACTGAATTCACAACATAGATAAAGTTACCAGGTGTCGGGTACACTAACCACTGACCACACATCACAGATAAAGTTACCAGGTGTCGTGTACACTAACCACTGAATTCACAACATAGATAAAGTTACCAGGTGTCGGGTACACTAACCACTGACTACACATCACAGATAAAGTTACCAGGTGTCGTGTACACTTTCCACTGAATTCACAACATAGATAAAGTTACCAGGTGTCGGGTACACTAACCACTGACCACACATCACAGATAAAGTTACCAGGTGTCGTGTACACTAACCACTGACTACACATCACAGATAAAGTTACCAGGTGTCGTGTACACTTACCACTGACTACACAACATAGATAAAGTTACCAGGTGTCGGGTACACTAACCACTGACTACACATCACAGATAAAGTTACCAGGTGTCGGGTACACTAACCACTGACTACACATCACAGATAAAGTTACCAGGTGTCGTGTACACTAACCAATGACTACACATCACAGATAAAGTTACCAGGTGTCGTGAACACTAACCACTGACTACACATCACAGATAAAGTTACCAGGTGTCGAGTACACTAACCAATGACTACACTTCACAGATAAAGTTACCAGGTGTCGGGTACACTAACCACTGACTACACATCACAGATAACGTTACCAGGTGTCGGGTACACTTACCACTGACTACACATCACAGATAAAGTTACCAGGTGTCGGGTACACTAACCACTGACTACACATCACAGATAAAGTTACCAGGTGTCGTGTACACTAACCACTGACTACACATCACAGATAACGTTACCAGGTGTCGGGTACACTAACCACTGACTACACATCACAGATAAAGTTACCAGGTGTCGGGTACACTGTCCACTGACTACACATCACAGATAAAATTACAAGGTGTCGGGTACACTAACCACTGACTACACATCACAGATAACGTTACCCGGTGTCGGGTACACTAACCACTGACTACACATCACAGATAACGTTACCAGGTGTCGTGTACACTAACCACTGACTACACATCACAGATAAAGTAACCAGGTGTCGGCTACACTAACCACTGACTACACATCACAGATAAAGTTACCAGGTGTCGGGTACACTAACCACTGACTACACATCACAGATAACGTTACCAGGTGTCGTGTACACTAACCACTGACTACACATCACAGATAAAGTTACCAGGTGACGGGTACACTAACCACTGACTACACATCACAGATAAAGTTACCAGGTGGCGGGTACACTAACCACTGACTACACATCACACAGAAAGTTACCAGGTATCGGGTACACTAACCACTGACTACACAACATAGTTAAAGTTACCAGGTGTCGGGTACACTAACCACTGATTACACATCACAGATAAAGTTACCAGGTGTCGTGTACACTAACCAATGACTACACATCACAGATAAAGTTACCAGGTGTCGGGTACACTAACCACTGACTACACATCACAGATAAAGTTACCAGGTGTCGGGTACACTAACCACTGACTACACAACATAGTTAAAGTTACCAGGTGGCGGGTACACTAACCACTGACTACACATCACACAGAAAGTTACCAGGTATCGGGTACACTAACCACTGACTACACAACATAGTTAAAGTTACCAGGTGTCGGGTACACTAAACACTGATTACACATCACAGATAAAGTTACCAGGTGTCGTGTACACTAACCAATGACTACACATCACAGATAAAGTTACCAGGTGTCGGGTACACTAACCACTGACTACACATCACAGATAAAGTTACCAGGTGTCCGGTACACTAACCACTGACTACACAACATAGTTAAAGTTGCCAGGTGTCGGGTACACTAACCACTGACTACACATCACAGTTAGTTACCAGGTGTCGGGTACACTAACCAATGACTACACATCACATATAAAGTTACCAGGTGTCGGGTACACTAACCACTGACTACACATCACAGATAAAGTTACCAGGTGTCGGGTACACTAACCAATGACTACACATCACAGATAAAGTTACCAGGTGTCGTGTACACTAACCACTGACCACACATCATACAGAAAGTTACCTGGTATCGGGTACACTAACCAATGACTACACATCACAGATAAAGTTACCAGGTGTCGTGTACACTAACCACTGACTACACATCACAGATAAAGTTACCAGGTGTCGGGTACACTAACCACTGACTACACATCACAGATAAAGTTACCAGGTGTCCGGTACACTAACCACTGACTACACATCACAGATAAAGTTACCAGGTGTCGGGTACACTAACCAATGACTACACATCACAGATAACGTTACCAGGTGTCGTGTACACTAACCAATGACTGCACATCACAGATAAAGTTACCAGGTGTCGGGTACACTAACCACTGACTACACATCACAGATAACGTTACCAGGTGTCGTGTACACTAACCACTGACTACACATCACAGATAAAGTTACCAAGTGACGGGTACACTAACCACTGACTACACATCACAGATAAAGTTACCAGGTGGCGGGTACACTAACCACTGACTACACATCACACAGAAAGTTACCAGGTATCGGGTACACTAACCACTGACTACACAACATAGTTAAAGTTACCAGGTGTCGGGTACACTAACCACTGATTACACATCACAGATAAAGTTACCAGGTGTCGTGTACACTAACCAATGACTACACATCACAGATAAAGTTACCAGGTGTCGGGTACACTAACCACTGACTACACATCACAGATAAAGTTACCAGGTGTCGGGTACACTAACCAATGACTACACATCACAGATAAAGTTACCAGGTGTCGTGTACACTAACCAATGACTACACATCACAGATAAAGTTACCAGGTGTCGGGTACACTAACCACTGACTACACATCACAGATAAAGTTACCAGGTGTCGTGTACACTAACCAATGACTACACATCACAGATAACGTTACCAGGTGTCGGGTACACTAACCACTGATTACACATCACAGATAAAGTTACCAGGTGTCGTGTACACTAACCAATGACTACACATCACAGATAAAGTTACCAGGTGTCGGGTACACTAACCACTGACTACACATCACAGATAAAGTTACCAGGTGTCGGGTACACTAACCACTGACTACACATCACAGATAAAGTTACCAGGTGTCCGGTACACTAACCACTGACTACACAACATAGTTAAAGTTACCAGGTGGCGGGTACACTAACCACTGACTACACATCACACAGAAAGTTACCAGGTATCGGGTACACTAACCACTGACTACACAACATAGTTAAAGTTACCAGGTGTCGGGTACACTAAACACTGATTACACATCACAGATAAAGTTACCAGGTGTCGTGTACACTAACCAATGACTACACATCACAGATAACGTTACCAGGTGTCGGGTACACTAACCACTGATTACACATCACAGATAAAGTTACCAGGTGTCGTGTACACTAACCAATGACTACACATCACAGATAAAGTTACCAGGTGTCGGGTACACTAACCACTGACTACACATCACAGATAAAGTTACCAGGTATCCGGTACACTAACCACTGACTACACAACATAGTTAAAGTTACCAGGTGGCGGGTACACTAACCACTGACTACACATCACACAGAAAGTTACCAGGTATCGGGTACACTAACCACTGACTACACAACATAGTTAAAGTTACCAGGTGTCGGGTACACTAAACACTGATTACACATCACAGATAAAGTTACCAGGTGTCGTGTACACTAACCAATGACTACACATCACAGATAAAGTTACCAGGTGTCGGGTACACTAACCACTGACTACACATCACAGATAAAGTTACCAGGTGTCCGGTACACTAACCACTGACTACACAACATAGTTAAAGTTGCCAGGTGTCGGGTACACTAACCACTGACTACACATCACAGTTAGTTACCAGGTGTCGGGTACACTAACCAATGACTACACATCACATATAAAGTTACCAGGTGTCGGGTACACTAACCACTGACTACACATCACAGATAAAGTTACCAGGTGTCGGGTACACTAACCAATGACTACACATCACAGATAAAGTTACCAGGTGTCGTGTACACTAACCACTGACCACACATCATACAGAAAGTTACCAGGTATCGGGTACACTAACCAATGACTACACATCACAGATAAAGTTACCAGGTGTCGTGTACACTAACCACTGACTACACATCACAGATAAAGTTACCAGGTGTCGGGTACACTAACCACTGACTACACATCACAGATAAAGTTACCAGGTGTCCGGTACACTAACCACTGACTACACATCACAGATAAAGTTACCAGGTGTCGGGTACACTAACCAATGACTACACATCACAGATAACGTTACCAGGTGTCGTGTACACTAACCAATGACTGCACATCACAGATAAAGTTACCAGGTGTCGGGTACACTAACCACTGACTACACATCACAGATAACGTTACCAGGTGTCGTGTACACTAACCACTGACTACACATCACAGATAAAGTTACCAAGTGACGGGTACACTAACCACTGACTACACATCACAGATAAAGTTACCAGGTGGCGGGTACACTAACCACTGACTACACATCACACAGAAAGTTACCAGGTATCGGGTACACTAACCACTGACTACACAACATAGTTAAAGTTACCAGGTGTCGGGTACACTAACCACTGATTACACATCACAGATAAAGTTACCAGGTGTCGTGTACACTAACCAATGACTACACATCACAGATAAAGTTACCAGGTGTCGGGTACACTAACCACTGACTACACATCACAGATAAAGTTACCAGGTGTCGGGTACACTAACCAATGACTACACATCACAGATAAAGTTACCAGGTGTCGTGTACACTAACCAATGACTACACATCACAGATAAAGTTACCAGGTGTCGGGTACACTAACCACTGACTACACATCACAGATAAAGTTACCAGGTGTCGTGTACACTAACCAATGACTACACATCACAGATAACGTTACCAGGTGTCGGGTACACTAACCACTGACTACACATCACAGATAAAGCTACCAGGTGTCGGGTACACTAACCACTGACTACACAACATAGTTAAAGTTACCAGGTGTCGTGTACACTAACCAATGACTACACATCACAGATAAAGTTACCAGGTGTCGTGTACACTAACCAATGACTACACATCACACAGAAAGTTACCAGGTATCGGGTACACTAACCACTGACTACACAACATAGTTCAAGTTACCAGGTGTCGGGTACACTAACCACTGACTACACATCACAGATAAAGTTACCAGGTGTCGTGTACACTAACCAATGACTACACATCACAGATAAAATTACCAGGTGTCGGGTACACTAACCACTGACTACACATCACAGATAACGTTACCCGGTGTCGGGTACACTAACCAATGACTACACATCACAGATAAAGTTACCAGGTGTCGTGTACACTAACCACTGACCACACATCACAGATAAAGTTACCAGGTGTCCGGTACACTAACCACTGACTACACATCACAGATAACGTTACCAGGTGTCGGGTACACTAACCACTGACTACACATCACAGATAAAGTTACCAGGTGTCGGGTACACTAACCACTGACTACACAACATAGTTAAAGTTACCAGGTGTCGGGTACACTAACCACTGACTACAGATCACAGATAAAGTTACCAGGTGTCGTGTACACTAACCACTGACTACACATCACAGATAAAGTTACCAGGTGTCGGGTACACTAACCACTCACTACACATCACAGATAACGTTACCAGGTGTCGTGTACACTAACCACTGACTACACATCACAGATAAAGTTACCAGGTGTCGGGTACACTAACCACTGACTACACATCACAGATAACGTTACCAGGTGTCGTGTACACTAACAACTGACTACACATCACAGATAAAGTTACCAGGTGTCGTGTACACTAACCACTGACTACACATCACAGATAAAGTTACCAGGTGTTGGGTACACTAACCACTGACTACACATCACAGATAAAGTTACCAGGTGTCGGGTACACTAACCACTGACTACACAACATAGATAAAGTTACCAGGTGTCGTGTACACTAACCACTGACTACACATCACAGATAAAGTTACCAGGTGTCGTGTACATTAACCAATGACTACACATCACAGATAAAGTTACCAGGTGTCGTGTACACTGTCCACTGACTACACATCACAGATAAAGTTACCAGGTGTCGGGTACACAAACCACTGACTACACATCACAGATAAAGTTACCAGGTGTCGTGTACACTAACCACTGACTACACATCACAGATAAAGTTACCAGATGTCGGGTACACTAACCACTGACTACACATCACAGATAAAGTTACCAGGTGTCGTGTACACTAGCCACTTACTACACATCACAGATAAAGTTACCAGATGTCGGGTACACTAACCACTGACTACACATCACAGATAAAGTTACCAGGTGTCGTGTACACAAACCACTGACCACACATCACAGATAAAGTTACCAGGTGTCCGGTACACTAACCACTGACTACACATCACAGATAACGTTACCAGGTGTCGGGTACACTAACCACTGACTACACATCACAGATAAAGTTACCAGGTGTCGGGTACACTAACCACTGACTACACAACATAGTTAAAGTTACCAGGTGTCGGGTACACTAACCACTGACTACAGATCACAGATAAAGTTACCAGGTGTCGTGTACACTAACCACTGACTACACATCACAGATAAAGTTACCAGGTGTCGGGTACACTAACCACTGACTACACATCACAGATAACGTTACCAGGTGTCGTGTACACTAACCACTGACTACACATCACAGATAAAGTTACCAGGTGTCGTGTACACTAACCACTGACTACACATCACAGATAAAGTTACCAGGTGTCGGGTACACTAACCACTGACTACACATCACAGATAACGTTACCAGGTGTCGTGTACACTAACCACTGACTACACATCACAGATAAAGTTACCAGGTGTCGGGTACACTAACCACTGACTACACATCACAGATAAAGTTACCAGGTGTCGTGTACACTAACCACTGACTACACATCACAGATAAAGTTACCAGGTGTCGGGTACACTAACCACTGACTACACATCACAGATAAAGTTACCAGGTGTCGTGTACACTAACCAATGACTACACATCACAGATAAAGTTACCAGGTGTCGGGTACACTAACCACTGACTACACATCACAGATAAAGTTACCAGGTGTCGGGTACACTAACCACTGACTACACATCACAGATAAAGTTACCAGGTGTCGTGTACACTAACCACTGACTACACATCACAGATAAAGTTACCAGGTGTCGGGTACACTAACCACTGACTACACATCACAGATAAAGTTACCAGGTGTCGTGTACACTAACCAATGACTACACATCACAGATAAAGTTACCAGGTGTCGGGTACACTAACCACTGACTACACATCACAGATAAAGTTACCAGGTGTCGGGTACACTTACCACTGACTACACCTCACACAGAAAGGTACCAGGTGTCAGATACACGAACCACTGACTACACATCACAGATAACGTTACCAGGTGTCGGGTACACTAACTACTGACTACACATCACACAGAAAGGTACCAGGTGTCGTGTACACTAACCACTGACTACACATCACACGGCACGGGATATAGGTTTTTGCTTCGTCCATCCGTCTGTCTGACTGTTTAAAGAAAAGATCATCTTATTTTGGGGGAATTTCGGGCTAATAATGCCTTGATAAATTTTGAAAATTAGATGCTTAATTATTGTTCACCGAGTGAATGCTATTGTTTAGGAGTTTTGACTCTGTTAGAGAGATCTTCAATAGGTTTTTGTTTCAGAAACCATTTAAGATAAGTTTATCAAATTTGCTGTGTGTTTTCTGAGTTTCAATGCCTTGATGGAGTTAAAAAATCAGAGGCTTGAAATTATTTTAAAGGAGTTATTGCTCTTGTTCCGTTTTTTTCTTCTTGTAGGAAATGTTTGGAGCTATAATGAGAACTAATTTGGGTTGTTTTTGACTATGTCCTCTTTTTCGGGGTAGTAACTTAAAATATACACTTTCAAGTGAGAAAATAAAACAACATTTTGAAGAAGTGGGTTGAAGGTCTTAAAGGCAAATGCCTGTTAAACCAATATTTGAGACGGGTTAGTTCAAAATATATAAACTATAAACCAAGGTGTAAGTTTTCTCCCCACAAATATTTCAGCTGTGGGTATGCAGTAGCATGATGCCAGTTTACAGACGACGGACGTAGGACAGACCATGTCATCATCCGGTGTTACACTAACAGCGACAAGACTTGCATCTTACTCACGTCCTCTTCCAGTCGGTGATGTAGAGGTAGTCTCCCATGAGCGTAATGCCGAAGTAGTGAGCCACGTCTTCCTTCAGCATGACGCGTCGACCCGTGGCGTTAAGGTAGATCATCGACACCGTATTTTCTTGTGCATCCACCCAGAAGAGGCGCCGACCTGTGAATAACACAGGTCTCAAATAAACGTGCATCATCTACAAGCACATAAACACCATGTGTATTGGAGCTGCAAGTATGGCTTTATAACTATACACCCTTTCTCTTCAATGTAAAAACTCACTTATCATCTTTAGGAATCTAATTGCCATTCACATTTTAGTATCCGCAAGATCTGTTCCCGTAGACCTATTCATTTGTCAGTCAATAATCATAGATCTAGACTGGATACATACTTTTGACGTCTACTGTTAAACCATTTGGCCAACAGTTCTTTTCCAGACTCAGGAACACCGCTCGGCCAGAACCATCCATAGACGCCCGCTCTATCCTTGGCTGCGTTCCCCAGTCACTCCAGTAGAGAACTCTGCGGTGTACAGAGGACGCTTCATTAAAGCTCGAAATTGTGTCTTCAGGACACAGGTATAAAGGATATGATAAATAGATTTGGGGCAGATTTGTCATATCTAAAATGCTGGAAAACGGATATCTGTACCTACCCTTCCAAAGGTAAAAGAGCTATCCCTCTTGGTTCAGCGAGATTTTCTGTGAAGAGAGCCTTTTTCAAAGTGTAATTGTTAAGAGACAAAACTCCAATAAGATCTTGGCCGGCGTCGGTGTAATACAAGAGATCGTTGATGTGGTCAACCGCCAGTCCATCCACCACAGCACCTGCAGATAATAGACATCTTCAATCTATAGGCATCACCTGTCTTCATATTAAGTGAGGTGCTTTAACAGTCGCATCACCTTTATCCACCTTTTTTATCACTTAAGCATTTTTGTGTTAGTCAGATCGGTGCATCACCTACCTCCTTCCATGCCGAGAATAACTTGTGACTTGTCCCCGGAAAGAGTGGACGCTTTAATGACATGAGCGGTGTTGTCTGACCAGAAGACCCGCATCTTAAAGGGGTGGAAGCCGAGGGCGATGGGGGAGTGTCTGGTGCCGTGATACACAGCGTTCACCACGCCATTGCTAGACTTGATCTGGAAGACTTGTCGCTGGTAGGCGTCAGTCACCAGGAGGAAGTTGTTGTCGACTACCTCTGCAACATGTTATTTGGTCTCAAACAAGGATGTATTCTCTGTCCAATCCTCGTTTCTTTATTTATAAATGATCTGTCTTTAAAATTGCACACAAATTAAAACACGGAATTCGGACATTACCGGATATGATTGAAATTATGATGTTACTATTCGCTGATGATGTAATATTAGCTTCGGATACTAAGTGTGGTCTTAAAAACAGGTTGATTATTCAAGCGTTATATTCAGACAAGGGGGGTATAAGCGTTTATCTTGATAAATCTAATATAATTGTAGAGGAGGTATGCTTAAAATTACAGATACAAGGTATTTTAAAGATACCAACTTAAAAATTGTAATTAGTTAAAAATATTTCGGTTTTGTATTCATTTGTATGCTTCGCCTTGAAAAAATTCAGAATCGATCTATCCTTACGTTGAGAAATTTGAATTGAATAGTAATTTAAGAAAAATAGATATATTATCTCGTGGTAGTTTTTTTTCAAAATATATGACATCCTTATTCAAACAACATTATCGTATTCTTCAGAAAAAGAGTTAACCCTTTTAGTTAATACTTTAGACAAAACTGGAGATCCGGAGGAGCGTTTACAATGTAATTACTTTATTAACTGACATATGATATATGTATGAATATAGGCCTACATAACGAAATAAAGAAGTGATTGAATGAACATGTTACATAGTCTCTACATATCCACGGCTACACACCGAATCTAACTATGAAGTTTTCCATATCAAAGAACAAATTATACCGTAAATGAACACAATATGTTCTGGTTTCTATTTCTTAGGCAATATTACCTCAGTTATACATAACAATACCCATTATTTACATCTATCTATCATGGAATTATCAACACAAATTGTCATACGTCTGGCAAGAACGGTTTCGTCTGAATGGCTGACTATCCCACTGCACATAAAACAACTCATTTACAGGGAGTTAGGGGTCTGGCATGAGAAGTTCCTGACAGTGCATGGTGCTGGCTAGTCTAACCATGTAAAGTTCCTGACAGTGCATGGTGCTGGTTAGTCTAACCATGTAAAGTTCCTGACAGTGCATGGTGCTGGTTAGTCTAACTGACAGTGCATGGTGCTGGCTAGTCTAACCATGAGAAGTTCCTGACAGTGCATGGTGCTGGCTAGTCTAACCATGTAAAGTTCCTGACAGTGCATGGTGCTGGTTAGTCTAACTGACAGTGCATGGTGCTGGCTAGTCTAACCATGAGAAGTTCCTGACAGTGCATGGTGCTGGCTAGTCTAACCATGTAAAGTTCCTGACAGTGCATGGTGCTGGTTAGTCTAACTGACAGTGCATGGTGCTGGCTAGTCTAACCATGTAAAGTTCCTGACAGTGCATGGTGCTGGTTAGTCTAACTGACAGTGCATGGTGCTGGCTAGTCTTACCATGAGAAGTTCCTGACAGTGCATGGTGCTGGCTAGTCTAACCATGTAAAGTTCCTGACAGTGCATGGTGCTGGCTAGTCTAACCATGTAAAGTTCCTGACAGTGCATGGTGCTGGTTAGTCTAACTGACAGTGCATGGTGCTGGCTAGTCTAACCATGAGAAGTTCCTGACAGTGCATGGTGCTGGTTAGTCTAACTGACAGTGTATGGTGCTGGCTAGTCTAACCATGTAAAGTTCCTGACAGTGCATGGTGCTGGCTAGTCTAACCATGTAAAGTTCCTGACAGTGCATGGTGCTGGCTAGTCTAACTGACAGTGCATGGTGCTGGCTAGCCTAACCATGAGAAGTTCCTGACAGTGCATGGTGCTGGCTTGTCTAACCATTTACTCTAGCTTATAACAGCATATCAGAATTAACCCTCGCCTAAGACATGACCACTTTAAAATAACTGTTGAGGTTCATTTTAAAAAAAATTACTATCAACTTCTTTCTTTTGTCTACATGCTGGTTCGTTAGTGTGTACCAGTGATGCATGACTTGAAGTCGTCCGAAAGCGTGTAGCCCAGTCCACAACTGCAGACGGGAGTCCCCTCAGGTTGAAGCAGACACAGCTGCTGGCAGGGGCTGTCTGTCTCTCCACAAGAACCTGCCCATAGATGTTCATATTGCATTACGAATATTTATCATAAAAAAACTGTTGCACAGCTATTACCAATTGTGATATCCTCAACATATCGTTTTGATAGTATAGTTTGCACAGTGCCCTGGCGTCATAAAGCAAATAACATCACAATGTGTTCTTTTACTCTCAATAAAATGTCAGAGAAACGTCACAATGCAATAATCTCTCGCATGCCTCATTAAAAAGTGATATATATTTCAGTGAAAAAATAAAACTAAGCTTTAAGTAGTAACTTAATCATTAGAATTACACATTGACAACAAAAGACACTCAATAGACTTACATGCTAACTACTTGTTGCAAGAATTGTTTTACCGTTTCAGATGAAATCGTTTTACTTTTAATTTTTACACAAAACCAGGATATTACCTTGGCTACATGTATATAATAACCGTTCATCTGTTCGTTTTCTACCTTTTGAATGACGACTGATTAAGCGACACAAATACAGCATTTTAGCAACTGACCAAGAGATGATTAAAATTATAACTTTGCCAGATATTGCTGTTTATATGAAGCTTAAATAGGTGCAAGTTTCTAAATAACCATCTGATTATTAAATGAAAATAATGAACCTGTAGCGGAGATGATTTCTGTTATGGATAACTTTGAAAAGCAATTCAGCAAAAACCTAATTAGTAAAAAAATTAATCTTGAAACAGTAAAATAACAAGTAAGTCAATGGGAAAATCATCATTGATGACTCACTTTTGCCGGGTACTGTATATACTGACAGGTAAAAGAAATACTGCATTCAAAATTGATGACATGGATTTGAGAAATGTGAAGCTGATATTGGGATGATATCGCAGTGTTGGAACGTGTTCAAATCAATTTTAGCGAAAGTAACCATTTGCTAACGACTTTTAAATGAACCAATGTATTCATGGCACACGGCTTCAGAAAACATTGATGAAAACAAAAGCTCGTCTTCTTGGCCTAGTAACCTCAACAGTAATTTCCAGCATCATATCCTTCTCTTTGGAAAACCAAAATGTCTAAAAGATGAAACCTTGAAAGAGTAGCACTTTGATCATTGACAGTTCGAAATATCATCAACCACGGTAATGGTCACATACAGACATCATTAATCATCATCATTGAGATTTCAATTTCATTAGAAACATCATGATTTGTCACCGCAGACCAAAATCTGGATCACAGGAAAAAAAGAGAACCGTAATTTTGTGACTCATTCAATGTCATTTTCGTTATAAATGTTATCAAATTGGCATCCAATTCAAGTAGAGACTGATTTCTGTTTATACAGATCGTTAGTTCTTGTAGATGAACGATCGGCATTTTCAATGTTGAAACGCTGATGCATTTGAACATTGTTCCATTTTATCAATTATATCAAACTCACTATCGGCATGCTCAAAGTATTTGAATGGGGCTGTGGAGAATTGTGCTTAACTCTAGTCAGCCCACGTATCGAATTGACCAATCAGAATGCAGCTTACCAAGCCACAATAGTCTGCCATCGCACGTATAACGTTGGAGGGTCATAGGTCGCACAAAGGTCGGCTGACGCGGCCCTCTACTAGACCTTTTTAGACTCAGTATAGGAGTGAAACGGATAATATTGAGGCTAGGTTTACTTAGACTGGCCATATTCATTAAAAGGCCTGTCCATATTTTAATATCTATATAGGTAAGGAGGTGAAGGTCACGCGTGGAGTAAGTGTAGATATATAGAAAAGATGCTTCAGATGACACATCCCCTAGGTATCATGGTGACTGGATGCGTCGCGTTTCCACTACTTCACAAGTCTTTATAGCAGTGTGGGGGTTTTACAATATGGCAAATATAAAGGTACATTTCCTTAACAACTAGACGTTGATTAATTGGCGAGTGACTAGTGTTTGGCTTAAATATCGCACAATGCATTAAGATTAAGGATTAAGATTTCCTTCCTGGTTGGTCCCGGTCAATGAATGATCTTTTCAATTGCACAATTTATGTTTGTTACCTACCGTTTATATCAAGTTATTTATGATCCTGTTCTTTTGATAAAGATAAACTTACTCCAAAAACCATTGATCTTATTGGACTTTCGTTTGCTACAATTAAAGCTTCATTGAATGCCTTTGATCTGTCTTGTGTTGTCACGTATGTAACTGAACCTTCACATTTGACCATCTTAACAGTTCAAATTGTTTTCCTCGGTGCCAATTGTTTGAAGTTGAACATCCAGTTTTCCTTACTGATTAAAGGGGATAGTGCGTCACTTATGACGAGGTGTATACATATGACCTTACTATTGAAGGCTGGCTGGTTGTTAATGTCAAAAGTGATGAGGTCATGAGCGATTCCGTAGCTTGGATGGATGATGCCCCTGACCTTTTCCTCCTTGTCCAAACGGGCCATGTGGATTCCATTCATTTCCTCGCGGTCCGTCCACAGGATCATGTCCTGCGCAAAGGACACTTTTAACATGTACAAATCTTCTGTAATGATTAATGTATATTGCACCTATTTTACTTCAAAGGCTCTGTAAAAAAAGCCGTTACTTCTAGAAAACAAAGTTTACCTTAAAGAGGCTGATCCCAAAGAAGCCTGTGTTTTCCTGGCTGAAGATGACAGTGATCCGGCCAGAGTTAAGGTCATAGCATCTCACATGGCTCAGCACAGAGTCAGCCCAGTAGAGCCTTGACGGAAACAATCTATACTCAAACAACCTCCATCAATACAAACATAGTTGCCAATAAGAGCAGGCTTACAACTAATCATTTCTTCAACAAACACATCATATTGCTATGAGCCTCTTAAAATTAAACAACTCTCTGCATAAGATCCTCATTGGCACCTTCAATCAATACAACCCTCTTGCAATAATCGCATCACTTTCTCATTGTTACCTTCAATCCAAAATCCCTTAGCAATAATCACATCACTTTCTCATTGATACCTTCAATAAAAAAAATCATTTGCAATAATCCCATCACGTTCTCATTGATACCTTCAATCAATACAACCCTCTTGCGATAATAACAAACACATCACTTCATTGTTGGTACATTAAACCTATACACTCTCCTTCAACAACACATCACTTCATTGTTGGTACATTAAACCTATACACTCTCCTTCAACAACACATCACTTCATTGTGGGTACATTAAAACCATACACTCTCCTTCAACAACACATCACTTCATTGTGGGTACATTAAAACCATACACTCTCCTTCAACAACACATCACTTCATTGTGGGTACATTAAACCTATACACTCTCCTTCAACAACACATCACTTCATTGTTGGTACATTAAACCCATACACTCTCCTTCAACAACACATCACTTCATTGTGGGTACATTAAAACCATACACTCTCCTTCAACAACACATCACTTCAGTGTGGGTACATTAAAACCATACACACTCCTTCAACAACACATCACTTCATTGTGGGTACATTAAAACCATACACACTCCTTCAACAACACATCACTTCATTGTGGGTACATTAAAACCATTCACACTCCTTCAACAACACATTACTTCATTGTGGGTACATTAAAACCATACACTCTCCTTCAACAACACATCACTTCATTGTGGGTACATTAAAACCATACACTCTCCTTCAACAACACATCACTTCATTGTGGGTACATTGAAACCATACACTCTCCTTCAACAACACATCACTTCATTGTGGGTACATTGAAACCATACAGTCTCCTTCAACAACACATCACTTCATTGTGGGTACATTAAACCCATACACTCTCCTTCAACAACACATCACTTCATTGTGGGTACATTAAAACCATACACTCTCCTTCAACAACACATCACTTCATTGTGGGTACATTAAAACCATACACTCTCCTTCAACAACACATCACTTCATTGTGGGTACATTGAAACCATACACTCTCCTTCAACAACACATCACTTCATTGTGGGTACATTAAACCCACACACTCTCCTTCAACAACACATCACTTCATTGTGGGTACATTGAAACCATACACTCTCCTTCAACAACACATCACTTCATTGTGGGTACATTGAAACCATACACTCTCCTTCAACAACACATCACTTCATTGTGGGTATATTGAAACCCATACACTCTCCTTCAACAACACATCACTTCATTGTGGGTACATCAAAACCATACACTCTCCTTCAACAACACATCACTTCAGTGTGGGTACATTAAAACCATACACACTCCTTCAACAACACATCACTTCATTGTGGGTACATTAAAACCATACACACTCCTTCAACAACACATCACTTCATTGTGGGTACATTAAAACCATTCACACTCCTTCAACAACACATATCTTCATTGTGGGTACATTAAAACCATACACTCTCCTTCAACAACACATCACTCCATTGTGGGTACATTAAAACCATTCACACTCCTTCAACAACACATCACTTCATTATGGGTACATTAAAACCATACACTCTCCTTCAACAACACATCACTTCATTATGGGTACATTAAAACCATACACTCTCCTTCAACAACACATCACTTCATTGTGGGTACAATAAACCCATACACTCTCCTTCAACAACACATCACTTCATTGTGGGTACATTAAAACCATACACTCTCCTTCAACAACACATCACTTCATTGTGGGTACAATAAACCCATACACTCTCCTTCAACAACACATCACTTCATTGTGGGTACATTAAACCCATACACTCTCCTTCAACAACACATCACTTCATTGTGGGTACATTAAAACCATACACTCTCCTTCAACAACACATCACTTCATTGTGGGTACATTAAAACCATACACACTCCTTCAACAACACATCACTTCATTGTGGGTACATTAAAACCATTCACACTCCTTCAACAACACATTACTTCATTGTGGGTACATTAAAACCATACACTCTCCTTCAACAACACATCACTTCATTGTGGGTACATTAAAACCATACACTCTCCTTCAACAACACATCACTTCATTGTGGGTACATTGAAACCATACACTCTCCTTCAACAACACATCACTTCATTGTGGGTACATTGAAACCATACACTCTCCTTCAACAACACATCACTTCATTGTGGGTACATTAAACCCATACACTCTCCTTCAACAACACATCACTTCATTGTGGGTACATTAAAACCATACACTCTCCTTCAACAACACATCACTTCATTGTGGGTACATTAAAACCATACACTCTCCTTCAACAACACATCACTTCATTGTGGGTACATTGAAACCATACACTCTCCTTCAACAACACATCACTTCATTGTGGGTACATTAAACCCACACACTCTCCTTCAACAACACATCACTTCATTGTGGGTACATTGAAACCATACACTCTCCTTCAACAACACATCACTTCATTGTGGGTACATTGAAACCATACACTCTCCTTCAACAACACATCACTTCATTGTGGGTACATTAAAACCATACACTCTCCTTCAACAACACATCACTTCAGTGTGGGTACATTAAAACCATACACACTCCTTCAACAACACATCACTTCATTGTGGGTACATTAAAACCATACACACTCCTTCAACAACACATCACTTCATTGTGGGTACATTAAAACCATTCACACTCCTTCAACAACACATTACTTCATTGTGGGTACATTAAAACCATACACTCTCCTTCAACAACACATCACTTCATTGTGGGTACATTAAAACCATACACTCTCCTTCAACAACACATCACTTCATTGTGGGTACATTGAAACCATACACTCTCCTTCAACAACACATCACTTCATTGTGGGTACATTGAAACCATACACTCTCCTTCAACAACACATCACTTCATTGTGGGTACATTAAACCCATACACTCTCCTTCAACAACACATCACTTCATTGTGGGTACATTAAAACCATACACTCTCCTTCAACAACACATCACTTCATTGTGGGTACATTAAAACCATACACTCTCCTTCAACAACACATCACTTCATTGTGGGTACATTGAAACCATACACTCTCCTTCAACAACACATCACTTCATTGTGGGTACATTAAACCCACACACTCTCCTTCAACAACACATCACTTCATTGTGGGTACATTGAAACCATACACTCTCCTTCAACAACACATCACTTCATTGTGGGTACATTGAAACCATACACTCTCCTTCAACAACACATCACTTCATTGTGGGTACATTGAAACCCATACACTCTCCTTCAACAACACATCACTTCATTGTGGGTACATCAAAACCATACACTCTCCTTCAACAACACATCACTTCAGTGTGGGTACATTAAAACCATACACACTCCTTCAACAACACATCACTTCATTGTGGGTACATTAAAACCATACACACTCCTTCAACAACACATCACTTCATTGTGGGTACATTAAAACCATTCACACTCCTTCAACAACACATATCTTCATTGTGGGTACATTAAAACCATACACTCTCCTTCAACAACACATCACTCCATTGTGGGTACATTAAAACCATTCACACTCCTTCAACAACACATCACTTCATTATGGGTACATTAAAACCATACACTCTCCTTCAACAACACATCACTTCATTATGGGTACATTAAAACCATACACTCTCCTTCAACAACACATCACTTCATTGTGGGTACAATAAACCCATACACTCTCCTTCAACAACACATCACTTCATTGTGGGTACATTAAAACCATACACTCTCCTTCAACAACACATCACTTCATTGTGGGTACAATAAACCCATACACTCTCCTTCAACAACACATCACTTCATTGTGGGTACATTAAACCCATACACTCTCCTTCAACAACACATCACTTCATTGTGGGTACATTAAAACCATACACTCTCCTTCAACAACACATCACTTCATTGTGGGTACATTAAACCCATACACTCTCCTGGTCTCAATGGACGCCACCCTATGTGAGCGATGTACCCACTTGTCTGTCGTGTAGTCGATGTAGATGTGGTTGGGGGAGCCGAGGTTGTCGGAAATGATGCTTCGTCTGTCAGAGCCATCTGTGAAGCACGTCTCCACCTTGGGCTTGACACCAGGGTCTGTAAAGTACAGTCGACTGGAACAAACATATATTGCATGGGATAAGCAACTTTTTTATTGTTAGAATACCTTACTCTCACTGTTGTCAGGTTTGTAGAAACTGTCCAGAATGTATATTATCACTCAATTAGATCACTCCACTTTTTTTAAACATATCCATTCGAAAATGTTAACTTGTTAAGAGCTTCCCTGGGTCTCTGAGAATCGCAGTCACCAATATGTTTACCAATAGCAATCGTCACATTTTCATGAAATTAGCATTAAAAATGTTATCATAAAGTTTAAATGAATAAACTAACAAACTATTGTTTTGAGTCTTAAGTTATGCATCAACAACAAATCACAGTGCATAATGTCTCGAGGTTAGATCACTTGTGAGATGGGCAATAAAGCGGAAAATTTTATTCAATATGATGTGGTACAGGGAGCAGAACATGCGAAACGATACCTTCACAAATCATCTTAAACATGTCCAAAACCTTCCTGACAACAATATTAACTCTTGGGCCACTTTTCCTATTCAAAAAGATGAGTATATATATAAAAAGCCCACCTCTTGAGGGCATTAGAGTTCAAAATATTAGCTCATTGATAGCAGCGACAATACACCTTGAGTTTCGTCCGTAATTGTCTGATTTGATATTCATAGAATCAGTTCAGATTTTTGTTATAAGAAAATGGCCTTTATTATGAAAATATAGGCAGGTATTACTTTTCTGCATCCTGTGCACTTGGGTCATTCTACAAGATTTGATCATTTGGTCTATCACTTTTAAAAATTCTAATTCAATTTCTTCATGTTTTCCTTGTTTTATGGAATAAAGTTTGCTTTCAATAACTCCCATATAGCATCAGCAAAGATGTTTGAGGAAAACATTTTCATTAAATTTGACCAAACTTTGTCATTACAGAAACTAAATTTTGATTACACATTTATTAAAATATCATTGAGAGGTTTCAAATATTGGTTCAGAAAAACGTTTTGACACTTCATTAGTACATGTTGGCATTAAAAAGTAGTTACACTTAACTATGGACACATAATGTTGTTCTTTCATACTTTTTGTCGTGAATGCAAACACACTTAATGGTAATCCATAGGACAATTTCTCTTACAGTTGTCAGAAAAGTATAAAATGAATTATTCACAAATATTAAAAGGATTTATTGAAATGATAATTGGCTTAATTCTATAAAATCTGTGATGTTTTGGGAATGACATTGAAGATACGGTAATGACATGTCGTTTTGGTAATGACACTGACTATGAGAAGCAGCAAAATTTGAGAATAAAATCAAAATATTTAAAATGTTGATGTACTTGAGTTGTTTGGTAATATGAGATTTATTTCAATGATAAACATATTCAGCTAATCTCAATAATGATTATGACATTACAGTTCACATTTTCATGTTATTTGACACAATCCAAAAGGGTGTAAACAATCTTACCGATTCTGTAAGTATTTAGCTTCATGTATCTCTGCTAGTAGTTGTTATCACTATTTTGATATCATGTAACTACAATCTATACTTATGAGTTGGAAAATGAAAATACATAATAAAATTAAAAAATTTCATAGCATTTATGAATTTTAATATCTTTCTATTTCATTCAACTAGACAAATTATATAAAATATCTCATTAAGTCATTTGTAGGCACCATATATGTATTTAATGGTTGTTAATGACTGTGTTATTGTGTTTCAACACAAATCAACAGTTATGCAACTGGGAACAAAAATGTACAAATTTGGGCTTTTAGACTGTTGCGGTAATGACAATAAGTTGTATTTTTCAAAACCCTTTTTTTTTTGCTGTCATGTTCTAATTCCTAGCTCTTCAACAAAGGCAACTTTGTATCATTTAAAGGGACAATAACACGTTTTTTTGATAATTTTATATTTCAAAATTTTCTCTGATAATTGTTAGTTAATGCTAAATGTATTATTTTGACAGTGTCAAAAATCTCATTACACTAGCCAATCATCCATAGTAAGAGGACAAAGTATGAATATTCACATAAAATCCACTGGCGGCCATTTTGTGTGAACACCTTTAATTCATTTTGTGTAAGAAAAAGGAATCGCATGGCTAAACTTTACATTATATATTTGAATTATTACTGCTCCATTTAGTTTAAATATGTTATCTTTCAATAGGAACCATTAATTTTCATTTTCCTGACATCACCTTATATTCTCCCTAAAAACGTGCTACTGCCCTTTTAAGACATAACAGTGTAACATTTGTTGTATTTTGCTTGAGATTGCAGGTTTTATCACATGAATGGTAATGACACATGTCATTACCATGACACATGTCATTACCGAAACAGAAGTTTTTGTTGCGGTAATGACTGTTGTGGTGATGACATATTTGTTTATATGCAAGTCTACTGATCTTCAAGAATCATATTGGAACCTGTATGTCACAAATTCTAACTGTATTCAAGCAGGTATCCATAAGATATGAATAGATTATGGTTGGTTTCTCTGGTGAAGTAATAAAACATGTTGCGGTAATGACACAATAAACATAATCCCTACACACCAACAACAGAATGTTGAATCCCACAAAAAGCTCCTTTGGGCACAAGTATTGCAATGTTATGGAGAGTGTCAGAAATTATTCCTGTACCTAAACGGAAAAATCCAACAGAAATGAACGATTATAGACCCGTGGCACTGACGTCAGTGATCATGAAGTGTTTTGAAAATTTATTCTCCAGCGTTTTTTGAATCAAGTTCAAGGTCAACTCGATCCTCTGCAATTCGCCTACAGAGCAAGACGGGGAGTTGAAGACGCCACATCATGTCTTCTACACAGAATTCTGGAACATCTCGAGACCCCTACTGCACATGCACGAATTCTATTTTTGGACTTCTCATCACATTTAATACCATGCAACCTCATATTCTAATTAGAAAGCTTGCGGCATTAAACGTTGATTCAACCTCATCAAATGGATATCATCATTTCTCTTGGAAAGATCACAATATGTTAAAATAAAGAACACGGTTTCAAGAAAACTCACTATAAATACCGGCGCTCCACAGGGATGTGTATTATCGCCCGTACTGTTTATACTGCATACGAATGACTGCACTAGTGTCAACGAGAACTGTTCTTTATTTAAATATGCGGATGATTCAGCACTGACCTCCTGTCTATTCAAAGATGAAACAGCTTACATGAGCGAGATATCAAGACTCGTGAAGTGCTGTGAAGATAATTATCTCCAGTTAAATACAAAGAAAACAAAACAACTTGTTATTGACTTCCGAAGAAATAAATCGACCACTACACCTGTTGTTATCAACGGGGAAACGGTAGAGGTTGTCTCCAACTACAAATATTTGGGTACACTAATTGATGATAAATTAACCTTTTCATCACATGTGGATTATGTATATAAGAAGTGCCAAATGCGACTCCACTTTCTACGGAAGCTTAGGTCATTTAACATTGACTCTCGCTTGTTGTCTTTATGTATGTATATGATTGTTTTACATGTAGTTTTGCATGCATGCATATGTTATATAACCATGTATGTATGTATGTATGTATGTATGTATGTTTGTATGTTTGTATGTTTGTATGTTTGTAGAGTTGTATGTTTGTAGAGTTGTATGTTTGTATGTTTGTAGAGTTGTATGTTTGTAGAGTTGTATGTTTGTAGAGTTGTATGTTTGTAGAGTTGTATGTAGCTTTTATGTATGTTTCATTTTCGTGTTTGTGTGTACCTTATGTATTGCTTTGTAAATTTGTATGTCCATGTGTCCGTGATTATATCTCTGTGTGTTTGTATATGAATGTATTTCTGTTTGTATGAATGAAAGGTTGTTATATTACGCTGTAAGTGTGATTGTATGAATGAATGTATGTAGGTTTATACTCCATTGATAATTCATCATTATTCGTGTAACATTATGTATGTAATGCAATGTATTTCTACAATGTTTTAATAGTTTTTTATGTTTAGTCTCTCATAACCTACCCGGTGGTTCCTGTACTTTTATTCCATGTAAAAATGTTTTAAATATATTGACTATGTACAGGAAGTGAGACTTTAATAAACATCATCTCTCTCTCTCTCTCTCTCTCTCTCTCTCTCTCTCTCTCTCTCTCTCTCTCTCTCTCTCTCTCTCTCTCTCTCTCTCTCTCTCTCTCTCTCTCTCTCTCTCTCTCTCTCTCTCTCTCTCTCTCTTTATTTTATTCAAGTAGTATTGAATCCGTTCTCGCTTTTAACATACAGTCGTGGTGTGGAAATTTGTCTTTGCAGGAAAAAGGAAGACTGAGAAAAGTGATCAACATTGCAGGAAAAAATTCAGGGAGACAATTTGATACGTTAGAATCAATCTATTCACATAGTCTCATGCGTGCGGGAAAAAGATAATTTCAGATAACGATCACTACCTGCATAGTTGCTACGAACTTCTTCCATCCGGACGACGCTACCGAGTTCCGAATGTAAAATTAAGGCGCACCAAGATGTCATTCATTCCAGCAAGCATTACTCATTTAAATATCTAAATTAAACTGTTCCAGTCTGTCATACCCATGTACCATGTGATTATTGTTAATTATCATTATTGTATATTTTAGCCTTTTTATATCCTGTTATATATTCTGTATTACTACTGTGCTCAATTCATGACAATCCAAATTCCCTTCCAAGGGCAATAAAGATTTATCCTATCTTATCTTATCTTATCTTATCTTATCTTATCTTATCTTATCTTATCTTATCTTATCTTATCTTATCTTATCTTATCTTATCTTATCTTATCTTATCTTATCTTATCTTATCTTATCTTATGTCCCCTCTAGTTGATGATGATCAGAGGATTTCAAGGGAGATGATCCATATGTATTTACAATCCTAATGTATTCCTGTTGTGGTAATGACAATAATATTGTGTACAATTTGTTTTGACAATTAAAAACAAATTTCATACCGCTTAATTTCTTCAAGTTTGCCTGAAATTATTGTAAAAAAAATTACTTTAGATTATCAAATTTTGAATGTCTACATCAAACCAAGAAACAATCATTTGGATTTTGACATGCTAAAATAACTGGTTACCCTACTTTCTGCTGATGGTTTATAAATGTAGACCACAGAAAGTTAACTTTAATTATATGAACAATTGTTTAGAATAAAATTAGTTTTATAAATAAAAGTTTTCTCTCAAATATTAATTTATTTAAACATAAATGATGATTGGTATCTCACGACAGACATGGAATTTTCAAATCTGTTTAATTAAAGTGCATTAATAACGGTAATAAAAAGTAAACAAAGTCTTCAATAATCGGTAGATTGTGATTTTCTAACGAAGAGCTAGAAGAGCACTTTGTAGGTTGGTGAATAATTAAATATGTCAAATACATAATCAAGAATAACAGGAACACAAAATGGAACTTTACTATTTGAATATATATCTAAGTGTTTTTAAACACTACGTAACACAAATGTTAGGTACCATGGTTTGCACTAGATTCCACATACACAATGCCCAAAATTGTTTAAAGACACTTGAAAAGGCAAAAAATTCACTGAATCAGTCTATAAGTTTTAAGTCTATAAGACAATTTAAATAAAAATCCAAATAAGGTGATGGAAACGCTCATCAGGGGTTCAACTTAACCAGACAGTCATTACTTTATAGTCCTGTAAATACATTCTGTATTCAATTAAGATATAATTCACCAAAACAGCAATTGAACCTGTGGCAGAATTCTACAGACTGTATTGATGAAGAATGTTATATACCCGACATCTTCGTAGGAAGGGGGATAACAAGCATATTGTTTCATATTATTATCGTCAATATGGCGTGTTCAGCGATTCAAATGTACAACAGACCGTTGAGGCCCAGGGCAGCAGTAATATTGCGATGCATCCTGTTGGTTCAAGACTTCATACATGGCATACAGAACAGATAGTGCTGTGAGTAGGTCTTATCTTATCTCTTTGTATTGGTACCCCACAGGTATTCCGAGTAGGTCTTATCTTATCTCTTTGTATTGGTACCCCACAGGTATTCCGAGTAGGTCTTATCTTATCTCTTCGCTTTAGTTTTTGTCTCGAAACAAGGCTTTGCTTTTTTCATTTGAGTTTTTCTTTTAGTTTTTGACTGAGAAGTCTTTAATTAATGGTTCATTGTTTTGGACAGTTCGTGTATTCAAAGGAGCATTCCCGGTTATATATTATTTATACATCAACATTTAATAATCAAATTAACATATTCTATGAGTAATATTGTGGTTGTTTTAAAGTTGACAATTCAGCAAAGAATGACGCGCTTCATTCAAGTTTAACGCAATGAGAAATAAAAACCTATTAGGAGTTGCTTTGCTGATACTTCTTATAAATTAATAATTTGGCAATTTGAGCGTATTTTCCAAAATGTTTCATTTGGTATAACATTTGTTATTTTTTTAACAATACGACAGGTTCGAGAACCATAGAACATCTCATACGAACAGTCTTTAAACATAAACTTTCATAAACTTAAACATGCAAACACTTGTGAAGCATAACAGCTACGTTGCAATTATATGACACATGACTTGTCCACCTCTTCACTATATCCACTATAACATATATGATCAGGTTGGCCGACATTACGTTGTCGACCAGCAGAACGAGTGTGGTGAACGTACCCACGGGCTGGGTGGACCGCGATGCCGAGGGGGTTGTCAAGGTTGGTGCTGATGAGCACACGCTGGAAGGTTCCGTGTTTGTTGGCCACCTTGATCAGCTGGTTCGTCGAGTCGGTCCAGAACAAGTTGCCCGTCATCCAGTCCAAACAAAGGCCTATTCAAACAAAGTCTTGGAATCAACAGTTGACCATTATATTGGACTTGTTTTACCAAATAGAAGCTTAATGTTTGTGTTCATTTATTGTCATGATGTAGTGCATGGCAGGAGCCACTAGAGCTGCGAATGTAGGAATCACCCACCTGGCACTATGCCGGTGCCCCCTACTATGGTCTCGGCCGTGGCGCCCACCTCCAGGTTCACTCGGCTGATGGTCCGTGTGTTGTTCTCCGAGTAATACAGAAAGTTCTCCCGCGCGTCGTACGTAATAGCCAGGTAGCCGTGACCCTTGCCGAGGAAACACTGTTTGTCCAGGGTCACGTTCTGCAGCGACATGTCTGCCACATTGGCCGGGTAGTGGCAGATGGAGTCATGGACGGCGTAGATGTGGGACGGCTGCACAAAAACCTCAGTTACTGAAACACAACAGAATAAAGCGGTTAAGAGTTTACAATGCTACCTCAAGAAAAAGATAGATATAGATGGGGCGTTTGCAAGTACTCACGCTGACAGGTGCGCCCGTCCTCGGTGATGTTGAAGCCCTCTCCACAGTAGCAGGCGGGCCCGGAGTCGGGGAGCTGAACACACATCTGCTCGCACTGCAGGGCCTCGCAACCTTCTGTAACAGTGACCAGCATCGTCACACACAGATATATATATATACATGATGCAGGGCCTCGCAACCTTCTGTAACAGTGACTAGCATCGTCACACACACATATATATATATACATGATGCAGGGCCTCGCAACCTTCTGTAACAGTGACCAGCATCGTCACACACACATATATATATATATACATGATGCAGGGCCTCGCAACCTTCTGTAGCAGTGACTAGCATCGTCACACACAGATATATATATATACATGATGCAGGGCCTCGCAACCTTCTGTAACAGTGACCAGCATCGTCACACACACATATATATATATACATGATGCAGGGCCTCGCAACCTTCTGTAGCAGTGACTAGCATCGTCACACACAGATATATATATATACATGATGCAGGGCCTCGCAACCTTCTGTAACAGTGACTAGCATCGTCACACACAGATATATATATATACATGATGCAGGGCCTCGCAACCTTCTGTAACAATGACTAGCATCGTCACACACAGATATATATATATACATGATGCAGGGCCTCGCAACCTTCTGTAACAGTGACCAGCATCGTCACACACACAGATATATATATACATGATGCAGGGCCTAGCAACCTTCTGTAACAATGACTAGCATCGTCACACACACAGATATATATATATATACATGATGCAGGGCCTCGCAACCTTCTGTAACAGTGACCAGCATCGTCACACACAGATATATATATACATGATGCAGGGCCTCGCAACCTTCTGTAACAATGACTAGCATCGTCACACACACAAATATATATATATACATGATGCAGGGCCTCGCAACCTTCTGTAACAGTGACTAGCATCGTCACACACAGATATATATATATACATGATGCAGGGCCTCGCAACCTTCTGTAACAGTGACTAGCATCGTCACACACACATATATATATATACATGATGCAGGGCCTCGCAACCTTCTGTAACAATGACTAGCATCGTCACACACACAGATATATATATATACATGATGCAGGGCCTCGCAACCTTCTGTAACAGTGACTAGCATCGTCACACACAGATATATATATATACATGATGCAGGGCCTCGCAACCTTCTGTAACAGTGACTAGCATCGTCACACACACATATATATATATACATGATGCAGGGCCTCGCAACCTTCTGTAACAATGACTAGCATCGTCACACACAGATATATATATATACATGATGCAGGGCCTCGCAACCTTCTGTAACAGTGACTAGCATCGTCACACACACATATATATATATATATACATGATGCAGGGCCTCGCAACCTTCTGTAACAGTGACTAGCATCGTCACACACAGATATATATATATATACATGATGCAGGGCCTCGCAACCTTCTGTAACAGTGACCAGCATCGTCACACACACAGATATATATATATACATGATGCAGGGCCTCGCAACCTTCTGTAACAGTGACCAGCATCGTCACACACACATATATATATATATACATGATGCAGGGCCTCGCAACCTTCTGTAACAATGACTAGCATCGTCACACACACACAGATATATATATACATGATGCAGGGCCTCGCAACCTTCTGTAACAATGACTAGCATCGTCACACACACATATATATATATATACATGATGCAGGGCCTCGCAACCTTCTGTAACAATGACTAGCATCGTCACACACACATATATATATATATATACATGATGCAGGGCCTCGCAACCTTCTGTAACAGTGACTAGCATCGTCACACACACATATATATATATATACATGATGCAGGGCCTCGCAACCTTCTGTAACAATGACTAGCATCGTCACACACACATATATATATATATATACATGATGCAGGGCCTCGCAACCTTCTGTAGCAGTGACTAGCATCGTCACACACACATATATATATATACATGATGCAGGGCCTCGCAACCTTCTGTAACAATGACTAGCATCGTCACACACACATATATATATATACATGATGCAGGGCCTCGCAACCTTCTGTAACAGTGACCAGCATCGTCACACACACAGATATATATATATACATGATGCAGGGCCTCGCAACCTTCTGTAACAATGACTAGCATCGTCACACACAGATATATATATACATGATGCAGGGCCTCGCAACCTTCTGTAACAGTGACCAGCATCGTCACACACACAGATATATATATACATTATGCAGAAATCCAAATTTCACAAATATGACCCCATCTGTCTAATTAAAAATGCCAAATATCGACTTTCAGCACCGGTGACAAAACGATCCCGAAACGAGGTTTGAGAATGGTTATTTTACATATGGACAACTGATGATCTTCTGTAAGTGGTCCTGGAGTTTTTTATGAAAGTCAAAACGAAACCCAAATTACATGATATTTGCACTAAGAACACAAGCGGGTGAACAAACTTTTGGTATATAGCTGTACAGACAGCTTTACTGTATTAGCCTAATTGTCCTCTGGCAATTGTTTGAATAGGGAAATATCTCCAGTCAAATCAGCAAAATTTAACAAACAGTATTATATAATTATTGCAATTGAATTAATCTGATAATAAACATAGTGTTGAAGGTTGCCATATGAAACTAACACAAATTAATAACAGTATATTAAGTGAATCAGTGAAATATCATCATCACTCCTTTGTAGTCAATATTTGAAACTTGTAGACTCAGCCAATTTAGCCTTAATAGTTAACGTGTAAAAGGTATCCATGACATTGGCAAGGGAGATAATCGGAAAGTCAATCAATCAAAGTTTATTTCTCGAAAAACCACCCACGGTGGTACAAGAGAATACAAAAATACATATATACATGATAAAAAGACAAGATTGGTGGCATTAAAGATAACAATCATTTTAACTTGTTTTAAACAATACGCAGATATCTCGATAGGTTCTTAACTTCTGATAGCTTTGTTGAAGATAGTAATTTTTTGTACTTGTACATATTTGGCCATGTTAAGAAAACTTGATTAATATAGAGACGACGTTCTGTTTCAAAGGCTTTACGTTATGGTTACACGTTCTTCATTTTAATATGGGGATATATGATGACTTTTGTAGAAGGAGAAATCGTTCGAAATTGGGGGTTTCTTTAATCAGTTTATAATGTATTCCTTTGGAGCTATTGCGGACAGAACTTCGCCAGGATTGATAAAAATGGTCTCTCAATGTTAATTCTACTTGTGCGGAGATCCATTTGGACGAATACATATACGGTTCATAAACACGTCACTCAAGCCGCATCTATTCAATATATTTTCTACATTTATAAGCCAATCGTTATTCTTACCATTATTTATTTTATCATAAGTCAACAAAGTCAATGATAAGCAGCACGATGCTCCAGGGTTCTAGCCGAGCCTTATATACATGTAGGTTAAATACTTTCTAGAATGGTCTTTTGAAGTTCAATGAAAATATCTTGTTAGGGGGGGTTCATATTAGGTGTTAAAGAATTAGATTGAACTTTCTAAACTCAGCTAGTTTACATTATCAAAACAAGTTTAAGTGTGACCGACTAATTATTATAACAGCGTTATACAATATAAAACTAGTGAATTGTTACTCATGTTACTCATGACAACATACATTAAGAAAACACAAGTTTTGGAGTATGGGAATGGAAAGTATGATGAAGGTCTCGACTAATTTCCTGGTGTTCATTCCTTGTGCTATATAATTAAAACAAATTAGCATTTGCCATAATTTCCCTTTAAGGAGTTGGAAAAACAAACAATGAACACCGGAAAACAATTTTGTCGTACCAACGTGCAATTCATTTACAATTACAAAAATGAATGATCTTTAATCATTTAATTGACATATACCTACAGACAGACTGTCTGATCCATAACACACATGTCACTTTTACCAAGATTCAATCATTGGGTTTCACTGAAATCAGCATTCAAACAAGACATATAGCTGTAAAATCTGTTTTCTTTCCTACACACATCATTGACGAGTTCTCTTTTTACTGTGTGCTGCTATCGCCACACTTTGCTGGAAACAGTGTTAATCTTCGACTTTAACAAGTTTCATATTTGACGTTTTTAGAGCTATACAGCGTTAAGAACAAATTATTTAGATTACTAATCCAAAGAAAGTCATTAGATAGATCAAAACTCTAAACTTCCAGTCACTTCCAGTCGGCAACAATTGATCCAGATTCGTCATGACAAGCACATTGGCCTTTCCCTTCGTCCTCTGTGCATCTGCGGTTGATATTCAACAGTTTGATGATTCACCTTTCATCTCTTGATGCCCTTGAGACAAATGTTCCCGGATTCCAGTCTGGATCAATTGTATTTTTGTTATCATTGGTGAGGTTTAAAACTAAACCTGCAGTTTTATCGTGAAGGTATCATTCATTTGATGTCCTGAATCAATCCTGCAGTTGATGTCTCGTCATGCTGATTATGTCCTTCCCCAATTCTGCAGTTTATCTTATTCACCAATCCTGCAGTTTATGCCCTTCATGCATGTTCCTCATCCATCCGTCAGTTTATCTCTCTCATCCATCCTGCAGTTTATGTTCCTCACCCATCCGTCAGTTTATGTTCCTCATCCATCCTGCAGTTTATGTTCCTCATCCATCCGTCAGTTTATCTCACTCATCCATCCTGCAGTTTATGTTCTTCATCCATCCGTCAGTTTATCTCTCTCATCCATCCTGCAGTTTATGTTCCTCACCCATCCGTCAGTTTATCTCACTCATCCATCCTGCAGTTTATGTTCCTCATCCATCCGTCAGTTTATCTCTCTCATCCATCCTGCAGTTTATGTTCCTCATCCATCCGCCTGTTTATCTCACTCATCCATCCTGCAGTTTATGTTCCTCACCCATCCGTCAGTTCATCTCTCTCATCCATCCTGCAGTTTATGTTCCTCACCAATCCGTCAGTTTATCTCACTCATCCATCCTGCAGTTTATGTTCCTCACCCATCCTGCAGTTTATGTTCCTCATCCATCCGTCAGTTTATCTCTCTCACTCATCCATCCTGCAGTTTATGTTCCTCACCCATCCGTCAGTTTATCTCACTCATCCATCCTGCAGTTTATGTTCCTCACCCATCCGTCAGTTTATCTCTCTCACTCATCCTGCACCTCATGATCCTCACCCATCCGTCAGTTTATCTCTCTCATCCATCCTGCAGTTTACGTTCCTCACCCATCCGTCAGTTTATCTCACTCATCCATCCTGCAGTTTATGTTCCTCACCCATCCGTCAGTTTATCTTTCTCATCCATCCTGCAGTTTATGATCCTCACCCATCCGTCAGTTTATCTCACTCATCCATCCTGCAGTTTATGATCCTCACCCATCCGTCAGTTTATCTCTCTCATCCATCCTGCAGTTTATGATCCTCACCCATCCGTCAGTTTATCTCACTCATCCATCCTGCAGTTTATGTTCCTCACCCATCCGTCAGTTTATCTCTCTCATCCATCCTGCAGTTTATGTTCCTCACCCATCCGTCAGTTTATCTCTCTCATCCATCCTGCACTTTATGATCCTCACCCATCCGTCAGTTTATCTCACTCATCCATCCTGCAGTTTATGTTCCTCACCCATCCGTCAGTTTATCTCTCTCATCCATCCTGCAGTTTATGTTCCTAACCCATCCGTCAGTTTATCTCTCTCATCCATCCTGCAGTTTATGTTCCTCATCCATCCGCCAGTTTATCTCACTCATCCATCCTGCAGTTTATGTTCCTCACCCATCCGTCAGTTTATCTCTCTCATCCATCCTGCACTTTATGTTCCTCATCCATCCGTCAGTTTATCTCACTCATCCATCCTGCAGTTTATGTTCCTCACCCATCCTGCAGTTTATCTCTCTCATCCATCCTGCAGTTTATGTTCCTCATCCATCCGTCAGTTTATCTCTCTCATCCATCCTGCAGTTTATGTTCCTCATCCATCCGTCCGTTTATCTCACTCATCCATCCTGCAGTTTATGTTCCTCACCCATCCTGCAGTTTATCTCTCTCATCCATCCTGCAGTTTATGTTCCTCACCCATCCGTCAGTTTATCTCTCTCATCCATCCTGCAGTTTATGTTCCTCACCCATCCGCCTGTTTATCTCACTCATCCATCCTGCAGTTTATGTTCTTCACCCATCCGTCAGTTTATCTCACTCATCCATCCTGCAGTTTATGTTCCTCACCCATCCTGCAGTTTATCTCACTCATCCATCCTGCAGTTTATGTTCCTCACCCATCCGTCAGTTTATCTCTCTCATCCATCCTGCACTTTATGTTCCTCATCCATCCGTCAGTTTATCTCACTCATCCATCCTGCAGTTTATGTTCCTCACCCATCCTGCAGTTTATCTCTCTCATCCATCCTGCAGTTTATGTTCCTCATCCATCCGTTAGTTTATCTCTCTCATCCATCCTGCAGTTTATGTTCCTCATCCATCCGTCCGTTTATCTCACTCATCCATCCTGCAGTTTATGTTCCTCACCCATCCGCCTGTTTATCTCACTCATCCATCCTGCAGTTTATGTTCCTCACCCATCCGTCAGTTTATCTCTCTCATCCATCCTGCAATTTATGTTCATCATCCATCCGTCAGTTTATCTCTCTCATCCATCCTGCAGTTTATGTTCCTCATCCATCCTGCAGTTTATGTTCCTCACCCATCCGTCAGTTTATCTCTCTCATCCATTCTGCACTTTATGTTCCTCATCCATCCGTCAGTTTATCTCACTCATCCATCCTGCAGTTTATGTTCCTCACCCATCCTGCAGTTTATCTCACTCACCCATCCTGCAGTTTATGTTCCTCACCCATCCGTCAGTTTATCTCTCTCATCCATCCTGCACTTTATGTTCCTCATCCATCCGTCAGTTTATCTCACTCATCCATCCTGCAGTTTATGTTCCTCACCCATCCGTCAGTTTATCTCTCTCATCCATCCTGCAGTTTATGTTCTTCACCCATCCGTCAGTTTATCTCACTCATCCATCCTGCAGCCGTCAGTTTATCTCACTCATCCATCCTGCAGTTTATGTTCCTCACCCATCCGTCAGTTTATCTCTCTCATCCATCCTGCAGTTTATGTTCTTCACCCATCCGTCAGTTTATCTCTCTCATCCATCCTGCAGTTTATGTTCCTCACCAATCCGTCAGTTTATCTCTTTCATCCATCCTGCAGTTTATGTTCCTCACCCATCCGTCAGTTTATCTCTCTCATCCATCCTGCACTTTATGTTCCTCATCCATCCGTCAGTTTATCTCACTCATCCAGCATGCAGTTTATGTTCCTCACCCATCCGTCAGTTTATCTCTCTCATCCATCCTGCAGTTTATGTTCTTCACCCATCCGTCAGTTTATCTCACTCATCCATCCTGCAGTTTATGTTCCTCACCCATCCGTCAGTTTATCTCTCTCATCCATCCTGCAGTTTATGTTCCTCACCCATCCGTCAGTTTATCTCTCTCATCCATCCTGCAGTTTATGTTCCTCACCAATCCGTCAGTGTATCTCTCTCATCCATCCTGCAGTTTATGTTCCTCACCCATCCGTCAGTTTATCTCTCTCATCCATCCTGCAGTTTATGTTCCTCACCCATCCGTCAGTTTATCTCTCTCATCCATCCTGCAGTTTATGTTCCTCACCCATCCGTCAGTTTATCTCTCTCATCCATCCTGCAGTTTATGTTCCTCACCCATCCGTCAGTTTATCTCTCTCATCCATCCTGCAGTTTATGTTCCTCATCCATCCGTCAGTTTATCTCTCTCACCCATCCTGCAGTTTATGTTCTTCACCCATCCGTCAGTTTATCTCTCTCACTCATCCTGCAGTTTATGTTCCTCATCCATCCGTCAGTTTATCTCACTCATCCATCCTGCAGTTTATGTTCCTCATCCATCCGCCAGTTTATCTCACTCATCCATCCTGCAGTTTATGTTCTTCACCCATCCTTCAGTTTATCTTCTTCACCCATCCTTCAGTTTATCTCACTCATCCATCCTGCAGTTTATGTTCCTCATCCATCCGCCTGTTTATCTCACTCATCCATCCTGCAGTTTATGATCCTCATCCATCCTGCAGTTTATGTTCCTCACCCATCCTGCAGTTTATCTCTCTCATCCATCAGTCAGTTTATCTCTCTCATCCATCCTGCAGTTTATGTTCCTCATCCATCCGCCTGTTTATCTCACTCATCCATCCTGCAGTTTATGATCCTCATCCATCCTGCAGTTTATGTTCCTCACCCATCCTGCAGTTTATCTCTCTCATCCATCCGTCAGTTTATCTCACTCATCCATCCTGCAGTTTATGTTCCTCACCCATCCGCCTGTTTATCTCACTCATCCATCCTGCAGTTTATGTTCCTCACCCATCCGTCAGTTTATCTCTCTCATCCATCCTGCAATTTATGTTCATCATCCATCCGTCAGTTTATCTCTCTCATCCATCCTGCAGTTTATGTTCCTCATCCATCCTGCAGTTTATGTTCCTCACCCATCCGTCAGTTTATCTCTCTCATCCATCCTGCACTTTATGTTCCTCATCCATCCGTCAGTTTATCTCACTCATCCATCCTGCAGTTTATGTTCCTCACCCATCCTGCAGTTTATCTCACTCACCCATCCTGCAGTTTATGTTCCTCACCCATCCGTCAGTTTATCTCTCTCATCCATCCTGCACTTTATGTTCCTCATCCATCCGTCAGTTTATCTCACTCATCCATCCTGCAGTTTATGTTCCTCACCCATCCGTCAGTTTATCTCTCTCATCCATCCTGCAGTTTATGTTCTTCACCCATCCGTCAGTTTATCTCACTCATCCATCCTGCAGCCGTCAGTTTATCTCACTCATCCATCCTGCAGTTTATGTTCCTCACCCATCCGTCAGTTTATCTCTCTCATCCATCCTGCAGTTTATGTTCTTCACCCATCCGTCAGTTTATCTCTCTCATCCATCCTGCAGTTTATGTTCCTCACCAATCCGTCAGTTTATCTCTTTCATCCATCCTGCAGTTTATGTTCCTCACCCATCCGTCAGTTTATCTCTCTCATCCATCCTGCACTTTATGTTCCTCATCCATCCGTCAGTTTATCTCACTCATCCATCATGCAGTTTATGTTCCTCACCCATCCGTCAGTTTATCTCTCTCATCCATCCTGCAGTTTATGTTCTTCACCCATCCGTCAGTTTATCTCACTCATCCATCCTGCAGTTTATGTTCCTCACCCATCCGTCAGTTTATCTCTCTCATCCATCCTGCAGTTTATGTTCCTCACCCATCCGTCAGTTTATCTCTCTCATCCATCCTGCAGTTTATGTTCCTCACCAATCCGTCAGTGTATCTCTCTCATCCATCCTGCAGTTTATGTTCCTCACCCATCCGTCAGTTTATCTCTCTCATCCATCCTGCAGTTTATGTTCCTCACCAATCCGTCAGTTTATCTCTCTCATCCATCCTGCAGTTTATGTTCCTCACCCATCCGTCAGTTTATCTCTCTCATCCATCCTGCAGTTTATGTTCCTCACCCATCCGTCAGTTTATCTCTCTCATCCATCCTGCAGTTTATGTTCCTCATCCATCCGTCAGTTTATCTCTCTCACCCATCCTGCAGTTTATGTTCTTCACCCATCCGTCAGTTTATCTCTCTCACTCATCCTGCAGTTTATGTTCCTCATCCATCCGTCAGTTTATCTCACTCATCCATCCTGCAGTTTATGTTCCTCACCCATCCGCCAGTTTATCTCACTCATCCATCCTGCAGTTTATGTTCTTCACCCATCCTTCAGTTTATCTTCTTCACCCATCCTTCAGTTTATCTCACTCATCCATCCTGCAGTTTATGTTCCTCATCCATCCGCCTGTTTATCTCACTCATCCATCCTGCAGTTTATGATCCTCATCCATCCTGCAGTTTATGTTCCTCACCCATCCTGCAGTTTATCTCTCTCATCCATCAGTCAGTTTATCTCTCTCATCCATCCTGCAGTTTATGTTCCTCATCCATCCGCCTGTTTATCTCACTCATCCATCCTGCAGTTTATGATCCTCATCCATCCTGCAGTTTATGTTCCTCACCCATCCTGCAGTTTATCTCTCTCATCCATCCTGCAGTTTATGTTCCTCATCCATCCGTCAGTTTATCTCTCTCACTCATCCATCCTGCAGTTTATGTTCCTCACCCATCCGTCAGTTTATCTCACTCATCCATCCTGCAGTTTATGTTCCTCACCCATCCGTCAGTTTATCTCTCTCACTCATCCTGCACCTCATGATCCTCACCCATCCGTCAGTTTATCTCTCTCATCCATCCTGCAGTTTACGTTCCTCACCCATCCGTCAGTTTATCTCACTCATCCATCCTGCAGTTTATGTTCCTCACCCATCCGTCAGTTTATCTCTCTCATCCATCCTGCAGTTTATGATCCTCACCCATCCGTCAGTTTATCTCACTCATCCATCCTGCAGTTTATGATCCTCACCCATCCGTCAGTTTATCTCTCTCATCCATCCTGCAGTTTATGATCCTCACCCATCCGTCAGTTTATCTCACTCATCCATCCTGCAGTTTATGTTCCTCACCCATCCGTCAGTTTATCTCTCTCATCCATCCTGCAGTTTATGTTCCTCACCCATCCGTCAGTTTATCTCTCTCATCCATCCTGCACTTTATGATCCTCACCCATCCGTCAGTTTATCTCACTCATCCATCCTGCAGTTTATGTTCCTCACCCATCCGTCAGTTTATCTCTCTCATCCATCCTGCAGTTTATGTTCCTCACCCATCCGTCAGTTTATCTCTCTCATCCATCCTGCAGTTTATGTTCCTCATCCATCCGCCAGTTTATCTCACTCATCCATCCTGCAGTTTATGTTCCTCACCCATCCGTCAGTTTATCTCTCTCATCCATCCTGCACTTTATGTTCCTCATCCATCCGTCAGTTTATCTCACTCATCCATCCTGCAGTTTATGTTCCTCACCCATCCTGCAGTTTATCTCTCTCATCCATCCTGCAGTTTATGTTCCTCATCCATCCGTCAGTTTATCTCTCTCATCCATCCTGCAGTTTATGTTCCTCATCCATCCGTCCGTTTATCTCACTCATCCATCCTGCAGTTTATGTTCCTCACCCATCCTGCAGTTTATCTCTCTCATCCATCCTGCAGTTTATGTTCCTCACCCATCCGTCAGTTTATCTCTCTCATCCATCCTGCACTTTATGTTCCTCACCCATCCGCCTGTTTATCTCACTCATCCATCCTGCAGTTTATGTTCTTCACCCATCCGTCAGTTTATCTCACTCATCCATCCTGCAGTTTATGTTCCTCACCCATCCTGCAGTTTATCTCACTCATCCATCCTGCAGTTTATGTTCCTCACCCATCCGTCAGTTTATCTCTCTCATCCATCCTGCACTTTATGTTCCTCATCCATCCGTCAGTTTATCTCACTCATCCATCCTGCAGTTTATGTTCCTCACCCATCCTGCAGTTTATCTCTCTCATCCATCCTGCAGTTTATGTTCCTCATCCATCCGTTAGTTTATCTCTCTCATCCATCCTGCAGTTTATGTTCCTCATCCATCCGTCCGTTTATCTCACTCATCCATCCTGCAGTTTATGTTCCTCACCCATCCGCCTGTTTATCTCACTCATCCATCCTGCAGTTTATGTTCCTCACCCATCCGTCAGTTTATCTCTCTCATCCATCCTGCAATTTATGTTCATCATCCATCCGTCAGTTTATCTCTCTCATCCATCCTGCAGTTTATGTTCCTCATCCATCCTGCAGTTTATGTTCCTCACCCATCCGCCTGTTTATCTCACTCATCCATCCTGCAGTTTATGTTCCTCACCCATCCGTCAGTTTATCTCTCTCATCCATCCTGCACTTTATGTTCCTCATCCATCCGTCAGTTTATCTCACTCATCCATCCTGCAGTTTATGTTCCTCACCCATCCTGCAGTTTATCTCACTCACCCATCCTGCAGTTTATGTTCCTCACCCATCCGTCAGTTTATCTCTCTCATCCATCCTGCACTTTATGTTCCTCATCCATCCGTCAGTTTATCTCACTCATCCATCCTGCAGTTTATGTTCCTCACCCATCCGTCAGTTTATCTCTCTCATCCATCCTGCAGTTTATGTTCTTCACCCATCCGTCAGTTTATCTCACTCATCCATCCTGCAGCCGTCAGTTTATCTCACTCATCCATCCTGCAGTTTATGTTCCTCACCCATCCGTCAGTTTATCTCTCTCATCCATCCTGCAGTTTATGTTCTTCACCCATCCGTCAGTTTATCTCTCTCATCCATCCTGCAGTTTATGTTCCTCACCAATCCGTCAGTTTATCTCTTTCATCCATCCTGCAGTTTATGTTCCTCACCCATCCGTCAGTTTATCTCTCTCATCCATCCTGCACTTTATGTTCCTCATCCATCCGTCAGTTTATCTCACTCATCCATCCTGCAGTTTATGTTCCTCACCCATCCGTCAGTTTATCTCTCTCATCCATCCTGCAGTTTATGTTCTTCACCCATCCGTCAGTTTATCTCACTCATCCATCCTGCAGTTTATGTTCCTCACCCATCCGTCAGTTTATCTCTCTCATCCATCCTGCAGTTTATGTTCCTCACCCATCCGTCAGTTTATCTCTCTCATCCATCCTGCAGTTTATGTTCCTCACCAATCCGTCAGTGTATCTCTCTCATCCATCCTGCAGTTTATGTTCCTCACCCATCCGTCAGTTTATCTCTCTCATCCATCCTGCAGTTTATGTTCCTCACCCATCCGTCAGTTTATCTCTCTCATCCATCCTGCAGTTTATGTTCCTCACCCATCCGTCAGTTTATCTCTCTCATCCATCCTGCAGTTTATGTTCCTCACCCATCCGTCAGTTTATCTCTCTCATCCATCCTGCAGTTTATGTTCCTCATCCATCCGTCAGTTTATCTCTCTCATCCATCCTGCAGTTTATGTTCCTCACCCATCCGTCAGTTTATCTCTCTCACTCATCCTGCAGTTTATGTTCCTCATCCATCCGTCAGTTTATCTCACTCATCCATCCTGCAGTTTATGTTCCTCATCCATCCGCCAGTTTATCTCACTCATCCATCCTGCAGTTTATGTTCTTCACCCATCCTTCAGTTTATCTTCTTCACCCATCCTTCAGTTTATCTCACTCATCCATCCTGCAGTTTATGTTCCTCATCCATCCGCCTGTTTATCTCACTCATCCATCCTGCAGTTTATGATCCTCATCCATCCTGCAGTTTATGTTCCTCACCCATCCTGCAGTTTATCTCTCTCATCCATCAGTCAGTTTATCTCTCTCATCCATCCTGCAGTTTATGTTCCTCATCCATCCGCCTGTTTATCTCACTCATCCATCCTGCAGTTTATGATCCTCATCCATCCTGCAGTTTATGTTCCTCACCCATCCTGCAGTTTATCTCTCTCATCCATCCGTCAGTTTATCTCACTCATCCATCCTGCAGTTTATGTTCCTCACCCATCCTTCAGTTTATGTTCCTCATCCATCCTGCAGTTTATGTTCCTCATCCATCCGTCAGTTTATCTCACTCATCCATCCTGCAGTTTATGTTCCTCACCCATCCGTCAATTTATCTCACTCATCCATCCTGCAGTTTATGTTCCTCACCCATCCGTCAGTTTATCTCTCTCATCCATCCTGCAGTTTATGTTCTTCACCCATTCTTCAGTTTATCTCATTCATCCATCCTGCAGTTTATGTTCCTCATCCATCCTGCAGTTTATGTTCCTCATCCATCCTGCAGTTTATGTTCCTCACCCATCCGTCAGTTTATCTCTCTCACTCATCCTGCAGTTTATGTTCTTCATCCATCCGTCAGTTTATCTCTCTCATCCATCCTGCAGTTTATGTTCTTCACCCATCCGTCAGTTTATCTCTCTCACTCATCCTGCAGTTTATGTTCTTCATCCATCCGTCAGTTTATCTCTCTCATCCATCCTGCAGTTTATGTTCTTCATCCATCCGTCAGTTTATCTCTCTCACTCATCCTGCAGTTTATGTTCATCATCCATCCGTCAGTTTATCTCACTCATCCATCCTGCAGTTTATGTTCCTCACCCATCCGTCAGTTTATCTCTCTCATCCATCCTGCACTTTATGTTCCTCATCCATCCGTCAGTTTATCTCACTCATCCATCCTGCAGTTTATGTTCCTCACCCATCCTGCAGTTTATCTCTCTCATCCATCCTGCAGTTTATGTTCCTCATCCATCCGTCAGTTTATCTCTCTCATCCATCCTGCAGTTTATGTTCCTCATCCATCCGTCCGTTTATCTCACTCATCCATCCTGCAGTTTATGTTCCTCACCCATCCTGCAGTTTATCTCTCTCATCCATCCTGCAGTTTATGTTCCTCACCCATCCGTCAGTTTATCTCTCTCATCCATCCTGCACTTTATGTTCCTCACCCATCCGCCTGTTTATCTCACTCATCCATCCTGCAGTTTATGTTCTTCACCCATCCGTCAGTTTATCTCACTCATCCATTCTGCAGTTTATGTTCCTCACCCATCCGCCAGTTTATCTCACTCATCCATCCTGCAGTTTATGTTCCTCGCCCATCCTGCAGTTTATCTCACTTCCTATCTTGCAATTTGTCCTTCACCCATCCTGTAGTTTATGCCCTATTGCCCTTCACAAATCTTGCAATATAAGCAACTCACCACCCCGAGTATATGCCTTTCACCTATCCTGCAGTTTATGTCCTTCACCCATCCTGCAGTTACTTTCACTTACCCATCCTGCAGTTTGTCCTTCACCCATGCTGCAGTATATGCTCTTCACCCATCCTACAATATTTATAAGCAACTCACACATCTTACAGTATTTGCCTCTCTCATCTATCCTGCAGTTTATCTCACTCACCCATCCTGCAGTATATGCCCTTTAACCATTCTGCGGTATATGCCCATCACTCATCCGCAGTTTATCATACACACCCATCCTGCAGTTAATGCCCTTCATCCATCCTGCAGTTTATGTTATTCACCCATTCTAAAGTTTATTTCACTCACCCATCCGCAGTTTATGTTACTCACTCATCCTGCAGTAAATATCGCGAATCAAAGTTTGATATCTAAGCCTTAGTTATTACTGCGAACCAATGCTGCAATCCTACGGTTGAAGTCGCACACATATCCTAAAGTCAACATCGCCCGATTGGATGAAAGCCCAGTAAAGCGAGATATGAAGCCTATCGTTTCGAGTCAATCCTATGTCCAGGGTCAATAGAGGAGAATTAATATCGGAAAGGTCAATCTGGATTATCAAGTATGGACCTGCCAAAGCGCTACACGAGGTCAGGTACCCTTTTATACAGTTTGGTGGGGATGAAGTGCCTTGCTCAAGAACACCACATGGTGACCAGCTTAGGCCACAAACCCTAGGTGTCTTAAAAGTAAGGATAGCCTAATGACAAAACAGTAATAATTGTTTCAGTTATGGTCAATTGTTCTGTATCATAGTTTGGCTAAAGTTAATGTTTAGAATTTGTTTTTATATACTTCGATTTTCCTTTATATAGAAAAGTTTAGTCTTGCAGTTTTGAAGCTTGTTTGGCGAAACCGTATTATAGCTGGTTCGCTAGAAAGCAAGGGAAGTAACTCGGCTCGTTAAGACAGAAGCTAACTCGTTTAGTTTCGCATTGTCCCTGATTATTTGACTTTCTATAAAGCTATAAAACAATTATGAACTGAATTATTCTTCAAAAGATACAGAATAATCGTTTCTTTTTTTATATGGTTCTTTTGATAAGAATTCTATTTTTTCAAATGTGGGACCACTTGGTATCGCTCCCTATATGTCATCGTGACATGTGGTCCCACATTTCCTGGTGCGTGCATTTTGCATCGTTGGATGCTAAAACCGAAACAGTATTGGGTGATGAGCACTATAAATAAAATGGAAAATATAATTTACATGTTTCAGGTCAAATAACAAACGATGGGAACTGTTTTAAGATTATGCACGTGAACAGAAATCTCTTTAAATCGGCCAAACTCGGACACAGCTCATGAATATTAATGAGAACACGCCTGTCATTGGTTGCAGATTGTAACAGGCCACATATCATAGCTCATATCATAATACAATAATTGCTTTCTTACCATTCATGAAATGTTTCCATCTTTAAAACTGATGGGAAAAGGATAAATGTTTCTTTGACTGTATTTACGTCATTTATGTTCCAAATCATAGTCTACTAGTAAAAAATTCCGATCTTTTTCAAATGAGGGACCACTGTTTCAAACTCCTATTAGGAAGAGTATTGGGTGGTCCCACATTTTCAAAATCATAATGTATTGTATGTGTAAGAGTTTAGGAAATTTTATCAATGCTTCAATTAAATTGATTTTGTTTGTTTTTAGGCTTGAATTGTTTTGATAATCTGAAATTTACTAAATGTGGGACCACTGTTTCAAACTCCTATTAGGGAAAACGTTAGGTGGTCCCACATTTTCAAATAAAAAATATATCGTATGCTTGTAGGAAAAATTATCAATGCTTCAATTAAATTGATTTTTGGCTGACATCTTTTTACATGGATGATTTTTTAACATAACATGATATATCTGAAACGTTTCCATCATTATTTTGATGAAATGGATGGGAAAGAGACATCAATTGTGACGGTAAAATAAGTAATTGAAATGTTGATGGGAACGAAATTAAAATATACTAATTATCCCTTATGAAGTTATTTTAATAATTTTACATCATTTTCAAATATTACTCAGTTTCCTAATTTTCCATACTATTCCGGACAAGTTTCCATTTATTAATTTGAATTATTATCTCGTTTTTAAATTATAGCAAATATACCAACATTTATCAACTCTAAATTTTGTTATTTTGTGTAATATTTTTTTCTGGTAAATGTGGGACCACAATCTCAAACTCTATAAGGAGTGTGGTCCCAGATACGACAACAAAGGCCGTAGCTCTGTGTGAGGGAAACAAGATTAGAGTTATTCCCCTTCCCGTCTCGCGAACCAGCTATAATACGGTTTCGCCGCTTGTTTTATGTTTGATTTGCTAGTTTGTCAGAATAAGTTCACGTTAACAACAAATACCTGTCACATTGAAATATCTGAGATAGATGCTGAGATAGAAGTTTTTACCAATAATACTGGTCCGTAAGGTTTAAGAAATACTGAGACTGATAAGATGAGAAAGATCCGTGAGATGGCCGCTGCCATGGATGACCTACTGTTAGAGCCGGATGTGTAGTCAGTGTACATGACGATGTCGAAGGGGATGTGTCCGAGTCTGTAGCTGATGTACAGACTGCCGTTGTTCTTGTCCACGATCTTCAGCTGGCCCTTGCTCTGCTCTGTCAGGAACAGGTACTTCTGCAGCCGCAGACAGCGGGGTAGGGGATAGAACAGAGAACACATATCACGAATAGAACAAATATGGCAGAGACATTGAGTTTGTAAAAGATATGGACTTGACATAGAAGAGATATAACAAATTTAGAACAGATAAAGAGCAGGTACTTGTCAAATACAAGCAACAGTTTAATAATTTTTCTCCTCGAGCCATTTGTACCACTGCACGAAAACAAAAGCCCATAATTTGATGACAGTTACCACACGCAATATGCTTTATATCTGTTGGTCAGAGAAGTCATGATATAACAATTTGTTTTAAAAGCTGTTTTGCACCAAATCAAAATTTTCACTTTCAAAGATGTTTTTAGAATGATCAGGCCCTTGAAATAGATCTTGAAATATTGAAATACACTGTCATGGCGTGAAACTGCTAATTACCTAATGATAGCATTGTACACGTTGAAAAATCAGTACAGTGAGCATATTCTTTGATTTTCGTTGCGAATACAGACATGTATTTTAGATCGGCTTTTAAATTGCACAGTAATCCAAATGTAATCGTATGAATTTGTGCCGTCGTCGTATTACCCTTGTATGCAACCAGTGCGACCAAGTAAGTCAGCCCTCCGAATAACAGGTGTCATCTCAACTACAGAACTGTGAAACAATAGTACTAAGCTGCAACATCATTTAAGGGATCCTCCTCAGGGTATAAGTGTGAATTTCTGTGAAAATTGCTACATACTAGGATGAAGCTACTCTGGAATATCAACAATTAAATAGTGGTACATTAGTCCAGCTAGTGGCAAGCCTTTACACCCTATCAAGCCGAGACCTGATAACGACCAAGACACCACATTGTATCTGCAAATACCAGTCAAAATATAGAAGTGTGAAAGGCCCTTCCGTTTAGGGGATCCCTCTGCAGGTCGGTGCGATCTTTTTCCGAAGGGATCCTTCTTTGGGTACTTAATTACTAGCATAAGCCTAACTCGCAAAATGGAAACAGCCAAACATAATATTATATATAATACAATAGACCCGAGGGAACTGTCGCATCAAGCTCTCTGGATCTTTGTCGAGATGGTTATGTTTTGTGAACCAATTGATGACGAAGACCTCGCTACTGGAATCTGAGAGCAGAACTCTGGCAGATTGTTCATCAACCAGCATGCAAACAGATCAACTTTGAATGCCCAACAAATGGGAATATCATGAAGCAACAGAGCATGTTCTCTGACATCCTCCACTTCCAGGAATTGTACCGGCTTCTGCATGGAGAAGATACCTGGAAGGCATCCTGAAGCAAGGTCGGTGTCATCCTCTACTTCCAGGAATTGTACTGGCTTCTGGAGAAGATACTGGAAGGCATCCTGAAGCAAGGTCGGTGTCATGACTGTCTGTTTATCTGGAGACTGGCCCCCGATTTGTTCCTAAAAGAGTTAGCCCAACCAAAACAATATTATTGTAAAATACGACTTTTTCGAGGTTTCTGCAAAGTCTTCACAGCAGAATGGCAGATAGTAAGATGAGACTAAAAGAGTTCAGGGTTTTCTGACTGTGGCTTGACTGCAGACGGGAAGATGACAGGGGCTTGCCACTAAGTATACCCAAGCATACGATAACACGTTTTGTATTATCTACATTTTTTATTCCAAAACAGATACGACTGTTATCTAACAGGTCAAGATTCTAATCGGGAGACACTACTATGAACATGGTACATAAGGCCGTATTACCCCTTTGACAAGACAACAAATTATAGAATACGATATTCCGAGATGGATTGTAATTGAATTTTGCAGCCATGATATCTGCTGACTTAAGGGAGTTATGAGTTGTCCTCCCAAAAGACGTATTGATAATGCTCAGTGAATCAGTTACGACGTTCAATTGACTCTGTGTTGTCCTCTTGCAGAGCTTGTGCTTGCACACTAATGATAGTTCGCCACTTTCCAAACATGTGCAAAACATTTGAATTGTTATAAGCTGTTATCCATTCAACGGCCAGAAGAACAGGTCTAACAGAACTATGTATATCTTATACTACGACCGGAATGACATTCGCAAGGCGTACGAATGCAACTCGTTTTGCCTTCCGGTTACATGGGATTGCTTCCGATTAATTGTTTTATCCAAAATCGAGCCAAATTGTGCAATTCATTCCTCATTCGTATTGCTAGCATAATCGGGACAGTGTGAAGCTATCCTGACAGTGTCAAAATACTCGCTACATACCCCGTATGTGGCGAGGCCGAAGAGGTTAGTACCGGTCTGCACGACGACAATACGGCGACCGGAGCCGTCTATGTTGACAGCCTCTACGGTGTCCTTGAGACTGTCGACCCAGTAGAGCGTATCCCCGTCCAGGGTGATGCCCCTGGGCTGCTCCAGACTGCGCTCCACCAGGAGGCGCCGATCCTCCCCCAGCAGACCCGCCACCTCGATACGGGGCCACACGCCGTAGTCAGACCAGATCAGCAGTCTGCACAAACATTCAACATAACTAATGAATGGTAACACTACGATTCAAATATGCATCACCATAAGAAGGAACATAAATCATTGTTAAATGGGGCGCTTTGTCCCATGTGAAAAATAAAATACAGGAGAATAATGATATGAAAATAATAGTTCTCTTCATGATATGATGAAATACAAAATAATAACTGTTACATCAATTTGTTTACTGTTAAGAAACAATTTAGTTGACACGGGTTAAATCGCTTCCCTGGCTCACTTGCACTTGCAATATTCATGCATGATGCCAATTTGTATCATATGTGCACAAGAGATTAATCATCCGTTTTGTGTTTTTATGAAATGTTTGAATTTAGACATATCCATTACTAATAGTAAAGCATGTATTTTCGAATATTAGAAATCCTACGTCCCCCACTAGTGAGAGAAAGTTCAGTGTGGGTCACAATGCTCCTTAACGTTTCCTTGGTTGGTAATAACAGATGGCGCCATATGTCGATCGTAAAGAAGAAATAAGACTTAGTCACTTTGCCCCGGTCTCCCCTACAACCTAAATAAGTTCATGTAAGGTCATACTGTTGATCTCAGATTGACCAGCGTGAGAAGTCGCCCCGATTACATTTTATGTGCAATCATGAATGAAAGCATGGAATTCATGAATTGATAGAAATCAAAATCCGTCACAATCAGTTCCAAAGTCGCACTTTCAATGTGTGAACGGAAGAAACGCACGATAGCTTACGGCCTGTTCTCAATTACAGTCTGTCTGGTTCATCTGATTTTATTTTGGTTGTATGAAATAGATTTGGTTTTATGATTGAAAATAGTTACTCTTTTATTGAACTATTTGGATGGAAGTGAAAGAAATTAGTACAAACGAGGTTTAAATAAAATAATTATCTCTCTCTCGCATGCAGTTTTTCGTAAATATTGACATCAATCATGCTCTAACTTTGTGATTATTTTTCGCCACGTCAGTAGTGCAATTGTCATTTGTCACTGACAACTAGAAAATACCATTAACCATTTGAAAATTAATAAAAAATAATCTATTATTACATCATGCAATCGGATTATTCATTAAAATGGTATGTCTGCTCCGCTCCAAATGAAAGGCTCCGTTCAGCATCTAATTCGAAAATAGTGCGACTGAGTTGTTGAAGGTTTCATTTCGCCTACACCTCATTTCGCCAACAGTGTTATCCTAACACAGATGCACATGACAGATACACCCCGACCCCTTAAGAATAATGAACTCTTCCATCAAGATGATCAAGATAACAAAGAAAGAAAAGCTGTGTGATATTTTATTTTGCATCCCATGATAGTTGCATTTAGATTAGTTCATATCACTATTAAGTATGATACATATAAATTTTGATATATCAATCAAATACAAGCTATACAGAACAAAGCACTAATTTTTTTCTGAAGCACTGGACTAGTTGGGTCACATTACTGCAGTTTAGTCAAATGTCCAACTAGTCCAGGAACTGCATCACAGATCTGCCATTGGTGAGCTGGCGCTTGAGTGTCTCAATGCTGGCATCTCGGTCTCCACGGCCACGTGGTCTCATGGCAACACCAAGTCCATTCTGCCTTCTGGATCTTCTGTCTTTCGTCCCGACCTTTTTGGTTCTTTCACAAACTGGAAGATGTTGGGATGAACTCTAGGCATTCTTTTCTTTAGTCCATTGTGGAAACCTTCTAGATGGTACACACATGTCCTTGCAGCATCAGTATCCTTCAGCTTCCTGAATAGTCGGACATAAGTCTTGTTTGACAGTAGGGAGGAGGCGACTGGAAACATCTTACCACTCACAAGGCAATGGATGATGTACAAAAAGAAAGTTCCATCCATGAAGATAGTGTCTTGCTCACTAAGGATCTCCAACATCTCAGTTGTGGCAAATGCTAACAGTCTATTATCTATGTATATAAGTCTCTTCCATCTACATTCTACTCTACTCCAGCTCACGGCTGTCATGGACTGTACCATTCACAAAAACTATGGAATTCACCACTTCCGATATTCAATTGATATCATTCAAACAATATTGATTGATTGTACATCTTAGATATGATATATGATTTTATTACTCGAAGGGTTGAGATAAGTTATGATACATTTTCAATATGAGCACATGTGCACTTATCACTTTTGCCTAGCAACGATTGTTTTAGCGCGACTCCCCGTATATGTAGTACGTCTGTAACGTTATAAAACAATTGTTCGTTAGATCACTGTCGCCGGTGGTCGCAAGCGAAGCAGGCCGTTTTCTGATTATTTCTAAGAGAATACATTGTAATTGAATTGGTATTAGGGAAACTATCATCGGAAGTGTGTCATATATGTATTACTCGCTTACTCGGTAATACAAAAAATTACAATCATTTCGTAAAAGTCATATGACAAACTTCCTCGGGTAATAGTCTCTATATATGACATATGTAAACTCTATGTAACAATTGGGAGGAAATATCCCACCGGTCCCCAAATAAGTTACGTTTCCGTGGAAACTGCAAAAAATTAAAGTCCGAAGACGTTTAAAATACCAAGGCACATCTACATATGCTGACTTCTCGATATACCAAGTTTAATTGAGCTAGTTCTAATATAACTATTCCGCTTCGGAAACGAACTGATTACGAACGAACGGACGGACAGGCAGACGGACAGGGCGATGACTATATCCCACGGTATACATACTGTTGGAATAAAAAGAGTTATAAATAAATTATTTTTAGCAAAGCTTATGTTTCTCAAGGGATGATTTCACATACCATTTGAGCGCGTATTCTTAAATATATATAAAAGGACATATAATGTTTGTAAGTGGATGTGTGTAATCTTAAACTTTTATTATTTCAAACTAGAAAGGAAACTTAACTTAAAGTTAAAAATTTGAATTTTCATCTTTCTTCGATAATCTATTGGTTGGATGCATTTCGACAAACATTTTCTAAAACAGTCAATAGAGGGGTATTATGATTATTATGACATTCCTTACTAATTTACCAAACACGATTCAAATAACGATTTTATAAGGGGGAAAAGTAAAATAAGTTCTCAGGACTTTACCCTAGCATGGTCTTAATCACAAGTGTATTTCTACGGTACTGTGGGTACTCCAAAAATCGTAACAGTTGTTACAATGATTGCATGATTTCAATTGGATCGACCACCATTTTACTAAGAACACAAGTGATAAAACAAATCATGTGTTCATGTTTTTTCTCTCCTCAGCCGACGAGACTCGAGGTCAACCCAGCAACCTCTCTTACGTTTAGCTTATATGTGTTGCTTCTTCTAAACCCCATACCGGATTAAAAAGTGTCGAAAAGCGTTCTTATTCTTTTCTTATGAAATATAATCCCACGTCCCAAACAAACCTTTGATTTGTAAAAAATATGCGCGCCTCGCAGAGTAAAGGAACTCAAGTGAAACTGTCTTTATTTCCGTAAAGGGACCACCGGCCCATCATACTCAAGTGATCTTGACAGTTACGGAAACAGGCCAAATGTTCAATTGAAACATCGTTTTCTGATTGCATAACTTTTTAAAAATGAGGGAAAAAAATAATTGCCTTCAAGAAAGCGAATTTTCTTTTTTTAGAACGATAGCAATAAATGTAACCTCTACTAAGACAGAATGAAAGGCAAGAAACGCTAAGAATGTACGAACCGATGGAAAGCACTCAAAGAACTCACCCCTTGCCAGTGTGGACTGCTATCCCATGCGGTGCATCAAGGTCCGTCTGCACGATGATCTTGTATGCGCGGGCGGCGTCGGTGGAGTGAACGGGCGCCATGACGATCCAGTTGTACAGCCCGTCGGTCCAGTAGAGGTTGCCGGACTGCCAGTCCACCGCTAGCCCGTACACCTTAGGGGAGGTTCCCGTGAACACGTCCGTCGTGTCCGTGCTGCCGTTAAGCACCAGACTCTGAATGCGCTTGTTCATGGCCTCGCTCCACAGCAACGTCTGAGTGCTGTAGTCGAAGGCGAGGCCGCTGAACTCCCAACCGAACTGCGGGGCGCTGATATGGCGGATTTTGACCTTAGCTGTTGGGATCCACTCGTCCGGGTCCCCCTCAATACCCACGAGCCGCGTCACGGAGTTCTTCAAGGAGGGCACCTGCGCCCAGATTAGGTTCTGCCCGTGGCGGACTGAAACATCAGGCAAAATCTGTCAGCACAAAGCACCAGAAAAGGATCTATATAAACAAACACACTTGTTGTTGAGCTTTTAAACAATATGATTGTTAAAACAAAACAAAACAAAACATCACAAATTAACTTCCTGACAAAAGAAAAATTAATCTTATTTCTAAATGTATTATAACAAGCAGGAATTGGTATAAGGAGCGTTTTTAAGTTGGAGTCAAATATTCTACAGCGTTCTGTGTACGAGGCTAATATACTCTGGAGTGTTCTAGAGCTAGGCTCAAATACTCTGGAGTGTTCTGGGACTAGGTTTTAATAATCTGGAGTGTTTTGGAGCTAGGCTCAAATACTCTGGAGTGTTCTAGAGCTAGGCTCAAATACTCTGGAGTGTTCTAGAGCTAGGCTCAAATACTCTGGAGTGTTCCAGAGCTAGGCTCAAATACTCTGGAGTGTTCCAGAGCTAGGCTCAAATACTCTGGAGTGTTCTAGAGCTAGGCTCAAATACTCTGGAGTGTTCCAGAGCTAGGCTCAAATACTCTGGAGTGTTCCAGAGCTAGGCTCAAATACTCTGGAGTGTTCTAGAGCTAGGCTCAAATACTCTGGAGTGTTCCAGAGCTAGGCTCAAATACTCTGGAGTGTTCTGGGACTAGGTTTTAATAATCTGGAGTGTTTTGGGGCTAGGCTCAAATACTCTGGAGTGTTCTAGAGCTAGGCTCAAATACTCTGGAGTGTTCCAGAGCTAGGCTCAAATACTCTGGAGTGTTCCAGAGCTAGGCTCAAATACTCTGGAGTGTTCTGGGACTAGGTTTTAATAATCTGGAGTGTTTTGGAGCTAGGTTCAAATACTCTGGAGTGTTCTAGAGCTAGGCTCAAATACTCTGGAGTGTTCTTGGACTAGGTTTAAATAATCTGGAGTGTTCTGGAACCTGGCTCAAATACTCTGGAGTGTTCTAGAGCTAGGCTCAAATACTCTGGAGTGTTCTAGAGCTAGGCTCAAATACTCTGGAGTGTTCTAGAGCTAGGCTCAAATACTCTGGAGTGTTCTAGAGCTAGGCTCAAATACTCTGGAGTGTTCTAGAGCTAGGCTCAAATACTCTGGAGTGTTCTAGAGCTAGGTTTAAATAATCTGGGGTGTTTTGGGACTAGGTTTAAATACTCTGGAGTGTTCTAGAGCTAGGCTCAAATACTCTGGAGTGTTCTAGAGCTAGGCTCAAATACTCTGGAGTGTTCTGGGACTAGGTTTAAATAATCTGGAGTGTTTTGGAGCTAGGCTCAAATACTCTGGAGTGTTCTAGAGCTAGGCTCAAATACTCTGGAGTGTTCTGAAACTAGGCTCAATTACTCTTGAGTGTTGTAGAGATAGTCTCAAATACTCTAAAGTTTTCTGGGACAAGGCTCAAATACTTCACAGTGTTCTCGGGCTAGACGCAAATTATTTTGAGACTCAAATACTTAAGTTTACATGCCAGGCAAACATTCCATCAATCTTCCAAATTTAAAGACTGTAAAGATCGACTAAAATAATCTATTGCCACTTCGAGATTGATAAAGAAGAGATTGCAATTTGAATAAGACTCAACTTTGATTTTTTTTAAATCGGCAAGTTACCTGCCTAAACATCTTCCTACGCAAAGCATAAAATGCCAGTTTCCGAAAAATTTGTTTTTTTGCCTTGCTGCAGGCCCTTGAAGTTTCTGTGCTTTCTCTCTAGCTTACTATAAGAGAAAGCAATAGTCAAATCAAAAGGCAACTAGAGGTTGCTAACAATCGCATGTAGAGAGGCTGATATCAGCACAGAAACTTCAAGGGTCCGCAACTGGCGTTTTAGGCAAAGGATTTGCCTAAAACGACTATTAAAATAATTAATAGGCTTCTCCTTGAAATAAAGACTGCCTTAAAATAAAAATATCGTCAGAGGGGCAATTTCACTGTGGACTTTTACCTTGGTGATTTGAACTGGAAAGTTTTCGGTTATTTGGCTGACGTCGTCCGTACTATTTGATCTTTTAAATAAATCTGAATTATACACATATAACGTTTTGTCATGCAGACGTTTTTGTAGATAAGCAATAGAGACAATAACTAGCCTCTATGCCGAAATGCCCTCCGTGGGCGGAGCCAGTCACGCTCAATTAACCAGAATAAAGATGTGAAGTGCAGTACATGTACATGTTTGTATCTTTGTTACTTTCTTACGGTGTATGTTTAAGGTGTACATATGATGGATATGGCGGCAAAACGGCGGCGAAAAGCGAACACCGGATATAGCGAACTAATTTCTTTGGAGTTGGAGTTCGTTATATCCGTATTCTACTGTATTTATATATATAAATCTGGATCGTCGATACTTTCACGGGTTCCTTATTATTGAGAATTGATGTGGGTAGCCTTGTCCCTAGACAATGGCCATTGGAAGAGTGGGTATTTGGAAATTAGACGGTAAGATTGTATCCAAAACACAAAATGGTTGCAAACGTTAGGGGAGAGATTCGTATTGCCACAATAGCTCTGAACGATGAAGCGAGAATGTGCGCATTGTAAGTATGAAAGCTGGGTGAGACTTGATTAGGGTTTCAGAAGCTGTAAATTGCTGATTGACTGATTGCGCCTGGTGAACTTTGGGACGAGGTTGTCTGGACATATGTCGGGGAGGTCATGGATGAGAGATGCCATCGGACTGGAAACCTGGAGACGCTTGGTCGGCCTATGTTCTGCGGTGACATTATCAGCTCGTATGGATCCGCGGTTTGGTGGATGGTCTGCTACGGCTGACTCATGGTGGCATGTGGTTAGTGGATCGGGTGCTTCATCCTTGGATATAAGAGTAGTGTAGAGATGGCAACTGTGTTCTGTCAGCCAGACCCTAACATAGAGGGAACTCCTAGGGATCCTTGAGATCTCAAACTGAAAATGAAGAAATCTCAGTCTCCTTTTCATTATATTTATTCATTTATCATTGCTAACGTCTAGCATGTAACCTCTCACGATACAATGGATTGGCCCGAAACTTTAACATAGAGACGGTTGAGACATCTTTGAACAGAGATCAAGGCTTTTGCATACCCTTACAACCACATAACTGTATAAATAGCTGTACTCCTCACTGTTTCACTATATGCTTGAAAACGGTATAAAATTCTTTCCCGAAACGTCGCTACTGTCAAATAAAGAAGTTGTTCATTCATAGAATTACTTTAGTTGTTCTTATACCATCAACTTCTAGAATACCACTCAAACAGCTAGTGCGTGCATGAAAAATTGCCTTTTGAAACAGACTTTAAAAGCAGAAAGTAATTTATTGTGTATTTTTTACTGTATTATTTTTTTATTTCAGATTGAATACAGAAACCATTTTTCAAAAGTAAAACTATATATATAAACGCAAGTTTACAAACCTCCATCTTGTCAAATTATTTAATGGATTAACGCTACAAAGAGCAATCAATTTTCATATTCTCTTCTTCAATAAGGTGAAACCTAAAAATGTGAATAATATTAGGTATTATTTTGATATATCTTTATGATATGATAATATTGTAAAGATAACATGAATGAGCACCGTCAAGGGTAAGGTACAATGACTTGTCGTTACTTGTCGTTAGGAAACTTTGAGAGACTTCTCATATCTTCGACGTACTGGCTTTGAAACGGTTTCAAATTATAATAGTGAGTGGGAATATCTTTCCATGTCTTAGTGTTGGTGTCTTTAAGAGGCATTGTATTGGAGATTTGGAAATTCAGAAGGTCAATGTATGATACACTGCAAGCGGATGCAGATTATTCAATGGATATGTTAAGCGTACATGACCTAAAGTAAAGACAACTGCAGAGTAGGGATTACATAACTTACGAGATTAGACTGTCTACACATTACACAAGGTATATTTGAAGTGCCTTTAACAAAATGGCCAGCGAGCATGTGACGTGAGGAAGTTCCGTGTGAATGGTCAAATGTTGAGGCGGAAAGAGGACTTGACCTCATTTCCGGGCAGAACGCACAAGCTGAGAACAACATCTTGTCGACCAACAACATATTTATGCGTAACACATGGCTACACAGAAACAACATTATCAAATACATGTACATAATGACAAAAGAATGGTCGATCGAAGAAAGAAAATTGTATTGTAGGAAATCATGAATGAGGATATAAAAATTATTTTGTATTTTGTTTATTTCAGTTCACCCACTCAAAGACATATGCTTATTGTCGATATATCATTATTGACACGGATCACACGACCTTAAGGAAAATAGCACTTTTTGACATGAATCGTGAATCTTTATGAAGATTCCACAAAGATTTAAACTAACCAAGTATGAATAATTGCATGTCTATGCCTCGGTTGAAGTGTAGATATTTTGAATGTAAACTGCATGTGCATTCTATATTTGATGACCATGAATCAATTGTGTATGTTGTATGTGTGTTGTTGTGAGCAAGGGCATTTCTGACTGTGCAAACTGTCAAGTGGAGTATCCTGCCTGCTCAAAACCGAACGTCATTGCACCTACCAGTATTACAGCCTGTCTGCTACTTGGACGCATCGTTTTGTGGGACCGACTGTTTTACCATATTCATATCTGGAGTCAGAGAATTGCTAGAAGTTGGAGGACAATACAGACTTAAACACCAGACCTGTATCACGGTATCCCTGAAAGCCTTGTTCCTCGAGGAAGAATGTTTAGTGGCCTCGTGCTATTTCTCTGCTGCAGAGGACAAATAAAGGACTTACTTGCTTGGACGTGATTCATGTGTGCTGCTAACCATAATAGGAAGACGATATTCCTCGGACATTGCATGTCTATGCTGTGACAACTTTTCTGTGATTTCAATGTGCCGGTACGCATGCGTAAATAAAACACGTTGGTGTTAACGGATACAGCAAGGCAGTCAATAACACAGGGGAGTAAGTGCTCACTTCCGAGTAGACTAAAACTGGAGATGGCATTGATGTGACCCATAGATTCCACCACTATACAGTGGGACTTTCTCTGAATAGAAGCCCTGTGGTAAAGCACCTGACCAACCGCCACCCCTGGGGCCTCTATACGCTCTCCGGATGCGTTATGTGACAATGGGGTCACTTCCCTGTTCATTCGCGCGGCCGCCGAAATCTAACACCTTCCTTCCCCTGGTCCAGGGCGCGACTTTGCACTCCACTCAACACATATGAATGAACGCTAATCCTACGTAGAATGTCATTAGGTCAGAGAGCAACATAAATCATCAAGTCCTACCATTCCAAAAAAATCTAGATATAATTTGATTTCAGTCTGATTGAAATCGCCTCTTTAACGAGGTATGTAGAACTCAAAACATTAACAATAAATCGAATTTGCCCGTCGAGTAATGCTCTCCACTGGGTCCGACCGCAGTCCCGCAAGCTCAGACGGAAGATGAAACCTTCGGTATCCAATTCTAGGGATGAGTTACTGCTGATAACCATGCTTTCAACAACTTCACCGCGATGATGTGAGTGGTCCTCTAACGACTAGAAATCGTCTGCACGAAACTGGTTCAAATCTTGCGACCTTTTTTAAGGGGATGCGGCCAACCTAGTGTAGAAGATTTTGTATCTCGATAAAGTAAATATTCTAAATAATTTCTCGGAAAAAGGTCGATTTAATCAGACTTGCTTTGAGGTTAGTTAAATTCCAATGAGAGCTTTATAAAATATTCTTATGCTTTGAAGAGTAATTTTGAAGTCGTGATTGGCAGTCCGGGGCTAAGGGGGTTCCAGAGTGCTACAACATCTCCTGATTTAGACTCTTGAGTCCTGTAGATGACCAATACGAGAGTAAAAGCCTTGGTAGACATTCCAGATGTGGGGCAGAAAGCTGCAATTAAACATGAACACCGTCTACTTATAAGCAATAGAGCTCAATCTTGATCTCGCCCGAAATTATGAATATGGTGTTTTGGGGTCAGGAAATCCATTGGAATCATTTTGAAGGTGAAAAGTACCCTTTTGGAAAGTATATCAAGGTTCATAACTGACATAGAAGGGTAACGTCGGTATCCTTTCCGCTGTGATTTCAGTCAGACAATTCATTTAATTGAGGGTTGTTTATGACAATACGTATCTAGAATGCATCAGTTTTTACCAGCAATAATATGTCAGAACCCTGTATGACCTGGGTTCTGCAAGATATGTTTACATTTATCCATAAAAATGTTTTATATTGAATAGTAAAATAGTTACATAGAGTTCACTACGACAAAACACCTTCATCTGTATCCATACCAAATTGCACATTATGTTAAAGAGACACTCTCACAACATATCGAGGTTCTAGATACAGACTCAGAATATGCACTGTGGTTTAAGATCAGAAGTACTCTCTCACACACAAGTGGCTTGCTTTGCTGTGGTCCCCCCGAAAAATGGACACTTTTGAAATCGAGATGCCCCCTGTCTGTGTGCTTCACCTTTGATCAACCGCCACCAGCCGAGGCCCCAAACCAGCCAGAGCGACCTAGACGGTGGCAGCCTGACCGTGAGCACTCATTCCTCGCTATCCTCGACAGGCAGGTTATTGCAGCCCTCAACCAGGAAGCAGCCTGTCCTCATTCCTCGCTATCCTCGACAGGCAGGTTATTGCAGCCCTCAACCAGGAAGCAGCCTGTCGCCATTATTGTGTAACTCTGCTGCAAGATCATTCGGTTTTCAAAAAAGGTTAAAAAGAAAAGTACACTCAAAATCTGATTGGTTAGGACCCAAATGTAAGCTTGCTAAAGCAAATCATTTTGCAAGAAAAATTCATATTCGGTATAGATATTCTTCTAATAAAACAAGAATGGTAATTGCGGCAAAAGATTACAGAAAAACAATTAGATATTTCAAAAGAAAATCAAATTAATATTTCGTAACAAATTAAGTAATATGAAGTCAAATCGGCCTAAAGATTTGTGTAAAGTCATTAATTCACTATCTAAACAAGAGTCATCAGAAGATGACATATCCCACCGGTTCCACATGATCGTAAGATGTAAACCTTTGAAAGATAATTGTAAATTTTTCAAGCATGGTTCATAATAGTATAAGCTAATATATATGAAACGGAACCTTTCATGAATTCAGTTCAGGAGTTTCCTCAATTGCATGACCTTGGTGCAGCAAGCATTTTTCGAAAACTTTAACCTTGGCCATAACTAGCGATTGGGAAGAGATAGACCTTTGATATTTCACATGTGCATCTATCATGATAAGACCTTTCAGATGATGTTTGACCTCATGATCTTGACCATGGCGAAGCAAGCATTTTTCGAAAACTTAAACCTTGGCCATAACTTGTGATTGGATAGAGGTAGACCTTTGATATTTTACATTGGCTTATGTCATAATGAGACCGTTCAGGTGAGGTCGTTAGTTTTTATCTCGTGACCTTGACCTTGGCACAGCAAGCATTTTTTGAAAAGTTAAACCTTGGTCATAACTTGTGATTGGATAGAAGTAGACCTTTGATATTTTACATGTGCATATGTTATAATGAGCCCTTTCATGTGAGGTCATAATGTTTTCCCTTGTGGCCTTGACCTTAGGCGAAATATACATTTACTATTTACTGATATAAGGGGGCATCTTCCCAGGAAACACACCCGACAGTAGAACGAGATTAAAACGTTTATCATATATTTAACAATCTGAACATCAACTCCTTAAAAAACGACAAAAGGCATGAGTATAAGATAATTGGAACTTTAATACATAAGGACCTCCGAAATATAAAGTATGTCGTATGTCGAAATTTATACTGCGATAATAGTAAACCGCCCGAGAGCGTGACGCCAAATTGCTTGTAGGGAACGTCAAAGGGAGGTAACTACGAAATTAATAAAAACAGCGTGGTATGCAAAGGGAGGTTACTCGTGATTTTTCACGTCAAAATATATTTTAAACAAGTAAAATATTACTTTAACAATCTGAACATCAACTCCTTAAAAAACGACAAAAGGCATGAGTATAAGATAATTGGAACTTTAATACATAAGGATTAAGCAAACAAATAAGTGTCATGTGAGTAATGCCAACTTGCGGGGCAGATAAAGACACTTAATTGATTCCCCAACCCCAGTGTAATAAAGTTGTAAACCTTAAAAGAATGAAAATTTAAGGAAAGGTAAAATTGACAATTTGGTAGATAATTGATAAAATCTAAGACATAAAAGTTAAAATGGCAAGGTACTGCCAAAAGCATTCAAAGCTTTCATTTTACGATGAGAACTAAACTCTAGATATCGTAAGTATGCTGAGCTTTTCCAAAAGCCTATTTCCTGAATAAGTTCTCCTGGCATTCCCACATCGAATGCCCAACTGGCACCCCCACGTCTGAAAGAGTGTCCAGTGATGTTCACCGTCACACCATGCGAGTGTAGTACTTCACCCACAGTCTTGAGAAACACAGAGTAGGACAGAGGCGTTCTGTCATTATTACACAACAGCGGCTGTGTAGGAGATGCGTGCCTGTGGTGCTGCAGAAGACGTCTCATGGCCGCAGCAGGGTTAAGAGGATGACTGCCAGTGTCCGGCAGAAAGACATCTAGCAATTTCTCTCGGAATTGTAATGTCTTTGTCCATTTCAAAGAAACACGATAACCTGTCTGCATACTAGAAACATCCAAAACAGTTATATGCTTATTCGGATCGAATTTTGATCCGCACAGAATATTCCCCGGACGCAACATTCCGTAGAATCCAAGGAAACATGCTATCAATACAGATGAGCTAAACAAAGATGTACAATCAAGGCTTCCTTTTATGAGAAGCAGATGTTCTGGGGTGATCGGAGTTGCACAAGATTGAGAATCCCCAAGTTCACGCTTGACTCCCTTCAGGAGCTGGCTTAAATACCAATCACCCTTTAATGGGTCACCAAAACCATTTGATTTGTGTAAATTGCTAACAACGTTAAGGTATTGGCGAATTGATGAATACTTCATCTTCCTGAAGTCGACGAGGTATGCTACGTAAAGAGAAATGGTATCGGAGGACATAGGTACCAGGTTCTCTCCAGATAAGTCACAAAAGTCCATTAGACATTTCACCTGGGACTTATATGTCCGCTTCGTCGCCTCCGACCACCCCTGTGACACAAGTCTGGTTACAGTCTGTTGTAGGCGTGACTGGACATTGCTTCCACCTGGAATTTATGAAAGCAGGTGACATATGACAACATAAAAAATATTGGTTAAAGAGAAAATAATTATAATGTGGTAGCATATCATAAACATTGGACAAATTTCCCGGCTCATGCAGTCTTGATATACAGTCAGCCAGTCTATTCTCACGCCCAGGGATATACTCAGCTCGGAGAACAAAGTTAAAACAAGCTTTTAACCACCAGAGATATCTCAACCACTCCATTACAAATGGAATTCTACAGGAGCACTTGTTAATAAAAGCCATTGCTACCTGATTATCAGTCTTAACAACTATTCTTTGGTTTTTCCACAAATGACCCCATCTACAGGCGGCCAGGATAATAGCTAAAGTTTCTTTAATATTTATGTGCTTATCCCTCAGTTCAGGCAGGTCAGAATTCCAGTTTATGTAAAAGAAATCACCATTGTAGTGACCCCCTGCCCCCTCATCACATGCGTCAGTAGACATAAAAGACACCCGGCGTGTGTCAATGAACGGGGTGGATCCGTTATAACGTTTCATAAAACACAACCACCAGTTAATATCAGCGTGGAAACTTTCACTCAGTTTGCATCGTCCCTGTGGAGATTTGATTGCATTTTTTAGGTCAATCACTCGACGTAAAAAGGTACGCCCCCCTTGAATGACCATGCTTGCCCAACTCAATTGTCCTATCAGGCGTTCAAGCTGGCGTCTGCTTGCCCTACACTTATTAGAAAAGGATTTTATTTGGTCATAGAAAACTGTCAATTTAGCCTCCGGGAGTGACAACGTCCCACTCAGTGTATCAATGGTGATTCCCAGGAAAACAATCCGTTCAGCGGGTCCATCAACTTTATTCCAATTAATCATGAAGCCTAACTCTCGCAATAAGCTGATCAGGTAAGCCAGGGCTCGTGAGCAGTCCTCGAGAGAATCGCAGATGATGAGAAAATCGTCTATATACGCGATAACGTCAATACCGTATTTCATCTTCATAATGCGACAAACAGAGGCACTCAAAGTTTGAAAAATACGACAGCTTTTAGATGCACCGAAAGGCAGCTTCGTATCATACATATAAGTAATGTCCGCATCACCACTGAAGCGCCAGTATAAGCCCGTCAAAGCGTAATTGCTTGGGTGAATTCCAACCGATCTGTACGCACTTTTAAGATCCACCTTGGCTAAAACACTTCCGGGTTTGATAAATCTAACAGCGTGTCTAAGGTCCATGTACTCACATTCACAGTCCACCATGTATGAATTCATGCCTTCATTGCTTGGAAGACTACCATCATGAATTAGACGAACTTTACCATTGTCTTTGGGAATAGACCCGAGGGGGCTCACCACGGGTGGCTTGGAAGTAGTTGTAACATAATTACCTAATTCTATTTCCTCACAAATTTGTTTCTCAGTTTCAATATTATTTTCTATGCTAGACTTATGATTTTTTGTAAACACATTCATTAAATTAACGTCAGTTAGATCCACTAATTTGAATCCATGCTCTACTCCAGTCAAAATGTAATCTCTATCCGGATCGTCCTGTGGTAACCACTTTTTCCAAGCTTCGTAGTTTAGTGATTTTGTGTCACGTAACGAAAGTTTTTTGCCTCTTGGTCAACTGCCCTTGGCTCGTGCTGACCAGGTCCAGCACTCCTTGAAACCGGAAACTGCGGGCTATGTTGGTGGGACGGGTGTCCTTCCTGGCGACACACGAGACAAACGTGAGCAAGTCTACAATATGCTGGCTGGCTGCAGCTCCCATAGTTGTAGCGACGACAGATCTCTCTCCCGTCAACAGTGAATGGACCACGTGATCGTTGACGCTTAGCGTTAACACCTTGTTCCATAATACGTAGTCCTTTCGCGCTGGTAGAATTAGGCTTTGGTACAAGTTGGAAGTCTCTAATTTCCTGGTAGGGTTTTCCCCATGCGAACCCTTCCTCGTACTGCCTCTGGCGATATTCATTATCGTACAAAACAACGCTGCCCCACACATATCTCGATGTTAAACGTGCCACATCCTGCATGTGTTTCAAATAGTTTAAGACACCAGCGAGATCAACTTCCTTCTTCTGAATCATGTCCCTCAAAACACCTACACTTGCATATGTCCACATTTCGTGAGTCATTTTCCCCAAACTTCCCTTTGCTTTTACATGTCCAAAATCTAAGGTTATTCCCTCACCAATGTCTATTGTTTTCCCCTGACTGTCCACGCTATCAAAGGAGTCTTCCCACAAGTAATGAACAAGTTTCCGTAGCTTTCCCTTCTTACCGTCACCAGTCTCACCACTTGTCACACTCCCAGTCACATCTGTCCCCGAGCCGCCATTTTAAATATTTTCCTCACGTTGAGTAGACCTCGATTGACCAGCCGCTAGCTCCTGTCTAAGGCGCTCCACTTCCCGACCGAGCTTCATCCTTCTGGTCTCGAGGTTTAGACGCTTCATTTCAGCCTCAAGGGATTCACACTCAAGTTCTAACACGCGAGTATTGTCCTCCACAACACTCGACCTTCCATCGAAAACAGGTGACGTCAATTTAGGCGGCGTGGTCCTTCTGAGAGATGGGCTCAAACCGAACCCCTCATCCTGAGTCGGGTGTTTCATGGACTCCAAAGCTTCCATCATTTTTTGCCCTGCATGTTTCCGTTTCGGTTTCACGTCAGCCATCACCAACACCTTCTTAAACGGAGATATTTATACGAAATTTATACTGCGATAATAGTAAACCGCCCGAGAGCGTGACGCCAAATTGCTTGTAGGGAACGTCAAAGGGAGGTAACTACGAAATTAATAAAAACAGCGTGGTATGCAAAGGGAGGTTACTCGTGATTTTTCACGTCAAAATATATTTTAAACAAGTAAAATATTACTTGGGACAATTATTACATTTTTACTTGATATATTCATTATAGACATTATCAAAGCCACAAGTTTTGTCTTTTTATCCCACCGGTATGTAATACCGTGGGATATAGTCATCACCCTGTCCGTCTGTATGTCCGTCCGTCCGTCCGTCCGTCCTTCTGTCCGTCCGTCCGTAATCATTTCGTGTCCGGAGCAGAATTCAAAAACCGGTCCACATATCTTTCTGAAACTTTACATGTGTATTGCCCACCTACTGAAGTGGTGCCTTTTGATATTTTCACATTTCTGAAAATTTTATTTTTTATTATTTCCATGGAAACGGCTCTTATTTGGACTCAGTTCATGAAAGGTTTCGTTTCCGGAGCAGAACTCAAAAACCGGTCCACATATCTTTCTTAAACTTTACATGTGTATTGCCCACCTACTGAAGTGGTGCCTTTTGATATTTTCACATTTCTGAAAATTTTATTTTTTATTATTTCCATGGAAACGGCTCTTATTTGGACTCATGAATAAACAAGAACAAGGCATTTGGTTTCTGACCATTGTATTTGGTGATTGGGGTTGGCTTTGATGTGGTCGGATATAGCTGATTTGCTGTCCAAGTTGTTTACTGATGTTTGATGTTCCTTTAGTCTTGTGTTGATAGGCCTGGATGTCTCACCTACGTAGTTATGTCCACAGTCGCAGTTTATTTTGTAAACAACTCCTTTTGGATTGTTGTTAGAAGCTGATAGCTTTTTGCCATTGGCATGAAGTAAGTTCTGTAGGTTTTGAGATGATGAAAAGATGGTGTCGATGCCGGCCTGTTGTTTGAGTAGTCTGCTGATATGGTGAGATGGCTTTCCTATGTAGGGGATGACGATTTTCATGGGGGCTATATCCGACCACATCAAAGCCAACCCCAATCACCAAATACAATGGTCAGAAACCAAATGCCTTGTTACCAATCAACCGGATTACCGACTTCGAAAATTAAGAGAAGCTTTGGAAATCAAAAAGATTCAGCCATCAATTAACCGCGATCAAGGTTACTTCATCCCGTCAGCCTATGATCTTCTCCTTAATTAATTAACTGTAATCACTCATGTACATCACTGGCCTCTATTAAATCAATTAACTTTAATCACTTATGTACATCACTGGCCTCTATCAATTAAATGTAGCGCACTGCTTTGTACATTACTGGTTTCCCACCACTCATCCCTGTTTAATTACATTTACTCTCTTCGTTAAGTTGTTGTCACTGTGCATTGTACTATTTACTTATATATATGCCCCTACCTCATTACTCTTCCTCTGCTTGAGAACGACACGAGAATCTGTGTCGAAACGTCGCATACAATGTAAAAAGAAGTTGTCATCCATATATTCCTCAGCATTATTGTCATCCCAACTTCTAAAATGCCTCTCAAAGAAGTTACTGCAAATTAGACATGACCCTCCAAATTCAAAATGGACCAAATACTCTTCATAAGACATCAAATTCCAAATATTTACATAAGCAAATTAGTTTTGCCCCTGACACTTTTTCTCCATGTGAACGCATAGCATTATTGAATTTACTCATATATGCAAATTTGCTTTTGTGAGCAAATATACTCAAATGCGTATTTGATGGCATATGAACACGGCCCAAGTCGTAGCACCCCGACATACATGTTGTATACTGACACCGGTAGCACACCACTCGTTGATCAAACTGAGAATGTTAATATGTTTCTGGTCTAGAATAGTATCGGGGACATGTAATTCTACAATAACGGCATTAGTATCAAATATCACTGACAAAGTTTGTTGAATGTAACCATAATGGCTGACGTTTACGAAAAGCACACTGGATAATATTGGCATATATGGCAATTCCAAGATACCGTTTCCATCTCTTGGTTCAAAAATGCTGTTAAACTTAGAATTTCAGATTAACCCCTTCAACATATCAACCACTCTATATCATCATCCTCTAAAGGGATTTATTTATGAATGTATGAAATCTCATTACAATATGTTATGCTTACAACGCAAATAAGGAACAAAGCTCTGCAACACGTTAATCAAATTTAAACCTGTCAAACACAAATTATCAATAGAAACAGGCCGCTGGGAGTACAATAGCTCAAAAGAAAGATTTTGTTCATCCTGTCCCTCCCCGATCGGAGACGAGTTCCATTATTTATTCCATTGCCCCAACTTCCACACTTCCAGGAATATGTATTTAAAGATCTATGTAAATTTATATACATCATAATGTCTACAAATGTTGTATGATAAGTATAACCAACCATATATCTTTTTTGGATTGTATAAATACATAGTCTCTAATGTGAAATATTTATGTAAACAACCCCCATATTGTTTTACATGTATTTGTAAACTTACGGTAATAAAATAATGCTGAGGAATATATGGATGACAACTTCTTTGTTCATTGTATGCGACGTTTCGACACAGATTCTTGTGTCGTTCTCAAGGACGAGTAATGAAGTAAGGGCATATATATATAAGTAAGTAGTAAAATACACAGTAACAACAACTTAATGAAGAGAGTAAATGTAATTAAACATAGATAAGTGGTGGGAAACCAGTAATGTACGATGCAATGTGTTTACATCTAATTGATGGAGGCCAGTGATGTACATGAGTGATACAGTTAAATAATTAAGGAGAAGATCATAGGCTGACGGGATGTAGTAACCTTGATCGGTAATCCGGTTGATTGGTGACAGGGCATTTGGTTTCTGACCATTGTATTTGATGATTGGGGTTGGCTTTGATGTGGTCGGATATTGCTGATTTGCTGTCCAAGTTGTTTACTGATGTTTGATGTTCCTTTAGTCTTGTGTTGATAGGCCTGGATGTCTCACCTACGTAGTTATGTCCACAGTCGCAGTTTATTTTGTAAACAATTCCTTTTGGATTGTTGTTGGGAGCTGATTTTTTTTCCATTGGCATGAAGTAAGTTCTGTAGGTTTTGATGAAAAGATGGTGTCGATGCCGGCCTGTTGTTTGAGTAGTCTGCTGATATGGTGAGATGGCTTTCCTATGTAGGGGATGACGATTTTCATGGGGGCTGATTCAGGTCGAGGAGATCGGTTGGATCGGGATTTTGGGGTTTGCAATACCTTTCCAGGTTAATGTTATGATATGTATCTGTTTATATGTGTTAGCTTTTAATCATATCATTATGACAAATACCGTGAACTGAAAATGTATGAACGTCATGATCATCTTTCCACACTCATTCATATTACAACATTTGTTCGATTGTTGAAAAAGTTTCAATGTCATCCTTGATTTTCCATATGTTTCTGAGATTAAATAACGCGTGTCTCCTGAATAGGTCTTATTGTTCTTAGTTTCTGAGATTAAATAACGCGTCTCTCCCGAAAAGATCTTATTGTTCTTAGTTTCTGAGATTAAATAACACGTGTTTCCTGAATAGGTCTTATTGTTCTTAGTTACTGAGATTAAATAACGTGTGTCTACTGCGTAGCTCTTATTGTTCTTAGTTTCTAAGATTAAATAACGTGTGTCTCCTGCGTAGCTCTTATTGTTCTTAGTTTCTGAGATTAAATACATCGTGTTTCCTGAATAGCTCTTATTGTCCTTAGTTTCTGAGATTGAATAACGCGAGTCTCCTGAATAGGTCTTATTGTTCTTAGTTTCTGAGATTAAATAACGCGTGTTCCCTGAATAGCTCTTATTGTTCTTAGTTTCTGAGATAAAATAACGCGTCTCTCCCGAAACGATCTTATTGTTCTTAGTTTCTGAGATTAAATAACACGTGTTTCCTGAATAGGTCTTATTGTTCTTAGTTACTGAGATTAAATAACGTGTGTCTCCTGCGTAGCTCTTATTGATCTTAGTTTCTGAGATTAAATAAAGCGTGTTTCCTGAATAGGTCTTATTGTTCTTAGTTTCTGAGATTAAATAACGCGTGTTTCCTGAATAGGTCTTATTGTTCTTAGTTACTGAGATTAAATAACGTGTGACTACTGCGTAGCTCTTATTGTTCTTAGTTTCTAAGATTAAATAACGTGTGTCTCCTGCGTAGCTCTACTTATTGATCTTAGTTTCTGAGATTAAATAAAGCGTGTTTCCTGAATAGGTCTTATTGTTCTTAGTTTCTGAGATTAAATAACGCGAGTCTCCTGAATAGGTCTTATTGTTCTTAGTTTCTGAGATTAAATAACACGTGTTTCCTGAATAGGTCTTATTGTTCTTAGTTACTGAGATTAAATAACGTGTGTCTACTGCGTAGCTCTTATTGTTCTTAGTTTCTAAGATTAAATAACGTGTGTCTCCTGCGTAGCTCTTATTGTTCTTAGTTTCTGAGATTAAATACATCGTGTTTCCTGAATAGGTCTTATTGTCCTTAGTTTCTGAGATTAAATAACGCGAGTCTCCTGAATAGGTGTTATTGTTCTTAGTTTCTGAGATTAAATAACGCGTGTTCCCTGAATAGCTCTTATTGTTCTTAGTTTCTGAGATTAAATAACGCGTCTCTCCCGAAAAGATCTTATTGTTCTTAGTTTCTGAGATTAAATAACACGTGTTTCCTGAATAGGTCTTATTGTTCTTAGTTACTGAGATTAAATAACGTGTGTCTACTGCGTAGCTCTTATTGTTCTTAGTTTCTAAGATTAAATAACGTGTGTCTCCTGCGTAGCTCTTATTGTTCTTAGTTTCTGAGATTAAATAAAGCGTGTTTCCTGAATAGGTCTTATTGTTCTTAGTTTCTGAGATTAAATAACGCGAGTCTCCTGAATAGGTCTTATTGTTCTTAGTTTCTGAGATTAAACAACGCCAGTCTCCTGAATAGGTCTTTTTGTTCTTAGTTTCTGAGATTAAACAACACGAGTCTCCTGAATAGGTCTTATTGTTCTTAGTTTCTGAGATTAAATAACGCGAGTCTCCTGAATAGGTCTTATTGTTCTTAGTTTCTGAGATTAAACAACACGAGTCTCCTGAATAGGTCTTATTGTTCTTAGTTTCTGAGATTAAATAACGCATGTCTCCTGCGTAGCTCTTATTGTTCTTAGTTTCTGAGATTAAATAACGCGAGTCTCCTGAATAGGTCTTATTGTTCTTAGTTTCTGAGATTAAACAACACGAGTCTCCTGAATGGGTCTTATTGTTCTTAGTTTCTGATATTAAATAACGCATGTCTCGTGCGTAGCTCTTATTGTTCTTAATTTCTGAGATTAAATAACGTGAATCTCCTGAATAGGTCTTATTGTTCTTAGTTTCTGAGATTAAACAACGCATGTCTCCTGCGTAGCTCTTATTGTTCTTAGTTTCTGAGATTAAATAACGCGTCTCCTGAATAGGTCTTATTGTTCTTAGTTTCTGAGATTAAATAACGCGAGTCTCCTGAATAGGTCTTATTGTTCTTAGTTTCTGAGATTAAATAACGCATGTCTCCTGCGTAGCTCTTATTGTTCTTAGTTTCTGAGATTAAATAATGTATGTCTCCTGAATAGGTCTTATTGTTCTTAATTTCTGAGATTAAACAACGAATGTCTCCTGCGTAGCTCTTATTGTTCTTAGTTTCTGAGATTAAATAACGCGAGTCTCCTGAATAGGTCTTATTGTTCTTAGTTTCTGAGATTAAACAACGCATGTCTCCTGCGTAGCTCTTATTGTTCTTAGTTTCTGAGATTAAATAACGCGAGTCTCCTGAATAGGTCTTATTGTTCTTAGTTTCTGAGATTAAATAACGCGAGTCTCCTGAATAGGTCTTATTGTTCTTAGTTTCTGAGATTAAATAACGCATGTCTCCTGCGTAGCTCTTATTGTTCTTAGTTTCTGAGATTAAATAATGTATGTCTCCTGAATAGGTCTTATTGTTCTTAGTTTCTGAGATTAAATAACGCATGTCTCCTGCGTAGCTCTTATTGTTCTTAGTTTCTGAGATTAAATAACGCGAGTCTCCTGAATAGGTCTTATTGTTCTTAGTTTCTGAGATTAAATAACGCATATCTCCTGCGTAGCTCTTATTGTTCTTAGTTTCTGAGATTAAATAACGCGAGTCTCCTGAATAGGTCTTATTGTTCTTAGTTTCTGAGATTAAACAACACGAGTCTCCTGAATGGGTCTTATTGTTCTTAGTTTCTGATATTAAATAACGCATGTCTCGTGCGTAGCTCTTATTGTTCTTAATTTCTGAGATTAAATACACGAGTCTCCTGAATAGGTCTTATTGTTCTTAGTTTCTGAGATTAAACAACGCATGTCTCCTGCGTAGCTCTTATTGTTCTTAGTTTCTGAGATTAAATAACGCGAGTCTCCTGAATAGGTCTTATTGTTCTTAGTTTCTGAGATTAAATAACGCATGTCTCCTGCGTAGCTCTTATTGTTCTTAGTTTCTGAGATTAAATAATGCGAGTCTCCTGAATAGGTCTTATTGTTCTTAGTTTCTGAGATTAAACAACACGAGTCTCCTGAATAGGTCTTATTGTTCTTAGTTTCTGAGATTAAATAACGCGAGTCTCCTGAATAGGTCTTATTGTTCTTAGTTTCTGAGATTAAACAACACGAGTCTCCTGAATAGGTCTTATTGTTCTTAGTTTCTGAGATTAAATAAAGCATGTCTCCTGCGTAGCTCTTATTGTTCTTAGTTTCTGAGATTAAATAACGCGAGTCTCCTGAATAGGTCTTATTGTTCTTAGTTTCTGAGATTAAACAACACGAGTCTCCTGAATAGGTCTTATTGTTCTTAGTTTCTGAGATTAAATAACGCATGTCTCCTGCGTAGCTCTTATTGTTCTTAGTTTCTGAGATTAAATAACGCGAGTCTCCTGAATAGGTCTTATTGTTCTTAGTTTCTGAGATTAAACAACGCATGTCTCCTGCGTAGCTCTTATTGTTCTTAGTTTCTGAGATTAAACAACACGAGTCTCCTGAATAGGTCTTATTGTTCTTAGTTTCTGAGATTAAATAACGCATGTCTCCTGCGTAGGTCTTATTGTTCTTAGTTTCTGAGATTAAATAACGCGAGTCTCCTGAATAGGTCTTATTGTTCTTAGTTTCTGAGATTAAACAACACGAGTCTCCTGAATAGGTCTTATTGTTCTTAGTTTCTGAGATTAAATAAAGCATGTCTCCTGCGTAGCTCTTATTGTTCTTAGTTTCTGAGATTAAATAACGCGAGTCTCCTGAATAGCTCTTATTGTTCTTAGTTTCTGAGATTAAACAACACGAGTCTCCTGAATAGGTCTTATTGTTCTTAGTTTCTGAGATTAAATAACGTGTGTCTCCTGAATAGGTCTTATTGTTCTTAGTTTCTGAGATTAAATAACGCATGTCTCCTGCGTAGCTCTTATTGTTCTTAGTTTCTGAGATTAAATAACGCGAGTCTCCTGAATAGGTCTTATTGTTCTTAGTTTCTGAGATTAAACAACGCATGTCTCCTGCGTAGCTCTTATTGTTCTTAGTTTCTGAGATTAAATAACGTGTGTCTCCTGAATAGGTCTTATTGTTCTTAGTTTCTGAGATTAAATAACGTGTGTCTCCTGAATAGGTCTTATTGTTCTTAGTTTCTGAGATTAAACAACGCATGTCTCCTGAGTAGCTCTTATTGTTCTTAGTTTCTGAGATTAAATAACGCGAGTCTCCTGAATAGGTCTTATTGTTCTTAGTTTCTGAGATTAAATAACGCGAGTCTCCTGAATAGGTCTTATTGTTCTTAGTTTCTGAGATTAAACAACACAAGTCTCCTGAATAGGTCTTATTGTTCTTAGTTTCTGAGATTAAATAACGCGAGTCTCCTGAAAAGGTCTTATTGTTCTTAGTTTCTGAGATTAAACAACACGAGTCTCCTGAAGAGGTCTTATTGTTCTTAGTTTCTGAGATTAAATAACGCATGTCTCCTGCGTAGCTCTTATTGTTCTTAGTTTCTGAGATTAAACAACACGAGTCTCCTGAATAGGTCTTATTGTTCTTAGTTTCTGAGATTAAATAACGCATGTCTCCTGCATAGTTCTTATTGTTCTTAGTTTCTGAGATTAAATAACGCGAGTCTCCTGAATAGGTCTTATTGTTCTTAGTTTCTGAGATTAAACAACACGAGTCTCCTGAATAGGTCTTATTGTTCTTAGTTTCTGAGATTAAATAACGCATGTCTCCTGCGTAGCTCTTATTGTTCTTAGTTTCTGAGATTAAATAACGCAAGTCTCCTGAATAGGTCTTATTGTTCTTAGTTTCTGAGATTAAATAACGCGAGTCTCCTGAATAGGTCTTATTGTTCTTAGTTTCTGAGATTAAACAACGCATGTCTCCTGCGTAGCCCTTATTGTTCTTAGTTTCTGAGATTAAATAACGCAAGTCTCCTGAATAGGTCTTATTGTTCTTAGTTTCTGAGATTAAATAACGCATGTCTCCTGCGTAGCTCTTATTGTTATTAGTTTCTGAGATTAAATAACGTGTGTCTCCTGAATAGGTCTTATTGTTCTTAGTTTCTGAGATTAAATAACTCGAGTCTCCTGAATAGGTCTTATTGTTCTTAGTTTCTGAGATTAAATAACGCGAGTCTCCTGAATAGGTCTTATTGTTCTTAGTTTCTGAGATTAAACAACGCATGTCTCCTGCGTAGCTCTTATTGTTCTTAGTTTCTGAGATTAAATAACGCATGTCTCCTGCGTAGCTCTTATTGTTCTTAGTTTCTGAGATTAAACAACGTGTGTCTCCTGAATAGGTCTTATTGTTCTTAGTTTCTGAGATTAAATAACGCATGTCTCCTGCATAGCTCTTATTGTTCTTAGTTTCTGAGATTAAATAACGCATGTCTCCTGCTTAGCTCTTATTGTTCTTAGTTTCTGAGATTAAATAACGCAAGTCTCCTGAATAGGTCTTATTGTTCTTAGTTTCTGAGATTAAATAACGCGAGTCTCCTGAATAGGTCTTATTGTTCTTAGTTTCTGAGATTAAACAACGCATGTCTCCTGCGTAGCCCTTATTGTTCTTAGTTTCTGAGATTAAATAACGCAAGTCTCCTGAATAGGTCTTATTGTTCTTAGTTTCTGAGATTAAATAACGCATGTCTCCTGCGTAGCTCTTATTGTTATTAGTTTCTGAGATTAAATAACGTGTGTCTCCTGAATAGGTCTTATTGTTCTTAGTTTCTGAGATTAAATAACGCGAGTCTCCTGAATAGGTCTTATTGTTCTTAGTTTCTGAGATTAAATAACGCGAGTCTCCTGAATAGGTCTTATTGTTCTTAGTTTCTGAGATTAAATAACGCATGTCTCCTGCGTAGCTCTTATTGTTCTTAGTTTCTGAGATTAAACAACGTGTGTCTCCTGAATAGGTCTTATTGTTCTTAGTTTCTGAGATTAAACAACGTGTGTCTCCTGAATAGGTCTTATTGTTCTTAGTTTCTGAGATTAAATAGCGTGTGTCTCCTGAATAGGTCTTATTGTTCTTAGTTTCTGAGATTAAACAACGCATGTCTCCTGCGTAGCTCTTATTGTTCTTAGTTTCTGAGATTAAACAACGTGTGTCTCCTGAATAGGTCTTATTGTTCTTAGTTTCTGAGATTAAACAACGTGTGTCTCCTGAATAGGTCTTATTGTTCTTAGGTTCTGATATTAAATAACGCGAGTCTCCTGAATAGGTCTTATTGTTCTTAGTTTCTGAGATTAAATAAAGCGTGTCTCCTGCGTAGCTCTTATTGTTCTTAGTTTCTGAGATTAAATAACGCATGTCTCCTGCGTAGCTCTTATTGTTCTTAGTTTCTGAGATTAAACAACGCATGTCTCCTGAGTAGCTCTTATTGTTCTTAGTTTCTGAGATTAAACAACACGAGTCTCCTGAATAGGTCTTATTGTTCTTAGTTTCTGAGATTAAATAACGCATGTCTCCTGCGTAGCTCTTATTGTTCTTAGTTTCTGAGATTAAATAACGCGAGTCTCCTGAATACGTCTTATTGTTCTTAGTTTCTGAGATTAAACAACACGAGTCTCCTGAATAGGTCTTATTGTTCTTAGTTTCTGAGATTAAATAACGCATGTCTCCTGCGTAGCTCTTATTGTTCTTAGTTTCTGAGATTAAATAACGCGAGTCTCCTGAATAGGTCTTATTGTTCTTAGTTTCTGAGATTAAACAACGCATGTCTCCTGCGTAGCTCTTATTGTTCCTAGTTTCTGAGATTAAATAACGCATGTCTCCTGCGTAGCTCTTATTGTTCTTAGTTTCTGAGATTAAATAGCGTGTGTCTCCTGAATAGGTCTTATTGTTCTTAGTTTCTGAGATTAAACAACGCATGTCTCCTGCGTAGCTCTTATTGTTCTTAGTTTCTGAGATTAAATAACGTGTCTCCCTATATAGGTCTTATTGTTCTTAGTTTCTGAGATTAAATAAAGCGTGTTTCCTGCGTAGCTTTTATTGTTCTTAGTTACTGAGATTAAACAACGCGAGTCTCCTAAATAGGTCTTATTGCTCTTAGTTTCTGAGATTAAAAAACGTGTGTCTCCTGCGTAGCTCTTATTGTTCTTAGTTTCTGAGATTAAAAAACGCATGTCTCCTGCGTAGCTCTTATTGTTCTTAGTTTCTGTGATTTAATAACGCATGTCTCCTGCGTAGCTCTTATTGTTCTTAGTTTCTGAGATTAAAAAACGCATGTCTCCTGCGTAGCTCTTATTGTTCTTAGTTTCTGAGATTAAACAACGCATGTCTCCTGCGTAGCTCTTATTGTTCTAAGTTTCTGAGATTAAAAAACGCATGTCTCCTGCGTAGCTCTTATTGTTCTTAGTTTCTGTGATTTAATAACGCGAGTCTCCTGAATAGGTCTTATTGTTCTTAGTTTCTGAGATTAAATAAAGCGAGTCTCCTGCGTAGCTCTTATTGTTCTTGTACCAACGTCAACTATTGTTCGGTTACAACATATCTACCATTGAATACAACACATTATGTACCAAGGCAACGTCAACTTATGTTAGGTCACAACATAACGCGTGTTTCCTGCGTAGCTTTTATTGTTCTTATTTTCTGAGATTAAATAACGCGTGTTTCCTGAATAGGTCTTATTGTTCTTAGTTACTGAGATTAAACAACGCGAGTCTCCTGAATAGGTCTTATTGTTCTTAGTTTCTGAGATTAAATAACGCAAGTCTCCTGAATAGGTCTTATTGTTCTTAGTTTCTGAGATTAAACAACGCATGTCTCCTGCATAGCTCTTATTGTTCTTAGTTTCTGAGATTAAATAACGTGTGTCTCCTGAATAGGTCTTATTGTTCTTAGTTTCTGAGATTAAACAACGCATGTCTCCTGCGTAGCTCTTATTGTTCTTAGGTTCTGAGATTAAATAACGCGAGTCTCCTGAATAGGTCTTATTGTTCTTAGTTTCTGAGATTAAACAACGCGAGTCTCCTGAATAGGTCTTATTGTTCTTAGTTTCTGAGATTAAACAACACGAGTCTCCTGAATAGGTCTTATTGTTCTTAGTTTCTGAGATTAAATAACGCATGTCTCCTGCGTAGCTCTTATTGTTCTTAGTTTCTGAGATTAAATAACGCGAGTCTCCTGAATAGGTCTTATTGTTCTTAGTTTCTGAGATTAAACAACGCATGTCTCCTGCTTAGCTCTTATTGTTCTTAGTTTCTGAGATTAAATAACGCATGTCTCCTGCGTAGCTCTTATTGTTCTTAGTTTCTGAGATTAAATAACGCGAGTCTCCTGAATAGGTCTTATTGTTCTTAGTTTCTGAGATTAAACAACGCGAGTCTCCTGAATAGGTCTTATTGTTCTTAGTTTCTGAGATTAAATAACGCGAGTCTCCTGAATAGGTCTTATTGTTCTTAGTTTCTGAGATTAAATAAAGCGAGTCTCCTGCGTAGCTCTTATTGTTCTTGTACCAACGTCAACTATTGTTAGGTTACAACATATCTACCATTGAATACAACACATTATGTACCAAGGCAACGTCAACTTATGTTAGGTCACAACATAACTACTTTCGAATACAACACATTATGTACCAAGGCAACGTCAACTTATGTTAGGTCACAACATAACTACTATTGAATACAACACATTATGTACCAAGGCAACGTCAAATAAAGTTAGGTCACAACATATCTACAATTGAATTCAACACATTATATACCAAGGCAACGTCAACTAATGTTAGGTAACAACATATCTACCATTGAATACAACATTTATGTACCAAGGCAACGTCAACTAATGTTAGGTCACAACATATCTACCATTGAATTCAACACAGTATGTACCAAGGTAACGTCAACTAATGTTAGGTAACAACATAACTACTATTGAATACAACACATTATGTACCAAGGCAACGTCAACTAATGTTAGGTAACAACATATCTACCATTGAATACAACACATTATGTACCAAGGCAACGTCAACTAATGTTAGGTAACAACATAACTACTATTGAATACAAAACATTATGTACCAAGGCAACGTCAACTAATGTTAGGTTACAACATATCTACCAATGAATACAACACATTATGTACCAAGGCAACGTCAACTAACGTTAGGTAACAACATAGATCTATTGTATACACCATAATGTGTACCCAGTCAACATCAACTTATGTTAGGTAACAACATATCTAATGTATACACCATAATGTGTACCCAGTCAACATCAACTCATGTTAGGTAACAACGTATCCAATGTATATTTATAATGTGTACCCAGTCAACATCAACTCATTTTAGGTAACAACATATCCAATGTTTACATCATAATGTGTACCCAGTCAACATCAACTTATGTTAGGTAACAACATATCCAATGTATACATCATAATGTGTACCCAGTCAACATCAACTCATGTTAGGTAACAACGTATCCAATGTATATTTATAATGTGTACCCAGTCAAAATCAACTCATTTTAGGTAACAACATATCCAATGTATACATCATAATGTGTACCCAGTCAACATCAACTTATGTTAGGTAACAACATATACAATGTATACATCATAATGTGTACCCAGTCAACATCAACTCATTTAAGGTAACAACATATCCAATGTATATTTATAATGTGTACCCAGTCAACATCAACTCATGTTAGGTAACAACATATCCAATGTATACATCATAATGTGTACCCAGTCAACATCAACTCATGTTAGGTAACAACATATCCAATGTATACATCATAATGTGTACCCAGTCAACATCAACTCATGTAAGGTAACAACATATCCAATGTATATTTTATAATGTGTACCCAGTCAACATCAACTTATGTTAGGTAACAACATATCCAATGTATATTTTATAATGTGTACCCAGTCAACATCAACTCATTATAGGTAACAACATATCTAATGTATACACCATAATGTGTACCCAGTCAACATCAACTCATTTTAGGTAACAACATATCCAATGTATACATCATAATGTGTACCCAGTCAACATCAACTCATTTAGGTAACAACACATCCAATGTATACATCATAATGTGTACCCAGTCAACATCAACTCATGTAAGGTAACAACATATCCAATGTATATATCATAATGTGTACCCAGTCAACATCAACTCATGTAAGGTAACAACACATCCAATGTATACATCATAATGTGTACCCAGTCAACATCAACTCATGTTAGGTAACAACATATCCAATGTATATTTATAATGTGTACCCAGTCAACATCAACAAATGTTAGGTAACAACATATCCAATGTATACATCATAATGTGTACCAAGTCAACATCAACTCATTTAGGTAACAACACATCCAATGTATACATCATAATGTGTACCCAGTCAACATCAACTCATGTAAGGTAACAACATATCCAATGTATATATCATAATGTGTACCCAGTCAACATCAACTCATGTAAGGTAACAACACATCCAATGTATACATCATAATGTGTACCCAGTCAACATCAACTCATGTTAGGTAACAACATATCCAATGTATATTTATAATGTGTACCCAGTCAACATCAACTCATGTAAGGTAACAACATATCCAATGTATACATCATAATGTGTACCCAGTCAACATCAACTCATTTAGGTAACAACACATCCAATGTATACATCATAATGTGTACCAAGTCAACATCAACTCATGTTAGGTAACAACATATCCAATGTATATATCATAATGTGTACCCAGTCAACATCAACTCATGTAAGGTAACAACACATCCAATGTATACATCATAATGTGTACCCAGTCAACATCAACTCATGTTAGGTAACAACATATCCAATGTATACACCATACTGTGTACCCAGTCAACATCAACTCATGTTAGGTAACAACATATCCAATGCATACATCATAATGTGTACCCAGTCAACATCAACTCATTTTAGGTAACAACATATCTAATGTATACACCATAATGTGCACCCAGTCAACATCAACTCATGTAAGGTAACAACATATCCAATGTATATCTATAATGTGTACCCAGTCAACATCAACTCATTTTAGGTAACAACATATCCAATGTTTACATCATAATGTGTACCCAGTCAACATCAACTCATTTTAGGTAACAACGTATCCAATGTATATTTATAATGTGTACCCAGTCAACATCAACTCATGGTAGGTAACAACATATCCAATGTATACATCATAATGTGTACCCAGTCAACATCAACTCATGTAAGGTAACAACATATCCAATGTATATTTTATAATGTGTACCCAGTCAACATCAACTTATGTTAGGTAACAACATATCCAATGTATATTTTATAATGTGTACCCAGTCAACATCAACTTATGTTAGGTAACAACATATCTAATGTATACATCACAATGTGTACCCAGTCAACATCAACTCATTTTAGGTAACAACATATCCAATGTATACACCACAATGTGTACCCAGTCAACATCAACTCATTTTAGGTAACAACATATCCAATGTATACATCATAATGTGTACCCAGTCAACATCAACTCATTTAGGTAACAACATATCTAATGTATACACCATAATGTGTACCCAGTCAACATCAACTCATTTAGGTAACAACACATCCAATGTATACATCATAATGTGTACCCAGTCAACATCAACTCATGTAAGGTAACAACATATCCAATGTATACATCATAATGTGTACCCAGTCAACATCAACTCATGTAAGGTAACAACACATCCAATGTATACATCATAATGTGTACCCAGTCAACATCAACTCATGTTAGGTAACAACATATCCAATGTATATTTATAATGTGTACCCAGTCAACATCAACAAATGTTAGGTAACAACATATCCAATGTATACATCATAATGTGTACCCAGTCAACATCAACTCATTTAGGTAACAACACATCCAATGTATACATCATAATGTGTACCCAGTCAACATCAACTCATGTAAGGTAACAACATATCCAATGTATATATCATAATGTGTACCCAGTCAACATCAACTCATGTAAGGTAACAACACATCCAATGTATACATCATAATGTGTACCCAGTCAACATCAACTCATGTTAGGTAACAACATATCCAATGTATATTTATAATGTGTACCCAGTCAACATCAACTCATGTAAGGTAACAACATATCCAATGTATACATCATAATGTGTACCCAGTCAACATCAACTCATGTAAGGTAACAACATATCCAATGTATATATCATAATGTGTACCCAGTCAACATCAACTCATGTAAGGTAACAACACATCCAATGTATACATCATAATGTGTACCCAGTCAACATCAACTCATGTTAGGTAACAACATATCCAATGTATATTTATAATGTGTACCCAGTCAACATCAACTCATGTTAGGTAACAACATATCCAATGTATACATCATAATGTGTACCCAGTCAACATCAACTCATTTTAGGTAACAACATATCTAATGTATACACCATAATGTGTACCCAGTCAACATCAACTCATGTAAGGTAACAACATATCCAATGTATATCTATAATGTGTACCCAGTCAACATCAACTCATTTTAGGTAACAACATATCCAATGTTTACATCATAATGTGTACCCAGTCAACATCAACTCATTTTAGGTAACAACGTATCCAATGTATATTTATAATGTGTACCCAGTCAACATCAACTCATGGTAGGTAACAACATATCCAATGTATACATCATAATGTGTACCCAGTCAACATCAACTCATGTAAGGTAACAACATATCCAATGTATATTTTATAATGTGTACCCAGTCAACATCAACTTATGTTAGGTAACAACATATCCAATGTATATTTTATAATGTGTACCCAGTCAACATCAACTTATGTTAGGTAACAACATATCTAATGTATACATCACAATGTGTACCCAGTCAACATCAACTCATTTTAGGTAACAACATATCCAATGTATACACCACAATGTGTACCCAGTCAACATCAACTCATTTTAGGTAACAACATATCCAATGTATACATCATAATGTGTACCCAGTCAACATCAACTCATTTAGGTAACAACATATCTAATGTATACACCATAATGTGTACCCAGTCAACATCAACTCATTTTAGGTAACAACATATCCAATGTATACATCATAATGTGTACCAAGTCAACATCAACTCATTTAGGTAACAACACATCCAATGTATACATCATAATGTGTACCCAGTCAACATCAACTCATTTTAGGTAGCAACATATCCAATGTATATATCATAATGTGTACCCAGTCAACATCAACTCATGTAAGGTAACAACACATCCAATGTATACATCATAATGTGTACCCAGTCAACATCAACTCATGTAAGGTAACAACATATCCAATGTATATTTATAATGTGTACCCAGTCAACATCAACTCATTTTAGGTAACAACATATCTAATGTATACACCATAATGTGTACCCAGTCAACATCAACTCATTTTAGGTAACAACATATCCAATGTATACATCATAATGTGTACCCAGTCAACATCAACTAATTTAGGTAACAACACATCCAATGTATACATCATAATGTGTACCCAGTCAACATCAACTCATGTAAGGTAACAACATATCCAATGTATATATCATAATGTGTACCCAGTCAACATCAACTCATGTAAGGTAACAACACATCCAATGTATACACCATAATGTGTACCCAGTCAACATCAACTCATGTAAGGTAACAACATATCCAATGTATACATCATAATGTGTACCCAGTCAACATCAACTCATGTTAGGTAACAACATATCCAATGTATACATCATAATGTGTACCCAGTCAACATCAACTCATTTTAGGTAACAACATATCCAATGTATATTTATAATGTGTACCCAGTCAACATCAACTCATTTAGGTAACAACACATCCAATGTATACACCATAATGTGTACCCAGTCAACATCAACTCATGTAAGGTAACAACATATACAATGTATACATCATAATGTGTACCCAGTCAACATCAACTCATGTAAGGTAACAACATATCCAATGTATATATCATAATGTGTACCCAGTCAACATCAACTCATTTAGGTAACAACATATCCAATGTTTACACCATAATGTGTACCCAGTCAACATCAACTCATTTAGGTAACAACATATCCAATGTTTACACCATAATGTGTACCCAGTCAACATCAACTCATTTAGGTAACAACATATCCAATGTTTACACCATAATGTGTACCCAGTCAACATCAACTCATTTAGGTAACAACATATCCAATGTATACATCATATTGTGTACCCAGTCAACATCAACTCATGTAAGGTAACAACATATCCAATGTATATATCATAATGTGTACCCAGTCAACATCAACTCATTTAGGTAACAACATATCCAATGTTTACACCATAATGTGTACCCAGTCAACATCAACTCATTTAGGTAACAACATATCCAATGTATACACCATAATGTGTACCCAGTCAACATCAACTCATGTAAGGTAACAACATATCCAATGTATACACCATAATGTGTACCCAGTCAACATCAACTCATGTAAGGTAACAACATATCCAATGTATACACCATAATGTGTACCCAGTCAACATCAACTCATGTAAGGTAACAACATATCCAATGTATACATCATAATGTGTACCCAGTCAACATCAACTCATTTTAGGTAACAACATATCCAATGTATATTTATAATGTGTACCCAGTCAACATCAACTCATGTAAGGTAACAACATATCCAATGTATACACCATAATGTGTACCCAGTCAACATCAACTCATGTAAGGTAACAACATATCCAATGTATACACCATAATGTGTACCCAGTCAACATCAACTCATTTAGGTAACAACATATCCAATGTATACATCATAATGTGTACCCAGTCAACATCAACTCATGTAAGGTAACAACATATCCAATGTATACACCATAATGTGTACCCAGTCAACATCAACTCATGTAAGGTAACAACATATCCAATGTATATTTATAATGTGTACCCAGTCAACATCAACTCATGTAAGGTAACAACATATCCAATGTATACACCATAATGTGTACCCAGTCAACATCAACTCATGTAAGGTAACAACATATCCAATGTATATTTATAATGTGTACCCAGTCAACATCAACTCATGTAAGGTAACAACATATCCAATGTATATTTATAATGTGTACCCAGTCAACATCAACTCATGTAAGGTAACAACATATCCAATGTATATTTATAATGTGTACCCAGTCAACATCAACTCATGTAAGGTAACAACATATCCAATGTATACACCATAATGTGTACCCAGTCAACATCAACTCATTTAGGTAACAACATATCCAATGTATACACCATAATGTGTACCCAGTCAACATCAACTCATGTAAGGTAACAACATATCCAATGTATACACCATAATGTGTACACAGTCAACATCAACTCATTTAGGTAACAACATATCCAATGTATACACCATAATGTGTACCCAGTCAACATCAACTCATGTAAGGTAACAACATATCCAATGTATACACCATAATGTGTACCCAGTCAACATCAACTCATGTAAGGTAACAACATATCCAATGTATACACCATAATGTGTACCCAGTCAACATCAACTCATGTAAGGTAACAACATATCCAATGTATACACCATAATGTGTACCCAGTCAACATCAACTCATGTAAGGTAACAACATATCCAATGTATACACCATAATGTGTACCCAGTCAACATCAACTCATGTAAGGTAACAACATATCCAATGTATATATCATAATGTGTACCCAGTCAACATCAACTCATGTAAGGTAACAACATATCCAATGTATACACCATAATGTGTACCCAGTCAACATCAACTCATGTAAGGTAACAACATATCCAATGTATACACCATAATGTGTACCCAGTCAACATCAACTCATGTAAGGTAACAACATATCCAATGTATACACCATAATGTGTACCCAGTCAACATCAACTCATGTAAGGTAACAACATATCCAATGTATATATCATAATGTGTACCCAGTCAACATCAACTCATGTAAGGTAACAACATATCCAATGTATACACCATAATGTGTACCCAGTCAACATCAACTCATTTAGGTAACAACATATCCAATGTTTACACCATAATGTGTACCCAGTCAACATCAACTCATTTAGGTAACAACATATCCAATGTTTACACCATAATGTGTACCCAGTCAACATCAACTCATTTAGGTAACAACATATCCAATGTATACACCATAATGTGTACCCAGTCAACATCAACTCATGTAAGGTAACAACATATCCAATGTATACATCATATTGTGTACCCAGTCAACATCAACTCATGTAAGGTAACAACATATCCAATGTATATATCATAATGTGTACCCAGTCAACATCAACTCATTTAGGTAACAACATATCCAATGTTTACACCATAATGTGTACCCAGTCAACATCAACTCATTTAGGTAACAACATATCCAATGTTTACACCATAATGTGTACCCAGTCAACATCAACTCATTTAGGTAACAACATATCCAATGTTTACACCATAATGTGTACCCAGTCAACATCAACTCATTTAGGTAACAACATATCCAATGTATACACCATATTGTGTACCCAGTCAACATCAACTCATGTAAGGTAACAACATATCCAATGTATACACCATAATGTGTACCCAGTCAACATCAACTCATGTAAGGTAACAACATATCCAATGTATACACCATAATGTGTACCCAGTCAACATCAACTCATGTAAGGTAACAACATATCCAATGTATACATCATAATGTGTACCCAGTCAACATCAACTCATTTTAGGTAACAACATATCCAATGTATATTTATAATGTGTACCCAGTCAACATCAACTCATGTAAGGTAACAACATATCCAATGTATACACCATAGTGTGTACCCAGTCAACATCAACTCATGTAAGGTAACAACATATCCAATGTATACACCATAATGTGTACCCAGTCAACATCAACTCATTTAGGTAACAACATATCCAATGTATACATCATAATGTGTACCCAGTCAACATCAACTCATGTAAGGTAACAACATATCCAATGTATACACCATAATGTGTACCCAGTCAACATCAACTCATGTAAGGTAACAACATATCCAATGTATATTTATAATGTGTACCCAGTCAACATCAACTCATGTAAGGTAACAACATATCCAATGTATACACCATAATGTGTACCCAGTCAACATCAACTCATGTAAGGTAACAACATATCCAATGTATATTTATAATGTGTACCCAGTCAACATCAACTCATGTAAGGTAACAACATATCCAATGTATACACCATAATGTGTACCCAGTCAACATCAACTCATGTAAGGTAACAACATATCCAATGTATACACCATAATGTGTACCCAGTCAACATCAACTCATGTAAGGTAACAACATATCCAATGTATACACCATAATGTGTACACAGTCAACATCAACTCATTTAGGTAACAACATATCCAATGTATACACCATAATGTGTACCCAGTCAACATCAACTCATGTAAGGTAACAACATATCCAATGTATACACCATAATGTGTACCCAGTCAACATCAACTCATGTAAGGTAACAACATATCCAATGTATACACCATAATGTGTACCCAGTCAACATCAACTCATGTAAGGTAACAACATATCCAATGTATACACCATAATGTGTACCCAGTCAACATCAACTCATGTAAGGTAACAACATATCCAATGTATACACCATAATGTGTACCCAGTCAACATCAACTCATGTAAGGTAACAACATATCCAATGTATATATCATAATGTGTACCCAGTCAACATCAACTCATGTAAGGTAACAACATATCCAATGTATACACCATAATGTGTACCCAGTCAACATCAACTCATGTAAGGTAACAATATATCCAATGTATACACCATAATGTGTACCCAGTCAACATCAACTCATGTAAGGTAACAACATATCCAATGTATACACCATAATGTGTACCCAGTCAACATCAACTCATGTTAGGTAACAACATATCCAATGTATATTTATAATGTGTACACAGTCAACATCAACTCATGTAAGGTAACAACATATCCAATGTTTACACCATAATGTGTACCCAGTCAACATCAACTCATGTAAGGTAACAACACATCCAATGTATATATCATAATGTGTACCCAGTCAACATCAACTCATGTAAGGTAACAACATATCCAATGTATACACCATAATGTGTACCCAGTCAATATCCTTAATAGTTTTCATGCTACCTTACGCAGTTTTCATATTCAACTAAGTGAGATGTTTGCTTTCTCAAATGACTGACTCTTGTAGTTCTAATTCTTCGAATTCTTTGTTCAGACATGGAAATTTATCTCGTATGATTTTTTTAATCAAATAACAAATAAGTTGAGCACTTATTGATATCTGATAGTATATGTTATTTATCATATATATTTGCTTCTTTCGCAAAGTCACATATTTTCAAATTTCATTATAGGCCTACTGATTATATAAAGATTGTAGAAAGTGGAGGACAGAAATTGTCCACTTTCGACTTTAATATGTCAGGACTTCCTGTTGTTAAACTAACCATAGCATATATATATAATAATAAATAATATATAAATCATATTTCCATGAAATTGGATGAAAAGGGGAGGTATGTTGATACTTTAAACTACTCTCCATTTGCTATCAATTCACTTCCACATAAAGGGAAGAGCTATCATATTAAGTCACATGGAAAACAGTATTGGCTATATTAATAGTTTAGCATGTTTCAACAAGGCCGTCTTCCAAATAACAGCCCTTTAGCATACATTTAACAATACAATGATGATGACCTTTTGTAAAATTGTATGAAAACTGGTCACAGGTATCTCAAGGGAAGTAACTCTTTCAAAATCTGCGCCTCGTGCTGCTGTATTTCAATGTGACCCATATCACTGAACATCATGCAACTGCGGGCCTGATACTTAGTATTCATGAGCTTTCCGCCATGATGTTCCATGAATGAGATCGTGACCTACTCGGTTACAAGTGATCGTCTGTGGCCGGTAGCCTGTATCCTATCTAGACCACAGGGCACAACCTCACACACGACAGGGGCTAGAGACGGTGCCGTATGCTGTAAGTAACACCAAGAACCCAATGGCTTGCCGTGTGCCCCTCCATATATCTAGTCTATTCCGTATTTCGGATTTGTTTATGTTGTGCAGACGCCATCTGAAGCCGGAAATCGTTAATAGAAGACAGTTCCTAAATTAAGAAACCAAACTGCAACATTACATTGCGGGAATATGGTTATATTGATAAGTTAGATTCAATATTGCTCCTTTCTCGCGCGAGAGGGTCGATAAATGACGGCTATATGGTGGTTTGCGAGAAACCAGCTGACGTATTGCGTGTTACTATTATTGTATTGATTGTGTCCTCACAGCCCACATGGAAAACGTACTCATAAAGAGACACTCTGTGATTTTCATCATATATTGTTTTGCTCTGATGAGAATGTATACGACATTGTTCATTATATAAACCAAACAAATCTCAAAATCCAAATATGTCATGATGACCATTATACGATAGATAGGCTACCTGTTTTCAATGAAAATCTCATTTTAAACGGTCAGTTCGCATTTCCAATTTACATGGATACTAGTGATGTTAACCTTTCGGTATAACCTGGTTACTGTCATTCTGAATGCTTTTCTTAAGTTTCCAAAATTACTTTTGACTGGTTGACGTCGAATGATCCGCGTCATTGTCCGGTTTTCGATCATTATAGGCTGACACAGTCTATGCTACACGATCAATTGACACTACTTATAAGGTATGTTGAGCGCACATAAATAAACACACTACCACAGACATTATTTCTCCAATGGTTAACAGTTCACAGATACAAATTTATCAAAGAAATGAAAATTCAGGTTTTATCTTTTTGTTCTAAAATTACGTTATTTCATCCAAAAATGTAAAGTTTAGTTTGTCTCTTACTGTAGACCTGTTCTTGTCAGCAGTCATGTTTAAACAATGGTTCCATTGAATGGGTTCCTCAAGGTAACATACATCATTAGGGTTCGTGTAGGCCTATGTATCTTACGGATAAGGCATAATTCAAAGAAAAACGCTGTGGCACAATTCAGGGTTCTGGGAGATCAGAGACGGCATATCGAAAACAAAATGCAGATTTAAGAAAGTTTTGGGATACTTTTAAAAAGTTGAATGTAAACACTTTGACTTGAACAGAAATATATTTAGAGGTGGAATTTCACCACAGTATTTTGATAAAAACTAACAACAATGAAAAAGACAAAAGGCATTATATAGGTATATACAACGGCCTTCAATAACAAAAGAGTGACGTCACCAAAGTGTTTTTGAGAGTTGTTGAATACAGCCGTAATCGGGTTTTATTTAAGGATTGTTTTACATGTTTTGTGCCTCTATCGATGTATAACAGCAACAAATTGTATAAAATCGCGTAGCGTAGCGCAGCGATTTTATACAAAATTTGTTGCTGTTATACATCGATAGAGGCACAAAACATGTAAAACAATCCTTATAATTACAAAATCAACATTGTAACAAAGTTTTTCCTAATTATTTTCAAAAAATCTGTCATCAATGTCGTGAAATTGTGGTTTGTTACACGAAACAATACAAAGTTGAATCAAAATTGAGAACTCCATAAACTAAAACGGCCGAAGAATTAATTTCGTTTTTGCAACCATTGACACCCATGCAATCACAATTCGTCTTAACCGGAATCCGCATTTTCGGAATAACCCTAATTAGCATATCACACGACGTTCAAAATGTCCGCCGTTTGCGAGACGCTCGGAGCGAACAAGCTTGAGGACTCGTAGTTATTAAAATGCAGTCTTTCCTGTGAATGTATGGATTGTGTTAGGGAGAAGAATGTATTTACTTGTTACAAACGCAGGTGAGAAGTGATAAGATATGTTATTATCTGTCTTTGCAACAGAACGTAACTCGCAACTGTCAAAACCGGACTTATTGCGTCAGGTGATTGTGACGTCACAAGGAATGAATGCACATGGTATGGTTGCAAATTTTTCTGCATTCATCGAGAAATGGCAGCAGATTTTTGAGCGCTCTCGTCCAATCAGAATCGCGGAAATTAGTGTAACAAAACCATTTTGTAATTATAATATTTTAAAAATAATTGTTCAAATAATTGTACATAATGGGTTTATGCTTGTTTAACAGACATCAGGTTTTATTATTTATTTAAGGATTGTTTTACATGTGTTGTGCCTCTATCGATGTATAACAGCAACAAATTGTATAAAATCGCGTAGCGTAGCGCAGCGATTTTATACAAAATTTGTTGCTGTTATACATCGATAGAGGCACAAAACATGTAAAACAATCCTTATAATTACAAAATCAACATTTTAACAAAGTTTTTCCTAATTATTTTCAAAAAATCTGTCATCAATGTCGTGAAATTGTGGTTTGTTACACGAAACAATACAAAGTTGAATCAAAATTGAGAACTCCATAAACTAAAACGGCCGAAGATTTAATTTCGTTTTCGCAACCATTGACACCCATGCAATCACAATTCGTTTTAACCGGAATCCGCATTTTCGGAATAACCCTAATTAGCATATCACACGACGTTCAAAATGTCCGCCGTTTGCCGAGCGAACAAGCTTGAGGACTCGTAGTTATTTAAATGCAGTCTTTCCGGTGAATGTATGGATTGTGTTAGGGAGAAGAATGTATTTATTTGTTACAAACGCAGGTGGGAAATGATAAGATATGTTATATCTGTCTTTGCAACAGAACGTAACTCGCAACTGTCAAAACCGAACTGTTGCGTCAAGTGATTGTGACGTCACAAGGAATGAATGCACATGGTATGGTTGCAAATTTTTCTGCATTTATCGAGAAATGGCAGCAGGTTTTTGAGCGCTCTCGTCCAATCAGAATCCCGGAAATTAGTGTAACAAATCCATTTTGTAATTAGGGGCACAATGCGCTCGCGGGTCAAGGCGAATTGACCACCGTTAATGAGACCGTTACGTAATTGATTTAGCGGGTAGCAAGGTCACGTGGTGAAGACTGGGCACTGGCCCAGCGAGATGCGGTCGTAGTTTTGACAGGGGAATCCCCTTCATGACCGATTTTTTTCAGGGAAAAAAGCTTCGTGGAGGTTTTTAAATTTTCATTTAATATTGTGAATATATATTATATAGTTTGATGTAATATTTACAAAGTATCTACTCAGTTTATTTATACAAGACATAACATCGATCGTATTTATACATTGGATGTACAATTATTCTCCTTTGAATTTGTAAACTATCATTTACAATCATAATTTATTGCTTATATGAACTTATTTCACAATTTGTCACTCTATACGAAACACTGTTTTTCATTACGAACCTGTAAAAATCCCATCTACGAACCCGTTTACTCTACGAATAAACCTACACAAAGGTATGGTTGCTTCTCTTTCATCTTATCATATTTTTTTACGAAATATTGAATGAGGGGGGGGGGGGGGGGGGGGGTATTTCCTTAACTCGTATTGAACACGATAAAAACATACCTGCTAGAAGCATCCATGTATATGATCCACTGTATTTGTTAACATCATACATGATCCATCAAGGTTTAACATATAGTGATGAAGGGGAGTCCTATGAAATAAATTTACATTCTTTTTCTGCTTTTCATTGGTCGGATTATATTCTTCAATATCATTGGTTAACATTTTGTCTGCAGAAAGGTGCCAGGACAATTGGCGGTCCCTGCCATGTACGAATACGTTAGTCACTAGTCTAGACATTCGGTCTGCAGTAAGATACCAAGACAGTCGGCGGTCACTGTTATGTACAAATTCGTTGGTCACTAGGCCAGACAATCTGTCGCCTATTGTGATGACAAGTTAGTTAGTGCCCGGACAGTTATGTCACTGTTTACGTCATACGACTAGACATTTCGCACTTTCATTGCTATAGATACACAACGTATAAAATGACAGGTGTCCGGTCGTCATAAAAGAAAATTACAGAGATAGATAAGGTGGTACTAACGAGATGTATATTTTATCATTGTATTGGGTGTGATTACAGTGATTACAAATATCAGCGATGTATTTTATTATCCTCACAATTAAACAAGTAAAAATAGTCCTGTTTATTTCACTGCCTGAAATCCAAGGAGACATTACTGTTTATGATACCTGTTAAAGAAAGATGATAAATATTTGATCTATTTGAAACATTTAGACAAAGATTAAATCTTAACTCAATTTAACAACAGCAACGCACATTCATAAAAAAAATCTTTATGAAAGGTTATAATCGGTGTTCGGTAAAAAAAAGTCCCGGTAAAAAGTCCTAATTTTGCCTAGGAAATAAGTTCTCGGAAAAAAGTCCTATTTGTAAAACCCAAAGATTTTGATTAAAAAGTTCATTTACATGTACTTTGTATATGATTCAACATACATTTATGATATCGTGATATTTGTGACATTTCTGAATCACATTAATATTTGGCATGTGATATTGAACTAAAAAATTTGTCTATTACCTCATGATAAACTCACGAAGATATATTAGTGAATGTTTTAATTTTTGGTACGTAATAAGTTTTCAGATGTTACTGGGTATGCCTAGTATTGAAGTTTGATTGGACATAAGGATGATTTTATTCGGCCATATTGTTTGGACTTATAAACAATCTCGTATCCGGTTGAGTACCGCGCGAGTAGGGCGCTGCGCAAAACAAACATCGCTGAGTAGTGGTCACGCTGATTGAGATTTCCGACCTCGTTACGCTTGGCTAATTAAGCTTTTCCAACAAATAATTAATTAACCCGCGAGCGCATTGTGCCCCTTTAAGGATTGTTTTACATGTTTTGTGCCACTATCGATGTATAACAGCAACAAATTGTATAAAATCGCTACGCTACGCTACGCGATTTTATACAAAATTTGTTGCTGTTATTTAAGGATTGTTTTACATGTTTTGTGCCTCTATCGATGTAAAACAGCAACACATTGTATAAAATCGCGCAGCGTAGCGTAGCGTAGCGATTTTATACTAAATTTGTTGCTGTTATACATCGATAGAGGTACAAAACATGTAAAACAATCCTTATAATTACAAAATCAACCTTTTAACAAGGTTTTTCTTAATTATTTTCAAAAAATCTAACGTCAGTGTCTTGGAATTGTTGTTTGTTACACGAAACAATACAAAGTTGAATCAAAATCGAGAACTCCATAAACTAAAACGGCAGAAGATTTAATTTCGTTTTCGCAACCATTGACACCAATGCAATCACAATTCGTCTTAACTGGAATCTGCATTTTCTGAATAACCCTGATTAGCATATCACACGACGTTCAAAATGTCCGCCGTTTGCAGTCGGAGCGAACAAGCTTATATAGTTATTAAAATACAGCCGTTCCGGTGAAGGTATGGATTTTGCTAGGGAGAGGAATGTGTTTACTTCTTACAAACGCAGGTGGGAAGTGATAAGATATGTTAGATCTGTCTTTGCAACAGAACGTAACTCGCAACTGTCAAAACCGGACTAATGCGTCAGATGATTGTTACGTCACAAGGAATGAATGCACGGGGTATGGTTGCCAATTTTTCTGCATTCATCGAGAAATGGCAGCAGGTTTTTCAGCGCTCTCGTCCAATCAGAATCGCAGAAATTAGTTTATCATACAATGGATAGTGTTCTCGGCATAATAAAGCCAACGGATATTTTCGATATCCGTTGGGCGTGGCTAAAGGTCATATACGGATACCGATGCAAATTTCAAAGGTCAAGGTCGGAACTTCTTTCGAAAATTCCGATGACGTCACAAGCGTTAACATTTTGAACGCCTTAGTCACGGAGAGAGGCATTACATTATGAATGATACATTGCATAAACATTAATCTAAAAAATAACAACAAAACTGTATGGGTCTTTAGTCATATGTATGACTTAGCAGTGCTAAAACACTGTCATCACGATTTGAATGAAACCGACCGAACAATTTTACTCACAGGTACCAAAGGCAGTTCAAGTCTCATGTTAAAACACGTCATTTACCCATCTCCGGTGTTCTTTACTTTAATATTGTTTAGTTTTGATTCGGAAATCCAAAGACTATCATCTAGTTTAGCTCTCCGGCCATCAATGTTCGTTCAATCGCTGTCTCAACGCAAGCTGCCATTGTCACGTAAGCGAAGGGAAGCAACTCTTGCCCCTTGGTGAGATTGACTCGTCCTATCGATGACGTCGGATTAAAGAACGTCGGTTCGATCCCGCCAAAGACCATTTAAAATGTACCTTATTTTTTAAATCATCTTATTTTATAGATTGTAACAAATTTTAAATCTTTGGAGTCGTGACAAAATAACACAAACGGCAATAAAAGGCATATATAAGGAGGAATTATATTTTGTCAATTCACCGTCAGAGTCATTGCTCTATTCATTTGCATATATCAATGCGCGAATCTTAAAACAATTTCAACTATTGAAATAGTATTATCAGGCATTTTTTTCGAAATAAATTTTAAAATGACATTGTATGATAAAGAAGTTATCATGCTCGTGTGTTTTGGGATCGTAAATATCCTGCATTAGGAATAAACACTATGTATTTAGCTCGCCAAGGCTCGCAAAATACAATGTTTATTCCTAATGCAGGATATTTACGATCCCAAAACACACTCGCATGATAACCTCTATGTAACAAAATCATTTTGTAATTATTATATGATTGGCGGTGAAATACCGAGATCTATCAATGAAAATAAATAGATAGTATTATATGGGTAATTTCATATCACATTCTGTATACATCAGCCCGAGAACCCAATATCAGCCCGAGAGCTTTAAATTTAAATATCAGAAACGTGTCGACATTTTGAAACACCTACAAAATTTTAATCGAATAACCAGGTTTTTGGTTCCTGTTTGAAGTGTTTCTTACTGCTTCGCGATGTAAATTAATCACAGTCCACAGATCTTTAAACAAAATCAACGATCGCACAGTCGCACACCTCTCATACAGCGATTCGTCAAATGAACGGAAGCGACTTTATTCTTTAATTTCGCTGAATGCTGTCACTGCCCCTACTTCTAATTTACAAGTGACCACTTTTCCTGTCACAGTCTCCCCAACCATATGACACAAAATATAACGTTCTTGATAGCTTCCACTAAGTTTGAAACAGTTCACCGACAAGTAGTGAACAACTATTTTCAGAGTAACGTCCCTTGATTTGGTCAGTCCTTGTCGCTCTTGTAGGGGTGATGGGTCGACCCATGTATTTAGGTAAAAAATCGTAACTTTGACGACATTGAAATCTGTCAACACTGCGTAATAGTGTGAGTGTAAGACTAGGATAACATGCTGCCTGGCAAATTATGGAAACTTCTTAACCATTGAAATGTTTGCATCGGGGGAAATTGCCATGTAAGTGGCAAACACTTACTCTTATAAACTTTAAGGCATGATTAAAGAAAATTGACACTTGTCTTATTATGCATTTATTACTTTTTTATTGCGTATAAATGTATCATTGCTAAAGGGTAAGAAGAGTTTGTAAAATGGGGTGTGGTATTGTGGAGCACTTTTTGAAGAATTGCTTTGAATCGAAAGACTTGCTTGAATGTTCATTTCCGTCAAGTTTTTATTGGAAAGTTACATTGCATTGTCTTAGATGTGTAAGATTACAGAACGAGGCATGTACAGATGTTTTTCAAAGCACATGAATGTCTAACAGATTTCATGGTGTATATATATAATTATACCTTTCCAACTATCAGATGTGATGTCAGACGTATTTTACAGCCATGGTTTGATATATCTCAACGATAGTCAACAGAAGTTTGAAAATTTCTTCATGAATTAATCATGAATTACTCGAAAAGTTTATATCATCTTGCGTTAAACTGTAAATGAAAAACTGGAAATCTGTAAAGTAGCTGGCAATGCTAAATGAATCATTCTCCGACACGTGGGTTCTATATTCAGCTCCTCTCCATAATTCCATCTATCTTTTCCAACCCTCAGATCAGACTTTAGAACCGCGCAGGAGGATTGATAGAATCACAATATCTAAATTTTACAACAGTCTTGCAGTTTGAAAGGAACGATAAATGCAGCTTTTGTGATGGGAACATGCTCTGATAAAGGCTGGGTAACTTTCAGCACTGTACGAACTGCTAGTGGGTATCAGATTATCAGGCGAAATATCTGGAATAGTAAAAACCTTTCAAATAAAATGCTTTTTAAATGCTCTTAATGAAGATAATGTGCAATAGTCAGTGCAACGATAATATGATGAGGTGTCATTAGACCATGAATCATCAACAAGAGAACTTCTGTTCTCATTCAGATTAGTCCGCTGCTGTCTATGCTTTGTCTGTTGCCTAATGAGAAGGCTGACGTGATTTTGATGTTGATTCGAGCGCAATGGGGTCAGAGTTGAGTGTCCCAGTAAGATAGTGTCAAACTCACTCGCTGCCTGCTGTTCGTCTCCCTTTCTTTCTCTCGTCCTCTGCACAGTGAGTCGCTTGGGTTCCTCTCTCCCTCTCCCTCTCCCTCTCCCTCTCCCTCCCCTCCCTCTCTTGGGTTCCTCTCTCTCTGTTTGATTGCCTGCCTCCCAAGGGAAACCATGACGATTCGATGCTTCATTTACTGAGCAGGTATATGTAGACTTACAGGCAACATGACTTGTACGGCACATGAACATACTACTCCACACAGCAAGACACTACTCCACACAGCTAGACACTACTCAACACAGTTAAACACTAATCCACACAATTAAACACAACTTCCCAAAACTTAGACATTACATTATCCAGATCATTAATAGATATTCAAATAATTAGATGTATTCTGCAATCGTTCCGACAAATTCTGATCTTGGAAAATGACTGAGTTCAAAACATCCTTCCGTCCGTAAACTTTGTGGAATTTCGACTTCTTCTCCTCTTCTCCAGAACCATAAGGCATAGAAAGCTTAAACTATGTGTACAGACTCCTTGACTAGTGAGGATTAAATTCAGTGGCCCCGTGGTCCCTTATAAGGGCCATAGGGACCACGCCCTCAAAAACATATTTTTATCTTCTTCTCCAGAAGCATAAGGCCTAGAAAGCTGAAACTTTGTGTACAGACTCCTAGACTAGTGAGGGTTAAATTCAGTGGCCCCTTGGCCCCTTATAAGCGCCATAGGGGCCACACCCTTAAAACCTATTTTCATCTTCTTCTCCAGAAGCATAAGGCCTAGAAAGCTGAAACTTTGTATGCAGACTTCTTGACTAGAAAGAATTATAAATTGTAGCTTTGGTGGTCCTGTGGCCCCTAGTAAGGGCCACACGCTAAAACCAATTTCCGGGGGAACCACATTGGCCACACTTTCAAGCAAAATCAAATGTAAAGCCTGATGAGCTACAGAGCCAATGGCTCTATTTTTCTGCAATTGGTCGGACAAATTCTGATTTAAAATGTCTTTGTACAAGAAAATTCTTTTAAATTGACACTGCACCCCTCCTACTATGTAAGAAGAAGTGTGCAAAATTTTAAATTAATCAGATGAACAGTTTTCCTACAATTGGTCGGACAAATTCTAATATACTATGTGATGGAAACGAATAAGGGAACGCTTAATTACTGTTAACTTATGTCTGGCATGTTCCGTTTGTTCGAGGCTGCGTGGGGCCATTATAAACTGAAAATGTTTACTTTCACTGAAAAAGGTACCGTGCACGTGAAAATTGATTTCCATGAACTTGCATGGCAACATCCATTTAACCTTCAAGGAGTCAACGAATGTCAGTGTACCTTTACCTTCAGAATCATGCCAAGAGCATACCTTTCTGATAATGAGAAATGGCAGGCTATCGGGTGCATAAACAGCGGTCAATCAATATGCCAGACAGCCAGACAATTTAACAAGTCTAAAAGTGTGATTTCGCGACTGTGGAACCGGTACCGTCAGACAGGGAACGTAAAGATTAGACCAGGTCGTGGTCCAAAACGTAAGACAACGCCCTGAAACGACCGCCAGCTGGTGCTGCTGTCCTTACGTAACCGATTTAAACCAGCATCGAAATTAACTCTGAGTTCAGGGCAGTAACGAGACTAAGAATTTGTGACCGTACTGTCAGGCTTAAAGTCACGTCGTCCTGTAGTTGGGGTATGGCTGATTGCGGAACACAGACGTCTCAGAAGAGCATGGGCTCAGAACATCGAGTTAGACAACTTCGACATTGGAGCAATACCATGTTCAGTGATGAGTCTAGATTCAATTTGGACTTCGCCTTCGTGAACGTCAACATCAGTGCACCATCAAACAACACGATTCCTACGGGGGCGGATCTGTGATGGTATGGGGCGGCATAACCTACGACCATAGGACCAACCTTGTTCGACTTGATGGAAGGGTGACCGAGACGAAGTGTTGCAACCTGTTGTTCTTCCTTTCCGCCGTAGAGTGGGTGTAAACTTTGAGTTTCAACATGACAATGCTCGACCCCACACGGCTCACGTCAGCAGGGATTTTCTCACGCAGAACAACGTCAGAGTGTTGCCATGGCCGTCCAAGAGCCCAGACATTAATCCCATTGAACACCTCTGGGACGTTCTTGGACGTCGGGTGAGGGATCGTGATGTTCTACCCCACACACTTGATGCCATGTTCCAGGCTCTCCAAGAAGAGTGGCGCGCTGTTCCTCGGGCTGTCATCCGGAAGTTGATCCAAAGTATTCCACGACGGTGTGAAGAAGTGATCAGGAAACAGGGAGGACACACCAGATACTGAAATTTCATTTGTGGTGTACATACTTAATGAAATATACTTGATCAAAAACCCATGACAATAAAACAAATTTCACCATCAATACATGCGTTCCTTTATTCATTTCCATCAGTATATTTGAAAACGACTAAGATGGAAATTTAAGAAAAACAATTTAAAAAACCCGAAATAGTTTGTAATTAAACACTGCATCCCTCATAGCAAGGTGGAAGACATGTTCAAGATTAAAAAACAATCCGATGAAAAGTTTTTCCGCAATAAGTCGGACAAAAAATGTCCTCAGACGGACGGACGGATGGACGGACTCGTTGGTATTTGGTATTACTATATACCCTCGACCGTTGGTCGGGGTATAGTAACATTTATGTATATTCACAGATCAACTGCACATTTACAAAGTATTATATATAAAACTAATCAACAATGGTCAATAAGGTCGTAGCAAGGCTTAATATGCTCGTTGTACCGACGAATGGCTTAACTTCTCATTGTTGTCGTTTTCAGTTGACCGAGTGTGTGCTCTTCTTTATCAAGAGAAGCTTTATTTTATAGAATTGTCCCTTGAAGTGCATGGAAATTGAGGATGAATTTTATATCTTTTTAAAGTGTATGTTAAAGCTGTATTTAGGCAGGTCATTCTCCGATTTGAGAAATTCAAAGTCGAGTTTATATCAAGCTATATTCCTTCATTGCATGTATGAATATCAAACTTAACCATAGACCATTCTAGTCGATCTTTAACGACAACTGATAATAAATCGGTTCAGTCTCTCCTCCTTCTGTTTGTCACATTAAAGTGCATATCATGCAAAAGATTAAATATTGTACCTGTTTTACCATAATTGTACATTTTGAAAAGTATGTCGTCTCTCCGTTCAGAGTCGTTCGCCTAACGAAAGTCAACAATAAACAGGAATATAGTTTTCTCTTCGGCTCGTTAAACTTATTAATCGAGGTTCTAAAGATTAACATGTTATCAGTTGTCATTTGGTCGAACCGAAACCCTTTCTGTCTTGAGTCGAATAGCGAGTGATCTATGTATCAAGTATAGAGAGAGAGAGTTTATTCAGTAACTAGGCCACCGGCCCATTATACATTGCATAGTTATATAATTATACATTTCAAGATTGCTGAGGACATTACAATGGTTTACATCTTTTCTTCATGGCAAGGAAAATAAATTTAGCTAGAGAGTTAACTACATCTGGGTTTGGTGATGATAACAATTGAATAAATTTGTTATAACACGGAGTTTCAGTGTAATATTTAGGTAAAATAGAACGTAGATCATTGAAAAATGGACAAATCATACAAAAATGATATTCTGACTCAATGCAAGGAATAATACAAAAAGGGCAAAGTCTTTCATCTCTTGAGAGTCCAAGTTTTCTACCTGATTCTATCATTAAAGTCACCCTTATATTGGGAATTGAGAGAAAAGTTTGATAGGAAGCTGTCATAAACATCTCCTTTCTTGTGAGTTGGAATACTATATGATGTTCGCCGGCCAAGTGAACGAGATTAGATCATTGCTAAGGCTTGTTAGAAGTATCATTTCGCTTCAAGTACAACCCTTAAACGCCAATGGCTTCCAAACCGTCTGTTCAGTCATCAAAATGTCAGAAATCGCTTATGGCCGCTTGATTTAAGTCCAGAAGAGTAATCAAGCGACTGAAACCAAAAACAACCAGCCAATAGTACCTTTTGGCGGAGGATCTGTGATCTGACACATCTCCCGTGGTCTGCAATGAGTCCAGATCTTAATCCGCTTTAACATGTTTTGAAAAGTTTGTGCCGTCTGGTACAACACAGGGATCCTCCTCCTCAGAACTTGCATGTAGTGGAAGCAGCATTGCACGAGAAGTTTGCCACAAAAGCGATCTCGACGTCGGGTGAGGGGTTTGAGGCGAGAATTCCAACTGGCATTGAAGCGCATGTTTGAAGTTCTCGATACTAACTGTTTGTGTACCTCAAGTCTCTGAATCATCCTTTAAACGTCGCATATAATGAATAAAGAAGTTGTCATCCATATATGTTTCTTCATTATCATCATTCAAACTTCTAAAATGCCCCTCAAAGAGGTTATCCGGCGTCAACATGGAGACGAGGCAATTAATACCGTCAATACCCTAACCGAAAGTACATTCTTGTCAGTAACCACCTTACTTTCCTGATGAGATGCCGTGACAAACAACGTGACAAACAAGTCATTCCTAGTAATCCATTGTTAACTACATTTACTCCTTTGTACTTGTTAGTTATCTACATATTGGTTACTGTACGTATATATTTGCCACTATCCATCATTTGTTCACCTGCTTAGAAACGACACAAGAAACTGTGTCGAAACGTTTTTCCAATATATTTTTCATTACAACCAGGCTATGACCTGAGAGCAGTCACGTTCTCTCCTACTCGGCCCGGAGTGACCCAGATATATACATGAATATATATAACCCCTGACCACTTGAGCTGCACTTCCTCCTTGACTAAGGTTGCCGAACAAAGTCCACTTGGCATTTTGAGTCAACACTGGATGTGTAAATGTATATTAAAACTCAAAGTTTTTGAGTTTGGTCAGAGTCTACATTTGGGGTTACACACAATTTGAGTCGCCTTCATCTTATTTTCAAGGTCTCTAAGGCACTTTGACTGCTTATCAATGTTAATCTCATGAACTGTAGACTTTTTTATCATAAACGATTATTTCAGTTCTTTACATATTTAGATTATTCTTATCAAGATATTTTGTAAAATATAATGTTTAAATGTTATTAACTACAGTCTGAGTTTAAGACTGCATGACCTGTTGCACCCAATTTCTCCAAATCTGGTAAAGCCCACGTTAAAAGATTAAGCAGACACTAGTTGAGACATTGGCATATTGGATACGCCGGTTTGAAAAGACGAGCGAACCCGGCGTATAATGGCGGACAAATATCTTCCATGTGACATTCTTTGTTTGTTGATTCTTTATGAACATTTCGGGGAAAAAACATTAAAAAAGATTCGTCTGACACAATAACACGTTTATTGAAGCTACTTTGAGATACGCTAACTACTTCCTGTGCATGTATGCCGATACACTTGATTCAACTTCAGCTTGTTGCGTGAAACGACTTCACACTAAGAATATCCTTAGTGCCATCCTTTAACATTGCACTTAAGTCACCTTAGTGGTTTGTGCAACAGTTCCTGCACCCAGGCGTACGCCGAGCATGTCACCGGCGTATACGTAGTTTAATCGAATCAAGCACAACCACTGAGTGATGAGTTTGCATTCGGGAATCACAGAGTTACGTCCCTTCTCAAATGTGATGGATCGCTGCTATTTTTAGATTATTTAGATTATTTAAAGTTTATTCAGAATGAAATGATAACATGATGTTGGTCGTTGTTTTTAATTAAGTGAATGAATCATAAAAGACCTTGTATCTAACTATCCAATGTCATAGTTCACTAATTAGTATTTATTTTGATCACGTGGTACAAAGGTTTGACCTTTGACCCTTAGATTTAGAACATAAACACTGATGTCAGCTGTGAAACGAGGTGGAAGTGATCATTTCGGACAGGCTGTGTGTTGTGAAGCGATTTAGCAGGTGTGTGAACTACCGTCCTCGCCTCTCTAACAGTTTGTCGCCCGTACATCTGTTAGTCATGTGACGAATTATTCGGGATATAGCCACTGCATAACATACAGATAGATCTACTGGTTCGTATTCTAACTTCTCAATGGCCGTCGTGGCTCTGTTTCACTCGCAACAAAGACGAGATTGAAGGTTAGCATCACTGCTACAAATATTAAGAACTATAAGTTTAAGTACTACGTAACCTCTATCCGAACGTACGTTGTTCATCTAAAGATTACAGACAACAGTCAATGTTGCCTTCGTACTCAAAAAGATATGTAGCCTAGGCCTGCAGACTGCAGTACGGTATATATACTCCAGTTGAAGGCCTAGTTCCAGCTTATAAACTTTTAGTTTGTGATTTATTTTGATTTCTTTGTAGGTTGAAGGATTGACGAACCAATTGTGTGTGCCCAGGAGATTCACTAAATTAATGAAAGATTCATCTTTTAATCACAATGTTGCTCTCTCCCTAGGTAATTAGTTAAACCAGCTGAAGCAGATGCTTTTAGTTAGTTCAGTACACTTCATGTCATGACCCACTTTATCTCTTGCCAGTCCTGACTCGTCATGTGATGCTGGCTACTGAAGCGAGACCAAAAACCCTCTTTGTTAGTCTTAAAGTGACACAGAGTATCTTTTTTAAAATTTTATTTGGTTTTGATAAGCTACAAAATATCTAATATGCTGATTGAAGTTCATATCTCATCACTGGACTTGCAAATATATCCATTATGCATAATATCTCTAAAATGCTTGATTTTATGGAAAAATCAAGAAAACATCTCAAATACGTTTAATATTCGAAATTATGCATCCAATTAATCTACCTATTAGTTACAATACCTAATAAACACTATCGAATCGAATATATCTTCCTGTCAGCTTATGACAAGGTTTCCAAATTTCCTTTGGCGAATTTGCGCGCGCCACTCGAGCCACATTGTCCGGTTTTCGATCAAAATCCCGACTTTGAATGGCCGTAATTTCGCTCTAATGTACTGATTGACCTTAAACTTGATATTTTCAGTAACAGTTAGTGGTTCCCGATGTAATAACATCGATTTCAAAATTTGACATATGTGATCATATCAACATACTCCGTGTCTCTTTAAGATTCCAATATCTTTCATTTTGGATTTGATGTTTTTATCAAATGTGCATATATAAAGTTTATTAAACTTCAGCATCATCTAATAATAATACTGTAATTTATCGGTTAATTGAACCTTTATTTTCAAAAGTTTTCCAGAAAATGTCTATGGGTGAACTGTTTTTAACTTTCAACTGCTCATTCTTCACTTTGAACATATGAAATTTTTATTGTATGGGTTTTTTATCCGTCACAACAAGGGAGTTGCAGGGGGAGGGGAGATGGGGTATTAAAATGGGTACCGTCTGCCCGTTACACTTTGTGTCAGGCTCATAACTTTGTCACTAATCAACTATTTTCAAATTCAAATTCAAATTCGTAGTGGAAATGAAGAAACATGTAATAAAGTGTCATGAGTAACAATTTTGAGAAAATCTACATCAAATATTAGAATTTTTGAGAAAAGTGGTAAATTGTTTGAAATAATAATGTTTGTCATAAGATTTGTCCACCTCACAACTTCTTAACTTATCATCACATTTTGATCAAATTTGACATCGAGATACATCATCATATGAAGTTGTGTCATAGATAGAAATGTAAAACATATTTTTTTTAAACTCTTAGTTTTTGGTGAAAAGTGAGGACCAAAAAATCCACCAAAAACTTTCCCGCCCGAACTGGTGGTCATTTAAGGATCAAATGTGACACTGAGATACAGACTGACATGAAAGTGTGTCAGATTATCAATTTTGAAATTATGTTTGAAAATATTTTTTTTTGGCAATAAAAAGAGGATTGCTGTTGAAAACTGGTATGAGTCCTGTCTGGTCCAGAACTTCTTAATATGTCTCAAAGGTTGATCAAACTTGGTATCGACTCTCGAGATTCAAATTGACATGAGGGGTTTATGGCATGGCGTTTATCTGTCCGTTCATCGGTAAACTTTGTGGAATTTCTACTTCTTCTCCAGAACCAAAAGGCCTAGAAAGCTGAAAATTTTTGTACAGACTCCTTTGATAGTGAGGATTATAAATTGTAGCTTTGGTGGCCAAGTGGCCCCTAATAAGGGCCACAGGGGCCACATCTTTAAAAGCTATTTTCATCTCCTTCTCCAAAACCATAAGGCCTAGAAAGCTGAAACTTTGTGTGAAAACTCCTAATTCAGAAAAGGAGGATTTTAAATTGTACATTTGGTGATCCTGTAGCCCCTACTAAAAGGGCTAGCACATTTGCCACACCCTAAACCAAAATTAATATTAAGCCTGTTGAGCTACAGAGCCAATGGCTCTTTTTTCCATGGAAACAAAAAATTTTAAAGAAAATTCCGGAATAGATCTCAAAAACCATACTGCATATGTTAACAAACTTTGGTATATGAATTAATCAACAAGTAGATTGTATGCCTTTGTTGTTTTCAGTTTTCTGGCTTTTTCACTACTACTTTTAATTAAAAAATAAGAGTAGTCTTACCATCATTAAATGCATACATACGTTGTCATGATCATTTTTAATATGTAGATATTAGAGTTGAAACAATGTATCGATATACATATCGTGATACAATGTCTGTATTGAGATACGTAACGTTCACTTTAAAATTGCTGATTCAACCTAAAAGTCAAGATGTTTGTCAAAGTAATTGGGCTTTTTTCTCCTGAAACCCCTGAAAATTGTGTATGGTTATACATGTCGTATCATGAATATTGCAGCACCAGTATCACAATACTTATCGTATTGTTGCATAGATGTATCATCACACCTCTAGTATATATATATATATATTGGTAAAACTGCTCATTTAACTTACCAGTATGTATTCAATGTTATTACCCGCGTGGTACTTCGTAAAGGGGTTTCATAACAATTTGTTATGACACATATGGGTCATAACACCTCAAAGTGATATGATTGGCTTGAGGTGAACTTTGACATTGTCCGGACTACTTTATTCATTCATAAAACGAACGTGTTTTCATTCACAAATTCGAATGGAACTGAGTGAGTCGGAGTCATTCTTCAAACTTTCAGTTTATCTTTTAAATCTTCCTTACCGAATTGTAAAGGAATAAATTGAAGTTCAAAAGAATTACAATGAAACATCTTACTGATATCTCAAGGCTCATATAAACACAAAAGGGTTTAAATTCAGCACAATTTGATCACCGAATTTCATTAATTTGATCCATGTCGCTCCAAAATGACACAGACAGACATTGCTTGTTATCTATAGAATATAAAGACAACTGAATATTCTTTAGACAACATTTCTTCAAAACAAAACGCGTTTGAACAATGATAAGCATCGTAAACTTACTTTGAAGGCGGTTGTTTACACAATTTGACGAAAAGATACAGGCAAATGGCGGCCTACATGACATGCCGTTGATAAAAGAAAGATAACTCAGAGTCTCTGACTGTTCTTGCGCAGTGAGATTTTAGTTTCATGTACGCTTCGTTCATGACTAAAGTGCTTATTACTTACATTTCACCAGACACTATGAATTAACGTAGGGTAGAATTTAGAAATGTGAATATTTGACGTCGTAATAGTATAATATTTGAGGCTGTGACGTGGGTTGATATTCATCCGCCTTTTCGTCTCTTTATAGGCATAATAAAAAGTTGTTTAAAAAAGCAATAAATCGTCTGAAATGCAAGTTGATAATAAATAGGATACATAACTCGTTCCCCTTTCATATCAAGTTTATGTCCCTTGTGAATTATACCCCACTTCCGGTCTCGTTGCTATGGTTTCCTTTGTTCTAACTGTAGGTGTATTGACGGATACACCTATCCTTTCTATGTTGTAACTGTAGGTTATCCACTGATACACCTCTACTTTTCTGATACACCAACACTTTATTGTAAATTTACACTTAGTTAGGATAAGAGATCTTCAACGTTGGCAAATAAACAGACTTGTCAAATTTAGAATTTTGAATTTTTGAGAATTATAATCAAAGATGGTGGGAATCGAACCAGGGACCTTTATGTTGTTGAGCAGCAACTCTATCAACTGAGCTAATGAGGATTGATACAAGCAGAGGTATTTTCTGTTGTTTTATGTATATATATATTCTATATGTATAAACCTATGCATATAATTACTAGTATGTACTAATTTTAATGAAATGAAGTTAGTTTGTGGTTTAAGACCGCAATTTGAAGAGAATTATTAATATTCTATTGATCTAGTTAGGTCAAAAGCTGTATATTTAAAGAATGATGGAATGCTCTTTTTTGTCAAATATGACTCGACCGGATAGGGGTATAAGTCAGATATACCCACACTTCCCTCGGTGTATCGCTCAATAACCTCCTGTTTGAATCGAGGTTCCTCGGCTCCGCTACGCTACGCCTCGGAGACCCGCGATTCAAACAGAAGGTTATTGAGCGATACACCGAGGGAAGTGTGGGTATATCTCTAACATAATTTTGTTTTGTCACTCGCCAAGGCTCGTGACAAAGCAAAATTATTTCATTAGGGACATAAACTTGATATGAAAGGGGAAGCTCGTTAGGTATCCTATAATTATGGCTTGTTTTAAGAAGTCGTCAAAGTAAGCAAATACTTTCTTCCAGGTGAAATTTGAATACGTTTTTTTTTCTAATAGCACAAATCGTGATGTGTTGAATGTTTCAGAAGCTAGATGATTGTGGTGACAGTAAAGCGGAAGTCCATGATGAACGAGGAGGAAGGCTTCCGAAAGTGGGTCGTTGTGGTGGCCGCCTTCTTCACCCAGTTTATAGTGTGTGGTATCACCTACAGTCTCGGCGTCTTCCATGTCATCTTCCGAGATGCCTTCCAGAAGAATCATTTTGACACGGCCTGGGTGGGCTCAGTCCTGCTCTACATTACTGCACTTTCAAGTAGGCCTGACTCGCTAGCATCTAACATCATTAGCAGGCCTGATTTAGTCATGGCTGCTAGCCGTTTATAAAGAGACACTCCGTGAGTTTCATCACGTAGTGTTTTGCTTTGATACAAACCTTAATGGTAAATTTTGTTATATAAATTCAAAACATCTCATGTATTCATTCCCAAATGACAAATATATGACAAATACTTGTTTTCAACGAAAATCTTAAAACAGTAATATAAGTTCGTGGAAATCAAAATTACAAGTATAATTTCCATGAATACTTGTTATATAACCTATGAAACAAATCCAACTCGTAGCTGTAATTCTGACTGCTTTACATACGTTTCCAAAAATACGTTTGACTGATTAGCGCCCGTCATTGTCCGGTTTTCGATCATAATCGCGACTTCAAACCTTCTTCTTGTCAATAGACAACATCTATTAGCTTTAAAATGATTCTTTCCTGTAATAATGGATATTTCTCGATCAGATGACACTATTTGTAGAGTCTGTTATTTATGACCCCCAAGAACTCGCGGAGTGTCTCTTTAAGTTTCCACCTCACATGTTCTATAACTTTTTTTCCATTGAGGTTTCATATTCCGAATACATATCATACTGCTTATACCTTTACCTTTATTTTCCATGTTCACATTTAAGGTCAAAGGTCAAGGTCAAATGCTTGTTAACAAGGACACAGCAAGGTCATGACTAAGACATTATCTAGCAAAAATGCTTTTTTCAAACTATATTTACTTTCAATCATTACATGATTGTTAAACTAAGTTAATTGTATTCATTGATTATGTGGCCTTGAATGTTAGAGGTCAAGATTTCAAGATGTTCGTTGTTGCCATTTGCAGTGTAAATTTTGCACAAATTTTGACTGTTACTTCATCCATTTAAGTTTTTCAGAACTCATATATTTATCTTACAAAATATACTTTGAGGGAATTTTTTTTTTTTTTCACATTCAAGGTAAGAGGTCAAAGTCACGAGTTAAACAACTTTAAAAGTCCTTTTTAAGACTTGAATTTGTATATATCACCTTTGAAATAGTAAACAATTTTGAAAAGGATCTCAAAATGATGTTCAAATTTAGATCAATCTAGTTAAAACTAGCTGTAATGTATACGTCCCCTAAGTCCTCACGTTACATCTAGCTACTAACCCACCTGGTCCGTGTCACGCATGCGCAGAAATCAGCCAATGAAACAAGAACTGGCTGGTCTCTTTGAATCGGGCATCGTTATTATTTATATTGCATTTTACACATTATGAGCATAAATATCAATAATTCAATGTATGACTTATTGGACATAATCATTACAGCTAGTTTTAAGTAAATTGCCCGATTCAAATAGCTAGTTTTATCTCGATTGTCCGATTCAAAGAGATCAGCCAGTTCTTTTTTCATTGGCTGATTTCTGCGCATGCGTGACACAGACCAGGTGGGTTAGTTGCTAGATGTAACGTGAGGACTTAGGGGCGTATACATTACAGCTAGTTTTAACTAGATTGACATATAGATCAAAGTTCAAGGTAAGAACTTCTTATATTCTCTTTTGTAAGATATTTCTTAGAAAATGCCCAATTCACTGAGGTTTTATAGAATGCAGAACAGGGTAAGGCGAAACCCTCAGTTTCCGAGCTGCTCAGCTTTTACTGTGTCCAACAAATGAAAATCTAGTTATCTCTGTAACTGTGAATTAGCTGCTATTTTACTTTTTCATTCAATCTCACGTTGAGGTCATCTGTAAAATCTGTTTAGCTAAAATACTCATTACCTGTATTGAAAAGATGAATAGTTGATGCAACTTTGCATTTCCAAATATGAGCCTTAATGACCAATGGGACTGGGACTATTTATCGTAGGCTGATAGCATAGCATATTTGACTTGTGGTGTCTGCAGGTGTCATGCTGCGCTTTGTGGCCAGTATCTGGGGGTGCAGGGTGAGTGTCATGTTGGGAGGACTCCTGGCGGCCGCGGGCCTCTCTCTCGGAATGGTCGTCAATGAACTCTACCAGGTCTACCTCACTTTTGGCCTCCTTACAGGTATCGTACATAGCACAGTTATTTATTTGTCATCCCTCTCAACCAAGTTGAAGGGGGATATAGGGTTTGGATAAAGGTCTGTCTGTCTGTCCGTAATCATTTCGTTTCTGAAGTATAAAATTTAAAACTAGCTCCTTGAAACCAGGTATGAATTAGTACCTTTTGGTGTTTTCAACTTCTTTGGATTTTGTTTCATGGTTTCCATGGAAATATAACTTAAAATTTTGTTTCCTGAGTTCAGTTCCAACTATTAGAGCTAGCTCATTGAAACTTTGTATGTGGAGAAGTTATCATGTGTAGATGTGCCTTTTAGGGTATTCAACTTCTTAGTATATTTATTGATGGTGGTTTCAATGAAAAAGAAACTTAAAATTTCGTTTCCAGAGCATGACTCTAAAACTATTAGACCTAGCTCATTGAAACTTGGTGAATCTGTCGGCATGTGTAGCTGTGCCTTTGGGAATTTTCAACTTCTTTGGATGTTTAGCTCATCTGGCCTGTGAACATACTCTTTGACTAGTGAGGCCCCACATCCTAAAAACCTATTTTCATCTTCTTCTCCAGAAGCATAAGGTCTAGAAAGCTGAAACTTTTGTACAGACACCTTGGCTAATGAGGATTAAATTCAGTGGCCCCGTGGCCCCTTATAAGGTCCTCAGGAGCCATACCCTTAAAACCTATTTCTATCTTTTTCTCCAGAAGCATAAGGCCAAGAAAGCTGAAACCTTATGTGCAGACTCCTTGAGTAGTGAGGGTTATAATTTTAATATAGCTTTGGAGCCTTTGGTGGCACTGTGGCCACTTATAAGGGCAACACCCTTAGATCCTAATTTCATCTTTTCTCAAGAAGCATCAGGCCTAGAAAGCTAAAACTTTGTGCAGACTTCTAAGTTAGATAAGGAGGATTCCAAATTGTACATTTGATGACCCTGGGGCCCAAAGTAAGGGGGGAACCAAATTTGCCACACCCTGAAGCAAAATTGAGCTACAGAGCCACTTGCTCTATTTTCCTAATCTATCCAGGACCAGCAAGTTAAGGGTTAATTGTGTTCAATTATTTTTCTAGATTTATATATAAATATGTATATAAATACGAACAGAATAAAACGCACTGAAGCATGACTACCTCGTGACGTGTTTTATGGGACGGGATTTCATCGATGTATGCCCTGGTTATGTAAAACAACACAAGCTAATAGTAATGCTCAAAGTTTAATCGTCAATAAAACATACTTAACATCCTCCAACTATCTCAAACTTGCAACAAATCGATAGTTAAGTTAATCTTCTTGCAATTTCTATTTATGAATATGTAAGACAATGAATGAAACGATGATGGGCGCATAATCCTACACTGTAACAGCATGCAGCTTGTCTTGCCTCTTAATACTGAACGTGAGAACCCGGATGTATTTTCGCCATAAACAATGCTCACATGTGAACTGTTACATCTGCGTAGCACAACAGAATGGAGAAAGATTGAAGGACTTCAAGATGCATTTCTGTTACGGTTTTATTTTCATGATGTTAACAGAAGGACTTCCATTCCAACCAATTTTAAAGAAATGACTTTAACTTTAACCTCATTTTGTATCAGGATAAAAAATACTTATTTCATTTAGTGATGGATAATTCATAATTAGAAATATATCTTTAATTGCACCTATTTACGAAAAACATCTTAAGTTACAATTCTGTCTTGTTTGAAACATTATTTTGATAGGCCATTTAAAAAATATATATATAATTTCAATGACAATCTTAATGTTTTTACTCTTGCAATGTTTACTCAGCTGTAGTTTCATTGAGAAAAAATGTATCGTTGTATTGTTGGCCTAATATTTATGTTATACAGTTATTTGACCAATATCTTATGAAAAATAAATTAAAAAAAGGTTATACAGTGTCTCTTTAATGTAATCAATGTTTTTTTGCAGGAATTGGTTTTGGCTTAGCTTGTTCGCCGTCTATAGTTGCAGTGGAGCGGTACTTCATCCATGGACGGTTCCAGGCGCTGAGCGTGGTTGTGGGGGGTGTGGGAGCGGGAATCATCACCTTCCCTATTATCATCCGCTATATGCTGGACATGTTCGCGTGGCGGGGCACCATGCTGGTGCTGGCCGGGGTGACCCTCAACCTATGTGTGTGTGGGGCGCTGCTCAAACCCCTGCCCCAGGAGAAGGAAGTGCGTCTCCTGCCCCTGCTCTCCTGTCTCCCCCTCCGCCACCCTCTCTTCCATGGCATGTGCATCGCCAACCTCTTTTGGAGCTTTGGATCAACTGTAATATATATGTACCTGCCATCCTACGCCATTTCCAAGGAAACCGACTTCGAAAGTTCCACTTTTCTTGTGTCTTGTGTTGGAATGGCAAGCTTTACAAGCAGGATGATTTTTGCATTCATGGGTCACAACAGCACTCTTGATGATGTGACATCAGTGCTCTGTCCGATTGGCCTTGGTGTAGTGGTGACAGGAATCTGCCCACTGCTTTTCAAGGACTTCGCCGGCCAGATTGGCTATACTCTTTTGTTTGGCTTCTACAGCGGCTACTGGACAACCTTCCTTTCCCAAGCATCTCGTGAGCTGCTAGGACCAGAGTACATCGCCATGGGCAACGGGTACCTGTGTTTCATGATAGCTCTCGGGTGTCTGGCGGGAGGCCCTGCTGCAGGTGAGTTGTCCATGCACTGGCTACAGACTGATCACTGCAATGTATTTTTGTCATTTCAACCACTTATCTCCAAATCCCCACATTAAGTAAGTACGGATGCATATTGCTGCCTTTCAATGTCAAATTTTTCTTAAAAGGTTATTTACGTAAGTGTGTTAACGACGGATTAAGCCCACCTTATTATTATGAATCAGTTTCTAAAACTTGTCACAGGACAAAAATGTATGCAATGTCAATGTTTCATGATAAGTGATTAACATAAAGCAATCAAATAAACCAATTGAATGTTTTGAACAATTAACTTTCAAATGTTACCTTCAGTACTTGTACCTTCCTCATTTGATGAATATATACACACATTTACTTTGTACCTTTTATTCATAAGATAATTTTTATGTTGTCATTAGTCAACTGTTATCTAACAATGACTGTAAAAAACATTACGCCATTTTTCAATGTATATTGTCAAATGATATAAGTGGTACATAGGGTGACCCTAGGTAGTCATCAGCCTGTGCACAGTGCCATGCAAAACTTGTCAATCGTAGGTTCGTTATATAATAAACCACCTTGGTCAGTTATAACATTGTAAACAAACGTAAAACAATTGGACTTGTAAAAATTCAATTTTTAATCAAACAAGAAAGTTTAAAGTTATGAACAAGGAAAGTGGGATTCAAACCAGGGACCTCTTTTTTGTCAAGCAGCGCCTTTACCTGTTCAACTACCAAGGATCCATGCCAGTCGATGGAAATTTTGTTGTTTCATGTTTTGATTTTGGTTTTTCCCTATAAATATATATTAATATTGCAATAAAATAGTTTTTAATGTAAGGAATAACATTTTTAGTTCTCAACCCTAAACAGGGGATATCGTAAGTAGTCTTAATATGTATTCTTATCAAGACATATCAAATCCGCAAAATATATCACCAACACATTTATAAATCATTTGTATGTAAACCAGTTTAGTTGAAACACCAAAATAAAATAGTTTTTAATGTAAGATATTAAGTGTTTAGTTCTAAAACCCTAATCTGGGGGTATTTAAGTAGTCTAAATATTTATTCTTATCAAGACATGTTAAACCCGCGAATAATATCACTAAAACGTTTTCAAATTAATTGTATATAAACAAAAGTTGAAACCATTGCAGGAGTGATCCAAGCCAAATAATAACCCGGTTGCATCGGGTTATGGAAATAACCTCTGCTCGGGCTAAGTCCTTGCAGGGGTATTTTCCATAACCCCTCTGTACCTGGTTATTATTTACTACTTATTCTCATGTACATGTATTAGGAATATAATATGTTGGAAGCAAACTTTCAAGTGTCCCATTGCTAAATCACCGTTTATGTCTCGAACAATAAATAGCTCAAGCAAATAACGTAATTGCGGACGGCAGCTTATTAATGCTATTAATAGCCTGTATACTTTCATAAAAAGACTTAAATGAGACAGGACAAACTATTTGAAACTGCAACCACTGTGATCTAGTGATACCTAGAATAGAGTGTTGCATGCCAGTTGAGTAGCCTCAGCACCACCATCTGACATAGCCCTCTTTATGATGCTGAATATGCATCATTTCATTGGCTGGCTGTATTTAGCAAACCAAGGTTTTTGGCCAGATATTGGATATAGGGGTATGTGTAGCTCAATAAGGAGACATATGCTGTTGTATCAGGATATTTAACTCTCTAAAATGCATTCAGGAGTGGTGTACATGGAAACAGCATGATTTTATGGGTCACAACTCCTTTTTTTGAAAACCACAATGTCTTTTTTAAAACTAATAAGATGATCCATTATATAATAGATTCAATTATCTAAAACAATATTTCTGTCTTTTTTTCTACAAGGTTTATTGATACAACAAGAGATGGAGTTCAAGTACGCATTCTATCTGGCAGGTATGTAGATTTACTCCACTCATACTTCGAACACAATCTACATTCACACCTCACACATTCCACACACATTCAACACACATTTCACACACAATCTACATTCACACCACACACATTCAACACATATTCCACACACATTCCACACACAATTTACATTCACACCACACACATTCAACACATATTCCACTCACAATCTACATTCATACCACACACATTCCACACACAATCTACTTTCACACCACACACATTCAAGACATATTCCACACACATTCAAGACACATTCCACACACAATTTACTTTCACACCACACACATTCAACACATATTCCACACACATATACATTCACACCACACACATTCCACACACATTAAACACACATTCCACACACAATCTACATTCACACCACACACATTCATCACATATTCCACACACATTCAACACACATTTCACACACAATCTACATTCACACCACACATATTCCACACACAATCTACATTCACACCACACACGTTCAACACATATTCCACACACATTTCACCCACAATTACATGCACACCACACACATTCAACACATATTCCACACACATTTCACGCACAATTACATTCACACCACACACATTCAACACACATTCAACACATATTCCACACACAATTTACATTCACACCACACACATTCAACACATATTCCACACACAATCTACATTCACACCACACACATTCAACACATATTCCACACACATTTCACACACAATTACATTCACACCACACACATTCAACACATATTCCACACACAATCTACTTTCACACCACACACATTCAAGACATATTCCACACACATTCAAGACACATTCCACACACAATTTACATTCACACCACACACATTCAACACATATTCCACACACATATACATTCACACCACACACATTCCACACACATTAAACACACATTCCACACACAATCTACATTCACACCACACACATTCATCACATATTCCACACACATTCAACACACATTTCACACACAATCTACATTCACACCACACATATTCCACACACAATCTACATTCACACCACTCACGTTCAACACATATTCCACACACATTTCACCCACAATTACATGCACACCACACACATTCAACACATATTCCACACACATTTCACGCACAATTACATTAACACCACACACATTCAACACACATTCAACACATATTCCACACACAATTTACATTCACACCACACACATTCAACACATATTCCACACACAATCTACATTCACACCACACACATTCAACACATATTCCACACACATTTCACACACAATTACATTCACACCACACACATTCAACACATATTCCACACACAATTTACATTCACACCACACACATTCAACACATATTCCACACACATATACATTCACACCACACACATTCCACACACATTAAACACACATTCCACACACAATCTACATTCACACCACACACATTCATCACATATTCCACACACATTCAACACACATTTCACACACAATCTACATTCACACCACACATATTCCACACACAATCTACATTCACACCACACACGTTCAACACATATTCCACACACATTTCACCCACAATTACATGCACACCACACACATTCAACACATATTCCACACACATTTCACGCACAATTACATTCACACCACACACATTCAACACACATTCAACACATATTCCACACACAATTTACATTCACACCACACACATTCAACACATATTCCACACACAATCTACATTCACACCACACACATTCAACACATATTCCACACACATTTCACACACAATTACATTCACACCACACACATTCAACACATATTCCACACACAATTTACATTCACACCACACACATTCAACACATATTCCACACATTCACACCACACATATTCCACACACAATCTACATTCACACCACTCACGTTCAACACATATTCCACACACATTTCACCCACAATTACATGCACACCACACACATTCAACACATATTCCACACACATTTCACGCACAATTACATTCACACCACACACATTCAACACACATTCAACACATATTCCACACACATTTCACCCACAATTACATGCACACCACACACATTCAACACATATTCCACACACATTTCACGCACAATTACATTAACACCACACACATTCAACACACATTCAACACATATTCCACACACAATTTACATTCACACCACACACATTCAACACATATTCCACACACAATCTACATTCACACCACACACATTCAACACATATTCCACACACATTTCACACACAATTACATTCACACCACACACATTCAACACATATTCCACACACAATCTACTTTCACACCACACACATTCAACACATATTCCACACACATATACATTCACACCACACACATTCCACACACATTAAACACACATTCCACACACAATCTACATTCACACCACACACATTCAACACATATTCCACACACATTCAACACACATTCCACACACAATCTACATTCACACCACACATATTCCACACACAATCTACATTCACACCACTCACGTTCAACACATATTCCACACACATTTCACCCACAATTACATGCACACCACACACATTCAACACATATTCCACACACATTTCACCCACAATTACATTCACACCACACACATTCAACACACATTCAACACATATTCCACACACAATTTACATTCACACCACACACATTCAACACATATTCCACACACAATCTACATTCACACCACACACATTCAACACATATTCCACACACATTTCACACACAATTACATTCACACCACACACATTCAACACATATTCCACACACAATTTACATTCACACCACACACATTCAACACATATTCCACACACAATCTACACACAATCTACATTCACACCACACACATTCCACACATATTCCACACACAATCTACATTCACACCACACACATTCCACACATTTCCAACATCCACTCGACATCTGATCCACCAACGCGCACCCTCCAAATCTACTCCACACACTCAACGCACCCTCCATTCACACTCCACGCACACTCCACACCCATTTCACACACACTCCAAATCCGCTCCACACACACTCGACGCACCCTCAACACACACTCCGCGCACCCTCCACACAGTCAACGCACCCTCCACACACACTCTGTGCACCCTCAACACACACTCCTCGCACCCTCCACCCATACTCTGCGCACCCTCCACACACACTCCGTGCACCCTCCACACACAGCCAACACACTCTCCACATACTCCGCGCACCCTCCACACACAGTCAACGCACCCTCCACACACACTCCGCACACCCTCCACACACACTCCGCACACCCTCCACACACACTCCGCACACACTCCAAATCCGCTCCACACACACTCCGTGCACTCTCCACAGTCAACGCACCCTCCACACACACTCCGCGCAACCTCCACACACTCCGTGCACCCTCCACACACACTCCTTGCACCCTCCACACACACTCCGCACACCCTCCACACACACTCCGTGCACCCTCCACACACACTCCGCACACCCTCCACACACACTCCAAATCCGCTCCACACACACTCCGTGCACTCTCCACAGTCAACACACCCTCCACACACACTCCGTGCACCCTCCACACACACTCTGTGCACCCTCCACACACACTCCGTGCACCCTCCACACACACTCCGTGCACCCTCCACACACACTCCGCACACCCTCCACACACACTCCAAATCCCCTCCACACACACTCCGTGCACCCTCAACACACACTCCGCACACCCTCCACACACACTCCGCACACCCTCCACACACACTCCGCACACCCTCCACACACACTCCGTGCACCCTCCACACACACTCTGTGCACCCTCCACACACACTCCGCGCACCCTCTACACACAGTCAACGCACCCTCCACACACAGTCAACGCACCCTCCACACACAGTCAACGCACCCTCCACACACAGTCAACGGACCCTCCGCGCACCCTCCACACACACTCCGCACACCCTCCACACACAGTCAACGCACCCTCCACACACACTCCGCACACCCTCCACACACACTCCAAATCCGCTCCACACACACTCCGTGCACTCTCCACAGTCAACACACCCTCCACACACACTCCGTGCACCCTCCACACACACTCTGTGCACCCTCCACACACACTCCGCGCACCCTCTACACACAGTCAACGCACCCTCCACACACAGTCAACGCACCCTCCACACACAGTCAACGCACCCTCCACACACAGTCAACGGACCCTCCGCGCACCCTCCACACACACTCCGCACACCCTCCACACACACTCCGTGCACCCTCCACACACAGTCAACGCACCCTCCACACACACTCCAAATCCGCTCCACACACGCTCCACACTCTCAGTGCACTCTCCACACAGTCAATGCACCCTCCACACACACTCCGTGCACCCTCCACACACGCTCCACGCACCCTCAACACCCTCCGCGCACCCTCAACACACACTCCGCGCACCCTCCACACACAGTCAACGCACCCTCCACACACAGTCAACGCACCCTCCACACACACCCCGTGCACCCTCCACACACAGTCAACGCTCCCTCCACACACGCTCCGCGCACCCTCCACACAGTCAACACACCCTCCACACACACTCCGCGCACCCTCCACACACTCCGTGCACCCTCCACACACACCCCGCGCACCCTCCACACACAGTCAACACACCCTCCACACACACTTTGTGCACCCTCCACACACACTCCGCGAACCTCCACACACACTCCGCGAACCTCCACACACAGTCCAAGGACCCTCCACACACACTCCACATTCACTTCACACACACTCCACATCCACTTCACACACACTCCATACACGCTACCCCACAGTCCACATTAATTCCACACGCTCAACATCCACTCCACACACACATGCTCCCACAACCATGTCTTTAACTTCTAACCATTTAAATTCAAATAAGCCAAAGGCCAAATTTTTGTAACAATGTAATTTTTTTAAAACTTGTCATATTAATATTAGATATGTAAGACAGTCAAGCTGAAGTCTCTCGGTCATCTGTACAGCCATATACGCTACATACACAAACTATTCATCATGAATGTCAATAGAAGATACTTAACTAATATCCATTAATATACTAGTTTTGTTTTTGAGTCATTGCTTAGTAAAAAGCAAGCACTAAGTTTGATGCTAAATCATTCATGAATTCAATATGAATAGTATAAAATGGAAAAAGGTTTGGTATTCTTTCAATTTCATTCGATTTCATCAGTTTATTTGCCAAAAGTTTGCTAAAACTTAGACTTCTGGAGGTGGCTGCCATTATGGCATCATATGTACAGCTGTATAAAGCATTCTATAGACCTCAAATGGGCCAATATGGAAGTAGTAGCTACCATTTCAATGTGAAGATCTGGCCATTGATGTGATGAGTTGTGTGGATGCTGTGTTGCAGGTGCTTGCCTACTGTGGAGCTCGGTGATCATGGTGCTGTTTAAGATCAAGCGGTGTGTGGTGGCGGCCAAGCCGCTGATGGCGTCGGACCACAAACTGCCTCTGATGGAGGCGGAGGAGGAGGAACAGGAAGCCAAGGACTGTGAGAAGAACATCACCGCCGACGACATTGTGGTGTGGGTAGCACGCGACATCTAGATCACTTGCTTGTGTCTGTGCCATACAACATCAGTATCTCTCTATAAGTCGTGCTCATTGTTATAGGAGAACCAGTTGCACCAGCATTGTAGAGATGGATGTCTGAAATAATGCATGCAGAGTTAAAAGTGTGAAAGTTGTGCCTGGGTATTGGTCTTTTAGTGTTACATTGGTTTCATTATAGATATGTAACCATCATAATCTATTGAGGTCTGTAGGTGCATGAAATTAATTTATCAATATATATCTATATGTGTGTGTGTGTGTGTGAGTGTGCATATTGATTTGCTTGTTTCACACTAATAGGCTTCATTTACTTTTCAGGGATACAGTCATTACCACAGTTTGAGGATCCCACATAATCAACTTTCAATGTCGTTACATAACCCTACTTAAGGACTGGTACAGTTACATTCAGCTAGCCAGAAGGTGTTAAATGCTGCATGCAAAATTCTCAGTTGTGCTGGCTACAACTGGCTCCTGAGTGCCACCATTCATAGTAAACTGCAGCACTCGGACACTGTTTTGTGACAAAGCACCTCTGATATTAAACTGATTGTCCAACCTACTATTACTTTAAAATGTGTGCCATGCACCTATGCAAGCCTCGGCTGGTGCCTTGTTCCTGCCAGGCAGTTTCTTATAAGTGTGCAAGCCATTGGGACAGTCTGAGATGCATAAATGTAGTGCAAGGTGTCCTATACTCTCCTCTGTCTGACTTGAGCTCCCTACATTGTAGTGCCAGGTGTCCTATACCCTCCTCTGTCTGACTGGAGCTCCCTACAGTGTAGTGCCAGGTGCCCTATACCCTCCTCTGTCTGACTGGAGCTCTCTACAGTGTAGTGTCAGGTGCCCTATACCCTCCTCTGTCTGACTGGAGCTCCCTACATTGTAGTGCCAGGTGCCCTATACTCTCCTCTGTCTGACTGGAGCTCTCTACAGTGTAGTGTCAGGTGCCTCATACCCTCCTCTGTCTGACTGGAGCTCCCTACAGTGTAGTGTCAGGTGCCCTATACCCTCCTCTGTCTGACTGAAGCTCTCTACAGTGTAGTGCCAGGTGCCCTATACCCTCCTCTGTCTGACTGAAGCTCCCTACAGTGTAGTGTCAGGTGCCCTATACTCTCCTCTGTCTGACTGGAGCTCTCTACAGTGTAGTGTCAGGTGCCCTATACCCTCCTCTGTCTGACTGAAGCTCTCTACAGTGTAGTGCCAGGTGCCCTATACCCTCCTCTGTCTGACTGAAGCTCCCTACAGTGTAGTGTCAGGTGCCCTATACTCTCCTCTGTCTGACTGGAGCTCTCTACAGTGTAGTGTCAGGTGCCCTATACCCTCCTCTGTCTGACTGGAGCTCTCTACAGTGTAGTGCCAGGTGCCCTATACCCTCCTCTGTCTGACTGGAGCTCCCTACAGTGTAGTGTCAGGTGCCCTATACCCTCCTCTGTCTGACTGAAGCTCCCTACAGTGTAGTGTCAGGTGCCCTATACCCTCCTCTGTCTGACTGGAGCTCTCTACACTGTAGTGCCAGGTGCCCTATACCCTCCTCTGTCTGACTGAAGCTCCCTACAGTGTAGTGCCAGGTGCCTCATACCCTCCTCTGTCTGACTGGAGCTCTCTACAGTGTAGTGTCAGGTGCCCTATACTCTCCTCTGTCTGACTGAAGCTCCCTACAGTGTAGTGCCAGGTGCCCTATACTCTCCTCTGTCTGACTGGAGCTCCCTACAGTGTAGTGCCAGGTGCCCTATACTCTCCTCTGTCTGACTGGAGCTCCCTACAGTGTAGTGCCAGGTGCCCTATACCCTCCTCTGTCTGACTGGAGCTCCCTACAGTGTAGTGCCAGGTGCCCTATACTCTCCTCTGTCTGACTGGAGCTCCCTACATTGTAGTGCCAGGTGCCCTATACCCTCCTCTGTCTGACTGGAGCTCCCTACAGTGTAGTGCCAGGTGCCCTATACCCTCCTCTGTCTGACTGGAGCTCTCTACAGTGTAGTGCCAGGTGCCCTATACTCTCCTCTGTCTGACTGGAGCTCCCTACATTGTAGTGCCAGGTGCCCTATACCCTCCTCTGTCTGACTGGAGCTCCCTACAGTGTAGTGTCAGGTGCCCTATACCCTCCTCTGTCTGACTGGAGCTCCCTACAGTGTAGTGCCAGGTGCCCTATACCCTCCTCTGTCTGACTGGAGCTCCCTACAGTGTAGTGCCAGGTGCCCTATACCCTCCTCTGTCTGACTGGAGCTCTCTACATTGTAGTGCCAGGTGCCCTATACCCTCCTCTGTCTGACTGGAGCTCCCTACAGTGTAGTGTCAGGTGCCCTATACCCTCCTCTGTCTGACTGGAGCTCCCTACAGTGTAGTGTCAGGTGCCCTATACCCTCCTCTGTCTGACTGGAGCTCTCTACAGTGTAGTGCCAGGTGCCCTATACCCTCCTCTGTCTGACTGGAGCTCCCTACAGTGTAGTGCCAGGTGCCCTATACCCTCCTCTGTCTGACTGGAGCTCCCTACAGTGTAGTGCCAGGTGCCCTATACCCTCCTCTGTCTGACTGGAGCTCCCTACAGTGTAGTGCCAGGTGCCCTATACTCTCCTCTGTCTGACTGGAGCTCCCTACAGTGTAGTGTCAGGTGCCCTATACCCTCCTCTGTCTGACTGGAGCTCCCTACATTGTAGTGCCAGGTGCCCTATACTCTCCTCTGTCTGACTGGAGCTCCCTACATTGTAGTGCCAGGTGCCCTATACTCTCCTCTGTCTGACTGGAGCTCCCTACAGTGTAGTGTCAGGTGCCCTATACCCTCCTCTGTCTGACTGGAGCTCCCTACAGTGTAGTGCCAGGTGCCCTATACTCTCCTCTGTCTGACTGGAGCTCCCTACAGTGTAGTGTCAGGTGCCCTATACCCTCCTCTGTCTGACTGGAGCTCTCTACAGTGTAGTGCCAGGTGCCCTATACTCTCCTCTGTCTGACTGGAGCTCCCTACAGTGTAGTGTCAGGTGCCCTATACCCTCCTCTGTCTGACTGAAGCTCTCTACAGTGTAGTGCCAGGTGCCCTATACTCTCCTCTGTCTGACTGGAGCTCCCTACATTGTAGTGCCAGGTGCCCTATACTCTCCTCTGTCTGACTGGAGCTCCCTACAGTGTAGTGCCAGGTGCCTCATACCCTCCTCTGTCTGACTGGAGCTCCCTACAGTGTAGTGCCAGGTGCCTCATACCCTCCTCTGTCTGACTGGAGCTCTCTACAGTGTAGTGCCAGGTGCCCTATACCCTCCTCTGTCTGACTGGAGCTCCCTACAGTGTAGTGCCAGGTGCCCTATACTCTCCTCTGTCTGACTGGAGCTCCCTACATTGTAGTGCCAGGTGCCCTATACCCTCCTCTGTCTGACTGGAGCTCTCTACAGTGTAGTGCCAGGTGCCCTATACCCTCCTCTGTCTGACTGGAGCTCCCTACAATGTAGTGCCAGGTGCCCTATACTCTCCTCTGTCTGACTGGAGCTCCCTACATTGTAGTGCCAGGTGCCCTATACTCTCCTCTGTCTGACTGGAGCTCCCTACATTGTAGTGCCAGGTGCCCTATACTCTCCTCTGTCTGACTGGAGCTCTCTACAGTGTAGTGTCAGGTGCCTCATACCCTCCTCTGTCTGACTGAAGCTCCCTACAGTGTAGTGTCAGGTGCCCTATACCCTCCTCTGTCTGACTGGAGCTCCCTACATTGTAGTGCCAGGTGCCCTATACTCTCCTCTGTCTGACTGGAGCTCCCTACATTGTAGTGCCAGGTGCCCTATACTCTCCTCTGTCTGACTGGAGCTCTCTACAGTGTAGTGTCAGGTGCCTCATACCCTCCTCTGTCTGACTGAAGCTCCCTACAGTGTAGTGTCAGGTGCCCTATACCCTCCTCTGTCTGACTGGAGCTCCCTACAGTGTAGTGCCAGGTGCCCTATACCCTCCTCTGTCTGACTGGAGCTCCCTACAGTGTAGTGTCAGGTGCCCTATACCCTCCTCTGTCTGACTGAAGCTCCCTACAGTGTAGTGTCAGGTGCCCTATACTCTCCTCTGTCTGACTGAAGCTCCCTACAGTGTAGTGTCAGGTGCCCTATACTCTCCTCTGTCTGACTGGAGCTCCCTACATTGTAGTGCCAGGTGCCCTATACTCTCCTCTGTCTGACTGGAGCTCTCTACAGTGTAGTGTCAGGTGCCTCATACCCTCCTCTGTCTGACTGAAGCTCCCTACAGTGTAGTGTCAGGTGCCCTATACTCTCCTCTGTCTGACTGGAGCTCTCTACAGTGTAGTGTCAGGTGCCCTATACTCTCCTCTGTCTGACTGGAGCTCCCTACAGTGTAGTGCCAGGTGCCCTATACCCTCCTCTGTCTGACTGGAGCTCCCTACAGTGTAGTGCCAGGTGCCTCATACCCTCCTCTGTCTGACTGGAGCTCTCTACAGTGTAGTGCCAGGTGCCCTATACCCTCCTCTGTCTGACTGGAGCTCCCTACAATGTAGTGCCAGGTGCCCTATACCCTCCTCTGTCTGACTGGAGCTCTCTACAGTGTAGTGTCAGGTGCCCTATACCCTCCTCTGTCTGACTGGAGCTCTCTACAGTGTAGTGCCAGGTGCCCTATACCCTCCTCTGTCTGACTGGAGCTCCCTACAGTGTAGTGTCAGGTGCCCTATACCCTCCTCTGTCTGACTGGAGCTCTCTACAGTGTAGTGCCAGGTGCCCTATACTCTCCTCTGTCTGACTGGAGCTCCCTACAGTGTAGTGCCAGGTGCCCTATACCCTCCTCTGTCTGACTGGAGCTCCCTACAGTGTAGTGCCAGGTGCCCTATACTCTCCTCTGTCTGACTGGAGCTCCCTACAGTGTAGTGCCAGGTGCCCTATACCCTCCTCTGTCTGACTGGAGCTCCCTACAGTGTAGTGCCAGGTGCCCTATACTCTCCTCTGTCTGACTGGAGCTCCCTACAGTGTAGTGCCAGGTGCCCTATACCCTCCTCTGTCTGACTGGAGCTCCCTACAGTGTAGTGTCAGGTGCCCTATACCCTCCTCTGTCTGACTGGAGCTCCCTACAGTGTAGTGCCAGGTGCCCTATACTCTCCTCTGTCTGACTGGAGCTCCCTACATTGTAGTGCCAGGTGCCCTATACCCTCCTCTGTCTGACTGGAGCTCTCTACAGTGTAGTGCCAGGTGCCCTATACTCTCCTCTGTCTGACTGGAGCTCCCTACAGTGTAGTGCCAGGTGCCCTATACCCTCCTCTGTCTGACTGAAGCTCCCTACAGTGTAGTGTCAGGTGCCCTATACCCTCCTCTGTCTGACTGGAGCTCTCTACAGTGTAGTGCCAGGTGCCCTATACCCTCCTCTGTCTGACTGAAGCTCCCTACAGTGTAGTGCCAGGTGCCCTATACCCTCCTCTGTCTGACTGAAGCTCTCTACAGTGTAGTGTCAGGTGCCCTATACTCTCCTCTGTCTGACTGGAGCTCTCTACAGTGTAGTGCCAGGTGCCCTATACCCTCCTCTGTCTGACTGGAGCTCTCTACAGTGTAGTGCCAGGTGCCCTATACCCTCCTCTGTCTGACTGGAGCTCTCTACAGTGTAGTGTCAGGTGCCCTATACCCTCCTCTGTCTGACTGGAGCTCTCTACAGTGTAGTGTCAGGTGCCCTATACCCTCCTCTGTCTGACTGGAGCTCTCTACAGTGTAGTGTCAGGTGCCCTATACTCTCCTCTGTCTGACTGGAGCTCTCTACAGTGTAGTGCCAGGTGCCCTATACCCTCCTCTGTCTGACTGAAGCTCCCTACAGTGTAGTGCCAGGTGCTCTGCTCTTTCTGACAATTAATCTTGGGTCATAAAATGAGATATGATGAACATCTAATGCAGATCTTTACTAATGACATTGTACTTATTTGAGTACAGTGACATGATGAAGTGATTACTTTTAATCCTTTGAGGTTTGTGTAATCACTTTATCCAGCTACATAAGCATTTTTGCACATGTGGTGAGGATATTGGAGGTTTAGAAGTGGATAATTTATGAGGAAACATGTTGGTAGCTGGATGTGTTTATAAGGATAGTGTGAGACAGGATGAAAGGGTAAGTACTGTCTATGAGTGGATAGTGTGAGAGTGTAGGTAATGTCTATAAGTGGATAGTGTGAGAGTGTAGGTAATGTCTATAAGTGGATAGTGTGAGAGTGTAGGTAATGTCTGTAAGTGGATAGTGTGAGAGTATACGTAATGTCTGTAAGTGGATAGTGTGAGAGTGTAGGTAATGTCTATAAGTGGATAGTGTGAGAGTGTAGGTAATGTCTATGAGTGGATAGTGTGAGAGTGTAGGTAATGTCTGTAAGTGGATAGTGTGAGAAGTGTAGGTAATGTCTATGAGTGGATAGTGTGAGAAGTGTAGGTAATGTCTGTAAGTTGATAGTGTGAGAGTATACGTAATGTCTATGAGTGGATAGTGTGAGAGTGTAGGTAATGTCTATGAGTGGATAGTGTGAGAAGTGTAGGTAATGTCTATGAGTGGATAGTGTGAGAAGTGTAGGTAATGTCTGTAAGTTGATAGTGTGAGACAGGATAAAAGGGTAAGTACTGTCTATAAGAGGATGGTGTGAGAAGTGTAGGTAATGTCTATAAGTTGATAGTGTGGGAGTGTAGGTAATGTCTATAAGTGGATAGTGTGAGAAGTGTATGTAATGTCTATAAGTGGATAGTGTGAGACAGGATGAAAGGGTAAGTACTGTCTATAAGTGGATAGTGTGAGAAGTGTAGGTAATGTCTATTAGAGGATAGTGTGAGAGTGTAGGTAATGTCTATTAGAGGATAGTGTGAGAAGTGTAGGTAATGTCTATTAGAGGATAGTGTGAGAAGTGTAGGTAATGTCTATGAGTGGATAGTGTGAAAAGTGTAGGTAATGTCTATTAGAGGATAGTGTGAGAGTGTAGGTAATGTCTATTAGAGGATAGTGTGAGAAGTGTAGGTAATGTCTATGAGTGGATAGTGTGAGAAGTGTAGGTAATGTCTATTAGAGGATAGTGTGAGAGTGTAGGTAATGTCTATTAGAGGATAGTGTGAGAGTGTAGGTAATGTCTATGAGTGGATAGTGTGAGAAGTGTAGGTAATGTCTATTAGAGGATAGTGTGAGAAGTGTAGGTAATGTCTGAAAGTGGATAGTGTGAGAGTGTAGGTAATGTCTATTAGAGGATAGTGTGAGAGTGTAGGTAATGTCTGTAAGTGGATAGTGTGAGAGTATACGTAATGTCTGTAAGTGGATAGTGTGAGAAGTGCAAGAGAGGTATAGGTTATGTCTATAAGTGGATAGTGTGAGAGTGGAAGAGAGGTTTGTTGGAGTTAAGCACTATCAATGCAGATCGGGAGCTTGTCCTGATGTTTATTCTTGTCATGTACATTGTCTGTCTGTCCGTTCCTCCAAGGCTGGTTTGAGACAGATGGGAAGGTAACGGTCTCCTAGGGGAGGTAGACAACAATGTCCACAGTTTATTTTAGCTTTGTGTTGTTATTGATAAAATGAGGGATGTGAAGTTATTCTTTCATGTTTGTTTTATTTGTATATGAGGTTGTTTATACCTCGCCTTTCACTTTTTGAACTTAATTTAGGACCACTGATTAAAAGGTTCTTGCCAAACTGAAAAATACTGTCAGTGGTTGATCTGTACAAAGCCAAGACACAGTGCGAGAGCTTGTGTAACTCTGTATATAGTTGATGTCTCATCAGAGGCTAGGTGTTTGTACATACCTTGAGTTAAAACTTATTCCTCAAGGAGTGAATGCATGGTGGGAGGTGACGTCAAGGAGTTTTCTGTGATAGACAAAAGATCCAATTCATGTTTTGGAAAAATAACATTAATCTTTTGGAATACAACCTGAATTGATTTTATCACAATGGGAAGTTTGTTCAGTGCACTGTCCATTCACATTCCATTCTCTCAGCAAACCAGGGACAGGCAGTGAAACAATAAATATGATATTTAAAGTTACTACTGACTGCACAGCTACTTTAGTGTGTTTCTTTGTTAAGTGAGGGACAGATGGTTTTAGGTGACATGTGCACTGTCATATAGCCTGTTGATACTCTATGTGCATACAGGCATATCATCTTTGAAGGGTACATAACAACATACATTATTCATAACTTATCAGCCTTTAGGACTATAAGGCCTAGTTGACCTATGTCATTGCATGTTGTCTGTGAAAGAAATAACATTTTGGACTTGTCCATAACTGCTGCACCCACAAAGGTGAATCTTGCAGCTGGGTGTTCCATGTATAACGTTTGGGATTGACCACCTCACTTGTGAGCAGTTATGCATACCTTCGAAACCTTCAAACGATTTCTTCTCTAAAACCAGTGGTCATGCGAGGTCCAACATTCAGAATATCATCTTTGTTGGATCCAGACTCATTGTCCAAAACATATGAATGTTGCAGGTAAATAATCTGCACAACTTATATAGGTACACACCTTTAAGGAGTATTATAAAATTCTGTTGTTATCATATTAGTGTGTTAATGAGCCATCAAGAGTCTATTTGTTTGTATCATCATAATTGATTTGTTGCAAAGCAAGCACTAGGCCATGCCAAAGTCAATGCAAAGTACAGCTGACAGTGAGACATACAGTAAAGGCCACTCCATAATGTTTTCTTTTTTTAATGTTAGCATTTTCAAAAGATTTGAGATTAGAGATGTTTGATCTGTCTTGTTGAATATTTGCATGTTCTGAACTTCCTATTTCATTACTAAGTTCCAAACTCTAATTATAAATCATGCAAAGACTGTTGGGCTACAGGTTCACTGGTTCTATTTTTGAAATTGTTCATGTTCTGTCATTTTGTGAAATATTAAAAAAATTAAACCCGCCATCTTGTCATGTTCTATATTTCAGGTGCTGTCAGACCATTTGCTACATCACTTGCTAACTCTACTGTTTTTCTGCATCTACTTAAGGACTTTTGGTCCTTGGAACCAAATCTTGTGTACATGCTCCTGGGCTAAAATGGATTACATTGTGGAGTTTTGTTGACCATAGAAAGACTTTTAACTGCCATGCCCTTAAAACTAGTGTTTCTGCCTCGAGGAGCAAAAGCTCTTTATTCTGAAGCATTGATATTTGCCCTGTGTGCAATATAAATAATAGATTTGGCGACTCTTTGGTTCTTTTGGGGAGCAATGTTTTCACACCCAAAAGGATTTAACTTACCGGTAGTCGGGGCTGCCATCAGTTTTTGGCAGTTTCCACCGACGGCCCTGTGCATGTTCCAGTGGCTTTAAGATGAAACATATACAGATCATATTGCTTATACCTTAGGTGGATATTTTTAAATGTTCACATTCAAGGTCAAACGTCAAGGTCATGGGTTGTAATATCACTTTAAAAATCCTTGAAAAAACGTAACGTTTGAAGTTTTTGTGCTATGAAACTCTTATTATGTCCTCCGCAAAGCTTTGCGGGAAACTTAATGTGTTCAGTTTCGTCCGTGGTTCCGAAATATTTTCGTTTCCGAGTCATAACTAAAAAGGAAAAAAGGTCAAAGGGACCGCATGACAAAAGGGCCGTAAAACGAAAAAGTCAAATGGGCCACTGTAGTGCCCTGAATTGTAATAAAAATCGCAAATTGTAATACATGCCGTGAATTGTAATAAAATTTGCCTCAAATTGTAATACCTAAACTAGGATTTGTCAGAAAAGCTTCTACATCAGTGTTAACACATAAATTTGTCTATAATTTAATATGGATTGTTCAAACTATCTCAAATCATCACAACAAGTTCCTTTCAAGTCGTTTTATTTCAAATTGAGTCAAGTGCTTCAAATTTGTATTCAAACTTTACTTTTTTCATCAAAAATGTTAATGAAACTGTTTCAATAGCCTAAATTCATTTGAAATATTCCTTCTTAAATGAATAAAGTTTTATTCATTCAGTTCCATTGAGATAAACAGGATTTATTACAATTTGAGTCCAGTGTTTCAAAATTTCACACTTGCCCTGAATTGTAATAAACTAAAAATCTATGTTTTTTCATAAATATGACTAGAACTGCTTTAATAGTCTAAACTCATTTGAAAGATCCCTAAAAATTATATAAAGTTCGATTCCATCCAGTTTCATTGATATAAAGAGGGTTTATTACAATTTAAAAAAATCTATGTTTCTTTTCAGAAATATGACTGAAAGTGTCTTTTATGGCCTAAATTCATTTGAAATAGTCCATAGAAAATGAATAAAGTTCGATTATATCCAGTTTCATTGATATAAAGAGGGTTTCTTACAATTTGAGTCAAATGTCTCAAAATTTCACACTTGCCCTGAATTGTGATAAACTTTAAAATAAATCTATGTTTTTTTTCCAGATATATGACTGAAAGTGCCTTTATGGCCTAAATTCATTTGAAATAGTCTTTAGGAAATGCATAAAGTTCGATTCCATCCAGTTTCATTGACATAAAGAGGGTTTATTACAATTTAAGTCAAGTGTCTCAAAATTTCTCACTTGCCCTGAATTGTGATAAACTTTAAAATAAATCTATGGTTTTTTTTCAGATATATGACTGAAAGTGCCTTTATGGCCTAAATTCATCGGAAATAGTCTTTAGGAAATGAAAAAAGGTTCGATTCCATACAGTTTAATTGACATAAAGAGGTTTATTACAATTTGAGTTTATCTGTCTCAAAATTTCACACTTGCCCTGAATTGTAATAAACTTTAAAAAAATCTATGTTTCTTTTCAGAAATATGACTGAAAGTGTCTTTTATGGCCTAAATTCATTTGAAATAGTCTTTAGAAAATGAATAAAGTTCGATTATATCCAGACATTACTCGGGTTTATTACAATTTGACTTTGCCTGAATTATAATAAAAGTTGAAAATATTTCTGGGGTTTTTCTGAAGTATGACAGAAACTGTTTTTACGGCCTTCATACATTTAATATATTCCTCAAAATATAATAAATAAATTACGATTCAATACAGTTTAATAGAAATATTACTTTAAAAGATGAATCAACTTGCAGTATGGATAGTAGATCGTTTACTTACGATTTACTCTAAAATATTAATAAAAATGAATATAAACTGTTATGTCGATTTCTTATTCGCTAATACAAAGGGGACGCGAATTATGGTCAAAACTGTGCTTACAATATAGGACAGAATTTAAGAAAAAGTACGTCAGAATATTGAGGAAAAGCCAACTAATTATGAAGAGATTCATTATTCAATGTCGAGTCTTGAGCTGGGTCCAAATTCCATGAGAGGGGACATCAGTCATTCGTCCATTGGAAACAAAGACAGACTGGCTGAGCCACTTCTCATTTCGTTCCTTTTCTCAAGATGACATATTTTCATTTTTAGCTCATCTGGCCTGTAAGGCCCGATGGGCTTATGGCATGGCATGGTGTCCGGCGTCCGTCCGTCCGTCCGTCCGTAAACTTTGTGGAATTTCGACTTCTTCTCCAGAACCATAAGGCCTAGAAAGCTGAAACTTTGTGTACAGACTCCTTGGCTAGTGAGGATTAAAAATTGTAGCTTTGGTGGCCCTGTGACCCCTAATAAGGGCCACAGGGGCCACGCCCTAAAAGCCTATTTTCATCTTCTTCTCCAAAACCATAAGGCCTAGAAAGCTGAAACTTTGTGTACAGACTCCTTGGCTAATGAGGATTATAAATTGTAACTTTGGTGGCCCTGTGACCCCTAATAAGGGCCACAGGGGCCACGCCCTAAAAGCCTATTTTCATCTTCTTCTCCAAAACCATAAGGCCTAGAAAGCTGAAACTTTGTGTACAGACTCCTTGGCTAGTGAGGATTATGAATTGTAGCTTTAGTGGCCCTGTGACCCGTAATAAGGGCCACAGGGGCCACGCCCTTAAAGCATATTTTCATTTTATTCCCCAGAACAATGAGGCCAAGAAAGCTGATACTTTGTGTATAGCCTCTTTGAAGAGTGAGAATTATAAATTGTAGCTTTGGTGGCCCTGTGACCCCTAATAAGGGCCACAGGGGCCACACCCTAAAAACATATTTTCATCTTCTTCTCCAGAACCATAAGGCCTAGAAAGCTGAAACTTTGTGTACAGACTCGTTGACCAGTGAAGATGATGAATTGTAGCTTTGGTGACCCCGTTGCCCCTAATAAAGGCAACAGGAACTTCCTTCAAATCTATTTTCATCTTCTTCTCCTGAAGTATAAGGCCTAGAAAACTGAAACTTGTCGCCTATATACTTAATGTTATGATTGGTGACCTGTGGCCTCTACAAAGGGGGAATCACATTGGCCACACTCTACAGCATAATTGATGATGAAGCCTGATGAGCTACAGAGCCAATGGCTCTATTTGTATCTACTACCATGACATCAGTGAGACAAGTCTTGTCTGTCTATCGATAAACGTTTTAACAGAGAGTATTCAACATCTATATAATCTTTCATAATCGATTTTGCGTCTTAATACATTATTTGATCATTTATTATTTATTTCAAAATCAACAAAAGATGGCATCTTTTGATAACGTGGCACTTTTCTATGTACATTCTGCGGACATTTATGATTATTTTAAAATGAAATTGGGAATGTGTCCCTTTCTAATTTTTATATTGTGTGTGCATTAGAACAAGTTGAGCCAATGACCTTTAAATTATGAGGCAAGTTCCTCAAAATATTTTAGAATTTTGGATATACGTCAATGTTGCAAACATTTGTTTTAATCCCACCCAAAAAATACAATTGTTACCTGAACTGAACTTCATTTACAATCAGACTGCGAACTGCAACATTAGATGTACCATACAAATGAACATTTATACAACGTACTAAATAAGGTTATGAACACCCGAAGGATTCATTAATTACACATATAGCATTAGTGTTGAAAAACTTAATTCTCAGGGATAGACTTGATGATTGGCAATAGATAGACCATTTTCTTGAATTTCCAAGTTCATATTTGTATTAAATGATATATTCATTTAGTACATGTAAAGTCTGTTTTGAAAATAACCATACAGATATTATTCTATCAGATTTTAACATTGGGCATACAAGAAATAATTGAATTCGTCAATTATACCATTTTCTTTTATTTATTGGGATTCTTCGCCATCTACCCGTCTCGATTGGAAGAAAATGATTAAGACTTCGGAATTTCAACAAGTTATTGTGATCAAAACAAATAGATATTCATCAAAATTGAGAGATGGATTCTTACGAATCGCTATTACAAGCATTGGAAGAATTTGTAATTGTTGAAAACCAGGATTGCTTGAAAATGTCTTTTAACGTAACTTTAATGGCAGTTTTTGTCCCATTTTGTTTTGAAATTCTTGAATTTCAAACTGAAACTTAATCCAAGATAGTCGAAAGTTTTCTCAAGATATATTTTCCAGTTGCCGTTACATTTCCATAAAATATTGAATAAAATCGTTGAATATCAATTTATAACGCAGAAGGGATGATTTTTAACAAATATTTAACAGTGGCGTAGAGACAGTTTAAATGAAAGAGGACCACATTTGTTTCGTAAGAAAGGGGGTATCATCTTAAAACAAGGGCCATCAGGAGAGATGGCTTATCTGAAGTAAAATAATCAGTTTTAGTATATATTTTGATATACTGATTGTGTGAATAATGTTGTATGCATATACACCTAATTTTGTTTGTCTTTGAATAGCCATCATATGATAAACCAGATCTTTTTAATAAGTAAATGCTCATGCTATGCCATGCCACCGTCAAGTTCCTCATGTTAATGTGAAAGAAAGCAAAAACCATTATGTTTGATTGAATATGCTGTTTGATTAAAACAGCATCCTTCTTTGGTGAGACACAGTTTAGACTTAAATGGTAATGGTGGAATGCCCAATGTCATTGAGTCAAAGCTCCGTGCAATTTGAAAACACAAAAATGCACACTTGTAAACAGTTCCATTGAGCTAGGCCTAATGATATTCATATTCTGCTCCAGCAACGCATTTCTAAATTGCGATTTCATGGAAACCGGAAAAATAAAATACTCCAGAAAGTAATATACCCGAAAGGCACAACTTCAAGCGATGATTAGTCAACATATAGCAAGTTTAATTGAACGGTGACGTTTTTCAAATTCTGCCCAGGAATAATGTTGTAACAGACAGAGAGACGGACGGACAGATAACTATATTCCCCTGCATATAAAAGAACAGTTGGATCTGTAGCTTACCAGACTTCCTTTCAATTTTGATTTTGGTTTGGTTGTGTTATCCCACAGGGTCACCAAAGATATATATTATACTTCCCACCAGTCAAGGAGAACGTACACAAGTTTTCAACATTCTTGGTCTTATACTTCTCGAGAATATGAAAATCGGTTTAAGGATGTTTTGAAGGTTGTATTCCAACACATTTACAAGGTCCTATACTTTAATAATTATTTTTTCAATCATAGTATTAAAAAAAAGAGATTTTAAAAATGTTGTTTCAGTTCAGGGCAAGTGTGAGTTTTGAAACGCTTGACTCAATTTGTAATAAACCCACTTAATATCAAATAAGCTGTATCGTATCGAAATTATTTTTTTTTATATTTCAAATGAATCTAAGCTATAAAAACAGTTTCAGTCATATTCCTGAAAAGAAAAGAGATTTTTGTGAATTTTATTACAATTCAGGGCAAGTTAGCAATTTTGAAACACCTGACTCAAATTGTCATAAACCCGACTTATATCAATGAAAGTTTATGGAATCGAACTTTCTTCATTTATTAAGGGATATTTTAATGTATTTAGGCTATAAAACAGTTTCAGTCATATTCCTCAAAAGAAAAGAGATTTTTGTGAATTGTATTACAATTCAGGGCAAGTTAGCTTTTTTGAAACACCTGACTCAAATTGTAATAAACACGACTTATATCAATGAAAGTTTATGGAATCGAACTTTCTTCATTTATTAAGGGATATTTTAAATGAATTCAGGCAATAAAACAGTTTTAGTCATATTTCTTAAAAGAAAAGAGATTTTTGTGAATTTTATTACAATTCAGGGCAAGTTAGCTTTTTTGAAACACCTGACTCAAATTGTAATAAACACGACTTACATCAATGAAAGTTTATGGAATTGAACTTTTTTCATTTTTAGCTCATCTGGCCTGTAAGGCCCGATGGGCTAATGGCATGGCATGGTGTCCGGCGTCCGTCCGTCCGTCCATCCGTCCATCCGTCTGTCCGTCCGTCCATCCGTCCGTCCGTAAACTTTGTGGAATTTCGACTTCTTCTCCAGAACCATAAGGCCTAGAAAGCTGAAACATTGTGTACAGACTCCTTGGCAAGTGAGGATTCTAATTTGTAAATGTGGTGACCCTGTGACCCCAAATAGGGTCACAGGGGTCACAACCTTAAAAACCAATTCTCATTTTCTTCTCCAGTTCCAAAAGGTCTAGAGAGTTAATAATGATATGTGCAGACTCATTGGCCAATGGAGATTCTAATTTGTAACTTTGTTGACCCCATGACCCCAAATAGGGTCACAGGGGTCACAACCTTAAAAACCTATTTTCATCTTCTTCTCCAGTTCCAAAAGGTCTAGAGATATGTGCAGACTCCTTGGCCAATGGAGATTCTAATTTGTAACTTTGTTGATCCTGTGACCCCAAATAGGGTCACAGGGGTCACAACCTTAAAAACCAATTCTCATCTTCTTCTCCAGTTCCAAAAGGAGTAGAGAGTTAAAAATGATATGTGCAGACACCTTGAACAATGGGGATTCTAATTTGTAGATTTCGTGACCCCATGACCCCAAATAGGGTCACAGGGGTCACAACCTTAAAAATCTATTTTCATCTTCTTCTCAAGTTCCAAAAGGTCTCGAGAGCTGAAATTATATGTGCAGACTCCTTGGCCAATGGGGATTCTAAATTGTAGATTTCATGACCCCATGACTCCAATAGGGTCACAGGGGTCACAACCTTAAAAACTGTTCATCATCATCTTCAGTTCCAAAAGGTCTATTGAGCTGAAAGACTGCATGTAGACTCCTTGGCCAATTGGGATTCTAAACTGTAGGTTTCGTGACCCCATGACCCCAAATAGGATCACAGGGGTCACAATCTTAAAAACCTATTTTCATCTCCTCAAGTTCCATAAGGTTAAGAAAGTTGAAATTTAATGTGCAGACTCTTTGGCCAATGAAGATTCTAAATTGTAGATTACGTGACCCAATGACCCCACATAAGTGGTCACCGGGGTCATGACCTAAAAACCTATTTTTTTTCTATCAAAGTCTAGATTTTTAGCTCATCTGGCCTGTAAGGCCCGATGGGCTTATGGCATGGCATGGTGTCCAGTGTCTGTCCGTCCGTAAACTTTGTGGAATTTCGACTTCTCCTCCAGAACCATAAGGCCTAGAAAGTTGAAACTTTGTGTACAGACTCCTTGGCTAGTGAGGATTATAAATTGTAGCTTTGGTGGCCCTGTGACCCCTAATAAGGGCCACAGGGGCCACGCCCTAAAAACCTATTTTCATCTTCTTTCCAAAACCATAAGGCCTAGAAAGCTGAAACTTTGTGTACAGACTCCTTGGCGAGTGAGGATTATGAATTGTAGCTTTGATGACCCTTTTGCCCCTAATAAAGGCAATAGGAACGTCCTTTAAATCGATTTTCATCTTCTTCTCCTGAAGTATAAGGCCTAGAAAACTGAAACTTGTCGCCTATATACTTAATTTTATGATTGGTGACCCTGTGGCCTTTACAAAGAGGGAATCTCATTGGCCACACTCTACAGCATGATTGATGATGAAGCCTGATGAGCTACAGAGCCAATGGCTCTATTTTTTTAGGAATATTTTCAATGTGCTTAGGCTATAAAAACAGTTTCAGTCATATTTCCTAAAAGAAAAGAGATTTTGAAAATTTTATTACAATTCAGGGCAAGTTAGCAATTTTGAAACACCTGACTCAAATTGTAATAAACCCGACTTATATCAATGAAAGTTTATGGAATCGAACTTTCTTCATTTATTAAGGGTTATTTTAAATGTATTTAGGGTATAAAACAGTTTCAGTCATATTTCGTAAAAGAAAAGAGATTTTTGAAACGTTTATTACAATTCAGGGCAAGTGTGAAATTTTGAGACAGATAAACTGAAATTGTAATAAACCCGACTTATATCAATGAAAGTTTATGGAATCGAACTTTTCTAAAAATTTTTAGCAATATTTTTAATGTATTTAGGCTATAAAACAGTTTCAGTCATATTTCTTAAAAGAAAAGAGATTTTGAAAATTTTATTACAATTCAGGGCAAGTTAGCAATTTTTAAACACCTGACTCAAATTTAAATAAACCCGACTCATATTAATGAAAGTTAATGGAATCGAATTTTTCTCATTTTTTTAGGGATATTTTTAATGTGTTTAGACTATAAAAACAGTTTCAGTCATATTTCTTAAAAGAAAAGAGATTTTGAAAATTGTATTACAATTCAAGTTAGCAATTCTGAAACACTTGACTCAAATTGAAATAAACTCGACTTATGCCAGCAGACTTTGAGTTATTACAATTTGAGGCAAATTTTATTACAATTCACGGCAGGTATTACAATTGCGTTTTTTATTACACAAGAAAGTCAAATGGGCTCCAGATATAAAAATAATTATTTATTTATTTGAACATTTTCTTATGTAAACAAAAATACATTTTATTGTAGTTATATTCTTAATGGGATTTGTTATGTCTTAAAGACATTGGTTTCTAAGTTGAGAGGAATGCAATTGTTATTATTTCATCAACTGAAGTAAGGAAACAACACCCTAGCAACATATTGTGTTACAAGAAACCGTATTTATGTGAAAAAAACGTTCATTTTCATTAGCAGCAATTTCAACTATTTTTACTATTTTTAATATAAAAAAACCAAAACATTAGTGGGTTTAATGACATCAAATCTATCAATAATCATGTTTTGAAATCCTACAGCAACAGTTCTGGAAAATTCTGAGCTATTAGAAATTAGAATACATTCATTGCTATAGACAGATTGGTAATCATTAAGTTAGATTTATCATTCCTTATTAGTCAATATTGTACCCTATGTATGAAATGTGCTAATGTATATATTATGATGTTACAATCCAAAATAATTATTGTATCCTGTTGAGGACACGTGTCTTGATAAGCCTTTGGTTTATTTGCGTGTCCTATTTCATGTACAGTTACCACGAATAAATATGTTTAAATTAAGATATAGAATTTAAATGTTTAACGTATCGTAACGTAACGTATCTATTTTACAACAAGCAACATCAAGGTATCACTGAGTAACTGTTTAGGTCATAGCAAAGAGATTAATTAACATAAGCTTGTAATGAGCTTGCATGTGTGTACTCAGTCTCGGCAAATCAGGTACTCACTGAATTAGCTTTAGAAAAATACTAAGATTTATCATAAAATATATGCAAATGTCAGAACAAATGCACTTGTTCTATACAACTTCATTCAATTTACAACCCAAAAACAATGATAAAAGTTTTTTAAAATGTTATTATTATTTTTATGGGGAATGGGGCCCTTTTGACTTTTTGGTGCAGCCTTTTTTACTTTTTTTGTGCGGCCCTTTTGACTAGGGGTTTGCGACCCTTTTGACTTTCTTGCGGCTCATTTGACTTTTCTGTTTTGCGGCCTTTTTGTCATGCGGCCCTTTCGACTTGGACCCTCTAAAAACCGTTCAATATTTTTTTAACCAAACTTGGTTTGTGGTTAGACCTTATGATGAAGTGGTGCCTTTTGCTATTTCGGTTTTTCTGAATTTTTATTTTTCTGGTTTCAATGGAAACATTTGATTTTAGTGCATATGGAGGGTAGGGTCTGTTCCCGGGCCATATCTCCAAAACTTATCAATATTTGTTTCAAAATTTGGTATGGGGTTAGATCTAGTGGTGGAGTGGTGCCTTTTGCTATTTTGGTACTTCTGAAAAAAAAAATTTTGATGGTTTCCATGGCAACAATTTGAACTTATTGCATTTTGGAAGAATATCCATTTCCAAGCTATAGCTCAAAAACTGTTTGATAAGTTTTGCTTAACTTGGTATGTAGTAAGATATAGAAGAGGAGCGGTACCTTTTGCCACTTTGGTTATTCTGATTTATTTTTTTAACTAAATACTTATGGGGGAGGTTTAGGTTAATTTTCTCATTAAACTTTTGGACTGAGGACATCACAGTGCATCGCATGCAAATATTTCTAGTTTGGTATTATCCTTGGAAAAGTACAAAATTTGGAAAGGTTGTTACTTCAATCCTGCAAAGGTCAAAGTTACAGCAAGGTCACAACTAAAGGATGGCATAGCGGAAGTCGTTCATTTTAACTATTTACATTTTTAATCTTTCATGATTGTAATGGTCAATAGAGAGTGTTTATTGATTGTTTGACCTTGAGTTTCAAAGTCACGAGATATAGGTTATTACCTTGTGCACCCATTTTGGCTCTGTCCCATGAAGCTTTTTAGACAGACAGTATTTATGGTGTATGCAAGGCCATAGCCAATATTACAGTGTACTGTAATATCTACAAATTTGCTGCTAGTAGACTTGTTATAAATATAAAAAAAATTGGACGACGCGTTCCAAAAATACCCAGAAGGTTTTCAACAATGATCATGAATGATACACAGTCAATCAGGGTTATTTTTGTGTGAATTTTTAGTGAATGAAAAGTTTACATATCTAAAATTTAAGAGCCTTTATAAGGAAATAAGCAATATCTACTATTACATTTTACATTGTTGCAAGACATAAGTTTTACAAAATCTTCTCGGTCACTTGGTTTGGTAGAATCATCCTTATGAAAAATCTCTTTTTCTTGCATCCTCGTAGAGTGACATTTACTTGGTTGTAACAAATACAAAATCTAAAACAAAATTCTGCATTATTGTTTTTGTCCTGTTTCAACAAGAAGTTTGAAATTATTACATTTAAATTGACTCAAAACATTTGTACTGCAGTATCCATGGGATATCTAAGGAAAGATTTCCTTCAACTTGCAGCATGGTCTTAAATTGACAGTACCTTTATGGTACCATTTAACCTAGTTGATTTTCCTTTATGGTACCATTTAACCCCGTTGATATAACTTTATAGGACCACTTTGCACGAATTTCAACAATTTTCGTTTCGTATAAATATATTTTCATTCCTGTTTCATCACTGACCCTTTCAAGTACATTTGTTTTTCTTTGGGCCTGAGCAGTATCATTAACACAAGACACATCATCAGCCAAAAATGTAACCGTATTTGTACAATCTTGAGATATGAAAATACCATTTCCACCATTTTTCTCAAGCATTGAATTATTGAAACTAAAATATTTTAGGACTCAAAATGCAACATCTGTTTTCCCCATCTCATGTATTAACGCAAAATGCAAGAGATAAATACATTGAAATAAGAAATCTAAAAATAAACACCTTTACTTACTATTCCAAATAAGCTCTTGAAATGGACTTTATGGTTTCTACAATCAAACGCCTTTCTAAAATCAATGAATATACAATAAAACATGCTCCCTTTATTGGAGAGATATTTCATAATCATCCCATGTAATCTGATCAACAATCGAATAGTTCGGCTTGAAACTCGGTTTGACCTTTACATGCGTGTTTGTCAAAGAAGTATGCAGTAAGTAATACATTATCACAATGACCAAAAAGCAAAGTTTGACCCTTCCTTGTAAGCGGAAGTGACTGTTCGCTAGCGATTTTATTCTTTTATCTTGAAGACCTTGGTAATGTCTAACTCTCATACAAAAATCATTAAATTCTATGGTCTGTTTTTTGAGAAATGTGCCCTTGAAATTGGCGATTTTTAGATTTTGGTCAACTTTGAAAGGTCACAGCACAAAAAGTATTAATGTTGGATTTTTATAAATTAGGAATTCAAAACTACAATACCTCAGCTACATTCAGTATGAATTTCAGCTCTCTAGTGCAAATATCTTTAGAGCAGAAGAGCGTTTCTAGTAAATTTTGAAGAAAAAAATCAATGTTAAATTTTCGATTTTGGGTTCGAACTGGACCTTTAATGTAGCGGTCGATTTGGCCCAAAAGCTTAGCATGTCTATTCCACATTAAGGGCTATCAGCTGTGCAAGTTTTGTTGAATTTGAAGCAGCCGTTTGGGCTGTAGCTCGTTCACAAAAAAAGTACTTTGACTTGAAGACCTAATAAATAACCCCGAAGGAAATTCATTTTTTGTATTATTACAAATCCTAATGATGGCCATTTAGCACGCCTGAAAACCTGTTATCATCGTCATCTCCCGATTCAAAAGACATAAGACCTTAAGTTAAAACACTGTAAACAAACTCTTCAATAGACGGTTATTATTATTCATAGATTTGGTAGTTTGGTTTAAACATATTTGGTTACTTTGAAAAGGAATGAAAACAAGTTATCCACCTTGAAATATCCTCTGAATAGAAAGCACATAAAACATTTCCATATCTTTACACAGACAGAAACATGTCAGAAAGTGAACAAGAACAATGTATGAAGAGTCAATAAACAGAGAAACAATATGCTGATCAGATTGAACCCCAAGCTGAAGGTCTTTATTATTTTTAGAATTAGTGAACGTCTGACTCCTTATAATGACCACAGGGCAATACTATTAAAACCTATAAACATCTTCTTGAAGTTGAAACCCTGTGGAGAGATTCCTCAGCTGATGAGTGGAATTTATGAATTAAGATATCCTGTCACTTCTCACATGACTATTTCTATGAAACTTGTAAATAGCCTGATAAGCTTCAGGGCCAGTGGTTGTATTTTGTCATGTATTTTGCTAATAATTTAACACTAATGAGAACATTTTTCCCTTAAATTCTTCCCAATAAGTCTTTTTACCTTGGCATTAATTTCAAGGTCACAAGCTTTTGACATTATTCCAATGTCTGCGCTAAATTTTGAGAACGTTCTTTCTATTCGTTTTAAATATCTTACTCATAGCTTCCCTGTGAGATTAGATTGTTATAAGCGATCTACGAGGAACATGCACAATGTAGAGTCCTAGATCGTTATAAGCGATCTACGAGGAACATGCACAATGTATAGTCCTAGATCGTTATAAGTGATCTACGAGGAACATGCACATTGTAGAGTCCTAGATTGTTATAAGCTATCTACGAGGAATATGCACAATGTATAGTCCTAGATCGTTATAAGTGATCTACGAGGAACATGCACAATGTATAGTCCTAGATCGTTATAAGTGATCTACGAGGAACATGCACATTGTAGAGTCCTAGATTGTTATAAGCTATCTACGAGGAACATGCACATTGTAGAGTCCTAGATTGTTATAAGCTATCTACGAGGAACATGCACAATGTATAGTCCTAGATTGTTATAAGCGATCTACGAGGAACATGCACAATGTATAGTCCTAGATGGTTATAAGCGATCTACGAGGAACATGCACAATGTATAGTCCTAGATGGTTATAAGCGATCTACGAGGAACATGCACAATGTATAGTCCTAGATTGTTATAAGTGATCTACGAGGAACATGCACATTGTAGAGTCCTAGATTGTTATAAGCGATCTACGAGGAACATGCACAATGTAGAGTCCTAGATTGTTATAAGTGATCTACGAGGAACATGCACAATGTAAAGTCCTAGATTGTTATAAGCGATCTACGAGGAACATGCACAATGTATAGTCCTAGATTGTTATAAGCGATCTACGAGGAACATGCACAATGTATAGTCCTAGATTGTTATAAGCGATCTACGAGGAACATGCACAATTGTAGAGTCCTAGATTGTTATAAGCGATCTACGAGGATGTAGATCACTTACATGCACAATGTATAGTCCTAGATTGTTATAAGCGATCTACGAGGAACATGCATGCACAATGTAGAGTCCTAGAACGTTATAAGTGATCTACGAGGAACATGCACAATGTAGAGTCCTAGATTGTTATAAGCGATCTACGAGGAACATGCACAATGTAGAGTCCTAGATCGTTATAAGTGATCTACGAGGAACATGCACAATGTAGAGTCTTAGATTGTTATAAGCGATCTACGAGGAACATGCACAATGTAGACTCCTAGATCGTTATAAGTGATCTACGAGGAACATGCACAATGTAGAGTCTTAGATTGTTATAAGCGATCTACGAGGAACATGCACAATGTAGAGTCCTAGATCGTTATAAGCGATCTACGAGGAACATGCACAATGTATAGTCCTAGATTGTTATAAGCGATCTACAAGGAACATGCACAATGTAGAGTCCTAGATCGTTATAAGCGATCTACAAGGAACATGCATGCACAATGTAGAGTCCTAGATCGTTATAAGTGATCTACGAGGAACATGCACAATGTAGAGTCCTAGATCGTTATAAGCGATCTACGAGGAACATGCACAATGTAGAGTCCTAGATTGTTATAAGCGATCTACGAGGAACATGCATGCACAATGTAGAGTCCTAGATCGTTATAAGTGATCTACGAGGAACATGCACAATGTATAGTCCTAGATCGTTATAAGTGATCTACGAGGAACATGCACAATGTATAGTCCTAGATCGTTATAAGTGATCTACGAGGAACATGCACATTGTAGAGTCCTAGATTGTTATAAGCTATCTACGAGGAACATGCACATTGTAGAGTCCTAGATTGTTATAAGCTATCTACGAGGAACATGCACAATGTATAGTCCTAGATTGTTATAAGCGATCTACGAGGAACATGCACAATGTATAGTCCTAGATGGTTATAAGCGATCTACGAGGAACATGCACAATGTATAGTCCTAGATGGTTATAAGCGATCTACGAGGAACATGCACAATGTATAGTCCTAGATTGTTATAAGTGATCTACGAGGAACATGCACATTGTAGAGTCCTAGATTGTTATAAGCGATCTACGAGGAACATGCACAATGTAGAGTCCTAGATTGTTATAAGTGATCTACGAGGAACATGCACAATGTAAAGTCCTAGATTGTTATAAGCGATCTACGAGGAACATGCACAATGTATAGTCCTAGATTGTTATAAGCGATCTACGAGGAACATGCACAATGTATAGTCCTAGATTGTTATAAGCGATCTACGAGGAACATGCACAATGTATAGTCCTAGATGGTTATAAGCGATCTACGAGGAACATGCACAATGTATAGTCCTAGATGGTTATAAGCGATCTACGAGGAACATGCACAATGTATAGTTCTAGATTGTTATAAGTGATCTACGAGGAACATGCACATTGTAGAGTCCTAGATTGTTATAAGCGATCTAAGAGGAACATGCACAATGTAGAGTCCTAGATTGTTATAAGTGATCTACGAGGAACATGCACAATGTATAGTCCTAGATTGTTATAAGTGATCTACGAGGAACATGCACATTGTAGAGTCTTAGATTGTTATAAGCGATCTACGAGGAACATGCACAATGTAGAGTCCTAGATCGTTATAAGCGATCTACGAGGAACATGCACAATGTAGAGTCCTAGATTGTTATAAGCGATCTACGAGGAACATGCACAATGTAGAGTCCTAGATCGTTATAAGTGATCTACGAGGAACATGCACAATGTAGAGTCTTAGATTGTTATAAGCGATCTACGAGGAACATGCACAATGTAGAGTCCTAGATCGTTATAAGTGATCTACGAGGAACATGCACAATGTAGAGTCTTAGATTGTTATAAGCGATCTACGAGGAACATGCACAATGTAGAGTCCTAGATCGTTATAAGCGATCTACGAGGAACATGCACAATGTATAGTCCTAGATTGTTATAAGCGATCTACAAGGAACATGCACAATGTAGAGTCCTAGATCGTTATAAGCGATCTACAAGGAACATGCATGCACAATGTAGAGTCCTAGATCGTTATAAGTGATCTACGAGGAACATGCACAATGTAGAGTCCTAGATCGTTATAAGCGATCTACGAGGAACATGCACAATGTAGAGTCCTAGATTGTTATAAGCGATCTACGAGGAACATGCATGCACAATGTAGAGTCCTAGATCGTTATAAGTGATCTACGAGGAACATGCACAATGTATAGTCCTAGATTGTTATAAGCGATCTACAAGGAACATGCACAATGTAGAGTCCTAGATCGTTATAAGCGATCTACGAGGAACATGCATGCACAATGAAGAGTCCTAGATCGTTATAAGTGATCTACGAGGAACATGCACAATGTAGAGTCCTAGATCGTTATAAGCGTTCTACGAGGAACATGCACAATGTAGAGTCCTAGATTGTTATAAGCGATCTACGAGGAACATGCATGCACAATGTAGAGTCCTAGATCGTTATGAGTGATCTACGAGGAACATGCACAATGTAGAGTCCTAGATCGTTATAAGCGATCTACGAGGAACATGCACAATGTAGAGTCCTAGATCGTTATAAGCGATCTACGAGGAACATGCACAATGTAGAGTCCTAGATTGTTATAAGCGATCTACGAGGAACATGCATGCACAATGTAGAGTCCTAGATCGTTATAAGTGATCTTCGAGGAACATGCACAATGTAGAGTCTTAGATTGTTATAAGCGATCTACGAGGAACATGCATGCACAATGTAGAGTCCTAGATCGTTATAAGTGATCTACGAGGAACATGCACAATGTAGAGTCCTAGATTGTTATAAGCGATCTACGAGGAACATGCACAATGTAGAGTCTTAGATCGTTATAAGTGATCTACGAGGAACATGCACATTGTAGAATCCTAGATCATTATAAGCGATCTACGAGGAACATGCACAATGTATAGTCCTAGATTGTTATAAGCGATCTACGAGGAACATGCACAATGTATAGTCCTAGATGGTTATAAGCGATCTACGAGGAACATGCACAATGTATAGTCCTAGATGGTTATAAGCGATCTACGAGGAACATGCACAATGTAGAGTCTTAGATCGTTATAAGTGATCTACGAGGAACATGCACAATGTATAGTCCTAGATCGTTATAAGTGATCTACGAGGAACATGCACAATGTAGAGTCCTAGATCGTTATAAGGGATCTACGAGGAACATGCACAATGTAGAGTCCTAGATCGTTATAAGCAATCTACGAGGAACATGCACAATGTAGAGTCTTAGATTGTTATAAGTGATCTACGAGGAACATGCACAATGTAGAGTCCTAGATTGTTATAAGTGATCTACGAGGAACATGCACAATGTAGAGTCTTAGATTGTTATAAGTGATCTACGAGGAACATGCACAATGTAGAGTCCTAGATCGTTATAAGCGATCTACGAGGAACATGCACAATGTAGAGTCCTAGATCGTTATAAGTGATCTACGAGGAACATGCACAATGTAGAGTCTTAGATTGTTATAAGTGATCTACGAGGAACATGCACAATGTAGAGTCCTAGATCGGTATTAACGATCTACGAGGAACATGCACAATGTAGAGTCCTAGATCGTTATAAGTGATCTACGAGGAACATGCACAATGTAGAGTCCTAGATTGTTATAAGTGATCTACGAGGAACATGCACAATGTAGAGTCTTAGATTGTTATAAGTGATCTACGAGGAACATGCACATTGTAGAGTCCTAGATTGTTATAAGTGATCTACGAGGAACATGCACAATGTAGAGTCTTAGATTGTTATAAGTGATCTACGAGGAACATGCACAATGTATAGTCCTAGATCGTTATAAGCGATCTACGAGGAACATGCACTAGTAGAGTCCTAGATCGTTATAAGCAATCTACGAGGAACATGCACATTGTAGAGTCCTAGATTGTTATAAGTGATCTACGAGGAACATGCACAATGTAGAGTCTTAGATTGTTATAAGCGATCTACGAGGAACATGCACATTGTAGAGTCCTAGATTGTTATAAGCGATCTACGAGGAACATGCACAATGTAGAGTCCTAGATCGTTATAAGCGATCTACGAGGAACATGCACAATGTAGAGTCCTAGATCGTTATAAGCGATCTACGAGGAACATGCACAATGTATAGTCCTAGATTGTTATAAGCGATCTACGAGGAACATGCATGCACAATGTAGAGTCCTAGAACGTTATAAGTGATCTACGAGGAACATGCACAATGTAGAGTCCTAGATTGTTATAAGCGATCTACGAGGAACATGCACAATGTAGAGTCCTAGATCGTTATAAGTGATCTACGAGGAACATGCACAATGTAGAGTCTTAGATTGTTATAAGCGATCTACGAGGAACATGCACAATGTAGAGTCCTAGATCGTTATAAGTGATCTACGAGGAACATGCACAATGTAGAGTCTTAGATTGTTATAAGCGATCTACGAGGAACATGCACAATGTAGAGTCCTAGATCGTTATAAGCGATCTACGAGGAACATGCACAATGTATAGTCCTAGATTGTTATAAGCGATCTACAAGGAACATGCACAATGTAGAGTCCTAGATCGTTATAAGCGATCTACGAGGAACATGCATGCACAATGTAGAGTCCTAGATCGTTATAAGTGATCTACGAGGAACATGCACAATGTAGAGTCCTAGATCGTTATAAGCGATCTACGAGGAACATGCACAATGTAGAGTCCTAGATTGTTATAAGCGATCTACGAGGAACATGCATGCACAATGTAGAGTCCTAGATCGTTATAAGTGATCTACGAGGAACATGCACAATGTATAGTCCTAGATTGTTATAAGCGATCTACAAGGAACATGCACAATGTAGAGTCCTAGATCGTTATAAGCGATCTACGAGGAACATGCATGCACAATGAAGAGTCCTAGATCGTTATAAGTGATCTACGAGGAACATGCACAATGTAGAGTCCTAGATCGTTATAAGCTATCTACGAGGAACATGCACAATGTAGAGTCCTAGATTGTTATAAGCGATCTACGAGGAACATGCATGCACAATGTAGAGTCCTAGATCGTTATAAGTGATCTACGAGGAACATGCACAATGTAGAGTCCTAGATCGTTATAAGCGATCTACGAGGAACATGCACAATGTAGAGTCCTAGATCGTTATAAGCGATCTACGAGGAACATGCACTAGTAGAGTCCTAGATCGTTATAAGCAATCTACGAAGAACATGCACATTGTAGAGTCCTAGATTGTTATAAGTGATCTACGAGGAACATGCACAATGTAGAGTCTTAGATTGTTATAAGCGATCTACGAGGAACATGCACATTGTAGAGTCCTAGATTGTTATAAGCGATCTACGAGGAACATGCACAATGTAGAGTCCTAGATCGTTATAAGCGATCTACGAGGAACATGCACAATGTAGAGTCCTAGATCGTTATAAGCGATCTACGAGGAACATGCACAATGTATAGTCCTAGATTGTTATAAGCGATCTACGAGGAACATGCATGCACAATGTAGAGTCCTAGAACGTTATAAGTGATCTACGAGGAACATGCACAATGTAGAGTCCTAGATTGTTATAAGCGATCTACGAGGAACATGCACAATGTAGAGTCCTAGATCGTTATAAGTGATCTACGAGGAACATGCACAATGTAGAGTCTTAGATTGTTATAAGCGATCTACGAGGAACATGCACAATGTAGAGTCCTAGATCGTTATAAGTGATCTACGAGGAACATGCACAATGTAGAGTCTTAGATTGTTATAAGCGATCTACGAGGAACATGCACAATGTAGAGTCCTAGATCGTTATAAGCGATCTACGAGGAACATGCACAATGTATAGTCCTAGATTGTTATAAGCGATCTACAAGGAACATGCACAATGTAGAGTCCTAGATCGTTATAAGCGATCTACGAGGAACATGCATGCACAATGTAGAGTCCTAGATCGTTATAAGTGATCTACGAGGAACATGCACAATGTAGAGTCCTAGATCGTTATAAGCGATCTACGAGGAACATGCACAATGTAGAGTCCTAGATTGTTATAAGCGATCTACGAGGAACATGCATGCACAATGTAGAGTCCTAGATCGTTATAAGTGATCTACGAGGAACATGCACAATGTATAGTCCTAGATTGTTATAAGCGATCTACAAGGAACATGCACAATGTAGAGTCCTAGATCGTTATAAGCGATCTACGAGGAACATGCATGCACAATGAAGAGTCCTAGATCGTTATAAGTGATCTACGAGGAACATGCACAATGTAGAGTCCTAGATCGTTATAAGCTATCTACGAGGAACATGCACAATGTAGAGTCCTAGATTGTTATAAGCGATCTACGAGGAACATGCATGCACAATGTAGAGTCCTAGATCGTTATAAGTGATCTACGAGGAACATGCACAATGTAGAGTCCTAGATCGTTATAAGCGATCTACGAGGAACATGCACAATGTAGAGTCCTAGATCGTTATAAGCGATCTACGAGGAACATGCACAATGTAGAGTCCTAGATTGTTATAAGCGATCTACGAGGAACATGCATGCACAATGTAGAGTCCTAGATCGTTATAAGTGATCTACGAGGAACATGCACAATGTAGAGTCTTAGATTGTTATAAGCGATCTACGAGGAACATGCATGCACAATGTAGAGTCCTAGATCGTTATAAGTGATCTACGAGGAACATGCACAATGTAGAGTCCTAGATTGTTATAAGCGATCTACGAGGAACATGCACAATGTAGAGTCTTAGATCGTTATAAGTGATCTACGAGGAACATGCACATTGTAGAGTCCTAGATCATTATAAGCGATCTACGAGGAACATGCACAATGTATAGTCCTAGATTGTTATAAGCGATCTACGAGGAACATGCACAATGTATAGTCCTAGATGGTTATAAGCGATCTACGAGGAACATGCACAATGTATAGTCCTAGATGGTTATAAGCGATCTACGAGGAACATGCACAATGTAGAGTCCTAGAACGTTATAAGTGATCTACGAGGAACATGCACGATGTAGAGTCCTAGATTGTTATAAGCGATCTACGAGGAACATGCACAATGTAGAGTCCTAGATCGTTATAAGCGATCTACGAGGAACATGCACAATGTAGAGTCTTAGATTGTTATAAGCGATCTACGAGGAACATGCACAATGTAGAGTCCTAGATCGTTATAAGTGATCTACGAGGAACATGCACAATGTAGAGTCTTAGATTGTTATAAGCGATCTACAAGGAACATGCACAATGTAGAGTCCTAGATCGTTATAAGCGATCTACGAGGAACATGCACAATGTATAGTCCTAGATTGTTATAAGCGATCTACAAGGAACATGCACAATGTAGAGTCCTAGATCGTTATAAGCGATCTACGAGGAACATGCATGCACAATGTAGAGTCCTAGATCGTTATAAGTGATCTACGAGGAACATGCACAATGTAGAGTCCTAGATCGTTATAAGCGATCTACGAGGAACATGCACAATGTAGAGTCCTAGATTGTTATAAGCGATCTACGAGGAACATGCATGCACAATGTAGAGTCCTAGATCGTTATAAGTGATCTACGATGAACATGCACAATGTATAGTCCTAGATTGTTATAAGCGATCTACAAGGAACATGCACAATGTAGAGTCCTAGATCGTTATAAGCGATCTACGAGGAACATGCATGCACAATGAAGAGTCCTAGATCGTTATAAGTGATCTACGAGGAACATGCACAATGTAGAGTCCTAGATCGTTATAAGCGATCTACGAGGAACATGCACAATGTAGAGTCCTAGATTGTTATAAGCGATCTACGAGGAACATGCATGCACAATGTAGAGTCCTAGATCGTTATAAGTGATCTACGAGGAACATGCACAATGTAGAGTCCTAGATCGTTATAAGCGATCTACGAGGAACATGCACAATGTAGAGTCCTAGATCGTTATAAGCGATCTACGAGGAACATGCACAATGTAGAGTCCTAGATTGTTATAAGCGATCTACGAGGAACATGCATGCACAATGTAGAGTCCTAGATCGTTATAAGTGATCTACGAGGAACATGCACAATGTAGAGTCTTAGATTGTTATAAGCGATCTACGAGGAACATGCATGCACAATGTAGAGTCCTAGATCGTTATAAGTGATCTACGAGGAACATGCACAATGTAGAGTCCTAGATTGTTATAAGCGATCTACGAGGAACATGCACAATGTAGAGTCTTAGATCGTTATAAGCGATCTACGAGGAACATGCACAATGTAGAGTCCTAGATTGTTATAAGCGATCTACGAGGAACATGCATGCACAATGTAGAGTCCTAGATCGTTATAAGTGATCTACGAGGAACATGCACAATGTAGAGTCTTAGATTGTTATAAGCGATCTACGAGGAACATGCATGCACAATGTAGAGTCCTAGATCGTTATAAGTGATCTACGAGGAACATGCACAATGTAGAGTCCTAGATTGTTATAAGCGATCTACGAGGAACATGCACAATGTAGAGTCTTAGATCGTTATAAGTGATCTACGAGGAACATGCACATTGTAGAGTCCTAGATCATTATAAGCGATCTACGAGGAACATGCACAATGTATAGTCCTAGATTGTTATAAGCGATCTACGAGGAACATGCACAATGTATAGTCCTAGATGGTTATAAGCGATCTACGAGGAACATGCACAATGTATAGTCCTAGATGGTTATAAGCGATCTACGAGGAACATGCACAATGTAGAGTCCTAGATCGTTATAAGTGATCTACGAGGAACATGCACAATGTAGAGTCCTAGATTGTTATAAGCGATCTACGAGGAACATGCACAATGTAGAGTCCTAGATCGTTATAAGTGATCTACGAGGAACATGCACAATGTAGAGTCTTAGATTGTTATAAGCGATCTACGAGGAACATGCACAATGTAGAGTCCTAGATCGTTATAAGTGATCTACGAGGAACATGCACAATGTAGAGTCTTAGATTGTTATAAGCGATCTACAAGGAACATGCACAATGTAGAGTCCTAGATCGTTATAAGCGATCTACGAGGAACATGTACAATGTATAGTCCTAGATTGTTATAAGCGATCTACAAGGAACATGCACAATGTAGAGTCCTAGATCGTTATAAGCGATCTACGAGGAACATGCATGCACAATGTAGAGTCCTAGATCGTTATAAGTGATCTACGAGGAACATGCACAATGTAGAGTCCTAGATCGTTATAAGCGATCTACGAGGAACATGCACAATGTAGAGTCCTAGATTGTTATAAGCGATCTACGAGGAACATGCATGCACAATGTAGAGTCCTAGATCGTTATAAGTGATCTACGAGGAACATGCACAATGTATAGTCCTAGATTGTTATAAGCGATCTACAAGGAACATGCACAATGTAGAGTCCTAGATCGTTATAAGCGATCTACGAGGAACATGCATGCACAATGAAGAGTCCTAGATCGTTATAAGTGATCTACGAGGAACATGCACAATGTAGAGTCCTAGATCGTTATAAGCGATCTACGAGGAACATGCACAATGTAGAGTCCTAGATTGTTATAAGCGATCTACGAGGAACATGCATGCACAATGTAGAGTCCTAGATCGTTATAAGTGATCTACGAGGAACATGCACAATGTAGAGTCCTAGATCGTTATAAGCGATCTACGAGGAACATGCACAATGTAGAGTCCTAGATCGTTATAAGCGATCTACGAGGAACATGCACAATGTAGAGTCCTAGATTGTTATAAGCGATCTACGAGGAACATGCATGCACAATGTAGAGTCCTAGATCGTTATAAGTGATCTACGAGGAACATGCACAATGTAGAGTCTTAGATTGTTATAAGCGATCTACGAGGAACATGCATGCACAATGTAGAGTCCTAGATCGTTATAAGTGATCTACGAGGAACATGCACAATGTAGAGTCCTAGATTGTTATAAGCGATCTACAAGGAACATGCACAATGTAGAGTCCTAGATCGTTATAAGTGATCTACGAGGAACATGCACAATGTATAGTCCTAGATTGTTATAAGCGATCTACAAGGAACATGCACAATGTAGAGTCCTAGATCGTTATAAGCGATCTACGAGGAACATGCATGCACAATGTAGAGTCCTAGATCGTTATAAGTGATCTACGAGGAACATGCACAATGTAGAGTCCTAGATCGTTATAAGCGATCTACGAGGAACATGCACAATGTAGAGTCCTAGATTGTTATAAGCGATCTACGAGGAACATGCATGCACAATGTAGAGTCCTAGATCGTTATAAGTGATCTACGAGGAACATGCACAATGTAGAGTCCTAGATCGTTATAAGCGATCTACGAGGAACATGCACAATGTAGAGTCCTAGATCGTTATAAGTGATCTACGAGGAACATGCACAATGTAGAGTCCTAGATTGTTATAAGCGATCTACGAGGAACATGCATGCACAATGTAGAGTCCTAGATCGTTATAAGTGATCTACGAGGAACATGCACAATGTAGAGTCTTAGATTGTTATAAGCGATCTACGAGGAACATGCATGCACAATGTAGAGTCCTAGATCGTTATAAGTGATCTACGAGGAACATGCACAATGTAGAGTCCTAGATTGTTATAAGCGATCTACAAGGAACATGCACAATGTAGAGTCCTAGATCGTTATAAGTGATCTACGAGGAACATGCACAATGTATAGTCCTAGATTGTTATAAGCGATCTACAAGGAACATGCACAATGTAGAGTCCTAGATCGTTATAAGCGATCTACGAGGAACATGCATGCACAATGTAGAGTCCTAGATCGTTATAAGTGATCTACGAGGAACATGCACAATGTAGAGTCCTAGATCGTTATAAGCGATCTACGAGGAACATGCACAATGTAGAGTCCTAGATTGTTATAAGCGATCTACGAGGAACATGCATGCACAATGTAGAGTCCTAGATCGTTATAAGTGATCTACGAGGAACATGCACAATGTATAGTCCTAGATTGTTATAAGCGATCTACAAGGAACATGCACAATGTAGAGTCCTAGATCGTTATAAGCGATCTACGAGGAACATGCATGCACAATGAAGAGTCCTAGATCGTTATAAGTGATCTACGAGGAACATGCACAATGTAGAGTCCTAGATTGTTATAAGCGATCTACGAGGAACATGCATGCACAATGTAGAGTCCTAGATCGTTATAAGTGATCTACGAGGAACATGCACAATGTAGAGTCCTAGATCGTTATAAGCGATCTACGAGGAACATGCACAATGTAGAGTCCTAGATCGTTATAAGCGATCTACGAGGAACATGCACAATGTAGAGTCCTAGATTGTTATAAGCGATCTACGAGGAACATGCATGCACAATGTAGAGTCCTAGATCGTTATAAGTGATCTACGAGGAACATGCACAATGTAGAGTCCTAGATTGTTATAAGCGATCTACAAGGAACATGCACAATGTAGAGTCCTAGATCGTTATAAGTGATCTACGAGGAACATGCACAATGTAGAGTCTTAGATTGTTATAAGCGATCTACGAGGAACATGCATGCACAATGTAGAGTCCTAGATCGTTATAAGTGATCTACGAGGAACATGCACAATGTAGAGTCCTAGATTGTTATAAGCGATCTACAAGGAACATGCACAATGTAGAGTCCTAGATCGTTATAAGTGATCTACGAGGAACATGCACAATGTATAGTCCTAGATTGTTATAAGCGATCTACAAGGAACATGCACAATGTAGAGTCCTAGATCGTTATAAGCGATCTACGAGGAACATGCATGCACAATGTAGAGTCCTAGATCGTTATAAGTGATCTACGAGGAACATGCACAATGTAGAGTCCTAGATCGTTATAAGCGATCTACGAGGAACATGCACAATGTAGAGTCCTAGATTGTTATAAGCGATCTACGAGGAACATGCATGCACAATGTAGAGTCCTAGATCGTTATAAGTGATCTACGAGGAACATGCACAATGTATAGTCCTAGATTGTTATAAGCGATCTACAAGGAACATGCACAATGTAGAGTCCTAGATCGTTATAAGCGATCTACGAGGAACATGCATGCACAATGAAGAGTCCTAGATCGTTATAAGTGATCTACGAGGAACATGCACAATGTAGAGTCCTAGATTGTTATAAGCGATCTACGAGGAACATGCATGCACAATGTAGAGTCCTAGATCGTTATAAGTGATCTACGAGGAACATGCACAATGTAGAGTCCTAGATCGTTATAAGCGATCTACGAGGAACATGCACAATGTAGAGTCCTAGATCGTTATAAGCGATCTACGAGGAACATGCACAATGTAGAGTCCTAGATTGTTATAAGCGATCTACGAGGAACATGCATGCACAATGTAGAGTCCTAGATCGTTATAAGTGATCTACGAGGAACATGCACAATGTAGAGTCCTAGATTGTTATAAGCGATCTACAAGGAACATGCACAATGTAGAGTCCTAGATCGTTATAAGTGATCTACGAGGAACATGCACAATGTAGAGTCTTAGATTGTTATAAGCGATCTACGAGGAACATGCATGCACAATGTAGAGTCCTAGATCGTTATAAGTGATCTACGAGGAACATGCACAATGTAGAGTCCTAGATTGTTATAAGCGATCTACAAGGAACATGCACAATGTAGAGTCCTAGATCGTTATAAGTGATCTACGAGGAACATGCACAATGTATAGTCCTAGATTGTTATAAGCGATCTACAAGGAACATGCACAATGTAGAGTCCTAGATCGTTATAAGCGATCTACGAGGAACATGCATGCACAATGTAGAGTCCTAGATCGTTATAAGTGATCTACGAGGAACATGCACAATGTAGAGTCCTAGATCGTTATAAGCGATCTACGAGGAACATGCACAATGTAGAGTCCTAGATTGTTATAAGCGATCTACGAGGAACATGCATGCACAATGTAGAGTCCTAGATCGTTATAAGTGATCTACGAGGAACATGCACAATGTATAGTCCTAGATTGTTATAAGCGATCTACAAGGAACATGCACAATGTAGAGTCCTAGATCGTTATAAGCGATCTACGAGGAACATGCATGCACAATGAAGAGTCCTAGATCGTTATAAGTGATCTACGAGGAACATGCACAATGTAGAGTCCTAGATTGTTATAAGCGATCTACGAGGAACATGCATGCACAATGTAGAGTCCTAGATCGTTATAAGTGATCTACGAGGAACATGCACAATGTAGAGTCCTAGATCGTTATAAGCGATCTACGAGGAACATGCACAATGTAGAGTCCTAGATCGTTATAAGCGATCTACGAGGAACATGCACAATGTAGAGTCCTAGATTGTTATAAGCGATCTACGAGGAACATGCATGCACAATGTAGAGTCCTAGATCGTTATAAGTGATCTACGAGGAACATGCACAATGTAGAGTCTTAGATTGTTATAAGCGATCTACGAGGAACATGCATGCACAATGTAGAGTCCTAGATCGTTATAAGTGATCTACGAGGAACATGCACAATGTAGAGTCCTAGATTGTTATAAGCGATCTACGAGGAACATGCACAATGTAGAGTCTTAGATCGTTATAAGCGATCTACGAGGAACATGCACAATGTAGAGTCCTAGATTGTTATAAGCGATCTACGAGGAACATGCATGCACAATGTAGAGTCCTAGATCGTTATAAGTGATCTACGAGGAACATGCACAATGTAGAGTCCTAGATCGTTATAAGCGATCTACGAGGAACATGCACAATGTAGAGTCCTAGATCGTTATAAGCGATCTACGAGGAACATGCACAATGTAGAGTCCTAGATTGTTATAAGCGATCTACGAGGAACATGCATGCACAATGTAGAGTCCTAGATCGTTATAAGTGATCTACGAGGAACATGCACAATGTAGAGTCTTAGATTGTTATAAGCGATCTACGAGGAACATGCATGCACAATGTAGAGTCCTAGATCGTTATAAGTGATCTACGAGGAACATGCACAATGTAGAGTCCTAGATTGTTATAAGCGATCTACGAGGAACATGCACAATGTAGAGTCTTAGATCGTTATAAGCGATCTACGAGGAACATGCACAATGTAGAGTCCTAGATTGTTATAAGCGATCTACGAGGAACATGCATGCACAATGTAGAGTCCTAGATCGTTATAAGTGATCTACGAGGAACATGCACAATGTAGAGTCTTAGATTGTTATAAGCGATCTACGAGGAACATGCATGCACAATGTAGAGTCCTAGATCGTTATAAGTGATCTACGAGGAACATGCACAATGTAGAGTCCTAGATTGTTATAAGCGATCTACGAGGAACATGCACAATGTAGAGTCTTAGATCGTTATAAGTGATCTACGAGGAACATGCACATTGTAGAGTCCTAGATCATTATAAGCGATCTACGAGGAACATGCACAATGTATAGTCCTAGATTGTTATAAGCGATCTACGAGGAACATGCACAATGTATAGTCCTAGATGGTTATAAGCGATCTACGAGGAACATGCACAATGTATAGTCCTAGATGGTTATAAGCGATCTACGAGGAACATGCACAATGTAGAGTCCTAGAACGTTATAAGTGATCTACGAGGAACATGCACGATGTAGAGTCCTAGATTGTTATAAGCGATCTACGAGGAACATGCACAATGTAGAGTCCTAGATCGTTATAAGTGATCTACGAGGAACATGCACAATGTAGAGTCTTAGATTGTTATAAGTGATCTACGAGGAACATGCACAATGTAGAGTCCTAGATTGTTATAAGCGATCTACGAGGAACATGCACAATGTAGAGTCTTAGATCGTTATAAGTGATCTACGAGGAACATGCACATTGTAGAGTCCTAGATCATTATAAGCGATCTACGAGGAACATGCACAATGTATAGTCCTAGATTGTTATAAGCGATCTACGAGGAACATGCACAATGTATAGTCCTAGATGGTTATAAGCGATCTACGAGGCACATGCACAATGTAGAGTCTTAGATTGTTATAAGTGATCTACGAGGAACATGCACAATGTAGAGTCCTAGATCGTTATAAGTGATCTACGAGGAACATGCACAATGTAGAGTCCTAGATCGTTATAAGTGATCTACGAGGAACATGCACAATGTAGAGTCCTAGATCGTTATAAGTGATCTACGAGGAACATGCACAATGTAGAGTCTTAGATTGTTATAAGTGATCTACGAGGAACATGCACATTGTAGAGTCCTAGATTGTTATAAGTGATCTACGAGGAACATGCACAATGTAGAGTCCTAGATTGTTATAAGTGATCTACGAGGAACATGCACAATGTAGAGTCTTAGATTGTTATAAGTGATCTACGAGGAACATGCACAATGTAGAGTCCTAGATCGTTATAAGCGATCTACGAGGAACATGCACAATGTAGAGTCCTAGATCGTTATAAGTGATCTACGAGGAACATGCACAATGTAGAGTCTTAGATTGTTATAAGTGATCTACGAGGAACATGCACAATGTAGAGTCCTAGATCGTTATAAGTGATCTACGAGGAACATGCACAATGTAGAGTCCTAGATCGTTGTAAGTGATCTACGAGGAACATGCACAATGTAGAGTCCTAGATCGTTATAAGTGATCTACGAGGAACATGCACAATGTAGAGTCTTAGATTGTTATAAGTGATCTACGAGGAACATGCACAATGTAGAGTCCTAGATTGTTATAAGCGATCTACGAGGAACATGCACAATGTAGAGTCTTAGATCGTTATAAGCGATCTACGAGGAACATGCACAATGTAGAGTCCTAGATTGTTATAAGCGATCTACGAGGAACATGCATGCACAATGTAGAGTCCTAGATCGTTATAAGTGATCTACGAGGAACATGCACAATGTAGAGTCTTAGATTGTTATAAGCGATCTACGAGGAACATGCATGCACAATGTAGAGTCCTAGATCGTTATAAGTGATCTACGAGGAACATGCACAATGTAGAGTCCTAGATTGTTATAAGCGATCTACGAGGAACATGCACAATGTAGAGTCTTAGATCGTTATAAGTGATCTACGAGGAACATGCACATTGTAGAGTCCTAGATCGTTATAAGTGATCTACGAGGAACATGCACAATGTAGAGTCCTAGATTGTTATAAGCGATCTACGAGGAACATGCACAATGTATAGTCCTAGATGGTTATAAGCGATCTACGAGGAACATGCACAATGTATAGTCCTAGATGGTTATAAGCGATCTACGAGGAACATGCACAATGTAGAGTCCTAGAACGTTATAAGTGATCTACGAGGAACATGCACGATGTAGAGTCCTAGATTGTTATAAGCGATCTACGAGGAACATGCACAATGTAGAGTCCTAGATCGTTATAAGTGATCTACGAGGAACATGCACAATGTAGAGTCTTAGATTGTTATAAGCGATCTACGAGGAACATGCACAATGTAGAGTCCTAGATCGTTATAAGTGATCTACGAGGAACATGCACAATGTAGAGTCTTAGATTGTTATAAGCGATCTACAAGGAACATGCACAATGTAGAGTCCTAGATCGTTATAAGCGATCTACGAGGAACATGCACAATGTATAGTCCTAGATTGTTATAAGCGATCTACAAGGAACATGCACAATGTAGAGTCCTAGATCGTTTTAAGCGATCTACGAGGAACATGCATGCACAATGTAGAGTCCTAGATCGTTATAAGTGATCTACGAGGAACATGCACAATGTAGAGTCCTAGATCGTTATAAGCGATCTACGAGGAACATGCACAATGTAGAGTCCTAGATTGTTATAAGCGATCTACGAGGAACATGCATGCACAATGTAGAGTCCTAGATCGTTATAAGTGATCTACGAGGAACATGCACAATGTATAGTCCTAGATTGTTATAAGCGATCTACAAGGAACATGCACAATGTAGAGTCCTAGATCGTTATAAGCGATCTACGAGGAACATGCATGCACAATGAAGAGTCCTAGATCGTTATAAGTGATCTACGAGGAACATGCACAATGTAGAGTCCTAGACCGTTATAAGCGATCTACGAGGAACATGCACAATGTAGAGTCCTAGATTGTTATAAGCGATCTACGAGGAACATGCATGCACAATGTAGAGTCCTAGATCGTTATAAGTGATCTACGAGGAACATGCACAATGTAGAGTCCTAGATCGTTATAAGCGATCTACGAGGAACATGCACAATGTAGAGTCCTAGATCGTTATAAGCGATCTACGAGGAACATGCACAATGTAGAGTCCTAGATTGTTATAAGCGATCTACGAGGAACATGCATGCACAATGTAGAGTCCTAGATCGTTATAAGTGATCTACGAGGAACATGCACAATGTAGAGTCTTAGATTGTTATAAGCGATCTACGAGGAACATGCATGCACAATGTAGAGTCCTAGATCGTTATAAGTGATCTACGAGGAACATGCACAATGTAGAGTCCTAGATTGTTATAAGCGATCTACGAGGAACATGCACAATGTAGAGTCTTAGATCGTTATAAGTGATCTACGAGGAACATGCACATTGTAGAGTCCTAGATCATTATAAGCGATCTACGAGGAACATGCACAATGTATAGTCCTAGATTGTTATAAGCGATCTACGTGGAACATGCACAATGTATAGTCCTAGATGGTTATAAGCGATCTACGAGGAACATGCACAATGTATAGTCCTAGATGGTTATAAGCGATCTACGAGGAACATGCACAATGTAGAGTCTTAGATCGTTATAAGTGATCTACGAGGAACATGCACAATGTATAGTCCTAGATCGTTATAAGTGATCTACGAGGAACATGCACAATGTAGAGTCCTAGATCGTTATAAGGGATCTACGAGGAACATGCACAATGTAGAGTCCTAGATCGTTATAAGCGATCTACGAGGAACATGCACAATGTAGAGTCTTAGATTGTTATAAGTGATCTACGAGGAACATGCACATTGTAGAGTCCTAGATTGTTATAAGTGATCTACGAGGAACATGCACAATGTAGAGTCCTAGATTGTTATAAGTGATCTACGAGGAACATGCACAATGTAGAGTCCTAGATTGTTATAAGCGATCTACGAGGAACATGCACAATGTAGAGTCCTAGATTGTTATAAGTGATCTACGAGGAACATGCACAATGTAGAGTCCTAGATTGTTATAAGTGATCTTCGAGGAACATGCACAATGTAGAGTCTTAGATTGTTATAAGTGATCTACGAGGAACATGCACAATGTAGAGTCCTAGATCGTTATAAGCGATCTACGAGGAACATGCACAATGTAGAGTTCTAGATCGTTATAAGTGATCTACGAGGAACATGCACAATGTAGAGTCTTAGATTGTTATAAGTGATCTACGAGGAACATGCACATTGTAGAGTCCTAGATTGTTATAAGTGATCTACGAGGAACATGCACAATGTAGAGTCCTAGATCGTTATAAGCGATCTACGAGGAACATGCACAATGTAGAGTCCTAGATCGTTATAAGTGATCTACGAGGAACATGCACAATGTAGAGTCTTAGATTGTTATAAGTGATCTACGAGGAACATGCACAATGTAGAGTCCTAGATCGTTATAAGTGATCTACGAGGAACATGCACAATGTAGAGTCCTAGATCGTTATAAGTGATCTACGAGGAACATGCACAATGTAGAGTCCTAGATCGTTATAAGTGATCTACGAGGAACATGCACAATGTAGAGTCTTAGATTGTTATAAGTGATCTACGAGGAACATGCACAATGTAGAGTCCTAGATCGTTATAAGCGATCTACGAGGAACATGCACAATGTAGAGTCCTAGATCGTTATAAGTGATCTACGAGGAACATGCACAATGTAGAGTCCTAGATTGTTATAAGTGATCTACGAGGAACATGCACAATGTAGAGTCTTAGATTGTTATAAGTGATCTACGAGGAACATGCACATTGTAGAGTCCTAGATCGTTATAAGTGATCTACGAGGAACATGCACAATGTAGAGTCTTAGATTGTTATAAGTGATCTACGAGGAACATGCACAATGTATAGTCCTACATCGTTATAAGCGATCTACGAGGAACATGCACTAGTAGAGTCCTAGATCGTTATAAGCAATCTACGAGGAACATGCACATTGTAGAGTCCTAGATTGTTATAAGTGATCTACGAGGAACATGCACAATGTAGAGTCTTAGATTGTTATAAGCGATCTACGAGGAACATGCACATTGTAGAGTCCTAGATTGTTATAAGCGATCTACGAGGAACATGCACAATGTAGAGTCCTAGATCGTTATAAGCGATCTACGAGGAACATGCACAATGTAGAGTCCTAGATCGTTATAAGCGATCTACGAGGAACATGCACATTGTAGAGTCCTAGATCGTTATAAATGATCTACGAGGAACATGCACAATGTAGAGTCTTAGATTGTTATAAGCGATCTACGAGGAACATGCACAATGTAGAGTCTTAGATTGTTATAAGCGATCTACGAGGAACATGCACATTGTAGAGTCCTAGATTGTTATAAGCGATCTACGAGGAACATGCACAATGTAGAGTCTTAGATTGTTATAAGCGATCTACGAGGAACATGCACAATGTAGAGTCTTAGATTGTTATAAGTTATCTACGAGGAACATGCACAATGTATAGTCTTAGATTGTTATAAGCGATCTACGAGGAACATGCACAATGTAGAGTCTTAGATTGTTATAAGCGATCTACGAGGAACATGCACAATGTAGAGTCCTGGATCGTTATAAGCGATCTACGAGGAACATGCACAATGTATAGTCCTAGATGGTTATAAGCGATCTACAAGGAACATGCACAATGTAGAGTCCTAGATCGTTATAAGCGATCTACGAGGAACATGCATGCACAATGTAGAGTCCTAGATCGTTATAAGTGATCTACGAGGAACATGCACAATGTAGAGTCCTAGATCGTTATAAGCGATCTACGAGGAACATGCACAATGTAGAGTCCTAGATTGTTATAAGCGATCTACGAGGAACATGCATGCACAATGTAGAGTCCTAGATCGTTATAAGTGATCTACGAGGAACATGCACAATGTATAGTCCTAGATTGTTATAAGCGATCTACAAGGAACATGCACAATGTAGAGTCCTAGATCGTTATAAGCGATCTACGAGGAACATGCATGCACAATGAAGAGTCCTAGATCGTTATAAGTGATCTACGAGGAACATGCACAATGTAGAGTCCTAGATTGTTATAAGCGATCTACGAGGAACATGCATGCACAATGTAGAGTCCTAGATCGTTATAAGTGATCTACGAGGAACATGCACAATGTAGAGTCCTAGATCGTTATAAGCGATCTACGAGGAACATGCACAATGTAGAGTCCTAGATCGTTATAAGCGATCTACGAGGAACATGCACAATGTAGAGTCCTAGATTGTTATAAGCGATCTACGAGGAACATGCATGCACAATGTAGAGTCCTAGATCGTTATAAGTGATCTACGAGGAACATGCACAATGTAGAGTCTTAGATTGTTATAAGCGATCTACGAGGAACATGCATGCACAATGTAGAGTCCTAGATCGTTATAAGTGATCTACGAGGAACATGCACAATGTAGAGTCCTAGATTGTTATAAGCGATCTACGAGGAACATGCACAATGTAGAGTCTTAGATCGTTATAAGCGATCTACGAGGAACATGCACAATGTAGAGTCCTAGATTGTTATAAGCGATCTACGAGGAACATGCATGCACAATGTAGAGTCCTAGATCGTTATAAGTGATCTACGAGGAACATGCACAATGTAGAGTCCTAGATCGTTATAAGCGATCTACGAGGAACATGCACAATGTAGAGTCCTAGATCGTTATAAGCGATCTACGAGGAACATGCACAATGTAGAGTCCTAGATTGTTATAAGCGATCTACGAGGAACATGCATGCACAATGTAGAGTCCTAGATCGTTATAAGTGATCTACGAGGAACATGCACAATGTAGAGTCTTAGATTGTTATAAGCGATCTACGAGGAACATGCATGCACAATGTAGAGTCCTAGATCGTTATAAGTGATCTACGAGGAACATGCACAATGTAGAGTCCTAGATTGTTATAAGCGATCTACGAGGAACATGCACAATGTAGAGTCTTAGATCGTTATAAGCGATCTACGAGGAACATGCACAATGTAGAGTCCTAGATTGTTATAAGCGATCTACGAGGAACATGCATGCACAATGTAGAGTCCTAGATCGTTATAAGTGATCTACGAGGAACATGCACAATGTAGAGTCTTAGATTGTTATAAGCGATCTACGAGGAACATGCATGCACAATGTAGAGTCCTAGATCGTTATAAGTGATCTACGAGGAACATGCACAATGTAGAGTCCTAGATTGTTATAAGCGATCTACGAGGAACATGCACAATGTAGAGTCTTAGATCGTTATAAGTGATCTACGAGGAACATGCACATTGTAGAGTCCTAGATCATTATAAGCGATCTACGAGGAACATGCACAATGTATAGTCCTAGATTGTTATAAGCGATCTACGAGGAACATGCACAATGTATAGTCCTAGATGGTTATAAGCGATCTACGAGGAACATGCACAATGTATAGTCCTAGATGGTTATAAGCGATCTACGAGGAACATGCACAATGTAGAGTCCTAGAACGTTATAAGTGATCTACGAGGAACATGCACGATGTAGAGTCCTAGATTGTTATAAGCGATCTACGAGGAACATGCACAATGTAGAGTCCTAGATCGTTATAAGTGATCTACGAGGAACATGCACAATGTAGAGTCTTAGATTGTTATAAGTGATCTACGAGGAACATGCACAATGTAGAGTCCTAGATTGTTATAAGCGATCTACGAGGAACATGCACAATGTAGAGTCTTAGATCGTTATAAGTGATCTACGAGGAACATGCACATTGTAGAGTCCTAGATCATTATAAGCGATCTACGAGGAACATGCACAATGTATAGTCCTAGATTGTTATAAGCGATCTACGAGGAACATGCACAATGTATAGTCCTAGATGGTTATAAGCGATCTACGAGGCACATGCACAATGTAGAGTCTTAGATTGTTATAAGTGATCTACGAGGAACATGCACAATGTAGAGTCCTAGATCGTTATAAGTGATCTACGAGGAACATGCACAATGTAGAGTCCTAGATCGTTATAAGTGATCTACGAGGAACATGCACAATGTAGAGTCCTAGATCGTTATAAGTGATCTACGAGGAACATGCACAATGTAGAGTCTTAGATTGTTATAAGTGATCTACGAGGAACATGCACATTGTAGAGTCCTAGATTGTTATAAGTGATCTACGAGGAACATGCACAATGTAGAGTCCTAGATTGTTATAAGTGATCTACGAGGAACATGCACAATGTAGAGTCTTAGATTGTTATAAGTGATCTACGAGGAACATGCACAATGTAGAGTCCTAGATCGTTATAAGCGATCTACGAGGAACATGCACAATGTAGAGTCCTAGATCGTTATAAGTGATCTACGAGGAACATGCACAATGTAGAGTCTTAGATTGTTATAAGTGATCTACGAGGAACATGCACAATGTAGAGTCCTAGATCGTTATAAGTGATCTACGAGGAACATGCACAATGTAGAGTCCTAGATCGTTGTAAGTGATCTACGAGGAACATGCACAATGTAGAGTCCTAGATCGTTATAAGTGATCTACGAGGAACATGCACAATGTAGAGTCTTAGATTGTTATAAGTGATCTACGAGGAACATGCACAATGTAGAGTCCTAGATTGTTATAAGCGATCTACGAGGAACATGCACAATGTAGAGTCCTAGATCGTTATAAGCGATCTACGAGGAACATGCACAATGTAGAGTCCTAGATTGTTATAAGCGATCTACGAGGAACATGCATGCACAATGTAGAGTCCTAGATCGTTATAAGTGATCTACGAGGAACATGCACAATGTAGAGTCTTAGATTGTTATAAGCGATCTACGTGGAACATGCATGCACAATGTAGAGTCCTAGATCGTTATAAGTGATCTACGAGGAACATGCACAATGTAGAGTCCTAGATTGTTATAAGCGATCTACGAGGAACATGCACAATGTAGAGTCTTAGATCGTTATAAGTGATCTACGAGGAACATGCACATTGTAGAGTCCTAGATCATTATAAGCGATCTACGAGGAACATGCACAATGTATAGTCCTAGATTGTTATAAGCGATCTACGAGGAACATGCACAATGTATAGTCCTAGATGGTTATAAGCGATCTACGAGGAACATGCACAATGTATAGTCCTAGATGGTTATAAGCGATCTACGAGGAACATGCACAATGTAGAGTCCTAGAACGTTATAAGTGATCTACGAGGAACATGCACAATGTAGAGTCCTAGATTGTTATAAGCGATCTACGAGGAACATGCACAATGTAGAGTCCTAGATCGTTATAAGTGATCTACGAGGAACATGCACAATGTAGAGTCTTAGATTGTTATAAGCGATCTACGAGGAACATGCACAATGTAGAGTCCTAGATCGTTATAAGTGATCTACGAGGAACATGCACAATGTAGAGTCTTAGATTGTTATAAGCGATCTACAAGGAACATGCACAATGTAGAGTCCTAGATCGTTATAAGCGATCTACGAGGAACATGCACAATGTATAGTCCTAGATTGTTATAAGCGATCTACAAGGAACATGCACAATGTAGAGTCCTAGATCGTTTTAAGCGATCTACGAGGAACATGCATGCACAATGTAGAGTCCTAGATCGTTATAAGTGATCTACGAGGAACATGCACAATGTAGAGTCCTAGATCGTTATAAGCGATCTACGAGGAACATGCACAATGTAGAGTCCTAGATTGTTATAAGCGATCTACGAGGAACATGCATGCACAATGTAGAGTCCTAGATCGTTATAAGTGATCTACGAGGAACATGCACAATGTATAGTCCTAGATTGTTATAAGCGATCTACAAGGAACATGCACAATGTAGAGTCCTAGATCGTTATAAGCGATCTACGAGGAACATGCATGCACAATGAAGAGTCCTAGATCGTTATAAGTGATCTACGAGGAACATGCACAATGTAGAGTCCTAGACCGTTATAAGCGATCTACGAGGAACATGCACAATGTAGAGTCCTAGATTGTTATAAGCGATCTACGAGGAACATGCATGCACAATGTAGAGTCCTAGATCGTTATAAGTGATCTACGAGGAACATGCACAATGTAGAGTCCTAGATGGTTATAAGCGATCTACGAGGAACATGCACAATGTAGAGTCCTAGATCGTTATAAGCGATCTACGAGGAACATGCACAATGTAGAGTCCTAGATTGTTATAAGCGATCTACGAGGAACATGCATGCACAATGTAGAGTCCTAGATCGTTATAAGTGATCTACGAGGAACATGCACAATGTAGAGTCTTAGATTGTTATAAGCGATCTACGAGGAACATGCATGCACAATGTAGAGTCCTAGATCGTTATAAGTGATCTACGAGGAACATGCACAATGTAGAGTCCTAGATTGTTATAAGCGATCTACGAGGAACATGCACAATGTAGAGTCTTAGATCGTTATAAGTGATCTACGAGGAACATGCACATTGTAGAGTCCTAGATCATTATAAGCGATCTACGAGGAACATGCACAATGTATAGTCCTAGATTGTTATAAGCGATCTACGTGGAACATGCACAATGTATAGTCCTAGATGGTTATAAGCGATCTACGAGGAACATGCACAATGTATAGTCCTAGATGGTTATAAGCGATCTACGAGGAACATGCACAATGTAGAGTCTTAGATCGTTATAAGTGATCTACGAGGAACATGCACAATGTATAGTCCTAGATCGTTATAAGTGATCTACGAGGAACATGCACAATGTAGAGTCCTAGATCGTTATAAGGGATCTACGAGGAACATGCACAATGTAGAGTCCTAGATCGTTATAAGCGATCTACGAGGAACATGCACAATGTAGAGTCTTAGATTGTTATAAGTGATCTACGAGGAACATGCACATTGTAGAGTCCTAGATTGTTATAAGTGATCTACGAGGAACATGCACAATGTAGAGTCCTAGATTGTTATAAGTGATCTACGAGGAACATGCACAATGTAGAGTCCTAGATTGTTATAAGCGATCTACGAGGAACATGCACAATGTAGAGTCCTAGATTGTTATAAGTGATCTACGAGGAACATGCACAATGTAGAGTCCTAGATTGTTATAAGTGATCTTCGAGGAACATGCACAATGTAGAGTCTTAGATTGTTATAAGTGATCTACGAGGAACATGCACAATGTAGAGTCCTAGATCGTTATAAGCGATCTACGAGGAACATGCACAATGTAGAGTTCTAGATCGTTATAAGTGATCTACGAGGAACATGCACAATGTAGAGTCTTAGATTGTTATAAGTGATCTACGAGGAACATGCACATTGTAGAGTCCTAGATTGTTATAAGTGATCTACGAGGAACATGCACAATGTAGAGTCCTAGATCGTTATAAGCGATCTACGAGGAACATGCACAATGTAGAGTCCTAGATCGTTATAAGTGATCTACGAGGAACATGCACAATGTAGAGTCTTAGATTGTTATAAGTGATCTACGAGGAACATGCACAATGTAGAGTCCTAGATCGTTATAAGTGATCTACGAGGAACATGCACAATGTAGAGTCCTAGATCGTTATAAGTGATCTACGAGGAACATGCACAATGTAGAGTCCTAGATCGTTATAAGTGATCTACGAGGAACATGCACAATGTAGAGTCTTAGATTGTTATAAGTGATCTACGAGGAACATGCACAATGTAGAGTCCTAGATCGTTATAAGCGATCTACGAGGAACATGCACAATGTAGAGTCCTAGATCGTTATAAGTGATCTACGAGGAACATGCACAATGTAGAGTCCTAGATTGTTATAAGTGATCTACGAGGAACATGCACAATGTAGAGTCTTAGATTGTTATAAGTGATCTACGAGGAACATGCACATTGTAGAGTCCTAGATTGTTATAAGTGATCTACGAGGAACATGCACAATGTAGAGTCTTAGATTGTTATAAGTGATCTACGAGGAACATGCACAATGTATAGTCCTACATCGTTATAAGCGATCTACGAGGAACATGCACTAGTAGAGTCCTAGATCGTTATAAGCAATCTACGAGGAACATGCACATTGTAGAGTCCTAGATTGTTATAAGTGATCTACGAGGAACATGCACAATGTAGAGTCTTAGATTGTTATAAGCGATCTACGAGGAACATGCACATTGTAGAGTCCTAGATTGTTATAAGCGATCTACGAGGAACATGCACAATGTAGAGTCCTAGATCGTTATAAGCGATCTACGAGGAACATGCACAATGTAGAGTCCTAGATCGTTATAAGCGATCTACGAGGAACATGCACATTGTAGAGTCCTAGATCGTTATAAATGATCTACGAGGAACATGCACAATGTAGAGTCTTAGATTGTTATAAGCGATCTACGAGGAACATGCACAATGTAGAGTCTTAGATTGTTATAAGCGATCTACGAGGAACATGCACATTGTAGAGTCCTAGATTGTTATAAGCGATCTACGAGGAACATGCACAATGTAGAGTCTTAGATTGTTATAAGCGATCTACGAGGAACATGCACAATGTAGAGTCTTAGATTGTTATAAGTTATCTACGAGGAACATGCACAATGTATAGTCTTAGATTGTTATAAGCGATCTACGAGGAACATGCACAATGTAGAGTCTTAGATTGTTATAAGCGATCTACGAGGAACATGCACAATGTAGAGTCCTGGATCGTTATAAGCGATCTACGAGGAACATGCACAATGTATAGTCCTAGATGGTTATAAGCGATCTACGAGGAACATGCACAATGTAGAGTCTTAGATCGTTATAAGTGATCTACGAGGAACATGCACAATGTATAGTCCTAGATCGTTATAAGTGATCTACGAGGAACATGCACAATGTAGAGTCCTAGATCGTTATAAGGGATCTACGAGGAACATGCACAATGTAGAGTCCTAGATCGTTATAAGTGATCTACGAGGAACATGCACATTGTAGAGTCCTAGATTGGTATAAGTGATCTACGAGGAACATGCACAATGTAGAGTCCTAGATTGTTATAAGTGATCTACGAGGAACATGCACATTGTAGAGTCCTAGATTGTTATAAGTGATCTACGAGGAACATGCACAATGTAGAGTCCTAGATTGTTATAAGTGATCTACGAGGAACATGCACAATGTAGAGTCCTAGATTGTTATAAGTGATCTACGAGGAACATGCACAATGTAGAGTCTTAGATTGTTATAAGTGATCTACGAGGAACATGCACAATGTAGAGTCCTAGATCGTTATAAGCGATCTACGAGGAACATGCACAATGTAGAGTCCTAGATCGTTATAAGTGATCTACGAGGAACATGCACAATGTAGAGTCTTAGATTGTTATAAGTGATCTACGAGGAACATGCACATTGTAGAGTCCTAGATTGTTATAAGTGATCTACGAGGAACATGCACAATGTATAGTCCTAGATGGTTATAAGCGATCTACGAGGAACATGCACAATGTAGAGTCTTAGATCGTTATAAGTGATCTACGAGGAACATGCACAATGTATAGTCCTAGATCGTTATAAGTGATCTACGAGGAACATGCACAATGTAGAGTCCTAGATCGTTATAAGGGATCTACGAGGAACATGCACAATGTAGAGTCCTAGATCGTTATAAGTGATCTACGAGGAACATGCACATTGTAGAGTCCTAGATTGGTATAAGTGATCTACGAGGAACATGCACAATGTAGAGTCCTAGATTGTTATAAGTGATCTACGAGGAACATGCACATTGTAGAGTCCTAGATTGTTATAAGTGATCTACGAGGAACATGCACAATGTAGAGTCCTAGATTGTTATAAGTGATCTACGAGGAACATGCACAATGTAGAGTCCTAGATTGTTATAAGTGATCTACGAGGAACATGCACAATGTAGAGTCTTAGATTGTTATAAGTGATCTACGAGGAACATGCACAATGTAGAGTCCTAGATCGTTATAAGCGATCTACGAGGAACATGCACAATGTAGAGTCCTAGATCGTTATAAGTGATCTACGAGGAACATGCACAATGTAGAGTCTTAGATTGTTATAAGTGATCTACGAGGAACATGCACATTGTAGAGTCCTAGATTGTTATAAGTGATCTACGAGGAACATGCACAATGTAGAGTCCTAGATCGTTATAAGCGATCTACGAGGAACATGCACAATGTAGAGTCCTAGATCGTTATAAGTGATCTACGAGGCACATGCACAATGTAGAGTCTTAGATTGTTATAAGTGATCTACGAGGAACATGCACAATGTAGAGTCCTAGATCGTTATAAGTGATCTACGAGGAACATGCACAATGTAGAGTCCTAGATCGTTATAAGTGATCTACGAGGAACATGCACAATGTAGAGTCCTAGATCGTTATAAGTGATCTACGAGGAACATGCACAATGTAGAGTCTTAGATTGTTATAAGTGATCTACGAGGAACATGCACATTGTAGAGTCCTAGATTGTTATAAGTGATCTACGAGGAACATGCACAATGTAGAGTCCTAGATTGTTATAAGTGATCTACGAGGAACATGCACAATGTAGAGTCTTAGATTGTTATAAGTGATCTACGAGGAACATGCACAATGTAGAGTCCTAGATCGTTATAAGCGATCTACGAGGAACATGCACAATGTAGAGTCCTAGATCGTTATAAGTGATCTACGAGGAACATGCACAATGTAGAGTCTTAGATTGTTATAAGTGATCTACGAGGAACATGCACAATGTAGAGTCCTAGATCGTTATAAGTGATCTACGAGGAACATGCACAATGTAGAGTCCTAGATCGTTATAAGTGATCTACGAGGAACATGCACAATGTAGAGTCCTAGATCGTTATAAGTGATCTACGAGGAACATGCACAATGTAGAGTCTTAGATTGTTATAAGTGATCTACGAGGAACATGCACAATGTAGAGTCCTAGATCGTTATAAGCGATCTACGAGGAACATGCACAATGTAGAGTCCTAGATCGTTATAAGTGATCTACGAGGAACATGCACAATGTAGAGTCCTAGATTGTTATAAGTGATCTACGAGGAACATGCACAATGTAGAGTCTTAGATTGTTATAAGTGATCTACGAGGAACATGCACAATGTAGAGTCCTAGATCGTTATAAGTGATCTACGAGGAACATGCACAATGTAGAGTCTTAGATTGTTATAAGTGATCTACGAGGAACATGCACAATGTAGAGTCCTAGATCGTTATAAGCGATCTACGAGGAACATGCACAATGTAGAGTCCTAGATCGTTATAAGTGATCTACGAGGAACATGCACAATGTAGAGTCCTAGATTGTTATAAGTGATCTACGAGGAACATGCACAATGTAGAGTCTTAGATTGTTATAAGTGATCTACGAGGAACATGCACATTGTAGAGTCCTAGATTGTTATAAGTGATCTACGAGGAACATGCACAATGTAGAGTCCTAGATTGTTATAAGCGATCTACGAGGAACATGCACAATGTAGAGTCTTAGATTGTTATAAGTGATCTACGAGGAACATGCACAATGTATAGTCCTAGATCGTTATAAGCGATCTACGAGGAACATGCACTAGTAGAGTCCTAGATCGTTATAAGCAATCTACGAGGAACATGCACATTGTAGAGTCCTAGATTGTTATAAGTGATCTACGAGGAACATGCACAATGTAGAGTCTTAGATTGTTATAAGCGATCTACGAGGAACATGCACATTGTAGAGTCCTAGATTGTTATAAGCGATCTACGAGGAACATGCACAATGTAGAGTCCTAGATCGTTATAAGCGATCTACGAGGAACATGCACAATGTAGAGTCCTAGATCGTTATAAGCGATCTACGAGGAACATGCACATTGTAGAGTCCTAGATCGTTATAAGTGATCTACGAGGAACATGCACAATGTAGAGTCTTAGATTGTTATAAGCGATCTACGAGGAACATGCACAATGTAGAGTCTTAGATTGTTATAAGCGATCTACGAGGAACATGCACATTGTAGAGTCCTAGATCGTTATAAGTGATCTACGAGGAACATGCACAATGTAGAGTCTTAGATTGTTATAAGCGATCTACGAGGAACATGCACAATGTAGAGTCTTAGATTGTTATAAGCGATCTACGAGGAACATGCACATTGTAGAGTCCTAGATTGTTATAAGCGATCTACGAGGAACATGCACAATGTAGAGTCTTAGATTGTTATAAGCGATCTACGAGGAACATGCACAATGTAGAGTCTTAGATTGTTATAAGTGATCTACGAGGAACATGCACAATGTATAGTCTTAGATTGTTATAAGCGATCTACGAGGAACATGCACAATGTAGAGTCTTAGATTGTTATAAGTGATCTACGAGGAACATGCACAATGTAGAGTCCTAGATTGTTATAAGTGATCTACGAGGAACATGCACAATGTAGAGTCCTGGATCGTTATAAGCGATCTACGAGGAACATGCACAATGTAGAGTCCTAGATGGTTATAAGCGATCTACGAGGAACATGCACAATGTAGAGTCCTAGATCGTTATAAGCGATCTATGAGAAACATGCACAATGTAGAGTCCTAGATCATTATAAGCGATCTACGAGGAACATGCACAATGTATAGTCCTAGATCGTTATAAGTGATCTACGAGGAACATGCACAATGTATAGTCCTAGATCGTTATAAGCGATCTACGAGGAACATGCACATTGTATAGTCCTAGATTGTTATAAGCGATCTACGAGGAACATGCACGATGTAGAGTCCCAGCTTGTTCATCATCGGGGCTGCAATATTTTACAAGTTACCATGCGGTTGTCTGGTTTTAATTTTTAAAGTTTTCCACACCGATATCAAGTCAGATATCAAGAATACCGTCTATTCTGCTTGCTATAAACATACATTTATTCCACTACTATTTCATTACTGCTGTCAGATATGGTATAACTGAACGATTGAACAGTCGCATGTACGGTTATTCTGCGTTTAGATCTATATTCAACGCTGAATATATTTATTGTTATGAATTCAAACATCTCAAGTGGGAGATCCAAATTTCATTGATTTCATTTTTCATTTCTTACAGTTCTTCTGGATGCAAAGTTTAGAATTTGCATTACTTATATCAAAAAGTGAGGTTTAAGCCAACAAGGTAAATTAGAGAAGACCTCATTTATCCTAGCGCTGGCACCGAGACGCTACTTGCAATGCTTCGTCCATTTCCGCCTTATGTTAATGTATGTTAATTATTTCCGTGCGCGCCCGGCAGCTAATGAACATTGCACAGTAGCTTGTTGGAATATGGAGGCAAGCAGCAATGGAGCAGTCCTTCGCAGTGTTGGTAGGTTTACAGTAGGCAGATTGCATACATGCACGGAGACTAGTGAGAGAGTGTGAGTTCTTGTTCTTCAGTGTGTAACAACTGGTCCAGTTAGCGGAACCGATGAAATATTGATATGACTGGGATGTTATATATGCTGGCTGTAATGGTAGTAACTGATCATAGCCCATGCTAGGTGATGTGTCTTCATTCATCCTGCTAATCGCTACAGAAGACCTGCCCTCCACTAGACTGGCTTATTGTCGATGATTCGATACTTTCACTGTGATAGATAAACCCTGTTGAAGTGAGAATAATTGTCTTATTCGTGAATGGAGCTTTATCTCATTCCCTAAGATTGCTCTTTATTGTAGCAAACTGGACATCATAATGTTGACCAAAGACAATAGGGAAATATTTACGGTAGGCTACCGGAAAAGGGACCACACGGTCAGTATTGAGTTAGTCACAGATTCTTAAAAACAACGTCATGTTTTAGAATAAATAAATAATCATCAAATCATATTACTATATAATCATTGAAATAAGCAAAGTAATGGTCAGTTAAAGTGACAAAGAGTATGTTGATAGGATCACTTATGTCAAATTTTGAAAACTATGTTATTACATCGGGAACCTCTAATTGTTACTGATAATTACAAGTTCAAGGTCAATCGCTACATTAAAGCGAAATTACGGTCATTCACAGTTGGGATTTTGATCGAAAACCGGACAGTGTGGTTTGAGTGGCGCGCGTTGAAACCTTATAAGAAGCTGACGGACAGGAAGATATATTTGATTCGATAGTGTTTATCAGGTATTGTTACTAATAGGTAGGTTGTTTGGATGCATAATTTCGACTATTACACGTACTTTAGATGTTTATTCATTTTTTTGATAAAATCAATTATTTTAGAGATATTAATAAGCATAAATTAATAGATAAAATTTCCAATTTCAATCAGAATATTAGATATTTGTTTAAGATGATGATGATGATTTAAGTAGGCTTTCCATGTATTTTACAGATATGTAAGTGATATGTTTATTATTGCATAATGGTTATTACATTTCTCTTAATTTAATTGTTTTCAACATATCTTCCAAGAAGGGAGGGGCTGTAAAGTGCTGGTACAAATAATGCTGTTTTGCTAAGGCTGAATAATTCACGCTCAAATGAGCAAACATAAAACTTGAAACAAAGGGGGATATACACCATAGACAGTTGCCATATGGCAGCCAGAGAGGTGTTAAGTATAACTGGTTAATGCACTAAGAGTATGTAACAAACTTTCAAGTTATATGCTCAATTACTCTTTAAGAACCTATATCTCAATAACAGGAATTGGCCAAACAGTGCCTTTTCCAGTAGCTTTCCTCTTATGATTATAAAGAGTTGTGAAAAGAAAGTGTACCATGGTCATGTTTTCCTTTTAATATTCATAACATTCTGTAACAATGTATTAATTAGAAGTGAGTATGAGTTATATGATACAGATAATGTGCAACAATGATATATTAGTTTAACTACCCAGTGGCGGATCCAAGGGGGGGGTTCAGGGGGTCAGGACCCCCCCCTTTTGAAAATCAGTTATAGATCCAAGTCAATAAAAAAAATTAAAATGCAGAACAGTGGCAGATCAAAGGGGTTCAGCGGGCCCGGTCCCCCTCCCGTAAGGGGCTTTTTAAAAATCACAAACTATATATTACAACAAAAGGTCGTTGTGTTTGAAAGACTATTTTCTGTCGTTCTTTACTTTTGAAAACAAATCATCGTTAATTTCTGCTTTTTGATTCACCCTTTGACGAATAAAACAGTAACATGCGGCTATTATTATTAATTTAATTGATGCCATAAAATTCGAATTTGAATAAAATTAATGATACCATCATTGTTCATTTCTGCTGCTATTTGTATGCATTATGATGTATCTTTGTATATATACACAAAGAACCTAATTAAGCACCGCCCATTTTGTAAAATGAAATTAGGGAGCTCTTTGAATATTGTGATATGTTTGATGTATTGACCACTCTAGATATTAATATTTACTTTTTAATTGACGTAAAAATCCTTATAATACAATATAATTGAAAATATGAGAAAAAATGTGAGACCACTGAAATTTGGCTAAATATAACTATTGTCATTGGTGAGAAACCACGCATGAAAATTTGGATTTTTTAAATCAAAAATAACATTTTTGATCCCTAGTTGACATTCAATTAGAGAAACCTTTTTTATCATGTACGATAAAAGCTTAACAGGACATGGAATTTCAGTACTTTTTTCAACCATATAAATTGAGAAAATTTCGAAAATTGTCAAATCTGTGTGTAAATTTGAGATTCTTTGAGTTGGACGTGTTGGTCAAACACTTCTTCTTCCTTTAGATAAGCCATTATCTTAAAGAGTCGCCAGTTTTTTTTAGGGAAGATTTTTTCAAATTTGATATTTGATAATTTTGTGATTTTGAAGGCTCATACTGTTCTAAAGACTAACATTTGCCAAGAGGTCCTTACTAAAAATTATCAATTCAGTCAAGAGAATTATCATTACCATATTGCAGCAAACATTATTTACTTACATTTTCAGTTATAAGTAAACTTGGGTTTTAAAAAATACCAAGCCGGGGAAAAAAAGTTATCCAGAGACAGTGAATCGTAAATTGAGTGAAGTTTTCATTTCTACACTGCTAAACTCTAATTGTTTTTCTGGAACTTTGTATGGTTTATAAGCAGAAGCTTTTTTTCTGAAAACAGTGGGGGTGCTTAACTAAGTTTTTTGTGTATATTATCATACGGGGGTAATGTCAAGGTATTTGTCAAGCTGTTTTGAAAGAGGGGATAAACTGTACATGCTGAAAATATGGACATAATCGGACCATTGAACAACGCTCATCTGTTCGCTTTGAAAATATCCAAGTTAATAATCTAGCACAGACACTTCTGCCAGAAGACATTGAGTCGACCTACACTGCTTTGAAGATACTTGGAGATGGAAACTGTTTGTTTAACAGTATTTCTGTGTTGCTGGTGGTTGTCTGTTCATTGTCATCGTCATAGCGTATGCATACTGCGTCAGAACTTTATCTCAATGTGAATGATTACATCAAACATGAAATCATCTCTTCAGTTATCAATCTTCCAAATATTTTGACTACACATGAAGATACTCTGTTTTCAATGATGTTAACACCAGAAGCGGCAGATGTGTTTGTATCATGCAGATTTTATGTGTGACACTGACAATAGCAAACTGCACAAATAAATTAATTTCACTATTTTCCTTTGACTGTTATGTTGTGGAGAAAATCATTACAAAAGAGACTTCAGTAAATGACTGTTACCTATCATGTATCAATGAGACTCACACGTGTACGATTTACTTGCGCCATCAACATAACATAACATAGCGTATGCATACTGCGTCAGAACTTTATCTCAATGTGAATGATTACATCAAACATGAAATCATCTCTTCAGTTATCAATCTTCCAAATATTTTGACTACACATGAAGATACTCTGTTTTCAATGATGTTAACACCAGAAGCGGCAGATGTGTTTGTATCATGCAGATTTTATGTGTGACACTGACAATAGCAAACTGCACAAATAAATTAATTTCACTATTTTCCTTTGACTGTTATGTTGTGGAGAAAATCATTACAAAAGAGACTTCAGTAAATGACTGTTACCTATCATGTATCAATGAGACTCACACGTGTACGATTTACTTGCGCCATCAACATAACATAACATAGCGTATGCATACTGCGTCAGAACTTTATCTCAATGTGAATGATTACATCAAACATGAAATCATCTCTTCAGTTATCAATCTTCCAAATATTTTGACTACACATGAAGATACTCTGTTTTCAATGATGTTAACACCAGAAGCGGCAGATGTGTTTGTATCATGCAGATTTTATGTGTGACACTGACAATAGCAAACTGCACAAATAAATTAATTTCACTATTTTCCTTTGACTGTTATGTTGTGGAGAAAATCATTACAAAAGAGACTTCAGTAAATGACTGTTACCTATCATGTATCAATGAGACTCACACGTGTACGATTTACTTGCGCCATCAACATAACATAACATAGCGTATGCATACTGCGTCAGAACTTTATCTCAATGTGAATGATTACATCAAACATGAAATCATCTCTTCAGTTATCAATCTTCCAAATATTTTGACTACACATGAAGATACTCTGTTTTCAATGATGTTAACACCAGAAGCGGCAGATGTGTTTGTATCATGCAGATTTTATGTGTGACACTGACAATAGCAAACTGCACAAATAAATTAATTTCACTATTTTCCTTTGACTGTTATGTTGTGGAGAAAATCATTACAAAAGAGACTTCAGTAAATGACTGTTACCTATCATGTATCAATGAGACTCACACGTGTACGATTTACTTGCGCCATCAACATAACATAACATAGCGTATGCATACTGCGTCAGAACTTTATCTCAATGTGAATGATTACATCAAACATGAAATCATCTCTTCAGTTATCAATCTTCCAAATATTTTGACTACACATGAAGATACTCTGTTTTCAATGATGTTAACACCAGAAGCGGCAGATGTGTTTGTATCATGCAGATTTTATGTGTGACACTGACAATAGCAAACTGCACAAATAAATTAATTTCACTATTTTCCTTTGACTGTTATGTTGTGGAGAAAATCATTACAAAAGAGACTTCAGTAAATGACTGTTACCTATCATGTATCAATGAGACTCACACGTGTACGATTTACTTGCGCCATCAACATAACATAACATAGCGTATGCATACTGCGTCAGAACTTTATCTCAATGTGAATGATTACATCAAACATGAAATCATCTCTTCAGTTATCAATCTTCCAAATATTTTGACTACACATGAAGATACTCTGTTTTCAATGATGTTAACACCAGAAGCGGCAGATGTGTTTGTATCATGCAGATTTTATGTGTGACACTGACAATAGCAAACTGCACAAATAAATTAATTTCACTATTTTCCTTTGACTGTTATGTTGTGGAGAAAATCATTACAAAAGAGACTTCAGTAAATGACTGTTACCTATCATGTATCAATGAGACTCACACGTGTACGATTTACTTGCGCCATCAACATAACATAACATAGCGTATGCATACTGCGTCAGAACTTTATCTCAATGTGAATGATTACATCAAACATGAAATCATCTCTTCAGTTATCAATCTTCCAAATATTTTGACTACACATGAAGATACTCTGTTTTCAATGATGTTAACACCAGAAGCGGCAGATGTGTTTGTATCATGCAGATTTTATGTGTGACACTGACAATAGCAAACTGCACAAATAAATTAATTTCACTATTTTCCTTTGACTGTTATGTTGTGGAGAAAATCATTACAAAAGAGACTTCAGTAAATGACTGTTACCTATCATGTATCAATGAGACTCACACGTGTACGATTTACTTGCGCCATCAACATAACATAACATACCGCCCTAACCCCCCCCCCCCCCCCCCCCCCCGTTGACAAATTTCTAAATCCGACCCCCCCCTTTATAAAATCCTGAATCCGCCCCTGACTACCAGAAGCTTATTTAAGAGGGATAGATCTTATGCATTTCTTGTTCACACAACCAAACACTTAGTGAATACAGTTATTTAATTGTAAATCGGTTTTTCATTCAACTTAATTAGGCAGTATTGTTGTGGCTGCTAGCAGTTTTAAATTTCCACCTCACATGTTCCATTGGTTATAATCTTTTTCCATTAAGTTTTTCATATTCCAAATGCATATCATACAAATTTCTATGTGTTGTACTTTGTCTTACAATATCAGAATTTGTCCAACTGATTGCAGAAAACAGTTTATCAAGATCTGTATTTTCATAATTATGCACATATTTTTTATCTTATTGGGAAAGATGTAGAGCTAAATTACAAGACATAGTCATTTTAAGGCATAAGACTTTCTTGGACCAATTGCAGAACATTCAATCATTTCAATTATTTGTTAGGGTTGGTCAAATGCTGTGCAAGAGTCGTTTGCTAATGGGCTAGATAATGGGATGTCTAAGGCCGTGTTCACATGCCACCAAGTACTTATATGAGTATATATACTTATAAAAGTAAATTTGCTCCTAATGAGTAAATTTGGTATGTGAACATGTTTACCTATATACCGGTAGGCAAACTTGCTTCCATAGTAAGTTTACTTTACCTCCAGAGGTATACATAGCAAAAGCAAATTTGTTTATAAGTATTTGTGTCATGTGAACACAATATGTCCTTGCAAAATGGTATCATCATTTCTTAAAGTCATGCAGACATGTATCACAGTTGGTAATATTTAGTGACGAAGGTCATGTGATGAAAGACATATGGAGTGAAAAGAAGTTTTGACTTGACAGAATGCTTTTCAGAACTCATGAACATTTCTAAGTGTTTACACTTCCAGGGAATCATTATGACATGTTCACTTTCATGGTCAAAGGTCAAGGTTTTTGTATATATTATCTCTTGAGAAGTACAAAATTTTCAAAACGTTTTGGGTACAAACTGTCACGGTCAAGGTCACAGCAAGGTCAACATATATTGAGAAAATGGATTATTTTAACTTTTAAAACTTTAATTCATTACATTAGTGTTATACTCAATGAAATGCGTCAATATTTGTGTGAACTTCAGTGTCAAAGGTCAAGGTCATGAGAAAATGCCCAATTTGCTGAGGCCTGTAAAAGGCGGAACAGGGTAAGGCGAAACCCCAAGTTTAGGGGCTGCTCTGCTTTTGCGGTGTCCCACAAACGCTAATCTAGTTTATGAATGCATTTGGTTTCTTTTTCCATGTGAACGCTTAGTATATTATTAGTTATACCATTCAGAGGCGGGGTACATGGGGAGATATACGCCTCGAGCTTGGTGTTATGCGACGAGCCGAGGCGAGTTGCATAACACCTAGCGAGAGGCGGATATGGTATAACGATTTTATCCTACCGAAAGTTTAAACAAAACGGCTATAATATGAAGATAAGGAGTACTAAGAACTGTGTAAGTCATTTTACTATAGTTTGATCAAAAGTAACCAGCTTGATCATGTGTTCGAGGTAACATACATTGTACATTTCAAGACGCTCAATCTTTTTTCATGCTTTTTATGTGCCGGGGTATAAATTATTAATTACCCCGCTCAAGAGGGGGATATCAGTATTTATTCAGGGTCACGTGGACCAATCAGTGATCGAGATTCTTACATGAGGTAGGATAATTACTCTTACTCATATGTGCAAATTTGCTTATGTGAGCAAATAAACTCATATAAATCAATTCTACACTCCATATAACACATTTGAAAATATCTTATCTATATCTAAGCTTGCAATGTAATTGTCAAGAATTCAGTGATCCAAGTTGTGATATTTTCCATTGACACATCACCAAATGTTCTCATAAAGAAGAAAGAACTTCATGGGTTGTAGACAGTAATTTAGTAGGTCAGGGATGAACGGGCCTCACTCACTTTTTTTTGGTTATGTATAAGTTGATGTTATTCCTTGAATGAAAGGGTTGTTAAGATGAATGCACCATAGAAGGAAAGGAAGATGTGAGTGTTGATGTAGATACAAGCCTGGAGTATAAGCTGTAGAAAATGGACTGAAAACATGTTATGAATTTTTAGGAATTTAGGAAAGTTATTAGTTTGGCAGGGACGGGATAGTTCGGGTACAGGATAGCTCAGTGGGCAAGAGCCCTAGTGTGTAGTGCAACAAAAATTGCGCACTTAAAAGATCCAACGAATTCATGTCAGTGGCTGAATTGTGGATACATGAACACGCGCATACGCCGAGCTGTCGGTTATCAGCATTCAGCAGTGTTGGACAAACTGTTGTGACTATGTGTCTCAGTTCACCCAGCTGTGAATGGGTACCCTTTGAGGCATAGAATGGTACCTAACCTGAGCGCCACATATGGATTCCGGTTGAATACTCCCAAGGGAGTTGAATTGGAAAAAATGATCGGACGGTGAAAGAATGCCGTTGACCAGGGGAAACAACAAGCGCCTTGAGCAACCACGAGTGGATGGATATGTGCGCTATATAAATATTCATATAATAATAATAATAATAATAGCAAGAGCTTTGAAGTAGATGGTGACGAAGCCTTTAAATGATTTTTTTGTATTCAATATGATAACTTAATCCCTTAATTAAGTCAATTTTAAAAATAAAGGATGTTTTCATGGACACACTTTTGCTCCTTATTATGGATGGCAGTATTAAAATAGGTGTCAGTCTTTATCATCTTTCTTTACCAAAATATCTATTGGAGACTGATATTCATTACAACTTTAGATTCATTTGTATGTTTCTGACTAGAATGATCTTGTTCCAGAGGAGACTGCTGTGTAAGAGAGACATGTAGACGGCCCCACACTGCTCCATCTCGCCCATCCTTCAGTTCACATCATCAGGTTGGTGCCACACCTAGTACCTACAATGCTGGAAATCAATCTTAAAGGGGGTCTCCAACTTCTAATTTTTAATGTCCAGTGTTTTATTAGCGAGGCCCCGAGAGGGTCCGAGAGGGCCTCACTAATAAAACACTGGACGTTAAAAATTAGAAGTTGGAGACCCCCTTTATTTTTTAACTTCCAGTGTTTTATTAGCGAGGCCCCGAGAGGGTCAGAGAGGGCCTCGCTAATAAAACACTGGAAGTTAAAAATTAGAAGTTGGAGACCCCCTTTAATGTAGACACTTGTGGGTAAGAAGTAGTTACTTTTTGGCTGACACCCCTCAACAATTTTCGTTCAAAAATAAAAATCTTCTCCAAATCAATTGGCAAAGGAGGCTGAAATTAAAGAATTCACATCATTGGGACATGTAGACTCAAGTTTTATGTGCACTTCAAAATGTTGGTTTAGTAGGGGGTCCTTCTCAATGAAACGAGAAGGTTGGGAATCTAGATTTTTAGCTCATCTAGGCCGTTAGGCCTGATGGGCTTATTCATCCATTCCAATACCATAAATTATCAATTTAATATTTGAGCAATTGCTATTTTAGAATTGATGACAGGTATCTGAAATCACATCGCCTATATATACTTAATACAATGGGCGAAACCACATTGGTAATACCCTACAGAAAACTTAAAGATGAAGCCTGAAGAGCTACAAACCAATGGCTCTATTTTTAAAATATTCTTTTTGTAGGAAATAAATTAAGATGAGTCAAAGTCATTGTCCTACTCCAAAACTAAGGGCATGGCAGGGGTGCTCGTTTAGGATAATGAGCAGCCCCGTCTAAGGACGGGGCTGCCATCAGTTTTTGTGAAGTTTCCATCGCCGCCGCCGCCGCCGCCGCACTCGTACTACTAGCTATAACTTTTTTCCACTAGGCTTTCGAGAACTCTTATTCATACCTTACTACTCATACCTCGGGGGAACGATTTTGACACGTTCACTTTCAAGGTCAAAGGTCAAGGTCACGAGATATGTATTCACTCTAAGAATTCCTTGTAAACGCGATAACTTGAAAAGTTGTTGTGCTATGAAGCTCTAACTTGGTATATATCATCCTTTGAAAAGTAAAAAACTTTGAAAAGGTTTTGGCTACAATCCGTCAAAGGTCAAGGTCACAGCAAGGTCATGACGTAAGCATGTTTTAGCGAGAATGCTTTATTTTAACTATGAACACTTTTAATCAATACATGATTGTTATACTCAATAAAAAGTGTTCAATGATTGTGTGACCTTGAAGGTCAAAGGTCAAGGTCATGAGATATGAGTTATTACAAAATGCACTAAATTTGGGTATAACTTTATCCCATTTAGCTTTTCAGAACTCATGAACATGTCTAAATGTTAATACTTCCAGGGAATCATTATGACATGTTCACTTTCAAGTTCAAAGGTCAAGGTCACGAGTTATAAAATCACAGCAAAATTCTTTGTAAACACGGTAACTTGAAAAGTTTTTGTGCTATGAAGCTCTAACTTGGTATATATCATCCTTGGAAAAGTAAAATATTTTGAAAAGGTTTCGGCTACAATCCGTCAAAGGTCAAGGTCACAGCAAGGTCATGACTTAAGCATGGTTTAGCGAAAATGCTTAATTTTAACTATGATCACTTTTAATCAATACTTGATTGTTATACTCCATAAAAAATGTTCAATTATTGTGTGACCTTGAAGTTCAAAGGTCAAGGTCATGAGATATGAGTTATTGCAATTCCTTGTAAACACAATAACTTGAAAGTTTTTGTGCTATGAAGTTTAGATTTTGTATATATTATCTCTTGAGAAGTACAAAATTTTCAAAAAGTTTTGGGTACGAAATGTCGAAGGTCAAGGTCACAGCAAGGTCAACATATATGGAGAAAATGGATTAGTTTAATTTTTAACACTTTATTTCATTACAATGATGTTATACTCAATTAAATGTGTTCATTGATTGTGTGACCTTGAGTGTCAAAGGTGAAGGTCACGTGAAAATTCCCAATTTGGTGAGGCCTGTAAAGGGCGGAACAGGGTAAGGCGAAACCGGGGCTGCTCTGCTTTTGCGGTATCCCACAAACGCTAATCTAGTTAATGAAGACTTAATCAAGCTGGCATAGGAAGATAATTCATGAATATTTTGAATTATTTAACACTGACATAAAAAATAATTACCAAAATGACCTTCTTTTGCAAAATAATGTTGTCATTGATCCAGGTTCATCTAACAATTAGTTCTCAGCACATCTTGAATCTTCATGATAGCTACATCAGTCTCAGTTGATCAACCATTATCCCTATATATACCCTTTTATATGGTAAAACCTATTAATTAATTTAGTTTTGTGGTTTCAGTGGAAACATGACTTGCAAATGACTGATCTCTAAAATTGTATGCATACAACTTAAGCTTAACTTAATCAAGTTTACTATTTGAAATTCTTTGAAGAAAGTTGGTAGCGGGGTATGTCAGCTCTGTTTGCTTCTACACCTCTACATCTGGCCTGTAAAGCCCGATTGGGCTAATGGCATGGCATGGTGTCCGACGTCTGTCCTTTCATCAGTCCGTCCGTCCGTCCGTAAACTTTGTGCATTTTTTTACTTCTTCTCCAGAAGCATAAGCCCTAGAAAGCTGAAACTTTGTGTACAGTCTCCTTAACTAGTGAGGATTATAATTTAAAGCTTTGGTGGCCCTGTGGTCCCAAAAAAAGGCCACTGGGGCCACACCCTTAAAACCTATTTTCATCTTTTTCTCCAGAACAAAGAGGCCTAGAAAACTGAAAATTTGTTTACAGACTTCTTGACTAGTGATGATTACAATTCATGGCTTCTGTGGTTATTTTGCTGTTTGGCCCTGTGGCTCCAAATAAGAGCCACATTCATAAAACCTGTTTTTATCTTCTTCTCCAGAAGCATAAGGCCTAGAAGGCTGAAACTTTGTGAACCCCCTAATGCAAATAAGATATGAAGCCTGATGATATTTTACTTCAAGGCCAGTAGACATAGATGACTCATGGTATTTAGGTTTACTGCAGATAAGCAAGCACCATGCTGGTGAACCGCAAGACCAGCTTTAAGAACGGGATGTCCATGGCGGATTACGGCCCTGATGAGAACCTCAATGACAATGCTGACATTGAGTGGGTCAACAAGACATGGACGCGTCGACTGCTGCGAGCGTGTGCCCTGCTGAGCATGATCTCGGTCAGTATGAACACGCCTAAGACATTTGAGACGCTCCCGGAGCTGATGTACGTGACGTTCTGTATCGACATGGTCATCACATTCCTCTTCACTGCCGAGATGATTGCCAAGATGCAGATCCGCGGGGCTTGGAAGGTATGTACAGAGTCACAATCAAGGCTTGCAGGGATTTAAATGATGAATAGAAATATCAAGGGACTACAACATATTTAAGTCATCAGGTCTTCATGGCCATTTGGGCTAATGACATTGGTCATTGTTTGCCTTTGTCTGGTGTCCTTCCTTCAGGTGTTGTCATTCCCATTCTCTGTTAAATGTTGATAAACATATTGTGCTCATAAATATGAGGGAGTTAAGCAATTGTTTCTGTAAGGTGAATGAGTTATGAAGTCAGTGTCAGTTATACCATGTCTAATATCAAATCAAATGTCTTCTCTTAAATAGCATCTCTAACACATACAGATTATTGTTACTGAATAATATTGATATTACATTTGCTGGACCTTGTCATAAGTTTAAATTTAATCACTGCTGCTAGGCTCCAAGCAGGGTATGTTGTTGTGTAATGCAGTTGCTGATCTGTGTGCTGCAAGATGTGTTGATGTGTAGTAAAGTGCAGTTGCTGGTCTGTATGCTGCAGGGTGTGTTGATGTGTAGTGAAGTGCAGTTGCTGGTCTGTGTGCTGCAGGTTGTGTTGATGTGTAGTGAAGTGCAGTTGCTGGTCTGTATGCTGCAGGGTGTGTTGATGTGTAGTGAAGTGCAGTTGCTGGTCTGTATGCTGCAGGGTGTGTTGATGTGTAGTGAAGTGCAGTTGCTGGTCTGTGTGCTGCAGGTTGTGTTGATGTGTAGTGAAGTGCAGTTGCTGGTCTGTGTGCTGCAGGGTGTGTTGATGTGTAGTGAAGTGCAGTTGCTGGTCTGTGTATTGTAGGGTGTGTTGATGTGTAGTGAAGTGCAGTTGCTGGTCTGTGTGCTGCAGGGTGTGTTGATGTGTAGTGAAGTGCAGTTGCTGGTCTGTGTGCTGCAGGTTGTGTTGATGTGTAGTGAAGTGCAGTTGCTGGTCTGTGTGCTGCAGGGTGTGTTGATGTGTAGTGAAGTGCAGTTGCTGGTCTGTATGCTGCAGGGTGTGTTGATGTGTAGTGAAGTGCAGTTGCTGGTCTGTGCGCTGAGGGTGTGTTGATGTGTAGTGAAGTGCAGTTGCTGGTCTGTGTGCTGCAGGGTGTGTTGATGTGTAGTGAAGTGCAGTTGCTGGTCTGTGTGTTGCAGGGTGTGTTGATGTGTAGTGATGTGCAGTTGCTGGTCTGTATGCTGCAGGTTGTGTTGATGTGTAGTGAAGTGCAGTTGCTGGTCTGTATGCTGCAGGGTGTGTTGATGTGTAGTGAAGTGCAGTTGCTGGTCTGTGTATTGCAGGATGTGTTGATGTGTAGTGAAGTGCAGTTGCTGGTCTGTATGCTGCAGGTTGTGTTGATGTGTAGTGAAGTGCAGTTGCTGGTCTGTGTGCTGCAGGGTGTGTTGATGTGTAGTGAAGTGCAGTTGCTGGTCTGTGTGCTGCAGGGTGTGTTGATGTGTAGTGAAGTGCAGTTGCTGGTCTGTGTGCTGCAGGGTGTGTTGATGTGTAGTGAAGTGCAGTTGCTGGTCTGTGTGCTGCAGGGTGTGTTGATGTGTAGTGAAGTGCAGTTGCTGGTCTGTGTGCTGCAGGGTGTGTTGATGTGTAGTGAAGTGCAGTTGCTGGTCTGTATGCTGCAGGTTGTGTTGATGTGTAGTGAAGTGCAGTTGCTGGTCTGTGTGCTGCAGGGTGTGTTGATGTGTAGTGAAGTGCAGTTGCTGGTCTGTGTATTGCAGGGTGTGTTGATGTGTAGTGAAGTGCAGTTGCTGGTCTGTGTGCTGCAGGTTGTGTTGATGTGTAGTGAAGTGCAGTTGCTGGTCTGTGTATTGCAGGGTGTGTTGATATGTAGTGAAGTGCAGTTGCTGGTCTGTATGCTGCAGGGTGTGTTAATGTGTAGTGAAGTGGAGTTGCTGGTCTGTGTGCTGCAGGGTGTGTTGATGTGTAGTGAAGTGCAGTTGCTGGTCTGTATGCTGCAGGTTGTGTTGATGTGTAGTGAAGTGCAGTTGCTGGTCTGTGTATTGTAGGGTGTGTTGATGTGTAGTGAAGTGCAGTTGCTGGTCTGTATGCTGCAGGTTGTGTTGATGTGTAGTGAAGTGCAGTTGCTGGTCTGTGTATTGCAGGGTGTGTTGATGTGTAGTGAAGTGCAGTTGCTGGTCTGTATGCTGCAGGGTGTGTTGATGTGTAGTGAAGTGCAGTTGCTGGTCTGTATGCTGCAGGTTGTGTTGATGTGTAGTGAAGTGCAGTTGCTGGTCTGTGTATTGCAGGATGTGTTGATGTGTAGTGAAGTGCAGTTGCTGGTCTGTGTGCTGCAGGTTGTGTTGATGTGTAGTGAAGTGCAGTTGCTGGTCTGTGTGCTGCAGGGTGTGTTGATGTGTAGTGAAGTGCAGTTGCTGGTCTGTGTGCTGCAGGGTGTGTTGATGTGTAGTGAAGTGCAGTTGCTGGTCTGTGTGCTGCAGGGTGTGTTGATGTGTAGTGAAGTGCAGTTGCTGGTCTGTTTGCTGCAGGTTGTGTTGATGTGTAGTGAAGTGCAGTTGCTGGTCTGTGTGCTGCAGGGTGTGTTGATGTGTAGTGAAGTGCAGTTGCTGGTCTGTGTGCTGCAGGGTGTGTTGATGTGTAGTGAAGTGCAGTTGCTGGTCTGTGTGCTGCAGGGTGTGTTGATGTGTAGTGAAGTGCAGTTGCTGGTCTGTGTATTGCAGGGTGTGTTGATGTGTAGTGAAGTGCAGTTGCTGGTCTGTGTGCTGCAGGTTGTGTTGATGTGTAGTGAAGTGCAGTTGCTGGTCTGTGTATTGCAGGGTGTGTTGATGTGTAGTGAAGTGCAGTTGCTGGTCTGTATGCTGCAGGGTGTGTTAATGTGTAGTGAAGTGGAGTTGCTGGTCTGTGTGCTGCAGGGTGTGTTGATGTGTAGTGAAGTGCAGTTGCTGGTCTGTATGCTGCAGGTTGTGTTGATGTGTAGTGAAGTGCAGTTGCTGGTCTGTGTATTGCAGGGTGTGTTGATGTGTAGTGAAGTGCAGTTGCTGGTCTGTATGCTGCAGGGTGTGTTGATGTGTAGTGAAGTGCAGTTGCTGGTCTGTATGCTGCAGGTTGTGTTGATGTGTAGTGAAGTGCAGTTGCTGGTCTGTGTATTGCAGGATGTGTTGATGTGTAGTGAAGTGCAGTTGCTGGTCTGTGTGCTGCAGGTTGTGTTGATGTGTAGTGAAGTGCAGTTGCTGGTCTGTGTGCTGCAGGGTGTGTTGATGTGTAGTGAAGTGCAGTTGCTGGTCTGTGTGCTGCAGGGTGTGTTGATGTGTAGTGAAGTGCAGTTGCTGGTCTGTGTGCTGCAGGGTGTGTTGATGTGTAGTGAAGTGCAGTTGCTGGTCTGTTTGCTGCAGGTTGTGTTGATGTGTAGTGAAGTGCAGTTGCTGGTCTGTGTGCTGCAGGGTGTGTTGATGTGTAGTGAAGTGCAGTTGCTGGTCTGTGTGCTGCAGGGTGTGTTGATGTGTAGTGAAGTGCAGTTGCTGGTCTGTGTGCTGCAGGGTGTGTTGATGTGTAGTGAAGTGCAGTTGCTGGTCTGTTTGCTGCAGGTTGTGTTGATGTGTAGTGAAGTGCAGTTGCTGGTCTGTGTGCTGCAGGGTGTGTTGATGTGTAGTGAAGTGCAGTTGCTGGTCTGTGTGCTGCAGGGTGTGTTGATGTGTAGTGAAGTGCAGTTGCTGGTCTGTGTGCTGCAGGGTGTGTTGATGTGTAGTGAAGTGCAGTTGCTGGTCTGTGTGCTGCAGGGTGTGTTGATGTGTAGTGAAGTGCAGTTGCTGGTCTGTGTGTTGCAGGGTGTGTTGATGTGTAGTGAAGTGCAGTTGCTGGTCTGTGTGCTGCAGGGTGTGTTGATGTGTAGTGAAGTGCAGTTGCTGGTCTGTGTGTTGCAGGGTGTGTTGATGTGTAGTGAAGTGCAGTTGCTGGTCTGTGTGCTGCAGGGTGTGTTGATGTGTAGTGAAGTGCAGTTGCTGGTCTGTGTGCTGCAGGGTGTGTTGATGTGTAGTGAAGTGCAGTTGCTGGTCTGTGTGCTGCAGGGTGTGTTGATGTGTAGTGAAGTGCAGTTGCTGGTCTGTGTGCTGCAGGGTGTGTTGATGTGTAGTGAAGTGCTGTTGCTGGTCTGTGTGCTGCAGGGTTTGTTGATGTGTAGTGAAGTGCAGTTGCTGGTCTGTGTGCTGCAGGGTGTGTTGATGTGTAGTGAAGTGCAGTTGCTGGTCTGTGTGTTGCAGGTTGCGTTGATGTGTAGTGAAATGCAGTTGCTGGTCTGTGTGCTGCAGGGTGTGTTGATGTGTAGTGAAGTGCAGTTGCTGGTCTGTGTGTTGCAGGGTGTGTTGATGTGTAGTGAAGTGCAGTTGCTGGTCTGTGTGCTGCAGGGTGTGTTGATGTGTAGTGAAGTGCAGTTGCTGGTCTGTGTGCTGCAGGGTGTGTTGATGTGTAGTGAAGTGCAGTTGCTGGTCTGTGTGCTGCAGGTTGCGTTGATGTGTAGTGAAGTGCAGTTGCTGGTCTGTGTGCTGCAGGGTGTGTTGATGTGTAGTGAAGTGCAGTTGCTGGTCTGTGTGTTGCAGGGTGTGTTGATGTGTAGTGAAGTGCAGTTGCTGGTCTGTGTGCTGCAGGGTGTGTTGATGTGTAGTGAAGTGCAGTTGCTGGTCTGTGTGCTGCAGGGTGTGTTGATGTGTAGTGAAGTGCAGTTGCTGGTCTGTGTGCTGCAGGGTGTGTTGGTGTGTAGTGAAGTGCAGTTGCTGGTCTGTGTGCTGCAGGGTGTGTTGATGTGTAGTGAAGTGTAGTTGCTGGTCTGTGTGTTGCAGGGTGTGTTGATGTGTAGTGAAGTGCAGTTGCTGGTCTGTGTGCTGCAGGTTGTGTTGATGTGTAGTGAAGTGCAGTTGCTGGTCTGTATGCTGCAGGGTGTGTTGATGTGTAGTGAAGTGCAGTTGCTGGTCTGTGTGCTGCAGGGTGTGTTGATGTGTAGTGAAGTGCAGTTGCTGGTCTGTGTGCTGCAGGGTGTGTTGATGTGTAGTGAAGTGCAGTTGCTGGTCTGTATGATGCAGGGTGTGTTGATGTGTAGTGAAGTGCAGTTGCTGGTCTGTGTGCTGCAGGGTGTGTTGATGTGTAGTGAAGTGCAGTTGCTGGTCTGTGTGCTGCAGGGTGTGTTGATGTGTAGTGAAGTGCAGTTGCTGGTCTGTATGCTGCAGGGTGTGTTGATGTGTAGTGAAGTGCAGTTGCTGGTCTGTGTGCTGCAGGTTGTGTTGATGTGTAGTGAAGTGCAGTTGCTGGTCTGTGTGCTGCAGGGTGTGTTGATGTGTAGTGAAGTGCAGTTGCTGGTCTGTATGCTGCAGGGTGTGTTGATGTGTAGTGAAGTGCAGTTGCTGGTCTGTATGCTGCAGGGTGTGTTGATGTGTAGTGAAGTGCAGTTGCTGGTCTGTGTGCTGCAGGTTGTGTTGATGTGTAGTGAAGTGCAGTTGCTGGTCTGTGTGCTGCAGGGTGTGTTGATGTGTAGTGAAGTGCAGTTGCTGGTCTGTGTGCTGCAGGTTGTGTTGATGTGTAGTGAAGTGCAGTTGCTGGTCTGTGTGCTGCAGGGTGTGTTGATGTGTAGTGAAGTGCAGTTGCTGGTCTGTGTGCTGCAGGGTGTGTTGATGTGTAGTGAAGTGCAGTTGCTGGTCTGTGTGCTGCAGGGTGTGTTGATGTGTAGTGAAGTGCAGTTGCTGGTCTGTGTGCTGCAGGTTGTGTTGATGTGTAGTGAAGTGCAGGCGCTGGTCTGTGTGTTGCAGGGTGTGTTGATGTGTAGTGAAGTGCAGTTGCTGGTCTGTGTGCTGCAGGGTGTGTTGATGTGTAGTGAAGTGCAGTTGCTGGTCTGTGTGCTGCAGGGTGTGTTGATGTGTAGTGAAGTGCAGTTGCTGGTCTGTGTGCTGCAGGGTGTGTTGATGTGTAGTGAAGTGCAGTTGCTGGTCTGTATGCTGCAGGGTGTGTTGATGTGTAGTGAAGTGCAGTTGCTGGTCTGTGTGCTGCAGGGTGTGTTGATGTGTAGTGAAGTGCAGTTGCTGGTCTGTGTGCTGCAGGGTGTGTTGATGTGTAGTGAAGTGCAGTTGCTGGTCTGTGTGTTGCAGGGTGTGTTGATGTGTAGTGAAGTGCAGTTGCTGGTCTGTGTGCTGCAGGGTGTGTTGATGTGTAGTAAAGTGCAGTTGCTGGTCTGTGTGCTGCAGGGTGTGTTGATGTGTAGTGAAGTGCAGTTGCTGGTCTGTGTGCTGCAGGTTGTGTTGATGTGTAGTGAAGTGCAGTTGCTGGTCTGTGTGTTGCAGGGTGTGTTGATGTGTAGTGAAGTGCAGTTGCTGGTCTGTATGCTGCAGGTGGTGTTGATGTGTAGTGAAGTGCAGTTGCTGGTCTGTGTGTTGCAGGGTGTGTTGATGTGTAGTGAAGTGCAGTTGCTGGTCTGTATGCTGCAGGTTGCGTTGATGTGTAGTGAAGTGCAGTTGCTGGTCTGTGTGCTGCAGGGTGTGTTGATGTGTAGTGAAGTGGAGTTGCTGGTCTGTGTGCTGCAGGGTGTGTTGATGTGTAGTGAAGTGCAGTTGCTGGTCTGTGTGTTGCAGGGTGAGGCTCCCTACCTGAAGGACCGGTGGTGTCAGTTTGACGGGATCATGGTGCTCTTCCTCTGGATGTCTGTTGTGCTGCAGGTCAGTCTTAGAACCTCCTACACAATCATTAAGACACTATAGAAACAATGTTTTTCTGTAGTACTTCTGATTGGTGCATTTATGCCATGATATCTTGACTGTTTTACGGCTTCAGGTATTTGAGATGACAGGTTCAATCCCACTGAACCACTCTGCATCTGTGCTGCGGATTCTACGCTCTCCGCGTCCACTTATTCTCATTCGAGTTTTCCGTGTCTTCCTCAAGTTCTCCCTGCCTAAAAACAGAATCAACCAGATCTTTAAGTGAGTCTATAATTTTTAGTGGCAATTAATACCATATTTGCAATAGTTCATCCCCCACCCCCTTTTTCCCGTTTCATCTTGGTGAAGTGACAGCAGGGGGTACTGAGGGAGCTGGTTGTCACAGTGTCATATTGATGATATACAGTTGATGCCAGATTAGCTCCATATCCACCCTTTAAGTCTAAAATACTTGAAAAATTAGAAATAGAAATGTCTTCATGTTTTACAAGACCTCATAATCATGTATTGTGATTATACCCCCGCTACGACGTAGTCGGGGGTATATAGCGCTCCGCGTGTCCGTCCGTGCGTCCGTCCGTCCGTCCGTGCGTGCGTGCGTGCGTCCGTCCGAAATCGTTTCCGGAGCATTACTCAAAAACTATACCACTTAGAAACTTCAAATTTGGTATGGAAGTAGCCTATATGGTGCTGTGGTGCCTTTTAGGGGTTTCAGCTCGATGGTCCAAATAATTTTTGAAATTTTGACAAAAAACGGTCCGATTTTTGGACTTTGTCTCGTTTCCGGAGCATAACTCAAAAACTGTACCACTTAGAAACTTCAAATTTGGTATGGAAGTAGCCTATATGGTGCTGTGGTGCCTTTTAGGGGTTTCAGCTCAATGGTCCAAATAATTTTTGAAATTTTGACCAAAAACGGTCCGATTTTTGGACTTTGTCTCGTTTCAGGAGCATTACTAAAATAATATACCACTTAGAAACTACAAATTTGGTATGGAAGTAGCCTATATGGTGCTGTTGTGCCTTTTAGGGGTTTCAGCTCAATGTTCTGAATAATTTTTGAAATTTTGACCAAAAACGGTCCAATTTTTGTTTTGTTGTTTCCGGAGCATATATAAATACCAAATGACTTGCACACTTCAAATTTGGTATGGAAGTATACAGTTGAACCTCAGATACCCGGACTCCGTATATCCGTAAATCTCACCTTACGGACAAAGATTTTTCAAACAATGTGTCTATATTTCTTAAGAAAAATGACCCAGTTAACAGGACGATTCGCTATTGGGACGATTTTCAACTGTAAACAAAACAAGTTCCGACTGTATAGTGCTGTTGTGCCTTTTAGGGGTAATTCCAGGGTTCCCAGAATTTTATTCAAAAACTACATAGCCGCGGATGTTATGAAGTAAAATAGTTTTTAGGTTTGCAAGACCATTGTGTTCAAAGTCATAATCATTGAACGAGTAATTTTCATAAATTTTCAAATTAATGTTACGTGAAGGCGGTCAAACTACAGACGGGGGTATGTGAGCCGTGCTCACTTTTGCCTTGTTTTAATTTAGTATCTATAAACATTTTTTGTCACACAAGTCCATCAATCAATGAATTTGTTGCGAGGCAGACGATCCAGCCAGCAGATTTACAATGTGACGATCTTCTTCCTATTCTTCATGTCGCTGTATGGAATCATTGGTGTGCAGTTCTTTGGTGTCATGAAGCATCACTGTGTCAAGAATGAGACTGATGTCAGGTTAGTATTCCCCACGTAGTCAGGGTTAAGCTGTCAGGTCGTCTATGATAATCTATGGCTCCATCATACTCCATTCAGTGCAAGCAGATTAACCCTTACAGTCCCAGTTATCCACTGTTATGATAGCTATCAATTGTCAAGAGGTTTCTCTTTTATAATTTGAATGACACTGTTGCAGGAACATCACCAAGTTTGACCTGGCAGTGCCGGACACTCACTGCTCTCCAGAACTGGACTCCGGCTACCAGTGCCCTGAAAACATGAAGTGTGTTGTCATAGATCTACCTAAAGAAGTTATGGGATTTAATGGATTTGACATGTTTGGTAAGAGGTTATATTGATCTCTTGAAATTTTTAGACAGAAAGAGAGCTGATTGACATTCGTACACTGAACATTCTGTTACAATATCTTGAAACGTCTGATATTCTGCCCCCTGAACACGTTATAGTTATCCTTGTAAGTCTTGGTTGAACTCACTGCTTTCTAACCTGTTGATGTCATTGTTCTGTTGAACCCCAATTAGTTGATGCATGACTCAAACCACCATAACTTGGATATTCTAGTTGAAAATATTGTTTAGATTGTGTGAAAAAAGTGCATCAATATTTTAAACTTTATGCTTTATTTCCTCAATCAATAAGAGCAGGCAGAACTTAGCATTTTGGAAATAGGTAATGGTTTGAAAAACTGTTCATCACAGACATACCGCTTAGATGCAGACATTAAATGGAAAAATATTGTAGCTGTATTTTTTTTATCAGTATATGATAAAAACTTGAATCTCGAATCTTTAATATTTTCAGTTTTGCTTTGTATAACATATTAATTCGGTGATGTCACATGTGTTTCAGCTACAAGTGTATTCACAGTATACCAGGCTGCGTCCCAGGAGGGCTGGGCCTTCCTCATGTACCGCTGTCTCGACAGTCTCCCAGCTTGGAAGGCTTTCCTCTACTTCATATCTCTCATCTTCTTCCTGGCATGGCTTGTCAAGGTAACCCCTTTTACTCCATCTTCTTCCATCCATGACTTGTTAAGGTAACCCCTTTCACTACATCTTCTTCCTGACATGGCTTGTTAAGGTAACCCCTTTCACTACATCTTCTTCCATCCATGACTTGTTAAGGTAACCCCATTCACTACATCTTCTTCCATCCATGACTTGTCAAGGTAACCCCTTCATTACATCTTCTTCCTGGCATGGCTTGTTAAGGTAACCCCTTTCACTACATCTTCTTCCTGGCATGGCTTGTCAAGGTAACACCTTTTACTACACCTTCTTCCTGACATGGCTTGTTAAGGTAACCCCTTTCACTACATCTTCTTCCTGGCATGGCTTGTTAAGGTAACCCCTTTTACTCCATCTTCTTCCTTCCATTTCTTGTCAAGGTAACCCCTTTCACCACATCTTCTTCCTGGCATGTCTTGTTAAGGTAACCCCTTTCACTACATCTTCTTCCTGGCATGGCTTGTTAAGGTAACCCCTTTCACTACATCTTCTTCCTGGCATGGCTTGTTAAGGTAACCCCTTTTACTCCATCTTCTTCCTTCCATTGCTTGTCAAGGTAACCCCTTTCACCACATCTTCTTCCTGGCATGTCTTGTTAAGGTAACCCCTTTCACTACATCTTCTTCCTGGCATGGCTTGTTAAGGTAACCCCTTTCACTACATCTTCTTCCTGGCATGGCTTGTTAAGGTAACCCCTTTCACTACATCTTCTTCCTTCCATTGCTTATCAAGGTAACCCCTTTCACTACATCTTCTTCCTGGCATGGCTTGTTAAGGTAACCCCTTTCACTACATCCTCTTCCTTCCATTGCTTGTTAAGGTAACCCCTTTCACTACATCTTCTTCCTTCCATGGCTTGTCAAGAAAACCCTATCTACTTCATCTTCTCATCTTCTTTCTTCAATGGCTTGTCAAGGAAATACTGTCTACTTCGTCTTTCTTACCTTTTTCTTTGTCTAACCTGCATTAGGGATAAAAATACTTTCAAAAAAATTTGTTTTCAGAATGTGTTCATAGCTGTAATTATTGAGACATTTGCCGAGATCAGAGTTCAGTTCCAGCAGATGTGGGGTCCACGGGGTAGTGCAGCCGAGTCAGACTCCTCACAGGTCAGTCAGCCATATTGCAAACTGAGCTCAAAATGTTAACTCTATTGTTTGAATGTAAAAGGGAAGTTTTAGATGTGTTGACACATTAGTATGTAATTGAAGCCTATTTGACAAATTGCAAGGGGGTGATACGTTGTTAAAATATAAACAGTCCTAACTATAAAAGAAACATGATTGATTTTGGCAAAATTTTAATCAGGTTTTCCTTCAACCTTAAATATAATAGATACTGCAATTACTAATGTGCTGTTGAGCCCCTGGCTCCAATGGTTTGGTTAATTAGCAGCCCCGTCTAAGGACGGGGCTGCTATCAGTTTTTGTGAAGTTTCCATCGCCGCCGCCGCCGCCGCCGCCGCCGCCGCCGCACTCGTACTACTAGCTATAACTTTTTTCCCCTAAGCTTTCCAGAACTCTTATTCATACCTTACTCCTCATACCTCGGGGGAACGATTTTGACACGTTCACTTTCAAGGTCAAAGGTCAAGGTCACGAGCTATGTATTCACACTAAGAATTCCTTGTAAACGCGATAACTTGAAAAGTTTTTGTGCTATGAAGCTCTAACTTGGTATATATCATCCTTGGAAAAGTAAAAAATTTTGAAAAGGTTTTGGCTACAATCCGTCAAAGGTCAAGGTCACAGCAAGGTCATGACGTAAGCATGTTTTAGCGAAAATGTTTTATTTTAACTATGAACACTATTAATCAATACATGATTGTTATACTCAAAAAAAGTGTTCAATGATTGTGTGACCTTGAAGGTCAAAGGTCAAGGTCATGAGATATGAGTTATTACAAAATGCACTAAATTGGGGTATAACTTTATCCCATTTAGCTTTTCAGAACTCATGAACATGTCTAAATGTTAATACTTCCAGGGAATCATTATGACATGTTCACTTTCAAGTTCAAAGGTCAAGGTCACGAGTTATAAAATCACCACAAAATTCTTTGTAAACACGGTAACTTGAAAAGTTTTTGTGCTATGAAGCTCTAACTTGGTATATATCATCCTTGGAAAAGTAAAAAATTTTGAAAAGGTTTAGGCTACAATCTGTCAAAGGTCAAGGTCACAGCAAGGTCATGACTTAAGCATGGTTTAGCGAAAATGCTTAATTTTAACTATGATCACTTTTAATCAATACATGATTGTTATACTCAATAAAAAGTGTTCAATTATTGTGTGACCTTGAAGGTCAAAGGTCAAGGTCATGAGATATGAGTTATTGCAATTCCTTCTAAACACAATAACTTGAAAAGTTTTTGTGCTATGAAGTTTAGATTTTGTATATATTATCTCTTGAGAAGTTCAACATTTTCAAAAAGTTTTGGGTACTAACTGTCGAAGGTCAAGGTCACAACAAGGTCAACATATATGGAGAAAATGGATTAATTTAATTTTTAACACTTTATTTCATTACAATAATGTTATACTCAATGAAATGTGTTCATTGATTGTGTGACCTTGAGTGTCAAAGGTCAAGGTCACGAGAAAATTCCCAATTTGGTGAGGCCTGTAAAAGGCGGAACAGGGTAAGGCGAAACCCAAAGTTCCGGGGCTGCTCTGCTTTTGCGGTATCCCGCAAACGCTAATCTAGTTCTTCATGACATCATTTAAGACCTGTGTTGCAGGTGATCACGTATGATGGCACAGTTTGGAAGCTGGTCATACTTGATGAGAACAAGTCACAGGGTCTGGCCCCGCCAATCTTCCAACGGGTCATCCGCTCCAACTTGTTCCACACTTTCATCCTCCTCCTGGTTCTCGCCTCGGCCATCACGGAGGCCAGTCTCCACTTCGACCACAAGACCAAGGATCCTGATGAGAAACTTGATGGCTTCTACTATGCTGAGGTAGGCACAACAAGTGCAGTAACCCATTCTCTACTGACCTGAACAGTACCAGTGCAGAAGATCAACATGTAATTTATGCAGCTGTACATGGAGGATGTTAGCTCCTACATTTTGTTGAGACATCTGCATCACATGTCACTGTGGCAGACATTTACCCACAAAACTATTTAGCAACTCCAACCCTGTAACCAATTTATGAATTGGCTCTCTATGTTGCTTGTTTCAGAATGCCTTTACCCCTTTTGTTTATTGCTTGTTTCAGGTGGTCTTCACCCTGCTGTTCGATCTTGAGGCCTTATTTAAGATCTGGTGTCTTGGGTTCACTGGCTACCTAAAGCGATCCCTCCACAAGTTTGAGTTGCTGTTAGCAATTGGGACAACCATCCATATTGTTCCAGAATGCTACCGGTCTCAACTGACCTACTTCCAGGTGCTTGCTCAGACATAGGACATCATTGCGTTACAGCAATCTGCATGTAGAATTCAGCACATTAAGTGATTCTTTTCAGAACAATAAATTTATTATACTAGTAATATTAGACCTCTGTAATAATAAGCCTAACGCTTCATGTAACTTTACATTATGAAAAGATATCAATAGTGGATGTATTTTTGCCATGCTGTTGACTACGCGGTGTAGCGGGAGAGTAGGACGAGCGGGAGCCTGACTGGGATGTGTCATGTGTTGCAGGTGCTGCGTGTGGTCAGACTCATCAAGGCCAGCCCCATGCTGGAGGATTTCTGTTTCAAGGTACTTGCCCTTATATATTACATTCATTGATGTCTAGCTACATGTCATCAGCTTCATATTCTGCTGCAGTTTTCATAAAGTGAGAAGTGAGTAGGTTGTGTTTATTGGGGGATGTGATGTATTAATGCTGTTCCTATGTTTTTCCATCAGGTCATATAGTCTTATGGCATGGGCTGTCAACTCTCTTGTGTCGTCTGCAGTCTCTAAGCAGTTCACATTTTCCACATATTTTGAAGGAATGCATCTCCCTTAAAGCTAAAGTCATGTGACATGGTTGTAAACAATGTAAATCAAAGGTTGCACATTTGTTATGGTCCTCAACTCTGCCATAAAAAAACTTGTCAGTGACCATGAAGTATTATTATTCCAAATCTTAAATATTTATCAATATCCATATTCACAAAATGATAAGTTCCTTACATAAATATAGGTTTCACAATCATTGATACATTTCATTCATAACAATCACATACAAATGTATCTTTATATTGCATTCATAACATTCACATTTGAATAAACCAAATATACAAAGATATTCAAAACTCATAAAAGATCATTTCATAACAAATACCCTCAGTTAACAAAAGTAATACTTGGTATTTCACATTTAGACTATAAAAGTAGTTAACAGAGCAATAATAATAATTCCACTGTCAAATGGACAAGCTGGTAATGTTTCAGTAACCAGACATTCCAGTAACCTGAACAAGGAAATATCCTCAGTTATAAGAACCACAATGAAGGGCAGCTTTTATCACTTTCAACTCCCAAACTTTATCTAAAATGAATCATTTCCAAATACAACCCAAAAATCCTTTAAGGAACAATTTCAACCTAATGTTCAAAATATACTGTCACCACACACCAGATACTCAATTACAATAGGAAATGAACCTTTTTGGAATTATTTCCTTTTCCTTCAAAATAACTAACAAACTTGCAAGTAAAAACAATGAGCTAGAATGATCTCCCAGATGATCTTGTCAGAAGCAGAGAGAAGCAGCAAGTGATCTCAAAACTCACCTTGCTCATGCACCAAACATCTGTATCAAACCAGATTATCAGTTCACCCAAGCAGTGGACCAGTCCTCTTTCACACAACCTAAGCCCTCACATATATATACGGTAATTTGGAATGACCTGCATTTGCAATAACTACATATTTATCTGACCACTGATCCCAACAACCTAGCCTCTAACTAGGGCATGTGTCAACAACAAAACATAATTCCACACACATTTTTAGTACTAGATTTTTCAGGAATTAGAAAGTATTGACAACTTGTAAATGTGTTAAACATTTTATTCACTGCAGAAAGTATGTAAGACTGTTGAACATTTAGTAATGACAGACCTGTCAATGTGTGAGAGGACCAACATGAGTGAAGATGTAGTGTCAGGTGTCAGGTGTGGCTTTGCTTCTAGATCTTCGGTCCAGGGCGGAAGCTGGGCAGTCTGATCCTGTTCACCATGTGTCTGCTCATCATCGCTTCCAGCATCTCCCTCCAGCTCTTTTGCTTCATCCAGGACTTCGACAAGTTCGAGACATTTCCACAGGTACACATGGAACACTCCTGCCCTCAGTTAAAACTATCAGAATTTGTGAGGAGAGTCTCATGTTCATAATTGAATTAATGAACTACAGGAGAACATGGATATAGCGAACACTCGGATATAGCGAACAAATTTTCAAGTCCCGTCCCTATACAATATCATTAAAATTATATGCGTATAGCGAACACCGGATATAGCGGACTAAATTCTTTGGTCCCTTGGAGTTCGTTATATCCGAGTTCTACTGTACTATTTTTAGCTCATCTGGCCTGTAAGGCCCGATGGACTTATGGCATGGCATGGTGTCCGGTGTCCGTCCGTCCATCCGTAAACTTTGTGGAATTTCGACTTCTTCTCCAGAAGCATAAGGCCTAGAAAGCTGAAACTTTGTGTACAGACTCCTTGGCTAGTGAGGATTATAAATTGTAGCTTTGGTGGCCCTGTGACCCTTAATAAGGGCCTAAGGGACCATGCCCTGAAAATCTATTTTCATCTTCTTCTACAGAACCATAAGGCCTAGAAAGCTGAAACTTTGTGTACAGACTCCTTGACTAGTGAGGATTATAAATTGTAGCTTTGGTGGCCCTGTGACCAAATCTTCTCCAGAAGCATAAGGCCTGGAAGGCTGAAACTTTATGTACTGACTCCTTGACTAGTGAGGATTACAAATTGTAGCTTTGGTGGCCCTGTGACCCTTAATAAGGGCCACAGGAGCCACACCCAAAATACCTATTTTCATCTTCTTCTCCAGAAGCAAAAGGCCTAGAAAGCTGAAACTTTGTGTACAGACTCCTTGACTAGTGAGGATTATATATGGTAGCTTTGGTGGCCCTGTGACCAAATCTTCTTCTCCAGAAGCATAAGGCCTGGAAGGCTGAAACTTTATGTACTGACTCCTTGACTAGTGAGGATTACAAATTGTAGCTTTGGTGGCCCTGTGACCCTTAATAAGGGCCACAGGAGCCACACCCAAAATACCTATGTTCATCTTCTTCTCCAGAAGCAAAAGGCTTAGAAAGCTGAAACTTTGTGTACAGACTCCTTGGCTAGTGAGGATTATAAATTGTGTGGCCCCTAATAAAACCAACAGGAACGTCCTTAAAAACTATTTTCATCCTTTTCTCCTGAAGTATAAGGGCTAGAAAACTGAAACTTGTCGCATATGTATACTTAATTTTATGATTGGTGACCCTGTGGCCCCCTACAAAGGGGGAATCACATTGGCCACACTCTACAGCATAATTGAGATTGAAGCCTGATGAGCTATAGAGCCAATGGCTCTATTTTTTACATTTTAACATGGAATTGAATATTATCCTCTAAATTAAAGTATTTGTCCCTTTGACTTGTTTAGCTCATCAGGCCTGAAAGGCCAAATGGGATTTAAGCATGGCATGGTGTCTGGTGTCCCGCCATTCGTCCTTCCATAAACTTTGTTCCTTTATCAACTTCTTCTCCAGAATAATTGATTCTATAACAATTAAATTTTGAGTACACACTCCTTCACTAGTTAAGATTATGATTTATAGCTTTGGTGACCCTGTTACACCCACCGGTAATAAGGTCCACAGGGGCTATGCCCTTAAAACCTATCTTTGTCTTCTTCTCCACAGGCATATTGCCTAGAAAGATGAAATCTTCTGTAAATACTCCTTGAGTAGTAAGAATTATGATTCATAGCTTTGGTGACCCTGTGGCCTCTAATAATACGCCCTTAAAAGCAATTTGTGTCTTCTTTTCAAGAAGATTAAGGCCCAGAAAGATGACGTCTGTATACAGACTCCTGACTAGTGAGGATTCTAATCTAATTCTAAGATTTTGTGACCCTGTATCCTTAATTATTTATTGCAGTTTACACAGTTTTCTTTGAATGATTAAACAATTTCCATTTCTTTATTGATTACTATAACGTTATGTGGACCACAGGGACATTTGCCTAAAACCTAGGATGCTGAAATGTTGTGTAGAGACGCCATAGAGAATGGGGATACAAGATTTGGTGACCTTGTGGCCCCTGCTAAGGGGAGGGACCACATTGGCCATACCCCTAGCAAAATTGAACATGAAGCCTGATGAGCTACAGATCCAATACAATCTTATTTCAGTACACTATAAAAACACATTACTCAATTGTTACCAACACAGGGAAGGATACCCAACTGGTCAAACATGTATCTGGAGTACTGTATAAACTCTGAATTCATTGCCTGTTCAATGTTTTACCTATCTCAAAATGTAAATACTCTTAATAAGGCATGATATTACCACAAGATTGCAAGAGTAGATGCACTGTAAATGTCTCCTTTTCGGAAACTTATTTTGTTGCAAATAAATCAAACGCATGTTTCCCTCTCAAAGTAAATACTGATGTTTGTATAAGCAACTAGCAAAAAAGCATTTAAAAGATTCATTGTTATTTGACAAAATGGATGAAAGCTGTCTGTGTTTCCATTGAGGAGCTAGTAAATTTCTAAATGATAGTTTTGAACATAAAGCTACAAACTGATTGACTGTGTAAGAGAACAGTTTGGCCTAACCCCAAGTGATACGAGTGCATTGTTTGTTCCATACCAGGCATTTAAGTCCATGTTCCAAATCCTCACACAAGAGGGTTGGATTGAGATATTCGACGTCTTGAGACATGTGTCTGGCAGCTTCCTGCAGGCTTTGTGTGCCATATATTTCTTGTTATTTCATCAATTTGTCACCATGGTGAGTAGCCCCGCCCACACCCTCCTTCCTCCCACTAACCCTCCACCCCTCCCTCTGTCAGCTGACCACTCATCTCTACTGCTCCGGCTTCTCCGAGTCGACATAACCAACTAACTGCAACAAACTCTGTATGGTGAAGTATATAGGCCACCGTTGTCTTGAGCCTGTCTGATCTGTGCATGGATCTATCTTTGAGCTGGTCTGCATAGAACCACCAGTTGCCTGGGTCTCCCTGATTATCTCCACTAACATGGAGCAGTGCTCTTAGTACTGCTAGCAACCTCATCCATCTTGTACAGATACTAAACCTCATACTCACATTCTCCATTCAGACTTGCATGGTCAACTCATCACAAGCTACATTACACGTTATCAATCAGCACTACATGTACAAGTTTGAATTCATGCAAGGGTTTGTGTGGTATGTCTGAATGATTGTCCTGGTACAAGTGAGAGGAGTATGTGATATGGATGAATGATTGTCTTGGTACAAGTGAGAGAAGTGTGTGATATGTCTGAATGATTGTCCTGGTACAAGTGAGAGGAGTGTGTGATATGTCTGAATGATCATCCTGGTACAAGTGAGAGGAGTGTGTGGTATGGGTAAATGGTCATCCTGGTACAAGTGAGAGAAGTGTGTGATATGGGTAAATTATTGTCTTGGTACAAGTGAGAGAATTGTGTGATATGGATGAATGATTGTCCTGGTACAAGTGAGAGAAGTGTGTGATATGGATGAATGATTGTCCTGGTACAAGTGAGAGAAGTGTGTGATATGGATGAATGATTGTCTTGGTACAAGTGAGAGGAGTGTATGATATGGATGAATGATTGTCCTGGTACAAGTGAGAGGAGTGTGTGATATGTCTGAATGATTGTCTTGGTGCAAGTGAGAGGAATGTGTGATATGGGTAAATTATTGTCTTGGTACAAGTGAGAGGAGTATGTGATATGGATGAATGATTGTCCTGGTACAAGTGAGAGGAGTGTGTGATATGGATGAATGATTGTCCTGGTACAAGTGAGAGAAGTGTGTGATATGGATAAATGTCTTGGTACAAGTGAGAGGAGTGTGTGATATGGATGAATGATTGTCCTGGTACAAGTGAGAGGAGTGTGTGATATGTCTGAATGATTGTCTTGGTGCAAGTGAGAGGAGGGTGTGATATGGATGAATGATTGTCTTGGTACAAGTGAGAGAAGTGTGTGATATGGATGAATGATTGTCCTGGTACAAGTGAGAGGAGTGTGTGATATGGGTAAATGATTGTCTTGGTACAAGTGAGAGGAATGTGTGATATGGATGAATGATTGTCTTGGTACAAGTGAGAGAAGTGTGTGATATGGATGAATGATTGTCCTGGTACAAGTGAGAGGAGTGTGTGATATTGGTAAATGATTGTCTTGGTACAAGTGAGAGAATTGTGTGATATGGATGAATGATTGTCCTGGTACAAGTGAGAGGAGTGTGTGATATGGGTAAATGATTATCTTGGTACAAGTGAGAGGAGTGTGTGATATGGATGAATGATTGTCCTGGTACAAATGAGAGGAGCGTGTGATATGGATGAATGATTGTCCTGGTACAAGTGAGAGGAGTGTGTGATATGGATGAATGATCGTCCTGGTACAAGTGAGAGAAGTGTGTGATATGGATGAATGATCGTCCTGGTACAAGTGAGAGGAGTGTGTGATATGGATGAATGATTGTCTTGGTACAAGTGAGAGGAGTGTTTGATATGGATGAATGATTGTCCTGGTACAAGTGAGAGGAGTGTGTGGTATGGATGAATGATTGTCCTGGTACAAGTGAGAGGAGTGTGTGATATGGATGAATGATTGTACTGGTACAAGTGAGAGGAGTGTGTAATATGGATGAATGATTGTCCTGGTACAAGTGAGAGAAGTGTGTGATATGGATGAATGATTGTCCTGGTACAAGTGAGAGGAGTGTGTGATATGGATGAATGATTGTCCTGGTACAAGTGAGAGAAGTGTGTGATATGGATGAATGATTGTCCTGGTACAAGTGAGAGGAGTGTGTGATATGGGTAAATGATTGTCTTGGTACAAGTGAGAGGAGTGTGTGATATGGATGAATGATTGTACTGGTACAAGTGAGAGGAGTGTGTGATATGGGTAAATGATTGTGTTGGTACAAGTGAGAGGAGTGTGTGATATGGATGAATGATTGTACTGGTACAAGTGAGAGGAGTGTGTGGTATGGGTAAATGATCGTCCTGGTACAAGTAAGAGAAGTGTGTGATATGGCTAAATGATCGTCCTGGTGCAAGTGAGAGGAGTGTGTGGTATGGGTAAATGATCATCCTGGTACAAGTGAGAGGAATGTGTGATATGTCTGAATGATTGTCTTGGTGCAAGTGAGAGGAGTGTGTGATATGGATGAATGATTGTCCTGGTACAAGTGAGAGGAGTGTGTGATATGTCTGAATGATTGTCTTGGTACAAGTGAGAGGTATGTGTGATATGGATGAATGATTGTCCTGGTACAAGTGAGAGGAGTGTGTGATATGTCTGAATGATTGTCTTGGTGCAAGTGAGAGGAATGTGTGATATGGATGAATGATTGTCCTCGTACAAGTGAGAGGAGTGTGTGATATGGGTAAATGATTGTCCTGGTACAAGTGAGAGGAATGTGCGATATGGATGAATGTTGCTCTGGTAAGAGTCAGTTGTGATATGTGTGAATATTTGCCTTGATACAAGTGCTTGCTGTGTGCTCCCAATTTGTATTGTTCTCTCTTCTCTCTTCTGACAGGCCTTCATGTCTATGTTTCAAATTCAAACGCAAAAAGGCTGGATTGACGTAATGCATATCACAATGTGGAGGACTGGGGAGAGAATTGCTCCTCTGGTCGCCATCTATTTCATATTCTACCATCTGTTCGTCACACTGGTGAGTACAGACCCACCAACAGACACCAGTCGTCTCTTACTCTTTTTGTAGTCAGCATTTGTGGACAGCTTTGGGCATCCTCAATATCGTCATGTTTATTTCCCGTCACCATGGCAACCTAGCCTGTCAAGTTATCACAGAACAGGCTTCTCCATCTTCTTCTATAATGATGTTTTATCTGCAGTTTGCTCAAATATGTCTTGGCACTGCCAGTGCTTGTATTTCAGTGTATGAGTGTCCAGGGAGACATGGAACACTGTATTGTAGCATTGCCTGGCCCTGTTGTCATTCCTTTCTTAGAGTCACATTTGTAACATTTCTGGGATTCATTGTTAATCAAATTTAGTTTTAAACTGATTAAAAAAGCATGAAGAATTTAAAAGTGATGATGATGATTATCAATTTGTCCAGAAAGTTTATAAACCAACCTTTTTGTCGATACATGAATATGATCATTAGTTTTGTTTAGGCAAACTGCCTTCATGTGTACCTAGTTGAGTGGATAGCACTTTTCAATTGTTCCTGTATTAAGGGGTAGAGAAGTAAGAGTGAAGAAGATTTCTAACAATTATTATGAATGTCATTTCCTGATACTACATAAGAGCAATCTCGGAACTAAATCAACTTTATACACAGTTTAGGAAAGAATTTACATATTTGAGCACATCATCTGAATGGGCTTTTATGGTATTGAGTTCTTCAGACAAATATCTTGTTGACTAGAGTAGGACCACAGGATAATTATCTACTGAAGCAAGGAATAAGAATAGCATGTTTAGTTTGTGGGTGTATGTTAGTGCTACAAACTATAAATGCTGTTCATTGATTGGCTAACTCTGTAGGAGCACCTGCCTACTGTAGATGATATCCTACATAGTAATACTCACAGTCAGCCTCCATTCAACTACCTTATTCTCCCTGGATGTTCAACTGCAATTAATAACAATCAAAGCTACCTTAGGCCAATCATATTTTTTTCTGTGTTCCTCATCTCCTGCTGACCCTGATTTACCCTCCCGATGTAAAATGAAAAAAAGTACACAAGAGAAATACACACCACTGTTATTTTGTTACTTTTTTTTCGACTGCCCCCTCACTTGCAGGAGGACCTAGGAGATGAGAAACTCAAAAAAAATATGGATGGCCTTACAGTTCTTCACATGAACAACAAACAGCATTGATTAAGATATTTGAATTGAGGCTGCAAAATTATTTACTCTTATATCTATTTGTTTGATTGAGAGAATAGAATGCTGGTGCTGAGGGTGTTTGCATCACCCAGTGCTGAGGGTGATGACATCACCTGGTGCTGAGGGTGTTTGCATCACCTGGTGCTGAGGGTGTTTGCATCACCCAGTGCTGAGGGTGACGACATCACCTGGTGCTGAGGGTGTTTGCATCACCCGGTGCTGAGGGTGTTTGCATCACCCAGTGCTGAGGGTGATGACATCACCTGGTGCTGAGGGTGTTTGCATCACCTGGTGCTGAGGGTGTTTGCATCACCCAGTGCTGAGGGTGATGACATCACCCGGTGCTGAGGGTGTTTGCATCACCCAGTGCTGAGGGTGATGACATCACCTGGTGCTGAGGGTGTTTGCATCACCTGGTGCTGAGGGTGTTTGCATCACCCAGTGCTGAGGGTGTTTGCATCACCTGGTGCTGAGGGTGTTTGCATCGCCCGGTGCTGAGGGTGATGACATCACCTGGTGCTGAGGGTGTTTGCATCACCTGGTGCTGAGGGTGTTTGCATCACATGGTGCTGAGGGTGTTTGCATCACCTGGTGCTGAGGGTGTTTGCAACACCCAGTACTGAAGGTGTTGGCATCACTTAGTGCTGACAGTGTTGGCATCACTCCGTGCTGACAGTGTTTGCATCACCCAGTGCTGAGGGTGTTTGCATAACCCAGTACTGAAGGTGTTGGCATCACTCAGTGCTGACAGTGTTTGCATCACCCAGTGCTGAGGGTGTTTGCATCACCCAGTAATGAAGGTGTTGGCATCACCCAGTAATGAAGGTGTTGGCATCACTCAGTGCTGACAGTGTTTGCATCATCCAGTCCCTCCCTGTGTGTCTTCTTTGTACTGAGTGTGTGTTTTAGCTGTAGAATGTGACGGGGAGATGATTAATTTTGTCCTCAGATATTTGTCTGATCTTGTGTGCCTGTCTCAAACCTCAACTCAATCTGCGGCAGGAGGAATTAAGGAGCTTAATGGTTTTTTTCACAATATTATCTTCTAATTGTCAGTTAACATTGTTTCTTAACCCATGTTATATCATGGGTTATAGTCATTGCCCCATCCGTCCATAATAATTTCATTTCTCAAAACTATTTGGTGCAGCTTATTGAAACTTGGCATGTGTGAATGTGTCTTTTGGAATTTTCAACTTCTTCAGATTTTTATTTTTAATGGTGTCTATGGAAACCTAACTACGAAATTTATCTTTGAAAATTATTGGACTGGGATCATTTATCATGTGTAGGCATGTCTTTTGGGATTTTCAACTTCTTTGGTCCATTTTCAACTTCTTGGTGATACTCTTGATTTGGTTTCAAAGCCATTTCCAAAATATTATTTTTGACAGAGTTATGACCCTTTATTGTGCAATTGGACCGTAAACATCTTTGATGCTCCAAGGGGACAAGATTTCTAAGAAATTATTATACCTAGGTGAATGAAATTTGGGTGTTAGGAGTTGACTGTCATTGACTCATGACCTGTGGCATAAAGCAGATTACAGGGGGATGTGGGCCATGCTCACTTTTACTTTTTATAAGAAGCTGTTCATTATTTTAAATAAGAAAAGGGGGAAAGAGATCACACTTTTCAAACCTTTGTATACTACTTTGAAACACAAAATTTCAGATATAAAATTATTTTGTTGACATACTTCAGAGAGCCTTTTTGTAATGCAATTTGCCCAAGATGTATCTTAGAAGAAGGTGTGCATCAAGGTTATGGAAGTGTTGGTAAGAGCCAAGTGTTGCCAGGGTAGAGTAGGGTGAGGAGACAGGCCACAGAGTACACATGCAGAGTCCAGCCCTGTCTGATGCAAGTCTCCAGCCACCTGGTGGTCCGTACAGGGCGTAGACACCAAGTGGGCGAGACACTTGCATGAGAGAGAGCAGTGGAGAGTAAGGGAGAGAGACAGGAGAGATAGGAGAGAGGAAGATGGAGAAGCCAATCTGTGGGGGGCTTGACGGGATGGGCCGCTATCTTTGATTTTCTGTACACATATCGTTGTATTCTTCAGTTTCCTTTCTTTGCAGCTGTCACTGAACAAAGTAGCACTTGACATGTAGCTCTGGGACACTTAGACTAGATGACTACCGAGGAAACTGACTTGAAGTCAACCTCGGCTTGGAGCAGTCACCTTGGCCAGTATAGTGTTATTGTTAGATGATAAAGAAAACCTGTATCAGTTACTTGTATTTTTTTTTTCACTCTTTTATTTTGATGTCTTTTTGGATTTGAGATATAGACATATATATATAATTCTATTTAACTGTTGAATATCTTGCCTTAAAGAATAATGAATGACAATAGAAATGTTCATGTCTAACATGTCTGCTCTAGACTTCTCACTCGTGCGCCTCTTTTTGTTTCTATTATGTCATTATGTGGAGTCCTTCCTGTTTCTATTATGTGTGTGCTGGTTAGATGTGCTTTCTGTAGGGAAGTTTTGATAAGTACAGAACCAGATTAATATTCTCATTTCATCTTTGATAGGAGAGTAATGCTATACCTCAGCCTGTAACACCCAAGTGTGAATCTAATGTCAACTATCTTCAGAATAGGGTGAAATGAATACATGATGTACCATACTGAAATCTTAACATTCAATGATATTGCAATTCAATAACTTTGAAAATCACATTACAGGTTATTATTAGAAAGATTAATACTGAATAAAAATAACACCACTAAGAATACTTCACTGCTGATAATATAGAAGATGAAAGATGATGTAATGTTGAGTCTGCTGTTGCAGATTGTCATCAGCTTGTTTGTAGCGGTTATCTTGGACAACCTTGAACTGGACGAGGACATCAAGAAGCTCAAACAGGTCTGAATACTTGCTCACTGGACACTCACTCACTGGACACTCGCTCACTGGACACTCGCTCACTGGACACTCGCTCACTGGACACTCGCTCACTGGTCATTCACTCACTGGACACTCTCTGTACACTAACTCTCTGTACACTCTCTGTACACCTGCTCACTGGACATTCACTCTCTGTACACTTACTCTCTGTACACTCTCTGTACACTCTGTAGACTCTCTGTACACTCTGTACACTCACTCTCTGTAGACTCTCTGTACGCTCTCTGTACACTCTCTCTCTGTACACTCTGTACACTCATCCTCTGTACACTCACCCTCTGTACACTAACTCTCTGTACTCTCGCTCTCTGTATGCTCTCTGGACATTCACTCTCTGTACACTCACTCTCTGTACACTCACTCTCTGTACACTCACTCTCTGTACACTCACTCTCTGTACACTCTGTACACTCATCCTCTGTACACTCACCCTCTGTACACTCACTCTCTGTACACTCACTCTCTGTACATTCACTCTCTGTACGCTCTCTGTACACTCTCTCTCTGTACACTCTGTACACTCACTCTCTGTACACTCACCCTCTGTACACTCACTCTCTGTACACTCGCTCTCTGTACGCTCTCTGGACATTCACTCTCTGTACACTCACTCTCTGTACACTCACTCTCTGTACACTCACTCTCTGTACACTCTCTGTACAGTCTCTCTGTGTACACTCACTCTCTGTACACTCTCTGTACCCTCTCTGTACACTCACTCTCTGTACTCTCTCTGTACACTCACTCTCTGTACACTCACTCTCTGTACACTCACTCTCTGTACACTCACTCTCTGTACACTCACTCTCTGTACACTCACTCTCTGTACACTCACTCTCTGTACACTCACTCTCTGTACACTCACTCTCTGTACACTCACTCTCTGTACACTCACTCTCTGGACATTCACTCTCTGTACACTCACTCTCTGTACACTCTCTCTCTGTACACTCTGTACACTCACTCTCTGTACACTCACCCTCTGTACACTCACTCTCTGTGTACACTCACTCTCTGTACACTCACTCTCTGTACATTCACTCTCTGTACACTCACTCTCTGTACACTCACTCTCTGTACACTCACTCTCTGTACACTCTCTGTACAGTCTCTCTGTGTACACTAACTCTCTGTACACTCACTCTCTGTACACTCACTCTCTGTACACTCACTCTCTGTACACTCACTCTCTGTACACTCACTCTCTGTACACTCACTCTCTGTACACTCACTCTCTGTACACTCACTCTCTGTACACTTACTCTCTGTACACTCACTCTCTGTACACTCACTCTCTGTACACTCACTCTCTGTACACTCACTCTCTGTGTACACTCACTCTCTGTACACTCACTCTCTGTACACTCACTCTCTGTACATTCACTCTCTGTACGCTCTCTGTACACTCTCTCTCTGTACACTCTGTACACTCACTCTCTGTACACTCACCCTCTGTACACTCACTCTCTGTACACTCGCTCTCTGTACGCTCTCTGGACATTCACTCTCTGTACACTCACTCTCTGTACACTCACTCTCTGTACACTCACTCTCTGTACACTCTCTGTACAGTCTCTCTGTGTACACTCACTCTCTGTACACTCACTCTCTGTGGACACTCTCAGTCTGTACACACGCTCACTGGACACTCTCAGTCTGTACACACGCTCACTAGACACTCTTAGTCTACACACGCTCACTGGACACTCTCAGTCAGTACACACGCTCACTGGACACTCTCAGTCTGTACACACGCTCACTGGACACTCTCAGTCTGTACACACGCTCACTAGACGCTCTCAGTCTGTACACACGCTCACTGGACACTCTCAGTCAGTACACACGCTCACTAGACACTCTTAGTCTGTACACACGCTCACTGGACACTCTCAGTCTGTACACATGCTCACTGGACACTCTCAGTCTGTACACACGCTCACTGGACACTCTCAGTCTGTACACACGCTCACTGGACACTCTCAGTCTGTACACACGCTTACTGGACGCTCTCAGTCTGTACACACGCTTACTGGACACTCTCAGTCTGTACACACGCTCACTTGACACTCTCAGTCTGTACACAAGCTCACTGGACACTCTCAATCTGTACACACGCTCACTGGACACTCTCAGTCTGTACACAAGCTCACTGGACACTCTCAGTCTGTACACAAGCTCACTGGACACTCTCAGTCTGTACACACGCTCACTAGACTCTCTCAGTCTGTACACACACTCACTGGACACTCTCAGTCTGTACACACACTCACTGGACTCTCTCAGTCTGTACACACGCTCACTGGACACTCTCAGTCTGTACACACGCTCACTGGACACTCTCAGTCGGTACACACGCTCACTGGACACTCTCAGTCTGTACACATGCTCACTGGACACTCTCAGTCTGTACACACGCTCACTAGACTCTCTCAGTCTGTACACACACTCACTGGACACTCTCAGTCTGTACACACACTCAATGGACTCTCTCAGTCTGTACACATGCTCACTGGACACTCTCAGTCTGTACACACGCTCACTGGACACTCTCAGTCTGTACACATGCTCACTGGACACTCTCAGTCTGTACACACGCTCACTAGACACTCTAAGTCTGTACACAACTCACTAGACACTCTCAGTCGGTATACACGCTCACTGGACACTCTCAGTCTGTACACACGCTCACTAGACACTCTCAGTCTGTACACACGCTCACTAGACACTCTAAGTCTGTACACATGCTCACTGGACACTCTCAGTCTGTACACATGCTCACTAGACACTCTTAGTCTGTACACACGCTCACTAGACACTCTCAGTCGGTACACACGCTCACTGGACACTCTTAGTCTGTACACACGCTCACTTGACACTCTCAGTCTGTACACACGCTCACTAGACACTCTCAATCTGTACACATGCTCACTGGACACTCTCAGTCTGTACACACGCTCACTAGACACTCTCAGTCTGTACACACGCTCACTAGACACTCTCAATCTGTACACATGCTCACTGGACACTCTCAGTCTGTACACACGCTCACTAGACACTCTCAGTCTGTACACACGCTCACTAGACACTCTCAGTCTGTACACACGCTCACTAGACACTCTCAGTCTGTACACAAACTCACTAGACACTCTCAGTCTGTACACACGATCACTAGACACTCTCAGTCTGTACACACAATCACTAGACGCTCTCAGTCTGTACACACGATCACTAGACACTCTCAGTCTGTACACACGCTCACTAGACACTCTCAGTCTGTACACACGCTCACTAGACACTCTCAGTCTGTACACACGCTCACTAGACACTCTTAGTCTGTACACACGCTCACTAGACACTCTCAGTCTGTACACACACTCACTAGACACTCTCAGTCTGTACACACAATCACTAGACACTCTCAGTCGGTACACACGCTCACTGGACACTCTCAGTCTGTACACTCTCAGTCTGTACGCTCTCAATCTGTACACACGCTCACTGGACACTCTCAGTCTGTACACTCGCTCACTGGACGCTCTCAGTCTGTACACACACTCACTAGACACTCTCAGTCTGTACACATGCTCACTAGACACTCTCAGTCTGTACACACGCTTACTGGACGCTCTCAGTCTGTACACTCTCAGTCTGTACGCTCTCAGTCTGTACACTCGCTCACTGGACACTCTCAGTCTGTACACTCGCTTACTGGACGCTCTCAGTCTGTACACTCTCAGTCTGTACGCTCTCAGTCTGTACACACGCTCACTGGACACTCTCAGTCTGTACACTCGCTCACTGGACACTCTCAGTCTGTACACACACTCACTGGACACTCTCAGTCTGTACACACGCTCACTGGACACTCTCAGTCTGTACACACACTCACTAGACACTCTCAGTCTGTACACATGCTCACTAGACACTCTCAGTCTGTACACACGCTTACTGGACGCTCTCAGTCTGTACACTCTCAGTCTGTACGCTCTCAGTCTGTACACACGCTCACTGGACACTCTCAGTCTGTACACTCTCAGTCTGTACGCTCTCAGTCTGTACACACGCTCACTGGACACTCTCAGTCTGTACACACGCTCACTAGACACTCTCAGTCTGTACACACGCTTACTGGACACTCTCAGTCTGTACACTCTCAGTCTGTACGCTCTCAGTCTGTACACTCGCTCACTGGACACTCTCAGTCTGTACACACGCTTACTGGACGCTCTCAGTCTGTACACACGCTCACTGGACACTCTCAGTCTGTACACTCGCTCACTAGACACTCTCAGTCTGTACACATGCTCACTGGACACTCTCAGTCTGTACACACGCTCACTGGACACTCTCAGTCTGTACACATGCTCACTGGACACTCTCAGTCTGTACACACGCTCACTGGACACTCTTAGTAATTTACACACGCTCACTGGACACTCTCAGTCTGTACACTCTCAGTCTGTACGCTCTCAGTCTGTACACTCGCTCACTGGACACTCTCAGTCTGTACACTCACTCACTAGACACTCTCAGTCTGTACACATGCTCACTGGACACTCTCAGTCTGTACACACGCTCACTGGACACTCTCAGTCTGTACACATGCTCACTGGACACTCTCAGTCTGTACACACGCTCACTGGACACTCTTAGTCTGTACACACGCTCACTGGACACTCTCAGTCTGTACACGCTCACTGGACACTCTCAGTCTGTACACACGCTCACTAGACACTCTCAGTCTGTACAGTCGCTCACTGGACACTCTCAGTCTGTACACACGCTCACTAGACGCTCTCAGTCTGTACACACACTCACTAGACACTCTCAGTCTGTACACACAATCACTAGACACTCTCAGTCGGTACACACGCTCACTGGACACTCTCAGTCTGTACACTCTCAGTCTGTACGCTCTCAGTCTGTACACACGCTCACTGGACACTCTCAGTCTGTACACACGCTCACTAGACACTCTCAGTCTGTACACACGCTCACTAGACACTCTCAGTCTGTACACTCTCAGTCTGTACGCTCTCAGTCTGTACACTCGCTCACTGGACACTCTCAGTCTGTACACACGCTTACTGGACGCTCTCAGTCTGTACACACGCTCACTGGACACTCTCAGTCTGTACACTCGCTCACTAGACACTCTCAGTCTGTACACATGCTCACTGGACACTCTCAGTCTGTACACACGCTCACTGGACACTCTCAGTCTGTACACATGCTCACTGGACACTCTCAGTCTGTACACACGCTCACTGGACACTCTCAGTCTGTACACACGCTCACTGGACACTCTTAGTCTGTACACACGCTCACTGGACACTCTCAGTCTGTACACTCTCAGTCTGTACGCTCTCAGTCTGTACACTCGCTCACTGGACACTCTCAGTCTGTACACTCACTCACTAGACACTCTCAGTCTGTACACATGCTCACTGGACACTCTCAGTCTGTACACACGCTCACTGGACACTCTCAGTCTGTACACATGCTCACTGGACACTCTCAGTCTGTACACACGCTCACTGGACACTCTCAGTCTGTACACACGCTCACTGGACACTCTCAGTCTGTACACTCGCTCACTGGACACTCTCAGTCTGTACACGCTCACTGGACACTCTCAGTCTGTACACACGCTCACTAGACACTCTCAGTTTGTACACTCGCTCACTGGACACTCTCAGAGTGTACACACACTCACTGGACACTCTCAGTCTGTACACACGCTCACTGGACACTCTCAGTCTGTACACACACTCACTAGACACTCTCAGTCTGTACACATGCTCACTGGACACTCTCAGTCTGTACACACGCTCACTAGACACTCTTAGTTTGTACACACGCTCACTGGACACTCTCAGTCTGTACACACTCTCACTAGACACTCTCAGTCTGTACACACACTCACTGGACACTCTCAGTCTGTACACACGCTCACTGGACACTCTCAGTCTGTACACACGCTCACTGGACACTCTCAGTCTGTACACTCTCAGTCTGTACACTCGCTCACTGGACACTCTCAGTCTGTACACACGCTCACTGGACACTCTCAGTCTGTACACTCTCAGTCTGTACGCTCTCAGTCTGTACACTCGCTCACTGGACACTCTCAGTCTGTACACATGCTCACTGGACACTCTCAGTCTGTACACACACTCACTGGACACTCTCAGTCTGTATACTCTCTCTCAGTCCAAAAGCTCACTGGACTCTCTTTGTATACAAACTATACATAAACTACATTAATTTTCATCAAGATACATTCATTCAAACATGCATTCATTATTTTTTCCAAATGGCTTATGAATATATGAGAAAATTAATATTGCCTGTGGATAATATATATGATTTCAAGTGTTTATTATTTCATTTATGTGTGTAATAGAAAGGTGCTAGTGCAGCTTTCAAGTTTATACCAGGGCTGCAAAATTTTAACACCTGGATTAAATTGGTATAAAGGAACATAAATACATGCAAATAACCCACAAAATATACTATGTTTTATACTAAGACATGTCTTTGAGCTCTCTTTTTAAATAGACTTATATAGGGTTAGGTTTGGTAGCAAAGGAACACTAAAGTGAATGCATCTCTTGTTGTGGTGCAGCTGAAGGCGCGGGAGATGAGTGCAGAGACCCAGGAGTTCCTGCCCTTTAGGCTCCGCATCTTCGCCAAGTTCCCGTGAGTCAGTCAGTCAGTCAGTCAGTCAAGCCATCTAACCGCTGCAAACATAATGTCATTCTACTTCTAACATGATGTGAGTTATAAGCTTGTTGACTGATATCAATAACTGAATATTCTATGATGCAAATCGTTTAGAGCATGAGGCATGTGAATGTTGAATGTGTATAGTTTGTAAGAACTTGTCCATGTTCTGCCTTCAGGGACCATCCACAGATGGTGAGAGTACACAAGATGCCCGGGGACTTTGACATCTCGGATGTGCGTGAGAGCTTCATGCGTCAGTTCCAGGGTAACACAAATGGTCTGAACCTGGTGATGGACATTCAGGACAGCGATCACAACACCCCCTCATGTCTGAAGGCTGCACACCTCCGCCTCATCAAGTCACCAACTCACGAGACCCGCAGTGGCGGCATTGTGGAAAAAAAGAGTGGCATAGGTTTCATTGTTAGGTGTGTGCAGAACTCAAGTAATCAATCTGAAATTGTGGTGTCACTCCCTTGAAATTATATTAACTCTTTTATGAACTATTACATAAACTGTCTGATAAGATCCTGCTTGCACTGTACTGCGAGGTGTATTGTGAGTGCTATTGAAGTGATTGTGTTGCAGGGACTCCAGTCAGCAGAAGGTGGAGAGTGGGGGGTCGGCCCAGCTGATTGCAGCTGGCAGCAAGGCACTCTCTCTTCTGGGTCAGCAACACCAGGTGCGCATGGACCAGCGCAGGTCAGTCCCTCCCTTTACTCTCTCATCATTATACCCCCGCTACAACGTAGTCGGGGGTATATAGCGCTCCGCGTGTCCGTGCGTGAGTCCATTCGTGCGTCCGTCCGAAATCGTTTCCGGAGCATTACTCTAAAACTATACCACTTACAAACTTCAAATTTGGTAGCGCAGTAGCCTATATGATGCTGTTGTGCCTTTTAGGGGTTTCATCTCAATGGTTCAAATAATTTTTGAAATTTTGACCAAAAACCGTCCGATTTCGGGACTGTTTTGCCTTCAAGTTATCTTTTGGGAAGTAACCAAAAGAAAGGGATTGTGACCTATTGTGATACTCATATGGACACTGTAGGAACATAGAACATGACTGATGTTGTTACCACTGCAAAGAAAACATATATTGGAATGTTGATACCACTGCAAAGAATACATATATTTGAATATAAATTGACCTACATGGAACTGAGTGGAAGGTGAGAGTTTGTTGAAAAACATTATTATCATAGTTATACCAGTTCACACCTATTCAGACCAATTAAATTTTAATGTTATTTTCTATATCGTGTGATGGAAAAATACGGTACCAATCCTAGGACTTATCAGAACATATGACTTTTCACTATTTTTGTCAAAGAAAGGCGGTCAAACTACAGGCTGGGGTATGTGAGCTGCGCTCACTTTTGCCTTGTTATCAAAGTTTTATCAATACTTGTTGCATTATTGAACCATTTGGTTCTCCTCAAATGAAGTCAATAATTGTATTGTATCATTCAGTAAGAGACTGTACAGGTTGGTCACTGTAACATGAACTCATTTACAGCCAGAGCATCATGAGAGCAGCTTATTAACACCTGTACTAAATTTGTGTCATGTGACCCCCCTTACCCACTCGGACGCTCTCATTAACGATGGTCGATTAGGTTTCACGAGCTAGGTTGTTGATTCCCTTTAACACCTGTTATTTTACAGCTTCTCACTGCAAGAGCAACATATTTGTATCTCTTGAATTAATTTAAATTTGAATTAGATCTAGTGGAGATTTTCTGCTTTGGTTAATTTGATTTTTAGCTCATCTGGCCTGAAGGCCGATGGGCTCATGGCACACCTTCAATACCTTTTTTCTCTTCTTCTCCAGAAACATAATGCCTAGAAAGCTGAAACTAAGTGTTTAACTTATGATTTATAGCTTTGGTGGCCCTGTGACCCCTAAAAAAGGCCAAAGGGGCCACGCTCAAAAACATATTTTCATCTTCTTCTCCAGATGTATAAGGCCTAGAAAGCTGAAACTTTGTGAACAGACTCCTTCACTAGCGAGGATTAAAAGTTGTAGCTTAATACTAATATTCATCTTCTTCTCTGGAAGCAAAAGGCCTAGAAAGCTGAAACTTTTTGGACATACTGCTTGACTAGTGAGGAATATAATTTAAAGCTGTTGTGGCCCTGTTATCCTTATTAAGGGTCACAGGGGCCACGCCCTCAAAACCTAATTTCATCTTTGTTCTGTCAAAAACAGATATTCCCGGCTATGGAATGACTCCTGGAAGGGAAAAAGACTGCAAAGTAAATAAAATAACGGAATTAGGTTAATATTACACTTAAAATATCATAATCGAAGACCAAAGAGTTAAAACTACCAACAGAAAGTAACAATTTTAGGAGATATTTTATGTGTGCTTCCCTAGAAAGGAGAGGTTTAAACTGCTGCATTGAGGAAATATATGTTATAGCAGCTTCAATCACTTTCATAAATTACTTAAATAATAGTCTTCACATGAAGAACACAATGAGCTCACATTGCAAAATAAACTAACAGTTAAAATATAATCCTTATGTAATGAAAAGCACTTTAGTGGGCCTATGAATCCTTACATGCAAAAAATGTGGCAGTGAAAAGGCCAACCCTGCGGCCGACAAATCCATAGATCAGGTCCCGTACAAATGTGATAACTCTATATCCCTAAACCTAATCATACTGTTACTACAATTTTTCTTCTCCAGAAGCGCTAGAAAGCTGAAACTTTGTGTACAGACTCCTTGACTAGTGATGACTATAAGGGCCATAAAACCTCTTTTCAGTTGCTTCTCCAGAACCAAAAGGACTAGAAAGCTGAAATCTTGTGTACAGACTCCTTCTATTGAACTTACAGTCTTGGTGACCCTATGGCCCCTGAAACGGGCTTGGTGAACCTTTGGATCCTATGCCATAAATTATCAATTGAATATTTGAGCTATTTCCATTTCTATATTGATTACAGGTATCTGAAATCACATCACATATATACTTAAGTCGAGAATTTGAGACCTTGTGGCCCCTACAAAGGGGAAAACCACATTGGCCACAGCAAAATTAAATATGAAGCCTGGTGAGCTACAGAGCCAATGGCTCTATTTTTCAAAGCTATTGGCATCAGGGGTCTTTTGATTGGGGTGTAGTGTATGTCAGCTGTTTGTTTATTTTCAAAGGAAACAGGGTCCGAAAACAGCTTAAAAAACCCACAGATCGAACACGTTAGTGGGAATACGTAAACAAATTGTTAGCTCTGTATAAAGGAATCGACTTCTGAGTTACTTCCCTTGTAAAATGGACAACTACTGATAATGCGGTTTCAGTGTTAATTCCCCACCCTAGAACTGACTTTGGAGATGAGCCGTGCTTAGAGCTGGTTCGTTTCACTGACAAAGGACCTAGGCATTGAGCATGTTCATGAGTTAAACTGGCTACAAATATAGTAGTGATATTTGTTCCAGAAGCATGAGAGGTTCACGTCCCAGTAGCATGCGTATCCGACCTCACGGTACACTTCGGGAGAATGGGGACATCAACATGATGCATGCTGGGAGTCTGGCCGGGCGGAGGGCAGATGATTTTGACATCAAAGTATGGCAACAGAAGAAGCAGCAGGCAGAGATAAAGAGGTAACTGCTTTGGGCTGGTAGGTAGACACTCAGCTGATTAAATATAGAGAAATTTTGTCTTTCTTAAAGAGACACAGAGTATGTTGATAGGATCACATATGTCAAATTTTGAAATTGATGTTATTACATCGGGAACCACTAACTGTTACTGAAAATAACAAGTTAAAGGTCAATCAGTACATTAGAGCGAAAATACGACCATTCAACGTCAGGATTTTGATCGAAAACCCTACAATGTGGCCTGAGTGACGCACACAAATTCGCCAAACGTAATTTTGAAACCTTGTCATAAGCTGACAGGAAGATATATTCGATTCGATAGTGTTTATTAGGTATTGTAACTAATAGGTAGATTAATTGGATGCATAATTTCGAATATTAAACGTATTTGAGATGTTTTCTTGATTTTTCCATAAAATCAAGAATTTTAGAGATATTATGCATAAATTGATATATTTGCAAGTCCAGTGATGAGATATGAACTTCAATCAGCATATTAGATATTTTGTAGCTTATCAAAACCAAATAAAATTTTAAGAAAGATACTCTGTGTCACTTTAACATCTTTTCATGTTCATAATATGATTGCCAACCTGTGTAAGCTATGCCTCTGTAGTGAGTGCCTGATGGGGTGTGTTGCTGTTGCTATAGGAACCAGCAGGAGGAGGAGCTGAGAGAGAACCACCCATACTTTGACAACCCTCTCTTCTTCATGGGGCGCGAGAGTAAGGTCCGCAAGGTCTGCCAGCTCATTGTCAATGCCAAGTACAAGTACATGTCACGGGACCCCATCACCGGCAAGGAGATCAAGAGTAAATACAAGCGCTTCCAGTATGTACAGTCTGCACTCCTAGCTTTGTTAAGTGTAGCTTGTGCACTGTGGAAACCTTAGATAAACTCATTCATTCATTTCACTTAGTGATACATTGAGAAATACGAAGAACGTGAACATACTTCTTGAATATGCTTTGGATGTTTGATAGTTGATACATTTATAGTAGAACAATCTGATTAAAATCAAATCATTGATTTGCTCCCTTATTTATATTATGTTGTTACTGGTCACTCATCTATGATCTGACGGAATCCCGTAGAGGTCCGTGTCCACCGGAAGTAAGATTTCAATCCGTCACAGTTGCGCTTTCAAAGTTGTGAAAGTAGATTAAAGGTTCAAACATCATCGCTTTTCTATGTAACGCGGAAAATGCCGAGGTTTTCTAAATGTTTGGGTACGCTTGATTTGCTACATCAACATGAAAGCAGTATGTTTGTTAACATCCTTGTCGTCAGAATTATTAAAATATGATCAAACTTAAGATTATCAGAAACTAGATATGATATTTCTGTAAATCTCATGCATATTATACGTGTTGTAAAATTAATAATCCTATGATACATTACAATCTAGACTTTGATCGAAATCAAAGGGTACAAGATTGAGAAAAATTCATGAAATACCAATATTTTTTCCTTTGAAGTACAACCTTAATATTTAATTAACTGATAATTATATTGTTTTCTCAAAACATCTTAGTCACACCTTTTGCGGTGAGATTTGCAGGATATGAAGATTATTTTAAAAGAAAAAGAGTTTAAATTGAGTTCTTGAAAATACTACTCAAATTCAGGCCCGTAAAATGCATACAGCTATTATACAAAAATTCACCATGAAATGCTGATCACTATGGATCTTGAATTATATTCTATCTTTTCACGTACCTTATATACTTGATTATCAACAAATTTCTGGATTTTTATAGCTTTGTAAAGAATTCAGAAGCGTTTTGTCAGTGTCAGTGACATTTCCGCTTTTAAACATAACATATGTAATGAAACTTTTATGGTTATTACAAAACTCGGTCATAAGTTATCAAACAGATATTTTTCCAAAACAACGGTTCTAGTCGGGTTGCAAATCAAGTAAGCCCCTTGCAATGCCGACGCGCTCATGCAGCCCTCGGTAGCTTATTTTCATGTGTAGACACAGTGATTTACAATGGATAGCCAGACACACCAAAGCCTGTGCACCTATATTTGTAGGTTTTGTTTTATGAATTATTACAAAGCATCTATAGCGGGGTTAATTATTTTATCGATACGCCGAAATGACGGAGGAAGATGGAATCTGATTGGTCGCATCAGGACTGACCCTACAAACTGATTGACTGTCAACTTTGGGGTCATTTCCTGTTCAAAGTTCACCTGGACGTGGTTCTCTACGGGATTCCGTCAGATCTTAGATTGGTGACAAGTAACAACATAATATGAAACAAGAGAGAGAATCTAAGATTTGATTTCAATGAGATTGATAGTAGAAGTAAATAAGATTTGTAAGGTCCGATTCTGTATATCATGGGGTATATGACTACCTCCTACCTCAAAACAATATATCTCAGAGAAGAAGCAGCCCCCACTAATAGCAGGTTAAGGAAACCATCGAAGTAACGAACAACACGTTGATAGATTTGGTAAATTTATGCCATATTTTTAAAGTAAACTACTAATTGTTATAAAGAAATTCATAAGTTACCTATGGTACTTTTTTAATGATATGTAATTTTCTTCTCGTAATAAGCAAGACAACAGTTGACAAACTGCCATTACTGTGTCATTTTGTCATTGGATTTTTTTTTCCTCATTTGAAATCTAAAGAAACCTTCAGTCAACGTACCAGTAATGCTATTTTTGTTACAAGCCTTTTCATTGGTTGAAAAAATCAGAATTTGTTGTAGTCACCAATCAGAAAATCAAACACAAATTGCATATTGACAAACCTATAGATGACCTAAATGGTTTTAAGTATTAAGAAGTAAAGTGTAAAGTTTTTTTTATCTGAAACTAAGCCCTTGTGTATAAGATAACCTCCCCCCTCTTTCAACCCCCCAAATCTCTGGTATCAAAAACTGTCCTTATAGCCAATATAAACAGTATTAAAAACAAACTTTAAAAGGTATGAACAATTATCACTTGAAGAAAGTATAACAGTAAGAAATCTATATTCTTTATTCATCAAACTTACATTTTCATCATAACCAAATTTTTGAGCCTAGCTAATTTGAGATATATATTATGCACGCCTCCTGTTTGATGGAATCTTGCCCTCAAAGGTGATATTTCTCACTAGCCCCATACGCTACTTGTTGAGCTGTGTGACTGTTGCAGCAAGCTGCTGGGGCTGGTGACCTACCTGGACTGGGTCATGATCATCGTCACCATCCTCTCCTGCTGCTCCATGATGCTAGAGACTCCTCGCAGACGCATCATGTTAGATGACAAGCTCAAGGTTTGTGTACACACTTCACCAATCAACTCACCCACATTCCTACACCTCACCTCCATTTCACAACTTACCTACATCTTACACCTCACACCTCACCCCTACACCCTATTTTTTACCTCATTTACTCATCATCCCTAATCCTAACCTCACAACTCACCTCACACCTCCACCTCACCTCACCTCACCTTCACTCACACCTTACCCCTACACCCAACTCCTTTTACACCTCACCACTACACCCCTACACCTCACCTCAACTTTGCACCTCATTCCTCACTCACACCTAAACCTCACCCCTACCTCACACCTCCCCAACACCTCACCTAAGCCTCACACCTCAACCTTTCTCCTCCTTCGGTCATCACACTTCACCTCAACCTCACCCCTCAACCTTTCACCTACTCGGACGTCATACCTCCGACGACATCACACCTCCTCCTACATCACACCTTCTCCGACATCACACCTTCTCTGACATCACACCTCCTCTGACATCACACCTACTCCGACGTCACACCTTCTCCGACAGCACACCTCCTCCGACATCACACCTTCTCCGACAGCAGACCTGACCCTGACATCACATCTTCTCCGACATATCACATTTCCTCCGACAGCACACCTCCTCTGACATCACACCTCCCTACTTCACACCTCCTCAGACATCACATCTCCTCGGACATCACACTTCCTCCGACATCACACCCACTCCGACATCACACCTCTTGATAGCACACCTCCTCCGACTTCACACCTCCGACATCACACCCCCGACATCACACCTCCTCCGACATCACACCTCCTCCGACAACACCTCCTCCGACAACACCTCCTCCGACATCACACCTCCTCCGACATCACACCTCCTCCGACATCACACCTTCTCCAACATCACACCTCCTCCTACGTCACACCTCCTCCGACATCACACATTTCCTCCGACAGCACACCTCCTCTGACATCACACCTCCCTACGTCACACCTCCTCAGACATCACATCTCCTCGGACATCACACTTCCTCCGACATCACACCCACTCCGACATCACACCTCTTGATAGCACACCTCCTCCGACATCACACCTCCGACATCACACCCCCGACATCACACCTCCTCCGACATCACACCTCCTCCAACAACACCTCCTCCGACATCACACCTCCTCCGACATCACACCTCCTCCGACATCACACCTCCTCCGACATCACACCTTCTCCAACATCACACCTCCTCCTACGTCACACCTCCTCCGACATCACACCTCCTTCGACATCACACCTCCTCCGACATCACACCTCCTCCTACATCACACCTCCTCCGACATCACATCTCCTCCGACATCACATCTCCTCCGACAACACCTCCTCCGACATCACACCTCCTCCTACATCACACCTCCTCCGACATCACATCTCCTCCGACATCACATCTCCTCCGACATCACACCTGCTCCGACATCACACCTCCTCTGACATCACACCTTCGCCGACATCACACCTTCTCCGACATCACACCTCCTCTGACATCACACCTCCTCTGACATCACACCTTCTCCAACATCAAACCTCCTGTGACATCACACCTACTCCAGAGTTCAAACCTCCTCTGACAGCAGACCCACCCCGACATCACACCTTTTCCGACATCACATCTCCTCCGACATCACACCTCCTCTGACGTCATACCTCCTCTGATATCACACCTCCTTCGACGTCACACCTCTTCTGACGTCACACCGCTTCAGATGTCACACCTTCGACATCACACCTCCTCCAACATCACACCTCCTCTGACATCACACCTTCTCCGACATCACAACTCCGACGACATCTAACCTCCTTCTAAAACGCACCTTCTCCGACATAACACCTTCACCGACATCACACCTCCGACATCACACCTCCTCCGACATCACACCTCCTCCAACATCACTCCTCCTCCAACATCACACCTGCTCCAACATCACACCTCCGATATCACACCTCCTCCGACATCACACCTGCTCCAACATCACACCTCCGATATCACACCTCCTCCGACAACACACCTTCTCCGATATCACACCTCCTCTGACATCACACCTTCTCGGACATCACATCTCCTCCAACGACATCACATCTCCTCCGACATCACACCTCCGACGACATCACACCTCTGACGACATCACACCTCCTGATAGCACACCTCCTCTGACATCACACCTCCTGACATCACACCTCCTTTGACATCACACCTTCTCCGACAGCACACCTCCTCCGACATCACACCTCCTCCTGATAGCACATCTCCTCTGACATCACACCTCCCTACGTCCCATCTCCTCAGACATCACATCTCCTCCGACATCACACCTCCTCCGCCATCACACCCACTCCGACATCACACCTCCTGATAGCACACCTCCTCCGACATCACACCAAAATGCACTAAATTGGGGTATAACTTTATCCCATTTAGCTTTTCAGAACTCATGAACATGTCTAAATGTTAATACTTCCAGGGAATCATTATGACGTGTTCACTTTCAAGTTCAAAGGTCAAGGTCACGAGTTATAAAATCACCACAAAATTCTTTGTAAACACGGTAACTTGAAAAGTTTTTGTGCTATGAAGCTCTAACTTGGTATATATCATCCTTGGAAAAGTAAAAAAATTTGAAAAGGTTTCGGCTACAATCTGTCAAAGGTCAAGGTCACAGCAAGGTCATGACTTAAGCATGGTTTAGCGAAAATGCTTAATTTTAACTATGATCACTTTTAATCAATACATGATTGTTATACTCAATAAAAAGTGTTCAATTATTGTGTGACCTTGAAGGTCAAAGGTCAAGGTCATGAGATATGAGTTATTGCAATTCCTTGTAAACACAATTACTTGAAAAGTTTTTGTGCTATGAAGTTTAGATTTTGTATATATTATCTCTTGAGAAGTACAACATTTTCAAAAAGTTTTGGGTACTAACTGTCGAAGGTCAAGGTCACAGCAAGGTAAACATATATGGAGAAAATGGATTAATTTAATTTTTAACACTTTATTTCATTACAATAATGTTATACTCAATGAAATGTGTTCATTGATTGTGTGACCTTGAGTGTCAAAGGTCAAGGTCACGAGAAAATTCTCAATTTGGTGAGGCCTGTAAAAGGCGGAACAGGGTAAGGCGAAACCCAAAATTCCGGGGCTGCTCTGCTTTTGCGGTATCCCGCAAACGCTAATCTAGTTAAACATGACATTCGTAGTTTCTTTAATGTTTCTCTTTTCTCCCGTTTTTCGCATCAAAATTATCTTGAGTAAGAAAAAGAATAACCAACTTGATGCTCGTAATTACAGATTATCTGTCCCTCGTAAATTATTGTGTCAAACTCCTCGCTGAAGCTCGGAGTTTATCACAATAGTTAACTCAGGACCGATAATCCGTAATTCCTCGCAACTCGTTGATTATTATTATAGTAATGACCAAGCAAGAACAGATTTGTACCTGATAGTCCAGAGTCACTTTGTTCCTTGAAACACAAATATATCCAATAGTAGGCCTATGCACAGAGGAAAGACAAGGTCCAAAAACAAATTCTCCCAGGTTTGTTTTGCTACAGGGTTTCTAATGTAAAACTTAAAGTGATTAGCTATGGAAGTGATTGAGCTTGCAGAAAGATTGTAGAAGCGACAAGCTCCCAATTAAGTTTAAGTCCAAGCTGATAATACCAAGCTGGATATTTCTAACAATAATCTTTCAGCTGATGAAATATACTCGTTATATATTTTTGGTATTTGTAAGACAAATATATATATACACTGAATTCCAAAAGAAACTTTGCAATTTTAAGACTGAAATTTCGAAAACGATCTCATATTTACATTTTATTTAAGTTGGCAATGACATAGTTGAAACCCACACTTTCAAGTTTAAAACTTTTAATTGAGCAATAGTCATGCATCTTGCAGAAATGGCATAAATGTCATAATCACGTGACGTTTCCGCTGGAACTTAGTCACGTGACGAAAAAGTTTAATAACTGTTCATAATGAATGTTTGTCTCTCCACTAGAGAAAAAAACACCTTAAACCAGTAAACGGTATAGCAAAAACATCGTGAATCCCCTCTGAAAATTGAAAAAATTTATCAAAAACAGCCCTTTTTACAAGAATCGGTAGCGTTCCTTCATTTATAATGGTAACTTGATCCGGCTATACAGAGCAGTTGTGAGGGTTGGTGACAACCCTGAAACAAAAAAACAGTTGTTTTTTCACTGCATGAGAGCCGATATCTGTGACGTTAGACCACCGCCAACGTTGTCTCTTAGTGACGTCAGAGATAGCAAACATCAAAGGTCGGCATGTTGTTATGTTCTCGTGCACTTTATGAACTTGGACAGATCTAATCAGAGCTCATTGACTGCTAAGTTGATAGCTATTGGTCACTCAACATCGACACATGGCAATTTCATAACGTCAGAATTGGCATGCCATAACAAGATTTATTTGCGATTGTTGAGCTCTTAGGCTGGTTACCATTTGTACGACTCAAAGACGTGTCAATATGACATGTAAGACTTGTGTCCACACATTCCTATTAATGGAAAAGCTTCGATGCAGACGAAATGTGAAGTTGAACCTGCTGACAGAAGACGTAATTTAACGTTTGACCTTTTTTGTTACTCATGGCAGATTTGGAAGTTATAACACTCAGGCTGCTCAAACCTGGTACTAAAGTAGCACATTTTAGTAAGTTAACGAAATTATTGCGAAAACATCATTTCAACAAACGTCTGAACAACCAAAATTTTGACCCCTGCCCACTTCAGATCAAATAAGTGCAAAACTGAGTTTCCCACCTTTAATTTGGATTCGCTGGTTGTTTAAACAAATGATTGATTAATAAGAGGTACTTTGTTTTAAATTTCTATCGTTTTTCATTCTTTAATCAGAATCATTACAAAATGGTGCAAAATTTCTTTTGGAAGTCAATTTATAATGTATATGAATAATGATGATTAGAACATATTATCGTAACATTTGCTAAAAATTTGTCATGCCATTCAACAAGCGTAAGATGTATCTGTTCTTGCCACACAGATTGCTGAGTATGCGTTTGTGGTGTGCATGAGTCTGGAGATGAGTCTGAAGCTGATGGCCAATGGGCTGCTCTTCACACCCAAAGCAGTGGTGCGTGACTTCAGTGGCATCCTAGACTTGTTCATCTATGGGGTGAGTGTCATTGCTCCATTTCCTCTCTCAGTATTGCAAGGTCTTGGTCCTTGTGCCACATTTGCTCTGTGTTTTGTTATCCCACCATTATATATGACAGTAATATAATGGTATTGAGTCATCACTATGTCCCTCTGTCAATAATCATTTCAATATTTGAGCAGAACTCAAAAACAGCAAAACCTAGCTTTTAATTTTATATATATTAACCCTTTTTGGATTTTCAACGTAAATCTTTAAAAAAAAAACCTCTCCCGGAAACCAAATGGAATAGGAGACTGCTGTTTAAAAAGTAACATCTTTGTGACATGGAGACTCAAATTTGTAAATAAAGTGATCCCTCTTCAAATATGTGTGTGGCAGGGTGTCCTTCCTTGTGTTTTCTTTTCTCTATTCTCCACAATTCAGAAAAGCTGGAAAGCTCAAATTTGAGAATGTCATCTTTGAAGCATGTAGAGGAGATGTGATTTCATTTTCATACCCCTACCAACTTGTAGGTGTACAGCCAAATATGTTTCTTTTCTCTGGTACTTTTGACTTGGAAGTTTCCAATCAGATTTTATGGAAACAACAAGGGTTTGTTCATAATATGATTGACCACATGTCTTGTTATATATTGCTTGGAAATATCAAGAAACTGATTCTTTTTCATGACAACAATTCTTTCTGTTGAATTAATATATCAATGATATGAAACATGGGTTGAAAGAATCCTAGTTAGACAAAAGTGCTATATATATATATATATATGTGAAGACATGGAGCTCTACTACTGGGTGTCTACCAATGTGAGTAGTTTATTCTATAGATATTACTTCAATCCATATGTAATAATCAAAGTACATTGTCAGTTTATGCCATTACCTGACGTCACTTAGACCCTATTATACTAAGATAACATAGAGTTAATGACTAACCAATGCTATGAAGTCATAATGCTGATGATGTCACAATGTTGAAAAAGCCTACTGGCATTTTGTGGTTCAGACATGTGAATTCTTTTGCTTAGAACTGTTGAAGAATGATGATAAAATTTCCCTCTTGTAACCTTTAGATATCAAATGTTAATTAAAATATATCTGCAATTTGTAACTTTCAATCAAAGTGTTCTTAACTTTCATATAACAGGACTTATGTATAAGATACCTTTATCATATGATTGAGAATTTGATACTGAAAAAAAAATCCTATCTGACTAATCTAATGTTTTCTCCTACTTGAGTGACTTAATGAACAATGGCCTGATGTACCTAATTCTCTTATGGATGTAACATTTAACGGAATATCTGCCACTTTTTGACATGCTGATCTTATCATGCGAGAAAGAAAAGTTAAATATTTTAATTAACAAGTGTCTGCGTCACCCATGGAAATTTATACTTTATCTACCTCACTGATTATTAGATAAACATGGTATTTATCAAAAAGAGAAAGATATCCTCTGTCTGTTTATCATTAATGTAAATGCTCTCCTTCCCTACCCCTACCCATAAATCTCAATCTCCCTCCCTCCCTCCGTCCCTGCAGGTGAGTGTCATCTTCCTCTGCTGGATGCCGGACACAGTGCCGGCCATGTCCGGCGCTCAAGTCTTCATGATCCTGCGATGTCTCCGCCCCCTCCGCATCTACAGTCTTGTTCCTCACATGAGGCAGGTGGTCTTCGAACTCGTCCGGGGCTTCAAAGAAATACTTCTGGTAAGATAAGCTTGCTGTTGTAGACATGCGATATGTAAGGATACATAGATCTTTGTCCTGTGTTAAGTATTGTAAGTAGCCATATTTACTTTCCTATCAAAGACGCATGTGCAATGTTTTGATGGAATATCAATGAGATATCTGGATTTACAAGTTTAGTATGTTAGGTGTGATTAATTCTGATAGGATGTTTGCAGGTAACGTTGCTGCTCATTGTTTTGATGTTTGTGTTTGCAGGTATCGGAGCTGCTCACTGTTCTGATGTTTATGTTTGCAGGAATCGGTGCTGCTCATTGTTCTGATGTTTGTGTTTGCAGGTATCGGAGCTGCTCACTGTTCTGATGTTTGTGTTTGCAGGTATCGGTGCTGCTCACTGTTCTGATGTTTGTGTTTGCAGGTATCGGTGCTGCTCATTGTTCTGATGTTTGTGTTTGCAGGTATCGGTGCTGCTCACTGTTCTGATGTTTGTGTTTGCAGGTATCGGTGCTGCTCACTGTTCTGATGTTTGTGTTGCAGGTATCGGTGCTGCTCATTGTTCTGATGTTTGTGTTTGCAGGTATCGGTGCTGCTCAATGTTCTTATGTTTGTGTTTGCAGGTATTGGTGCTGCTCACTGTTCTGATGTTTGTGTTTGCAGGTATCGGTGCTGCTCATTGTTCTGATGTTTGTGTTTGCAACCTATGGAGTGCACCTACTTGGGGGACGTCTTGCACGATGTAATGACCCCTCAGTCGGATCAAGGGTGAGCGTTAATTTCCAAGTAAATATATCTTCTTGTTGACATAGAATAATTTTAGAAAAAGAGAAATAAGATGGTACCATACATTGATGACATATGATTGTGTGGTGAAGAGGTGACACCTCGATATGTTTGTGTCATGCAGGAGAACTGTACAGGGCTGTTCTTCAGCAAGGTGCTGGTGACGAGGATGAAGATCGGACACAAGGATGACGATGCTCCTGGATTCCTCGTGCCTCGTGTCTGGTCAGTGCTGCCTTCACTATACTCTCACTCACTTTGTGCTTCATGACAGGTTTTCACGAGCGCCTCACAAGTAAATCATTACCATTCCAAGATAGACGGTCTATTAAAGTTTTTTTTTTTTATTCACTTGACACCTTACCTGTAAAGATTAATAAATACTATATGGTAAAATTTAAAGAAAAATTAATTATGCATATGGTGTCCTACCTTTTTTTTATTTTCAGGGCCAACCCACGTAACTTTAACTTTGACAACATCGGGAATGCTATGTTAGCCTTATTTGAGGTGTTGTCACTCGAGGGTTGGCTGGAGATCAGAGACGTCATCATCAGTCGTGTTGGTCCGGTCAGTAGAAATATCTCTCTCCTTATGGCTCACTTTCACTGTATGTAAATACATACTCCTGTGAAAGCAATGTATCATAAATTATTGCACTCCAAATTTTGTGATAGCCAACATTGGTCTATTCAAAGACACTAGTCACCTAAGGTTTTTTCAAGGTCTTATCTTATTGTCACTTGAGTTGTAAAAACAACAAAATACAACTTCTTTAAAGTGTGTTCAATTGTTAGCTCATCTGGCATGTAAGGCCAGATGGGCTTATGGCATGGCATGGTGTCTAGCGTCCGTCCTTCCATCCATGCGTCTGTCCATCCGTCCGTAAACTTTGTGGAATTTCGACTTCTTCTCCAGAAACATAAGACCTAGAAAGCTTAAACTTGGTGTACAGACTCCTTGACTAATGAGGATTATAAATTGTAGCTTTTGTGGCTCTGTGGCCTCTAATAAGGGCCACAGGGACCACACCCTAAAAACATATTTTCATCTTCTTCTCTAGAAGCATAAGGCCTAGAAAGCTTAAACTTGGTGTACAGATTCCTTGGCTAGTGAGGATTATAAATTGTAGCTTTGGTGGCCAATTGACCCCTAATAAGGGCCAGAGGGGCCACGCCCTTAAAACCTATTTTCATCTTCTTCTCCAGGGGCAAAAGGCCCAGAAAGCTGAAACCTTGTGAATATACTCTTTGACTAGTGAGGATTATGATTGATAGCTTTTGTGGCCCTGTGGCCCCATATAAAGGCCACACCCTTTAACCTAATTTCACATTTGCATCACCTAAAGCAAAATTGAAGCCTGATGAGCTACAGAGCCACTGGCTCTATTTTTGTATTTACCATCCAGTGCTAAGATCATACTCAATGTCTAGGAAGGTTAACAAAATCTATCTGGTAAAACCAATGGTGTCAACGCACATTGATACATGCATCACGGTAGACACATAGACAGCACAGATAAGAGGCAAAAAATGTAGGTAGTTACAAAGTATAGAGAACACTACTTAGTTGTTTTCTTTCAATTTCAACATATGCAATTCTCACCTGTAACAGAATTATTATAGTAGTGGGGATGCGCACTCCTCCAAAGGTAGTTACAAATATAGTAAATACTTATAGTATATCGTTTGGTAAACGGAAGGTTTGGCTCACAAAACGTTGGTAGGTGAGCTAACGGAGACAAGAGGAAGCCAACACACCGTACTTGGGGCCGAGCCACTCTAGTGAGTTTGCTAAACAATCACCTGGAATCTCAATGTCATTCTTGAAACTGGGGGTAAAATTGTTGAATATAAGCCTTTCTAAGTGTATATTATCTTGACCTTATGGTCATTGCATTCCAATAGACAGTGTTAATGGAGATAATGATCTGTCATTCTTAAAATGAATTCATTACATCACCTCCTTAACAATCACTGCTCAAACTATTCAGGTCTATAGTCAGAGCATATTTTTGGCAACACCAAAAACTTGCTGTCTACTTTTATGATACTTGCAAGGGATGCACTGTGTGAGGGAACCAATTAAAGAGACACAGAGTATGTTGATAGGATCACATGTGTCAAATTTTGAAATCGATGTTATTACATCGGGAACCACTAACTGTTACTGAAAATAACAAGTTAAAGGTCAATCAGTACATTATAGCGAAAATACGGCCATTCAAAGTCGGGATTTTGATCGAAAACCGGACAATGTGGCTCGAGTGGCGCGCGCAAAGTCGCCAAACGTAAATTTGAAACCTTGTCATAAGCTGACAGGAAGATATATTCGATTCGATAGTGTTTACTAGGTATTGTAACTAATAGGTAGATTTATTGGATGCATAATTTCGAATATTAAACGTATTTGAGATGTTTTCTTGATTTTTTCATAAAATCGAGCATTTTAGAGATATTATGCATAAATGGATATATGTGCAAGTCCAGTGATGAGATATGAACTTTAATCAGCATATAAGATATTTTGTAGCTTATCAAAACCAAATAAAATTTTAAGAAAGATACTCTGTGTCACTTTAATGACTGATGGAATACAGAGCCTATCGTTCTATCTGCATGAGAGAACTGCCCAAGCAGCTATGTGTGAAAATGACACCATAAACTAACTAACAAACTTCAGTAACCCTACCTGAATCTAATATTTCTTATGTAAGTTTTCAACTTGAGATGAAGAAAATCATGAAAATTCTATTGCTCTATTCTATATGGAATATTATATTGATAGGCATTTTCTGAAATATTGTTTGCAAGTTTGTGTTTATTGGTTTTTCAGGTGGAAGCCATCTACATCCATTTCTTTGTCTTCCTGGGCTACATGATCGGACTCACACTGTTTGTAGGTGTTGTCATCGCCAACTACAGTGAGAACAAGGTGGGTCAACTTACTCCACTACAGTGTCTCCATCACAGCTTCCCCACCTACATTCCTACAGCACTCTCATACAGTGTCTCCATCACAGCTTCCCCACCTACATTCCTACAGCATTCTCATACAGTGTCTCCATCACAGCTTCCCCACCTACATTCCTACATCACTCTCATACAGTATCTCCATCACAGCTTCCCCACCTACATTCCTACATCACTCTCATACAGTGTCTCCATCACAGCCTCCCCACCTACATTCCTACAGCTTCCCCACCTACATTCCTACAGCACTCTCATACAGTGTCTCCATCACAGCCTCCCCACCTACATTCCTACAGCACTCTCATACACTGTCTCCATCACAGCCTCCCCCACCTACATTCCTACAGCACTCTCATACAGTGTATCCATCACAGCCTCCCCACCTACATTCCTACAGCACTCTCATACAGTGTCTCCATCACAGCCTCCCCAACTACATTCCTACAGCACTCTCATACAGTGTCTCCATCACAGCTTCCCCACCTACATTCCTACAGCTTCCCCACCTACATTCCTACAGCACTCTCATACAGTGTCTTCATCACAGCTTCCCCCACCTACATTCCTACAGCACTCTCATACAGTGTCTCCATCACAGCCTCCCCACCTACATTCCTACAGCACTCTCATACAGTGTCTCCATCACAGCCTCCCCACCTACATTCCTACAGCTTCCCCACCTACATTCCTACAGCACTCTCATACAGTGTCTCCATCACAGCCTCCCCACCTACATTCCTACAGCTTTCCCACCTACATTCCTACAGCATTCTCATACAGTGTCTCCATCACAGCCTCCCCACCTACATTCCTACAGCTTCCCCACCTACATTCCTACAGCACTCTCATACAGTGTCTCCATCACAGCCTCCCCACTTACATTTCTACAGCACTCTCATACACTGTCTCCATCACAGCTTCCCCACCTACATTCCTACAGCACTCTCATACAGTGTCTCCATCACAGCCTCCCCACCTACATTCCTACAGCACTCTCATACAGTGTCTCCATCACAGCCTCCCCACCTACATTCCTACATCACTATCATACAGTGTCTCCACCACAGCTTCCCCCACCTACATTCCTACAGCACTCTCATACAGTGTCTCCATCACAGCCTCCCCACCTACATTCCTACAGCACTATCATACAGTGTCTCCATCACAGCCTCCCCACCTACATTCCTACATCACTATCATACAGTGTCTCCACCACAGCCTCCCCACCTACATTCCTACAGCTTTCCCCCCTACATTCCTACAGCACTCTCATACAGTGTCTCCATCACAGCCTCCCCACCTACATTTCTACAGCACTCTCATACACTGTCTCCATCACAGCTTCCCCACCTACATTCCTACAGCCTCCCCACCTACATTCCTACAGCACTCTCATACAGTGTCTCCATCACAGCTTCCCCACCTACATTCCTACAGCACTCTCATACAGTGTCTCCATCACAGCCTCCCCACCTACATTCCTACAGCACTCTCATACAGTGTCTCCATCACAGCCTCCCCACCTACATTCCTACAGCACTCTCATACAGTGTCTCCATCACAGCCTCCCCACCTACATTCCTACATCACTATCATACAGTGTCTCCACCACAGCCTCCCCACCTACATTCCTACAGCTTTCCCACCTACAATCCTACAGCACTCTCATACAGTGTCTCCATCACAGCCTCCCCACCTACATTTCTACAGCACTCTCATACACTGTCTCCATCACAGCTTCCCCACCTACATTCCTACAGCCTCCCCACCTACATTCCTACAGCACTCTCATACAGTGTCTCCATCACAGCTTCCCCACCTACATTCCTACAGCACTCTCATACAGTGTCTCCATCACAGCCTCCCCACCTACATTCCTACAGCTTCCCCACCTACATTCCTACAGCACTCTCATACAGTGTCTCCATCACAGCCTCCCCACCTACATTCCTACATCACTCTCATACAGTGTCTCCATCACAGCTTCCCCACCTTCATTCCTACAGCACTCTCATACAGTGTCTCCATCACAGCCTCCCCACCTACATTCCTACAGCTTCCCCACCTACATTCCTACAGCACTCTCATGCAGTGTCTCCATCACAGCTTCCCCACCTACATTCCTACAGCACTCTCATACAGTGTCTCCATCACAGCCTCCCCACCTACATTCCTACAGCACTCTCATACAGTGTCTCCATCACAGCCTCCCCACCTACATTCCTACAGCACTCTCATACAGTGTCTCCATCACAGCTTCCCCACCTACATTCCTACAGCTTTCCCACCTACATTCCTACAGCACTCTCATACAGTGTCTCCATCACAGCCTCCCCACCTACATTCCTACAGCTTTCCCACCTACATTCCTACAGCACTCTCATACAGTGTCTCCATCACAGCCTCCCCACCTACATTCCTACAGCTTTCCCACCTACATTCCTACAGCATTCTCATACAGTGTCTCCATCACAGCCTCCCCACCTACATTCCTACAGCTTCCCCACCTACATTCCTACAGCACTCTCATACAGTGTCTCCATCACAGCCTCCCCACCTACATTTCTACAGCTTCCCCACCTACATTCCTACAGCACTCTCATACAGTGTCTCCATCACAGCTTCCCCACCTACATTCCTACAGCACTCTCATACAGTGTCTCCATCACAGCCTCCCCACCTACATTTCTACAGCTTCCCCACCTACATTCCTACAGCACTCTCATACAGTGTCTCCATCACAGCCTCCCCACCTACATTCCTACAGCACTCTCATACAGTGTCTCCATCACAGCCTCCCCACCTACATATCTACAGCACTCTCATACAGTGTCTCCATCACAGCTTCCCCACCTACATTCCTACAGCACTCTCATACAGTGTCTCCATCACAGCCTCCCCACCTACATTTCTACAGCACTCTCATACAGTGTCTCCATCACAGCCTCCCCCACCTACATTCATACAGCACTCTCATACAGTGTCTCCATCACAGCCTCCCCCACCTACATTCCTACAGCACTCTCATACAGTGTCTCCATCACAGCCTCCCCCACCTACATTCATACAGCACTCTCATACAGTGTCTCCATCACAGCTTCCCCCACCTACATTCCTACAGCACTCTCATACAGTGTCTCCATCACAGCCTCCCCACCTACATTCCTACAGCACTCTCATACACTGTCTCCATCACAGCTTCCCCACCTACATTCCTACAGCACTCTCATACAGTGTCTCCATCACAGCCTCCCCACTTACATTCCTACAGCACTCTCATATGTAGTGTCTCCATCACAGCCTCCCCACCTACATTCATACAGCACTCTCATATGTAGTGTCTCCATCACAGCCTCCCCACCTACATTCCTACAGCTTCCCCACCTACATTCCTACAGCACTCTCATACAGTGTCTCCATCACAGCCTCCCCACCTACATTCCTACATCACTATCATACAGTGTCTCCACCACAGCTTCCCCCACCTACATTCCTACAGCTTTCCCACCTACATTCCTACAGCACTCTCATACAGTGTCTCCATCACAGCCTCCCCACCTACATTCCTACAGCACTCTCATACAGTGTCTCCATCACAGCCTCCCCCACCTACATTCCTACAGCACTCTCATACAGTGTCTCCATCACAGCCTCCCCACCTACATTCCTACAGCCTCCCCACCTACATTCCTACAGCTTCCCCACCTACATTCCTACAGCACTCTCATACAGTGTCTCCTTTACAGCCTCCCCCACCTACATTCCTACAGCTTCCCCACCTACATTCCTACAGCTTCCCCACCTACATTCCTACAGCTTCCCCACCTACATTCCTACAGCACTCTCATACAGTGTCTCCATCACAGCCTCCCCACCTACATTCCTACATCACTATCATACAGTGTCTCCACCACAGCTTCCCCCACCTACATTCCTACAGCCTCCCCACCTACATTACTACAGCACTCTCATACAGTGTCTCCATCACAGCCTCCCCACCTACATTCCTACAGCCTCCCCACCTACATTCCTACAGCACTCTCATACAGTGTCTTCATCACAGCCTCCCCCACCTACATTCCTACAGCACTCTCATACAGTGTCTCCATCACAGCCTCCCCACCTACATTCCTACAGCTTCCCCACCTACAATTCTACAGCTTCCCCACCTACATTCCTACAGCTTCCCCACCTACATTCCTACAGCTTCCCCACCTACATTCCTACAGCACTCTCATACAGTGTCTCCATCACAGCCTCCCCCACCTACATTCCTACATCACTCTCATACAGTGTCTCCTTTACATTATTACTTTTCATCTTATTCAAATGAACTATTTGTCCTAACACTTTACCTGCTGCTAAGGGACATATTGCATTTAGAAGCCAAAGAGTTCTTTAACAAAGTTAGACAAAGGAAAGAACATAGGAATAAACAATAGCCTTCGGTAAAAGATTAGGAGAGAAGTGGAGTATAATCATATTTAGTGTTACAAGAAAGATCTGGAGAGAGAATGGTCTAATAATATCATCTTGCAGGGAGTCAGATATATCTGTGTCCAGTGTATGTTTATGTGTGTTGTGTTCAGGGCACGGCGCTGCTGACAGTTGACCAGAGGAGATGGATGGATCTGAAGGGGAGGATCAAGCTGGCCCAGCCCCTCCACATCCCTCCCAGACCAGGTAACCAACTCCTCCCATCCATTGTCCTTGTACATATGGAATGCATCCATTGTCCTTGTACATATGGAATGCTGAAATTTGTTTAGAAACAATATTTGGGTCATCCTGCTATATCAGCGTATATGTCTCAGCTTTATGCTACAACCTATCCCCTGATATCCTCCTATGGTATTCTGCCGTATCGCTATTTATAGCAAGCCAATCAAATGATGCCCTTTCAGTGATAGCGGCAAACTGGTTTCTTGACTTCGTTCCGCGTGCTCACCTCGTGATTCAAATTAACCAATTGGAGTGCTATGAGATAATAAATCTGATTCTCATTGCAGGCTCCCGCTAAGCTCCAAATCGCGTGCTCTAAGATTTTCATGTGCGACATCACTAGACAACAGTTTATGGAGTTCGAAATAGGTTGACTTAAAACAGACAGGCTAAAAATAGCGCTGAGTAACCACCCGTCAGCAATACGGCAGAATACTATGTGAGAATATGAGGGGATAGGTTGTAGCATTACGCGGAGACATATACGCTGATGTAGCAGGATGCGTTTGGGTTAAAATGTTTGGGCTCTGTCCGTGCGTCCGTCCATCCGTGTGTCCGTCTGTCCAAGTTATAAGGGACAGCTTTTCTCAGTAACTATTTAAAATAGGTTAACCAAACTTGCTGTGTGTCTTCATTGTGTCAATACCTTGATGGAGTTCGAAACAGAACTGCATTTTCACAGAGTTATTGCCCTTGTTTCGTGTTTTTGGACTTAGTTCGAGAGTCTTCAAAGGGGACAACTTTCCTCAAAAACTATTGTGTCTTAAGGGTATCAATACCTTGATGGAGTTCAAAATGAGGTAAATGCAATTACTTATTACAGAGTTACAGCCCATTTAGAAATAAAATGAGAGCTTTAATGAAAAGTTTATTTTGTGGGGGATGTTGATGACCATGTCTTCTTGTTTGATAAAAATACGTCTTGTACCTGCTTCAGACCGGAGTGAGCTGCGGGCCCGCATGTATGACATCACGCAGCACATCATCTTCAAGCGGGTAGTAGTCCTGCTCGTCCTCGCCAACTGTGGCATGCTCTTCTTCCCCGTGAGTTGTCTGACACTTCAACACACTATAATCAGCAGGGGTTTCTTGAAACCTCAACACACTATAATCAGCAGGGGTTTCTGGAAACCTCAACACACTAGTAGTCAGCAGGGATTGTCTGGAAACCTCAACACACTAGTAGTGAGGAGGGGTTGTCTGGAAACTTCAACACACTAGTAGTGAGGAGGGGTTGTCTGAAAACTTCAACACACTGGTAGTCAGGAGGGGTTTGTCTTGAAACCTAAACACACTGGTAGTCAGGAGGGGTTGTCTGGAAACTTCAACACACTGGTAGTCAGGAGGGGTTGTCTGGAAACCTAAACGCACGAGTAGTCAGCAGGGGTCGTCTGGAAACCTCAACACACTAGTAGTCAGGAGTGGTTGTCTGGAAACCTCAACACACTAGTAGTCAGGAGGGGTTGTCTGGAAACCTAAATACACTAGTAGTCAGCAGGGGTCGTCTGGAAACCTCAACACACTGGTAGTCAGGAGGGGTTCCTGGAAACCTAAACACACTAGTAGTCAGCAGGGGTTGTCTGGAAACCTCAACACACTAGTAGTGAGGATGGGTTGTCTGGAAACCTCAACACACTAGTAGTGAGGATGGGTTGTCTGGAAACCTCAACACACTAGTAGTCAGGAGGGGTTGTCTGGAAACCTCAACACACTAGTAGTCAGGGGGGGCTGTCTGGAAACCTCAACACACTAGTAATCAGGAGGGGTTGTCTGGAAACCTCAACACACTAGTAGTCAGGATATAATGGTTGGAAAATTATTAAGATAATTGCCCGGAGCAGAGGGCATTATTAACATAATTGCCCGGGGCAGAGGGCATTATCAAGGTAATTTGCCCGGGGCAGAGGGACGTTATTAGACCGGAGGGAAATTTAAAAAAATAGTATCCCAGGAGAACAATAGAGTGACGTCACTGGAGGTTTATAAATGTGTTAATTGTTCTCAAATTAAGGAGACTGTTAATGTTAACTTCTCTGTTCAGAAAGACCTGATAGGCTTATGGCATGATATGGCACCCTTACGTTTGTCTATCCATCTTTACTTTTTGTCTATAACCAATGACTAGAAATCTGAAATCTTTTTAAAATATGGGCATAGGAGGCCAAAATTCAAAAGGGAACATCTTTTTTACCAGTAAACTGACAAAACCTCTTCAAATAAGGATGTGACAGGGTGTCAAATCTTAAATCTTCTTTTGTTGATTCCACAAAAAGTCAGTAATTCTTGATAAGATTACAAGATCAAAAACCATGGCATGTGTGACTCACACCAACTTTGTAGCTTGAAACAAGAATCGTAGAGAAAGTAAAAGAAAGAGAATGTTGAAGCAGGCAGGACGGGTCCGTGTGTGATGTGACTGATCTGTGTTGCAGTGGAAGGACCATGAGTGGAGACTCACTCTCGCCGGCTTCTCCATCGCATTCACCATACTCTTTGTCTTCGAGGTATGTCCATCTATTCAGTAAAAGGAAAAGCTAAACCTTGGAATTGCTATTTTGATATTCCTGGTGAAGCAGTAAGCATATATTCAAAAAAAAATCTTTATGATAAAAAAACTTTACTTCTGATGAATACAACTTCTAATTGAATGAAGACTCTTAAGAATCATGTGTACAAGTGTGAGTTAATGGTGTATGATGCAGGTGATCATGAAGATGATAGCGCTCACCCCGGGAGGCTACTGGACCAGCAGACGCAACCGATACGACATGTTCGTCACTGTGCTTGGTGTAATCTGGATCGTCATGCACTTCATCCCCCAGGCCGTGAGTCTTCTTCACAATCGTTGAATTTCAACCTCAACAATGTATGGTTAAGTGAATCACAAGTTGAAAGTTAACTGTTCTACTGTGGATTCCTAAATGATTTTTTTAAACCATGAGTCATATTATGGTCATGTTGAATCTTTTTATTTCCAGCATCACTACAGCATCACTGTTGGTTATGTGGTCATCGTCCTGCGTTTCTTCACCATCGCAGGCAAACATGTATGTATTTTGGCTTCAGTGGCTTGTCGAATTGGACAGTTATGATTAAGTTTAGTTATTAACTGGTGAGATATTACTGATAAACATCAAATGATCTGTAAAGTATCACTACTCTACAAGTACAGTGTATGAGGGGAAAATGCAAGTGTGAAATGTGACGTTGTAGAGTCTGTTGAGTTGATGTTGTTGCTTCAGGTGACGTTGTAGAGTCTGTTGAGTTGATGTTGTTGCTTCAGGCGACGTTGTAGAGTCTGTTGAGTTGATGTTGTTGCTTCAGGCGACGTTGTAGAGTCTGTTGAGTTGATGTTGTTGCTTCAGGCGACGTTGTAGAGTCTGTTGAGTTCTTGTTGTTCTTCAGGCGACGTTGTAGAGTCTGTTGAGTTGATGTTGTTGCTTCAGGCGACGTTGTAGAGTCTGTTGAGTTGATGTTGTTGCTTCAGGCGACATTGTAGAGTCTGTTGAGTTGATGTTGTTGCTTCAGGTGACGTTGTAGAGTCTGTTGAGTTGATGTTGTTGCTTCAGGCGACGTTGTAGAGTCTGTTGAGTTGATGTTGTTGCTTCAAGCGACGTTGTAGAGTCTGTTGAGTTGATGTTGTTGCTTCAGGCGACGTTGTAGAGTCTGTTGAGTTGATGTTGTTGCTTCAGGCGACGTTGTAGAGTCTGTTGAGTTGATGTTGTTGCTTCAGGCGACGTTGAAGATGCTGATGCAGACGGTGGTGATGTCGGTCTTCAAGAGCTTCTTCATCATCATGGGCATGTTCCTCCTCATGCTCTTCTACGCCTACGCTGGAGTCATTCTCTTTGGCACCGTCAAGTACGGCTACAACCTCGGCCGGTGAGTCTCTGCTTGTCTCTTGCTTCACCTTGTGCTGTCCGTACAAAATGTTTCATCTATAGCCACAATCGTGCTCTCTTGCAACTCAAGGTGCAACAAAATTGCTAGGAAGGTCTTAATTTTTGTGACAAAGCTATTTGTGGATTAAACATGTAGGTTTTGTAACTTTGTGTATTCAGAAATTGCATACAATTTAGATTTTATGAACAAAAAGTTTATAAAGGCTATCAGAATAAAGTGCAAAAACAAGATGTCAAATTGTTGACAGTCATCTCACCGAAAGTGAGGGTTGACTTGTATTAGAAATGTAGCCCTTTTAACAAGAATTAACAAAACACTTAGTGAATTATATGTATCCATTAAGCCAATGCATATTGAGCCCCTGATTGTTTACTTCTTGCAGACATGCCAACTTCGAGACCGCGGCAAATGCAGTGATCTTGCTGTTCAGGATAGTGACTGGTGAGGACTGGAACAAGATAATGCACGACTGTATGGTAAGTGACTTCATGTCAAGCAGCGCTTCTATCATGCACTAACCTATGTTTATACAGCTCAGTCACTGCTCTCTCTCTTTACATTATAAGGACTAATAAGGTTATGAGAGACCATATAGACATTTTGACAAAGAATATCCTGATTAGAAGAAGGAAGAGTGAGCAGTTGATGTAGGCTGAGTTATGTGTTGCAGATCAGCCCTCCGTTCTGTACACGGGGTTCCAGCTACTGGGAGACGGACTGCGGTAACTTCACCGCATCCCTCATCTACTTCTGCTCCTTCTACGTCATCATCACCTACATTGTGCTCAACCTGCTTGTCGGTCAGTACCCTCTTGCTTCATGTAGAGCCTAGTAGTACTAACTGCAATTCTCATAACCTCAATAATGAGATAGGACTAAGCATGCAATGTGTGTGTTGCAGCTATCATCATGGAGAACTTCTCGCTCTTCTACTCCAATGAGGAAGACGCGCTGCTCAGCTACAATGACATCCGCCAGTTCCAGAACACCTGGAACCTTGTTGACATCAACAGAAAGGTATGCTGCAGGCTGAATATGTGGCAAAGCTTCAAATATTTCTAGTATAGTGACATAATGTACTCTTCTCCAAAGATTTGATTTGCAATTGACAATAGGTCTGTTATTTTGAGTTTGGTATATGTTGTGAAGAAGTGATAAGGAGAGTAAGACAAGGTGAACAGGCTGCTACTCTATGTTGTGAAGGGTATGATCCCAGCGCGGAGAGTCAAGTTCCTGCTGCGGCTGCTCCGAGGTCGTCTGGAGGTGGACCTGGAGAAAGATCGACTTCTCTTCAAACACATGTGCTACGAGGTGGAGAAGCTCCATCAGGGGGGTGACGTCACCTTTCATGATGTCCTCAGGTCAGTCATCTCCAACAGTGTAATTAGTGATACTCCCACCCTTCTGTCAATCCAAGGACATTTCTCATCCAACCTATTAGGAACAACTATTCATGCATTTACCTTTTTTAGCTCATCTGGCCTGTAAGGCCCGATGGGCTTATGGCATGGCATGGTGTCCGGCGTCCGTCCGTCCGTCCGTCCGTAAACTTTGTGAAATTTCGACTTCTTCTCCAGAACCATAAAGCCTAGAAAGCTGAAACTTGTGTACAGACTCCTTGGCTAGTGAGGATTATAAATTGTAGCTTTGGGCGCCCTGTGACCCCTAATAAGGGCCACAGGGGCCACGCCCTAAAAACCTATTTTCATCTTCTTCTCCAGAACCATGAGGCCTAGAAAGCTGAAACTTTGTTTACAGATTCCTTGACTAGTGAAGACTATAAATTGTAGCTTTGGTGGCCCTGTGACCCCTAATAAGGGCCACAGGGGCCGCGTCCTAAAAACCTATTTTCATCTTCTTCTTCATAAGGCCTAGAAAGCTAAAACTTTGGGTACAGACTCCTTGACTAGTGAGGATGATGAATTGTAGCTTTATAATAATAATAAAGCAACAGGAACGTCCTTCACATCTATTTTCATCTTCTCCTGAGGTATAAGGCCTAGAAAACTGAAACTTGTCGCCTATATACAGTGTTTAAAATATTGCCTTGAACTGGCTACTTTTTGCCAGGAATGGTTACTTTTTGGTCAGGACTGGTAACTTTTTGGTCAGGACTGGTAACTTTTCAAATTTTTTCTTAAATTTCCCAAAGATATTGACCAATGAATTTTCAGGACAGGCTAGATTTCCAATCTATTTTATACACTGCTATATATGTGGCCTCTACAAAGGTGGAATCACATTGGCCACACTCTACATCATAGTTGATGATGAAGCCTGATGAGCTACAGAGCCAATGGCTCTATTTTTCAAACATCTACTAGGAGGCTAGAACAGGTCATGGTACAGGAGATTAATTTTGTAAAAATTAGTATATGCTCAGGTCAGGATCCTTCAAGTCTTAGCTCAGGTCAGGATCCTACCAGTATATGGTCAGGTCAGGATCCTTCCAGGATATGCTCAGGTCAGGATCCTTCCAGGGTATGCTCTGGTCAGGATCCTTCCAGGATATGCTCAGGTCAGGATTCTTCCAGGATATGCTCAGGTCAGGATCCTTCCAGGGTATGCTCAGGTCAGGATCCTTCAAGTCTTAGCTCAGGTCAGGATCCTACCAGTATATGGTCAGGTCAGGATCCTTCCAGGATATGCTCAGGTCAGGATCCTACCAGTATATGGTCAGGTCAGGATCCTACCAGTATATGGTCAGGTCAGGATCCTTCCAGGATATGCTCAGGTCAGGATCCTTCCAGGGTATGCTCTGGTCAGGATCCTTCCAGGATATGCTCAGGTCAGGATTCTTCCAGGATATGCTCAGGTCAGGATCCTTCCAGGGTATGCTCAGGTCAGGATCCTTCCAGGGTATGCTCAGGTCAGGATCCTTCAAGTCTTAGCTCAGGTCAGGATCCTTCCAGGATATGCTCAGGTCAGGATCCTTCCAGGATATGCTCAGGTCAGGATCCTTCAAGTCTTAGCTCAGGTCAGGATCCTACCAGTATATGGTCAGATCAGGATCCTACCAGTATATGGTCAGGTCAGGATCCTACCAGTATATGGTCAGGTCAGGATCCTACCAGTATATGGTCAGGTCAGGATCCTTCCAGTATAAGCTCAGGTCAGGATCCTTCCAGGATATGCTCAGGTCAGGATCCTTCCAGTATATGGTCAGGTCAGGATCCTACCAGTATAAGCTCAGGTCAGGATCCTTCAAGTCTTAGCTCAGGTCAGGATCCTACCAGTATATGGTCAGGTCAGGATCCTTCCAGTATAAGCTCAGGTCAGGATCCTTCAAGTCTTAGCTCAGGTCAGGATCCTACCAGTATATGGTCAGATCAGGATCCTACCAGTATATGGTCAGGTCAGGATCCTTCCAGTATAAGCTCAGGTCAGGATCCTTCCAGTATAAGCTCAGGTCAGGATCCTTCCAGTATAAGCTCAGGTCAGGATCCTTCCAGTATATGATCAGGTCAGGATCCTTCCAGTATATGGTCAGGTCAGGATCCTTCCAGTATAAGCTCAGGTCAGGATCCTTCCAGTATATGGTCAGGTCAGGATCCTACCAGTATATGCTCAGGTCAGGATCCTTCCAGTATAAGCTCAGGTCAGGATCCTACCAGTATATGGTCAGGTCAGGATCCTACCAGTATATGGTCAGGTCAGGATCCTACCAGTATATGCTCAGGTCAGGATCCTTCAAGTCTTAGCTCAGGTCAGGATCCTACCAGTATATGGTCAGGTCAGGATCCTACCAGTATATGCTCAGGTCAGGATCCTACCAGTATAAGCTCAGGTCAGGATCCTACCAGTATATGGTCAGGTCAGGATCCTTCCAGTATAAGCTCAGGTCAGGATCCTTCCAGTATAAGCTCAGGTCAGGATCCTACCAGTATATGGTCAGGTCAGGATCCTACCAGTATATGGTCAGGTCAGGATCCTTCCAGTATAAGCTCAGGTCAGGATCCTTCCAGTATAAGCTCAGGTCAGGATCCTTCAAGTCTTAGCTCAGGTCAGGATCCTTCCAGGATATGCTCAGGTCAGGATCCTTCCAGTATAAGCTCAGGTCAGGATCCTACCAGTATATGGTCAGGTCAGGATCCTACCAGTATATGGTCAGGTCAGGATCCTTCCAGTATAAGCTCAGGTCAGGATCCTTCCAGTATAAGCTCAGGTCAGGATCCTACCAGTATATGGTCAGGTCAGGATCCTACCAGTATATGCTCAGGTCAGGATCCTTCAAGTCTTAGCTCAGGTCAGGATCCTTCCAGGATATGCTCAGGTCAGGATCCTTCCAGGATATGCTCAGGTCAGGATCCTTCAAGTCTTAGCTCAGGTCAGGATCCTACCAGTATATGGTCAGGTCAGGATCCTTCCAGGATATGGTATGGTCAGGATCCTTCCAGGATATGCTCAGGTCAGGATCCTTCAAGTCTTAGCTCAGGTCCGGATCCTTCCAGGGTATGCTCAGGTCAGGATCCTACCAGTATATGGTCAGGTCAGGATCCTTCCAGGATATGCTCAGGTCAGGATCCTTCCAGTATAAGCTCAGGTCAGGATCCTACCAGTATATGGTCAGGTCAGGATCCTACCAGTATATGCTCAGGTCAGGATCCTACCAGTATATGCTCAGGTCAGGATCCTTCCAGGATATGGTCAGGTCAGGATCCTACCAGTATATGGTCAGGTCAGGATCCTACCAGTATATGCTCAGGTCAGGATCCTACCAGTATATGCTCAGGTCAGGATCCTTCCAGGATATGCTCAGGTCAGGATCCTACCAGTATATGCTCAGGTCAGGATCCTACCAGTATATGCTCAGGTCAGGATCCTTCCAGGATATGGTCAGGTCAGGATCCTACCAGTATATGCTCAGGTCAGGATCCTACCAGTATATGCTCAGGTCAGGATCCTTCCAGTATATGCTCAGGTCAGGATCCTACCAGTATATGCTCAGGTCAGGATCCTTCCAGGATATGGTCAGGTCAGGATCCTACCAGTATATGGTCAGGTCAGGATCCTACCAGTATATGGTCAGGTCAGGATCCTTCCAGTATAAGCTCAGGTCAGGATCCTTCCAGGATATGCTCAGGTCAGGATCCTTCCAGTATAAGCTCAGGTCAGGATCCTACCAGTATATGGTCAGGTCAGGATCCTACCAGTATATGGTCAGGTCAGGATCCTTCCAGTATAAGCTCAGGTCAGGATCCTTCCAGTATAAGCTCAGGTCAGGATCCTTCAAGTCTTAGCTCAGGTCAGGATCCTTCCAGGATATGCTCAGGTCAGGATCCTTCCAGTATAAGCTCAGGTCAGGATCCTACCAGTATATGGTCAGGTCAGGATCCTACCAGTATATGGTCAGGTCAGGATCCTTCCAGTATAAGCTCAGGTCAGGATCCTTCCAGTATAAGCTCAGGTCAGGATCCTACCAGTATATGGTCAGGTCAGGATCCTACCAGTATATGCTCAGGTCAGGATCCTTCAAGTCTTAGCTCAGGTCAGGATCCTTCCAGGATATGGTCAGGTCAGGATCCTACCAGTATTTTTGGTCAGGTCAGGATCCTTCCAGGATATGCTCAGGTCAGGATCCTTCCAGGATATGCTCAGGTCAGGATCCTTCAAGTCTTAGCTCAGGTCAGGATCCTACCAGTATATGGTCAGGTCAGGATCCTTCCAGGATATGGTATGGTCAGGATCCTTCCAGGATATGCTCAGGTCAGGATCCTTCAAGTCTTAGCTCAGGTCCGGATCCTTCCAGGGTATGCTCAGGTCAGGATCCTACCAGTATATGGTCAGGTCAGGATCCTTCCAGGATATGCTCAGGTCAGGATCCTTCCAGTATAAGCTCAGGTCAGGATCCTACCAGTATATGGTCAGGTCAGGATCCTACCAGTATATGCTCAGGTCAGGATCCTTCCAGGATATGGTCAGGTCAGGATCCTACCAGTATATGGTCAGGTCAGGATCCTACCAGTATATGCTCAGGTCAGGATCCTACCAGTATATGCTCAGGTCAGGATCCTTCCAGGATATGCTCAGGTCAGGATCCTACCAGTATATGCTCAGGTCAGGATCCTACCAGTATATGCTCAGGTCAGGATCCTTCCAGGATATGGTCAGGTCAGGATCCTACCAGTATATGCTCAGGTCAGGATCCTACCAGTATATGCTCAGGTCAGGATCCTTCCAGTATATGCTCAGGTCAGGATCCTACCAGTATATGCTCAGGTCAGGATCCTTCCAGGATATGGTCAGGTCAGGATCCTACCAGTATATGGTCAGGTCAGGATCCTACCAGTATATGGTCAGGTCAGGATCCTTCCAGTATAAGCTCAGGTCAGGATCCTTCCAGGATATGCTCAGGTCAGGATCCTTCCAGTATATGGTCAGGTCAGGATCCTACCAGTATATGGTCAGGTCAGGATCCTTCCAGTATAAGCTCAGGTCAGCATCATTCCAGGATATGCTCAGGTCAGGATCCTTCCAGTATAAGCTCAGGTCAGGATCCTACCAGTATATGGTCAGGTCAGGATCCTTCCAGGATATGCTCAGGTCAGGATCCTTCCAGGATATGCTCAGGTCAGGATCCTACCAGTATATGGTCAGGTCAGGATCCTTCCAGTATAAGCTCAGGTCAGGATCCTTCCAGGATATGCTCAGGTCAGGATCCTTCCAGGATATGCTCAGGTCAGGATCCTACCAGTATATGGTCAGGTCAGGATCCTTCCAGTATAAGCTCAGGTCAGGATCCTACCAGTATATGATCAGGTCAGGATCCTTCCAGGATATGGTCAGGTCAGGATCATTCCAGGATATGCTCAGGTCAGGATCCTACCAGTATATGGTCAGGTCAGGATCCTTCCAGGATATGCTCAGGTCAGGATCCTTCAAGTCTTAGCTCAGGTCAGGATCCTTCCAGGATATGGTCAGGTCAGGATCCTTCCAGTATAAGCTCAGGTCAGGATCCTTCCAGTATATGGTCAGGTCAGGATCCTACCAGTATATGGTCAGGTCAGGATCCTTCAAGTATAAGCTCAGGTCAGGATCCTACCAGTATATGGTCAGGTCAGGATCCTACCAGTATATGCTCAGGTCAGGATCCTTCCAGTATAAGCTCAGGTCAGGATCCTTCCAGTATAAGCTCAGGTCAGGATCCTACCAGGATATGGTCAGGTCAGGATCCTTCCAGTATATGGTCAGGTCAGGATCCTTCCAGGATATGCTCAGGTCAGGATCCTTCAAGTCTTAGCTCAGGTCAGGATCCTTCCAGGATATGGTCAGGTCAGGATCCTTCCAGTATAAGCTCAGGTCAGGATCCTTCCAGGATATGGTCAGGTCAGGATCCTTCCAGGATATGGTCAGGTCAGGATCCTACCAGTATATGCTCAGGTCAGGATCCTTCCAGTATAAGCTCAGGTCAGGATCCTACCAGTATATGGTCAGATCAGGATCCTACCAGTATAAGCTCAGGTCAGGATCCTTCCAGTATAAGCTCAGGTCAGGATCCTACCAGGATATGGTCAGGTCAGGATCCTTCCAGTATATGGTCAGGTCAGGATCCTTCCAGGATATGCTCAGGTCAGGATCCTTCAAGTCTTAGCTCAGGTCAGGATCCTTCCAGGATATGGTCAGGTCAGGATCCTTCCAGTATAAGCTCAGGTCAGGATCCTTCCAGGATATGGTCAGGTCAGGATCCTTCCAGGATATGGTCAGGTCAGGATCCTACCAGTATATGGTCAGGTCAGGATCCTACCAGTATATGGTCAGGTCAGGATCCTTCCAGGATATGCTCAGGTCAGGATCCTTCAAGTTTTAGCTCAGGTCAGGATCCTACCAGTATATGGTCAGGTCAGGATCCTACCAGTATAAGCTCAGGTCAGGATCCTACCAGTATAAGCTCAGGTCAGGATCCTACCAGTATAAGCTCAGGTCAGGATCCTACCAGCATAAGCTCAGGTCAGGATCCTACCAGTATATGGTCAGGTCAGGATCCTTCCAGGATATGCTCAGGTCAGGATCCTTCAAGTTTTAGCTCAGGTCAGGATCCTACCAGTATATGGTCAGGTCAGGATCCTTCCAGGATATGCTCAGGTCAGGATCCTACCAGTATAAGCTCAGGTCAGGATCCTACCAGCATAAGCTCAGGTCAGGATCCTACCAGTATATGGTCAGGTCAGGATCCTTCCAGGATATGCTCAGGTCAGGATCCTTCAAGTTTTAGCTCAGGTCAGGATCCTACCAGTATATGGTCAGGTCAGGATCCTTCCAGGATATGCTCAGGTCAGGATCCTTCCAGGATATGCTCAGGTCAGGATATGGTCAGGTCAGGATCCTACCAGTATATGGTCAGGTCAGGATCCTTCCAGGATATGCTCAGGTCAGGATCCTTCAAGTTTTAGCTCAGGTCAGGATCCTACCAGTATATGGTCAGGTCAGGATCCTTCCAGGATATGCTCAGGTCAGGATCCTTCCAGGATATGCTCAGGTCAGGATCCTACCAGTATATGGTCAGATCAGGATCCGTCCAGGATATGCTCAGGTCAGGATCCTACCAGTATATGGTCAGGTCAGGATCCTTCCAGTATAAGCTCAGGTCAGGATCCTTCCAGGATATGCTCAGGTCAGGATCATTCCAGGATATGCTCAGGTCAGGATCCTTCCAGGTTTACATTCAGATTAGTCACTCTATATGCTAAAGTTTTCTTCTATCATCACATCCCACATGGACTGTGATCAGTCACATTTCACAGTTCAGTTAAGTGTTCAGTTAAGGCTCCCTTCCATTCATTGCATCTAAATGTTATGTTATTTGTGATGTGTTGTGTTTGTGTTGCAGCATGCTGTCGTACCGGTCAGTGGATATCCGGAAGTCTCTGCAGCTGGAGGAGCTGTTGGCGCGGGAGGAGCTGGAGTACACTATAGAGGAGGAGGTGGCCAAGCAGACCATCCGCAACTGGCTCGACAAATGCCTCAAACGCATCCGCGTGGTCAGATATACATTTCTCTTTCTTTGCTTGGTAGAGTAGTCTTTGAAATCTTTTGATTATCTGTCAGAGATCTCTTGTCAAAAGTTGCAAATATTTTCACAAAAAATTTTTAAATAACATTTAAAGCATATTATTTGTATTAGTTATATTATTACTCTTTAAGTGCTTTCAAAAGAGGTGGGAGGACTGCTTACTTTTTAAAGATTCGTTTGTCATTGTAAATGCACAGAGGCTATTATTGTTGTTACAGAAAGAGCATTCAAACATCATCTCAAACCTGCGTGCAACCAACGAGCCGCTGTTCACGGTGTCAGAGCAGACTCTGGGTGGGATTGAGTTGAAGGAGGAGAAGGAGGAAGGGCCGGTGCCCACACGCACACGCAAGAAGGGCCATGTGGAGCTCCGCAACCCCGTCATTCAGCCACCCAGCGCACTCCAGGTGAGTCTACCTCCCCACCTGACAACTGGCATGTCAAACAGCTTTGTTAGGTGCAGGGCCTCCATTCAGTGGCTTTGTAGACTGTTGAGGTTGACTCAGCCATAGATAAGTCATGAATTATAAGTCATGTTATTGAACCAAAATGACAGTTTTTGTTGTAGGGAAACCAATATAGGTTTCATCCTGAGAAAAATAATAAAGACATAAATTTTGTTGAACAGACTCAATATTGAATTGTCCTGTTTGATGAGCAGGGTCAGTCTATGAGGAAGTTCCTGACGCCAACACTTAGTGATGGAGCAGCCAGACTTGCAGAGAAGGAGAGGACAAACATGAGAAAGAGAAGCTGCAAGATCAACCCAGGTCAGTTGGTTCGTCAGTCAGATAGACCATCAGTTGGTCCCTAAGTCAGATAGACTATCAGTCAGTTGGTCCGTCAGTCAGATAGACTATCAATCAGTTGGTCTGTCAGTCAGATAGACTATCAGTCCGTTGGTCCGTCAGTCAGATAGACTATCAATCAGTTGGTCTGTCAGTCAGATAGACTATCAATCAGTAGGTCCCTCAGTCAGATAGACTATCAATCAGTTGGTCCGTCAGTCAGATAGACTATCAGTCAGTTGGTCCCTCAGTCAGATAGACTATCAATCAGTTGGTACCTCAGTCAGATAGACTATCAATCAGTTGGTCCCTCAGTCAGATAGACTATCAATCAGTTGGTCCCTCAGTCAGTTGGTCTGTCAGTCAGATAGACTATCAATCAGTTGGTCCGTCAGTCAGATAGACCATCAGTCAGTTGGTCCGTCAGTCAGATAGACTATCAGTCAGTTGGTCTGTCAGTCAGATAGACTATCAATCAGTTGGTCTCTCAGTCAGATAGACTATCAATCAGTTGGTCCCGCAAGACTGCAGACAGGAGTATGTGATCTGTGTCATGTGATTAATTTCAGAACTGCCCAATTTTTGCATATTTAGCAGCCCCGTCTAAGGACGTGGCTGCTATCAGTTTTTGTGCAGTTTCCACCGCCGCCGTCGCCGCCACGTCCGCGCTCAAACTAATGGCTATAACTTTTTTCTACTAAGCTTTCCAGAACTTGTATTCATAACTTACTGCTTATACCTCGGGGGAACGATTTTGACATGTTCACTTTCAAGGTCAAAGGTCAAGGTCACAAGCTATAAAATCACTAAAAAATTCCTTGTAGATGCGATAACTTGAAAAGTTTTTGTGCTATGAAGCTCTCACTTGGTATGTATCATCCTTGGAAGAGTAAAAAATTATGAAAAGGTTTTCACTACAATCTGTCCAAGGTCAAGGTCACAGCAAGGTCACTACTTTAGCATGGTTTTGCGAAAATGCTTTATTTTAACAGTGAACACTTTTAATCAATAGATGATTGTTATCCTCAATGAAAAGTGTTCATTGATTGTGTAACCTTGAAGGTCAAAGGTCAAGGTCATGAGATTTGTGTTTTTGCAATGTGCAACTAATTTGGATTTTCCTGTACACACCATGCAATGGTAACTACACACATATACACACATATTTCTATACACAAACAACACCAATCAACATAATATTGGCCCGGTCGCAGTGTCGACACACGGCAGTTTATTTTCAAAAATAAAGCACACACAACCATCTCACAAATTCCAACACTTACATCAGCAGGTGCGGACCCATTGCCCGACACGTAAACCAGAGGTCAAAAACTACATTTAAGAGAAAATTACTCTGGACCGTGTTCTCCCAACGAAGTCAACGGGGCCTTACTGAGGAGTTTACAGTTTACCTTGATGTAAAACGTTTAATGTGAACAGTATTATAAAGGCTCTTCAGCCTAACACATTGTTAAAACAGTAAAAAATACGACAATGAAATACATGTATATAGAAAACATTGCAATAACTGCTGTAATGTATACCAACATTATCCCGTATTATCAAGGCTCGACAGCCTAAGCATCAACACTGATAAACGTAGACTCAAAAGTCTAACATCTTGAAAATTAAATTCAAGAGCATATATTGACCCATCAACCAAACCCGAGAGGGGAAAATCCAGTCAGTGACCAACAAGGTCAACGGATCTTGTCATCAGAAACAATCTGGAAATAGAAAAACACATTAGTAAACATATACTAAACACACATATACATATATACACGCGCTTTAAAGATAAGTGTAATACTGCCGTGGTGATTAGCGAGAGAGGTGACTTACTGTCACGCCCCCCTATATATACCCTTAATTCACCAGGTATGGTTACCTCCCTTTACCATTGCATACCACTACGGAGAAAACAGTTTCTCTCTAATTCATAATGCATTCAACCGAGAGAAACATAATTTCTCCTGTACACACCATGCAATGGTAACTACACACATATACACACATATTTCTATACACAAACAACACCAATCAACATAATATTGGCCCGGTCGCAGTGTCGACACGGGCGGAGACTCAAAGAAAGTCTACAGTCCAAGCGATAGAGAAACTGATAATCTTTTCTGCAAATCATCCTTAACATAGCCATCTTTGGCGTTCTCACTTCTCCAGCGACCATGTCTTTTAAACATTCTATCGTGCACACCATTGTTTGCAGCCGCAGTCGCCCCACCACTCCGTAAACTATGCAACCCATAACTCTTGATGTTACTTACATGGGGAGTAAACACATCTATAAACAATTCCCTCAGACGAGTATATGACAGTGGAGAATCATCTTTCCTCAGTTTAAAACCGTTCTTAGTCTTGGTAAGACTTCAGAAAATGTACTCATCAGATTTTGGCAATATACCTGATAACACAAGGTATTTCTCCAAGCATGAAACTGGGCATAACTTTGAATTAGTCCTGCCAATAATTATCCATGAACCGTCTCTGTATATGTCTGTCTTTGATTGCTCAATAAACAACATTAAATGAGAGGAGTAGAATGCAATATCCGAACGCCTTATGTGTAACAGCTCTGATGATCTCAAAAACCCTGAGTAAGCTAGAAAACACATACATACAATTCTCAAACTGCACAATGTTGGATTAGACATCATAACATCAAATATCTTTTCCAATAACTCAGATGTTATAGGATCCTTTTTGATAACAGACTTAGCTAATCTCCTCTTAGCTGCTTCCAACACATTTTTAACTAACCCATTATCAGTAGGACTTTTCAAACCTACCACCACATGAGCGTGACGAATGCTATAATACGCTGATTGCACAGGGGCAAACGAATCACTTTTCTGAACAACAGAAAGCAAGTAAATTGCACAGTGCAATGGTGATACAGGTAAACTTGTAGACATAGAACATGATAGTGCCCACCGTTTCCAGGCTTCAAAGCCATATCTGTATTTCCTCGACGTAGACTCAGCTCTACAATCGCTCAACAGGCTAGGCAAATCCATCGCCAGTCCCCTCACCCCAGGAGGTAACGCCTCAATCTCCTCCCCATACGCACTCGACATCACACCTGTAACACACAATATTAACAATCAACATATGCTGAAATCAACTTTCAAAGCTAGCATGTTGAATTGCAGATCTTGTTCTCCGAACAAACCTCCCCTTATCCTTGAAGGTACATAGCTTTGTTTACCTTTTGGTAAATACATATACTCTACCACCTGTGGAATAAACAGAGAATTACAGGTGATAAGCGGCCAAAAACAAGCCGAATACCATTCAGGTACAACAAGCGTGCCTCTTGCCCGACACTCAGCCATATGTCTCAATACCCTTGGAATCATACCAACTGGGGGTACAACCCAATTGATGACGTCACACCAACTGACTGAGAAACAGTCCACAGCTGCACATCCTGGATTGTAAAATCTGGAATTAAAACATGAACAGTTAGCATTGTACCAGGATGCGAATCTATCCACATCATGGGGACCCCATTGATCGTCTATACGTTTGAAAACGTGGGCAGCAATAGCCCAATCATCATAATCAAGCGTCTTGCTCAACATGTCAGCCACCTCATTCTCTTCACGCGGAATCCATTGCATACTCAATACAACATTATGTCTGCTACATAGCTCGAAAATATCAAGAGCTATAGACTGGAGATGGGGTTTCATACTTCCCTTATCAGCTATGATAACCACGTTCTGATTATCGGTACGCCACATTATCCTTCTATGCTGGAGGTGCATAATAAAACTTTCCAACACAAGATAAACAGCTTTAAGTTCTCTCCAGGTGGAGCTGTTCCTAGCCTCCTCTTCTGACCACTGCCCATGAGAACACGCAGAGTCCATTTCGACACAATAGCCTCCATACCCAGTGTCACTTGCATCACTGTATACAACACAACTCACAGAGGAACTTTTGATCAGCACTGTACTTGATAGACGAGTAATATTATCGATCCAATACTTCAATTGATCAATGCTTTGCACAGATAGCTTAATGTTACTGTTCCATGACGGAGCTGATACCACATCGATGCTCAATGATCTAGTCATAAGTTGAACTATGTTCCCCATCACTAATTTCATAGCTATTATTTGACCAATCACAGCTGCAAGCGAACGTACTGCATGATAGCGTCGTCTGCTATGTAACAACATTGTCATATTTTCAACAACCTTATCCAATTTCCTACTCGGAACAGATAACCGCAATTGTCTCGTATCAATGTGGAAACCCAACCACTCTACAGACTGAGAGGGAGACCACAGGGACTTTTCAACCTTCGGAACGAATCCGGACTTGATCAAGTCTAGCTTCACTGCCTCACCCGCTGAACATGCCTTTTGTTCGGAATGCGCTGATAATATACCGTCATCTAGAAAAGTAACTACCCTTTTCCCTTCATAACGCCACTTCTTTACCAACTGCCGTGTAATCTTGGTGTACACATAAGGCGCAGATGTTAAACCGAATGGTAGAACCAAAAATTTAAAGTATTGTTTTACTTTGGAGTCACTTTCCCAAGCAAAACCCAAAAAGTCAGTATGGCCTTCAAAAACATCTACGTGATGATAAGCCGAATGTATATCAAACTTTATCAACCAATCGTTTAGATTGATATACTCTAGAGCACATTTCCAATCTTCATATTTAACTGTCTTTTTCAACACATAGTTGTTGACTCTAGAGAGATCTAAAATCAGACGCTTCTTACCAGAAGACTGGACAGATACCGAAAGTGGGTTGACAATATAGGGTGGAGTCTCACACTCAACTATCAATTGTTTCTTATGCAACTCTGCTATAGCCTGAGTGACAAATTCTGAATGATCCAACGCCGACTTGTTATTACGTAAATCCATACGAGGCGGTCTGGAAATGAAAGGAATCTTATATCCTTTGTCTATAATGTCTATAACAAATTGTGAAGCACCAATACTATACCAAAAAGCAATGCTAGACTTTAAACGACCCTTCACTATGATTTCCGCTGAGCCCTGTTCATACTCATAATAATCATGTGTAAGGGCGATGTCATTATCATTGGGCATATGATTGTCTAAATGAACTTCATAATTACACTTAACTGACAAGTCTGTATCCTCCTGTCTATGAGACACTGGCTGTAGTGGAGCTGGCTCCTGACGTGGCTCTGCTCGTGCTGCTTGCTCGGTACGGACACTCTCTGACGAAGTGCGAGAACTCCCCGCAGTAGTGACATGACCCCTGTCTCCCACCTCTGACACGAAAGGGCTGCACGACTGGAACACTGTGCACAGGACTAGGGCCAGACAAAGCATACTGCACGTGCGGTGAACTTGTACTTGGTCGGCGTGTAGAACGAGTCGAATACGGAGTTTTCTTGCTCTGTTTAGCTTTAAGTTTTTTGACAGCTTTCAGCTCTGCCTTCTCGATTTTCTTATCATCGTCTGAATCGTCTGCTAATTCATTAGCAACGTACTGCTTGACAGTCTCCCACCCTCCTTCTGACGAATCAGCAATTTTAATCAGTTTATTCCTCTTCTCTAACTTTCGTACAGCAGCCTCTACACACTCTAAACTCTCCTCATATTTCTCAGCATTAAGTGTTTGTCTTACTTTATACAAGTCCTCTAAAACTTCGGAGTTAACGCCAAACTGAATTTTGTTTCCTTCTCGTGACCATGTATAATCTGTCTCAGTCTTTAATTTCTTCAAACCTTTAGCCTGCTGTATAAATTCTTCTCTCAAATGCGATATCGTGCACACCATTGTTTGCAGCCGCAGTCGCCCCACCACTCCGTAAACTATGCAACCCATAACTCTTGATGTTACTTACATGGGGAGTAAACACATCTATAAACAATTCCCTCAGACGAGTATATGACAGTGGAGAATCATCTTTCCTCAGTTTAAAACCGTTCTTAGTCTTGGTAAGACTTCTGAAAATGTACTCATCAGATTTTGGCAATATACCTGATAACACAAGGTATTTCTCCAAGCATGAAACTGGGCATAACTTTGAATTAGTCCTGCCAATAATTATCCATGAACCGTCTCTGTATATGTCTGTCTTTGATTGCTCAATAAACAACATTAAATGAGAGGAGTAGAATGCAATATCCGAACGCCTTATGTGTAACAGCTCTGATGATCTCAAAAACCCTGAGTAAGCTAGAAAACACATACATACAATTCTCAAACTGCACAATGTTGGATTAGACATCATAACATCAAATATCTTTTCCAATAACTCAGATGTTATAGGATCCTTTTTGATAACAGACTTAGCTAATCTCCTCTTAGCTGCTTCCAACACATTTTTAACTAACCCATTATCAGTAGGACTTTTCAAACCTACCACCACATGAGCGTGACGAATGCTATAATACGCTGATTGCACAGGGGCAAACGAATCACTTTTCTGAACAACAGAAAGCAAGTAAATTGCACAGTGCAATGGTGATACAGGTAAACTTGTAGACATAGAACATGATAGTGCCCACCGTTTCCAGGCTTCAAAGCCATATCTGTATTTCCTCGACGTAGACTCAGCTCTACAATCGCTCAACAGGCTAGGCAAATCCATCGCCAGTCCCCTCACCCCAGGAGGTAACGCCTCAATCTCCTCCCCATACGCACTCGACATCACACCTGTAACACACAATATTAACAATCAACATATGCTGAAATCAACTTTCAAAGCTAGCATGTTGAATTGCAGATCTTGTTCTCCGAACAAACCTCCCCTTATCCTTGAAGGTACATAGCTTTGTTTACCTTTTGGTAAATACATATACTCTACCACCTGTGGAATAAACAGAGAATTACAGGTGATAAGCGGCCAAAAACAAGCCGAATACCATTCAGGTACAACAAGCGTGCCTCTTGCCCGACACTCAGCCATATGTCTCAATACCCTTGGAATCATACCAACTGGGGGTACAACCCAATTGATGACGTCACACCAACTGACTGAGAAACAGTCCACAGCTGCACATCCTGGATTGTAAAATCTGGAATTAAAACATGAACAGTTAGCATTGTACCAGGATGCGAATCTATCCACATCATGGGGACCCCATTGATCGTCTATACGTTTGAAAACGTGGGCAGCAATAGCCCAATCATCATAATCAAGCGTCTTGCTCAACATGTCAGCCACCTCATTCTCTTCACGCGGAATCCATTGCATACTCAATACAACATTATGTCTGCTACATAGCTCGAAAATATCAAGAGCTATAGACTGGAGATGGGGTTTCATACTTCCCTTATCAGCTATGATAACCACGTTCTGATTATCGGTACGCCACATTATCCTTCTATGCTGGAGGTGCATAATAAAACTTTCCAACACAAGATAAACAGCTTTAAGTTCTCTCCAGGTGGAGCTGTTCCTAGCCTCCTCTTCTGACCACTGCCCATGAGAACACGCAGAGTCCATCTCGACACAATAGCCTCCATACCCAGTGTCACTTGCATCACTGTATACAACACAACTCACAGAGGAACTTTTGATCAGCACTGTACTTGATAGACGAGTAATATTATCGATCCAATACTTCAATTGATCAATGCTTTGCACAGATAGCTTAATGTTACTGTTCCATGACGGAGCTGATACCACATCGATGCTCAATGATCTAGTCATAAGTTGAACTATGTTCCCCATCACTAATTTCATAGCTATTATTTGACCAATCACAGCTGCAAGCGAACGTACTGCATGATAGCGTCGTCTGCTATGTAACAACATTGTCATATTTTCAACAACCTTATCCAATTTCCTACTCGGAACAGATAACCGCAATTGTCTCGTATCAATGTGGAAACCCAACCACTCTACAGACTGAGAGGGAGACCACAGGGACTTTTCAACCTTCGGAACGAATCCGGACTTGATCAAGTCTAGCTTCACTGCCTCACCCGCTGAACATGCCTTTTGTTCGGAATGCGCTGATAATATACCGTCATCTAGAAAAGTAACTACCCTTTTCCCTTCATAACGCCACTTCTTTACCAACTGCCGTGTAATCTTGGTGTACACATAAGGCGCAGATGTTAAACCGAATGGTAGAACCAAAAATTTAAAGTATTGTTTTACTTTGGAGTCACTTTCCCAAGCAAAACCCAAAAAGTCAGTATGGCCTTCAAAAACATCTACGTGATGATAAGCCGAATGTATATCAAACTTTATCAACCAATCGTTTAGATTGATATACTCTAGAGCACATTTCCAATCTTCATATTTAACTGTCTTTTTCAACACATAGTTGTTGACTCTAGAGAGATCTAAAATCAGACGCTTCTTACCAGAAGACTGGACAGATACCGAAAGTGGGTTGACAATATAGGGTGGAGTCTCACACTCAACTATCAATTGTTTCTTATGCAACTCTGCTATAGCCTGAGTGACAAATTCTGAATGATCCAACGCCGACTTGTTATTACGTAAATCCATACGAGGCGGTCTGGAAATGAAAGGAATCTTATATCCTTTGTCTATAATGTCTATAACAAATTGTGAAGCACCAATACTATACCAAAAAGCAATGCTAGACTTTAAACGACCCTTCACTATGATTTCCGCTGAGCCCTGTTCATACTCATAATAATCATGTGTAAGGGCGATGTCATTATCATTGGGCATATGATTGTCTAAATGAACTTCATAATTACACTTAACTGACAAGTCTGTATCCTCCTGTCTATGAGACACTGGCTGTAGTGGAGCTGGCTCCTGACGTGGCTCTGCTCGTGCTGCTTGCTCGGTACGGACACTCTCTGACGAAGTGCGAGAACTCCCCGCAGTAGTGACATGACCCCTGTCTCCCACCTCTGACACGAAAGGGCTGCACGACTGGAACACTGTGCACAGGACTAGGGCCAGACAAAGCATACTGCACGTGCGGTGAACTTGTACTTGGTCGGCGTGTAGAACGAGTCGAATACGGAGTTTTCTTGCTCTGTTTAGCTTTAAGTTTTTTGACAGCTTTCAGCTCTGCCTTCTCGATTTTCTTATCATCGTCTGAATCGTCTGCTAATTCATTAGCAACGTACTGCTTGACAGTCTCCCACCCTCCTTCTGACGAATCAGCAATTTTAATCAGTTTATTCCTCTTCTCTAACTTTCGTACAGCAGCCTCTACACACTCTAAACTCTCCTCATATTTCTCAGCATTAAGTGTTTGTCTTACTTTATACAAGTCCTCTAAAACTTCGGAGTTAACGCCAAACTGAATTTTGTTTCCTTCTCGTGACCATGTATAATCCGTCTCAGTCTTTAATTTCTTCAAACCTTTAGCCTGCTGTATAAATTCTTCTCTCAAATGCGATATCGTGCACACCATTGTTTGCAGCCGCAGTCGCCCCACCACTCCGTAAACTATGCAACCCATAACTCTTGATGTTACTTACATGGGGAGTAAACACATCTATAAACAATTCCCTCAGACGAGTATATGACAGTGGAGAATCATCTTTCCTCAGTTTAAAACCGTTCTTAGTCTTGGTAAGACTTCTGAAAATGTACTCATCAGATTTTGGCAATATACCTGATAACACAAGGTATTTCTCCAAGCATGAAACTGGGCATAACTTTGAATTAGTCCTGCCAATAATTATCCATGAACCGTCTTTGTATATGTCTGTCTTTGATTGCTCAATAAACAACATTAAATGAGAGGAGTAGAATGCAATATCCGAACGCCTTATGTGTAACAGCTCTGATGATCTCAAAAACCCTGAGTAAGCTAGAAAACACATACATACAATTCTCAAACTGCACAATGTTGGATTAGACATCATAACATCAAATATCTTTTCCAATAACTCAGATGTTATAGGATCCTTTCTGATAACAGACTTAGCTAATCTCCTCTTAGCTGCTTCCAACACATTTTTAACTAACCCATTATCAGTAGGACTTTTCAAACCTACCACCACATGAGCGTGACGAATGCTATAATACGCTGATTGCACAGGGGCAAACGAATCACTTTTCTGAACAACAGAAAGCAAGTAAATTGCACAGTGCAATGGTGATACAGGTAAACTTGTAGACATAGAACATGATAGTGCCCACCGTTTCCAGGCTTCAAAGCCATATCTGTATTTCCTCGACGTAGACTCAGCTCTACAATCGCTCAACAGGCTAGGCAAATCCATCGCCAGTCCCCTCACCCCAGGAGGTAACGCCTCAATCTCCTCCCCATACGCACTCGACATCACACCTGTAACACACAATATTAACAATCAACATATGCTGAAATCAACTTTCAAAGCTAGCATGTTGAATTGCAGATCTTGTTCTCCGAACAAACCTCCCCTTATCCTTGAAGGTACATAGCTTTGTTTACCTTTTGGTAAATACATATACTCTACCACCTGTGGAATAAACAGAGAATTACAGGTGATAAGCGGCCAAAAACAAGCCGAATACCATTCAGGTACAACAAGCGTGCCTCTTGCCCGACACTCAGCCATATGTCTCAATACCCTTGGAATCATACCAACTGGGGGTACAACCCAATTGATGACGTCACACCAACTGACTGAGAAACAGTCCACAGCTGCACATCCTGGATTGTAAAATCTGGAATTAAAACATGAACAGTTAGCATTGTACCAGGATGCGAATCTATCCACATCATGGGGACCCCATTGATCGTCTATACGTTTGAAAACGTGGGCAGCAATAGCCCAATCATCATAATCAAGCGTCTTGCTCAACATGTCAGCCACCTCATTCTCTTCACGCGGAATCCATTGCATACTCAATACAACATTATGTCTGCTACATAGCTCGAAAATATCAAGAGCTATAGACTGGAGATGGGGTTTCATACTTCCCTTATCAGCTATGATAACCACGTTCTGATTATCGGTACGCCACATTATCCTTCTATGCTGGAGGTGCATAATAAAACTTTCCAACACAAGATAAACAGCTTTAAGTTCTCTCCAGGTGGAGCTGTTCCTAGCCTCCTCTTCTGACCACTGCCCATGAGAACACGCAGAGTCCATCTCGACACAATAGCCTCCATACCCAGTGTCACTTGCATCACTGTATACAACACAACTCACAGAGGAACTTTTGATCAGCACTGTACTTGATAGACGAGTAATATTATCGATCCAATACTTCAATTGATCAATGCTTTGCACAGATAGCTTAATGTTACTGTTCCATGACGGAGCTGATACCACATCGATGCTCAATGATCTAGTCATAAGTTGAACTATGTTCCCCATCACTAATTTCATAGCTATTATTTGACCAATCACAGCTGCAAGCGAACGTACTGCATGATAGCGTCGTCTGCTATGTAACAACATTGTCATATTTTCAACAACCTTATCCAATTTCCTACTCGGAACAGATAACCGCAATTGTCTCGTATCAATGTGGAAACCCAACCACTCTACAGACTGAGAGGGAGACCACAGGGACTTTTCAACCTTCGGAACGAATCCGGACTTGATCAAGTCTAGCTTCACTGCCTCACCCGCTGAACATGCCTTTTGTTCGGAATGCGCTGATAATATACCGTCATCTAGAAAAGTAACTACCCTTTTCCCTTCATAACGCCACTTCTTTACCAACTGCCGTGTAATCTTGGTGTACACATAAGGCGCAGATGTTAAACCGAATGGTAGAACCAAAAATTTAAAGTATTGTTTTACTTTGGAGTCACTTTCCCAAGCAAAACCCAAAAAGTCAGTATGGCCTTCAAAAACATCTACGTGATGATAAGCCGAATGTATATCAAACTTTATCAACCAATCGTTTAGATTGATATACTCTAGAGCACATTTCCAATCTTCATATTTAACTGTCTTTTTCAACACATAGTTGTTGACTCTAGAGAGATCTAAAATCAGACGCTTCTTACCAGAAGACTGGACAGATACCGAAAGTGGGTTGACAATATAGGGTGGAGTCTCACACTCAACTATCAATTGTTTCTTATGCAACTCTGCTATAGCCTGAGTGACAAATTCTGAATGATCCAACGCCGACTTGTTATTACGTAAATCCATACGAGGCGGTCTGGAAATGAAAGGAATCTTATATCCTTTGTCTATAATGTCTATAACAAATTGTGAAGCACCAATACTATACCAAAAAGCAATGCTAGACTTTAAACGACCCTTCACTATGATTTCCGCTGAGCCCTGTTCATACTCATAATAATCATGTGTAAGGGCGATGTCATTATCATTGGGCATATGATTGTCTAAATGAACTTCATAATTACACTTAACTGACAAGTCTGTATCCTCCTGTCTATGAGACACTGGCTGTAGTGGAGCTGGCTCCTGACGTGGCTCTGCTCGTGCTGCTTGCTCGGTACGGACACTCTCTGACGAAGTGCGAGAACTCCCCGCAGTAGTGACATGACCCCTGTCTCCCACCTCTGACACGAAAGGGCTGCACGACTGGAACACTGTGCACAGGACTAGGGCCAGACAAAGCATACTGCACGTGCGGTGAACTTGTACTTGGTCGGCGTGTAGAACGAGTCGAATACGGAGTTTTCTTGCTCTGTTTAGCTTTAAGTTTTTTGACAGCTTTCAGCTCTGCCTTCTCGATTTTCTTATCATCGTCTGAATCGTCTGCTAATTCATTAGCAACGTACTGCTTGACAGTCTCCCACCCTCCTTCTGACGAATCAGCAATTTTAATCAGTTTATTCCTCTTCTCTAACTTTCGTACAGCAGCCTCTACACACTCTAAACTCTCCTCATATTTCTCAGCATTAAGTGTTTGTCTTACTTTATACAAGTCCTCTAAAACTTCGGAGTTAACGCCAAACTGAATTTTGTTTCCTTCTCGTGACCATGTATAATCCGTCTCAGTCTTTAATTTCTTCAAACCTTTAGCCTGCTGTATAAATTCTTCTCTCAAATGCGATATCTTCTCATCGACAACAATCTCTAAATCTCGTTGATCATCAAGCCTTTTCAAAATGGCGTCAAGTTTTACCGCGTTTGATTGCTCAACAGACATGTCAACTGCTTAAAGATAAGTGTAATACTGCCGTGGTGATTAGCGAGAGAGGTGACTTACTGTCACGCCCCCCTATATATACCCTTAATTCACCAGGTATGGTTACCTCCCTTTACCATTGCATACCACTACGGAGAAAACAGTTTCTCTCTAATTCATAATGCATTCAACCGAGAGAAACATAATTATAACTTAATCCCATTAAGCTTTTCAGAACTCATGAACATGTATAAGTGTTTTCACCTCTTGGGAATTACAATGACATGTTCACTTTCAAGGTCAAAGGTCAGCAAGGTCAACATTTATTGAGAAGATGGATTATTTTTTAACTTTTAACACTTTAATTCGTTACATTAATGTTATATTCAATGAAATGTATTCATTGATTGCTTGACCTTGAGTGTCAAAAGTCAAGGTCACAAGAAAATGCCCAATATGCTGAGGCTTGTAGAAGGCGGAACAGGGTAAGGCGAAACCCCACGTTTCGGGGCTGCTCTGCTTTTGCGGTGTCCCGCAAACGCTAATCTAGTTCTCATCAGGTCTTAACAATCATACATATAATGGTATCTCAAACTGCAATGGACAATTTCTGTGAAATTGGTTTCAAGGCATTATCAATATGTAACTAACGTTTGATGTAATTTTCAATTTCAAACCTTACAAAGCTCATGGGCTACAGAGCATTTGGCAGTGCAATTGTTTGTTGTTATGTTGATTAGAGTATTGTACTTCATTAAGGTCTATTAAGAGAATTATGCATTAACCCACAAGTACTTACGTAAAGCAAAACATCGTTTTTATTTAGCTTTTATCGATTTCCGCAAGGCCTTCTACCTTATTGATAGGAAGAAACTGTTATATATTTTATTGGAAAAGGGTGTACATGGTAAGATGAACAATACCTGTAAAAGTAACACCTTACTATAAATATTTAGGAATTGTATTTTCATCTCGTTTAATATGGTCTAAACTCTGTCTTTACAAGCTAAAAGGGCATGCTTTCCAGTGTTTCAACTATTCGCACAATACCAGGGTTTATCTTTATCTATTGCTCAAAGTATATTTGTCAGTAAATACTGCCAATTGTAACGTAGGGTTGCGAAATTTGGGCTACACTTATAGAACATGTATTGAAAAGGATTGAATATTTTAAAAGGTTTCTATGTATTAGTAAAAAAACAGCATTATGTGCTGTACTTGGAGAAATTGGCAGATGTAATTTGTGTGTACATTTTTATTCTAAGTGTATTAAATATTGGTGTCGAATTGTCCGCATGGACCGATATAGATGCCCAAATGCAAGCTATAAGATGTTAAAAATCTATGATGAAAATGGTTGAAATAACTGGGTTTCGCACATTAGAATGCTTTTGTTTACTACATTTTTTCTTATGTATGGATAGCCCAAGACTGTGGCAATATAAATCATTTTATGTTAGCTTTCAAACAACATTGTATAGATATCGATTTACAACACTGGAATAGTAAAATTAGTAACTCATCATTTCTTGTAAATTATAGTACCTTCTAGTCACTTTTATTTCTAGTGGTACATTAAGTAAAGACTTAATGCGAATGTTAACTAAATTTCGATGTCAATCACACAACTTGAATATACAAAGACAGCGTTTTTCAAAAGCAATTGTTCATTATAATGAACTGGTTTGTAAAAAATGTGCTTTGGGACTGTGTGACGATGAATATCATCTTTGCTTTTATTTCCATTTTATAAACGATATAGATCTAAATATATTCCAGCCTTTTATTACAGCCTTCCTTCTACTGTTAAATTCCAAGCTCTCATGAGGGTACAAAATACAACTGTTCTTAAGAAGATGTGTATATTTCTAAAGCTGAGCCTACGTTAACATAATTATTATTACATTTACTCTTCACACCATATCATTTATGTATATGATATCTGTTGTATTCTTGGTCATATGCCCTTCAATTCTGAATAAAGTAAAGTAATTACCGTAAGATTATATATATGGATTAAAGTACTTATCTTCTTTTAGAATAAGTGTTTGACAAAGTATATGTAGACTACAATAAATCTATATGTGTAATGATGCAGGAATGAATGTGGTTGCTAACCTGTCACTGTTTTCTGCAGGAGGTAAGCCATTGCCGCTAGTGACCGAGGGCCGGACGGAGGACGACCTGACCACACCCACCCAGGAACATCCAGTAGACTCCGCCCTCGTAGGCCGATATGTCAGTCCCGATATTAACTCCTGGTGGAAGGAACTCAACTGCTTTGACCTCAGTGAGGACCCTAAGAAGAATGTTCTGTAGCTGCGGAGCTCAGACAAACTGTAATCATGCTTGTGTCAGGAGGGGAGTGTGCCAGACAAGCTATCAGAGAGAAATGAAGATGTGCCATCTTTGCAGGGGATGCAGTTAGTAAATATACCATCTGCTCAGAGTGATACCAAACTAACAATGGTCTTTATACATGTTCCAGACCTCTGTATAGTATCCCTTACTTAACTCAAACTTTTGGTTGTTGTATTTCATTGATTTTCAATGGTGAGATGGTTACACCTAATTTAGAGGTCCAATTTGAAGTTGAGTTAGAGATGTTTAACTTAAACCAGTAAGGATATGTTGCCATTCAAGCAACAATTTGTCCAACATGTATCTACTACTGGCTGAGGTCACAATTCTCTGAATCCTTTACCCGGGGTGTTCCAAGAGTTTCTTGTCTGAATATGAACAAACGTGTAACCATAATGGACACTCATGTAGAACTTTCTAATGGATTATAACTGGTCCTAGCGGCTTTCAACTGTAAACAGAGCTCTGTGGCATTTCATTTGAGATTCAAGAGACCATCATTGAGGAAATAGAGGAGTTGTTAGGGTGACGTGACAAATAGTTTTTTTCAGATGGCTGTTTACAAGATGTATAAAATCTGGACCATATGCATTGAGGCAGGGTTGATTGTATAAAATCTGGACCATATGCATTGAGGCAGGGTTGATTGTATAAAATCTGGACCATATGCATTGAGGCAGGGTTGATTGTATAAAATCTGGACCATATGCATTGAGGCAGGGTTGATTGTATAAAATCTGGACCAAATGCATTGAGGCAGGGTTGATTGTATAAAATCTGGACCATATGCATTGAGGCAGGGTTGATTGTATAAAATCTGGACCATATGCATTGAGGCAGGGTTGATTGTATAAAAGATAGGTGGTAGACATATTAAGGTTTCTTCATGATCAGGTCAGACACTGATAAGACACCTTCTGATGTCTCCATACTTTACCCGGTCAGTCTAGATTAGTATCTTCAAACATGGATGTCATATGTTACTTGTTGAGTTGATGATAGCTGAACATATAATTGTTATCAAAACAAAGGGTTTATTGTTTACTTCTGCTCATTTATTGTAGTATTGTTTTAGAATTATCTATTTAAGGCATGAACTAGGTTTACATTTGTATGTCTGTGTACAATATGCAGTGAATGTGATACTTGTGTGAGAGTTTATACGTGATACTTGTGTGAGAGTTGATGAGTAATACTTGTGTGAGAGTTGATGAGTAATACTTGTGTGAGAGTTGATGAGTAATACTTGTGTGAGAGTTGATGAGTAATACTTGTGTGAGAGTTGATGAGTAATACTTGTGTGAGAGTTGATGAGGATGATGTGTGATGCTTGTGTGAAGGTTGTGAGATCTCTGTTGGTTGGAGGACACTTGTTGTAACAGCACTGTGCTCATATGAAACATTCTCTCTTCTGACTACAGACCTGATGTAAATCAAGAGAAGAATAAATTTATTTGTATTAATTGAAGAACTATTTCTGGCAGTTTTGTTTTGATAAAGTGAGTTTCAATATGTTATGGTATTCTGTTGGCTATATCCTACTACCAAAACCAACACAATTGATAATTTGTATAAATGTTGACACAATAAAATTCAATGTCAAGGCTCTTTTTGTCATTTCCTTGCATTAACAAAGACTGCTGAAAAGTGGTTTATTTTCTTCTTTAGCACTTACCGTTACTCAAAAGGTGCATAAACATTTTCTATGAACGCACTCACCAAAAGGGAAACATATCAAACTTGAATTGAATGAATTAAGGGCAGATGGCAAAATACTAAGATCAAAGGCAACTTGTGTTTAAAAGGGAGAGTAACCAATTAAATACATTTTGTCACTGGAAAAATAAAGATTTCTAAATAAAACCATTACAAAATTAAATAATGCAGCAAAGTGGTAACTGATACAAATGGTACAATTGAACATCTGAAAACTTACCACAACAAGATTTATATAAGTAGAGAAGTGAAAGATGCAAATCTTGAACTGTTATTTTCTAATAAAGATATTTCTAAACTAACCACTGAGGAATTGGATAGTCTCAAAGGGAAACAACAATATCAGGAAGTCTTTAACATGAAGAATGAAAAAGGTCCTTGTCCATTTGGATTCACTACAGAAGTTTTTCTGGAAGGACATACAGGGATTTTCAATAAACTCGTTAAATTGTTCAATTAGAAAAGGTGAATTATCAGAAAGTAAAAAACAAGGGTGAATCATATGCATACCGGAAAAAGAATTGTCAAGGGAACATAAAATAAGATAATTCTTTGTTGCCCGATAAGGAATTTGTGTTACATTTAAGTGAGCATGAAATTCACAATTATATACACAATATTCTAAATAAATACAAAAACATTTATATACAAATAAATACAAATGAAAAATACAAATATTTACAAATGAACAAATAGTGTGATAGTGAGCAATTAACGATTGTGGAATATTAAGAATTGAAATGGACAAGGGCACAAATGACATTTTATAGCGTTTGCTTTTGCACGGCGGCACATTATACCGACGACCAGATTGTAAAATTTCAAAACATTCTTGCAACTCATGAGAAGCGTCACTAATAATTTTGGAAGCTTAATTTCTAGCCTGTTTTTCATGAAGTTCATCTCATCTCTGAAAGGTACGATTAGCAATTTTTTCTCCCTGTTTGATTATCTTTTTCTATTTGTCAATGAGAGAACATGAGGACAGACTGTACACAAGTTTTATAGAAAAGTTCCAAAATAGTTGAGTCAAGGTGAAAGGATCGTAGTTTCCTGAGAAAATGAAGGTGAGATTGGCACTTACTAAAATGCGGTCTGTATTTTCAGAGAAATTTAACTTATTGTCAATTACAGTTCCAAGATATTTTTAACTATTCACTACCCCGACCACATCTCCATTAATACTGACTGGATAAACTGCTGTTTTATTTCTCCGAAAATCTTAATGAGTTCATTTGTTTTTGATACATAAAGTTCTAAAAAGTTTACACGACACCACTTTTAGGAAATCATATAAACTATTGACCATTTCCATAACTTAAAAACAAGATTGCATCATGAACAATATGTTCTGCGGACAAGGGTTTTAGTAAAGGCAGGTCTAAGTACTGCTTCTGGGCGTGATGGAATATGCAGACTGTAGAAACATACCAGGTAGCTTAACACAGTGGTCCCTCGCTATAACGCTTGCTTTTGGGTCCAAAAAACCTACCCCGCGTTACAGGCAAACAGCGGTACAACGAGCGGGTAAGTTGACAGAAAAACAAAGACTTGATTGCAGCTATTTATCATCTAAACATCTTTCTCCAACTATTTCTTCATTAAATACATTAATTGTTTGATTTGTGTTGATTTTTGTAGACAATAATATTGAATATTGCTAAAAACAAAACAAATATGTATTCCTTGATTTTATGAAAGCTTTCAATTCAGTCGAAAAGAAATTTATCTATAGTTGTCTCAAATATGTGTTTTAATTATTGACAATCTTTGAAACAACAGATTAAAACCTTTTACTCATGTATGACTTCAAGTGTTTTACCAAACAGATTTTCTTTAGGTTTTCTTTCAAAATTACAGTCGTTTGCAGACAAGGCGACCCCCTGTCACCTTTTATTTTCCTAATTTGTGCTAAAATACTTGCTCACATGTTACAAACAAATGAAAATATCAAAGGTATTGAAATGTTTGAACTTGAATATATCCTGACTCAATTTGCTGATGATACGAAAATAATTGTAGATGGCACCGATAAATGTTTGAAAGAGTCCACTTCGCGATTTTCATTATATATCTGGTTTTTAATCGGGCCATTATACAAAGCAGGCGATTATTCATTTAAGATCCATGATGCCTTAATGCAACAAACCCATCATTACAGGAAACTTTTTCCGTAGGAATGTTATATAAATTGATGTCAAAATTCGCATCAGAACGCGATATGAATATGATAAGATCCAATGTTGACGAGGTGATTTACATTCTTAAATACAACTTGGCGATTATTCATGTCAGGCGCACATTTATTTCAAAGAGGGCTTAACCCGGCGATTACTTGAGGTAAAGGTTTATCCGAGGCAGACGATTATTCCAAGGTTTACGGTATTTGGCGCAGAATCCTATATTGAATCATTGAAATTCAGTGTCTTTTGGGCATTTCGAAGGGACCATGCTGTATTTGGGTAAATTATTGATTGGGGTTTGTTTTTATATGATTTCATACAGTGTATATTATGTGTGGTGATAGGTCTGATACACAAGCACTTGATGCATTGGCAGTGCTTATATATAGTATATGAGCAATATCCATGCCCCAAGTGTTTGTGGTCTGATAAGTATGTTGTGAAAACATGGATCCTTTCAAACAAGTTACTAATTAACAGTGCTGGAGGCAGAATCGGATGTGGGATTTTGCATCTTCTTTTCATGATAGCAGAAATTATGCCATTATAGTTTAGTTCGTTTTAATAATGAAATATTCACAAAAATCATAAAACTTAAGTAAAGTTCCGTCTGCATCACTCAGATCATTCATGAGTAATTGATGTTTTAGACGTTGAATCCCCCATTCTTTTTGCCACAAATTATTTTAATTCTTTCAATTTTGTCGGGCTTATCTTGCCATGTGGGAGACCAGGGCAAAGCGCGCCCTCTAACATATATGCAAGAGTTTCTTTGGCACATTACATGTTTGGAATGCAACAGCATATAATTATCCCTTATTATGATCAAATAGACATTTTTATGCGAAATGCTTTTTAACATCCCATAGCTGCTGGAGATACATATACGAAAAGGTATTCCGACAAAGGCGATGCACTTTAGCGCCTCACGTGAAAAGAAAAACAAATATGATACATGTACGTCAAACACCTATATATAATAAGTGTTAGAGGAGGATTTTAAGTAAAAGAGTTACATAGAAATTGTATTATCTTGTTAAGCTGAATCAGCAGGTTTTGGACAGTAAAGGTGAATCGAAGGTTAAGCTTTGGTACATGTTATGGTTGTTTTGATCAAGAAGTAAGTAATGACCTTGTCAGATATAGACAAATACAAGGTAATCGGTCATTCATCGTATACATGAGACAGAACCGCCTCTGTTCCACTGCAGAGTGCCATACCATGCCATATCTTGGACATGCTTAGCTCGGCATGAAGGGGGTCTTCAAAGAGTCGTAATATATGTAAGAATGATCTCAATTCACTAATTAGCACGAGCGATGACTCTGACGTTATAAGCCAATAGGGCGACGGCTGGTGTAGAGATATCGACACCATCCCAGAAGTAAGGACTAAGATGGTCATCCTGGTAACCTGAGACGGACAGAACAGGCTATATAGTTAGAGATTTCCTTGAATAAAGGGGGGTTTCCAGAGAGAAGAGAGTCGCGAGCCAAAGCCGAGTGGTTGCGGCTTAATGGCTGTGGTCCCTAACATACCTCTGTGTGCTGTGCCGTGTTAGCATGAACAGTTACTGGTTTGGAATGAGTTGGACAAGACGATTGATTTGGCTGACCAAGGTTCGATTTAGCTGGTGGACCAGAGTTTGTCCAGGCGTCCAAGAGTGAGCAGAGTGATATCCCCAAAACATCAACATCTTACATACCGTACCAATCTCGCATAATCACTCTTTGGACAACCTTAAGATATAAGCTATTACCATAAAAGGACGTTTTCGTCTGAATACTGCCGTCCAGTTCAGGAACCCAAATGATAATGAAAGCTAAAAATATAATAAACACGGTATGCGAAGACGGACTCAATGTTTTTTTAGTTTCATATACCTAGATTTTCGAACTTTTCAACCCAAAACACATGGATGGTACATACGAATTTCTAAAAAACTATGAGATTTTTGACAATCTATTTCATTTAATATCAGAAAACCATAAATATATTGAAGATACGACGAAATGGTTTGGTTTCAAATACAAGTTTAGCATTTGTCAAACATCTAATCCCAATCATGCTTGCCCGTACGGCCTATCTTGTTAACTATTTCGGAATAAAATATATAATAAATATCAAATTCATGTTAAAAACATAGAATATAAAACCCTAGTCTGTAAGTTTTTACTTCATCCTTATAATCAATTTTTCAAAAGACAGGAGAATTATACAATGAAGATTACAATTCAATTTTATTAGCTCATCAGGACTGAAAGTCCAGATGGGCTTATGGCATGGCCCGTCGTCCGGCGTCCGTCCGTCCGGCGTCCGTCCGTCCGTCGTCCGTCGTCCGTCCGTCGTCCGTCTTCCGTCCGTAAACTTTTGACACTTTCGACTTCTCCTCATGAACCATACACATACACATACAAGTACCTTAGCATATGGGGATTCTAATTTGTAACTTTGGTGACCCTGTGACCCCAAATAGGGTCACAGGGGTCACAACCTTAAATACCTATTTTCATCTTCTTCTCCAGTTCTAAAAGGACTAGAGATTTAAAAACGATATGTGCAGACTCCTTGGCCAATGGGGATTCTAAATTGTAGATTTCGTGACCCCATTACCCCAAATAGGGTCACAGGGGTCACAACCTTAAAAACCTATTTTCACCTTCTTCTCCAGTTCTAAAAGGACTAGAGAGTTGAAAATGATATGTGCAGACTCCTTGGACAATGGGGATTCTAGTTTGCAACTTTGGTGAACCTGTGACCCAAAATAGGGTCACAGGGGTCACAACCTTAAAAACCTATTTTCATCTTCTTCTCCAGTTCTAAAAGGACTAGAAAGTTGAAAGTGATATGTGCAGACTCCTTGGACAATGGGGATTCTAATTTGTAACTTTCATCTTCTTCTCCAGTTCTAAAAGGACTATAGAGTTAAAAACGATATGTGCAGACTCCTTGGCCAATGGGGATTCTAAATTGTAGATTTCGTGACCCCATTACCCCAAATAGGGTCACAGGGGTCACAACCTTAAAAACCTATTTTCACCTTCTTCTCCAGTTCTAAAAGGACTAGAGAGTTGAAAATGATATGTGCAGACTCCTTGGACAATGGGGATTCTAGTTTACAACTTTGGTGAACCTGTGACCCAAAATAGGGTCACAGGGGTCACAACCTTAAAAACCTATTTTCATCTTCTTCTCCAGTTCTAAAAGGACTAGAAAGTTGAAAGTGATATGTGCAGACTCCTTGGACAATGGGGATTCTAATTTGTAACTTTCATCTTCTTCTCCAGTTCTAAAAGGACTAGAGAGTTAAAAACGATATGTGCAGACTCCTTGGCCAATGGGGATTCTAAATTGTAGATTTCGTGACCCCATTACCCCAAATAGGGTCACAGGGGTCACAACCTTAAAAACCTATTTTCACCTTCTTCTCCAGTTCTAAAAGGACTAGAGAGTTGAAAATGATATGTGCAGACTCCTTGGACAATGGGGATTCTAGTTTGCAACTTTGGTGAACCTGTGACCCAAAATAGGGTCACAGGGGTCACAACCTTAAAAACCTATTTTCATCTTCTTCTCCAGTTCTAAAAGGACTAGAAAGTTGAAAGTGATATGTGCAGACTCCTTGGACAATGGGGATTCTAATTTGTAACTTTGGTGACCCTGTGACCCCAAATAGGGTCACAGGGGTCACAACCTTAAATACCTATTTTCATCTTCTTCTCTAGTACTAAAATGACTATAGAGTTGAAATTATATGTGCAGACTCCTTGGCAAATGGGGATTCTAAATTGTAGATTTCGCGACCCCATGACCCCAAATAGGGTCACAGGGGTCACAACCTTAAAAACTTATTTTCATCATCATCTCCAGTTCTAAAAGGACTAGAGAGTTGAAAGTGATATGTGCAGACTCCTTGGACAATGGGGATTCTAGTTTGTAACGTTGGTGAACCTGTGACCCCAAATAGGGTCACAGGGGTCACAACCTTAAAAACCTATTTTCATCTTCTTCTCCAGTTCTAAAAGGACTAGAGAGCTGAAATTATGTGTGCAGACTCCTTGGCAAATGGGGATTCTAAATTGTAGATTTCGCGACCCCATGACCCCAAATAGGGTCACAGGGGTCACAACCTTAATAACTTATTTTCATCATCATCTTTAGCTCCTTAAGGTCTATTGAGCTGAAAGACTGCATGTAGACTCCTTGGCCAATGGGGATTCTAAACTGTAGGTTTTGTGATCCCATGACCCCAAATAGGGTCACAGGGGTCACAATCTTAAAAACCTATTTTTCTCCATTAGCTGATTTATTTCTCCTTGGATATTTTAGTGTGGACTTCTTTCACTGTCTGATATTGGCGATCTAGAAAGTGTTGAATAATAATACATTTGTTTTGTAATTTTTTTATAGGTTTTCTTGCAATAGGTAACATCAGTTTCATTTTTAGCTCATCTTGCCTGTATAAAGCAAACTTGATATGATGCCTGATGAGCTACAGAGCCAATGGCTCTATTTTTATTTTTACTTAAGAAAAATTATTTATAACTGCGACATCTGTTAACCATAAAGAAGTATTTGAGATAAATCGGGACAAGCGTATCGATTGCCAGGACTTTTAAATTTATCTATATAAATAACCAGCCGACTGCTTTTTCAAAAGTCTATAAGACAAAAGAATTAGGTGCGATTATGTATATTCCATAATAAGGTCGTATATTAACCTCGTTATCTCACCTAGCTATATATGTCCCTTCCTGGTAAGAAACCTTTTGGGTCCCCGCTAATCAATTTATAGTGACCACAGATTTTCTTTCTTTTAGAAACTGCAGCTGAGGCTATTTTATAAAAAGGAGGCAAATTTTCCCCTGGATCGATGTATTTTACCCCTGGAGTGAACGCTGCATGTCAACGCGGCTAAACACACAGACTTTCGACCTTAACCTCTTGAAATGTAAGTTTCTATTTGAGGTCAAACGATTTGTTTGACACATTCTTTTAAATTAGATGAAATAATCGTGTTTCGTGCCTGTCTGTATGCACACACAGAGAATCGGAGAACACTGGGTGTGCATGGGGGAGACCGGGACAGGTTGGGCCACTCAAATTTATTTTTGCTGTATTTCTAAATAATACTGAAACATTAAAATAAGGTTGGATCAAAGGCTTACTTTGTTCACCTGAGAATATCACACCCTGTAATACGCACCGTTGGGAGAGAGATTGTTGCTGGGATTCCGGATTGTCATGGGAATTTTCACTTTTGGTAAGAATTGAATTTGGTTAAAAAAAGTTTTAAATTTATATTTTTGGGGTCGGAATATTGCAATATTTGGTAACTATGATTAAATGAATGTATCCAAAGACCATTTTAGCTATCATTAATTTGTATTTTCATTTCATTTAGTACATTCGTTGATGACATCGAAAACTTTAATATCTAAGACTGATTAAACTCTTAGATAAACTAAATTGGACGATGTAATGTATTAAAACTTCAATAGTTTATCTGGTGAGAATTAGAGACATGCTGCAAGTTGCATTCTAAACATGTTAATATGCCCAGAAAACAGTTTATATGTTAGGGGGCGCTCTTTGTCCTGGTCTCCCCTAGTTATCGCCAGTTCTGTCGATATGTCCTAAATCTTAAACTTGCAAAGCAGACCTCTCAAACATTAAAGACATAGCTGATGTGTAGAAAGATGTTCCTTTTGGAATTTCAACTTCTTTTGATGTACATTCTAACGTTTTTACTAAGAATTGTGTTTATTGAACAGAAATTCTCAGGAATTTTACTATGCCAATTCTATTTAAAATAGATTGCACATTTTCTCACTTACATATATAACATATTAATTCTGAAATATTTGGAACCAGTGGGGTATATTATCTTCTGATGACGCCAGTTAATTTTGGCATATGGCAGCAATTTTGTGCTCAAATGTCTTGTGATGTTGCATTCATATTTCACTTAACTTGTTCGACTTTGCAGCAGTGGCATGCTGGAGCTTATTAAATCGTTTTCGCGATCAAGGTTTTGATCAAAGAAATATTCTTATCAAAGTAATCATCCTTTGTTTCACATCTGTGGCATTTTTCTGCAAAAAAACGATTTAATTTGAACTCGTTGTTTAGAATACACCAGAATACTATGCTGTTATTTGTCAAACATCCCTTCATAATCCGTAGCAAAAATGTGCTTGCTCAGTAGTAATCCGGAAAAGCATCATGTAACAATCCGTTGTAATAAAATTGTACCCCTCTCTCGGGAAAATTACAATAACTTTTTTGTCAAGGGCATTATTTCACATTTGTTCGACCTATCATTTAAAACAATCATTTATGTTAACACGGAATTACTTTTTTTTGCGTAAACATAGTTCAATTAAAAAAACAAGGACGCTTTATGATGTCAAGGTAGTTATTTTGGACCAATATTCAGGACGCCAACAGTGTTTACTTTGCTCAATGTAGATTTCTATGCGTAATGAATGTACAAATCTATAGACATATTATGATAGAACCTACGAACAGTGTCAATTGGGACTAAACATGAATTCTTACTACTGTAGCGATCATGCATGGCACAACAGTTCCCATGACAATCCGTAACCGTCCCATAACAATCCGGAATCCCAGTAACAATCTCTCTCCCAACGGTGCGTATTACAGGGTGTGAATATGGAACGAATTGATTTTCCCTGGATTTCTTTGCGAGTATTTCGTAAAATCAAATTGTAGACATCTTAAAATTTGGCCCAACCTGCCCCAGTCCTGAGGCAGGTTGGGCTTAGATAAAACAAGTATGTACAACAGATATATATCTCTATGTTATGTACAAGGTTAGTCTATATATGAAATCAATTCAAATAAAAAAGTACAAGCTATATCTTTTTATGTGCTATGTTGAAACTACTTTTAGCAGCTATAATTTTAAAGATTCGTTACACCTGAATTGTTTTAAGACTTAGTTGTTTAAAAAAAATATTTTAAATTTTCTATGTTATATTCACAACATTACAATACTAGATCATCATGAGGTCTATGATTATCATCTATTTGAAGAAATATTCTTCATTATTTTTGTCATCAATGCCATCATCAAACCCTACATTAAAGAGACACAGAGTATGTTGATAGGATCACATATGTCAAATTTTGAAATCGAGGTTATTACATCGGGAACCACTAACTGTTACTGAAAATAACAAGTTAAAGGTCAATCAGTACATTAGAGCGAAAATACGGCCATTCAAAGTCGGAATTTTGATCGAAAACCGGACAATGTGGCTCGAGTGGCGCGCGCAAATTTGCCAAACGTAATTTTGAAACCTTGTCATAAGCTGACAGGAAGATATATTCGATTTGATAGTGTTTATTAGGTATTGTAACTAATAGGTAGATTAATTGGATGCATAATTTCGAATATTAAACGTATTTGAGTTGTTTTCTTGATTTTTCCATAAAATCAAGAATTTTAGAGATCTTATGCATAAATGGATATATTTGCAAGTCCAGTGATGAGATATGAACTTCAATCAGCATATAAGATATTTTGTAGCTTATCAAAACCAAATCAAATTTTAAGAAAGATACTCTGTGTCACTTTAACCCTGTTCGGGCAGTGACCCAACCTGCCCCGGCCCAACCTGCCCTAAAGGGTAACAATATATTATTGTTTATTATTTTTAATCGATCTATTTGCTTATTATCAGTTGGTTTTATCAGTACAATAAAACTAGATAGATCTGTATTGTCCAAACAATATCTGCCAATAGTGCAACTGAATAGTTCATTAGTTATATGGACGAGAATATGGTACTTTCGATGGAAAACCAGGGGAGATTGTTTGATTTCCTTATTACACACGTGCGTCACCTGTTTCAAATGAGGTTCTGATGGAAGTCTAGGGTATTCAAAAATTAGGAACGTGTTTAAAACGGAAATGAAGTTTATTGTAAAAGAGAAAAATGAGGTGACCAAACCTGCCCCGGTCTCCCCTAGTGTGTACGCGAGGACGTTCGCTGTTACTGATTTGTCACGTGACTTTAAATGCGAGAAGCGAGACATTCAAGCACATTTTTTTGTCAATTTTATGCGATTACGAACATTTTATGAACGATTATCAACTTTTAACTATCGATTACTTCATAAACAGTTATCTGTGCACGAACGTATGAAAGCAAATAGAAGATGGATTTAACTGATTTTTTGCAAACTAACAAATAAGTAACTGTCTGTCAAAAATGCCGTCTATCGCCGATCTCTCACGGTACATTTTGCCTACATTAATAGTAGGGGAGACCAGGGCAAAGCGCAAGCGTTATTTCTTCAAAACTATCGACAAATGGAGTAATTTGTCATTACCAACGAATGAAAGTAACCACAATGAAGCGTTATGACCAACGCTGGAATCATTTGTCTGAGTTGTGGACGCAGAATTTCAAATATTCTAAAAACGCGATTTTACTATAAGGAACGGACATGTCTCAAATTCAAATAGAAACACAAAACGGAACAATGAACTCTCGTGCACATGTAACATGAATTGGTATCATTAATTCATTGAATATTGAAATTTGTAATAACTTGCTTTAAGGATTTTCTAACAAATGCTACCCTTGATGGGGTAAAACGCGCCGGGGGAGCGCTTTGCCCCGTGTGTTATAAAATATATCTTTTTGTTTAACATATTGGTGTAAAAGTTATTATTTTACATTTCTTAAGCAAATAATGTAAAGGAGAACTATCATTTTCATATAAGCCCCTGTAGTCACAACCCATCGTGCGTGCAATTCGTTCGTACGTTTTTTGGGGAGGCCACGGTCGCTACGTTTTTCTGAAAACGTAGAGTGGATTTATCAAGAACAGAGAGGGAGTTTGTCAACGCACGTCAAACGCACGTCGTACGTACGTGGCCGTCGACACGTCTTGCAGTGAGGAGCTGCGTGCATCGTACGATGCGCACGTGCTACGTGCGTGTGGCGTGCGTACAACGTGCGTGTGATGTGCGATTGTCACATTGTCGTACGGGGGCCGTGCATCTCACGTACAGTGTCCTTACACCACGCACGTTGTAAGTGCGTGCGAGTGCAATGAGGTTTTTTCCCGCCCGATTGACAGGTGCTTGGTACACATTGTCAGATGTGCTGGCGCCACAAGATGCCGCCCATTCCATCGCTCCGGGTCCTGATGCTGCAAGAGCAACTTCAGATGGCAGCACGTGCTTACTCGGTACGTTGTACGTGCTTACTCGGTTCGAGCGACGTGAGTTTTCTTTAATTATTTGATAGTTAAACTTTAGACGTGCCGAGTAAGCACGAACTACGCACGTACAACGCACGTTGTACGCACGTGCAACGTGCGTCGTTCGTAGAGAAAGTGTGAGTGGGTAAGCTTGAAAAAAACGCACGATGTCGGTGCGTTGTGCGTGCGGTTGTCGTACAGGGCACGCACGTCGATCGTACGGAGGAAAATTCGCAGCCCGTTCGTAGACTGCACGCAGCGAAAGTTCTGCATGCACTTAAAGTTCTACGACGAGTCTGCGTGCTCCAAATTTGTCCAAAATCGGTACGGCGTCGGTACCGAGGACGCACGAATTCCCCAATTTACCCCACGTTTTTGTCGGTAGACAGCACGCAGCTGCACGTACGACGGGTTGTGACAGGGGCTTAAAAAAAACAGCATGCTTCTGTATTTTATAAAAAAGAAATATGCCATTTTACTTAAAGGGGTTTGTTTTGTTAAAGAATGACAAGTAACAGTTACAAAAACATATTTTTCTGTTGTTTTTAAGATAATGAAAATATAATTAATTGTATATTACTGTTCAACCTTACACGATATGCAATTTATGCCGTTATGACAAGTTCGACACAAAATAGATGATGTGGATTCTTTAATTCGTCCATATAACCAATTCATTTCTTCTTTGCGTTTATGTATTACTGGTTCTGATAGTCATTGGCCTACATTATTAACACTTTCGAGTGTGAAATGTACATTTACCAACCGTAATGTTATTTGGTCATTGAGAATGTTGAACATGTAGGTCCCGGACATGTTAAGGAATATTTTGCGCATTCTTGCATATATTGCCAACCCTTATGTTAATTCTATCCTTCATATGGTTTAATAGTTGCCTTGCATTATCAAGATGATAGCTTTTGATTAGTATTGACTGATTATATGTGCGTAATATCTATTATATTCTGTGTTGATTTTCACATGGGGCAAAGCGCCCAGGGGATAGAGCCCCCTAAAGCGCGTCCCCTAAGTCAAAATACATTTACGTAAATATATCCTTATGCCAAAATGGTAGATAAAAAAAGCATGTGCCATGTTACAGTCTATCCGAGAAGTATTAGAGACAGTGTGCAAGTTGCGCTCTGTACATGCCAGGGTGCCCACTAGACGCACCTATATGTTACGGGGCGCGCTCTGTACATGCAAGGGTGCCCACTGGACGCACCTATATGTTACGGGGCGCGCTCTGTACATGCCAGGGTGCCCACTAGACGCACCTATATGTTACGGGGCGCGCTCTGTACATGCCAGGGTGCCCACTAGACGCACCTATGTTACGGGGCGCGCTCTGTACATGCCAGGGTGCCCACTAGACGCACCTTTATGTAACGGGGCGCGCTCTGTACATGCCAGGGTGCCCACTAGACGCACCTATATGTTACCGGGCGCGCTCAGTACATGCCAGGGTGCCCACTAGACGCACCTATATGTTACGGGGCGCGCTCTGTACATGCCAGGGTGCCCACTAGACGCACCTATGTTACGGGGCGCGCTCTGTACATGCCAGGGTGCCCACTAGACGCACCTATATGTTACGGGGCGCGCTCTGTACATGCCAGGGTGCCCACTAGACGCACCTATATGTTACGGGGCGCGCTCTGTACATGCCAGGGTGCCCCCTAGACGCACCTATATGTTACGGGGCGCGCTCTGTACATGCCAGGGTGCCCACTAGACGCACCTATGTTACGGGGCGCGCTCTGTACATGCCAGGGTGCCCACTAGACGCACCTATATGTTACGGGGCGCGCTCTGTACATGCCAGGGTGCCCACTAGACGCACCTATATGTTACGGGGCGCGCTCTGTACATGCCAGGGTGCCCACTAGACGCACCTATATGTTACGGGGCGCGCTCTGTACATGCCAGGGTGCCCACTAGACGCACCTATATGTTACGAGGCGCGCTCTGTACATGCCAGGGTGCCCACTAGACGCACCTATATGTTACGTTCTGTACATGCCAGGGTGCCCACTAGACGCACCTATATGTTACGTTCTGTACATGCCAGGGTGCCCACTAGACGCACCTATATGTTACGGGGCGCGCTCTGTACATGCCAGGGTGCCCACTAGACGCACCTATATGTTACGCTCTGTACATGCCAGGGTGCCCACTAGACGCACCTATATGTTACGGGGCGCGCTCTGTACATGCAAGGGTGCCCACTAGACGCACCTATATGTTACGGGGCGCGCTTTGCTCTAGTCTGTCCACTTTATAAAAAAATTGTATGATGTATAAATTGCTTTTATAATAACTGCAAGCAATGGCGAAATTTCAAGGTATGGCACTGTGTGAATGTTTACTAAACTGTTGTCAAAGTTTTATCGTGTATTTTCATTGCTCAAGTTTTCGGTGTCCGGTATGTCACCGATCATGTTTTATACATGACTTTATGTTGAAAGTTCACTGCAGAAGAATACATAATCTGAACTTAAACACAGTTCCTCGCACTAAGTCAGTGGAAGTGTAGGCCTACTGGTTGTCTTCCCCGATGAATCAAATGCAATATGGGATATTCTGATCGATATTTACGAAAATAATAATTTAATTTCAAAATCTGCATTTGCCATTAAAGGGAGAATCCTATCAGGGTATTTATTGTGGAAATGAAATTCAAGGGAACATTTGAGTTTATACATATAATGCCATCTGTACATGATTATATCACAACCAAGTTGAAACAGGTTACTGGGAGTGACAAATTTGTTGATTCATATTTGTAAACTTGATAAAGTAGAGCTACAAGTGAATTTCGTTCCACAAAAATGCCGCGATAGGACTGTCCCTTTAAGCAATTACAATAGGTCACCACTGAATGAATAAATACCATAGCAAATCAAAAGCACTATATCGGAATCTAAGAGTTCCCAATTTGTTAATGCGTTAACTTATGTTTGATAGCGCGTTTGCATATGGAACATACGTATCTTAGATAAGTGATGACGTCATAATTGTTGTTATGAGTTCGTGTCTGTGACGTTGACCTTTCCAGTTTATGACGTCATCACTTCGAGAAGGAATTTGTTTGTATATTTCATGATAATGTCTGACGACAACAAGTCAGCGCTGATAGCCACTAACGAACTTCACAGGAAGCTTGACAGTCTTGAGAAGAGAGCAGCTCGTCTGTCAGATCAGTATGACACACTCATTGCCAGGGCGGACTTCCTAGAGAGCGCCACAACCACATACATGTCACGCATAGCACAGGAGCAACGGGTGGCCACAATAGTCGAGCTGTTGATGAGAAGGGACAACAGATCAGCCATATTGCTAGATTATGTATGGGTCTTCTTTGAATCAGTTCTCAGAAAAGTCCAGAATGTCGGAGTTTCAGTGTCAAATCTGAGCGAACTTTGGTCCGGACTGCAGGAAAAGAACACGCATGACGTTTTCAACGCGACGATTGAGAAACTTGGATTCACTTGCTCTGAACACCGTGCGTTACTCCAAGTGTTTGAGGTGGTTCACGACAAACAACTGTCCACCCAGGCAAACAAGTGTCCTACTGATGAGATCATGCGACGGCAGCAGAAAGAAAGTCTGGAACACGACGTGAACGATTCTAAAGTGGCCAGTGTGTTCCTGTACCTACAGATTCAGGACGAGCTGCAGTCGAGTATGCGAGCCTGTTTACGACGTGTGGTGGCCGTGGCCCACTCAGGACTCATGGGAGCAGAGGACCAGGAGACCACGCTTCATATAGGCAGCTTGACCGCGCCAGGAATCGTGTCAAGATTCCTGACAGGATCCAAGGCCGATAAAAGTGCCTCCGTGCCTGCCAAAAGCATTTCCGCCATAAAGTCTTCAGATCTGCAGCTTGAGTCACCGGCAGACGTCCGGAATACGAAGAGCGACCAAGGCTGCTCGATCCTGGACTCAAGCCCGACAACTGACCTTTGTGTCATGTCAGATGGAATACAGAATCTGACGCTGTGCACTGCCAATGATAGTGGAGTTGGACGAGATGGAGAGAATGTCAGAACCTCCGTCTACTCTGACTCATCTATGACTGAGGACGCTTCCGGCATGCAAATGGAGTAAAACAAATTGTCTGTGCCGGAACCTGAACCAGAAACTGTAGAATGTCAGCAAGGGCTTCATTCTTCCGTCATTAATCATTTTTTTAAATCGTGTCTTGAGAATTTTGATAGCACGTTAAAAGGTTGTTGTTACATTGTAATCATTATGTATGCAAGTCATAAACCTTACATACGGAGGAAGTGTTATTTAGATGCGATCCCAATTTATTCCCATAAACATCCTACAATCTGAATTTAGTTTTTCTTAGTGGTATAATTTCTCGATTCTTATCGGTAACGTAATTTAAGACATATATTTAAACAAGGTTAAATACATGCGTTGAAAGGAAATATTACTAGTATTTTACTAGCACGTAAAAGGTGAGCGTGATTTTGACTTCGGCACAACAACACTTAGGCCTACAGTTATATCCATTGAAGGTGTCCTACACGTTTCCTATAAAGATCAGCATTCTCTTTTGCATTCGTAAGCAAGTTTTAGATTTCCAAAATCCCAGCGTAGAAGTCCGGTTGTTGGCCCTCCAATTTTGTGAATGGCGAAACGGGCGAGTTGATGAGCTGTTGGTATGGTCATTGCTGACGGTGTTGCCAGACTCCGAGGGTGTGGGTTCGAATCCCGCATGGGACTCGGTCCGAAAAAGTACTAGAATATGTACTTTTCAAGATAGTGTAATCCCAAATATAACATTGTTAGATTTTAAATATATTTCTTTCTTAAATATGTTGATACTGTCGAACCCATATGAACTGTGGACTGAAGTTATTACATTATTTTCTTTCTTTTCAAGGAAATTTTAGAAATTTTGTTTCAAACAAACTCAACAGTAATTTAATAACTTTCAGTTAATCTTAAATGATAAAATTAAAACATTCTGCTTTATCATGTTGAATCTGCTTTTTCTGTTTGAAATATACACCTTAAAAAAATATTTTAACTTTTTTGTTCATAAACGATGTGAATATGTGGTAATGTTAGGAGAGTTTAAACATATTTACATTCTCGCCTATAAAACGTATTGCTAATGACATTTCTTCAACAAAAAAAATCTTGTTTACATTTAAAGAAATTATGACTGAAGTTGTTAGTTTTTCTACCCAAAATATATCAGTCTTCATGCGATATTACAATCATCCGATATTGGTATATCAATTCTTTACTTGAACGCTTCTCTTTGGTTTAAAACGGACTCCTTCATAAGGCAACTTTGATTGAATGAAAAACTTTGTTTAGGGTCATACCCCAGCAAACATGACGTAACTGGGCCAGTACTGGTTTCATACTGGCTGATAAAGTTGGTAAAGGCATACAGGCTAACGATACAGAGCCAGTATTGGTCCAGTATCGGCTTTCCTGAATTGGGCCACTTATGGCAGAAAAACTGTAATGGTCCATTACTGGCAATACGGTACTGGACTACTGTACTGGCTCACTACTGGCCCAGTAGAGGCATATCACTTCCTGTCCATAAGCATTATGGGATATCTTAAAAGGGCCAGTACTGGTCCATAACTGGCCCAGTATGTGGTTCCATACTGGCCCAATTCTGGCATGCCATTTCCTGTTTGGAATTCTGGGTATTATTTAAACTGTCGTCTGCATTTGGGAGTTTACAGGGGAAGACAACATTCAGGTATCCCTTAAATGTGAGTTAAACTTGTAAAATTTAAGATGATTTTACTTGATTTTAATTAATCTTTAATACACCCTGTAATGTCTATCTAACCGTAGTTTTGTTTTATAGAAAAGGTTTTGTTGTTTGATGTTTTGATATCATGATAACAATAACCATATTTGTAAGTCAAATCACAAGTTCTTGTAATGGCATAAGTTGTGTATGTTTTCTTAGTAGGTTTGCTTGACAAAAATAAATTTTTTTATGTTTTATACCAAAAGGTTTGATAGTTCCTTTGACAATCAAATGTTAATCTCAGATTTGGAAAAGTAAAGTTGATTACTTTTATCGGTACATGTTTACATAACATATTAGCAATTACATAAATGAATGAGTAATCAAAATCAGAATGATTTAATAAGCCTTGACATCTTTAGTATTATAATAATGCTATTTATAGTGTGTATCATAAATAAACAATTTGAAACCATACTGTATACTGTGTACATATGTAAAGGTACCGGGAAAGTTATGGTTGAACTTAAATCAGTCAATACTGGCATGGTATCGTTCTAGTTCTGGAATGATACTGGCCCAGTACTGGTCCATAAAAGGGACAATAATGGCTAACCTCAATTGGGCCAGTATACAAAATTATACTGTTTCAATAATGGCCTGATGCTGGCCAGTACTGGACCAGTACTGCGCCAGTGTGCAAGTTGGTACAGGGCCAGTTATGTCATGTTTGCTGGGACTGTTGTAACTTGAGTTAAACGACAGATACTCAAAACATGATCAGTTGACTTGACAGAAGGATATTGCAAAAACCAAAATCAACTTTCATTCGGAGTATTACTTCACGTTTTTTGACATTAATATGTTAAATAGATAGTATTATATGGGTAATTTCATATCACATTCTGTATCAGCCCGAGAGCTTTAGCTCAAGGGCTGATATTGATCACGGGCTGATACAGAATGTGATATGAAATTACCCATATAATACTATTTTTATCATATATACCGGTACTTACAAAAGAGACACAGAAATAATCATGACATTCTAAAACTTTAATTCATTACAATAACATGAGTAGCTGATTATGTCAATTACGCTTACGTTTTAAAACCGACACATACCGATAGTCAAAGCTCCTGAGCCTATGTCTCTTGCGACTTTTGAATTCATTTCCGAAATGGAAAATTAATATGTATCAAGCTGACAAATCCACTAGTGACTGCAGCGTTTTCTTTGCAATGTCGGCCACGTTCAAACGTCAGCTGTACAAAGGAAGACAACTCTAAATGCCTCGCGACTTCGATCTATTTTTTGAGTTCGTTTCCTAGGGTTCCAGGTTCAAGTCCCTTGACGACGGGCTGATACAGGTTTTTGCCCTTGACGGGCTGATACAGGTTATCTGCCCTGCGGGCTGATACAGGGTGCTTGACGAAGGGTGTATCATACATTCAAAATCTCTGTATTTATAAGCAAGTATATGATAAAAATGTATGTCAGTATTTGCCACTAACATGCCAATGGCCTCCCTCCTTTCAGGATTTTACCAAATGATTATTCATAGTTTGAAAGCCCTCAAAGTGACATGGTGACCTTGAAAATAGACTAAGTTTCCAATTGTCAAATAATATCTGTGTATCAAGGAGTCTGTAAGTTTCAGCTTTCTAGGGCTTTTGGTTTTTGGAGAAGAAAATTAAAATAGGTTTGAAGGGCGTGGCCCCTAAAAAAAACGAAGGTATAAATTATAATCCTCACTAGTCAAGGAGTCTGTACACAAATATTCAGCTTTCTAGGCCTTATGCTTCTGGAGAATAAGTCAAAAATGCACAAAGTTTACGGACGCCGGACACCATGCCATGCCATAAGGCTAGATCAGCTAATAAAAAGGAGCCCTTAACAATCCTTAGTTTTGCTGAAGCATCTGAACTTGCCAACATTTTCTAGACTTAAGAAAGCTCCTTTTAATATGTTTTGCTTTAGGGTCTGGATAAGAGATAAGATGTGAGCAATGTTTGAAGACATTGTGTTCAACAGTTCTCCACTGACATATAGACACTACTGAAGACAATGTTCCAAGTCAGCGCGGGCAAAAAGTAGGCAATGTTATCAGATTGAACTTGAAATGGGATTCAAAAATGTTCAAATCAACATTTACACCTTTAGAAGAATGTGTTACAAAGCTGAAGGTACAAGCCAGAATGACTGCCATAACAACTCTACTTAAAATTAGGCATTAACAACAGAAAGAAAAAAAGAAAAAGAACATTTAACATAAACTTGATCATAATTTTATTCTTTTTTAATGAACATTGATAATGACCTGACAAATGAAAGTTGCATGGTCATCAAAAGACAATATGTAAAAAGCTAAAGAATAAATAACAGCATGTTTTATTTTCTCGATACCAGAGGTTCATGGAGTTTGACTTAGCTTCTGACTTACTTGTCTTGTTGTCTATTGACATGATATAGTGTTTTAGTTGGCCTGAGGGCTATCTATCTACCTATCCATGTGACCTCTCAGTTATCATAACCCTTCTTGGCAGATACAGTACACATGTAGAAATACATGTACAACACTATCCCTAGGACAAGACAGGCATATCTATCATCAAGTATTGTATGAACAATAACTTCCGAAAAAATATTTGTTCATATTCTTATCTTGTCTTTGTTGTATATGTTGGTCTCATTCTTAAATGTTGATATATTAATATCAGAAGTCAAAAGGGTGAGATTCTATTTATTCATCAATCCAAATTCAATTTTTATTTCTTTTCAAAACTGAATGTAGGTATATCTATACACTCACCACTGCCATAACATTTGTACAGATCTCATTACTAGACTATGTAAAAGCTTTATATGACGTCTTTAGGCTACAAGACTTGTTCACATTTGTCATGCACTCAAACAATGAGAAAAGTACAGAAGTTCTTTAAAACATTCATGGGCATAAAAAAGTTCCAAATTAATAATAAATTTTGAAATAAAGATAGAAGCTTGTAACTTTGCTTGGAGCAAAGATATAAGTGCATGATGTACAAAGATTATTGACAGTCAGGGTTTGGATATGGCTATGACAGTAATGGCCTTTCTTCTTTAACCTGGACAGCAAAGAACACGTGAACATACATAAACCAAGACAAAAAGGGAAACTTTATCAATGAAGCGCCTTAGAGTGGCTTTTTGTTAAGCCATATAGGGCGCTATACAAATTTTGTATATTATTATAATGAAGCAAATACAATAAATCATTTTAATCCTCTGCTTAAGTCTATGTGAACAGATCGTGTTCTAAGGGACTGTTCTATTTGACTGTTTAATGGACACAAAATTAAATGTGAAATTGCCATATATTAAAAAAAAATTTGAATAAAAATTATTGTCACAAAAAACCCGCTGTGCTTTGATCAATTTTACTTTTAAATGAAAATATAATATTTTGTAATGATAGAATATGCAAACATTTACAAATGATTAGGGGTAAAACAAGGCCTTGATATGCCACAGTACTCAGTGAGACTTGTACCTATGGCCAAGACAGACACACAACGTTAGTCTAACCTCACATGGACTAGGAAACATTCATTCAACCAGCCAGAACATGACTTGCACAATAAACTTAGGCAATGTTGTAAACAGATACATTCCTTGAGATACTTCAAAGATGACTTACCGGTACATACAAAGGTCACTTCTAGGATCATTCATGCACAAACTAAGATGGTTCAAACATAATGTTTTCCACAAACAAAGATTCAGATACTAAGACATGAGTCACATACACAGGGCATCACTTACATTAATCACATATGCACAATACTTGAAGGTGATTGACGTTCCACAAAACTACAAAGACACGATATCTCAAACCTAAAATTCATCGCCCTACAAGAAATTACCATTTAATCAGAAGTAATATTTACTTTCTTCAAAACCAAAGTGAATGTTTAAAAAAAAAAACTTCAACTTGAGTATTAAATCATGTGATTAATGCATTTCATTCATCATTTGTTTCTACATTAGCAAAATGTGTTTGGTATCAAGTAATGTTTATAGTTTTGTATTGATGAAGAAGGTGACTGGCTGACTGACTGACCGCCCATTAAGACACAGAGGGAAGCAGGGAAGGAGGGGGCCCGACAGAGTTGATGTGTTGAGTGACAGTCTCTCGAGCAAGTTGATGTGTTGAGTGACAGTCTCTCGAGCAGTTGATGTGTTGAGTGACAGTCTCTACAACAGTGTTGATGTGCTGGGTGACATCCTAGTGCAGCTCTTTCACATCCTGCTCATCCTTCGTGTGGTTAGCGTTCTCGTCTACAGTTTCGTTCAGCTCGTCCTCTCTGCAGGAACATAACCACATCTTACACAGAAGAAACAACAGCCAACATTCAATATCAGTTATAGGGCATCAAGAAAATACTTGTCTTAGTTAATAGGGGCTGGGATGTGTTCCTGCGTTTACCTGAGTTTGATGTTTATGTCAAAACCCTTGTCCATGGAGAGTTTGATGAGTGGGGTTGAGCTGCGCGAACTGCCCCCACTGTCAGACATGCTGTCCATTACACTCAGCCTTGACATCTGACCGTCCGCTGTAACATGCACAAGAATTAAATTAATAATATAAGCATCAGACCTGTTAATCACTTAAATTCAAATTGTGGAATCAAGGTCCAGGGGATGGGGGGGAATTTTGAAAATCAGTTATAGATTCAAATCAATCCACCCATCCTGCCCTAGGGTAAAACATCACTTTTTCATTGTGACGTCACCTAATAAACGATGCTTTGACGTCACGCTTCACCTTTGATGTCACAATCTCTACGGGTCGGCGGCGGTTAGTCCACCTATTCTGAGAAGTAATTTTTGAATATTTCCTTTAATTTTGGGACCACGGTAATAAACAGAATATTATATTCGTGCCCATGACATACTATGTTTACGACACCCGTGCCTAAATATCAGTATATCCCTCGCTCTCGCTCGGGAAATAGAGGATATCTGTCTTTTTTGGACTAATACCATGTTTATCTTATCGAGTGAGGTAGAAAGGTTATATTTTCACAAGTAGCGCAGCCACGAGTTAAAATATTTAACTTTTCTACCGTATATTACAATGTATACAGCGACCTCGTACATAGGGCGACCCCCTTTCTCAGCCCCCCAAATTGCTGCCAAAATCATATATCTCATTAATAAGGCGACCCCCCTTCTAGCAGGTCGTTGAAACAGTCGACATGACAGACAACTTGTTGACAAGATTGCGTAAGGGTAAATTTAGGTCGGTAATTTTTAAGTGAAATGTCATGTGTAATTAAAAAATAAATAAATTACCTACGATGTTTGTTATTTTATTCAATGATTTATCATTTGCTTCTGATAACAAGCAAGCCTACAGTCAACAAACTCCCATTACTGTGTCATGTTTTGTTTTCATAATTCTCATTCAGAAATCTAAACAAACGTTCAGTCAAAGTACTGGTAATGCTATATTTGTTTCAAGCCTTTTCATTGGTTAAAAGAACGGAAGTTGTAATAGTGCATCAATCAGAAAATCTAACACAAATTGCAAAAAAAGCCGGTGTAGAGAATAATTGCTGCCTAGTAAAAACTGAGTTATACATCGCCTTCATAATTGATAAAATAATTTGGGCAGCATAAGTTTTGTTAAATATATGCATAGAAAAAAATATTATCACAATATCAGTCATCAAAACAATGTTAATTGATAAATTAATCATTATAAATTTATTGTTATCTTTAATTATGCCAAGTTATTTCATCACGAGGTTCTATCTCGTATGACACCGACACTAACATAACATGTTATAGGCAAGCAAACACGTGTTGAATATTTCCTTTGGTCCAGTACATGGATATTTTTATTGATAAGTTATTTTGAATTTTCATTCTTATTTCTCTCTATATTTTCATTTAAAATGAACATTTAGACAAAGGTATTTTATTTTACAAGATTAAATTTGAGATGACATCGATGATTGTGTAATGGACATCCGGTGTAAACATTGACTCGTTTGACTTGTTGGGTTGGCAGATACCCCTCACTTGGCCTCTAGTTTTTGACCTTGTCTATTAGGCGACCCCCTTCTTTGACCTCCCAATTTCTGGTATAAAAAACTCGCCTTATAGACTGTAATATACGGTACCTCACGAGATGAGATAAACATGGTATTTGTCAAGAATTGACCGATATTCTATTTATTATATGATGAAATCCTTCTAAGTACGTCAAAAAATGCCAATTTCATGTTGAGCAGCCGCTTTGAAGAGCCCGTCACCGCGGTAACAGTGTGACGTCATAGGAGACTTCATGACGTCAGACCATTGTTACATGACGTCAAACTCTTGAACTTGACGTCACTAGAGTGGTGATAAAGTTTATCACCACTCAGTAGAGTGACGATAAAGGTTATCGCCACTGCAGCCAGATAGAGGGTTTATTTCACTGATAGAACAGAGTAACTTACCCTCAATTATATAATAAAAGCTGATATTTAGCCACTCGTGTCGTAAACATAATATACTGAAACACTTTGATAACGCAACACTAACTTTTGAAGATAAATAAAAAACATCGATGAAGGTGTAAGGAAAGTAAATAAAAACACATTCTTATGAGATGTTGCAACATGTATGGGCCACATTTTGGGTCCGAACCCATGCCATGTTTCTGGAAATGGGGGCGTATGCACAAAACGCAACTGTCATTCGTAACTCTTGTTACCTGGATGGCATCTGTTTCTTGCTTTGCACGTGCATACCCTGAACCTGGTTGCATAAAAGGCCATGGAAAGCAGATGCCTGTACTTAATTTCAGTAATGCCACGGTTGAGTGAAAATCAGAGGGAGAGCTATTGGGATTCACCTTGCAGACTCCAGTTCGCATTGCAACATCGGCTACAATCACCCGGGTTCGTCCACCGTTGGATATTCTCGGACGAATCCAGGTTTTGTGTGTCCTTTGCAGATGGTAGACAAGGTGTTTACAGGCGTTGAAATGAACGGTTTCAAGGGCTTGTGTACGAGAACGGGATCGATTCGGGGGTGGAAGTGTGATGGTGTGGGGGCTTTTTTTTAAATGGGTTTAGGAGTGACCTTATCGTTGTTCAAGGTGCACTGACGGCACAGCGGTATGTTGACCTGATTTTGAGGCCAGTTCTTATTCCACTTTTACACCGCCACAGACGTGAACGGTTACCGTTGTTGTTTCAACATGACAATGCTCGACCCCACACTGCCATATTGACACGTAACTTTCTACAGCAAGCAGGAGTGAATGTTGTCAACTGGCCTGCTGTCTCTCCAGATCTCAATCCCATCGAGCATCTGTGGGATGAACTGGGTCGTCGAATCCGTCAACGTCAACCGCCGCCACGTGACGTTAATGGTCTGACCATAGCCCTGCAAGAGGAGTGGAGGAACATTCCTCGAGCATTTGTTTGACGTCTGTGCCAGTCGATGCCACGTCGTCTCCGTGCTTGTGCTAATTGACGGCTGATGAGGGGGTATGTGACTTACTTGTGACCGCATGCTGACAAAGGTTAAGTGACAGTCTCAATTTGACATGTTTTCAACGTGCAAATGACAATGAATTGAATATGAAATAAAATTATCTGAACTTATGTTTTGTCTTCTAATTAGGTGTTTTCAAAGTAGGAGTTGCGTTTTCAAAGCGTTTCAGTATAGTATGTCATGGACACTCATATAATATCCTCTATGTGTGTTTTTAACCTTATTGATTACATAGCTTTTTTTGTACAGCCAGACGATGCTAAATGTGTATAAAATCAACCCGAAATATTAAAGTGAGAGAGCCTGACCTGTGATTCTGCCGGACTCTGAGGCGAGTTCCCACTCTAGCTGGTGCAGTGTCTCCATGTCCTCCTGGTTGCAGTCCACGTCCACCTCATCATAGCGACTCAGGTCCTCCCCCTCCATCACTGCAACACACACGCTCAGTTCATACCTCGCACCTTGCTCCCCCTCCAAACAGCTGTAATAAGCTCAGCTGGTAGGGCACACTCATCACCCGGTGGAACCGGTTTAGATATCGATCCCTTCAACCTCTTTAGAAATAAAGTATTCCTTAACATCTTGTTGCAATAAAGTATAATTTTGCCCCGAACTATTATTGTTACAGCACAAGGCTCAAGGTTTAATGTTATAATAGTTCAGAATATTTTTACTCCAAAATAAACATACACTAAGTAAATCACAATGACAACTGACAATGAATTGAAAATCTTTGACCAGGGCCATGATCGATGATGTCATAGCACAATTTTTGCTCACATAATGGACCATTGATTAAACTTTACTTTATTGTGGAATTAATGACTGTAAATGGTGCCTTTGATCTTTATCGAAACACTAATGAAAGATATTAAAGAGGTGGGCTGTTGTTGCTTCCTTGTTTAAGACTGTAGGGACAGAGCAATGCTGTAAAAGTGAAAATCGATCTCATTTTAATACACTCACTTCTGAGACCCTAATAGCTCTAGGACCCATAAAATATATATGTTGGAAATAGTGATCAAACACACCACTTCAACTGATTAATACAGAAAAAGTAATTAGTTTTTTACGGTATCATAATTCCAAAATTAACAAGCAGACTTTGTCATCAACATCCCCTGCCAATTGGCCTTCATGAAGAGCTCCCAACATTTCTATATCAGAATGCAAAAACACAGAACATGGATTATTACTCTATAAAAACTAATCGTGCGCTTCTGATTTTCAAACTCCATCAAGGTATTCTTACTTTGAAGAAACACAGCAAATTTAGTTATCCTTTCTTAAATACCGGTAGTTGCTAAGTAAAGCTGCCTCCCTTATACTCAGACCGATGGACACACCGACAGACAAAGCCCAAACTTATATCCCCGTTCTATTTGTGGCAGGGGACTTTGTGATGCAGCTACCTATTCTTGATGTGCGTCCGGACTGCTTCCCTGGTGACCGCCTGTCTGTGGAGGTAGGTGTGTGGCTGGCCCGACTGGACGTCTGACTGCTGGTCAGACCCTCTACAGGACTCTCGCACCTGCACCCACACACAACAACATGCTATCACAAATGGTCAAGACAACTCCAGCTGCTAATGCTCTCATAAGGCATGCCCACAACTCATGTAAGTTCCTTTACTAACAATCCACTCCGAATAATGATTGGTGCTAAAGCAGCTCCAAAATTAAGCCTTTCATAAAGATTAAGATAATACATGTACTCCGCTAACTGATCGCAGAATAATCTACAAATACTAAATAATCCAACCATGCAATATTATCTCGACTTGCACGGCAATGTCAGCTTACCATTGGTTGAAACTGATCACCTGTCATGTGTATATAACTGGGTCATGCGCTCCCCTAGTAACAAGTAACAACGTAGCGTCAGTTCAGTATGGCAACGCTCATTTGCTGTAACATCATATGCATAGTGAAATTCCCTGTACATGCTGAAGTCATCTATACACATGTAATCACTTTAACTGTTATCCAAATGAAAGATTGGTCAATAGACTTGTTAATGGCCTGTCAGTCTGTTCACTCGCAGCAATGTTACAAACCAGTTAGCTCAAGATTCAAATTATTTATACAGAATACTGATCTATGAACATCAATTAAAGTTAAAGGTCATGGCTGACTCTTTATTGAACTCTCAAACCAACCTGTACATTCTGCAGTGATGCCTGTATTATCAAGACTCTGAAACTATCAAAGTCATTCGCCCCCTACTCTACAGTCCGCGATGTAATACAGATTAAAAGGCAACTTCAAATTCCAAGGTGGTGCAAATGCGGATGGTCATGTTGTCAAACAATCAAAATCTAGCAAAGCCAGAATTAATCTGTATATTTTCGTAAATCTGCAATTTCCGTCTAGTATCGCTCATGGTACTGACTATACTTTTATTCATTAACATGATCGTATAAAAATGAGAGGTGTTATGATACAGTATCGCATTGCAATATATTGGTCCACAATATATCGTATCGTTTGGAGGATGCATATCCTGATACTTGATCTAGATGCTGAAAACTGAGATAGAGATTCAAACAATACTTATATTGCAGACAAGAACATCTCCTAATACTTTGAAGTTACTGATCATAATGCAATTACATCAAACCAAGTAAATTTAAATTTTTGCACAAAAATAATTCATCCAAATATTTTGTGAAAAGATTATGTAAGATATGTGTATTGGGATATGTATTGTTTTGCAACCCCCATATCAGGATACACACAGAGTATTAAAGAGGAGCAGCTTAATGATTGCTACCTGTCGGGATGCTGCTGCAGCTGGGAGCTGTATTTGTAGGAGATGACGGTCTCCCTCTGTGTCCCTGACCCTGACTGGTCCTGCAGGGGAACACTCTCCCCAAGACTGCTGTCGGGTCGCCACGACCTTGGAGCCATCTGGTACACTGCACACAAAGCAAACAAGAGGTCATGGTAATGTGCATGTTCTTTAGGCTTCTACACACACATATATAACATTAATATGGAAATAAGGGTGTTTTTTAACATTTTTCATTGAGGAAAATATTCTTGTCATTTGGCAAAAAAATAACACAAATTTTAAATGTACAGGGCAAACTGACACCACCTGAAGTCGCTCGAACTAAATCAGACACTTTTGATATGAGCTGACGCAATTATATGTATAATATCTGAAAGCTATTTGTTTAAAATGTATTTTTTTTCAATCTTGATCTATTTCTTTCGATACACATTTATTATCTTACATATTTTGTAATTGTTTACGCAAAGTTCAGGGAATGTAGGAATGCCATTGTATTTATTTAAACAAGCTGTGTTTGCAAAACACTGATGCCCCCACGCTAAGGTCAAGGTCATGAGGTCAAAAGTTATGATCTCGTGTGAAAGGTCTTATCAAGATAGATGGACATGTGAAACCTCAAAGGTCTATCTCTATCCAATCACACAAGTTATGGCCAAGGATAAAGTTTTCAAGGTCAAGAGGTAAACAATTATGACCTCATCTGAAAGGTTTGGATTGCGTTTGCGTGAACAACACTCATGGGTCGAGCGATAATGAAAACAAATAACAAATAAACAAACCAAATAACATAGTATTTCAATTGATCAATATTATATTTGGTATTTGCAAAACTAATATCTGACAGAATCGTAAATATGTGCTTTTCATTTGGACAGTGAATCGTAGGCCTACAACAGGCCAAAATATAAAAACAATAGATCTAACACTTACTCCAGTTACAACTTATCACAAACTAAGTAAAAACCAAACTGGCTGTTTATTGAAACAATTTTCTTCAAGTGACGCGCCTCGGATAAGCTTGTGTTCTTGCGGGTAGGATCCGAATGATACTTCTTGACAGTCAATACATTAAAAAAATCTGTTTGATAACTTCCATTGACAAATTTATAGATGATACATATATTGTAAACAAACGTTTTCAAATAAACATAAATTTACGAAATCGTTAACAAACCATGAATATTTGATCTGCTTAGGTACAATTTACAAACAGAAGCCCGCAGAAAAGCTGATCTTTTTCATTGATCGGTAAACAACAGAAACGTTTAAATTTAAAAACAAATTTTTTAGCTGAATTGTGCACATCGTGATGCAAGCATGAAATTTGGCATGATTGTAGTTTATACCTGTCTTATAACATACAGATCGACACGTAACATTTGCAAAGACTTAAAAGACCTGCTTTTACATACTTGTTACATCATCTTAAAGCTGCATTTCATCAATTGCTGCCAACTCTTGTTCAAGCTCTCCAGCAGAGTTATCGCAAACCCTATTTGGAAGGTTGGTAGTTCAAGAAATCATATTGAGTATTCTATACTCAAATATGAATTCAGCTGTTCTGGTTTGTTTTTTCAAAGATAATGATATGCTTGTTTTAAAAGAGATGCCTCTTTGAGATTGCCCCAGTTTCCAAGTTAAACGTCCATGCCAGACCCAATGAGCGCTATTGAGTTGTTGGCATCTAACCAGGGATTGACCCAAAACATACATTTAACAGCCCTGGTTTGCATATTAAACTCTATAAAACCCATTAAATTCAAATATAATATGGATATTCTTTTATTATATAGTAGTCGTAAAAAGACTGGATGGAAATTGATGACAAACCATTGGTTTGTAGTTCAAGCAGAGTCTTGAAGACCTAAATACTGTTGCGGCAGTCCTAGTTTTAGCGTTATGACTTCTGTAGACCTAACCGTTGAAGATAGAAATACATGCATAGAGAGAAAAATGATCAGTTTTGAATTTCCAACACTGTTATTTATGATAAGTAAGTATTTAATTGTTCAGAATTTTTTTTAGAGCAAAATAAGTGAAAAAATTACTTTTTTTCACTTTTTTACCCAAAAAATGAAAAATATGAAAAATTTGCAAGGCCTCTCGATCTGTATGTTATAAGACAGGTATAAACTACAATCATGCCAAATTTCATGCTTGCATCACGATGTGCACAATTATTTCACTTATCCGCTGGGCTATTAATTGTTATTGTTGAAACAATGATATAATTGCTATCTACAATGATTGTCAACTTGCTATACTACCATGTAGACAATTTACTGTATTTTAGTACAGTTTTCTAAATCTATTCAATATTTGAGCCTTTAATAAGTACCGTATATTTCAATGTTTAAAGGGGCAGTAGCACGTTTTTTGATAATTTTATATTTCAAATGTTTCACTGATAATTGTAAGTTAATTATAAATGTATTATTTTGAAAGTGTCAGAAATCTCATTACACAAGACAATCACCAATAGTCAGAGGACAAAGTATGAAGATTCATATAAAATCAATTGGCGGCCATTTTTGTGTGAACACCTTTAATTCATTTTCTGTAGAAAAAGGACTCACATGGCTAAACTTTACATTAAATATTTGAATTATTACTGCTCCATTTAGTTTTAATACATTGTCTTTCAATTGGAACCATTAATTTTCATTTTCTTGACATCACCTTATGTTCCCCCTAAAAACGTGCTACTGCCCCTTTAAGGCGAGTTTTTTATGCCAGAAATTGGGGGGTCAAAGAGGGGGTCGCCCAATACAAGAGGTCAAAAACTAGAGGCCAAGTGAGGGGTATCTGCCAACCCAACAAGTCAAGTGAGTCAATGTTTACACCGGATGTCCATTACACAATCATCGATGTCATCTCAAATTTAATCTTGTAAAATAAAATACCTTTGTGTATTTATGATGCCCAAATAATTTTATCAATCATAAAAGCGATGCATAACTCAGTTTTTACTAGGCAGCAATTATTCTTTACACCGGTTAAGTTTTTTCAATATGCAATTTGTGTTAGATTTTCTGATTGGTGCTCTATTACAACTTCCGTTCTTTTAACCAATGAAAAGGCTTGAAACAAATATAGCATTACAAGTACGTTGACTGAACGTTTGTTTAGATTTCTGAATGAGAATGATGAAAACGAAACATGACACAGTAATGGGAGTTTGTGGCTGTAGCCTTGCTTGTTATCAGAAGCAAATGATAAATCATTGAATAAAATAACAAACACCGTAAGTAACTTATTTATTTTTTAATTACACATGACATTTCACTTAAAAATTACCGACCTAAATTTACCCTTACGCAATCTTGTCAACACGTGGTCGGTCATGTCGACTGTTTCAACGACCTGCTAGAAGGGGGGTCACCTTATTAATGAGATATATGATTTTGGCAGCAATTTGGGGGGCTGAGAAAGGGGGTCGCCTTATGTACGAGGTCGCCGTGTACAATGAAATATACGGTAGGTCAAGTAACTAAAGGACAAGAGAAAGCACATTAACAAATGTTGTTTTTGGATGACAAAAACTAGCAAACCCCAAAATTTAAATAACATAAATCATATTTAATCTCATCACACACCTGGACTCAATTTGTTAAAACACAACACTGATATCTAATTTGACATTCAGAATACTGAATTATTATCCTTAATTATATCAAATTAATAATCTGTTTGTGATGTTAAATTTTATCTGTGCTAGCATTCTGTGACACTCACGCGTCCCATTGACTGTTCTCTGCATTTGAGCCTTCGTATAAACACACCACAATCCCACAACGCATTGCGATTTTAACCTCCTCGACCTCATCTACTTTTAGACATGTCAATTCGTTTCCAGATTTTGGGCTATAATATCAATAATCATGATCACAAAATTTTCAAAAAAATTGTTTATGCTCTTCGTACTTTTGTTGATTTTTGGTAATTTTAATGAAGGTTTGATAACTCTCGGAGCGTCTCTTTCAAGTTTTTTGGTTCAAATAGACAGACAAACAGGCAAAACCAACATACCCCGAAATATCTGATTCAGGGGCATAAAAAACATAGAGTCATTGGCTCTGTAGCTCATCAGGCTTTTGGGTTTGTTCAATGTGGTTCCCCCCTTAGGAGGGGTCACAGGGTCACCAATGTGCAGTTTAGAATCCCAATTATCTAAGGAGCCTCTACAAAACATTTCAACATTCTATGCCTTGTGCTTCTGGAGAAGTACATGAAAAAAATAGAGCCATTGGCTCTGTAGCTCATCAGGCTTCATTTTAATTTCTGGTATAGGATCCAAAAGTTCAACAAGCCTTTTTTAAGGGCTGTAGGGTCACCACAACTGTAAACCATAATCCTTACACGTCAAGCAGCCTCTTATTTCTAGACCTAATGCTTCTGGAGAAGAAGTAGATGAAAATAGGATGAGGGTGAAAGATTAAAAAATAGGTTTTGGGGGTGTGGCCCTTGTTATGGCCACAGGGTCACCAAAGGTATGAATTATAATCCTCACTAGTCAAGGAGTCTGTATACAAAGTTTGAACTTTCTAGGCCTTTTGCTTCTAGAGAAGAAAATGAAAGGCATGGCCACTGTCAACAAAGCTATAAGTTATTATCCTCACTAGTCAAGGAGTCTGTATACAAAGTTTCAGCTTTCTAGGCCTTATAATCCTTCTGGAGAAGAAGTCGAAAATGTACAAAGTTTATTACGGGCCACAGCTCCTCTAAAGGTATAAATTATAATCTTCAAGGAGTCTGTACTCAAATTTTCAGCTTTTTAGGCGCTATGCCTCTAGAGAAGAAGATGAAAATAGGTTTTAAGGGCGTGGCCCCTAAAAAAACAAAGCTATAAATTATCATTCAAGTCAAGGAGTCTGTATACAAAGTTTCAGCTTTCTGGGCTTTATAATGCTTCTGGAGAAGATCTGGAAAATGCCTTGTTATATTAAAATAATTCTCTCTCCAAGGCTCAAGAATTACAAAAATAATATTACTCGGGAAAGATAATCTGTCATTCCCTGCCACTTAAATTATTGTCTTAAATCCACTTGCATCTATGAAGACTACTACAAGACTTACATCTGTTGCTAACTTTGATGGTGTCTGTGGTTCTAAGAGTGGAGGGGGTGAGGGAACGCTCCTGGGGGTGGGGCTTCACTCCAACCAGGAAGAAGTCCTGCAGACTTGGGCTGTACACCTGGGTCTCTGTCTGCTGCAGACGACTCGCTATCTCCTTCAGGGCACTGCTGGGGCTCTTGGTCAGTGTGCCCTCCCTGCAGACAGCAACACAACTCATCTTGTACTCACACTCTGACACAATGTATACAAGCAGCTGACATTATGGTCAAGCTTTATCTCCAGCAAATAGCACAACATATATAGATTTTACATATCTTTCCCATTAACGCTTTTTCAAGGACATGAAGAACAATTATTTAAAATATTAGATAAAACAAACATTATGCTCACCGGTGCAGTGTTTGACATAATTCGTGCAAACTGACAAAATAAAAATCAAGCCAGTAAAATAGATATGAGCTAGTTTTCTTACAACTTTTTATGTATTAAAAGATGCATCACAAAATTGTTCTTTATGTATTTTGTTTCCTAACAGAGTCTCCCCTTTTTGCCAAATCATGCAAAATTCCACAAAAGAATTATGTTAAATCATGCACACCCTCATGTCATTATGTATCAATTACCAAGTTTGGTCAACACTCTTCCAGCCAGACAGGACTTAATCCTAATTTTATGCAAATATGCAAAAGAATTTACAAACATATCATAAAAAATGTCAATCATGACACGCCTTCATCTCAATACATTTGATCAAAATATGAAGCACTTGCTGTGGTTTTCTAACAGTCATTACTTTTTACCAAAAAATTTTCAATTTTTCAAAAATATTTTTTAAATTGTTAACTATGACACACTTCAATGTAATTATGTACTGCAATACAATGTTTAGTAAATCTATGTTTAGAAGTTCTGAGCAAGACAGGACATATATCAGTTTTCCAACACAACCGCAAAGTTTTACAAAAACATATTCAAAATTGTTATTTATGACACACCCTCATATGATTGGGTTTGTCAATCTTAAATTTGATCAAAATGAGATGATTAGTTTCGAAGTTGTGAATCGGATAGGACTTGTAGCAGTTTTCCTGCAAATTTATCATTATTTCCCCAAAATCCTAGAATTTTATACAGATTATCTCAAGATTGTTACTCCTTACACATTATAACTTGTATCTGCATATCAACAATGAATTTGAATTGAAATGGTTGATAAACCTGAGACACAATGTGTAACGGTAGACTGTGACCATTTTAATACCCCCCAATATATAGAGGATATCTGTCTTTTCTTGACTAATACCATGTTTATCTCATCGAATGAGGTAGAAAGGTTATATTTTCACGAGTGGCGCAGCCACGAGTGAAAATATATAACTTTTCTACCTCACGAGATGAGATAAACATGGTATTAGTCAAGAATTGACGGATATTCTATTTATTATATGGTTTTACCATTGTAATTACGTCCGAAAAGGGTCATTTTCACGCCGAGCGGCCGCTAGGAACAGCCCGTCACCACAGTAACACTGTGACGTCATAAGCCAATTCGCCGCGTGAGACCATTGTTTTATGACGTCAAATTATATCAGTCACCGTTCGCAGTGAAAATATAAGTTATTTTCACTGTAGCTTGATAGACAGTTTATTTCACTGATAAATCCCAGTATTTCACTGCTCGCCATATAATAAAGTATAAACATAAAATATTTCCAATAAATCAACATAAATATGTCTTAAAATCTCAGTGATTCAGTGATGACCAACTCCGATAATGTAGCATGTCTGCTCACCGTAATGTTGTACCAGCACGACTTAGAGCCCTAGAGTTTGGCCTTGACTGTCGACTTGACCTTGGACGGGCTGACTGTCTTGCTCTCCTGGAAGCTGGGCGAGATTTTGGTCTCTCAATCTCATCTTTTTGTTTTTCGTTCTTTACATGTTTGAACCTCTGATCAATCAGAGAGTCTTGGTTTGAGTGGTTCTGTATGCAGGAGGGCTCTAGTGCAGAGCCTGTAAGGTCTGTGATCTCCACCCTAGACAAGCTGCTATCCTTGGCTCTGTGTTGGTGGCCAGGGCCTGTCTGTGAAATCTGGGTAAGCTGGCTGACTGAGCGGATACTGCCGGGAGATTTCCTGAGAGTGATAGAAATACAGGTTATCAGACAGAGGAGGAAGAGGGCAACTTGCACACACAACATTGTAAAGGTCTGCAAGAAATGTAAAGACCACACATAACCAAAATCATATTAAATAAATACATTACTAGCAATCATGAGTAAGAGTTTAATGTGTGAGTTAGTTAGAGAATGTTGACAAGAGTGTTGCACAGACCGGTATGACTCCAGCTGCCAGGCCTCGAAGCTGGCAACCTCCTGCACCTGGTACTCCCCAGTCTGCTCCAACTCCCCCGCTCCCCGCCGCTACAATACAGTCACTCACACTTACACTTCTTATCAAATCATCCTTCTTCAATCAAAGGTTTTCTCAATAATTTAGGCACTTGTGTCTTAAACTTAGTATGTCATATAAAATCCTCTATAGATTGAATGAAATGTCCATGTTCTATCTTCACTTGAAGTCTGATACTAATACATAAAAATAGAGCCATGGGCTCTGTAGCTCATCAGAATTTTGATGGAAAAAGGTTTTGACCCCTGTGACCCCATTTAGGGTCATTGGGTCACAAAATCTACAAGTTTGAATCCCCATTGGCCAAGGAGTCTACACACAACTTTTTAGCTCTCTAAACCATTTGGAACTGGAGGAGAAGATGAAAATAGGATTTAAAGGTTGTGACCCCTGTGACCCCATTTGGGGTCATGGGGTCACCAAACCTAAAATTTAGAATTCCCATTTGCCCAGGAGTCTACACACAACTTTTCAGCTCTCTAGACCTTTTGAAACTGGAGAAGAAGGAGTAAAATATGTTTTTAAGGCTTTGACCCCTTTGACCCCAATTGGGGTCAAGGGGTAACCAAACCTAAAATTTAGAATTCTCATTGGCCAAGGAGTCTACACACAACTTTTTAGCTCTCTAGAACTTTTAGAACTGGAGAAGATGGAGTAAAATAGGTTTTTAAGGTTTTGACCCCTGTGACCCCAATTGGGGTCAAGGGGTAACCAAACCTAAAATTTAGAATCCTCATTGGCCAAAGAGTCTACATACAACTTTTTAGCTCTCTCGACCTTTTGGATCTGGAGAAGAAGATGAAAATAGGTTTTTAAGGTTTTGACCCCTGTGACCCCAATTGGGGTCATGATGTCATGAAATCTACAATTTAGAATCCTCATTGGCCAAGGAGTCTACACACAACTTTTTAGCTTTCTAGACCTTTTGGAACTGGAGAAGAAGATGAAAATAGATTTTTAAGGTTTTGACCCCTGTGACCCCAATTGGGGTCATGAGGTCATGAAATCTACAATATAGAATCCTCATTGGCCAAGGAGTCTACACACAACTTTTCAGCTCTCTAGACCTTTTGGAACTGGAGAAGAAGATGAAAATAGGTTTTTAAGGTTTTGACCCCTGTGACCCCATTTGGGGTCATGAGGTCATGAAATCTACAATTTAGAATCCCCAATTGCCAAGGAGTCTCCACATCCAATTTGAGCTCTCTAGAGTCATTGGTTCTGGAGAAGAAGTCGAAAATGTGAAAAGTTTACGGATGGACGGACGGACGGATGGACGGACGGACGGACGGACGGACGGACGCCGGACGCCATGCCATGCCATAAGCCCATCGGGTCTTTCAGACCTGATGAGCTAAAAATGAACATTACTCAATACAAATTTAAATTTTAAATTTGGTAAACATAACATCCAAATTCGATATGTTTTCTCAATCAAGATATAGTAACCAAGTACAACTTGCCCAATTTTTAACAAATGAAATTAAGTACCCAAAAAAGATGCCTTTGGAAAAACATAAAATCTGAAATATTTCTATTCAATTGTTGCTAAGGTGTCTGATATGGAAATGTATTTGTAAGCATTTGAGTTGGCCAGCAGAGTTCTGATGCTGTGTGTCTGAGGTGCATCTTGGTAGGACATACAGTGGACTCACCTGGGAGTCCTGTAACTCAACAATGGCAAGACTAGACTGAGGCTGAGTTGTCTGGGAGTGGGCTGCATTCACATCAGTGAGAGAGGCTTGGTACAGGGCCGAGAACCTCACTCGACTGTCTTCAGTCACATCTAGTAAACAACAGGTTATTGGAAATGATCAGGATATCTAACAAACCTTGACATAAACTGGAGTAAATACCCAAGAGAATATTCATTGAGTTGGATAAAAGTACAAAAAGAGAGCTATCTAGATTGCACTGACCCAACGTGTTGTCACGGCTGAAGAGTGCCCCCGAGGAATGGCTGAGAGCGGCAGAGCGGGGGGAGGGATAGTCGTCTTCTCCCAGACCTCCGGGGTCAGTGCGGCGGTGCTGCTTGAGGAGGAGTCGGTCTGCGTAGCTAATGGTGTTGGAGAACTTGATAGTTGGGGAGAGAGGCTGCTGGGAGGTGCTGGTACTGCTGTCTACGCTCACTGCAACAACACCGTCACACTCTCAGTTTCATTCCCAACTCCAACAGGTTAACATGCAATCCAATATAGAACTCTTACTTTCAAAAATCCAAATTCACTATTGTTAAAATCAATTCAAAGATAATAAACGTTTGAAACTGTCTAGACTAGCAGAATTGGGCTAACCTTCCCAAACTCAAACGCCCACCAATGAGAAAAAATAAAACAATAATATCTTAGTTGCAAACATTTTCTGGTTTCATGTCAAGATTAAAGCATTGCTGTCAAATTTCATAATGGATCAGCCAAGTTGACATAATCAAAATAAAGAAAGACTACATTAATGATTTGAATGACAAGATTATAAATTTTCAGACCAAAATAGAAAGTTTCAATCCTAATTTTGATTTAATAACGATGATGAACTAACTTTGATTCTTTGAAGCATAAAGTAAAGAAATGACAAGCTGCATGTGATGGAGACCGGACAATTAATAAAGCTAAGACCGAGCAGACGGACAAGACCTTAAACAAATCTTGACTTCTAACTCGCTTCCAGACAGTATCAAGAACTGTACCTCAGTCGCCCAATTCAAGAAGTCTCTGAAGACATACCTGTTTCAAAATTAACATGCACTCTCTATAGCTCAATTTACCACTCACATGTAAAGCGCATGTGAACAGCCTGGCTGTAACTTCTGCGCTATACGAATAGCTTATTATTATTATTAATGAAGTAAATATGCTAATTGCTTAAGTCAAATTGTATATCTGATTTATTATATAATGGAGGGTGTAATCAATACAATAAAGCTATTGAATAAACTTGGTATCCAAATCTGATAAAGATGCATTCCACGCATGTCATGCAAGTCCTAAACTGGTTACTAAGGATGGGTATCGTTCCTTAATTCTGTATTGCAATATGGCTTTTGATATGGAAACACACAAGGTTAATAATCTTCATATATTATTTTGTATCCCTTTCTACCTTATATATGATAAATAGTTGAGGGGACTAAATTGTATCATCAAAAGTAAGTTTACTCACTGGCAGGTTTTCTGGGGGAAGCATACAGAGACTTGTGGGGCGAGGGAGCCACACTGAGACGTGGACTGGACTCTGGAGTGTCCCCGTTCCTCCACGCCTGCAGCGCTGCCTGGAAGGAAGCTGCACTCTCAGCCTCGTTGTATTGACCACCCAGCAATGACGAGCTCTCGTATGAGCCACTTGCACCCTCCGGTCGGTTCCTCTCGCTCTCCTGTAACAAACATAACAGATGCAGAGGTACAGTGATTCTCAGTTCCAAACATACACATAGAAACATCCAGAAAAAGTGAGAAAATCAATGATTGGCGTATGAGTACAATTTGTACTTTTCTGGCAGTGTGTTTTTTCAATGTTGCCCTTTCTTTCCCTTCTTTATGCATTAAAATGATTTTGGGTAAGAAATGAAAAATAACCAACTTGGTGCTCGGAATTACGGATTATCTGTCCCTCGTGAGTTATTGTGTCAAACTCCTGGCTGAAGCTTGTAGTTTAGCACAAACTCCGTAATTCCTCGCAACTCGTTGATTATTCTTATTGTAACATATACAATTGTATGGTGTGTTTACATGAGTTATTTGTCTCTTCTGCTTTTCTTACACCTATAGAATCTCTTTCATTAGGTAGCGTTAGAGGATGTGCGGAGTGAGAGAGAGAGAGAGAGAGAAGGGGAGACTGTCTGACCTGGTAGCTGACGTTGCTGGAGACTGCACCTACTGCTGGCGACTCTTCCTTCCCCTCATCCCTGTAACACAAGTGTACTAACTATCAGTCCAAACATAACCTGCACTACAAGTGTCTGCTAAACAATTAGTATTCCCTGAACTAACAGTTTATCACCAATAATGACAATAATAATATCATGTGAACATGGATGCAGCATCTGACAGTATCATGTGAGCATGGATGCAACATAAGACAATAATAACACACACACCAAGGAGGCAATGTTCTACTGAGGGTAGATGTTGCATCTGACAAAGATAATACCAATTCTTATTACTCGCCCGTGTAAGATATCGCAGTGTAATATTTATATGGCAATATTAAACTAGTGAAATAACACAATTGAAGTATGACGTCACTGTAGTGTGTGGTTGTGACGTCATTGTGGAAGCGCGCCGTCACAATGGCTGCCGAGTCGCGGAAAAGTTCGTTTCAACAAACTGTCGCCGGTTTTGCTTGATTTTGAGGGCAAGTAATAAACAGAATACTAAACTCCCTTCCATTTAATGCTATTTTTATTAAACTCGTGAATGATTTGGTATCAAACTCGCTTTCGCTCGTTTTATACACAATCATTAACTCGTTTAATAAAAATAGTATTAAATGGAAGGTTGTTTAGTATCCTCTATATATGAACCCGGGTGGATGTAGTATGAGACAATGAAATCACGAACCTGAAGGAAGCAGGGGGTGTTGGTCTCGGGGACATGCACTGTCTTGGACCAGAAGCCTGTAGAATAACACAAAACACATGTTATTCACCTCGGTGCTTTTAGCTTATCATTTATATTTTGGAAGAGATTTTGTTTTTTTACCTAAAACAATTTATTGTGATTGAATTATCAAAGACATCAAATTCATGGGGAATTATGGATATATTAACACACAAAAACAATATCATATTGGATAATTGTCACTACGTTATCATTATCCCACAGCACAATTCCAAAACAAACAATTCCTGGTAGAAACTTATACAGAATTTCTGAAAAGAAATTTTTGTGATAATTTTAAAAATAAAATAAAAAACTTTTGAAAATACTAATGTTTTTTGTTAATTCTGTGCAAGTGTGGATGTACCTGTGCACCAGTAAAGCTGCTACTCACCTGAAGGGGGACACTGCGATGTTTCTTCAGAGCTCCCCGGAGGTGGAAAGCAGCGAAACACCCGGAACAGTAGTGCTCAGAGCACTGTACACATGTCTGAAATACAGCACCAGTGCTTACACCACCTCCAATAGTATCAGTTGCACTTAATAAGTGCATCAATAGTAAAAATAAACACCTCAATTTCAAATGATTTTAGATATATAAATATTTTGAATGAAGGGAGTGCGCTAAACTTCACAAGGATTATCAATAAAAAAGTTAGCATGGCTCACATACCCCTACAATCTGCAATATACGCTTAAGGTCAAAAGTCAGTGAAAGATATTTCATTAATCCAGGTGTTTGAGTGCAAAAGAAAACATGTCCCTATAGACCATAAGATCTGTTAATCACTCCAAGTCAAATTTCAGAATCAAGGACTATAACTCTGTCAGAAATAAAATTTCAGAAATGGCTTTCAAACTTGATCAAGGGTATCATCAGGTGTATCCAAAACCAAAATTTCATTCACCTAGGTATAACAGTTTTTTTTAAAAATCTGTCCCCATAGGAGCATCAGATCGGTTAATCTCTTCAAGGCCAATTGCGCAATAAGGGCCATAACTCTGTCTAAAATAATATTTTGGAAATGGCTTTCGAACTCGATCAATAGTATCATCAGCTATAACCATAATCAAGATTTCACTCCTCTAATAGTCGCTGAGAAAATCTGTCCCCATTGTACACCATATAACTACCCCGGTATGTCCGGAAAAAAAAATGAATTCCAGAAAATTAAAAAATGGTCCAAACTGAAGACAAGATTATGGTTAACAAGTGTGCAAAGTTGGTTTATCTAGACCTAACATTTTTTTAGATACTTGACCGGATGGAAAGAGATGGACGGACAGATGGACGGACAGAATGACCACGATATACCCCTGCTTATTATGTAGCGGGGGTATAATTAAGATGGTAAGAAACAGCTAATGGATAACAATATTAATAATTAAAAGAAAGACAATTTGAAGGAGTTATGGGAGCACTGGGAGCCAAATAGGGATGAACATCAAGGTGATCTTCGATCTGAGTGGAGGAAATTGAGTGCTGACCAGACAGGCTGCCCGGTCCTCACACTGGCCACACTTAGGACCCTTCACTCGGTTCTCTTTGACCGACATCTGGGAAGTCTTAGCAATGTACTTCATTGTGCCAGGCTCACTGCTACGACTCGGCAGGTCTGCAAGATAACTCACAAGGGTTACTCAAGCCTCTCTAAACTACAACAATTACAAAAGTTCTCTATACTCCAACAGTTACACACGTTCTCTACACTCCAACAGTTACACACGTTCTCTACACTCCAACAGTTACACACGTTCTGTACACTCCAACAGTTACACACGTTCTCTATACACCAACAGTTACACACATTCTCTTCACTCCAACAGTTACACACATTCTCTATACCCCAACAGTTACACACATTCTCTACACTCCAACAGTTACACACATTCTCTACACTCCAACAGTTACACACGTTCTCTATACCCCAACAGTTACACACATTCTCTATAGTCAAACAGTTACACACATTCTCTATACCCCAACAGTTACACACATTCTCTACACTCCAACAGTTACACACATTCTCTATACCCAACAGTTACACACATTCTCTATAGTCCAACAGTTACACACATTCTCTATACCCCAACAGTTACACACATTCTCTATACCCCAACAGTTACACACATTCTCTATACCCCAACAGTTACACACATTCTCTATACCCCAACAGTTACACACATTCTCTAAACCCCAACAGTTACACACATTCTCTATAGTCCAACAGTTACACACATTCTCTATACCCCAACAGTTACACACATTCTCTACACTCAAACAGTTACACATGTTCTCTATACCCCAACAGTTACACACATTCTCTATACCCCAACAGTTACACACATTCTCTAAACTCAAACAGTTACACATGTTCTCTATACCCCAACAGTTACACACATTCTCTATACCCCAACAGTTACACACGTTCTCTACACTCCAACAGTTACACACATTCTCTATACTCCAACAGTTACACACATTCTCTACACTCAAACAGTTACACATGTTCTCTATACCCCAACAGTTACACACATTCTCTACACTCAAACAGTTACACATGTTCTCTATACCCCAACAGTTACACACATTCTCTATAGTCCAACAGTTACACACATTCTCTATACTCCAGGAGTCACACAAGCCTCAATATTTCAAATTAGTTACATGTATATATAAGCTCTCTATATTTCAACAGTGACACAAGCTCTCTATATTTCAACAGTGACACAAGCTCTCTATATTTCAACAGTGACACAAGCTCTCTATATTTCAACAGCATACTCAACAGTTACACCAACAATTGACAAGCAGTGACAATCATACTTATCATTATGGTATGACATCAGTTAGAACTTTAATGTTTTAACTTACCTAGAGGTTCGTCCTTCAGAACTTTGATTGTTTTTTTCTTTGTCTCCTGAAATGCATCAACATCTCCATTAAAATTGATAGGTAAACATCAATGATTGTAAGGGCATTTTATGAAAGACATCTTTTTACCTTTTAATTTGTACCATTATGGTTTGACGACATATAGGAAAATATGACTTGCCCTTGAAAACAGTACTATATAAAGTTAACTCCTTTCAGCACAGATATTATATCTAGCAAAATCAGATATGTAATGTTCTATTGATTCAGATTATGTGACTGATCAAACAAAAATATGGTTACAATACAACAGCAAGTCACAAAATAATGACACACCTTGTATTGTCTTCTTACAAGAGATGCACATGTACCGGTATGTCAAACATGAAGTGGTAACCAAAAACCAATCAAAGTATCGTCCATAGTTGTTTTCAGAAATGCCTAATACATTATTCAAAGACAGGTACCCCTTTAACGGAAGAAAGGACAACATCGCATTCTAGATCTCCTTCAGATTCCAGAGAGTTAAAGAATTTTAAATCTGACCCAATCTAAATCTTCATTCATGATGAATGTATTGAAGAAACTGTGGATGCAAACACTGAGAATCAAGTTGCAGCATGTACCATGTGTAGTGTAATGTAGAAACAAGTGTAAGACCTGTAAGTTATCTTCCATATATTCCTCTTCAATATCGTCATTTCAACTTCTAAAATGCCTCTCACTGAAGTTAAGTGTAAGACATGTTCAGTTTGTGAAGGCATGTGAAAGGACTCACACTAACCTTGGCACTATGTTTGGTGGGCTTGTCCAGGACGTGGGTTGCGTATGAGGAGAGAGTGCCGGACTGGCCCGTCCTCCAGAAGCCTCCTCCACTCCTCCTGGGGGCACACATCACATCACATCACATCACATCATTTTTGATACTCTTAACATGTTTTAGGAACCAGAATAACTAGGTCTTATCATAAATCTGTAATTGTTGTAAGGAACGTGAACAAATACATAAATATGCTTGGATCATCTAAGACGCCAGGTTGTTATTCTACAGTTGAGTTAGCATAGGCGTAGGAACGGTCCGAAAGTTGGGGGGGGCAAGATTTTTTTTGTGAGCGGGGGTGTCCTGTCATTATGTAGATTATATAGGTGATGGTGGTGTTCCGAATATAGGGGCGTAAGGGGGCATTAATTACAGCATAATAGCTCTGCTTACGTGCTGTCATGGCGTTATTTTCGTACTTTTGCCTTTTTACTGTTATATTTATCAAGGAAACCGACGAGTAAGTTAAATTTTTACCTTGAAATCACAATTAAATTCATATTTTTTGCACGTTTTGTATTAAATATTTAAAAGTTTCCTTTACAATTGGAATTTAGGGCTGTAAAAAAAATTAGGTTTGAAAAATCTTGGGGGGGCAGCTGCCCCCCCTGCCCCCCCGGTTCCTACGCCTATGGTTAGGGTAAAGGCAAATGTGGCCAGCAGTTTTCATAGTTTCCAATTCCTGAAGGAGAGCTTTTAGTGAGAGTGATCAGACTGCTCCCTTTCCAAATTGTGCTTATCAACCAGTGGGCTCTTATTTGACCCAAAACATATTTAGTGTCACTTTCTTGCAACATCCTACAAGGGTTAAAATTAACTCTTTAACCTGAATATGCTATTATTTTCCAAATGATATCAAGAGAAATGCATTTTCTGTGCATTATTCATATTTTGATAAATATTGGTGTGTTAAATACCTTGATGATTGTGATTTGCAGATATTGCCTAAAAAATACAACATCTCGTGATCCTATTTAAAGCCCCATATTGAAAGGGTAGTGAAATTCAATATTTTTAAAAGTATTTTTACTGTATTCATTGTATTTTTTTGCAAAATTTTGCGACCACCCTAGGGAAAATTTGATACCCATGAACACAATTGGGGACACCATGTAAATCCTACACACATAATGACAACGTCACCGGAAGTGGGTTCGTTAAATGCTATTGCACTTCTGCAATTGGTACTGTACTTTGGACATCTAATTAAGTATTTTATTGTTGATTAAAACATGTAAGTATGATATGAAACTTTGACCAAAAAAAATTCTCCTGAGGGATGTATTTGTTTTCTCAATAGCTAAATTTCATCACAAACAACTTGCAAGTATGGCGATTGGGCTTTAACTTTAAGTTTTAAAAAGGCGCTTACCCTGTAGAACATAGCATATGAATAAAGATCAGTCAATGATTGACAGTGTGGAAACAAGAGAGAATTGCTGACAAAGGATGGAGCAATAAGATACAGACTAAGACTAAGACTCACTCTCGCTCCTCCTTCTCCCGACTCATGGCCACCTTGAGTTCCTTCAATCTCTCCTCCATCTTACGACTCTCCAGCTCAAGCTTCTTCGTCTGCTCTTTTGCACTGCGCATGTTCCTGTGCATCGGGCAGTCAGTCAGTAAAGTAACATGAAGGCAGGCATTAATCCCTGCACATATAACTCTCAACCTAACTGACTATACAGTTATACCAGAAGTAGTTACATTTGGCAAAAGCAAAACCTAGGCAATCTGTATCTCAATTTGACATGTTGTGTGTAATCACTTGGCCAGTGAAACATGATACTTAGATCTTGTCTAAGACTGTATAGTGTATACCTGGGACTTGTTGCCAGATGGTTATTAGCTCCATGAGGAATGCTTGTTACATTGATAGTAGAAGAATTGTTACCTGTCTAAATTAGCAATGATTTGTTTAGGTTGTAAAGATTGTAAATAGTTTTCAATTCATACAATCTGAATATATGGGAATTTTGTTAAGCTGAAATATTAGGCAATATTTAAACTTTCCAGTAGACTATTCTATTTGTATAAAATGTAGAAACATATGTAGAAATTTTTTTAAACAATTGGTGTTAGATGACTAGTTTAGAAAAAAAAGATGTCTTTAAAAGACACAACATGACTGACAACAAACAAAAGATTGAATAACCCATGCTTGCTCCAGAGACAATGTGACAGGACTGAATGATAGTGTAACACTTACAAGGGTAGGACTGAATGATAGTGTAACACTTACAAGGGTAGGACTGAATGATAGTGTAACACTTACAAGGGTAGGACTGAATGATAGTGTAACACTTACAAGGGTAGGACTGAATGATAGTGTAACCCTCACAATGGTACGACTGAATGATAGTGTAACACTTATAATGGTACACTTCAATAGGTGGGCAATACACATGTAAAGTTTAAGAAGGACATGTGGACCGGTTTTATATATATGAAACGAAACCTTACGAAACCTTTCATGAACAGAGTCCAAATAAGAGCCGTTTTCATGGAAATAATAAAAAATAAAATTTTCAGAAATGTTAAAATATCAAAAGGCACCACTTCAGTAGGTGGGCAATACACATGTAAAGTTCAGAAAGATATGTGGACCGTTTTTTTTAGTTCTGCTCCGGAAACGAAACCTTTCATGAACAGAGTCCATATAAGAGCCGTTTCCATGGAAATAATAAAAAATAAAATTTTCAGAAATGTGAAAATATCAAAAGGCACCACTTCAGTAGGTGGGCAATACACATGTAAAGTTCAGAAAGATATGTGGACCGTTTTTTTTAGTTCTGCTCCGGAAACGAAACCTTTCATGAACAGAGTCCATATAAGAGCCGTTTCCATGGAAATAATAATCAAGAGTCATCAGAAGATGACATATCCCACCGGTTCCACATGATCGTAAGATGTAAACCTTTGACACGTTTCTATGGAAATGATAAAAAATGAAATTTTCAGAAATGTGAAAATATCAAAAGGCACCACTTCAGTAGGTGGGCAATACACATGTAAAGTTTAAGAAAGATATGTGGACCGGTTTTTGAGTTCTGTTCCGGAAACTAAACCTTTCATGAACAGAGTCCAAATAAGAGCCGTTTCCATGGAAATAATAAAAAATAAAATTTTCAGAAATGTGAAAATATCAAAAGGCACCACATCAGTAGGTGGGCAATACACATGTAAAGTTTAAGAAAGATATGTGGACCGGTTTTTGAGTTCTGCTCCGGAAACAAAATGATTACGGACGGACAGACGGACGGACGGACGGACGGACATACAGACGGACAGGGTGATGACTATATCCCACGGTATTACATACCGGTAGGATAAAAATAAAATTTTCAGAAATGTGAAAATATCAAAAGGCACCACTTCAGTAGGTGGGCAATACACATGTACAGTTTAAGAAAGATATGTGGACCGGTTTTTGATTTCTGCTCCGGAAACGAAACCTTTCATGAACAGAGTCCAAATAAGAGCCGTTTCCATGGAAATAATAAAAAATGAAATTTTCAGAAATGTGAAAATATCAAAAGGCACCACTTCAGTAGGTGGGCAATACACATGTAAAGTTTAAGAAAGATATGTGGACCGGTTTTTGAGTTCTGTTCCGGAAACTAAACCTTTCATGAACAGAGTCCAAATAAGAGCCGTTTCCATGGAAATAATAAAAAATTAAATTTTCAGAAATGTGAAAATATCAAAACGCACCACTTCAGTAGGTGGGCAATACACATGTAAAGTTCAGAAAGATATGTGGACTGGTTTTTGAGTTCTGCTCCGGAAAGGAAACCTTTCATGGACAGAGTCCAAATAAGAGCCGTTTCCATGGAAGTAATAAAAAATTAAATGTTCAGAAATGTGAAAATATCAAAAGGCACCACTTCAGTAGGTGGGCAATACACATTTTCAGTTTAAGAAAGATATGTGGACCGGTTTTTGATTTCTGCTCCGGAAACGAAACCTTTCATGAACAGAGTCCAAATAAGAGCCGTTTCCATGGAAATAATAAAAAATGAAATTTTCAGAAATGTGAAAATATCAAAAGGCACCACTTCAGTAGGTGGGCAATACACATGTAAAGTTTAAGAAAGATATGTGGACCGGTTTTTGAGTTCTGTTCCGGAAACTAAACCTTTCATGAACAGAGTCCAAATAAGAGCCGTTTCCATGGAAATAATAAAAAATAAAATTTTCAGAAATGTGAAAATATCAAAAGGCACCACTTCAGTAGGTGGGCAATACACATGTAAAGTTCAGAAAGATATGTGGACTGGTTTTTGAGTTCTGCTCCGGAAAGGAAACCTTTCATGAACAGAGTCCAAATAAGAGCCGTTTCCATGGAAGTAATAAAAAATTAAATGTTCAGAAATGTGAAAATATCAAAAGGCACCACTTCAGTAGGTGGGCAATACACATTTTCAGTTTAAGAAAGATATGTGGACCGGTTTTTGAGTTCTGCTCCGGAAACGAAACCTTTCATGAACAGAGTCCAAATAAGAGCCGTTTCCATGGAAATAATAAAAAATGAAATTTTCAGAAATGTGAAAATATCAAAAGGCACCACTTCAGTAGGTGGGCAATACACATTTTCAGTTTAAGAAAGATATGTGGACCGGTTTTTGAGTTCTGCTCCGGAAACGAAACCTTTCATGAACAGAGTCCAAATAAGAGCCGTTTCCATGGAAATAATAAAAAATGAAATTTTCAGAAATGTGAAAATATCAAAAGGCACCACTTCAGTAGGTGGGCAATACACATGTAAAGTTTAAGAAAGATATGTGGACCGGTTTTTGAGTTCTGCTCCGGAAAGGAAACCTTTCATGAACAGAGTCCAAATAAGAGCCGTTTCCATGGAAGTAATAAAAAATGAAATTTTCAGAAACGTGAAAATATCAAAAGGCACCACTTCAGTAGGTGGGCAATACACATGTAAAGTTCAGAAAGATATGTGGACCGGTTTTTTAGTTCTGCTCCGGAAACGAAACCTTTCATGAACAGAGTCCAAATAAGAGCAGTTTCCATGGAAATAATAAAAAATAAAATTTTCAGAAACGTGAAAATATCAAAAGGCACCACTTCAGTAGGTGGGCAATACACATGTAAAGTTCAGAAAGATATGTGGACCGGTTTTTTAGTTCTGCTCCGGAAACTAAACCTTTCATGAACAGAGTCCAAATAAGAGCCGTTTCCATGGAAATAATAAAAAATAAAATTTTCAGAAATGTGAAAATATCAAAAGGCACCACATCAGTAGGTGGGCAATACACATGTTAAGTTTCAGAAAGATATGTGGACCGGTTTTTGAGTTCTGATCCGGAAACGAAATGATTACGGACGGACGGACGGACGGACGGACGGACGGACGTACAGACGGACAGGGTGATGACTATATCCCACGGTATTACATACCGGTGGGATAAAATTAAAATTTTCAGAAATGTGAAAATATCAAAAGGCACCACTTCAGTAGGTGGGCAATACACATGTAAAGTTCAGAAAGATATGTGGACTGGTTTTTGAGTTCTGCTCCGGAAAGGAAACCTTTCATGAACAGAGTCCAAATAAGAGCCGTTTCCATGGAAGTAATAAAAAATGAAATTTTCAGAAATGTGAAAATATCAAAAGGCACCACTTCAGTAGGTGGGCAATACACATTTTCAGTTTAAGAAAGATATGTGGACCGGTTTTTGAGTTCTGTTCCGGAAACGAAACCTTTCATGAACAGAGTCCATATAAGAGCCCTTTCCATGGAAATAATAAAAAATAAAATTTTCAGAAATGTGAAAATATCAAAAGGCACCACTTCAGTAGGTGGGCAATACACATGTAAAGTTCAGAAAGATATGTGGACTGGTTTTTGAGTTCTGCTCCGGAAACGAAACCTTTCATGAACAGAGTCCAAATAAGAGCCGTTTCCATGGAAGTAATAAAAAATTAAATGTTCAGAAATGTGAAAATATCAAAAGGCACCACTTCAGTAGGTGGGCAATACACATGTACAGTTTAAGAAAGATATGTGGACCAGTTTTTGAGTTCTGTTCCGAAAACGAAACCTTTCATGAACAGAGTCCAAATAAGAGCCGTTTCCATGGAAATAATAAAAAATAAAATTTTCAGAAACGTGAAAATATCAAAAGGCACCACTTCAGTAGGTGGGTAATACACATGTAAAGTTTAAGAAAGATATGTGGACCGGTTTTTGAGTTCTGCTCCGGAAACGAAACCTTTCATGAACAGAGTCCAAATAAGAGCCGTTTCCATGGAAACGAAATGATTACGGATGGACGGACATACAGACTGACAGGGTGATGACTATATCCCACGGTATTACATACCGGTGGGATAATAATTGTAGGACTGAATGACAGTTTAACATGTGACAGGAGTGAAATGACAGTTTACATGTGACAGGACTTAATGACAGTTTTACATGTGACAGGAGTGAATGACAGTTTTACATGTGACAGGACTGAATGATAGTTAACATGTGACAGGACTGAATGATAGTTAACATGTGACAGGACTGAATGACAGTTTTACATGTGACAGGACTGAATGATAGTTAACATGTGACAGGACTGAATGATAGTTAACATGTGACAGGACTGAATGATAGTTAACATGTGACAGGACTGAATGATAGTTAACATGTGACAGGACTGAATGACAGTTTAACATGTGACAGGACTGAATGATAGTTAACATGTGACAGGACTGAATGATAGTTAACATGTGACAGGACTGAATGATAGTTAACATGTGACAGAACTGAATGACAGTTTTACATGTGACAGGACTGAATGATAGTAAACATGTGACAGGACTGAATGATAGTTTAACATGTGACAGGACTAAATGATAGTTAACATGTGACAGGACTGAATGATAGTTAACATGTGACAGGACAGAATAATAGTTAACATGTGACAGGACTGAATGATAGTAAACATCTGACAGGACTGAATGATAGTTAACATGTGACAGGACTGAATGATAGTTAACATGTGACAGGACTGAATGACAGTTTTACATGTGACAGGACTGAATGATAGTTAACATGTGACAGGACTGAATGATAGTTAACATGTGACAGGACTGAATGACAGTTTTACATGTGACAGGACTGAATGACAGTTTTACATGTGACAGGACTGAATGACAGTTTTACATGTGACAGGACTGAATGACAGTTTTACATGTGACAGGACTGAATGATAGTTAACATGTGACAGGACATCTTCCTACGCAGAGCCTAAAAGGCCAGTTTCCAAACTGTCATTTTATGCCTTGCTGCAGAGACCTTACTTTTCTGTGCTGCTATAGTGCCCCTACAGAGTAGAGAGCAAGCACAGAAAAGTAAGGTCTCTGCAGCAAGGCATAAAATGACAGTTTGGAAACTGGCCTTTTAGGCTCTGCGTAGGAAGATGGTGACAGGACTGAATGATAGTTTAACATGTGACAGGACTGAATGATAGTTTACATGTGACAGGAGTGAATGATAGTTAACATGTGACAGGACTCAATGACATTTATAATCATAAGTGTTCCATATCAAGACAAAATGATCAGTGCATATTTCTTCGTAATAGATTCATGTTTGAGAAGAATAGCAAAAAAATGAAGAATATCTCATACTTAGAGTCTATATAAACCAGTAAACAAACTACAAAATTGACTAAGAAATACTTACAAAAAATTGCTTCTGCAAATTATGGAACGTGTAAACATAATATTTACTCAAAGATAATTACTTGGAAATAAGAAACATATTTTTCTAACCTACATGTTATTAATTTACTAATATCTCTTCAAAAATACCACTAACAGAATTGAATTGCAACTTAACATGAAACAGAATTAAAAATCTTCCACAAAGATCATTGATGACATGAGAAACAAGATGTGTTTGTGAAACACGAATGCCCCCGGATGCATCCTGCTCGAAGTGTCAAGGTCAAGGTCACAAGGTCAAATGTCATGGTGTCATCTAAAAGGTCTCATCACAAGGGATCCATATGTCAAGTATCAAAGACCTAGTTCTGACCAATCAAAAGTTATGACCAAGGTTAAAGTTTTTGTGGACAAACGGAGAGACGGACGTCAAGGTCACAAGGTCAAATATCATGGTGTCATCTGAAAGGTCTCATCACAAGGGATACACATGTCAAATATCAAAGACCTAGCACTGACAGTAAAGAAACTATAGCCAAGGTTAAAGTTTTCGGAAAATGCTCGCTGTGTCAAGGTCAAGGTCACAAGATCAAATGTCATGGTGTCATCTGAAAGGTCTCATCACAAGGGATCCATATGTCAAGTATCAAAGACCTAGCTCCGACCAATCAAAAGTTATGACCAAGGTTAAAGTTTTTGTGGACAAACAGAGAGACGGACGTCAAGGTCACAAGGTCAAATATCATGGTGTCATCTGAAAGGTCTCATCACAAGGGATACACATGTCAAATATCAAAGACCTAGCACTGACAGTATAGAAACTATAGCCAAGGTTAAAGTTTTCGGAAAATGCTCGCTGTGTCAAGGTCAAGGTCACAAGGTCAAATGTCATGGTGTCATCTGAAAGGTCTCATCACAAGGGATCCATATGTCAAGTATCAAAGAGCTAGCTCTGACCAATCAAAAGTTATGACCAAGGTTAAAGTTTTCGTGGACAACGGACAGACGGACGGACGGACAGGTGAAAAACAATATACCCCCGGAATCTCAGATTCGGGGGCATAAAAAGGTTGATTGAGCAGATATCAATAAAAACATGTCAATGTGAGTTTTGCTGATTTCACAGGAGTGATAAATATTAATATGATACTGTTGCAGTTATCAGTCTTTTCTCTCAAAATGCTGACTATAGAGAATGCTACATACTGCGCACGAAGCCTGAGAGACATGTTCTCCCGACCGGTTGATGTGTTGAAGGCTGACATCATCATACACGGCTCACATGGAAAGATGCCCTGTTTCTGCAGCGAGTGGATGGGATAGAAGGTGTGCGCTAGAACACAAGAAGGGTTTACATGTCACTGTGGTGTACCCTGCCCCAACTTTTATTCTTACCTCATCATCTAGCCCTTATTTGCCAGACACAATTGAATGTCTTAGTAGTAAGATAGTAGTCTAAGGAGTTAAAGTGACCACACCATCTATGGGTCTACCCAAATTCTAAGACTCATAAAATCATACTATAAAATAGATTATCAAATTAAAGCATGAAAAGTCTATTTGATAAACTCACAATAACCAAAGAAGCAAAAGGTACCAATCCACTTATACATATAGTTACAAAACAAATTCAGTGAAGTAGTACTCATTAGATTTTTAGATAGCGGCCAGAAAAAAAAACTTCCCCCAATATGAACTCAGATGTTCAAATGTTCAAATGTTTGTGTAGCTTATCAAAACCAAATAAAAATTTAAGAAAGATACTCTGTGTCACTTTAAAATTTTATTTGGTTTTGTTAAGCTACAAAATATCTAATATGCTGATTGAAGTTTATATCTCATCACTGGACTTGCAAATATATCCATTTATGCATAATATCTCTAAAATGCTTGATTTTATGGAAAAATCAAGAAAACCTTTAAAATATGTTTAATATTCGAAATTATACATCCAATTAATCTACCTATAAGTTACAATACCTAATTAACACTATCGACTCGAATATATCTTCCTGTCAGCTTATGACAAGGTTTCAAAATTACGCGTTTGCAAATTTGCGAGCGCCACTCGAGCCACATTTAGGGGATAAATCCATTCTGGTTTTTTTTTGGGGGGGGGGGGGGGGGGGGGTTGTATGTCGTGCATTCTTTACCCCTAAATATAATTTTTTGGGGGTTGTATGTCGTGCATTCTTTACCCCTAAATATAATTTCAAACCGAGCTTGCGAGGTTTGAAATGTTTATTTAGGGGTAAAGAATGCACGACATACAACCCAAAAATAAAAAACAGAATGGATTTATCACCATTCTAACATGACTAATTAGTGAAAAAAGGTGGAACTATTTTGACTTGCGCAAAAGCAATGTGATTAGGTCAAACCGGTGCAGACCGCTTCCACTCACTTGCAAAACAACGGTACAGTCCACTTTCATAAAGAACACATAATAATTAAAATGTCATTACATACAGAAAACACGTTTTTAAATATAGACTCATCTGTAATCTATTGAGCATATTATCAATAGAAAACAGATTTCAATGTCGTCAAAGTTACGAATTTTTACCTAAATACATGGGTCGACCCATCACCCCTACAAGAGCGACAAGGACTGACCAAATCAAGGGACGTTACTCTGAAAATAGTTGTTCACTTCGTGTCGGTGAACTGGACATTTCAAACTTAGTGGAAGCTGTCAAAAAAAGTTATATTTTGTGTCATGGTTTGGGAGACTGTGACAGGAAAAGTGGTCACTTGTAAATTAGAGGTAGGGGCAGTGACAGCATTCCGCGAAATTAAAGAATAAAGTCGCTTCCGTTCATTTGACGAATCGCTGTATGAGAGGTGTTGCGATCGTTGATTTTGTTTTTAGATCTGTGGACTGATTAATTAATAAAAACAACAAAACTGGTTATTCGATTAAAATTTGTAGGTGTTTCAAAATGTCGACAAGTTTCTGATATTGAAATTTAAAGTGTAGTCGCCAACATGTCTATTGTAATCAGAAAGTTGCTGAGTGCAGATTGTATAAGCGTGCGCGGAGGAATGTGAAGCGGTCGTAAAGATTTAGAGGTGATTATCGGCGAAATAATTACTCCAAAATGTTTATGAGTAACCAATCAGAACGCAGTATTTTCAAACTAGTTTTCGTGTCATGTTAGAATGTCCGGTTTTCGATCAAAATCCCGACTTTGAATGGCCGTATTTTAGCTCTATTGTACTGACCGTTAACTTGTTATTTTCAGTAACAGTTAGTGGTTCCTGATGTAATAACATTGATTTCAAAATTTGACATATGTGATCCTATCAACATACTCTGTGTCTCTTTAATAAGATAAAATTGACAATATCATCAAATCCCTCAATTGGACTTATAAGATTATTTTTGTGGTAACAAACTTTAAAGGAAACAATTTGAATCCCTGTTCGGTTGCATACTATTCAGTGATCATCATGGGGTCTATTTGACTTTGCGAATGCTAATGTTGCAAATCAAGGGGCGCATAACTCATAATCGATTTGTGACATCAATTCTTTACATTAATATACATATATGTAGGACTCGAATTCATGGCAGGCCTCAAATCCGTGGCGGATTTTCAAGTGCACGGAAGATTGCCGTACCGATCAAAATCTGTTGCGGATTTCATTTTGATTTTCATGAGAGATTTTCAGCTGGGTAGAATTGTGTTAACAACGTTCAATTTATGTGTTTTCCTACATGTACTTAATTGTATTATAGGCCTAATTCTGCAATTGGCCAATAAGTAATTCAATCGGTACAACAATATGTTCGCCACTAAATCACATCAGTACTAGTTATAGACGGACTTTTTTAGCACTTAGATATTTGTTGACCATCTTTTTTAACCCTTGGATCCGCATCGAAAATGTTTGGTAGGGTTAGATTTTCTAGTGTAAGGGTCGGTAACGTATTGTAGATAAAGTGGCGAACATATTGTAAACTGAACCTAACGCTAACCCTAACCCTAACCGCTAAGATATTACTTAATATTAATCCAAGGGCCAAAGAAGATAGTTGCAAGGAATTTATGACTAAAGAAGACAGTTGCAATGAATTCAAGGGCTACAAAGGAGAGCTGATATTATTTCAATGCTTAAAAGGACAGTATGACAGGAATAAGGAATGTATTGCAATTGGTATTATGCTATCTCGGACTGCAATATCGGCTGAATTCTTTTCTTTCTATGGGAAAATATCTTTCCTTCTCAATGAATAGCGGTTTCGCCTGGCGACGCAAACAGTTAGCAATTATGACGTCATCCCTCAATGACGTCACATAACATGACGTCAATAAACAATCTAACAATCAAACACGCCATGGGTTTGGAAATCCGCCACGGATTAGAGACCCGCCACAGATCTGAGTCCTACATATATATAATCAAAGCAGTTTGTAAATATGTAAATGGAAATAGTTCAGTGACATTAATGGTACAGTTTGATGAAATAATTTCTTTAATTTTTCTCTTTTCATCAGTCTGAAATGACTCTTTAAAAGGGGAATATTGTAAAATTTGGAATTGTATCCCCAGCGCATCTTTCTACATGTTCACAGCAGCAGGACGGGACCCTGATTTGCTGCTTATTGCTCTTTCTTGATCTAAGTGTATCCAATATTTGTCCTACGTAGTCTTAGTCACAACTACTACATTTTATTTATTACATGTATCAAATGTTGTGATGAGAATGTGTATGTTACGGTATGTGTCAGTTATGAAGAGAATCTAGTTAATGGTTCTTGATTATCCTGCTGACAAGCTTGAGATGCAGGTTTAAATGCTGGTATTTGTAAAACCTTGCCATGACCTTGAAAATAATGTGAAGGTCACCCATACCTACTGGACCCATCACCTTCCCAATAAGCAGCTATATATATATGTCATGAAGAGAAACCAGTGAATGGAAAATAATGTGAAGATACGGTAAGACAAATTAAGTGGGCTAGGCACTTCCAAACAAGCAGCTATGTGTAAGTTATGAAGAGAATCATTGCAGTGACTGGTTCTTGAGATGTGTGCTGACAAGGGTATCATGTCTGTCTTCATGTCACCTTGAAAGGTTAAAATCTATAGGGAACTTACTCTGATGGTGATGAACCAATATGCAAAAATAAAAAGAATCCAGTTAACAGGTTTTGAGTTATTTCATTTTGTACGTACGTACAGACAGACAGATGCTGCCCATGACTATATGCCCAGCCTCACGCTAACTGGCATCGGAAGATAACAATCCAGCAGACTAAAGGTTATAGGGATATATTCCAAATGAAAAGTACCAAAACATTTTCAGCTGTTGGGGCATAACAGTTCTGAGTAATACTTTAAATGATAAAAGTAAAAGAACATATAAGAAAATATAAATACAACATCATTTACATACATTGTCTAGGAAAGCAAGCTATCTCTGATGTGATCATCTTTCATCTAGGAGCCCATTGCAGAGCATGCAATATGGTAAATCTGCAGGCTCAGCACTTTTAAGAAGCTTGTTTCCTTTATAACAATATTTTTGGCAGGTGACATGTCATAGAATGAGCAACAGTACCTGAAAGAGGGCTTTTCTTGTCCATTTTGCTAGTATTGGAACAGGGTTCCATCTTTGAAGACTAGTTTTGAAGTAAAACATGCAGTACAACGTCAGCAGACACAGTAAGCACTGCAAAGTATGGCGCTACGTGTTCCCTGGCAAGTGGCACTAAACTCTGCTATCAATAAATGATAACTTATGTCTTCTAGAGTATCATATTCTTATAAGTGGGCTGCTAAGGAGTTGGTGGGAAACAATTACATTATTCATCAGTATGGAATTTTGCAAAAGTTGTTCTTATCTTGTTTCTATCATTTTCTATGACGTTTTTTAAGTTTCAATATTGATAGTGGAAAAAAACATTTATTGCTCATGAGAAATTTGTAGCTACTTTTGGGATTCAGATTTGATCTGATTGTGTTGCATTAATCAGCTGACAAATATACAAATAAGTCAATCCTTCAATAAGTTCTACATATGAAATTCATCTGATACAAACAATTTGTTTCAGATTTGAGGAAGTTATCATGAATATTCTACGAAATGTACCGAGGACAAAATTATTTTGTGTCACTTTGTAAGTCATGTTTCCCAAAGAAACCACAGAAATGAAAATCAATATATCGTTTAACTCTCACAAGGCAATCACAATTGACATATGAAGCAAATTTGGTGAAGCTGAGATGTATATTTCAGGAAATATATTCTGGACAAAGTAATTTATCATAGAATCACTTTTAAGTCATATATCCATGGAAACTGCAAACAATAAAACTAATTTGTTGGTCTAAAAAATAAAAATAATGTGATGGTCTAACCCTCAAAAGGCACGGTCATGATCATGGTTGATAAGTGTATGAAGTTTGGTGAAGCTGGCATGAATAGTTTAGGAGATATGCTCCGGACAAAGGACTTGGTCAAAGAGTTACTGTTTTAGTCATGTTTCCATGGAAACCACAAAAAATAAAAATAATGTAATAGTCTTACCCTCAAAAGGCACATCTAAGGATCATGGTTGATAAGTGTATGAAGTTTGGTGAAGCTCGCATGTATAGTTTAGGAAATATACTCCGGACAAACTTTTGTGACGGACGGACAGACAGACGGACGGACAGAATGAACGCTATATACCCCCGCTTACGCTGTAAGGCGGGGGCATAATCATGGCGAGCATAGACATTGTCTAGAGTGATAGGTGGGAACTGCATGCTTACCAGGATTCTATTATCTAACAGTCGGTTTCTTTTCCTCATTAATTTCCTCAGATATCCGTTTATCCAAATACAATCTCTATAGGTCTTAAAACAATATATTTGTTTGGAATATAGACCGATCCAGTCGAGAGCAGTTAAGCCCCGCCCCCTACGACGTGAGGGATATTTGAGGGGACAAGTTTCAAGCTCAGGCGAGCCGGGCCGCGTATCTAAACAATGTCACTTGCCAAATCTTTGGGCTATCGTTCATGCTAATGTCGTTCATAACGCACATCTTCTAACAAATACATTCAAGATACACCTATAGCTTGAATAAATCCTCATTTTATCAACAAATTAAAAGAAATTTTGACGCTTTATCAATGCCCAGAGCGAGAGAAGTCGTCGACCACTTTATAAACAAACGCATTTCAACTCGGAATATTTCAATCACTTTTGTAAAATGTCGTATAATTATGGTAATTCAAACTCTCATAACACATTTTACCACCAGATGTTTAATTTCATTAATCATCATCAAGTTTTTAAAAAAAGATTTTTTGTCGAGAAACCTTTTTTACTGAAATATATTATTAATCATTGTCATGTCGCATAGGCTCAGTTGTTGACTATATTAAACATCTAGATCAGTCAACATAAATTTGAAAAAAATACCATTATCGAGAATTTTAATCCTTGCAACCAAATTTAAAATTAGTTGCCATATTTGTATTTTTTTTACATACAATATTTACATTGCTAATTATTGATATATCTTTCTATATTGACACAGAGATCATATAATTATTTTAAAAAATCAATATTCTCAAAATATTATTCAAGTATATATGTAATTTATTATATCCTTAAAATAGTAATCATTTGCATGTTTCCTCCAAAGGTTACCTTACTTTTGAATAAAATTCAACTACCAAATGAGTCTCCCTTCAAAAATCAACTGACTGTATATAAATCATCAAAGATTAATATATAATCACAAATACCATTAGAAAATATTATTTGGCGACACTCCATACAATCAAAGTATTCATTTATATTTTGCTTTTAAAAAATTATATTTCAAATGTAGCCAAATATGAATGTTTTATGACAAAGATTAGAATCCCAAATATCTACAATAAAAGAGAGAAGGTTAAGTGGTAGGAGGTGAATACACAGGGATGATTTTTAAAATTATAAAAAAAAATATATATTTGACAGGCTTCATTCAGGATCTGGAAAATATCAATCTAAATAAATTTAGATCAACATGCAGATCTTATATTTTGTCATACAACAGTATGACCTTGGGCTTATGTAAAACATGTTGATCTAAATTTATTTAGATTGGGATAATATGGAAATGACAAAATTTTCAATTAGAAAAGCCTACAGCAATACATAGATTCACTGTACATCAAATTGTTTTAAAGAATTCCAAACTGAAAGATCCAAATAAATTAAGTGACACTATGAACTATTTAATATATAATTGTTAAAATAGTAACAATGTTTTGTGAAAATAAAAAAATATCAGGGATCCTGGAAGTAATCAATCTTGAAAATCGAAAATAAATCTTTGCATAATTTTACATAAATATTGCATTTCAGGTTTCCAAAGTATAACTGTAGAATGGGATTAGAAACAATTATCAGTGATCACTGAACATATGAGTAAATAGCAATAAAAATGGCTTTATTTTTCAAGATTTCACCTGTGAAATTTTATTTGTTGATTTGTTATTTTGGTTTTTGTCTGATTGTATTCCCTGGTACACCTGAAATCATGGATCTATATGCACCAAGTTTTATTTGATTGATAAAAAATAGTAATCAGATGTATTTTTGTCAACTGATCTATGGTCATAAAAACTCTTAAGATGATAGTTGAACAGTTTGGGTTATTGACTCATTTATTGTTACAGCTTTGACAGAAACGTTGATCGTTGTATAGCTTATATGCCTACTTTTGCCTAGACTGGCACCAATAAAAGAGGTAATTAAGTAATTTGTTTTGAATGCTTAGGTTTTCATTGGTCAAATATTTGAAAATAAATCTAACCATTGAACTGAAAAATTGATATTCCATGTTTAATCTTACAGGCAAGAATATTTTCAAGTTTTGTTACGGTAGTATCAAATGCCTGAAAGGTTATGGGAGATATCCTACTGTTTGAAAGCTAAACATAAATTAATCTTATGGATTGGAGCATTTTGCATATGGAACATTATGAGTGAAATGGAAATGCAGAAAACCTTATATTTATCAAATATTCAATGTCTGCCAGTTTCTTTTAATTTATTTAATTATATCTAAGTGGGATATTTCACCGTTTTTGGCACACAACATAGTTTGTTTACAATATGGCGAAATTTCGAAAAATACCGAAATGTCAATGTGTATGATTGCTATTAATGACATCGATCAACTTAAAGGAACACACGGCCGGACGCCCTTTCCGAATAAAACACTGGAAAGCGAAAATTAATTAGGTCACAGCCACGCGGAAATCTCAATTAGCGTTATCTCTAGTCGACGATGTTTGCTTTGCGCAACTCGCCACTACTTTCCGTACAAGCGCGATACTCAACCCGATGTGTAAACTAGGCCTATTTCAAATTTATAAATCACGAACTTAATTCATTACATAACATAAAATATTTTCTTTTATATTATATAATTTTCAAATTTATATACCCCTTCTCCCTCTCTATTCCAAATTAGTTTTAATTTTCACCACTTTTGAACTTGTCAATTATAATTGGGTGTCTATGACCTATTCTAAATTTAATGTCCTTATTCATTGACAATAATAAAGGCAATAATACGCCCCGAGTCGGCGAAATCACCCCACGATAGACTTCAACCAACAACAACAACAACGTTTTTAATATACTTCACATAAAGTTTTGCTTTACTTGAAACCTTGCAACAAACAGTACTGTTTTACTTAGAGTAAACATATTTTATTCAACAAAGTGAATATGGATCGGTAAACAAGCCGCAATGGCTTAGTTAAATACCACTCCCTTTCATTTGTACATAACAAACATCAATAGTAAAACAATAAGAAACATGAAGGAGAGCAAGCAACCTGTGTAAGAAGAAGTGAATTATTTATCAAACCTATGCGATTTCATTATGAAAGTTTGAACAGATATAAGTATCCAAGCATTGACAATTTTCATTATAAACCTCATTTAGAATGGAGCTGAGATTGTAAGACTGAGTATAAAAATACATTTCATTTCTTATGTTTGAATAGTTGGGACATATAAAGAAGAAATGTAATGCGATTTCATAGTGGTGACCACAGGAGCAGGGTGGACTGGGTAATATATGCCGTTCAAACATGTGTGCATTCAAATCGCTACACCCGAGTCAGAGACGCGAATGAACTATTTGGCAGAAACGCGTACCAAAATATGAGATTAAAGCTATTTACATACTGTTGCTTTGTAGTTTGCAAGAGGTTTTTGAAGATGCCCTAAGTAGGAGCACTATAAATATCATCAGGTAAATTATTCCTATATTACTTATGTACGTGATGAACATAACTACACATTGGAATATACCGGCAGCATATTTTAGAAAATGAAAATAACGAACCTGTTTACTTTTTCCATGTCAACTGAATCTGTTTTCATTCTGTATTTCAGTTTAGGGATTTGTTCCCGACGATAAAATTTGCATTCACTTACTGATTGGTCAGATATATTGTTCTACAGTTTCAGACTGTAAGTCAGACATTCTGTCGGCGAAGGAAATAACATTTAATTGGCGGAAATTGTTTGTACACATCCACTGTCCACTAAACAAGACACGATGGTGTCATCAATCAGTGACCCGACAGGTTATATGACCTGTTACAACACACTGCAAGAGTCACAAGACGGTAAAATAAACTGACACCTAACACCTGTTATCTGTGACACCCGGCTATATAATACACAACTTCAAATGCTAGATACCCGGTCGTATTCAAAATGTATTACCCCGGTAAGTTATATTGCAGGATGTTCAATTTATCAAACAATGTGACAAACTGAAAGCGATGTTATGTAACCATGAAATATGACAAGCAGGCCTACGAAATAAATAGATGAGAAATTGCTTTGTTTTTTTATCCCCGCCCCCTCTTACCTTCCGTACCTATTGCTAGTCTCGGCAGTTATCATGAGCAGCAATTGTTTTGAGGTGATTGAATTAAACCTAGTTTTATTTCGAACAATGAAACAAAGATTACCGAACAGGTTTATTTGAACGCCGCTCTTATATACGATACATAAAACTGGATACAAGAAAGTGTGAAACAAAATAAATTAATAAGAAAAACATGTGTAAATGTTATCATGTAGGTACGTAATATTTACAAATGTTGCCCAGTAATGGAGTTGGCTGCAGCCTAGCTTTAGCTAGATGAAACAAATTTAAGGTTTCGCGAATCATTTGAAGCAAAAAAATAAATGTTTCTTGCATGGAAAACTCTAGCGTCCTATCCTAGTATTCACCTTCGAATAAAGTGAAATGCATGACAATTGAAAAAATGTTTAATAATTGATTATCTTCATATTGTGCGATTACCATGAAGGATATGAAAGAAACACTACTTTCCAAAGGCCACGAAAACATACCAGACAAAAATTATTCTTTTTTCAAACACGAACTTTTCAAAAACATTTGAATCACAACAAGAGCAAGAATGTAACAGCCAATCAGCGATCGCGTGTCAATAAAGGGATCCCCTGTTTAAATATCGCTCGCGTCGCTCGGCCGGCGCCCAGTCTGAATCACGTGATCTTGTTACCCGTAAAATCCATTACGTAACGCCCCCATCAGCGATGGTCAATTATCGGGGAAGACATCCGGCCGTGACCATCTTTAAATGAACTGTTGATTCAGAAACATAAAGAACTGAATATGAATTATCAAAGGGTACTTAGAGCTGTCACCTCGTTGAAAGTTTATGGGAGTGACTTGAAAAGTGCGTAATTCGAACAAATTCTCAACTTCGATCACTTGTCCGACCCGAGATTGTTTTTTAACCATGTAGTAAGCCTTTTACACAATTTTAGCGATGGATAACGGTAACCTTGTTACCCTACACAATGAGGAATACTTATGTCATGACATCGATGAATAAATATTGTAAAGAACGTCATTTTAAATATTATTTGCAACAACAGAAACGAGTCACCATTATCGCTTTGTTTGTCCCCGGAAGTAAAGTTGACAAATTCACGTAGCGAAATCGCCGCTCTGATTGGCTGAAATAATGCATGCGCGAGATTTGATTGACAGACTGAATAGACCAATAAGAGTGATAGTCTGCATTGTCATAGATGGTTCTCTTAAATACATCGTTATTAATTTCAGTTAAAAAGAGAAACACATAAAGAAATCCCATTTTTTAGTTATTTTAATGCGTCTACGAAATCATCGCGTCTACGAACTTGTTTGGTCTACGAAAACACCGCATCCCAGTAAATTTACCTTGGTTACAAACCAACTCATCAAAAAAAATAGAACATTATTATATATATATAACTAAACCTTACCTTATTCGTTATTATATATCCTGATTAATATTTCACATCCATATCTGCTGTTAAAATAATGTCGGTTATTCAATAACTTCGTAATGTCATAGAACAGATTATGCGATTGGCGTCCACAGCAGCGAGTAAACAAATATCTACAGGAAGTCACGCTTTTTCTCGCAATTACCCGTGATATCTTCAATATAGTAGTTTCTGCACCACACATTAACTTCTGCAATGCTTTCAAATTACTACTCCAATGGTGAAAATTAGTTTGAATGATACGTTTAATAAATACAAATCGTACATCATAGTAATATCAAAATGAATGCAAATATTTAACGATTTGGATGACTAATTTATCGCAACTGCTTAATTGCTTAGATGTAGGAAAATTAGTTTAAGGGAAAGTATAATCCAATATGAGTTAACTCCCTTGGCATTTCCGCGCAGGTCGTATCAAATGCGACAGAAATATTGATATTGATAAATAATTGGGCATTACTGACCGATATGCCTACAGCTGAGGTTCAAAGACCTCCTGTTGAAGATGGAGGCGAAACTCAACAGCAATCACTAAGTAAACCAGTGATTGGTATTATTTACCCTCCGCCTGAGGTGCGAAGTATCCTTGGTATATGTTTTCTCTGTATGTTTGGAAACCTATGTCTATGAGCAGGCCCGTAGTTAGCGGGGGGGCCCCCCCACTAATTCTAGAAGAAAAAAATTTGTAAAATAAATTTACAGACTATCAAAATTCCAGCCCCCCGAATTAGGAATTCAGCCACATACAACCTCCTTTTCCATTCAATGAGCACGGAAAACACGTGTAAAACCCAGATATGACCTACAACAAAGGTTCAAGTCCCCCTCCCCCCCCCCCCCCCCCCCCCCCCCCCACTGAGCTGAGAATTTCAATATCTCGGCCCCCCCCACAACTGAAATTGGTGCTACGGGCCTGATGAGTATGACCCTATGTAAGAAGTGATGGATCAGAAATGATTTCCCGTGCAGAGAACCGTACCAACATTGTATGCCAGAAGAAAGGACGTTTTCCAGGGTGTAGGTCTTTTCGTAGGAGGGTCCCGTTCGTAGGAGTGAATTTCGGTCTTTTCGTAGGAGGATTTTTAGGTCTTTTCGTAGAAGTAGAAAATTTCAATGAAATATATAAATGCTGACAAAAACAATACAATCAAAAACCTAACGATATTCCTAATGTACGTACCAGACAAAACCTTACACAAAAACAGACAAAAACTTACGCATTGTACTTTGAGAGTAGTTGTCACAATCCAATTTAATAGTTTTCTTAACAAACAAGGTATTCTAGTCGACGATTGATTATATGTTTTCTTAACTAATTTCTTAACTAACACCATCGAGGTTTATAAAAGCAATTAGATCTATATTAGAATAACCAATTACTTGGCTCTGCTAACGATACTTAAACCATATAATACATAAATACTATCACTCCTTCGAACATATATTTTTTTCACTCCTACGAAAAGACCTTCTACGAACGGGATCCTCCTACGAAAAATGCACTGCTACAAACGGGATCCTCCTACGAAAAGACCGTTTCCCGTTTTCCATATAGCAAGTGATTATTATTTTCATCAATTTCACATCTGATGCGACTTCAACCAGAGTATTGTTCATATACACAGGTTCCAACAACTTTTTCCTGGTTATGAAATCAAAAATCATTTCCTTTCTTTTCTTGACATTTACATGAAGAAAATGTCCCTTGCACCTATCTGAAAGATTCTTAATCACTGAACGATATCCATCTTCGTTAGAGTTCAATAGAGCGATTAGAGCTGCATCATCAGCATACTTGACAATTGAGCAGGAAGGATCTTGTGCAACACAATCATTTAATATATATATGTAGTAAATAACACAGGTGATAGAACGCACCCTTGTGGAGCACCGATATTGATAGTAACAGTTGAAGAATGACAGTTATTGACACGAACTGATTGCGACCTGTTTGTTAGAAAATCACTTATCCATTTTATCAAAGAGAGGTTGACACTCATGTTTATCAGCTTGTGGACAAGGAGATGAGGTTGGATTGTGTTGAAAGCAGATGAGAAATCCATGAATTAAATACAGGTGTATGAATTGGGGGCTGCAATGTGATTATACAATTTGTTCAACATCGTTAGAGTCGCATCTTCACTCCGCTTGGAAACTGTAATGGATCCAAAATATGACATAGTTTGCAAGAGAAAAGGAAGCACTAATCTCTCAAAGCATTTTGTAGCTACTGACATGAGCGAACAGTCTATAATCCAGTGCTCCAGTTTACGCAACAAAATCCTTAAAAACCCATTAGCTTTAACTCTTGGAGTACTGATATGCAGATATTTTCTCGGCAAGAGCGCCGGTCTCACGATGCTGAGGTCCGGTGTTCGAATCCCATCCAGACCAAGGTGTAAAAACCTAGTTCACCTCTGTTAGAACTCTTTAAGTGTCACCTGGAGCCCTAGTGTGTAGTGCAACAAAAACTGTGCACTTAAAAGATCCCACGAATTCATGTCACTGGCTGAATGGTGGATACATGAACACGTGCATACGCCGAGCTGTCGGTTATCAGCGTTCAGCAGTGTTGGACAAACTGCTGTGACTATGTGTCTCAGTTCACCCAGCTGTGAATGGGTACCCTGTGAGGCATAGAATGGTCCCTAACCTGAGCGCCACATATGGATGCCGGTTGAATACTCCCCAGAGAGTTGAATTGGAAAAATGATCAGCGGTGAAAGAATGCCAGTGACGAGTGGTTGGATATGCGCTCTATATAAATATCCATATAAATAGCTTGCGTACTGTACGCACCGATTTGTAAACGCTATCACAAAAGGATATCATAACTCTTCAAAATGTCAATAATCAGTGCATTAAACATATCACTACATTTTCAAGATAATATTTTATATGCAGAGGTATACCCATTATGTTAAATCATAGGTGTACAATTTTTTACATATGAAATACCTATTTGTCCGAAATCAGGGAGTACAATTTTGATGGCTTAGTTAATACCGGTAGATGCAAAACGACATATCTCCAGATTTGATGTTTTCGAGTTATCAAGGTTTAAAGTTTGCACAGCTATGATAAATCAGTTACATGACATATCTTAATCTAAGTGTTAGCACTGACATCTTTACACCAAGTCCTTTTGTTAACATCTAAAAATAAACTTAATAATCTTTTAATTGTGTCATTAATAAGCAAAATAGAGATATCTTGTTTTGCCTCCAACAGGATTCAGTGGCAAAAAGAGATATCTTCAAAAAGTACATGTAAAATCAAAGTTTTGCTTGGTGGCAAAAAGGAGACATCTCAATTAGGGCGTAACAATTCATTGATACCTATGATACAATCGTAGCTTGGGAATTCCTGATTATTGTATCATGAGCTTCCTGTATCTTGATACACTAACAATTAATTTCACTTACTTAAAAATGAAAAGAAAAACTAAGAGAACACTATAAAACCAGCTATTGTTGTGCAGTTACTGTAACTACAGTAAGCATTGAAAACTTGTGAACAGATCCCCGAGCTGATTGAGATTGTATTTATACATTTATGGACTTAGGATCCTGTTGCCACTGATCAAGGGCCATTTTTATTTGATAAACAAGAGGGAGCCTGATAAACTACAGGTCCAACGGCCCCATTTTTTGTTAGATTCCCATTGCCCTTATGTTCAACAAATTATTGAAGCTCAAATTCCACTTCTTATTATGCTTAACAAAGACTTTCAGACATTGTTGACAAGACTGCTAGCTTTGTTGCAAGAAACGGCCCTGAATTTGAGAACAGAATCCGACAGAATGAGGTGAACAACCCCAAGTTCAACTTTCTAAACCCGAATGATGCGTACCATGCATACTACCAGTACAAGGTTAAAGAGTTCAAGGAGGGCAAAGGTCGGTTTCATTTATCTTGCAACAAAATTTCTTTCAATTGCTTTCCAAGATTTGTTAACCCTAGTATGCATACATCAAACAAAAATAGCGCAAATACAATTATTTTGGACAAAACAGTTTTTTCCAATGATACACGCTTTGCAGAGCGGTACTTAAATTGGAATATATTTATATATATGTTTTGATTATAACTAAGAACTTATATTGAAATATTTTGTATAGACTTATTTTGTCTTTGTGGATTATGAATTGAAGTGACCCTTTGGGCCATGCCCTTACTACCTATTTTGTTGTCTTCTAAAAACCAAAACAGCTTAGATATTGTAAATCTTTGTTAAACATATTTTGACGAATTACGATTGTTGAGGTAACATTTATTGACCCTCTGAGAAGTGGATCTGACCACTGAGGATTGTAAAATTGATGAAGTAGAGGTGTTTGTAATGTTTCTATCTTTGTGTTACTGTTGCAGGTCAGGAGCCCATCGCCCCCAAGGTGTGTATCAAGTTTCATCACTTAGCATCACTTCGTCTCTTAGTCTTGTGTTGATACCATCACTTTAATGGCTTTCTGTAACTAACCAAAAACAAAAAGTTATCAAAAACCATAACAGAATATAAATAAACTGATAAGCAGTTAAGCAGACAATGTTCTAACTCAATTTGACAGTATATTTACATATATATACAAATACAAGAAATAGACTCACTGTCAAATGATGCTACATAATGTTAGTATTGGAGGGCATTGTAAAACTGATTTATGTTTGCTTGAGCCTCAACCTAATACAAGTGTGATGCATTTGTCATCAATGGACCTTGATTAACATGTGCATCATGAAATTTAACTGACAATTGCTGAGGAGATGTCCATTGACATCATGGAAAAAACTTTTTTACGTCATAATGACCCCTTTTAATTTGTTTCATTATCAGGGTCGAATGAAATTTTCAAGCTATCCTTCATCATGGTAACTGCGTTTATTCTCAAACATGAAGAAAATAGTCTATATTTTTACGATACGTGTGCTAAAAAATAAGACATTACATCCAGTTCTTAGTCTAATAATTTGTCTTGCAGTATATGTATTTATATACATGTGTGTATTTTCTTTATCAAGCTAAACCTATCGGCAGCAATTAAACCACAGCAGCCAGAGCAAATCAAGATTACAGAAACATTTGTTCCCAAAGATCCTCCGCCAGAGTTTGAGTTTGTTGCAGACCCCCCTTCAATCTCTGCCTATGATCTGTGAGTGTTTGTGAAGCAATAAACAAACTTTTCTCTGTCATACCTAAGATTGTTTCGAGGCCACTTGAGGGGCTATACTTTGAACATTGTCATGGTATGAGTTTGTTTTACAATTTTTTAAGGAAACACAAGCTGAAACAACACTGTAAGATGATTAAGACACACACATGAAGACAAGTGGTGGCGTTGTTATCAGGGCTGACAGTCAAGTAGACTCTTCGTATTGTGTCAATCCTCCAAAAAGCCGGATATAGATATAACCTTTATGTGTTGTTTGAGGTTAACCACTCCAGGATGTCAAATTGAATATGATTCATGATGTATAAAGGTGGTTAAACTAAAGGAGTGGGTTGTGTTCTATTGATATACCATTGATAATCTCATTGAGTGTCATGATTTTGCATACACACACTGAACAGTTTTGGTCATTACAATAAAACTGAAGAATTGAGCTGTATCTGTGGAACTATTAATCTGATACTCGTACAATGTATAGCCTGATGAACTAAACAGCAAATGGCCTTTTTTTTGGAGGAGTTTGAATATGATTGATTTAACTTCCCCAAAGAAAGTCAATAATGAAAATATTTCTGCTTGTCTGCAGAGATGTTGTCAAACTGACTGCCCAATTTGTGGCTCGTAATGGGCGGCAGTTTCTCACCACAGTCATGCAGAGGGAACAGCGCAACTACCTGTTTGACTTCCTGCGGCCCCAGCACAGCCTCTTCAACTACTTCACCAAGCTGGTGGAACAGTACACCAAGGTAGGACCACACAGTTCTACTAGTTCAATCATCAAGTAACTTCATCGCTTTAAACATATCAAAATTATTTACTGGTAATCAATTTGATACACAAATCATAATTCCAAATACAGTAGGACTCGGATATAATGAACTCCAAGGGACCAAAGAATTTAGTTCGCTATATCCGGTGTTCGCTATATCCGTGTTCGTTATATCCGTGTTCTACTGTATGTTTCTTTTAATAATCTGTAGTAATGTTCATAAATATTTTCGACATTTCAAAAAATAATTTTCCAAAATATTTGCTTAAGTTTATTTTGTTCATAGCCGGCTTGTTTCTTGTGACATTGCACAGATCCTGATCCCTCCTAAGAACCTGCGTGAGAAATTGGCGAAGGAGTCTGACAGTCATAAAGAGGTGAGTAGCACCGAGAGAGCTCTCCCATCTATCTTCCTCTGGGCAGAGCCGTCAGCTCATGGTAAATTAAATGGATCATGGATCTGTCCGTCCATAAACTTTTGCACATTTTCGACTTCTTCTCCAGAAGCATAAGTCCTAGAAAGCTGAAACTTTGTGTACAGACTCCTTGTCAAGTTGGGATTTTAATTTTATCACTTTTGTGGCCCTGTGGCCCCTAATAAGGGTCACAGGGGACACGCCCTTAAGACCATCTTTGTTCTGTCGGGAACAGATGATCCTGGCCATGGAATGCTCATTAAAGGGGGTCTCCAACTTCTAATTTTTAACTTCCAGTGTTTTATTAGCAAGGCCCTCTCCGACCCTCTCGGGGCCTCGCTAATAAAACACTGGAAGTTAAAAAAATAAAGGGGGTCTCCAACTTCTAATTTTTAACGTCCAGTGTTTTATTAGCGAGGCCCTATCCGACCCTCTCAGGGCCTCGCTAATAAAACACTGGAAGTTAAAAATTAGAAGTTTGAGACATACTTTAAAGGGTAAAAGACTGCAAAGTAAAGAAAAACCCAAATTAGGAAAATATTACACTTAATATAGCATAATCAAAGAGTTAAAACTACCAACAGAAAGTTGAAAGTAACAGTTTTAGGAGATATTTTATGTGTGCTTCCGTAGAAAAGAAACTGCTGCATTTAGGAAAGATGATATTTTACAGCAGCTTCAATCACTTTCAAGTGCCTACACAAGTATGATGAGATAGTCATCACATGAAGTACACAGTAACTTCCATTGCAAAATAAGTTAAATAACAGTTAAAATATATTCCTTATATAATGAAAAGCAATATACGTAAACTTTAGTGGGCCTATGAATCCTTACATGCTTAAAATGTGACAGTTAAAAGGTCGACTATGCGGCCGACAAATCCATACAGACGGTCCGGTACAAAACATACTTATCATACTTATACCAGGGGCGTAGCTCAGTGGTAGAGTGTCCGCTCGTCATTCGGTAGATCAGGGTTTGATCATTGTAAAGGCAGAACAACGCATTAACTTGTGCTGCACTGTGGCTGCCGGGTGCTTAGGCACAACCCGAATTTCCAATAATGTTTGTATGTACTGAGGATAATAAAGTGATTTTTATTATTATTATTATTATTATTATTATTATTAAATTTTCTCCAGAAGCAAAAAAGGCTAGAAAGCTGAAACTTTGTGTACAGACTCCTTGACTAGTGAGGATTAGAATTTATAGCTGTTGTGGCCCGGTGGCCCCTAAAAACCTACTTTCATCACCTTCTCCAGAAGCATAAGGCCTATAAAGCTGAAACTTTGTGTGCAGACTTCTTGACTAGTGATGACTATAAGGGCCACAAGGGCCACGCCCTTAATACCTATTTCATTTGCTTCTTCAGAACCAAAAGGCCTAAAAAGCTGAAATCTTGTGTACAGACTCCTGAAGTTACAGTTTTGGTGACCCTATGGTCTCTAAAAAGGGCTTGATGAACCTTTAGATCCTACGCCATAAATTATCAATTGAATATTTGAGTTATTTCCATTTCTGTATTGATTACAGGTATCAGAAAGCACATCACATCACATATATATTTAAGTCTAGACTTTGAGACCTTGTGGCCCTACAAAGGGAGAAACCACATTGGGCACAGCAAAATTAAACATGAAGCCTGATGGCTCTATTTTTAATGAAAAAACTTTGAGAGAAAAATTAATGAAAATCAAAAATGACTTATCAATAAAAATTATCCATGTACCGTACCAAAGGAAATATTCAACACGTGTTTGTTGGCAATATCGATCGATAACCTTTTATGTTAGTGTCTGTCTCATAACTCGACATTATTAAAAAAAAAAAGACATTTATAACTCTTTCATAAACATTGTTTGGCAGACTAGTATTGGTACTTTTTAGCTCATCAGGACTGACAAGTGAAGATTATAAATTGTAACTTTGGTGGCCCTGTGACCCCTAATAAAGGCAACAGGAACGTCCTTAAAATCTATTTTCATCTCCTTCTCCTGAAGTATAAGACCTAGAAACTGAAACTTGTCGCCTATATACTTAACTTTATGATTGGTGACCCTGTGGCCCCTTCAAAGGGGTAATCACATTCACACCATAATTGATGATGAAGCCTGATGAGCTACAGAGCCAATTGCTCTATTTTTATTAGGCTGCGGTTATACTTTACACCGGTTCGGCTTTGTCAATATGCATTTGTGTTATATTCTGATTGGTGTACTTCTACAACTCCACATGTAGTTTGTGGTTCAGGTGCTGGATGCGGTACTGTGTGGAGTATTGTTGATGTAGTTTGTGGTTCAGATGCTGGATGCGGTACTGTGTGGAGTATTGATGATGTGGTTTGTGGTTGAGGTGCTGGATGCGGTACTGTGTGGAGTATTGATGATTCGCTTTGTGGTTCAGGTGCTGGATGCGGTACTGTGTGGAGTATTGATGATGTAGTTTGTGGTTCAGGTGCTGGACGCAGTGCGGTACTGTGTGGAGTATTGATGATTCGCTTTGTGGTTCAGGTGCTGGATGCGGTACTGTGTGGAGTATTGATGATGTAGTTTGTGGTTGAGGTGCTGGACGCAGTGCGGTACTGTGTGGAGTATTGATGATGTGGTTTGTGGTTGAGGTGCTGGATGCGGTACTGTGTGGAGTATTGATGATTCGCTTTGTGGTTCAGGTGCTGGATGCGGTACTGTGTGGAGTATTGATGATGTAGTTTGTGGTTCAGGTGCTGGATGCGGTACTGTGTGGAGTATTGATGATGTAGTTTGTGGTTCAGGTGCTGGACGTTGTGCGGTACTGTGTGGAGTATTGATGATGTGGTTTGTGGTTCAGGTGCTGGATGCGATACTGTGTGGAGTATTGATGATGTGGTTTGTGGTTGAGGTGCTGGATGCGGTACTGTGTGGAGTATTGATGATTCGCTTTGTGGTTCAGGTGCTGGATGCGGTACTGTGTGGAGTATTGATGATGTAGTTTGTGGTTGAGGTGCTGGACGCAGTGCGGTACTGTGTGGAGTATTGATGATGTGGTTTGTGGTTGAGGTGCTGGATGCGGTACTGTGTGGAGTATTGATGATTCGCTTTGTGGTTCAGGTGCTGGATGCGGTACTGTGTGGAGTATTGATGATGTAGTTTGTGGTTCAGGTGCTGGACGCAGTGCGGTACTGTGTGGAGGTTTGATGATGTGGTTCAGGTGCTGGATGCGGTACTGTGTGGAGTATCGATGATTCGCTTTGTGGTTCAGGTGCTGGATGCGGTACTGTGTGGAGTATTGATGATGTAGTTTGTGGTTGAGGTGCTTGATGCGGTACTGTGTGGAGTATTGATGATGTGGTTTGTTGTTCAGGTGCTGGACGCAGTGCGGTATCGTGTTGAATGGGCGAAGTATCAGGACCGCGAGAAGAAGAAGGAGGAGGAGAAGGTGGAGAGAGAAAGAGGTAAGAGAGACAACTTTTTCCACTTACCGTTAACTCAATATACACCCACCTATCAATTATTTTTCAGAATGGGAACATCCTTGGGATACTAATTCGAAAATTTGTATTATTTGCTTTATGTCAAATTGTGTCTTTATTTGACCAAAAAATACAAAAACAATGTAAAAACATGTTTTTTTTTGTGTGTTACTACCCTGTGTAGAACCACATCCCTAGAGGTTCCCCAACCAACAAGGAAAGCTTCTTGTTCATCTGATTTTAGCTCATCAGACCTGAAAGACCCTATAGGCTTATGGTATCCATCCGTTCGTCCATAAACGCATTTTCATCTTCTTCTCCAGAAGCATAATATCTAGAAAACTGAAACTGTGGTTGCCGACTCCTTGACTAGTATAGGTTATAATTTATAGCTTTGATGGCCTTGTGGCCCCTGATAAGGGCCTCACCCTAAAAACCTATTTTCATCTTCTTCTCCAGAACCATAAGGCCTAGAAAGCTTAAACTTTGTGTCCTGACTCCTAAGTTAGAAAAGGATGATCTTAATTGTACATTTGGTGACCCTGTGGCCCCTACTAACTGGGGAACCACATTTGCCACACCCTAAAGCAAAATGGATATGAAGCCTGGTGAGCTACAGAACCAATGGCTCTATTTTTCATCTTTTTCTCCAAATGCACAAGGCATAGAATGATAAAATTTGGTGTAGAGAATCCTAAGGTATTGGGGATTGTAACAAAATGGTACATTTGGTGACCCTGTGACCCCTAGGTAGGGGAAACCACATTGACCACACTCTAAAGCAAAGTTCAATATGAGGCCTGATAAGCTACAAAGCCAATGGCCCTATTTTTCATCTTATTCTTCAGATGAACAAGGCATAGAATTATGACATGTTGTGTTGAAAATCTTTAGGTAAAGGGAGATGATTTGGGGTTTTACGCCGTTTTCAAGAGTATTCCCCTTATTTTGCGGCTGCTTGTATTATTCTAGAGAGAAAGCCCGCAACACCAATGTGGCTATGCATTGCAAAAAACCTGCAAACATTGATATGAACTAGCTAACCATGGGACGTTCTGCGCTGAAACAAAGTTGCCGAGCCCCTGGCAAATCCTTAGGTAATAGGGAATCAAACAAAATGATACATTTGGTGACCCTGTGGCCCCCAGGGAGGGGGTACCACATTGGTCACACCCTAAAGCAAAATTATATAAGAAGTCTGATGAGCTACAGAACCAATGTGTCTATGTTTTATTTAGCCTTAAGTTTCATACTTTTTAGCTCATCTGGCCTATAAGGCCCGATGGGCTTATGGCATGGCATGGTGTCCGGCGTCCGTCCATCCATCCGTCCGTCCATAAACTTTGTGGAATTTCGACTTCTTCTCCAGAACCATAAGACCTAGAAAACTGAAACTTTGTGTACAGATTCCTGGACTAGCGAGGATTATAAATTGTAGCTTTGGTGGCCCTTTGACCCCTTATAAGGGCCACAGGGGCCACACCCTAAAAACCAATTTTCATCTTCTTCTCCAGAACCATAAGGCCTAGAAAGCTGAAACTTTGTGTACAGACTCCTTGGCTAGTGAGGATTATAAATTGTAGCTTTGGTGGCCCTGTGACCCCTAATAAGGGCCACAGTTGCCATGCCCTAAAAACCTATTTTCATCTTCTTCTCCAGAACCATGAGGCCTAGAAAACTGAAACTTTGTTTGCAGACTCCTTGACTGGTGAGGATTATGAATTGTAGCTTTGGTGACCCTGTTGCCCCCGAATAAAGGCAACAGGAATGTCCTTTAAATCTATTTTCATCTTCTTCTCCTGAAGTATAAGGCCTAGAAAACTAAAACTTGTCGCCTATATACTTAATTTTATGATTGGTGCCCCTGTGGCCTCTACAAAGGGGGAATCACATTGGCCACATTCTACAGCATAATTGATGATGAAGCCTGATGAGCTACAGAGCCAATGGCTCTATTTTTTTCCTGTTTCTTCCTGAGTAATTGAGGAGTCTGGATGACGGGGTATCAAACAGGACTGATAAATGCAACCTACCTCTACAAAAAGGCTCAACTGGGACTTTTCTGAAAGTTGAGATAATTATCTATATCATGATATATTTGATAACACCCTTGAATGTGGTTGCAAAAAGATTAGTCACCCTGAAATCAAAAAATTTCAAATTTGGTTTGCAGCCTTTAGGCAATGCAACCAAATTATTTTTTCAAAGAAAATATCTTTTTATCAAACAGAACTGCCTTGGCTTGATGAAATTTGGTTGCAGATGGAAAATATGATGATATGACAAATGTTGAAAACTTTCCTGGCTTTTGATGTACACATGAAACCAGTCTGGTTTTCAAAATGTTTACCTCAGGTTTTGAGATCATTTTTGACACTATGGATAGAATGTTTCACTGAACTTGAATAGTTTCACAATTTCTATCATAAAGCATGTCTTGGTAGGTGACATTCTTTGACCGAATAAATCCCTAAATTCCATTTCTGTGTACAGTTGTCATATCTCTGAGGATTCTCAAACAAATCCCTTTAATTGCAAAACATTTTTGATAAAAAATAAACATCGATAAGTACTTTGAACGAATAGTTTCTCTCCAAAAAAAAGAACAAACTCATAAATCATAAATTGGTAAAAAAAAATGAAAAAATTGTTGGAAATGTTTGAGAGTGAATCAACCAATTGTGGGACACGTTGAATAGCACATGGCATTAGTCACACATAGTGCAAGAGAAAACCTGTCAAAATGGAACTGTTGATTTGTTTTTGTTTTCACATCAAATAAGGTAAATTATAAAACTCTTGCAACCAAAATTGTCTTTGCTATTCAACACACAACTATTGTCTCTTAAACAAAATTAGTGTTTGTCAAGACACGAAAAATTATGAATATTTGCTAGAAAATAATTTGTTTGCTGTTGCCTATGGGGACTGCAACCAAACTCGAAAATCATTGATTTCATTGTCATTGTATGTTCTTCAACCAGACTCAAGGTTTCAAGGAAATAGATGATTTATAGTAAATCATTCTACCTGTCAGAATATCCTCATTTGAATCCTTTTCAAGGAATAGGTTGCATTTTATCAAGTTGCCTGCCCATTACTGTGGAACCAACTTCCCCAAAACCTCAGAGACCTTCATGAACTTTCTAATTTCAAATCTGGACTGAAAACTCACCTTTTTTCAAATGCCTTTGATTGATTTTCCTGCATTCTCATGTGCTCATTATAGTGCTTCAGAGCAGAATACTGGTTTTAGCGCTTTACAAATGTTTTATGTATGTATGTATGTATACCCCGTCATTCGGACCCCTCAATTACTCTTAGGCCAAAACAACCATTGGTTTGGAAACATATTTACATCTTGTCCTAACCTTGCCTTGCTAGGACACGTCAGTGAAGAAGATTTGCATAACTTGTGTTTCATTGTTTCAGTTGCCTATGCACAGATTGACTGGCATGACTTTGTTGTGGTTGAAACGGTTGACTTTCAACCCAATGAAATTGGCAACTTGCCACCCCCGACAAACCCAAGTGAAGTGGGAGCCCGCTCCCTGCAACAGGAGCGCTTCGAGAAAGGGGAGGTAAGTCAATTCCTTTGGAGCAACAATCAATCAATCGTGATTTTGCATCTTGAGTCTGACCTTAGTTGTGTTTACAGCTCTGATCCATCAGAAATATTGAGATTCTTTACTAAGAGGCATGATCACGTTTCTTAGGGAATCAGTTGGCAACAGTGAATATAGAATGACTGGTGCATATTTTAAGCCTATGACATTACTTTCTACAGTATATACTTTATACACAGTTGAAGCCTTTTTTAATGTGTTATGAAGCGTATAACTGGTGTCTCTCCGCCAGATGGATAACGACATGGAGATGGAGGTGGAGTCTGATGAGGAGGGGGAAGAGCACACTCGGGGGAGGAAGGACGCGCCTCCCAAACCCCCTGCCCCTCGCGACGACATTCAGGTCCAGGTACGCCAAAGCAGATTGGTTGTATTTCAAGCATCTCATAAAACGATGTAGGCATAAATTAGATATTTGTTGAAAAAAGAGACATAGCATAAGGAAGGTGACAAATATTTTCGGAAAGGTAATGCTAATGCTTGTTCAATGTAAATATGTACTGTAGTAATAATGCTTAATTGAGCCTGCAAATAAAACAAGATGTGACAACACTTACGTGATGCTGATGTGTCTTGTGTGCAGGATATGGAGGAAGACTCAGATGATGAGGAAACAGACAAAGCCCAAAAGTCAAAGTCAGCTGCAGCGCCTCCCCCTCCCCCTCCTCCCCCGCCCTCAGAAGCCCCGCCCCTGCCCCCCACCCCCGACCAGGTGGTCATCAGGAAGGACTACAACCCCAAGGGTGAGAGTGCTGCAGGCACATGCTTCTGTCTCAGGGACACTGTCATCACCAATTTTCTCTTCTACTTTAATATTTTCCCCAAAAGTGACAGGAGACAAAATGCTTCTGTTTTAGTGTTCATCGGCTTTGGCATTCCCATCCGGATCTAAAACTATTTTACCTCCTGATTGGGTGTATTGCCTATATATAACACATAAATGTTCCCTTTTGGTTTTTCACTAAAATTTAATATTATTTTTGTTTTTCTATGGTTATAAATTGGACTTTTGGATAATCTACTTTTCCATAGAATAATTGTGAATCTGCTTCACTGATCATCACAAGATTTGGTACTCTACTTCTCCAGATTATATTGATGTGCAGAGGGTAGTGTTTAATGGTAGAAATGTTTATATCATACAAGAGACTTTATACTAATGCTCTTGTAATGGGCTGTATGTTAGCACTCACTGTAAGACTGTGAGTGTTGAGAACCTGATGTCCTTCTCGTTACAGCGAGGACCGTGAGTGGGGAGGGAGGACCGGACCAGTACATGGTCTCCCCCATCACCGGCGAGAAGATACCTGCACACAAGGTGCCTGAACACATGAGGATAGGTACGTATAGGCTTGTAAACACTTGAACACACAATATGTGCACATGTATACATATTATTTTAGCTAAAAACTAGTACCAAAATTTTAAAATAAGCATAAGACAAGCATTGCTCAAAGAGAGAAAGTTAATAAGTTCCTGAAGTTGAGACTTCATTTTGGATTGAGCTGTGTGTGTTAGTGTGTTGAGTGGAGGCGAGACAGAGACAGATGGATGAGCTCTATATATATGTATGTGTGTATGTGTATGCAGGTCTGTTGAACCCCAAGTGGATGGAGGCGAGACAGAGACAGATGGATGAGCTCTAATATATGTGTGTGTGTATGCAGGTTTGTTGAACCCCAAGTGGATGGAGGGGAGACAGAGACAGATGGATGAGCTCTAATATATGTGTATGTGTATGCAGGTCTGTTGAACCCCAAGTGGATGGAGGCGAGACAGAGACAGATGGATGAGCTCTAATATATGTGTGTGTGTATGCAGGTTTGTTGAACCCCAAGTGGATGGAGGCGAGACAGAGACAGATGGATGAGCTCTATATATATGTGTTTGTGTATACAGGTCTGTTGAACCCCAAGTGGATGGAGGCGAGACAGAGACAGATGGATGAGCTCTATATATATGTATGTGTGTATGTGTATGCAGGTCTGTTGAACCCCAAGTGGATGGAGGCGAGACAGAGACAGATGGATGAGCTCTAATATATGTGTGTGTGTATGCAGGTTTGTTGAACCCCAAGTGGATGGAGGGGAGACAGAGACAGATGGATGAGCTCTAATATATGTGTATGTGTATGCAGGTCTGTTGAACCCCAAGTGGATGGAGGCGAGACAGAGACAGATGGATGAGCTCTAATATATGTGTGTGTGTATGCAGGTTTGTTGAACCCCAAGTGGATGGAGGCGAGACAGAGACAGATGGATGAGCTCTATATATATGTGTTTGTGTATGCAGGTCTGTTGAACCCCAAGTGGATGGAGGCGAGACAGAGACAGATGGATGAGCTCTATATATATGTGTTTGTGTATGCAGGTCTGTTGAACCCCAAGTGGATGGAGGCGAGACAGAGACAGATGGATGAGCTCTATATATATGTGTATGTGTATGCCGGTCTGTTGAACCCCAAGTTGATGGAGGCGAGACAGAGACAGATGGATGAGCTCTATATATATATATGTATGTGTATGCAGGTCTGTTGAACCCCAAGTGGATGGAGGCGAGACAGAGACAGATGGATGAGCTCTATATATATGTGTGTGTGTATGCAGGTCTGTTGAACCCCAAGTGGATGGAGGCGAGACAGAGACAGATGGATGAGCTCTATATATATGTGTGTGTGTATGCCGGTCTGTTGAACCCCAAGTGGATGGAGGCGAGACAGAGACAGATGGATGAGCTCTATATATATGTGTATGTGTATGCAGGTCTGTTGAACCCCAAGTGGATGGAGGCGAGACAGAGACAGATGGATGAGCTCTAATATATGTGTGTGTGTATGCAGGTTTGTTGAACCCCAAGTGGATGGAGGGGAGACAGAGACAGATGGATGAGCTCTATATATATGTGTATGTGTATGCAGGTCTGTTGTACCCCAAGTGGATGGAGGCAAGACAGAGACAGATGGATGAGCTCTAATATATGTGTGTGTGTATGCAGGTTTGTTGAACCCCAAGTGGATGAAGGGGAGACGGAGACAGATGGATGAGCTCTATATATATGTATGTGTGTATGTGTATGCAGGTCTGTTGAACCCCAAGTGGATGGAGGCAAGACAGAGACAGATGGATGAGCTCTAATATATGTGTGTGTGTATGCAGGTTTGTTGAACCCCAAGTGGATGGAGGGGAGACAAGAGACAGATGGATGAGCTCTATATATATGTGTGTGTGTATGCCGATCTGTTGAACCCCAAGAGGATGAGGCGAGACAGAGACAGATGGATGAGCTCTATATATATGTGTATGTGTATGCAGGTCTGTTGAACCCCAAGTGGATGGAGGCAAGACAGAGACAGATGGATGAGCTCTAATATATGTGTGTGTGTATGCAGGTTTGTTGAACCCCAAGTGGATGGAGGGGAGACGGAGACAGATGGATGAGCTCTATATATATGTATGTGTGTATGTGTATGCAGGTCTGTTGAACCCCAAGTGGATGGAGGGGAGACGGAGACAGATGGATGAGCTCTAATATATGTGTGTGTGTATGCAGGTTTGTTGAACCCCAAGTGGATGGAGGGGAGACGGAGACAGATGGATGAGCTCTATATATATGTATGTGTGTATGTGTATGCAGGTCTGTTGAACCCCAAGTGGATGGAGGCGAGACAGAGACAGATGGATGAGCTCTATATATATGTATGTGTGTATGTGTATGCAGGTCTGTTGAACCCCAAGTGGATGGAGGGGAGACGGAGACAGATGGATGAGCTCTATATATATGTGTGTGTGTGTGTGTATGCAGGTCTGTTGAACCCCAAGTGGATGGAGGGGAGACGGAGACAGATGGATGAGCTCTATATATATGTATGTGTGTGTGTATGCAGGTCTGTTGAACCCCAAGTGGATGGAGGGGAGACGGAGACAGATGGATGAGCTCTATAGATATGTATGTGTGTGTGTATGCAGGTCTGTTGAACCCCAAGTGGATGGAGGGGAGACGGAGACAGATGGATGAGCTCTATATATATGTATGTGTGTATGCAGGTCTGTTGAACCCCAAGTAGATGGAGGGGAGACGGAGACAGATGGATGAGCTCTATATATATGTGTGTGTATGCAGGTCTGTTGAACCCCAAGTGGATGGAGGGGAGACGGAGACAGATGGATGAGCTCTATATATATGTATGTGTGTGTGTATGCAGGTCTGTTGAACCCCAAGTGGATGGAGGGGAGACGGAGACAGATGGATGAGCTCTATATATATGTATGTGTGTGTGTATGCAGGTCTGTTGAACCCCAAGTGGATGGAGGGGAGACGGAGACAGATGGATGAGCTCTATATATATGTGTGTGTATGCAGGTCTGTTGAACCCCAAGTGGATGGAGGGGAGACGGAGACAGATGGAGGAGAAGAAGGAGCAGGAGGAGGTATATGCTGCTGGATCGGCCGTTGATGTTAACCTCAAACAGCTTGCCGAGCGAAGAACAGATATCTTCGGTATTGGCACAGAAGAGGCACAGATCGGTAAAAAGGTAATACATCACAGCTGCTCTGTCTCGGTTATGGCAATGACTCGTCACTGGTTTAATGCCCTTTTACTTGTTTTTAAATATCAAACTTCTTTACGTTAAATCTCTGTACTTAGGAAAATCATAATATGAGCTACAGAGCTAAATTCTTTTCTTTTTCTTAAAGTGTGAAGTAACTTTTACAAATGACTTCACAATTTGACATAGAATCAGCTAACATCAATAATAGGTAATCCTTGTTTACAACACAATAATGTAGGGGAACACAGGGAAATATATCCAAATAATTAAAAAAAAAAAAAAAGTCTAGTGTCGTGGTTGTGAGTCTGTTGCTGGGTGCAGATGTAGATTTGCTGAATGTTTGGTGACCTGTTGACAGATAGGCGAGGAGGACAAGAAGGAGCGGTCCAAGATTGTGTGGGACGGACACACAGCCTCCATGGAGAAGGTGTCACAACGGGCCAGGGAGAACATCTCCATTGAGGAGCAGATTCTCACCATTCACAAGGTCAAGGGGCTCCTGTGAGTACTCGTCCTACCACTCTGTCCTGTCTTTATCTCTCCGTTTCTCTCTCACTTTACATCACTCCTTCCGACCTCGATCTCTCCAATTTCTCTCTCCTTCCATCTCTCCATTGGCACGTGGTAGGTGGTTAGATCTAGTGGTAGAGTGGTGCCTTTTGCTATTTTGATTATTCTGGATTTTTAGCTCATCTGGCCTGTAAGGCATGGCAGGTCCGTCCGTCTGTCCATCCATAAACTTTGTGATATTTCGACTTCTTCTCCAGAACCATAAGGCCTAGAAAGCTGAAACTTTGTGTACAGACTCCTTGGCTAGTGAGGATTATAAATTGTAGCTTTGGTGGCCCTGTGACCCCTAATAAGGGACACAGATGCCATGCCCTAAAAACCTATTTTCATCTTCTTCTCCAGAACCATGAGGGCTAGAAAGCTGAAACTTTGTTTGCAGACTCCTTGACTGATGAAGATTATAAATTGTAGCTTTGGTGACCCTTTGACCCCTAATAAGGGCCACAGGGGCCAAGCCCTAAAAATCTATTTTCATTGTTTTCTCCAGAACCATAAGGCCTAGAAAGCTGAAACATTGTTTGCAGACTCCTTGACTGGTGAAGATTATAAATTGTAGCTTTGGTGGCCCTTTGGTACTTAATTTTATGATTGGTGCCCCTGTGGCCTCTACAAAGGGGGAATCACATTGGCCACACTCTACAGCATAATTGATGATGAAGCCTGATGAGCTACAGAGCCAATGGCTCTATTTTTTATTTTTAGCTCATCTGGCCTGTAAGGCCCGATGGGCTTATGGCATGGCATGGTGTCCATCCATCCGCCTATCCGTCCATCCGTCCGTCCATAAACTTTGTGGAATTTCTTCTCCAGAAGCATAAGGCCTAGAAAGCTGAAACTCTGTGTACAGATTCCTGGACTAGTGAGGATTATAAATTGTAGCTTTGGTGGCCCTGTGAGCCCTAATAAGGGTCACAGGGGCCCCGCCCTTAAAACCTCTTTCCATCTTCTTCTCCAGAACCATAAGGCCTAGAAAGTTGAAACTTTGTGTACAGACTCCTTGACTAGTCGGGATTAATAATTGTAGATTTTGTGACCCTGTGGTACTAAAGGGGGATCATCATTGGCCACACCCTAAAGCAAAATCAAATGTAAAGCCTGATGAGCTACAGAGCCAATAGCTCTATTTTTTCTGGTTTCCATCAGATCCTGGTTTCTTGCATCTATATGAGACATGTTTCTTGATTGGCGTTCCATTAATAGAGAAGGGAATTTCCATTTTACTGAATCTGCGATTTAAAGCCGTTTGGGTACAGGGGACTATTTCGAAGTGAAGCGAGAGAAATGAAGTTGTCTGTTTTACAGGATGGGTTTCCATGGAAACATTTTGAACTTAGTGCATATTGGGGTTGATGTGTGGTTAGATCTAGTGGTGGAGTGGTGCTTTTTGCTTTTATTGTTATCCTGAATTTTCTTTCTATGGTTTCCATGGAAACAGTGTAAATTTAGTGCATATGGAGTGTTGGGTCTGTTTCTGGGCCAAAGTTTAAAAACTATTCAATATTTCTTTTCATATTCCCCTTGATAGTTGATTTTATACATACCGGGGACGTAGCTCAGTGGTAGAGTGTCTGCTCGTCACCCGGAAGACCGGGGTTCGATTCCCGGTCGTGTCATACCAAAAGACGTTAAAAGGTGGGAGTTGTTGCTGTCTTGCTTGACACTCAGCATTGTAAAGGCAGAACAACGCTTTAACTAGCGCTGCACAGTGGCTGCCGGGTGCCACAGGCACATAACAAATTTCAGATGTACTTGTACTTAGGACAATAAAGTGTTATTATTATTATTATTATGTAACTGAGGATGAATCTATTTTGCAGGCCGGATGAGGAAAAGGAAAAGATCGGACCTGCTATGCCTAAGGGGGGTGCACCCCCTCCTCCACCCCCACCCAAGCAACCAGCCCCACCTCCCTCGGTGTCCCAGCCAGCTCCCCCACCACCAGGACGACCCCCACCCCCTCCCCAGCAGGTGCGTGTCAACGCTCCGGTACCGATGCATCCCCCGGGGGGAGTGATGGTACTGCCTCCTCGTCCTCCTATGATGATGGGTGAGTTCAGTTCACTTTCTCCTGGCTAGCCACAGTCAATGATTATTCTCTTGTCTGTCTGACAGGGATTCCTGTCTTCCCTAATAAGGTAGCATTTATTTTCTTCTTCTTTTTTACACTTACCTTAACTTATCCAAGGATCCTTCTGTTGAAAACTAAACATTGACCTACGTTTTGATTGGTTGGTTGTATCCCTTGGATGCTTGAAAAGTTTATATTTTGTCACAAAACTTTTCAAATTGTGTCATTTAGTTATGTGGTTTCTATTTCAGCTGGTTTGAGAGGACCTCCAATGCGGCCACCAATGGGTATGCACCCTGGACCTCCAAGAGGGTATCCAGGCCCCCACGGCCCCCCCAGTCGACCTCCTCCTCCACCCTCGGGTCCCATGGACGATGAGCCACCAAGCAAGAAGCAGAAGACGGAGGACAACCTTATCCCTGAAGAGGAGTTCCTCAAGAAACACAAGGTGTCTACTCTCTCTCACACTCATTCACACATCATTAACAAGGTGTCTACTCTCTCTCACACTCATTCACACATCATTAACAAGGTGTCTACTCTCTCACACACTCATTCACACATCGTACACAAGGTGTCTACTCTCTCTCACACTCATTCACACATCATTAACAAGGTGTCTACTCTCTCACACACTCATTCACACATCGTACACAAGGTGTCTACTCTCTCTCACACTCATTCACACATCATTAACAAGGTGTCTACTCTCTCAGACACTCATTCACACATCGTACACAAGGTGTCTACTCTCTCGCACACTCATTCACACATCATTAACAAGGTGTCTACTCTCTCACACACTCATTCACACATCGTACACAAGGTGTCTACTCTCTCTCTCACTCATTCACACATCATTAACAAGGTGTCTACTCTCTCAGACACTCATTCACACATCGTACACAAGGTGTCTACTCTCTCGCACACTCATTCACACATCATTAACAAGGTGTCTACTCTCTCTCACACTCATTATATCCCCGCTATGACATAGCCAGGGGTATATAGCGCTCTGCGTGTCTGAACGTCAACGTCTGTGCGTCCGACATCGTTTCAGGAGCATAACTTTAAAACTAATTGACTTAGAAACTTCAAATTTGGTATGGACGTTACCTATATGGTGCAGAGGTGCCTTTTTGGGGTTTTAATTCCAAGGTACCAAAGTTTTTTTACATTTGGCCCCAAAACTACTAATTTCTACTCCGAAACTTCAACTTTGCTATGAAAGTTATAATGAATGGATAACAATTTAAGGCTACCAAATCAATCTAAATTTTTTGCCCCAAAAGGGCTAAAATTCCGACTTTGTTCAGTTTCTGAAGCAGAACTTGAAACCTAAGATACCAAATGTGAGATTTCCTTTCATACCGTGTGATTTAAAATCAAGGTAGCCACAACATTTTCAAAGTTTGACCAAAAATGATCAAATGTCCTGACTTCTTAAATTTTCAAATCTATTGCTTCTGGAATTCAATTGTTATTTTGCTTAAACTCAACCTTAACCCATTTACAATAATCATTTATTCACATGACTGAATGTATGTTTTTTATTTTATCATTGTTATGTTATGTAAAACAGTGAAATTGCAGCGGGGATATGTAAGCCGTGCTCACTTTTGCTTTGTTTCTGAAGAATTAACAAGAGAATTGACTTTCATCAGAAGTAATGGAAATTTGATTTGTGTATAATTGAGGATGCTGGTAGGCTGGGTATGGTGTGTAATGTAAGAGTGGTGTGTGTTGCAGGGCCCGGTCAGCCTCAAGGTGCTGGTACCCAATGTACAGGACAAGCCTGAATGGAAGCTCAACGGTCAGAAGCTGGACTTGACTCTGCCCCTCACTGACTCGGTGAGTAGCAACATGGACATTTCTCGGATCATGCTGGAAGCAGTGCTACTGTTATCTGACACTGAGTATATTGTTGTGTTGTGTTGTGTTGCAGGTGTCTGTCATTAAAGCTAAGCTCCATGAGGCCCTGGGAATGCCTGCTGGCAAACAAAAACTTCAATACGAGGTGTGTACATTGCTTCTTGTCTCTCTTCCTCTGTTAGACCATTCATTACCATATCTTAGAAACCTATCGGGGATTTCGTCTATTGTTTTGGAGGTCTCTTGTATTCCCGTAATAACCTCTAAGGAGGGTTTACATTGGGAAGTCAGGGCATTATATTCACATGTAACACCTACTCGGGGGTTGGAAAGGTTTTATATTCATTTGTAAGACTTACTCGGGGGTTGGAAGGTTTTTATATTCAAAGTCAAAGGATTTTATTTATTTTATTCCTATGTGTAACCTAACCCCTAAGTCCACATTATCTTGAAAAAACTTACAATGCTTCCGATGTGCGGGATTCGAACCCTCAACCCTCTGAACCGTAAGCTAGCACTATAACCACTACTCTAACGGGCCAGTTAGAAGTGAAGGTTATGTTAAACAATCTAATGATTGAAGATCAGATTTCGGTACAAAAAATCGGCCCTAAAGCATTAGGAAATCCAATTGCACTTTAATTCCAATTTTAAATGCATACAAACATTCAAAATGGATATTAACAGTGTTTCACCTTTTCATTTGTGATAAATTTAAAGGATCCAAATACGGTGTCAACCACGTGACTTGTCGATTGTCATTTGTAAAACCTTACACCTCGAAGAATGCTTTGCACGTGCATTATGTGCTATGTCAATATCAAAAAGTCGTCTGAACACAATGCTTTTTTTTTTGGAAATTCATTTTAATCTTTTATATTCAGAATTGAAGCGACAGTATAAAGTAATGTAATCCAATAATAAATGTTAAAATTAACCGACGAACATGAATCCTTGATATTTGTTGTTTTTTTCTCAATTTTTATGATTAGTCTGAAAATATGATTACAAATACTACAATATGGACAAATGATTACGGGTTGTTAATAACGGCATCTAAGTTAGTTAAAACACTCGAACTCGGTTATGCTTGGGTTTTCAAAACCTTCGGAAAGAAAGCCTTTGCGGGAAGTAAGACCTTTAAGCTTCGCTTTCGGTCTTACTTTCCGCTCAGCTTTCTTTCCTCAGGTTTTTAAATCCCAAGCATAACCTCGTTCTCATGTTTTAACCCTAACATAACTTAACCTCTAATAACTAAAGTGCACAGAATAAGACTTTTTTTACAGCTATGATTTAAGATAACTGATCATTAAGAATCTTCATTTTATAAACAATATTTGGCAAGATATAATTAAAAGTAATTTTTTCCATTTCTTAAGTGTCTCTCTCTACATGTGCTTGATTTGCAGGGTATTTTCATCAAAGACTCCAACACATTAGCTTTCTACAATTTCATGAATGGTGCAACGGTGTCGTTGGCTCTCAAGGAAAGAGGTGGCAGGAAGAAATAAACTGTCTCCAAAACTAAAGGTGGTTTTATTTCAACATTCAACGTAGCTCTGTATAGTATTGTTTTGAAAATACAGTTCCAATAAATATAATGAAAAAGATTGAATTTATTTTTCATTATTTCAAAACAGAAAATTGCATGACTCTGTAGCTCAATTTGTTCTGCAGGATTGAAACATACTATTAAAGAAATAGAGTACCGTATATTTCAATGTATAAGACAAGTTTTTTTCCCAGAAATTGGGGAGTCAAAGAAGGGGGTCGCCTAATACACATAAAGTAAAGTATTTGACATAAAAACTTCATACACCAAATGCGAGATTTTCATTTTCCATTGATGTGCCTTGTTGGCAATGGCATGGTGTCCGGCCGTCCTTGTGAAACTACATTTTTAGCTCATCTGGCCTGTAAGGCCCGATGGGCTTATGGCATGGCATGGTGTCCGGCGTCCGTCCATCCGTCCGTCCGTCCGTCCATCCGTCTGTAAACTTTGTGGAATTTCTACTTCTTCTCCAGAACCATAAGGCCTAGAAAGCTGAAACTTTGTGTACAGACTCCTTGGCTAGTGAGGATTATAAAATGTAGCTTTGGTGGCCCTGTGACCCCTTATAAGGGCCACAGGGGCCACACCCTAAAAACCTATTTTCATCTTCTTCTCCAGAACCATAAGGCCTAGAAAGCTGAAACTTTGTGTACAGACTCCTTGGCTAGTGAGGATTATAAATTGTAGCTTTGGTGGCCCTGTGACCCCTAATAAGGGCCACAGGGGCCACACCCTAAAAACCTATTTTCATCTTCTTCTCCAGAACCATAAGGCCTAGAAAGCTGAAACTTTGTGTACAGACTCATTGGCTAGTGAGGATTATAAATTGTAGCTTTGGTGGCCCTGTGACCCCTAATAAGGGCCACAGGAGCCACACCCTAAAAACCTATTTTCATCTTCTTCTCCAGAACCATTAGGCTTAGAAAGCTGAAACTTTGTGTACAGACTCCTTGGCTAGTGAGGATTATAAATTGTAGCTTTGGTGACCCTGTGACCCCTAATAAGGGCCACAGGGGCCACACCCTAAAAACCTATTTTCATCTTCTTCTCCAGAACCATAAGGCCTAGAAAGCTAAAACTTTGTGTACAGACTCCTTGACTAGTGAGGATTATGAATTGTAGCTTTGGTGACCCTGTTGCCCCTAATTAAGGCAACAGGAACGTCCTTCAAATCTATTTTTATCTTCTTCTGAAGTATAAGGCCTAGAAAACTGAAACTTGTATCCATTATACTTAATTTTATGATTGGTGCCCCTGTGGCCTCTACAAAGGGGGAATCACATTGGCCACACTCTACAGCATAATTGATGATGAAGCCTGATGAGCTACAGAGCCAATGGCTCTATTTTTTACTTCACCAGAAGCATAAGGCCTAGGAAGCTGGAACTTTGTGTACGGATTCCTTGGCTAGTGAGGATCATAAATTGTAGCTTTTTAGGCCCTGTGGCCCCAATAAGGGCCACGCCCTTAATGACTATTTTTCAGAAGCAAAAGGCCTAGAATTGCGAGAAAGCTGAAACCTTGTGTACAGACTCCTTGGCTCGTGAGAATAACAAAGTGTAGCTTTGGTGGCCCTGTGGCCCCTAATAACGGCCACAGGGGCCATGCCCTTAAAACTTATTTTCATCTTCTTCTCAAGAAGATTAAGGTCTAGAAAGCTGAAGCCTTGTGTACATACTCCTTGTCTAGTGAGGCTTATAATCTATAGCTGTGGTGAGTCTTTGGCAGGGGTCACGCCCCTAAACCTTATTAGCAGCCCCGTCTAAGGACCAGACTGCTATCAGTTTTTGTGAAGTTTCTACCGCCGTCCTCATATTACTAGCTATAACTTTTTTCCACTAAGCTTTCCAGAACTCTTATTCATAACTTACTACTTATACCTCGGGGGAACGATTTCGACACGTTCACAAGAATGAATGAATGAATGAATGATAATTGATTTATATAGCGCCTGTCTTCCAGATTGTGCAAGGTAAAGGTCACAAGTTATAATATAACTACAAAATTCCTTGTAAACACGATAACTTGTAAGTTTTTGTGCTATGAAGTTTAGATTTTGTATATATTCTCTCTTGAGAAGTGCAAAAGTTTTGGGTTTGAACAGTCACGGGTCAAGGTCATAGCAAAGTCAACATATATGGAGAAAATGGATTATTTTAACTTTTAACACTTTAATTAATTATACTCCATGAAATGTGTTCATTGAGTATGTGACCTGGAGTGTCAATGCCAAAGTTGGTGAGGCCTGTACAAGGCGGAACAAGGTAAGACGAAACCCCAACTTTCGGGGCTGCTCTGCGGTGTCCCGCAAACGCTAATCTAGTTTTCATCTTTTCTCCATAAATCTTGTACACAGACTCATTACTTTGGTAATGAGGATTGAAAATTTTACATTTTGTGACCCTGTGGTCCCTACAAAGTTGGGAACCACATTGGCACACCTTAAAGCAAATTTGAAATGGAGCCTGATAAGCTACAGAGCCAATGGGTCCATTGTTTTTAGTTTCCATGGTAACAGTTTAGACTGTCGTTTTGAAGGGTAGGGTTTATTTCTGGAGCATATTTCTGAAACTACTTGACCAATCCTTACCAAATTTGGTATGCATCCTCTTCATACTATATCGATGAACCTTTTCATATCATGTAGACATGCCTTTTGGGGTTTACTTTTCAATTTAACATTTGTTTTCTATGGCAACAGTTTGGACTTGGTCATGCAAACTAACTCTCCCCTAAAAAAAATAGAGCCATTGGCTCTGTAGCTCATCAGGTTTCATCTTTAATTATCCCTTAGGTGTGGCCAATGTGGTTTCAACCTTCCTAGGGGTCACAGGGTCACCAAATGTACCATTTCTTTAGAAGCCCCCTAACCTAAGGATTCTGTACACAAAATGTCCTTATTCTATGCCTTGTGTTTCTTGAAAAGATGTAAAAAGTTTTAGTCCTTTAAGGACAACTGGCTTTCCAAAATCAAAGCTATACACTTCAATATTCACTGGTCAAGGAGTCAATACACAAGATTTCAGTTTTATAAGCCTTTTGGCTCTGAAGAAGACGAAAATAGGTTTTAAGGGCGTGGCCCTTATAAGAACCAAACCAATAAATTATAATCCTAACAAGTCAAGGAGTCTGCACACTTTATTTTAATTTTCTAAGCATTTTTGTTCTGGAGAAGCCGAAAATAGGTTTTTAAGACTCAGCCCAGTGCCCTTTAAGAGGGGGTCACCAAAGTTACAAATCATAATCCAAACTAGTCAGGGAGTCTGTACACAAGATTTTAGCTTTCCACGCCTTTTGATTCTTTAGAAGTAGAAGGAAAAAAATGTTAAGGGCGTAACAGGGTACAATTTTATTATCCTCACTTGTCAGTCTGTACACAAGACTTCACACATACCTCATGAACCATTGCAAGCAATGTCTTCAAATTTGGTCAGCCTACATTAAGGAACAACGCATTTGCTTATTGTGTCATTTATATAGAGTTCACTACCTTTCTAAGGTCACCATAGCATTTTGACATTTTTTTTCAATCTCTTAATAATTATTACAAATTATCTAATAAAGGCAGGGAATATTGCCAAGTTAGTGGCAAACCCCTGTTTTAAGAATGTTAGTTTAGAACTCTTCAAAGGCAAAATATCTCCAAATAAGAACATACACCTGCAAAGAAAAAATGGAGTCCTTTTGTATTGCAATATATTGGTATTTCTTTAATTCAAGAATGTGCATGCTATCGGTCTTTATATGAGCGTTAAGAACGATCATCATTGCTCAGCTATGAGCCATTTTGGAAAGGGACAATTTTTCAATAGCTGATGATCTGTATACATATTTAAGCTTTTTTCTCAACACAACTTCAAACTTTGTAAAGAACTTTCCATCAATCATGTTAATTAGGTTGTGTTTTTTGCAATCTTAGATGGAAATAGCTCGTTTTAAAATATTGATAATACCGCGCGTCCTTACAATTTTGAACAGATTTGCTTCAGTAGGACAAGTTAAAGGTAGATATGTACTGACAAATACCAAGACGGGTAATAGTTTATCCGTGGTTTATTACCAATACAGTCTTCCCACAAATAAAAATGTACAAGTAGTGCTTATTTACATTAAAAAAAGATCAGGCATTATGTATACTCTTATTACATTATAACAGAGTGTCAAATGATTTCACTTAACACAAAATAAGGCAAGAAATAAAACAAGTAAGAACATCTAGCCTGGTAGAAATATTGGTAGTGAAGTTATGCTCATGAGCATTTATGTGTAAGATCAAGAAGAAACAAGACTTCAATGAATGAAACAAATAAAATCTGTGTTACCTGGCATCAACCTCATGTACTGTGCTAAGTCATACATTTTCAGGATATGTTAGTTGCAAGACATAAAAAATGTACATCAAGGATGGTAATATGTACAACTATATCACACAAGAAGAATGGTTTATCAAAACACAAACAGCAGTACAAGGTAACATCTCACACTCGTAACACAGTACTTCGTATTGCTACTGCTCTACATTTATGAGGATACGTCAAAGCAATCAAACTCAAGTTAAAGTCATCTCATACTGAGTGGCTTGTTATATTGATTAAAATACATTAGTTTGCTTTGTAGCTCATCAGGTTTTGAATAGTTTGTTAAAAAATCTTATTGATTTTTTTTTCAAATTATAAATACTAAGTTGACAAATGAAAAGTACAAATGTGTATTAGCCAAGGAGCTGCACATGATGTCTGAACATCTTAATATACTGTGGTCGATAAGTGTCAACAAAACATACCAGCTCTCCTTTCATAAATCAAACTGAATATATCTTTTGGGGGGGCCCTTTTGTAAGAAACAGAATTTCAAAATTTGCTCTGTATCCCAACACTTGATTTCATATATTTATATCATGATTTATTTCATAATTTAATATTTTTAGTTCTTCAGAAGATTGAAAATGTGTTTAGGCAATCTGGTCTCGTCTCAAAAGATGTTTGGCCTTTTAGGACTATTGCTTTATGAAAGCAAAGTGAATGGATGAGTTGTTGGACACGTCAGCCCATCAACTCTTTTAGACCTGATGAACTAAAAATCAATATGAAAATATGTATGATTCATATCTTACAATCAACAAAACAAAAACAATTCAACAAGATGACATAAGAACTCCCCAACAATCCCTCCCTAACAAATTGTTCATTCACTCATACAAACCAATAATACCAGTCATGCCAATAAAAGAAACATGCACGAGGCAACCCATGCATAACTCATCCCTCAGTAGAAGTGTAAGGCAGCCAAGGTCAGACTGATGATCCAAGCACATTAAGATACTCCCCATTTCCCCTTGGGTACAACCATATACATACACACCGATGTATGTAATTAGGTACAGAAGAACCATTGACTACTAATTATGCATAATGAGCTGTTGTCTGGCGGCCAGGTGGAGTGTGCTCAGGCTGATGATGATAGGCCGAGTGATTGAACCTCCAGCTGCTCTCCTCTCCTCTCCTCTCCTCCCACCGTCAGCTGAAGGACTCTTCTAAAGCACAATAGCTCCTGGTTCGTCAGTCAGAAGGCCTGGTGACCAACATATCACAACACATCCTTGCTTCTCCCTCGCATCCTACATAGACAGGCTTCATACCCTAGTCCACTTTCACCACACTGTAGATTTTCGACACAAACCAGAAGCATGAGAAAAAGCCAATGGCACCTGCGAAAGACCACATTGTGAAATAAGTATCGGAGTTGAATTTATAAAAAAAAGGAAAATAGAAAGATTTGGCATTAGAAGCCAAAACACAAAGCTTAACATAAAAATTATCATACACAACTTGCTAATAAAAAGACCTTTATCACAGAAGAAGTCTTACTGTTTGCTCAAAGTAAAAAATGTATTTTTCTAATTAGTGTTAATGTGTTGACAAATTGGAAGGCAGTGAGACGCTACTTACCTGTTAGCAAGAAGAAGCAGAATACAATGATGATTGTGTAACCGTAGTAGAGCAACATGCTGGCCATGCCCACCATCTCCAGCTTGGTGATATAGTAGTGGATACAATAGATGAAGAAGTACACGGCTGTGAAGCCACTTGTCAGGAAGGATCGCCACCACCAGTGATAGTCCTGCAACCAAACAACACATCATGTTACATCATGTCAGCAACAGGGAGACTGAGGATGTCGGTCGGTACATGTACTTATTCTGACAAGTACAAGTACACAGAAACAACTGGTATACTGACCTCGGCACACAGATGGAAGTAACAGAGCAGGACGGTTGCTTCTGAGCAGGTGACGATGAGGATGATGAACACAAGGCACAGGAAGCCGAACATGTAGTATGTCTGGTGCGACCTGCAGCAAAACGTTATCATAAACACACAGTATCATTAACAAGAGAGCCATACTATTTATTCTTATCTTAACATTAGTATAATATCGTTCAGAAAGTAGAAACTTTCTATTCAATAAGATTCCTAAAAAATATTTTAAAATTTTATGAGCCATTGGTTCCTTAGCTCATCAGGCTTCAATTCAATTTTGGTTTTAGGTGTGACAAATGTGGTTCCCCACTTAGTAGGGGCCACAGGGTTGTGATAGATTTTAAGGGGCTACAGGGTCACCAAAGCTAAAGATTATTATCTTCACTAGTCAAGGAGTATGAAGACGAGGTTTCAGCTTTTTTAGACCTTATGAAGAAGATGAAAATAGGTTATAAGGAGTTTATTTGTACTGAGGCCAAAGGCCCATTATACAAAAGTACAATGCAAAATGCAAAATATATAAAACATACAAATGAAATCTATAGGCCCGAATTAATAAAAGTGGTTTAACTTAGACCAGGTTTAAGAGTAAACCAGGTCTGGCAAAACCTAGACTCCCGGTCTTACTCAAAAACTTGGTCTAAACCCCTTTCATTAATTCGGGCCATAGTGTTTCTAAATACAGATTTCTTTTAGTATTGTAAATATTTGAGAAGATTATCCTGACACTAGGTTTCAGCTTTCTCGCAATTCTAGGCCTTGAAAAATAGTCATTAAGGGCGCGGCCCCTGTGGCCCTTATAAGGGGCCACAGGGCCTAAAAAGCTACAATTTATAATCCTCACTAGCCAAGGAGTGTGTACACAAGGTTTCAGCTTTCTAGGCCTTAATGCTTCTGGAGAAGATGAAAATGTTTTAAGGGCGGGCTCCTGTGGTCAATATTAGCAAAAGTTACAATTTATAATCCTCACTAGTCAAAGAGTCTATACACAAGATTTCAGCTTTCTAAGCCTTCTTTCTAAGGTTCTTGAGAAAAAGTCTAAATAATTTTTTTGGGCGTAGTCCCTGTGGCCCTTATAAGGGGTCACAGGGTCACCAAAGTTACAATTTAAAATCCTCACTAGTAAAGGAGTCTTCACAAAATTTCAGCTTTCTATGCCTTTTGGTTCTGGAGATGAAGTTGAAAATGCTCAAAGTTTACGGATGGCCGGATAGGCGCCGGACACCATGCCATGCCATAAGCCCATCGGGCCTTTCAGGCCAGATGAGCTAAAAATTCCATTCAACCAAATTTTAATTCAATTTAGAGATACATTTAATAGGAAGAGCATTACTCAAGGTTTCATCCTGCTGTGGACATATTGCCACAATGGTTTAATCTTTTTTTAAAGCAAGAAGTGTTACAATACAGAACGAGGAGTGGCTGGGTACAAACCAGATACTGTTGAGGATGAAGAAGAGTTGAATGAAAATACAGCCAAAGGGGAGGATGCCGCCCATTAAGATGCCAGGCAGGGGCTTCGTGTAGCACGTCTGGTCCGGGATTTGACGCGGGATTTGATTTGTGCGCACTGGGTGCTCGATAGGCTTAAAAAAAAGTCATATATTTGTTTTGAGCAAAATAATGTTAAGAACATGATAACAAGCCAAAATAAAGTCATTAACAACAGTCTCTTATAAAAAAAATTGACCAAGATTGTTAATTGGTAATTATAATGAATACAAAATGATACAATAAACAAAAGAAAGCCTACCCTCTTCTTGAAGCCAAAATAAGCTCCAACAAATGTTAGTGGTACTGAAATGCCAAACCACAGGGCTAGCAAGGCCAGGAGGGTGGTGAATGGAATAGCTGCACTACTGCCTTTGATCCAAAGTATGAGGTTCAGCAGGAAGAAGATGCCAAATATCACTCTGCAATAGTCAGGTAGTTCATCTGTCAGTTACATGTGGCTCAAGTGCAGTCCAATCTACCTTGCTTACAGAGGTTACCTTGTCTTAACATTTAACTTATTTTCTTCAAATTCAATTTGTGTAGCATTAGTCTTGTAAACAGTGTCATGTTGATTCATTTACACTTAAAGTTATTGATAGAAATTCTGTTATGTAGGGATAGGCTAGTTGATAGAACAAGGCTTTTATACTAATACTTGAATTATCAGTACTTGTCAAATTTAACTAAAAACAAAAGACTAATAAACCTTATATTTTTACATACCCGGGAACTAAGAAAGCTGTGAGTAAAACATTGGACTTCCATTTTTCTCCTCCAAACACTGTCAATAAATAAAATTTATCAATAGTAAAATAAAAAACAAGTAGCTTACATGGTCGAGCTATATATCCAAAAAAAGGCACAGTATTTATACCGGTAGATTTTACATATCTTATAAACTTAAGCTTTTTCTTTCACTGTACTGATGTTTAAAATTCCATTTTATCATATTGCAGATTCATGTCAGACCAAAAGCGACACTTTTCACTTTTGTCCAAAATCCCTTATATTTAAAACTGTTTCTCATTATGTTTCTGCATTTCCACTGAAGTTGAATTGAAATTGATGATATATTCCAAAGTTATGAGCCAGAGTGTAACAGTCAGTGCCCATTTTAATCCCCCACTCCACTTCCTTGTTGCGGAGGATAAAAATTCTCCAACAGGACACATAGTCAAAGTTAATAAAAACAAAAAAGAAACTTTGAGTAGACTCACTTTTGTAGATCCTAGCGGAGATGTAGCCAGCTGGGGTGCCGAGACAGACGTACAGGACCTGAGAACAGAGCACAGAAGGCTTGTAATGTCAACACCAGTAACCTGTCGGCATACAAACTCTACCGGCCAATGTCTGACTACACAAGTGACTTGAGAGTAAAGTGAAGTAGAGAGCACATACCATTGAGCAGGTCATTAGAGCACCTCGGTTAGCAGGGGACAGGAAACCAAGACATGCGAACACTGCAACACATTAAAGACCATGTCAGAAAATAAACTAATTTAATCATTTTTGTTATATTTTGTTTTAAGACAACATCCACTTTGACTGGGTATGTAAGGTTGAATGGTAAATCTTACTGGCTGCTTGACAATTTCAAGAGATAAACATCCAAACTGCAACTATGACTTATGATGTAATATAGAAGGATTGTTATGTCAGTCAGCAGCTGGTGCCATAGTCCTGAAGAGAACTAGCTACATGAGTCCTGTATGTTCAGTGTCTCAAACTGGATCATGCAGAAAATGGAAATGATTCTTAATCTGTGGCCAAAAAGATTGCTTTCAAAGGTAAGGATGAAATCAAATGGAGCAAGGGCAGGATTTGTTATGATGGATGAAGCAATTATTGCACATGTGGGATTGTACACTGCATGTATGTTGTACACACCTAGAGTGATGAAGGTCATACAGAAGAGCTGGGTGCCATTGCCCGTGAAGACAGCAAGCAGCATGCCCTGGCGGGGCGGGCGGAACACGTCACCGTGGACAAGCTTCCAGCCAAACTCCTCTTGTGCGTCCTCCTACAACACAAGATAAACTAACATGCAGGCAGGAATCAGCAATGCTAAGAAAAGGAATGAATAAAGTGACATAGTTTATGTTGTAAAGTTATGTGAACTATGGTAACCTGTAACGTTTGTGTTTGTAAAGTGCTAACTGTTGTCTATAGGGGTACTGACCGAGCTGTCCATCTGATTGTAGCGGGCAATATCTTTGTGAAGAGTCCTCAGCATTATCATGGCCACCATACCCGATAGGAAGAGCACGATCACAAGTGAGTTCATGATGCTGCAACACAACAATCAACTCACATAAAGTAACAGTCTCCACAAATGTACAATCTAAAATTCCTTTTCAAGGACATTAAATATATTAGCTTTTTTTGGGACACAAAAAAAGCAGAAAAGCCCCAAAACTGAGTGTTTTGCCATCTCCTGTTCCAATTTATACAAAATCTCAGTGACATTGACCTTTAACCTTGAATGTGGGTGCATAACCTTTTTTAAATATATTTTTCAAAAGATATTGGTCAAATAACTATATAACATAAATATTAGGCCAAAACAGCAACGATACAGTTTCTCAATGAAGCTACAGCTAAGTAAACATTGCGTAACAAGGCGTCTGCTTGTCGCCGTCCAGCGACAAACCAAAACAAGGCTGAGAGGCCACGGGCAGGGGATACCGGAAGTGACGTGGCAGTAGGCGAAGCGTTCGTCTGCTTATAAGGAAAATGATAGGCGAAATCCGCAGTACTGCCTTTTCAAAGCGATTAACAGTATGTTATATCATTGTGTTGCTGTCAACTGTCCTAGAATATCTCCTGGTGAAGTCTCCGTAGACAAATTCCCATCATATTGATGGTTTAACGCCAAATTGACCCGCTGTGTTAGGTCAAACAGAGCAATGTGACAATCTACATCGAACTCACATGTTTCGATCACTCCACCGATTTTCTGCTTCGAGCTCGCATTTTCACTGAATGAACAGTTTGGCATGCAGAGAAAAGGGAGATTAGTAAAATATAAAACATAGCACAAAGTTTTGGGCTGATTTATGGTAATAATCCGAATATACAATGCTCACATTTAGATTTGAACGTTGTGTAAAAAGGTTGAATAAACAATGACATTGGTCTGCAGGTGTTACTTACTTTCTTGAGATCAGATACTCACTTATTACACAATTACTTTACTGTCTATCGTATTTCCTGTCTGTTTCCTAATTAGATGATATCAAATGATGACTATAGCAGGTAGGTTATATAATGCACAATCATCAACACCTGGCTATTTTATGACATCAGCTAAATAGGTAACATCAAATAGCAATTGTATTCCTTAACATCCCTTTTTTCTCCGATTGGTAAATTATAACCTATTAACCTGAAATTAGGACTACTGTTTTTGCTCTATCTGATAATTATTTTGGATATGGTTCATTTAATAAATCTTTATTCTGTTTGGCCATGTATCGGGTATTGTTGTGGAAAATATCTCCTCTATGTACAAGAGTGAAAACATTAAGATTTTCAGTGAAATGCCCTATTAAAATAATGTTTTAAACAAGACATCAGTGATCATCAAATACATGTCTTTCATTGAGAATTGTAACTTGTCCATCACTAAATGAAATAACTAAGAAAAACGTATATATTTTTTATCCTGTAACAAAATGAAGTCAAAGGCAAATCTAAAAAAATGGTTTAAATGTAAATAAAAATAGTATTGTATAATAACCTTTCTGCTGTGCTACTAAAGTAATATTCAATAACAATCAACAACTGTGCACGAAGATAAAACAGTTCACACGGGAGCAATTGTTTACATAAACATCCGGGTTCTCACGTGCAGTCTTATGACAACATTGCGCAAAGCGAGACCATCTAGGCCTACATGCTGTAGCATTATGCGCACAACTTCGTTTTTAATCAGGGTCTTACGTTTTCATCAATACAAATTGCCAGTTGAATAAATAAACTACCGATTTATTGAAGGTTTGAGATGTTTGGATGTTGTTTAGGGTGTTTAATCGACGGTTAAACATCGAGCTGTACTGTTAGCTTGTGTTGTTTTACATAACGAGGGCACACAAGGGGGTATCACATCACCTACTAACACGTCACGAGGCAGTCACGCTTAAGTGCGTTTTATTCTGTTCGCCGGCCTAATTAGGCGGTGTTCTTTATACAGTCGTAATTAAGCCATTTCTAGGTCGATTTCAGAAATTTAAAGTTGAGTCCATGTGAAATTGTTATCACTATTTCATGAATCCCGAAAGTTGCCATATAGCATTTCAGTCCCTCTTTAATGGGATAGTTATACCAAAATTTGGTGTAGATTGCAAAAACTAATATCTCATGGCCTTGACTTTTGACATACAAGGACACACAATCAAACCGCTTTTTACCGAGTGTTACAACTATTTATTGATTAAAAGTGTTAATAGTTCAAATAAAGGATTTTAACTGCACCATGCTTAAGTTGTGACCTTGTGACCTTGACCTTAATGGATGAATAATGGAAACCTGACAAACCTGAACCACTGGATATTTGTGTGAGGGATTGACTCCAAAATGTAGTCCCATCGAGATGACCATTTGATCTGTTTGTTTTCCTGAAATTAAAAAGAATCATATGTATGAATAAAGGATGGTTCCAAGTCTGTCGTGCACTGAAACTTATTTAACTGGTCCCCTACTGTCTCCAATTTTCAGCATGGGCAACACTTGAACAATAATGAGCAAAGTTTACATAAAAAGGCCTGAGATGCACAAAGATAGGAAGTGTAGGTGGTGGATGATGAAGGCAGAACTCACCTTCCAGGACACGGAGTAAGTGTAGTTGATGGCCACTGTGCTGCTGATGTCTCCACCCTTGATGCCCTTAACTCCGGCCGACATGTCACATGCGCCTGGCCCGGTCTTGTGGTCAATACTGACAACAGATCAGGACATGTCATCACTAACTCTATACACCAGATATTGTGTGATCATAAACGGGAGTAAAGAACTATTTGATAGGACAATTGACTTCTACCATTAGGTTTAAAGGGGCAGTAGCACGTTTTTTTTAAGTTTTATATTTCAAAATTTTCACTGATAATTTTACATAAATGCTAAATGTATTATTTTGATAGTGTCAAAAATCATGAGGACAAAGTATAAAAATTCACATAAAATCCATTGGCCGCCATTTTGTGTGAACACCTTTATTTCGGATTGTGTAAGAAAAGGGAATTTCATGGCTAAATTTTACATCATGTGTTTGAATTATTACGGTTTCACTTACCACATTATCTTTCAATTGGAACCATTAATTTTCATTTTCTTGACATCACCATATATTCCCCCTAAAAACGTGCTACTGCCCCTTTGAAATCTTGATAAATCTATTATTAATGGATACATTTATTTAATCCAAAACATAAGAATAACGGTCCCAGGTTGATGTTGGTGTCTTTAATGCATATAATGTTTGTAGATCTGAGCGCGGACGCTGATGTCAGAGTGTTAGAACTGACAGTTTGCCTACCTCCTGGGCTCAAGCTTGGCTCTGACAATGCGGCCTCTATTATCGCCCTCCTGGTTACCCCAGTCCTCGTTAGAGCCCGAGTGGTATTCAATGGTGATGTCCACATGGTTGAACACGTAGTACGTGTTGGCATCCTGGAACTTTGCCTGCAACATGTGGAATGCACAAGTTAGTTTCTTGGAGTGAATGAGTGAACAAGTTTGTGTTTAGCCCTGCTTGGGCAATAGTAGCCATTTCAGTGTAAGCTTCTTGAAGCAGTTAATTTACTTAAAACATTTATTAAATCTATCTTTAGAAAATGGGTTAAAAAGTGAAAAGGGTTGATTTCATGAGACAACTGGTTTTTTTAAATGGGAAAATTGAGGGCTTAAAAGGCCCAAACTCTAAAAAATTCATCATCTAGACTCCTGATGAGCTAAACACCTGGACAACAGCTCATCAGGAATGTTTGCAGTTTTAAGTTTTTTACAAGAAAGAAAGAAACGTACATTCATGACACAGGTGTCCTTCCTCTTGCCTTTGCCCGTGACGAAGCAGCCAATGGGGAAGCCGGTGGAGCAGTAGCGCTTGTTGTTCTCCACGATGTAGCACCAGGTGATGGGCATGTTGTCCACTATCCAGTGATGCATGTAGTTCAGAGCGACCCCACGCCGCAGGAAGTTCAGTCTCTTCATCTTATCCTGGTCCCCTTTCTCGTAGGTTTTCTGGCACACCGCTTTACATGTTTCGTTCTTCTTAAATGTTAGCTGCAATAACATAGGAAATAGTTCCATGCAAGTGCTTAGCTGTGATAAGTTACATCTAATAATTTCAACTTCGCAAACCTCAAGATAAAGCCAATTCAGTTAATTTTGATTAAGATTTGAGTATAGAAATTATAAAGCCATGGCTCTGTAGGTTACAAGGTATCTCTTATCTTCATGGTTGAAGACCAAGTTTTCAAATAACATGATAGCTCATGATCCTAATATTTAAAGGTCTACAGAAAATCATCTTTTAAGCTGCATTTTATTGAACCTTAGAATTCTTAGGAAGATGTACCAGTAAGGTTGAAGGTATCGACCTTGTTTGGATCTATAAGAGACCCAAAACCACAAGGCAACAAAAAATTACTTCCATGAAAAACAACCTCCTACATGCAAACTCCGAACTCATAGGATTCACAATGCAACACAAAAACACATTAAAGAGGTTTTCTGGTTTCCATGAAGTTGCCAAAGAAACAAATTAGCCTTTTAACATTGATCACCTATTCCATATGAGTAACAGTAGACCCACCTTCATACACATCTAGTTTGAACAATACCCGTGACCAGATCCAATTGTATGCAAACCAAGCTTTTGGTTTGAACTTCTCTATGACGTCATGAAAATTAACCTCTGATGACAATGCACATGTGGATGGCAGCTGTACAGTTACGGTCAAGAGTCTTAAAGAAGGAACCCCTACCGGCAGCTTGAGTTTGAAATTTATCATTTTAACCTTGATAATGTCTACATAATTGATATAAACTGATGATAGACTATGATAGACTTGTGAAGTAAACGGACAGAGTGACACTGAGAGAAGACGTGATGCTTAAGGATAGCTTACCATGTAGGGCGATGAGCTAATCCTCTCTCCAAAAACCACTTGTCCCAAGTTCTCCACAGGTGAGCTTGGTGAACTATCTGAACAGAAGTCAAAACTGAAACAAAGATTAGTTCAATTATTTTTAAAAAGTTCAAAACTATTGAGAAACATACGAGACATAAATACTGAGAATGTTATGAAGAAAGTTCAGTTAAAAAACAATATGAAAATGACGAAAATATTGTCCCTGAACATAATACACCTTTCAACATCGAAAAAATAAACACACATAAGAAAAGTTTCTTTGACAAAGATAAAAAGTATTTGAAGCGGCCGATCATCAAGCTGTACCATCACTGCAATGTGTTGTTCACAGCACAATGTTGTAACGAAAATGTAAAACACCTGTGAGTGTCAAACTACAACTAATAAAAGCGGTAATACCATTAAGAGAAATTAACAAAGTATGTGTCAAATAAAGTTTGTATGTCATGATAATCAAGTGTTCTGAAGTTTCAACAACATTTCTTCCTTCATTTACATCCCCAGTATCAACTCATGAAATATAACTTTAATAATTTACCAGGTAACACCCCCATTGGGATAAAAAAATCAACGAAAATAGGGGGAAAAGTGTTTTTCTTGCTCACATTTTCATATCACACGTCGCAACATGACGAATGAACAATCAGGTAAACAATCTTATAGCCACCTATCTACAAAGAGTGTCACTGTGCATCGTTATTGTCGTAAAAGCAAGCTACAGCGCTGTGTGCGATTTTCGAAAATTATAAAATTAAAACTTTTAATTCAAATGTATGTAACAGTGCTTGTTACTCTACTTCCTGTATGACGTCACAAACTCGTTGTCTGCTCCAATGATTTCATGCATACAATCATAACCAAACATGGGTCAGAAGTCAACTGAAATTGACAGTACCATCAAGGGATTAATTGTAGATTTATACTGGGAAGGTAAAAAGAACTGTCAAAGGGGTGGAACTATTCCAGATTCTCAAATCTACAATTTGTTCTATCTGGAAGAAACATTGAAACTGCTCCAAGATCAGGGAGACCTAGTAAGACCAGTCTTTGCGGTGAAGCCTGTTTATTGCAAACTGTATAGAAAAACAGAGGGAAAGTTTTGAGGGACAATACTAGTACATGTATATATAATGAGGGAAAGGACCAGACTGTTCACCCTGTGACTGCCCAGCGTGTACTTCACAGGAATAAGATTTCACAGTAATAAGATTTACCCGGCGGGTTACCGGGATAAAGATGATCGTGAAAGAAATCAACAGAAGAAAACGTCCGACATGGTGTCTTGAACGATAGATGTTGACGGTTGATCATGATTGGAAGAAGTTTATTTTCAGTGATGAATCATAGATAGTTATTGGAAAAAATATATTGTGTTTTTGTGTGGAGATCAGCAGATGAGGCAGACAGCCCTGAGTATGTGTGTGCCGGGCCAACGAAAGGCTGCAGTGATGGTGTAGGGTTGTAACATGGTGTGGGTACTTAGTACATTGACATTCTTGAAAACAACTTATGGCCTGTTTTAGCCCGACATTTCACCGATACACCCAACTATACAGTTTTCAAGACGACAATGTCCCTGTCTATCGGGCTCGAGTGACAGAGCAATAAAAACAAGACTATGACATCAACAGAATCATCTGGCCAGCCCAATCACCTGACAAACATCATTGAAAATTTCTGGTTAAAGATAAAGTGAGTTAGTGAGTTAATGCATTACGCTGCTTGGGCAATATTTTAGCCATTAGCGGCGGTTAAGATAAAGAACTCTCTGAAATATTGTGCTCAAAACATCGATACCCCCCAGGAATATTACAATGAAATTCACGCTATATGGACAGAATTCTGTTTGGATAACTAGGGGAGACTATTGAGCCTAAGCAACTATTGCAATACCAATAGTCTATTGCTACATACTATTGCGATACCGATAGGCTATTGCAGTCAACTATTGTAATACTATTGCGATAGATATTTTCTTGTTTATTTTGTTAAATTTTCAATGAAATTCAAGTGTCAAGTGCAGTAAAAACTCAAAATAGGAAAAAAGGTGATAACATACATCCATGTTTTTTTCTGAGCAAATTCCTCAATTAGATTTTACAGAAATATTATTTAAATTTTGGACATCTTCTATGACAGCAAAGTTAAATGTAGCCATAAAATCAATTATTTTTTTATAAAAACCATAAAATGATTGACTATTGATAGTCAAAGTGACTATTGATACTATTGCAGCAACTGGTTTATAACGTTACTATCAATAGATACTATTGAGGACACTACTATTGCGATGCATCGACAGTTCGATGGATTGTTACACCCCTATGGATTACACAAAGAATCTTTATTCATTAATTCCGAGACGCGTCATGGCTTGCATACATCGCAAGGGACAACTGACCAAGTATTTAGGTAACAAATTAGTTTTCTCTGTTATTTCAGTTTTGCAAATGTGAGTCGAAGTTATGTTTACGTCCGTCATCTTGGAATTTCGCAAATACTTTTGTTGCGGCGATGTACTTTCGTTTTACTACCAAAAACGCATCAACAGGATCATGACGATGTTCTGTTTTACAAGTAAATCAAATTGTTTGAAACTATGGTATGTTCTTTTTTGATTACCGTATTTCCTCTAATAAGCGCCCGGACGCTTATTTTTTCAGCACCCCTTTACCCCCTGGCGCTTATTAGAGGCCCGGCGCTTATTTCTTTCAAAGAGGATTGAACTTTGTTTTTAGTCGTCTTTTACCATGAATACCTGTAAAATGTTTACCGAGGGAGCATTTATCTAATGATTAGGACCCAGCGATTATTAGAGACCCAGTGCTTATAAGAGGCCCAGCGCTTATTTTCTCAACTACTTATGCCCCCCCGGCACTTATTAGAGGCCCGGCGCTTATTGGAGACCCGGCGCTTATTAGAGGAAATACGGTATGTCAATTATCTGCTATAAATGTAAGAAAAATAACATGGATTGTGAGTCAATAATTGACCAAAAGAAGGTCTTGATAATGGATCATGCCAAATAGGGTCAATTCCCAACACAAGTACTTAGTCTCAAGCACAAATAGTATAACAATATTACCTTCCATATTCGTATGGCACAACAGTCTCCAGAGAATTCAACCGGTTTACAAACACTGGAACCTGCGACTGAAATAAATTTTTCCGATATGAAAAAATACATTTAAAACAAATGGTCAGCAATCAAACTTTCGCCGATTACAATCAGCCCTGAAACTTTGTGGAATTCTAAAATCTCCCCCTCCCTGGGAACGACACGACGACAGTATTTTAGGCCTATTGTACATATTCTAGTGTATCTTGCAGTTTGCACCATCATTTGATTTGAAGTCGGAAGTTGGTAGACAACTATAATACATAATATAACTATAAGGCATGACAATCCACTAACTGTATTTATATGTCCACTTGTTTCAATGAAATCATGTGCAATGTTTGGCGAAGCATTCTCTGGATTTTACCATGCAAACAAATTTACATTTGTTCTTACCTTACAACTGTCGGGTAGACTCGTTGATCCTACCGATCCTGCACAGTAAGTCACTGGCGCTAACCCCGGCAAATAAAAACCATTACTTGACACGAATAAAGATAGGGAAATGAAAAATAAAAGGTCTCGGTCCTTCATAGTGTACATATAGATGCTGCCAATGAAACTGAACGATATGGCAACAAGAAACTTCTAAATGTTCCAGGTCCGACTGAGTCAGTGCCCCGTGTCAACAGTAGTATATCCAAGATGGCCGCTACACGTCACCAGGGTTGCGTTTGCACGAAAGTGACATTACTTCCGGAAACGTTTGAACATGCAATCACTTTGGAGAAACCACTTTAGGTGGTCATAAGCCAACACTTTGACAATATGAAAGTAATGGCATACATACAAATTCTCATGAAATTGGTTAAAGTATCGTTTTGAAACTACAACGTACTGAACATATCATTATAAAAAGGTTTTAGGCCATATATCTAGTTGTTAGCCTACACTGTTTGTCTAGAACGTCTTATGTCTTATGTCTTATGCGTATTAAAACCGAGAAAAGTAAAGTTGTCCTAGAAACTGACTAGAAACGAGGTAAAGAGTTAATTTTACCCGATGTATAGGCCACGTACTCCGATAAACACGTTGCGTTGTAGTTTTATAAGTTATAAACATAAGTTACTCGTTTCTATCCCGATGGTTCCAAGCCGTTTCGTGATTGTTTAAGGACGGAGCAGAAGTCTGTTAAAGAGACACACAGTATGTTGAGAGGATCACATATGTCAAATTTTGAAATCGATGTTATTACATCGGGAACCACTAACTGTTACTGAAAATAACAAGTTAAAGGTCAATCAGTAGGCCTACATTAGAGCGAAAATACGGCCATTCAAAGTCGGGATTTTGATCGAAAACCGGACAATGTTGCTCGAGTGGCGCGCGCAAGTTCGCCAAACGTAATTTTGAAACCTTGTCATAAGCTGACAGGAAGATATATTCGATTCGATAGTGTTTATTAGGTATTGTAACTAATAGGTAGATTAATTGGATGCATAATTTCGAATATTAAACGTATTTGAGATGTTTTCTTGATTGTTCCCATAAAATCAATCATTTTAGAGATATTTTGCATAAATGGATATATTTCCAAGTCCAGTGATGAGATATGAACTTAAACCAGCATATTAGATATTTTGAAGCTTATCAAAACCAAATAAAATTTTAAGAAAGATACTCTGTGTCACTTTAAAACTACATTGGTGTTATTCAGGCATAGGGTTAAAAAAAAGCCCGAACTTATATTCGGAAAAATAGGATTGTAGTCGGAAATTTAGTGACAATCACATATAATTATATAATTATATATAGGCCTAATAATAAAACAATAGGGATGGACGTGTCTTTATGTCGTTATGTCAATCAGATGTGTTTAAAATCCATCAGATATTTTCATAAAAATGTAATCGGTATCATCCTATCTTTACTTTATCCTCAGTTGTTAAAATATATTTATATATAAATCGTTTAAATATTTTGAAAGAAATTGTGCTGGCATCATCATGCCAGTTTGAATGACTGTTTTAACCTTTTCCGACTACATTGAAGTTTACGCCTAAATACTGTATTGTCAATCGGCAAGTTACGGAACGGACGACAGCGGAAACACCCGAGAACACTCAATGCAGAAACATTAGATTTAGGTCACTGATCTACGGACCTGTCGCTACACGTTTAATACACTTTATTAAAACCAATTGAAATGAAATCGCAAAGTATGTTCAAAGACGCTTATCCTAAGAACATATAAGCTGCAACCCTTTGAGTTCACATCAGGTGATCGATGATATTATTTCTTATTCATGAGGAGACATATCTGATTAACCTGCCTAATAACAGCAATGAAACCAGTTAAACGACTCACGCAGACGTCGACAAGTACAAAAACATTCTTTCGTTGATTTAAAGCCTAGTTTATGCTCTTCTTATTTCTAAATTGTAAGTTTAAATAATATCTAGGCTGTGATAAGCCTTAAACATTTTAATAAATAGGGCTTACAAACAAATGCGTGATAAGTGACGGGTTAACACCTCTCTGATAATGAGTCTAGACCCTAAATAAGAGGAGAAACTAGCAGTTATAATTACAGGCAAATCGTAACAAGGAAAAGCCCGTCGAGTATGCATGCAGACTTTTGCCTGGTGATTGTCATTATAGTGCATGAGCGAGTATTAGTCCAAAAAAAATCTTAAGGATTAAAAAATCACACCGTGGGAACGTGTACGCCTGGAATTTGATACCCAATGAGTTACTCTGTGCATTCGGTGTAGGATTTTGGTTAGTAATTCAGTTTTCAGGTACTTTTGAGAAAACATATTTCGGGCTGTAAAATGGTAGGCACTGGTGAAAGTATAGACGAAAGTAATTTCATAATGTGCCCTTTGGGCGGCTGCTATTCATCACAATTTAGGAGGCAAATTTCGCAACTGGAACTTACATGTGTGCGATATTATCTTATTTTCAATACATCCATAAAAATAATCCAATATTTTTGTACCATATTGTATATCATCCATTAATCGACAAATATGTCAAACATAAAGACATGTTATTGTCATATAACAAAATAAGAACCCCTGAACTAGAGTGAACGAATTACAGCCAGGGGTGGTGAACGAATTACAGTCACTTGGTGTTGCAGTTATAGTGATGACTTTCACAACTGTCAATAGGAATCATATTTAGCAATTTGTGTTAACAAAGACAAATATTTCAAACTTATTATAAAGCAGAGAAAATAAAGATATTAAATGCATTCTAATGTTGATATTCCAAATATAAGGAACATTATCTATTTTTATGAAACAATAAGTATGTCCATACATGCGATTTAGACTTAATGTCATAGTTCAGATGCTTATTTTTTCAAATGTTTATAAACCTCACCTATCAGCGTTATCATTTACATCATAGATTTGCCTTTAATAATAATAATAATAAATATAGTCGCAAGCGACGACAAACGGATTCAGCGCTGTATGGTGTTAAATGTAATGCACAAAGGTAATGATTTTAGTCAAAAGCTTATGGGTTATAATCTTTTGTTGATGATTAACGCAATTTGCAAACAAACAGTTATCAAATGCATTTAAAACGCTTGCAGGGTTGACAATATTCAGAGGTCCGTAACTCAATGTAAATGTAGTAACTGAATTTATTGTTAATTTTTAAAAGATTTTGTATTCTTTTGGCTTTCTAATGATATATGGAACAATGATTTGTCGTCTATCACTGATGCCTAACAACTTTTTTAACATACCTGTATCCTATGCATTCAAAACGAAAGCAGAATTGACAATATTCAAAGGGCTGTAACTCAATGTAAAACAAATATAGAAATTTACTGTCAAATTTAAAAAAAATCTATAGGCTTTTGGCTTTCATATGATGTATAGAACAAAGCGTTATCGTACGCCGTTGATTCGCTACGATATTTCAAACATACCCACCAAAACACCACATTTCCAAAATGCAAAGTTTGACCTCTGACCCTGACCGGAAATGACTGTTCGCGAGCGATTTTATTCTTTTATCTTAAAGACCTTGCCAATGTCTAACTCTCATGCAAAAATCATAAAATTCTATGGTCTGGTTTTTGAGTTATCTGCCCTTGAAGTTTGCGATTTTTAGATTTTGGTCAACTTTGAAAATTCACAGCAAAAAAAGTATTGCAGTTAGGAGACTGTAGAAGTCAAATTAAGCTTTCCAATGCTACAGCTACATTCAGTATAAATTTCAGCTCTCTAGTGCAAGTATCTTCAGAGCAGAAGATTGTCAAAGGTGGGTGGGGTCGGCAATGGTCAAAAATGCACTAAAAACAAGATGGCGGCCAAACCACGTGACCTACGAATTTGTCATGATTTCATTTTTTGCAGCATTTTTGATTGCGCATCTTTTAAAAAAAGTTTCAGGTCTCAAAGTGCATTTTGAAAAAAAAATCAATGTTAAATTTTGAATTTTCGAATCGAACTGGACCTTTAACGTATGGGCCGAATTGTCCAAAAAGCTTATTGTCGCCATTCCTCAACAAGGTCTACCAGCCTGTGAAATTTGGCTTCAATAGCATCAGCCGTTTGGGCTGAAAGTTGTTCACAAAATTCGTGGAATAATAATAATAAAAAAAAAAATAATAATAATAAACACGCCAATAACAATAAGGATTCAGCCTTATGGCTGAATCCTTAAATATAGTCGCAAGCGACGACAAACGGATTCAGCGCTGTATGGTGTTAATGTAATTCACAAAGGTAATGATTTCAGTCAAAAGCTTTTTGGTTATAGTCTTTTGTTGATGATTAACGCAATTTGCAAACATACAGTTATCAAATGCATTTAAAACGCATGCAGGGTGGACAATATTCAAAGGTCCGTAACTCAATGTAAATGAAGTAACTAAATTTATTGTTAATTTTTAATAGATTCTGTATTCTTTTGGCTTTCTAATGATATATGGAACAATGATTTGTCGTCTATCACTGAAGATTAACAACTTTTTTAACACACCTTTATTCTATGCATTCAAAACGAAAGCAGAATTGACAATATTCAAAGGGCCGTAACTCAATGTAAAACAAATAAATGAATTTACTATCAATTTTTAAAAAAATCTATAGACTTTTGGCTTTTATATGATGTATAGAACAAGCCGATAGTGTAAGTCGTTGATTCGCTACGATATTTCAAACATACCCACCAAAACACCACATGTCCAAAATGGAAAGTTTGACCTCTGACCCTGACCGTAAATGACTGTTCGCGAGCGATTTTATTGTTTTATCCTTAAGACCTTGCCAATGTCTAACTCTCATGCAAAGTTATCTGTCCTTGAAGTTTGCAATTTTTAGATGTTGGTCAACTTTGAAAAATCACAGCAAGAAAAGTATTAACGTTAGGACTTTGTAGAAGTCAAATTAAAGTCAACAATGCTTCAGCTACATTGAGTATAAATTTCAGATCTCTAGTGCAAGTATCTTCAGAGAAGAAGATTTTCAAAGGTGGGTGGGGTCGGCAATGATCAAAAATGCACTAAATCCAAGATGGCGGCCAAACCACGTGACCTTCGAATTTTCCATGATTTGTTTTTTTTGCAGCATTTTTGATTGCGCACATTTTTAAAAAAAAGTTAGGTCTCTAAGTGCATTTAAAAAAAAAACCAAGGTTAAATTTTCGATTTTGGAATCGAACTGGACCTTTAATGTATGGGCCGAATTGTCCCAAAAGCTTATTGTCGCCTTTCCTCAACAAGGTCTACCAGCCTGTGAAATTTGGCTTCGATTGCATCAGCCGTTTGGTCTGAATCCTGTTCACAAAAATCGTGGAATAATAAAAAAAAAAAGAAACACGCCAATAACAATAAGGATTCAGCCTTATTCTTAATAATTCATTTGTATAGCGCCTATTTTCCAACTTTAAGCTGCTCAATGGCGCTGACCAAGAGAATTTTTACATATTAAATGCGTCTCTAAAGAGGTACGTTTTTAGAGAGCTCTTGAAGGTCGTCTGAGAGATTGCTGTTTTAAGTTCAAATGGTAGACTGTTCCACAATATGGGGGCTATTTTCGAGAATGCCCGATCAGCAAGTTTAGTTGATGTCACCGGCACGGAGAGATTCAGCAAGTCTTGAGATCGGAGATTCCGTGTTGGTTTGTATGCCTGAATCAACTCTTTAAGGTAGGAAGGGGAGTTGTCCTCATAGAGAGCAGCATAGGTCAGGGTCAGGACTTTGAACACTACTCTTTGGTTGACTGGGAGCCATTGCAGTTGTTTTAGAATGGGGGTAATGTGTTCACATGGTTTTGTCCTTGTCACCATACGAGCTGCCTTGTTCCGGATTCTCTGCAAATGGGACACAGAACTAGATCCAGCCAACAAAGCATTACAAATAGTCTAACCTTGAGGACACGTAAGCATGGATGGGAGTTTGGTCGTTTCACGATCAAGATACTTTCCTTTTACCTTCATTTATATGTACAATCTTTAAATTTCAACTTCTTTCTATCGTTCTTAAGATTTCATAAAGAAGGAATTTGTTCCACTCATGAACTCAGACAATTATTATGTTCGTATGTTCAAATGTAACAAAACCTGACATTATGTAATCACTATGATCCCTATATCCCTTGTATGTTTTGCCATGCATGTACCTTTGTAATCTTTTGACATATTTCGTATAGCACCAATTGCAAAAGTCGTTTTTCAAGGTTGTGTATGGTGAATTTCCATTTTGTAAGCTCAATATGTTTTTTTTTATTTGGTTTCGATTTTTCCTGGGTTTTTTTATGATTGCTAATGAAACAAAAAATTTACAAAAATAATCGCTTTTTAGTGTAGATTTTCCCTTTTGATATTTCAGTCTTGTACTCTTAGACAAGACTGAAATATCAAAAGGGAAAATCTACACTAAATCATAGAAAGCAGGAAAAATCGAAACCAAATATAAAAAAAACATATTGAGCTTACAAAATGGAAATTCACCATACACAAAACACGTACCACTGACTATGAGGTAATCAGCTTCCCAAGGCTTATCTTAGAAACTATACATTCTAGCATATCAATAAGGGATAATCATGTCAACCATTAGCCTTTAGAATGTTATTATTGAAAATTATTATTTGTGTTTACTTAAACCAAATGTCCATTATTTTATCAGTTAGTCAAAGGAAGTCATTTTGTCCCAGCTATATATTTACTTTACATAATCAATTATTACTAGGGTAAATATCTACGTTCCAACATTCTTTTAACTATTTTTAAAAGTGTTTTTCTTCCTTAGATAAATTATGAAATTTATAATTCAAATTTGTTTATGCATTTTGATTTTTAGCTATGCATTAGTGTACAAGTTTCCTAAAAAGACAATCAACTGTTTTCTTATAAAACATAAAACGTCAACTCTTGGCACAATGTTCAATTTCTGAAACCTGAATCTGGTGCAAGTATCGGACTGTGCGTTTTGCTTTCTAAACGTTATCAAACATTATAACATAACTACAACTCGTTAGGAGTGAAGATGTAGAAGGAACTACAATGCGGGGGAAATTTATCAGTTATTATCTTCTGGTGTAATCCCAAATTCCCAAAATGTAAAACGTTATCGTATATATGAATTTGTCGTCGGAACCAAAATTCTATAGTCTATATCTACTGATAAGTAATATGCTTGTTTACGAAAAGTAAAATAGGCGGATCAATGAATGGGTTAAGTCATATAGAAATATAAATAGTTCATATATTTTGCAATTATCTCAAGTTGATCGTACCGAAGATTGAGTATCTAAGTATTTTTCCGGTAAAAACTTCTATAACGACCTAGACGTACACGGGGAGAATATTTACTAATTGAAGTTCCTGAACCCACGCTTGCTCTGTTGCTGAAAAACATCACTTTCTAGCTAAAAGTGACACAGAGTATCTTTCTTAAAATCTTATTTGGTTTTGATGAGCTACAAAATATCTAATATGCTGATTGAAGTTCATATCTCATCACTGGACTGGCAAATATATCCATTTTTGCATACCATCTCTAAAATGATTGATTTTATGGAAAAATCAAGAAAACATCTCAAATACGTTTAATATTCGAAATTATGCATCCAATTAATCTACCTATTAGTTACAATACCTAATAAACACTATCGACTCGAATATATCTTCCTGTCACTGTGTCAGCTTATGACAAGGTTTCAAAATTACGTTTGGCGGATTTGCGCGCGCCACTCGAGCCACATTGTCCGGTTTTCGAACAAAATCCCGACTTTGAATGGCCGTACTTTCGCTCTAATGTACTGATTGACCTTTAACTTGTTATTTTCAGTAACAGTTAGTGGTTCCCGATGTAATACCATCGATTTCAAAATTTGGCATATGTGATCCTATTAACATACTCTGTGTCTCTTTAAAGGTAGGCAGACATACGTTTGGTTTGATGTGCAATGTGGATTGAAGCACGGCTGTCTACTTTCATCGTTTCTTTTTCATCTTCGCCAAGACTAATAACTGTTAATAGGCGTGGTCATACTAACAACAAGACTGTCGGGGTGCTTGTTAATTTGTACTACTGGCCGAAACTGAGAGTGACTTAAAACATGTCATACACATAGAAGCAGTACAGAACAGGGCTCGTATGAAAGCGAAACGCATCCCATTATCATATGTGCCCGGAGTTACTTTAACACCCTCTAAGATAACTTAAGATATTGATAGCTATCCCACAGTCCCATACTTGCACTAGATTGATAGATATAAGAAACTGCTCGTAAATATTGTTTTCAAACACAAGGATAGATCAAAGACGTAAATAGAATAATATCTATTTGGATAGATAAAAGAAAGTCTTGACCAACGGCCATAGTTATTGGACCCATCGGTGATGCTTATCACTTGCCTGCCACTCTGTATGTAGCCTGTAGCCTGTAGCTGTAGCCATCAGCGAGATTGAAACACGTACACAATGTTGGACTGAATATATGCCTCTATACTCACCTTGATAACTCAAAGTCATATGTAAGAATTCTATTTGCAGATTTTTCCTCAGCGTTTAACACCATCCAACCACATCTTATGGTTAAGAAATTGTTCAACAAACAAACAGTAACCTCATTAAATGGGTGGAAGCTTTTTTAATTCATCGTCCCCAACGTGTTCGAGTTAATTCTACGCTCTCTGAAGTGAATCTCCTGAGTACTGGTGCTCCTCAAGGCTGCGTCCTGTCGCCTGTCCTCTTTACTCTCTATACAAATGACTGTGTATCTCTATTTTCCTCCTGTTTGAATTTCAAGTTTGCAGATGATGCCGCTTTGGTTGGGTTCATTCATCAATCAGAATTAGACTATAGAGAAAATATTGATTCATTTAACCAATGGTGTAAAGACAATTTTCTATCCCTGAACATTAGTAAAACAAAGGAAATGATAATTGACTTCCGCAGAAAAAAGGAAAACCTGGAGCCAGTTACTATTGACGGACAGGAAGTTGAAGTAGTAGACGAGTACAAATACCTGGGAACCATAATTGATGATAAACTCTCATGGAAATCTAATACACACCGTGTCCATGCTAAAGCTCAACAAAGACTTTTCTTCCTGCGAAAATTAAGATCTTTTAATGTTGACACATGTATTCTAAAATTGTTCTATCAAACTTTCATCAATAGCATTCTGACTTTCAGTTTTCATGCATGGTATGGCATTCTTCCCCTATCACTGAAAAATAAAATTGACAAAATTTTAAATATAACCAGCAAAATTATCGGCATCAATCTTGAACACCTTTCCTTTCAGTTTGATTCAAAAGTTCAAAAGAAAGCTCTAGCCATTCAATGTGACCCATCCCACTTTCTAAATGAATGTTATGAATTTTTACCTTCTGGACGTCGTTTCAAAATTTGGCATTTCAAAACTAATAGAAGTACAAAATCAAATACAAATACAAAAGTACAGTATCAAGATTTTAAATTTACATACAAAATTGTAAGTCTAACTAACCGTCACACTGTAATCATAAATGTATTGTTCAATGTAAAACCCTTTATTGTTTACAATGCTTAATATTACTGCTTGTAGAGCAAAATGTATTTGTTGTATATATTTTATATATCTTATTTAATTGCTCTTTGAATGTAAAACAAATTTCCCCGCGGGGATAAAAAAGTTTATCTAATCTTATCTTATCTTAAACAGTGTTCCAAAAGAATGTCAATATGCTCGAAGATGAGAAAGATAACACAGGGGATCTCGCCCTGGGATTTCCCTTAGGCTGTTGAGCTTCAGATAAAACATTATCATTCATTCATGCGTTACGCTCATTTATTCTTGTATAGTCTGTGAAAGTAGCCATTGTATCTTTAAATAACAACCGACCAATCAATGGAACATCGATACTGTAGACTAAAATATATTTCAAAATGTACTGAACATCCTTGAAAACCGACCAGTAGAAAATGATGGGATTTTTAATAGCTTTCATTAAAATAAGAAAAATAACAGCGAATTGTATGCTTACAACATCTCAGGTTACTCATTACCATATTAGTTCTTTTATAGCTACTTTTAGAAGAGATGTACATATGTATTGATGATCCAAAGTGGTTGGAAACTATTTCAAAACATTCCAAACTTCAATTGTTTAAAAATTTAAAAGTTGTTTTTGGCTATGAACAATACTTGTCCATTGTTAATACACGGGTTTATAGAATTGCTTTATATGTTTCCCTGAGCTTCCTTGACAACCATTGATCCCTTGTTATAAGGCCCCTCAACATTCACACATATAGACAAGGGCCAATGCAAACATACTCACTTAAAGCTTTCTGGTGTCCTGTAAATTAGATACCAGAAGCAACGATGTAGTATTAATTACTTCAAATTCACCATTGCAAACCATGTGAGAGACACTTCACTTACGACATTATGTAGAACCATTGAACTTTATAATCTTAAATGTTTAAATGTCAAATTACCAGAGGTATTAAAATATTACTTTGAGATATCAAAAACCTATTTCTTAATTCAATATTAAATTTAAAAAACTTAACTCTTATCTTGTGACCTTGAGTTGAAGTCATCAATCAATGATCAATTTTGTATTGATAACAATATTGCGATTAACTCATGAATTTGCCTTGACCTTTGATGAAATGCAGGGTTACATAGATGATGTATTCTGTATAAGAGCTTCACAGCAGACCTTTTTTTAATAAGTAATCATGTTAAAAAAATTGTCAAGTGATTTTATAACTAGTGACCTTGAATGTGAACATACCCACATACCACTGTTCAAACCAGCTGATTGGAATGGTACTGCTAAAAAGTTTGTACAAGGCAATAACTCATATCTCGTGACCTTGACCTTTGACATTCAAGGTAACACAGTCTATGATGGCTTTTTATTGATAATAACAAACATGTAATGATTATAACTGTCAATTATGAAAATGAAGCATGTTTGATAATACTCAAGCTATGAAATTACTGTGACCTTAAAGAAATTGTAGCAGAAATCTTTTCAACTATGTGTATTTCTTCAAGGACAATATATACCAAATAAGGGCTTCATAAAGTTATTTTGTTTACAAGTGGTTTTGCTTTCATAACTAGTGACCTTGACCTTTGACCTGTAATGTGAACATGTGAACATACATCCCACCAATTTGTTCTGAAAATGAAAGTTATTTAAAGTCAATGGAACAAGCAACTGTGGACTGTAGAAACTGCACAAAAACTGAAAGCCCTGACCTAATAATATGGATATACGTATATTTCAACAAGAAGACATGATCATCAACATCCCACGCCAAATAAGTTTTCATTAAAGCTCCCAATATTTTCCTACATGGGCTGAAACACTGTAATTTGTAATTGCATAACCCCCTCATTTTCGAACTTCATCAAGGTATTGACACACAGCAAGTTTGGTTATCCTATTGTATAGTTTTTGAGAAAAGCTGTCCCCTTTGACAACACGATCGAACAGAGTCCAAAAACACGAAACAAGGGCAATAACTCTGTCAAAAACTATTTTGCGGTTCTGATTTTGAACTCCAAGGTATCAACACCCTGAAGACACAGCAAGTTTTATGACATTGTGACAGATAATATTTGGAAAATTAAAGCTTCCTGTGACATCAGGTTTGTGTCATGTATAATCACTGTATAACTGCCAACTTTCCGCATCCTTATCACAGGGGGTTGTCATCCCCAAGTTGCAAATTCAATCATCAAAGCGCAAGGTTATGTCCCACAAAATATTTGGAGAAGTTGAAAATGTGAAAAGTTTATGGATGATGCTTTATCAGACCTACCAAACAAAACATCTCCACTGCGCAGAAAAATGTGGAAAAGCCGACATTATACGTGGAAAATGCAACATAACTATAATCCCTTGACACCAAAACATTAAAATAGGCAACGAAAAACGTCAAGACGGACAAATAAAACGTGGTGAGTGCAGCATTTATTGCCGAGCGAACTTTGACCTGTGCAGTACATACGTACTTGACCTGACTTTAGATATATATCTTGTCATGTCGTAAAAACTACAGAATTATTAACTTAACATGTGTACCAACACAAGTGAAAATTTCATATTCTACATAAAACAATAAAAAGAAAATAAATGAGGCAGGTAAAGCAACCGCATTTTGTGCACACTTGCAAATGTAAACACACGCTGACACGGTAGAGCCTTCTTCTTCAATGTGCACATGTGTGTGGCTACATTCGCTGGGTTTATGTTTTTTGTTCCCTCTTTTAATGTTTCAGTGTCAAAGGATTATATTTATGTTGCATTTTCCACATTTATTGTGGACTTTTCCACGTTTTTGTGCGCAGTGGAGATGTTTCGTTTGGTAGGCCTGTCTATGGGCAGCAGGGAATGACATACAGAAAATACATACAAACACATTTATATTAAAAAATTTTCTTTAGTGTTTAATGAATTTAAGCAATTTAGAATACAGAATATATTAAGAACCTCAACATTTATATCATTGTAAGAATATTGCTAACTATTAGTAATGTTTCAATCATTATTATTTTTTTCAATCAAGAAATACCAAATGTTGCTGAAAGTTATTGTTTCAATTCCCTGACAATTGAAGGCATAAACTTGTGATCATGATCAAAAACCTGACAAGACTGGCATCAATTGGCGACAATAATATTGGAAAATTATCTAGAGCAAGTAAAAGGATAGTAAATAAGCAGAACTTTTATTCATAGGTTAAATAATTAGTATTCAATCAACTCAGATTTGTGATTTCAGCTTCTGTGCATATATATGGGTGTTTTTAGATTTTAGATTTCAGTGGAAAACAAGTATCAAAGATTTTCAATACACATGAAAGATCACATTGTAATTTATTGTTTTGAAATTTGCTGGTTATTTGTATGTAGGAATATTTCTTTTTCTACAAATTGGTAGTACAATCTCTTTTATATATCCATATTACCCCAAAAAAGGAGAATTATCATTTTATTGACATTTGACAAATGCTCCAATTAACCCTTACGATGCGGGGCGCGTGATATTTACGGACCAAATATAAAATGGCACGTAAGCCCTCTTGGCGAAATCCGTAACTTTCAGGATAAGGCTATATATTGACTGCAAGCAGTCTTGGCTGCTCCCGGATATAAAATATCAAACCTTTTCTCAAAAATGATTGAGGGTACCCACCTTGCGGCATTCATATCTCACAAACCAATAGTGATAATTCTATAATTTTTACATCATCGTGTAGAAGAGAGAATTGTCTTTATTTCCATGTATCATATGTATATCCGCGCACAAAAATAAAGAAGCGGCAAGCGTTACGAAAAGTGCCGCAACAATTTTTTTTACCTCAAAATGATTGAGGGTACCCACCTTGCGGCATTTATATCTCACGAACCATTAGAGATAATTTTATAATTTTTACATCGTCGTATAGAAGAGAGAATTGTCTTTATTTCCATGTATCATATGTATATCCGCGCACAAAAATTAAGAAGCGGTTAATCAGGATGTAACGGTGGCTGGCACCGGACAAAACAATTCCGCCACGTGGGCTTGTAGAGCAAAAATATATAGCCGCATCGTAAGGGTTAAAAAAGATATCATTTATGATTCCAAATTAACATATATTCCTCACTACTTTTATTCAGAAGACTTATCCTCACAGTTGAAACCCTTTTAGGTTCCTCATTTCTGGTAATTATCTATCACAAGTAAGCCTTGTGTACAGAGAACATGAACTAGACATCTTCATTTGATCTTTTAAGTACATTTTCCTGTTAGAATCTAATGATTTTTATGTGTTTCAACATCAGTCTGATTAAAATCGACCGTGCTCCGAGGAATAAAATTTAAAAAATATTGTCTCTATCGGGACTCGAACCATTCGGGATATCCTCTCCGTCTCGGTCTGAATGCACCCACCTCTATTGCGTGTTGCTATAACCAATTTAGCGCAGACAAACCCAGTCGTAAGCTATCCAATCACATCCTCGTTTTTAAATAGCGTTTAGCGGCGGTTATGTATAACGAATGGTACACTGGAGTTACCTGCCCCTGATGGATACCGAAGCTTTCACTGCGCTCCTTTCGATTGGCTAGATGCGCTTGTGTCAGAACATGCGGGCAATAGGGGTGCCTTCAGACTGTGAATGAGAGGAAAGCCGGGCTGGGTGAGGTTCGAACCCCGCTAGAGATAATATTTTTACACTTTTTTCCTCGAATCACAGTCGATTTTAATCAGACTGTTTCAACATCAACTGTTATGTAACAATAGCAAAGCAGAAGTAATCTCATAACAATGCACAATTATACTTCAATAACTGAATATCAATGCAGTTTTGTGAATCAAATCGAATCAAACAGAAAGAATCAACTTTATCTAGATATGTGGCAACCACAACAATACTATATTGCAAATAACATTCATTTAAATGAATCATTTGTTGATACTAAACACAACCAAAACCCAAAACAACTTTCAAAATCTAGAAACTAAGTCATTTTGACAGCATATTTGAAAAGCAGCATTCTGCAGTTCTTGATTTAAAAGCTAGCATGATGGCAAAACAGTGGTGTAAGCACAAGGCAATAAGATATTCAAGCTGGGTTGTTCAAATAACAACTTGGCAGTCCTCAATACACAAGCAATTTGGATACTACTGGAAGGTTGTGTCACTTGAAAAGGCTCCAGCAAGTCTGAAATGGTCATTTTCCACAAGAACACAGAAAAGTTTTTGTGGCAGCACGCGGGAGTAAGGGGCAGGCCGGGGGACCATTGCCCGCAATATGTATTCGCGGGCCCAGGGGCGGGGGAAGTCTGGGACAGTGCTGGCTGGCTTGTGAAGGTCTTCCTGGTCCAGGCCCCCACACTCCTCCTCATCCAGCAGCATGTAGGAGTTCTTCTGGGACTGCACGAACAGCTTGTGGATGATGGAGCCCACCGGTCCGCATGGCCCACCACGCACACTCACTTCAGGCTGCTGATGAAGGCTGGACACAAAATGATGCAGCTCACTCTCCGCTCCTCGGGTCTCCAGCAAGTCCTCAGAGAACTTGGACCTCAATGATATCGTCCTCGCAGTCAGTGTTTCTGCCATCTCAATCATTCTCACTATATGCTCATACTTCCTCATGTCTGCAAGTGGATTGCGGGTCAACTTTACAGCCTTGGTTACTATTTGATCAACAAGGGTTTTGAGAGATGGCACATCCTGGTCCTCATTCTCTACAAGTTTGACAACAGCTGCATGGATAAGTACAGGCATGAGGTTCATCACAACTGTAGCAGGTTTCATCGAACTCAAGAAATGAAGAACTTTTTCGGCCTCTTTTGTGTCATCAAATAACCTTCTTTGGCGTCGTGCTGGTACAGATCTAGCACTGTGCCACACTTCAACCCACATGTTGCCTGGAATTTGCATCCTCGGACTTAAACATCCTTTCACCTGTTTGTCCCCCTTCTCATTTTCCACCTCCTCTTCAATATAATCTCTGGGCGAATACCATCTGACAAAGTCCTCAAGGCAGCACCCAGGGTTTGCTGCCTTGAAGGATTCCATGTCGGAAAGAAGACAGGCACTCTGCATCCGGGCTCTGATCTGTGTGCTCTCTTGAGAGGAGCCCAACTTGGACAACACTTCAGCATGTTCCTCAAGCATATCTTCAGTCATTGGAGAAGGTTCTTGTGTGATTGGAACATACATCTGCTCACCAGAACTCAGCAGTTTAAGGTCCTTGAAAGGGGCCAATCTACCATCTGGTTTGTGGGTATTGCTGTCCTTGAATGAGTTTTCACTGGCAATGGATGCACATTCTATACTATCTTCCAGTCTTGATCCATCTTCAGAACTTTCTCTCTGTCCTTTGTTTGGTTTTCCCTTCTCCTTTTGTCCTGTGTTTCCATCTTCCTCATCTTCACAGTCATAGAACTCATCATCACTTACACTGCCAACACTGCCAATACGCTCAGCATCAGGTTGGTCCACCCCAGCCTCAGACTCTTGCACATCAGTCCCGCTGGCTGATGGTTCGTCAGGTGACACACCTTGTGAGGTATTGGTCTCGGAGCCGTATCCATATCCAAGAGACTCTCTCTTGATCTTTCTCTCAATACAGCAGTTCAGCATCTGAAGCTTTTGGTGAAACAGTGCAGCACCTAGATTTGGTTGGGACTTCTCAATACCAATCACTGAGTGATTGTTCTCCCAGCGAAACCGCATTTCAAGAACAAATTCTTGCCATAAATGTGCAACAGCCCTCAGACCACCATAATTGTGGTTAACAATACACAGACACACAGCAAGGCGAAATGTCAAGCTGTCAAGTGGAGCACTCTTCATTTGTTTCTTAAGTTCCTCCACAACTTCTGTGAATCTGACCGACCGCTCCTTGTTCTCCTGTTCTTCAGAGTCCTCCTTCATCTTGGGACCTGCTTTTGCATCAGGGAACAAGAAGACCAGTATCTGGTTAAGCATGTCTGACCCTATCGGAGCCTCTTCCGGCTTCATTTTTAAACGTGTTGATGCAACATTTGTTACAACATTACCCAAACTTGGCATGGTGTATGATGAAATATTTGGTTCAGTAAGACGTTGCAAGGCTTGACTTATATCTGCATTGTCTTTTTCTGTTTCTTCTGTGATAAATGTTCCAAGAAGTTCATCAGTGGTTTCCTTCCGCTCACTAAGTAACAAAAATTCCCGAATATAATCTCCTAACAGACAAACTGGCTCGTCAGTCATGTTGATGCGCACTGACCACTGAGGTGCTTGTAGAGGGTCAAGATCAGAGTAGACATGATTTTCAACGATCATATCTTCAGACAGACTCGGCCATGTGCAGGACAGGTGAAGGTCACTCACAGGATCTTCACAGGCCCCAAAAGGTAAGTCCCCAAAGTCAGTGCATCCGACTTCATCTTCCATGATGGATGAAAAATCTGGAGGTGCCTGAGGCCATGCAGTACAGGACCAGTCTGTCAAAATGTATGTGAATCTCACGGACACTGACACAGGAGGCATTGAAATGTAAGCACAGCCAAGTTTAGATTTGAAGACATCAAGTAGGCCAGCTAGGTGATCGTATTGAGATGGAATCCGCTTCAGGTGTACCATTTCAAATTCTACATTAGCCCCAGGCACTACACAACTGCCACAGTACAGCTTCCTCCAGTTGTGTGACTGCTGGATGAACACTGGCACACTGCAGCTTGTGTTGCTCATTGCGATTGAGGCTGAGCTTAGCAACAACTTGGTTCTGCTCTCAGTGTCAATGACCTCATTATTGGCAGGAGACACTATCAAGAATTCTTGTAGACCATACCACCTGCACAAAGGATGTGCCCTCGATGGGAAGTCATTATCTAAATTCATTAAATCGGAATAAACTGTTGGTGTTTTTTCCTCCAACTCTTCAACATCATCATTTTCTGGTGAGCCATCTTTTTCTTCTGATGTACGACCCTCAGTTTGTATCACTGAAGATTTCAGATATTTGTGTGTTATCTTGAATTTGAAGTTTGCGAACTGCAATTCTTCTGTTTTTTCTTCCCATGTTCCATTTGTATATTCATCCTTAGGCGAAGGAGGAAGTGCAGGGCGGTTAGCAAGCTTCCACTCGTGAATTATTTCTTCAAACCTCGCTATAAACCTCTCCCAGTCCGATGCTGTTGTGAAGTCTGTTATCTCAAATACGTCAGCATCGTCCTCCGTTCCAAGTGAATTCATTCTGTTCATATCTCGCATGGCGAAACCTTATGTTAATGCGTCATCATCGAAATAAATATATAGGCCGAAGCATTTTAACAGACTTGATCCCTAATCAAATGAACTGACTGATGTATGCAGTAGAAATGTTATCGATCTTCCAACCTGGCAAATGTTGACAAATAATTAAAGGGGAGTAACTCGTGATGTTCTAAAAGCTACTTGGAAACAACAACTTATAAGAATTTTTTTTTGTTAAGTTTTAATGAATACTTTGAAATCAAGGAACTTGAAGGAAGTGAATTTTTATTGTTATGTCGGTATCGTGGAATACAATAACACAACAATACATATTGCCCTGTAATTTTAGAAAACCGATATGTTGATAAGATCCTTATTTGCATTTCAGCATAAAGCAAGATTTTCAGACTTAAATCATAAATATAATTAAACCGAAATAGATTCCTTTTTTCGAAATGATTCCGACCATGTTATATGAACATCAAGCAGAGCCGGTAGTTCATCAATCTAAAATTATTGGCGATTATCATTATAATGAGACATTAACCGGATTGTCATGATTCTCAAATACAATGTCATCATCATCAGATAACTACTTGAACTTGGTCTCTTATCGTGTACATAATGTCTTTCTTACACTGGTTTACATGATACTTGTCCCTGTGGTCTCAATATACCATTGACATATTGACATTATGTACATGTTTAAGGAAAATCTACGAATTGAACCTTAGTTATCCTTTGGCCTTACGTATTTTTATCACAAAACTTAAAACATGTAATCATAGACTCCCAAATGAAACTGTTAAATGGTATCAATATATATAATCACTTCTTCGAATATTTTGTTTTTGCTCCTACGAAAAGACCTCTACGAACGGGATCCTCTTACGAAAAATGCACTGCTACGAACGGGATCCTCCTACGAAAAATGCACTGCTACGAACGAGATCCTCTAACGAAAAATGCACTGCTACGAACGAGATCTTCCTACGAAAAATGCACTGCTACGAACGAGATCCTCTAACGAAAAATGCACTGCTACGAACGAGATCCTCCTACGAAAAATGCACTGCTACGAACGAGATCCTCCTACGAAAAATGCACTGAGCACTACGAACGAGATCCTCTAACGAAAAATGCACTGCTACGAACGAGATCTTCCTACGAAAAATGCACTGCTACGAACGGGATCCTCCTACGAAAAATGCACTGCTACGAACGAGATCTTCCTACGAAAAATGCACTGCTACGAACGGGATCCTCCTACGAAAAATGCACTGCTACGAACGGGATCCTCCTACGAAAAGACCGTTTCCCGACATATATATGCATAAAAAGTGTTCGTTTTTTTAGCCAAAAAATCTTCGTACAGTTTTCCAAGGAAGTTTAACCTTCCCTTGAATTCCACAAGTCTTCACAATTTATTTCCTTTACAAGGTTAGCCATAATGTCCATTATATAAAACTGATTGGTATAAAGATGGATGACAGGGTCCACTTTGCCCTATGTACAGTAGGTATAAAAACAATGAATGAAGGGGCACATTTACATCCTAATTCATGAACGATTCTTGTTTATTGTCATGGCAAATATAGCTTTGGTTGAGATCTGAAAAATTGTTTTATATATCCTTTGATTTAATTCTTGTTAGATAAAATAAGACAAATATGCATTATGTTTGTTACCTATACATCGTGTTCAACTCCCGCCTCGCTCAAAGCGGTTTGCAGAGATATATGTGCCACGGTCAGTCAACCTTTTTCACATCCGCCATATAGTTTTAAAACTCAGATAAACAAAACACCAAGTTCATTTTGCCACACCTGCCAACTTTCTTCGACCCATAACATTTGGCAAACAATGAAACATGTTTTGGGCCGGTTATTGAACGTACTTCTTTCATATGACTAAAACATTTTACACATGATTTTACAAATGCAGGGAATTCAAACAAATCGTGTTTATAACGCAGAAACAAACAAAATTGGTAAATAGTCTTACATAAGGAAATTATATATTGCATGTTTTGGTGCTCTCAGTCTAAAGGAATACTAACTAAACATAATAGCATATGCATTTTGACGAAACACGAAGACATTTAATTAGACAAGACATTGCTATATATTTTAAGTGAAAAGGAGGGCCAACATTCATATTAAAGAAAAAGATAATAAAAGATACCGTGGCATATTTTTCCGCAGTGTAAGACAGAGATAAATATTTCCCGATGATTCAGATACTTTTCTTTCACATAAAAATGGATACCCATATAACCATAGCAATCATGTAACAAAATGTAAAAAAAGATTGCCATGCTAAATCATGATCTGATCCACAAGATGCCTTCTAGTAAAGTTAAACCATCCAAACAGTAGTTAGGAAGACAGTATTTGCACAAAATAAACCCTCAGTACAAAAATAAAATAGAACTGACATACAAAACTGTAGAAATATACTATAGACGGATTTTAAAAAACTTTTTCATATCTATGGAGCTTGTTAAGTTCTTAAACACAACCATGGGCATTTGTTTCTTTGCATTTAATTTTTTACAATGATGTAAGTGGTAGCTGAATTGGCTACTTCCGTTTCCTTTTTCTTGGATTATCTGAAGAATATTTTTAGAGACTGGAACTTTTGCTGTAATGTTATCCGTTTACGGAACAAGTGGCTTTTGTACGTGTTAAAAATTTTTTATTACCCTTATAATTGTTTACCAAAAACAGAAATTAAAAAAGATTAATAATTTCCCAAATGTTGACAACATAATATCATCGAGTACTCGGATTTCGGACGGACTTAGTTTTCGGACGGTTGACACTGACGTGGATTCCCGCGCTATTTTTAGCGCTATTACATCATTGATGCTTTTTAGGGTAGAGCAATGTTCCCCGCTGGAGCTCTGAATTAAAATCTCAATGTTTATAGACACAATGTGAAAATTAAATCAACAATTCTATCTTCAGCAAAACACAGGTTGGGCACACCCACTGAACGGGATATAATATCCCGATCGGGATATAATATCCCTTTCGGGATATTCCATTATATCCCAATCGGCATATAGTTGTATATTTTTCTATATATCTCAAAAACGATACATTTCCGCAAAAAAGTGTTTCATATAAACATTATGGGGAACAGTTACTGGTCGTCTTCAGCTTGAGAAAAATAACATTTTGGACGAAATTGAAATTTGTATCATGTCTTGGAATTTAAGCATGTATTGAAATCATGCTATCTGTAATAACATGGTTTTGATTATTAAAATGACATCACAATGTTAAATACTTTTATAACAATTTGACAAAAAAAAACTTTGACTTATGTTTAAGTATTTTAAATGCAGCCGATTATTTTTACGTGACAAATTTTTTTTAAAAAGGTAGTAATGTTAACACTGGAATACAAGAAGTCTATTTCAATTAAATTCCTCATGCGGAAGTGTTTCATTTCCTTTTAAATAAAGAAAATCTACCATGATATCCCGATTGGGATATAATGGAATATCCCGAACGGGATATTATATCCCGATCGGGATATTATATCCCGTTCAGTGGGTGTGCCCAACCTGAAACATTGTCTATTTTCTTTCCCTTTTTTTGACATGTTGAATAAAGATCCAAATGGGGATAGCTAACAGCACTGTGCCCCGATAGATCGTCTACTTCCTTACATTCCAGTCAACGTGGTCATGTGACCATAATAAAAAGTTGTGACCTAGTTCATCTAATATAAACTCGTATTCCGGCTACTGCCTTCATCGATGAAGGCAGTAGCCGGAATACAAGTTTATATTAGATGAACTAGTTGTGACCATGTTTACATGATATGTTTCTTAGCTCTGTTTAGTGTTTACAAGTTAGCAAAACATTGGTCATGGTTTCATTATGCTGTTAAAGAGTCATTTTCTTCGTATTCAGACGACAATTTATTCCTATACGATGATGGCAGATGCCTATTGAAATACTTCCCAAAACAATACATTGCCTATAAATGCTAACATAGATATTTAGAAAAACAAACGTTTGTTTCCAATGTCCATGTATTTATTAAATACGCCTTATCAACAAATTAATGAACTTATTTTGATTAGCAAGTGGACATGTGACATGTGGGGGGCAACATATTGTGAAAGGAATCCCTGACGTAACTTGGGATAGCCCTTCCCATATTGACGAATGAGATGTCGGAAAACCAAGTCCGTTCGCTTGAAGCCAGGATTTCCGGACCTGTTGCTGAACGAACCAACATGGCGTCATTGCAACTCGTTCTGGGGCAATTTTCTCTAGTTTAATTAGATAAAACTTCAATATGCTAGTATTTGATGTTAGTTTGGGGTTTCTCAGACTGTTTTAACATTGACATGCATCAACTTCTTCACTGTCCGAAAACCAATTACTTGAGGTTAGTGATTTGATACATGTTACAGCTCTCATGTAACGAAGGCTTCAAATTCAGTGGAGTTTAGTTCAGATCATCAAATTTTAAAGCTTATCTGCGATGGCTGCACAACTGGTTTGATACCAGGAAAACGGGTAGAAACGTTGCAAATTCTGCTAACCAGTCTACATGTAACCTCACGTACGGTGTTTTCAAGCTCTAGCTAAGACAAACTGCAGCAGTTGCATTAAACCACAAGTTACGTTCTGTTGCAAAGACAGATATAACATATCTTATCACTTCCTACCTGCGTTTTACAAGTAGATCTAAATACATTCCTCTCCCTAACGAAATCCATACCTTCATCGCAAAGGCTGCATTTTAGTAACTACGAGTCCTCAAGCTTGTTCGATCCAAGCTTCTTGCAAACGGCGGACATTTTGAACGTCGTGTGATATGCTTATTAGGGTTATTTCGCAAATGGGGATTCCGGTTAAGACGAATTGTGATTGCATTGGTGTCAATGGTTGCGAAAACGAAATATGATATTCCGCCGTTTTAGTTTATAGTAACATTTATTTGGCTTACAAAATACAAAATTAAAGTAAATATAGCCTTAACTGTTACCCTAAAAATCTCATTATTTTGAAGAGGTCAATCCTATCGCGCATTTTTTGACGTCACCTCTTTTTGAGCCCTTCATATTCTGTGACATTGTCGTCACATCGTAAGCTTTCGAGGGGCTATTTCAAATGTTAAAAATACATTATAAATTTTTACATACAGAAACTTTAAAAAAGTGTCTAAAGAAAGAAATTCTTTTTATGTTCAAACCTTACCCTCATAACTTACTAGCTATTGTTTTTGTAATTCTTAACATATCTTGATGTGATAATATATTTTTTGTCACCTTCCATTTTTAGAAAAAATATATTCATCGTTTGCAGTGTTATTTCTTATCAAATTTAATTTCAACACATTAAAAGTGATCTAAGTGGTTTTATAATGATTTTCCAAATGTGCACTATGTATACATTTAAAGAAAATATGGACAAACTCTATGAGAAGCATTTCTCAAAGCATCCAAAACTATCAGAACTGTTATTCCTGTGGGAGAAATAGTTAGGTCGCCCTCTAAACCAAATCTTTCACGTTTTTCAATTTTTAGCTCATCTGGCCTGTAAGGCTTATGGCATGGCATGGTGTCCATCGTGACTCCTTGACTAGAGGGGATTATAATTTATAGCTTTTGTGGCTCTTGGGGCCTCTGATTTTCATCTTCTTCTCCAGAAGCATAAGGCCTAGAAAGCTGAAACTTTGTGTCCAGACTCCTTGACAAGTTGGGATTATAATTTATAGCTTTTGTGGCTCTTGGGGCCCGTGATTTTGATATTCTTCTCCAGAAGCATAAGGCCTAGAAAGCTGAAACTTTGTGTCAAGACTCCTTGACAAGTTGGGATTATAATTTATAGCTTTTGTGGCCCTGTTGTCCCCAATAAGGGTCACAGGGGCCACGCCCTGTTCTGTCGAAAAAAGATAACCCCGGGCATGGAATGTCTCCTTAAAGGATAAAAGACTGCAAAGTAAAGGAAATACCCGAATAAGGAAAATATTACACTTAAAATAGCATAATCAAAGTGTAAAAGGTAAATAAAAAAAATAAAAAAAATAATCAAAGTGTTAAAACTATCAACAGAAAGTTGAAAGTAGCAATTCTAGGAGATATTTTATTGGTGCTTCCTTAGATAAATTCTGACAAGGACAGTGATTGGGAAGGACACTTTTGACAATGGGCCATTTTCATGGTTTTTAGTAATTTTCTGCATTTTAAAGGGGCCATTGCCCTTATATCAATAGTAAACTTCAAAATTTTAATGGGCCATTTTTTCAGAAAATGTGCAAATGGCCCATGGCCCCTGCCCTTCCTAATCCCTGCAAGGAGAGAGATACTGCTGCATTGAGGAAAGTGATATTTTACGACTGCTTCAATCACTTTCAAGTGCCTACACAAGTATGATAAAATAGTCTTCACATGAAGAAAACAATGAGCTTAGATTGAAAAATAAGCTAACAGTTAAGATATAATCCTTATATAATGAAAAGCAATATATATACACTTTGGTAGGCCTATGAATCCTTACATGCTTAAAATGTGACGGTAAAAAGGTTGACCTTGCGGCCGACAAATCCATACACCCGGTCTGGTACAGATGTGATAACTCTATATCCCCAAACCTAATCATACTGCTTATACAATTTTCTTCTCCAGAAGCAAAAGGGCTAGAAAGCTGAAGCTTTGTGTACAGACTCCACTAGTGAGGATTATAATTCATAGGTTTTGCTTGATGGCCCCTAAAAACTTATTTTCGTCTTTTTCTTCACAAGCATAAGGTTTAGAAAACTGAAACTTTGTGTACAGATTTCTGGACAAGTGATGACTATAAGGGCCACAAGGGCCACCCACTTAAAACCTATTTCATTTGATTATAAATTGTAGCTTTGGTGGCCCTGTGACCCCTAATAAGGGCCACATATGCCACGCCCTAAAAACCTATTTTCATCTTCATCTCCAGAACCATAAGGCCTAGAAAGCTGAAACTTTGTGTACAGACTCCTTGGCTAGTGAGGATTATAAATTGTAGCTTTGGTGGCCCTGTGACCCCTAATAAGGGCCACATATGCCACGCCATAAAAACCTCTTTTCATCTTAAGGCCTAGAAAACTGAAACTTGTCGCTGATATACAGTGTTTAAAATATTGCCCGTCAGCCAGTCCTTGAACTGGCTACTTTTTGGTCAGGACTGGTAACTTTTTGGTCAGGACTGGTAACTTTTCAATTTTTTTCTTAAATTTCCCAAAGGAATTGACCAATGAATTTTCAGGACAGGCTAGATTTCCAATCTATTTTATACACTGCTATATACTTAATTTTATGATTGGTTACCCTGTGGCCTCTAAAAAGGGGGAATCACATTGGCCACACTCTACATCATAGTTTTTTTTAATTTTTTTTTTTATGTTTTTATAGTTGATGATGAAGCCTGATGAGCTACAGAGCCAATGGCTCTATTTTTAGCTCATCAGGACTGAAAGTCCAGATGGGCTTATGGCATGGCCCGGCGACCGGCGTCCGTCCGTAAACTTTTGACACTTTCGACTTCTCCTCATGAACCATACACATTAGCTGAAATTTTGTGTACAGGTACCTTAGCATATGGAGATTCTAATTTGTAACTTTGGTGACCCTGTGACCCCAAATAGGGTCAGAGGGGTCACAACTTTAAAAACCTATATTCATCTTCTTCTCCAGTTCCAAAAGGAGTAGAGAGTTAAAAATGATATGCACAGACTCCTTGGCCAATGGGGATTCTAATTTGTAACTTTGGTGACCCTGTGACATCAAATAGGGTCACAGGGGTCACAACCTTAAAAACCTATTTTCATCTTCTTCTCCAGTTCCAAAAGGAGTAGAGAGTTTAAAATGATATGCACAGACTCCTTGGCCAATGGGGATTCTTATTTGTAACTTTGGTGACCCTGTGACATCAAATAGGGTCACAGGGGTCACAACCTTAAAAACCTATTTTCATCTTCTTCTCCAGTTCCAAAAGGAGTAGAGAGTTAAAAATGATATGTGCAGACTCCTTGGCCAATGGGGATTCTTAATTGTAGATTTCGTGACCCTGTGACCCCAAATAGGGTCACAGGGATCACAACCTTAAAAACCAATTCTCATCTTCTTCTCCAGTTCCAAAAGGTCTAGATAGTTAATAATGATATGTGCAGACTCCTTGGACAATGGGGATTCTAATTTGTAACTTTGGTGACCCCATGACCCCAAATAGGGTCACAGGGGTCACAACCTTAAAAACCAATTCTCATCTTCTCCAGTTCCAAAAGGAGTAGAGAGTTAAAATGATATGCACAGACTCCTTGGCCAATGGGGATTCTAATTTGTAGATTTCGTGACCCCATGACCCCAAATAGGGTCACAGGGGTCACAACCTTAAAAACCAATTCTCATCTTCTCCAGTTCCAAAAGGACTAGAGAGTTAAAAATGATATGTGCAGACTCCTTGGACAATGGGGATTCTAATTTGTAACTTTGGTGACCCCATGACCCCAAATAGGGTCACAGGGGTCACAACCTTAAAAACCAATTCTCATCTTCTTCTCCAGTTCCAAAAGGTCTAGAGAGCTGAAATTATATGTGCAGACTCCTTGGCCAATGGGGATTCTAAACTGTAGAGTTCGTGACCCAATGACCCAAATTAGGGTCACAGGAGTCACAACCTTAAAAACTTATTTTCATCATCATCTTCAGTTCCAAAAGGTCTATTGAGCTGAAAGACTGCATGTAGACTCCTTGGCCAATTGGGATTCTAAACTGTAGGTTTCGTGACCCCATGACCCCAATAATATTGGTGATCTAGAAAGTGTTGAATAATAATAAATCATTTGGGTAAGGAAATTTATTCCGAAATCGTTACATTTGTCTTGTAATTTGTTATATAGGTTTTCTTGCAATAAATAACATCAGTTTCATTTTTAGCTCATCTGGCCTGTATAAAGCAAACTTGATATGATGCCTGATGAGCAACAGAGTCAATGGCTCTATTTTTTGTAGTTAATACAGGCTATATGATAAGTTGATATAATATCAATCAAATTTGCATTTCAGCAGAAAATGGTTGACCTACATTTATGATCCACATGGTGACAAAATTGTGTTTGACACTTGCCCTTTCCTTTTGACCCACATGATTTCAAATCAGATTATTAGATAATTTTAGCATTTATTGCCATATGATGGCTAAAAATCTTGGAGGTTCAAAGATTAATGGTTCTTGAAATAAGAATAAAAATTACACTTAAAGTATATATTAGTATATAGTATAAGTATATAAGTATTTAAAAGAAAAAAATATTTAAATATATTGATTTTGGTTGCTTAATGTAAGATTTATTGACAGAAACATATACTTATACCGTATTGAACAAGGTTGCGTGCTACTCTTCAAGTTGTTTGTTCTCAGAGCATATTTTCATTTCAATTGATTTCATGTTCTTGAGTATCATTGTCAAAATGACAAATACCTGGCAATAAGAGATTGGTGTATCTTCAGACAGGGCACCAGTGAGCTTAGGCCTTGTTTGGACGTCCCTGGTTTCATCGTTCGCCTTCTCCTTCCCGCTGAGTCACCACCGCCACCTGCTGACGTCCACCCCTTCACTGCTCCTTGACAAGCATCAGGTACACACCATCATCCTCACATCACCCGTCCATCCACCGCCTTCATCATCACATCATCCATCTATCCACTGCCTTCTACATCAAATCACCTGTCCATCCACCGCCTTCTACATCAAATCATCCTGTCCATCCACCGCCTTCTACATCACATCACCCGTCCATCCACCGCCTTCTACATCACATCTCCTCATCCACCGCCTTCTACATCACATCACATCTCATCCACCGCCTTCTACATCACATCACCTGTCCATCCACCGCCTTCTACATCACATCACCCGTCCATCCACCGCCTTCTACATCACATCACCTGTTCATCCACCGCCTTCTACATCACATCACCCGTCCATCCACCGCCTTCTACATCACATCACCCGTCCATCCACCGCCTTCTACATCACATCACCCGTTCATCCACCGCCTTCTACATCACATCACCCGTCCATCCACCGCCTTCTACATCACATCACCCGTCCATCCACCACCTTCTACATCACCCGTCCATCCACCGCCTTCTACATCACATCACCCGTCCATCCACTGCCTTCTACATCACATCACCCTTCCATCCATTGCCTTCTACATCACATCACCCGTCCATCCACTGCCTTCATCATCACATCATCCATCTATCCACTGCCTTCTACATCACATCACCCGTCCATCCACAGCCTTCTACATCACATCACTTGTCCATACACCACCTTCTACATCACATCACCCTTCCATCCACCGCCTTCTACATCACATCACCTGTCCATCCATTGCCTTCTACATCACATCACCTGTCCATCCACTGCCTTCTACATCACATCACCCGTCCATCCACCGCCTTATACATCACATCACCTGTGCATCCAACGCCTTCTACATCACATCACCTGTCCATCCAACACCATCTACATCACATCACATCTCATCTCCTCATCCACTGCCTTCTACATCACATCACCCGTCCATCCATCTCCTTCTACATCACATCACCCGTCCATTCACCGCCTTCTACATCACATCACCTGTCCATCCACCGCCTTCTACATCACATCTACTGTCCATCCACCGCCTTCTACATCATATCACCTGTCCATCCACCGCCTTCTACATCACAACACCTGTCCATCCACCGCCTTCTAATCACATCACATCACTTGTCCATCCACCGCCTTCTACTTCACATCACACATCCAACCACCGCCTTCTACATCACATCACCCGTCCATCCACTACCTCACATCACATCGACCGTCCATCCACTGCCTTCTACATCACATCACCCATCTATCCATCGCCTTCTACATCACATCACATCTCATCCACCGCCTTCTACATCACATCACCTGTCCATCCACCGCCTTCTACATCACATCACCCGTCCATCTACCGCCTTCTACATCACATTACTTGTCCATATAACACAATCTACATCACATCACATCACCCGTCCATCCACCGCCTTCTAATCACATCACATCACTTGTCCATCCACCGCCTTCTACTTCACATCACACATCCAACCAACGCCTTCTACATCACATCACCCGTCCATTCCACTACCTCACATCAAATCACCCGTCCATCCACTGACTTCTACATCACATCACCCGTCCATCCACTGCCTTCTACATCACATCACATCTCATCCACCGCCTTCTACATCACATCACCTGTCCATACACTACCTTCTACATCACATCACCCGTCCATCTACCGCCTTCTACATCACATCACTTGTCCATATAACACCATCTACATCACATCACCCGTCCATCCACCGCCTTCTATATCACATCACCCGTCCATCCACAGCCTTCTACATCACATCACATCTCATCCACCGCCTTCTACATCACATCACCTGTCCATACACCACCTTCTACATAACACCACATCTCATCCACCGCCTTCTACATCACATCACCTGTCCATCCACCGCCTTCTAAATCACATCACCTGTCCATCCACCGCTTTCTACATCACATCACCCGTCCATCCACCACCTTCTACATCACATCACATCTCATCCACCGCCTTCTACATCACATCACCTGTCCATCCACCGCCTTCTACATCACATCACCTGTCCATCCAACGCCTTCTACACCACATCACCTGTCCATCCACCACCTTCTACATCACATCACCCGTCCATCCACTGCCTTCTACATCACATCACCTGTCCATCCACCGCCTTCTACATCACACACCCGTCCATCTACCGCCTTCTACATCACATCACTTGTCCATATAACACCATCTACATCACATCACCCGTCCATCCACCGCCTTCTATATCACATCACCCGTCCATCCACTGCCTTCTACATCACATCACCTGTCCATCCACCGCCTTCTACATCACATCACCCGTCCATCTACCGCCTTCTACATCACATCACTTGTCCATATAACACCATCTACATCACATCACCCGTCCATCCACCGCCTTCTATATCACATCACCCGTCCATCCACCGCCTTCTACATCACACCACATCTCATCCACCGCCTTCTACATCACATCACCTGTCCATCTACGCCTTCTACATCACATCACCTGTCCATCCACCGCTATCTACATCACATCACCCGTCCATCCACCACCTTCTACATCACATCACATCTCATCCACCGCCTTCTACATCACATCACCTGTCCATCCACCGCCTTCTACATCACATCACCTGTCCATCCACCGCCTTCTACATCACATCACCTGTCCATCCACCGCCTTCATCATCACATCACCTGTCCATCCACCGCCTTCTATATCACATCTCCTCATCCACCGCCTTCTACATCACATCACACATCAATCCACCGCCTTCTACATCACATCACTTGTCCATCCACCGCCTTCTACATCACATCTCCTCATCCACCGCCTTCTACATCACATCACATCTCATCCACCGCCTTCTACATCACATCACCCGTCCATCCACCGCCTTCTACATCACATCACCCGTCCATCCACCGCCTTCTACATCACATCACCTGTCCATCCACAGCTTTCTACATCACATCACCCGTCCATACACCACCTTCTACATCACATCACATCTCATCCACCGCCTTCTACATCACATCACCTGTCCATCCACCGCCTTCTACATCACATCACCTGTCCATCCACCGCCTTCTACATCACATCACCTGTCCATCCACCGCCTTCTACATCACATCACCTGTCCATCCACCGCCTTCTATATCACATCTCCTCATCCACCGCCTTCTACATCACATCACACATCAATCCACCGCCTTCTACATCACATCACACATCAATCCACCGCCTTCTACATCACATCACACATCAATCCACCGCCTTCTACATCACATCTCCTCATCCACCGCCTTCTATATCATATCACCCGTCCATCCACCGCCTTCTACATCACACCACATCTCATCCACCGCCTTCTACATCACATCACCTGTCCATCTACGCCTCTACATCACATCACCTGTCCATCCACCGCTATCTACATCACATCACCCGTCCATCCACCACCTACTACATCACATCACATCTCATCCACCGCCTTCTACATCACATCACCTGTCCATCCACCGCCTTCTACATCACATCACCTGTCCATTCACCGCCTTCTACATCACATCACCCGTCCATCCACTGCCTTCATCATCACATCACCTGTCCATCCACCGCCTTCTACATCACATCTCCTGTCCATCCACCGCCTTCTACATCACATCACCCGTCCATCCACTGCCTTCATCATCACATCACCCGTCCATCCACCACCTTCTACATCACATCACATCTCATCCACCGCCTTCTACATCACATCACCTGTCCATCCACCGCCTTCTACATTACATCACCTGTCCATCCACCGCCTTCTACATCACATCACCCGTCCATCCACTGCCTTCATCATCACATCACCTGTCCATCCACCGCCTTCTACATCACATCTCCTGTCCATCCACCGCCTTCTACATCACATCACCCGTCCATCCACTGCCTTCATCATCACATCACCTGTCCATCCACTGCCTTCTACATCACATCACCTGTCCATCTAAGCCTTCTACATCACATCTCCTCATCCACCGCCTTCTACATCACATCACACATCAATCCACCGCCTTCTACATCACATCACCTGTCCATCCACCGCCTTCTACATCACATCACCTGTCCATCCACCGCCTTCTACATCACATCACATCTCATCCACCGCCTTCTACATCACATCACCTGTCCATCCACCGCCTTCTACATCACATCACCTGTCCATCCACCGCCTTCTACATCACATCACATCTCATCCACCGCCTTCTACATCACATCACCCGTCCATCTACGCCTTCTACATCCCATCTCCTCATCCACCGCCTTCTACATCACATCACCTGTCCATCTACGCCTTCATCATCACATCTCCTCATCCACCGCCTTCTACATCACATCACCCGTCCATCAACCGCCTTCTACATCACATCACCCTTCCATCCATTGCCTTCTACATCACATCACCCTTCCATGTCCTTTTTAACAAGTTTGTATTTTTAAGTGTTGTACAATTTAGCTCTAATTAATAAATAGTATTGAAGTTTGAAAGATACATGAGTGAGTAATTTTTCAGCTCATATGGCCTGTAAGGCCTGATGGGCTTATGGCATGGCATGGTGTACGGTGTCCATTCGTCCATCCATCCGTCTGTCTGTAACCTTTGTGCATTTTTTACTTCTCCAGAACTATAAGGCCTAGAAAGCGGAAACTTAGTGTACAGACTCCTTGACTAGTGAGGATTAAAAATTGTAGCTTTGGTGGCCCTGTGACCCCTAATAAGGGCCACAGGGGCCATGTCCTTAAAACATATTTTCATCTTCTTCTCAAGAAGCATAAGGGCTAGAAAGCTGAAACTTTTTGTACAGACTCCTTGACTAGTGAGGATTATAAATTGTAGCTTTGGTGGCCCTGTGGCCCCTACTAAGGGCCACAGGGACCACACCCTAAAAACATATTTTCATTTTCTTCTCTAGAAGCATAAGGCCTAGAAAGCTTAGACTTGGTGTACAGACTCCTTGACTAATGAGGATTAAAAACTGTAGCTTTGGTGGCCCGGTGGCCCCTAATAAGGGCCACAGGGGCCAAGCCCTTAAAACCTATTTTCATCTTCTTCAGAAGCATAAGGTCTAGAAAGCTTAAACATAGTGTACAGACTCCTTGACTAGTGAAGATTAATATTTGTAGATTTTGTGACCCTGTGGGAAACACATTGGCCACACCCTAAAGCAAAATCAAATATACAGCCTGATGAGCTACAGAGCCAATGGCTCTATTTTTGATCATATGTTCTCTTTCGGTTTAAATGAGATCAAATTGATCACAGAGATCCTAAATACATCATACATGAATTTGGGTTTGATTTTAATTTTATCATGTTTTCTCAAATTGTGTCCGAAAGTGAACATATAAATGTTGGTATCATTTAGTGTTTTGATTAGAACAGTTTCCTTTGTATCCTGGAAAAATTGTGTTGTTTTGTGTGACATATTCATCTGCAATATGATAAAATGGAATCTTTTACATCAAAACAGTGATAGAAAAAGCTTAAATTGAATAACATTAGTAAAATCTATACATATTGTGCCATTTGCTTGGGATATAGCTCGACCATGTCAACTGCTTGTAATTATATTTTCATGCAACAAAGATATTTGCAAAACAATGAACTCTTGTTGGAGATAGGCTTTTAGGCTGAGTGCCAATATGCAAAGTAATGTACGTAAAGAAAAATAAGATTTGTCTCTTTATTGTGATACTTTTTCATAAGAATACGCTGTCTTGAACGAAGGATATATGTTGCTAGAGTAAGTGATTATAGCGCAAAAACCTTCCAACGAATCCAGTGTTATGCAAATCACCCAGGGGCAGCAATCACATGGCCCTAACACTTGGAGGTGAAGAAATTCTGGCTGTAACATTCACTGTCACAAATATGAACATTTTCTTTATTTCCAATTTAAAAACTCAGGTACTTCTTCAGGTATACATATAATGTTTTTATTTAGAATTGAAGTGAACTTATTATTTTTATCATCATATAGATGATGTTACAATGTATAACTAGGTTGAGAAGAAAGGAAATAAGGGTGAAGTGTTATCAAATCGTTACTGACTTCAACATGCATTAATAGAGTAAGTACCTGTTGTGACGCTCGCTATTTAAAAGTCACATTTTGTAAATCCCAAATTTTGTATGGAATGAAAGATAATCCTACTCTTTATTGTGATATAAAACTTGTCATGATGTGCTAAGAATTTCATGAGTGTGAAAAGTGGTACATAACTGTTAATACCTGAAAACCATCTTATTGCGCTACCCACAGTATTGTCATATCTTTTAGTGCATGTAAAAATCATTACATCAAAATGACAAAAATTAAAAGCTGTTTTCAATGATGTCTTTCCCTTTGAAATCCGCCCAAGAGTTAGGCATCAACGACTTGATAAAGATGAATACTGCCGATATATTTTCTACCATCCATCTTGGGTGATGATCACTTTCTGCCACCATTTATTGCAGGTGTGGAGGTTGTTCTCGTCAAAACTTGCCTTCCTGGATTTGAAGGATCTCTTTGTGTGCTGCATGCTTATATACTACTTCAGAATATTTGAAAGAAGGTTCGGCTCCAGGAAATTTGCTGTAAGTTCAATCATGCAAATCGATTTTTGAATCATTTTTGTATTATTTAAGTTATTCAAGGTCCTTCTATTGATACTGTTTTCCTGTCACTCAAATACAATTGGATACATATCTTATATGATATCATGTAAAAGACTATGCCACTGTTCATTGTGTTCAATGATGTGGCCTGCTTCAACTGTATTAACACTCACGTTGCAGAATAGTTCAAATGCGTAACTAGCAATCCTGGCTGAATTTTCAAGCTTTCTGGTCGCTATGGTTATATGCTCATTAGCTTTGCTGGCTGAATAACTTCTCTCAGCGAACTGTGCTACGTTTTACAAGACATATTTACATGATGAAGAGGGCGAAGTTCATTACTTACAATTCTTAGTCACCAATCCCATAAATAAATAAATATCGTCATATTTGCAACTTTGTCGCATCACTTTTCAGATCTTTTTTTTTCTATAGGCATATGCAAACGGTACTAACGGGTAGAATGTCATTAGTTACACGTCATACCTGTTACCTATCTGATGAATTGAATACCGTATCCTCGGGGGTATACGATCAGGGGGCCCGGCAAACAAATATCTTGAAAATAGGGGGATGGGCTTTAAATCGTGTGTGACCCCAACCAAGAAAATCCTTCATGGGAGTTCGCCGAAAACTGACATCGATACTTTTGACTGTTGTTCAGGTCTTCTTAAATATCAAATGACACTTTTTCCAGACGTATATTATTAAAAAGAATGATAAAAGAAATTGCAAATGCTAACTTACATTGTTTGTGTTTGTTTTAATCAAATTACATAATATTATTCTCATGAAAAACGAACATGAATAATCAGTCGACAGCTTTTGCTGCATGTGTTTACGGGTAGAGAGATATTTGTCACAAGCCTTTTCATTGGCCCAGAAATGTAGGTCAACCAATCAGCAAGTCGATTTGAAAACGATGTATGAAACTGAAACGTGGTTGTAATCAATTCATGACAACATATTGTTGACACAATATTAAATGTCTAAATTTTCAAATATTTGTTCATCATTTTCGATATATTACATTTTCCAAAACAACATGCAGTTAATTAAAATATTTACGTATATAAAATTCGAAGAAAGACTTGCAAATATTATGATAATGAGCACGAAAGAATATTAATAATGTTATTTGTCGTCAAGAAATTACGATCGAGATTCCAAGTGCAGTAAAACGACGTGCTTTCGCGAAAGTATATTTCACAAAGATATCTTTGAACTTTGATTAAATATGATAAATAAGTTTGGAAATATGATATATTAAACATTTAGAATGGATAACAAGCCTTATAAAGCGATTGTTCTTGATTAAATTTTATTTTATATTCTCGATCGCTGATGCAAGTAAAGCCACATACACATCGTGATTTCTGCTGAAAATTAACAGTACGTTAATGATGCATGAATATTCAAAAACAATATATTGTTTTATTTTTATTAATTGAAAATGTATATAGTCATTAAAAACAACAACAGGACAATGTACTTTTATTTTTCAAGAAATGACATCGATGTAAACTTGTGCATTTTGCTTCCGGTGTAAACATCTCTAACTTGATCGTCAATCTTATTAAAATACGATCTATTTGCTACACTAGGCTACGCATGTAGATCTTACCAGGCTCAGTTATAACAGCCGTCAGAGTATCTTTTGACTCAGCCAATCAGCGACTTTGCCCGTAACTCGGGTTGCTGGTGACGGGTATTCATATCTAATCTTCAAAACTCAAAAAAAAAACATTTCCGACTATTTCTAAATGTCGACAACAAATATTTCCTGTCATGTCTGAATGAATAACTCAAACTTTATATCGCTCCTATCAATTTGTTGGTCCAAAATCGTCCAGGTAAATACTTTAATGTTATCATTATCGAAGAAATCACCGTAAACGTGGCAAATTCAAACAGCAAGCTGTAGATGCTATTTTTGGAACAGTTACGTTATATAAACGTTTCCCTTTAAATCTTATATGAAACGATTCATGTTCATTAAATTCGGTGTTTTTTGTATCCATAGATATACTGACACAAATGAGAAGACCAGAAAAACATTAGATCAAGTCTTGTTGATTTGATATCACACATATTCGATGTACATATGCAAATTAGAAAGAATCTAGTTCTGTCAAATAGTCAAACATTACAAATGAATTTACGACCTATGCAAATTACCTAACACTGCTTTTTGGGAAATTCGAAAGGTCATAAGTTATCATTTTATCATTTGGGCTGTGCCGATTTTCGGTTTAATCTCCTGAATTGTCCTTTAAGAGACGTACGATTTGATTGGTGGATGAAATCTTCTTCACATCAAGCGGTCAAAGGTTACCCTGACGGCTGGACTTACGGGGCCTTGTAAGATCTTTAATCTGCGTAACGTAGTGAAGCAATTAAGATATCATTTTAATGAGATTGACTCGATCGTCTGACATCGATTGTGATTTGTGTCACACTTCCGAGAATTGGGGGGTGGGCTATAAACCAAGAATGACCCCAACCTGCTCAACCCTGAAAATGGGGGATGGGCTTTAGTTCGAGGGTGGTCATATACCCGCGAGGATACGGTAGTCCATTCGTTAGAGAAAGAAAATACTAGAGGGATCCTTGTCGTTGGATAAAGTACCAAAATATAAAGAGTGAAGCAAGGGTATTTTTGGCAAAAAAAGTTAACAGTCAAATGACCAAATTTCACAAGACATTCAATGTTAATTTTGCAGAAATTCATCATTTTGGCAAATGTCACCTATGACATCATTCTACGGAAAATTTTATTCCTAGAGCAGAAACAAAAATGGTGGAATCTAAACACTGTAACTATTGATATTTTGTTAATAAGTTATAAATATCAGTACAGTTTGGTCTGGATCATACACAATCATAGATGTATACTATGTCTAGAGAACTTCTACAGTTAAGGAGTAGTGATTCTTTGAACTTAAATGAAAACATTGAAAATTCAAATATTTAGACCCATGCTTGATATTTGTCTTGTATAGCTCCTTAAACAACCGCCAACTTCGACTTTATCACTTCTTGATTTTTGTTCAAAGATTTTTCAACAAAATAAAACTGAGCTTGATTTTTTTAAATTTATCCAATTAACACCTTTGATAAGCCTTTCATCAAGACATCGTAATTATCGGCTGTGAAAAAAACCCACCTAGGCTAGGGGCCATAAAACTCACTCGGGTGTGACGTAATAAACAGACTATACAGAGTAACGCATCATTATTTCAACTGAAATACTACCTTAAATAGTTGTTTAATTACCATTGATGTGCAGGGTTCGAAATTAGCACTAGCCCAGTAGCCAATGGCTAGTGAAAAAGATGCTGGCTAGTAAAATGCAATGACTGGTAGTCCGAAGGACTAGTTAGATTTTAATTGTTTTTGATTATGTATATGTATTTGGCTAGTTGGAATGTTTTTGGGCTAGTACCCTCAGGAATGCACTAGTCCGAACATCTTCCTACGCAGAGCCTAAAAGGCCAGTTTCCAAACTGTCAGTTTTTTGCCTTGCTGCATAGCCTTGAGTTTTCTGTGCTTGCTCTCTAGTCTGTAGGGGCACTATAGCAGCACAGAAAAGTAGAGTCTCTGCAGCAAGGCATAAGATGACAGTTTGGAAACTGGCCTTTTAGGCTCTGCGTAGGAAGATGTAGTCCGAATGGCTAGTACAGAAATAAGACTAATTTCGACCCCTGATGTGGATATCCATTTTACACCAAACGCTTAATAGTATTACATCATCAAATGATTTATCAAACTGAGTGGAAAACATTTTCAAAAAATCGTTAATTGTCCCCCGCTGCAACGCGGAACGGGGGACTATGAATTCAGCGTACGTCTGTACGTCCGTCCATACGTACGTCCGGATTCTTGTTAACACGATATCTAATGAACCGTTGGACCAAATGTCTTCAAATTTGGTCACAGCCTACATTGGAAGATTACGCAGACACCAGTCATGTTGTGTGACCTTGACTTTATTTTCAAGGTCACCATGGCACTTTGACCGATTTTGAAACTCTTGTTAACGCAATATCGACTGATCCGTTAGACCAAATGTCTTCAAATTTTGTCACAGCCTGCATTGGGAGATTACGCAGACACTGGTCATGTTGGGTGACCTTGACTTTATTATCAAGGTCACCACGGCACTTTGACCGATTTTGAAACTGTTGTTAAGACAAACCTTTTCACAAAGTCTTCATGTTTGGGCACAACTTACGTTGGGGGATTACGCAGACACCAGTCACTTTGGGTGACCTTGACCTTAATTTTCAAGGTTACCACTTCATTTTAAACACTTTTGAAACACCTTATGTCTAATGAAACTCTGCACCTAATGTCATGAAAATGGAAATGTGGTCACAGCCTACTAAGGGAGGTTACACAGACACAGTTTAGGTGACCTTGACCTTAACTTCAAGGTCACCAGGGCACTTTTGACATTCTTGTTCAAGCAATATCTCTAGAACTGCTGCACCAAATGTCTTACATCAGACACCAGTCAGTTTTGATGACCTTGACTTTATTTTCAAGGTCATCACTCTTGTTAAAGCCAAATTCCTTGAACCATTGCACTCAATGTCAATGGGAATAATACATTTGCTTAATGTGACAGTTATTTGGAAATATTTCAACGGCGGGGGACATTGCCACGTTAGTATTGAATGATAGATGTATAGATCTGTTTATGACGTCAGAAAACGGGCGTGTGACCAGTCATGCATTCAATGGTTTGTGGCCAGACAAATCTAAGCGCCCCATCGAATGTGGCATTCTGATTAAAAAAAGGCTTTAATTACCAAACTGAACATATTCACAAATCTTTCACGCACTATACAATATTGTAATCAGACATTCATATATTCCAAAGAACAAATTAAATATGTTTGTGGTTATGTAACCCTTAGCTATAAACTTTTATATGATACAGTATAACATAGCAAGTGTTTTGCTTGAAATTGAGTGTGTGAAGACGTAAACAGTTTAAAAACACCTTAGTAAAGAATTTATGGATCTCTTAAATGTGTGCAAAATGATGATTTTCTAAAAAATATGTGTAAATGTGTAAAAAAAATATTCATGGACCTATTGTAGAAAGAAACAAAATTATCTTGACTTTTTAGCTCATCTGGCCTAATCAGGTCAACAGAGGCCACATCCTTAAAACCTATTTTCATCTTCTTTTCCAGAAGCATAAGGCCTAGTAAGCTGAAACCTTGTGTACTAGTCCTTGAATAGTGAGGATTTTAAATTGTAGCTTTCGTGGCCCTGGGATCCCTAATAAGGGCCACTGGGGCCATGCTCTAAGAACCTATTTCCATCTAATAAGGGCCATCCGTCTATCCATCTGTCCGTAAACTGTGTGCATTTTTCGATTTCTTCCCCAAACCATAAGACCTAGAGAGCTGAAACTGGTGTAAAGACTCCTTGACTAGTGAGGATGATAAGTTGTAGCTTTGGTGGCATTTTGGCCTCTAATAAGGGCCACAGGGGCAACATCCTTAACCCTTATGATGCTCAGGACGAAATTTTAGGGTCGGCGATAACATTGCCCGTTAGCCCTCTAGGCGAAACACGGATAATATGGAGTGGTTCGAAAAATATCGAGCAAGAAAGGAAGGGATGTAATAAAATCGCTGCACAGTTCAACTTGTATACGAACGAAGAAAGTATCTGTTTGCTATGTGGAAAGTTTTCTTTGCATGTGTACAAACTTTACATTGAATAAAAGATCGTACTTTACTCTGTATTCTGATATATAAATTGTTAAAATGCGCTAAGTATTTCATGAGTTATATAAGCATGAAATAACTCTACATAACGGGAGAAAATTAAAAACACCCCTTTTTGAGATACTTACCGTTTTATTATTTCTTTCAGCGAAATGACATGTTATATATCAAAATAACGGCAATTCTTTTCTTTTTACAATGATATGTAATGTTACGGGCCGCGCCAATTAGTTATTGAGATATCAAGTCTCAAAGTTGCTCTATCAAGCTGGCCATTTATCTACGGATACAACAATTCAAAAGTTGACTTTTCGCGGAGCTTGCTGTATCATTGCGCTTGTATAAATTATATATGGAATTGAAGACAATTCTTCAATCTTTATTTTGACATACAAAAATTCAAAATGCGCCGATTAGTTTTTGTGATATTGAGTGCGATATAATGGTACATAGCTGAAAATACCTGAAAATCGCTGTTTTTTCATTATTTCTTATAGCGCAAGTAAATATTACACCGTACTATAGTAATACGGCGCATGCGTGGTCACAATTTATTGAAAAATGGCGGTCGAAACGAAGACAACTTTACTTTCGATATTGAAACTGTTCCACGTGTGATAGAAATTCCATTGAAAGTTTGGGATACGTATTGGCCATTTATTTACGGGATTGGCGACTTAGAATTGTAAGTTGCGAACTTTTTTATCCCCCCTTCGCGATGTCAATATGCCATGTCTTGTAAAAACGTACGTGTTTCGCCACAGAAAATAATTCAGCCAGCAGAGCTAACTAGCATTTAACAGTGGCTGGCAACGTACAAGAAAATTCAGCCTCAGTGCCTTGTAGAGCATATAAAGTAATCAGCGTTGTGAGGGTTAAAACCTATTTTCATCTTCTTCTCCAGAGGCATAAGGCATAGCAAGCTGAAACCTTGTGTATAGACTCCTTGACTAGTGAGGATTAGAAATTGTATCTTTGGTTGCCTTGTGGCCCCTAATAAGAGCCACAGGGGCCACACCCTTAAAACCTATTCATATCTTCTTCTCCAGAGGCATAAGGCCTAGTACCGTAAGCTAAAGCCTTGTGTACAGACTCCCTGACTAGTGGGGATTATAATTTATAGCTTTTGTTGCCCTGTGTCCCCTGACAGGTGTGCAATAAGACAATTGTGCAATCTTTATTTTGACATATACAAATCAAAATGTGCTAAGTAATTTTTTGAGATATTAAGTGCGAAATATTTATATAGTACTAAAAACATTCATCAATGTTTTTCATTGCTTGCAATTTTGTTATTTGTTATAACAATTTTTTGGTTATTTGTTTTAACAAATGTAAATATCATATATCAATTCAACACAATGAGATCTTACAATGAGATCTTAGACATTGTAATTGCCCAAGGGTGACTTTGCCACGACATGTGAAAGATCATTTGTGTTTGTCTAATCTGTACAAACAATGTAATACTGTGCCAGGCATTGTTTGATCCACTATTAGGACCATTCAAAAAAAGAACAGCTTACAGTCAATTATAGCTTTCTCGCGAAAACATTATTGGAGATTGTATTGGCATAAAAAATATTGCGGGACCCGCATGTTAAGGGTGAGAGCGCATGTCTGTAAGTGCAGTGTGTTGATGATGAGGCGAGGCTGTGTTGTGTTGTTTCAGTCCCACCTCCTGGCATCAGGTGTTCTGGCATGTGCAGTGGAAGCACTCACATTGTGGGCCTGTCAGCAGCTGGATGTCTCGGTCGAGAACCTGCCCACTGGACCGTGAGAATTATCTTCTTAAGTCAATTATAGCGTTACATGTCTTTGTAGTACACAAGCTTACACTGATTTCTCTCTGAATTGAACGCTGGTAGATGTTAAAGCATATTCTTGATAAGAATACTACCCGCAAGTTGCTATTACCAATGGTATAAATCTTTTGATGCACAATGTTTCCCTGTAATGTGTCAGTAATAAATTGATGATGATAAGAACATTCTCTCTGCAGGATCTGTTTTGTGTTTCCATTGTTTGTGCCCTACTACTTTGACATCCCACGGGTAGCAATGACTCACATCCTGGGAGTGCCAGTCACCGGAAAGACTCTCACCTACATCCTGGGACTCCAGGTACAAACCCTCCCTCACTCTCACCCACATCCTGGGACTCCAGGTACAAACCCTCCCTCACTCTCACCCACATCCTGGGACTCCAGGTACAAACTCTCCCTCACTCTCACCTACATCCTGGGACTCCAGGTACAAACTCTCCCTCACTCTCACCCACATCCTGAGACTCCAGGTACAAACTCTCCCTCACTCTCACCCACATCCTGAGACTCCAGGTACAAACCCTCCCTCACTCTCACCCACATCCTGAGACTCCAGGTACAAACCCTCCCTCCATCTCACCCTCATCCTGGGACTCCAGGTACAAACTCTCCCTCACTCTCACCCACATCCTGAGACTCCAGGTACAAACTCTCCCTCACTCTCACCTACATCCTGAGACTCCAGGTACAAACCCTCCCTCACTCTCACCTACATCCTGGGACACCAGGTACAAACTCTCCCTCACTCTCACCCACATCCTGGGACTCCAGGTACAAACTCTCCCTCACTCTCACCCACATCCTGGGACTCCAGGTACAAACTCTCCCTCACTCTCACCCACATCCTGGGACTCCAGGTACAAACTCTCCCTCACTCTCACCCACATCCTGAGACTCCAGGTACAAACTCCCCCTCACTCTCACCCACATCCTGAGACACCAGGTACAAACTCTCCCTCACTCTCACCCACATCCTGGGACTCCAGGTACAAACTCTCCCTCACTCTCACCCACATCCTGAGACACCAGGTACAAACTCTCCCTCACTCTCACCTACATCCTGAGACACCAGGTACAAACTCTCCCTCACTCTCACCCACATCCTGAGACTCCAGGTACAAACTCTCCCTCACTCTCACCCACATCCTGGGACTCAAGGTACAAACCCTCCCTCACTCTCACCTACACCCTGGGACTCCAGGTACAAACTCTCCCTCACTCTCACCTACATCCTGGGACTCAAGGTACAAACCCTCCCTCACTCTCACCGACATCCTGGGACTCCAGGTACAAACTCTCCCTCACTCTCACCCACATCCTGAGACTCCAGGTACAAACTCTCCCTCACTCTCACCTACATCCTGGGACTCCAGGTACAAACTCTCCCTCACTCTCACCCACATCCTGAGACACCAGGTACAAACTCTCCCTCACTCTCACCCACATCCTGGGACTCCAGGTACAAACTCTCCCTCACTCTCACCCACATCCTGGGACTCCAGGTACAAACTCTCCCTCACTCTCACCTACATCCTGGGACTCCAGGTACAAACTCTCCCTCACTCTCACCCACATCCTGAGACTCCAGGTACAAACTCTCCCTCACTCTCACCCACATCCTGAGACTCAAGGTACAAACTCTCCCTCACTCTCACCCACATCCTGGGACTCCAGGTACAAACTCTCCCTCACTCTCACCCACATCCTGGGACTCCAGGTACAAACTCTCCCTCACTCTCACCTACATCCTGGGACTCCAGGTACAATCTCTCCCTCACTCTCACCCACATCCTGAGACTCCAGGTACAAACTCTCCCTCACTCTCACCGACATCCTGGGACTCCAGGTACAAACTCTCCCTCACTCTCACCCACATCCTGAGACTCCAGGTACAAACTCTCCCTCACTCTCACCTACATCCTGGGACTCCAGGTACAAACTCTCCCTCACTCTCACCCACATCCTGAGACACCAGGTACAAACTCTCCCTCACTCTCACCCACATCCTGGGACTCCAGGTACAAACTCTCCCTCACTCTCACCCACATCCTGGGACTCCAGGTACAAACTCTCCCTCACTCTCACCTACATCCTGGGACTCCAGGTACAATCTCTCCCTCACTCTCACCCACATCCTGAGACTCCAGGTACAAACTCTCCCTCACTCTCACCCACATCCTGGGACTCCAGGTACAAACTCTCCCTCACTCTCACCCACATCCTGAGACTCCAGGTACAAACTCTCCCTCACTCTCACCCACATCCTGAGACTCCAGGTACAAACTCTCCCTCACTCTCACCCACATCCTGGCACTCCAGGTACAAACTCTCCCTCACTCTCACCCACATCCTGAGACTCCAGGTACAAACTCTCCCTCACTCTCACCCACATCCTGAGACTCCAGGTACAAACTCTCCCTCACAGTTAACAAATATTGTGTTATTCAACTGTTATCAGTGATGTCAATCAACTACTGTTTTTTTTAAATTTCTTTTTTAAGCAGACAGTCTGATATTTTATTGTTTGAACTTTAGATAGTCAAACCAGCTTCTTATGTCGTACTTGAACATACTGGAATAAAAGAACTAATAGGTATATGTTTCGCATTGTTTTTCAGGTTGCTAGTCCAACATTTGAAACAAGACTTGTAGCAACTTGTGGGATTGTAAGTTTGTAATATTTGATTAAATCATTTAAATTTTGATAAATTTATGATTATATAAGATTTTTCAGATAAAGTTGTTTGAAAGAATATATTTCAGAAGGTGGGGGGGAGGGGTCTGTTGTATGTTTCAGATGGGGGGTTCTTTTGTATATTTCAGATGTGAGGTCTATTGTATATTTCAGATTGGGGGTCTTTTGTATATTTCAGATAGTGGTTCTCTTGTATATTTCAAATTGGGTGTCTGTTGTATATTTCCGATTGGGTTGTTGTATATTTCAGATAGGGTATCTGTTGTATGTTTCGGATGATTTTTTTGGGTATATTTCAGATGGGGGTATTGTAAATTTCTGATGGGGGTATTGTAAATTTCTGATGGGGGTATTGTAAATTTCTGATGAGGGTTCTGTTGTATATTTCAGATGGGGGTTCTGATGTGTATTTCTGATGGGCTTTCTGTAGTATATTTCAGAGGAGGGGTCTGTTAAATATTTCTGATGGCAGGTCTTTTGTATTCTTCAGATGGGGGGTCTGTTGTGGAGGGTAAACTTGCTCAAGATCCAGAGCCTTGTGTGGGTACCTCAATGGTTGGCGCGGATGTGTGATGCTAGTTTGGGTCGCCTGCTGCAGTCTGGGGTGTCGCGGAATGAGAAGGTGCCGATGGGGGCGACGCTGGAGCTGCAGCGTCAGGAGGAGTTGGAGCGGCTGGAGCAGCAGATGGTGATGGCCTTCCAGAGCAACCAGACCAACAACCTCCACCTCCCTCGACCCCAACCTCTGGTGCTCTCTCTCCTCCACCATTAGTCCATAGTTCCTTCTTATTACTTCAAGCTTTCTTTCATTAAAACAGTCAGACAATATTTTGCTTTTGTCAATATAGTCCAGTGATATGCACATAATGTGACTGACTGACTATACCCTCAGTCTCTTATAGCTTCTGAGGTTTTATATCATCATGCTTACATTTGCATCTGATAAAAATGGATGAATCTGGGTAATCTATCCTCTAAATGACATTTAACAATTTGTTGTCTTCCTAATAATTCATTCTTTACAAATCCAGAACTTGGCAAATGGACCGGGCATATTTGGCAATCCTGATTTCCTAATCGCACCTGGTTTGAGACAGCGCAACAACACTGGCAAGTGTTTGGCTAAACTTTCTAAATTATAATGCTACATGAGCATTTTTATTTTTAGTTATATTAACTTTGTTTTATAGTAACATTGCTATGTGTACAAACATCAAAACTATAATTGACAAGTGACTTTTTTTTCAAATTTTAGCTGAATAAACATTTTGATAATATATATTTTTCTTGATTGATTGAAGATTGAACTCCATCCTGTAAAGAACCTAAAACAATTGGAGCTCTTTAAAGATTTTACAGCATTCTAGCACTTGTATTCATTTAAAGCGCAGGCCAAGGAAATAGGAAAACCATCACGAAAGCCTGAAATAAGCACAAATGCATATACAAATGACGTGAGCAATCTGAAAGCTACAGAGTTGAGGATGGGCTTGTATGTATATAAATGTATGTGTGTGGTTTTGAAGGTGAGGGGGTGGAACCAGATTCCCAGGCAGAGGATGAGGTCGGTGTCGGTGACGGCGTACAGCTGGAGGACCAGGTCAGATATAACACATATATATATCTAAAGGCAGCAAATATCAGACCTTTCCCTGTATTATGTATCCAACAAAAGATTCTAACAAAGGCATTTAACTTTACAATGTTAGTCAGAAATGTAAAATTGACTAGGGCTACATGCCGACTTGATGCTATACTATTGAAAGTAAGTTGCATACTTGTCAGACAGCTGAGATTTATTGTTACAGCTGAGGTTTATTGTTACAGCTGAGGTTTGTTGTTACAGCTGAGGTTTATTAGCAGTCCCGACTTAGTCTAGGCTGCTATGAGGTTTTGTAAAGTTTCCACCACTGCCGCCGCACTCGTTCTTATAGCGTGTTTACTTTCAAGGTCAAATGTCAAGGTCATGAGTTATGTAATCACTGTAAGTACTTCTTGTAAATATGATAACTTGAAAAGTGTTTGAGCTATAAAGCTCGAACTTAATATATATCATCCATTGAGAAGTAAAAAAAAAGGTATCTGCTACAATCCATCAAAGGTCAAGGTCACAGCAAGGTTGCGACTTAAACAACAGATAACCCCGAGGGGGTACACAGTGCAGAAATGAATTCAAAAGGATATGATTAGACAACATCGATACTTTGCTTGTTCAAAAACTTGCGAAAAACAGTCATTTAATGGCTTTGAAAACACACCTCATATTTTAAGTCGTGAAAACTTCTTTCAGCCAATCACAACCTGCCACATCACATCGCCCTTACTGGTCAGGCTCTTGCTATTGTTTACAGTAATAAGTCAAGCGCACACTTACTTACTTGGCGTATAATTAATACACAAACAAGGAACAGAACTTGACAGTATGACAGTTAGATAGTGAGACGTATAATAAAGATATTTACTAACTTTTGTTGATTTGTTAAATCTGGTGATAGCTTAATCATGGCTTTTACTAAGAGATCTGAAGTCAACTCATCATCAAACTGCATGGTATGTCTTGGTTCTCTGTTTCACAAATGATTAGATGGCCCATTCTACTCTAAAGAAAACTTATCATTATAAAGAAAATGTGGTTTAAACATATTCATCTAAAACAAAGAAACAAACAAGCAAATAATGCTTATATAAATGCCGCTCCCTAGCAAAAAAAACGTTATTATAATAATTATAATAGTGACGTAACGTACACATGGACAGATATGTACACATAACATACAATTTTTTTGGAAAATATAAGACATAGAAACTTAGACTCCTGCTCATGTTATAGTAAGATGGTATAAATGTAAGGATATTTCAGCACGGCAAAATCTCAATATGTCAAATCATGTCAAATCTGAAAATCTCTTAGATATTATGATATAATGGTGTACTGGCTTTAGTAGCCCTACGTTTACATTTTGTATGTGGCCATATGAAATTGAAGGCACGTTAAATCTTCAAATAAATAATATTTTTAAGAAATTAAGTGATTTTAAATTATGCGAATGAGGTTTGCTTTCTCGTTGAGGCATCATGTCAAGAAATTGTAGCCGATTATCCTGTTCGCAACCTAATACAATTCGATACATCATGTACTTTTGAGATGGTTCTTTTTTTCAATTCTTAACTTCTAACGCAAAACAACTGTCTGACATGATAAAATGTATACTTCTAATGAACAAATTTAGTTTACAAATCTATTATTAGATATCATGTAAACAAAACCTACCTTGTCGAAATTACTGTAGTCAATGCCAAATACTCCATCTACTATGTCAGTGCTCAATGTGTTAATTTCAAGGCTCATACATTGTAAATGATAAATTCTGAAAATTCAATTTTTAGCTCATCTGGCCTGTAAGGCCTGATGGGCTTATGGCATGGCATGTTGTCCGCGCGTCCATCCGTCCGTCCGTCCGTCCCTAAACTTTGTGGAATTTCGACTTCTTCTCCAGAAACATAAGGCCTAGAAAGCTGAAACTTTGTGTACAGACTCCTTGACCTGTGAGTATTATAAATTGTAGCTTTGGTGGCCCTGTGACCCCTAATAAGGGCAACAGGGGGCACGCCCTAAAAACCTATTTTCATCTTCTTCTCCAGAAGCATAAGGCCAAGAAAGATGAAACTTTGTATACAGACTCCTTGACTAGTGAGGATTATAAATCGTAGCTTTTGTGGCCCTGTGACCCTAATAAGGGCCACAGGGGCCAAGCCCTAAAAGCCTATTTTCATCTTCTCCTCCAGAACCATGAGGCCTAGAAAGCTGAAACTTTGTGTACAGACTCCTTGACAAGTGAGGAATTTGAATTGTAGATTTGGTGACCCTGTTGCCCCTAATAAAGGCAACAGGAACATCCTTCAAATCTATTTTCATCTTCTCCTCCTGAAGTGTAAGGCCTAGAAAACTGAAACTTGTCGCCTATATACTTAACTTTATGATTGGTGACCCTGTGGCCCCTACAATGAGGGAATCACATTGACCACACTCTACAGCATAATTGATAATGAAGCCTGATGAGCTACAGAGCCAATGGCTCTATTTTTGATTGGATCTAGTTTGACCTATTGTTGACCAATGAATGACTAGTGCTTTGACACCTGGGCGTCACAGGGATGGGCAGACAAACTACATCCTCTCTCTAATTCTTGTAACAACTTGTCAAAGAGCGTGTAATAACCCAAGCGCGACTCCCCGTAATTACAAAATCCGTTACGATGTGTCATAACTGTTAATTACTACTCTCATGCCGGACAGCTGAGCTGCTAAAACCTGTTTAATCTGTCTATTTACCACCATTGTCTGTTGTATTTACATTGAATATGCCCACTTCCGTTCTGTATATGAAGTCATAAAACACTCCGGGCATGCGCAGTAAAGGTAATATCGTTATTCCGGTTGAAGCCGTTTTGCGACTGTCAAATTGAGCAGCCTGAAATTTACGCACTTTCAAGGGCGATATCTTTGTTATTAGAGGACCGATGAAAACGGTTTTTGGTGTTTTTTAAAGCTGACAGTATTTTTTGTACAAATAAACCAATTAACATGAAAAAAATAATGAGGTTTCTAGTTGTTTAAGCATGGTTTGGCGAAAATATTTTATTATAACTATTAACACTTTTAATCAGTACATGATTGTTATACGCAATGTAAAAGTGTTCATTAATTGTGTGAGCTTGAATGTCAAAGGTCAAGGTCACTAGATATAATTTATTGTAATGTCCCTAAATTTGGCATGTATACATTCAAGGTCAAGGTCACTAAAAATTCCTTGTCAACATGATAACTTGGAAAGTTTTTGTGCTATGAAGTCCTAACTTGGTATGTATCATCCTTTGAGAAGATTAAAAAATTAAAGGGTTTCCGCTACAATCCATCAAAGGTCAAGGTCACAACAAGTTCGCGACTGAAGCAAGCTTTACAGAAATATGATTTTTATACCCCCGCTATGACGTAGTCGGGGGTATATAGCGCTCCGCGTGTCCGTCCGTGCGTCCGTAAACGTCCATCCGTCCGAAATCGTTTCCGGAGCATTACTCAAAAACTATTCCACTTAGAAACTTAAAATTTGGTATGGAAGTAGCCTATATGGTGCTGTGGTGCCTTGTAGGGGTTTCAGCTCAATGGTCCAAATAATTTTTGAAATTTTGACAAAAAACGGTCCGATTTTTGGACTTTGTCTCGTTTCCGGAGCATAACTGAAAAACTATACCACTTAGAAACTTCAAATTTGGTATGGAAGTAGCCTATATGGTGCTGTGGTGCCTTTTAGGGGTTTCAGCTCAATGGTCCAAATAATTTTTGAAATTTTGACCAAAAACGGTCCGATTTTTGGACTTTGTCTCGTTTCCGGAGCATAACTGAAAACCTATACCACTTAGAAGCTTCAAATTTGGTATGGAAGTAGCCTATATGGTGCTGTGGTGCCTTTTAGGGGTTTCAGCTCAATGGTCCAAATAATTTTTGAAATTTTGACCCAAAACGGTCAAATTTTTGGACTTTGTCTCGTTTCCGGAGCATAACTGAAAATCTATACCACTTAGAAGCTTCAAATTTGGTATGGAAGTAGCCTATATGGTGCTGTGGTGCCTTTTAGGGGTTTCAGCTCAATGGTCCAAATAATTTTTGAAATTTTGACCAAAAACGGTCCGATTTTTTACTTTGTCTCGTTTCTGGAGCATAACTGAAAAACTATACCACTTAGAAACTTCAAATTTGGTATGGAAGTAGCCTATATGGTGCTGTTGTGCCTTTTAAGGGGTTTCAACTCAATGGTCCAAATAATTTTTGAAATTTTGACCAAAAACTGTCAAAATTTTTTACTTTGTCTTGTTTCCGGAGCATATATAAATACCAAATGACTTGCACACTTCAACCCAGACTCCGTATATCCATAAATCTCACCTTACGGACAAAGATTTTTCAAACAATGTGTCTATATTTCTTAAGAAAAATGACCCAGTTAACCGGACAATTTGCTATCCGGACGATTTTCACCTGTAACCAAAACAAGGTTCGACTGTATAGTGCTGTTGTGCCCTTTAGGGGTAATTCCAGGGTTCCCAGAATCTTATTCAAAAACTACATGGCCGGGGATGTTTTGAAGTGAAATAGTTTTTAGGGTTGCAAGATCATTGTATTCTAAGTCATAATCATAAATTTTCAAATTAATGTTACGTGAAGGCGGTCAAACTCAAGCGGGGGTATGTGAGCCGCGCTCACTTTTGCCTTGTTTTCAACTTTAACACATTTAATCAGTACATGATTGTTATAATCAATGAAAAGTGTTCATTAATTGTGTGACCTTGAATTCAAAGGTCAAGTTCACGAGATACAAGTTATTGCAATGTTCACCAATTTCTCTCTGGGAATTCTTTTGACATGATCAAAGTTCCAAATAAATTTTTTAGTCATATACACTGTGTTTCTTAGCAAATGCCCATTTTACTGAGGTTTTGTAGAAGGCAGAACAGAGGAAGTCGAAAACCATCAGTTGCTCTGCTAATCTAGTTTGTACAGGTGAGGTTTAATGGTACAGGTGAGGTTTGTTGTTACAGGTGAGGTTTATTGTTACAGGTGCAGCGTCTTGTGGAGATGGGATTCAGTCAAGACCGTGTCAGACATGCACTCCAGCTCACTAACAACAATATCTCCATGGCAACCAATGTACTTCTGCAGGAAACGTAGCAGGGCATAGAAGTAATGAACTGGTTCTTGTATGAAAGTATTTTATCATACTGGTAATGAGTAAGGGATGAAAGAGGACTCTTTTCAGCTGAGTGACTTCTGACTATGGACCCGGAGTAACCTCTGACCATGGACCCTGACTGACTTCTGACTATGGACCCGGAGTGACTTCTGACTATGGACCCGGAGTGACTTCTGACTATGGACCCTGAGTGACTTCTGACTATGGACCCGGAGTGACTTCTGACTATGGACCCTGAGTGACTTCTGACTATGGACCCTGAGTGACTTCTGACTATGGACCCTGAGTGACTTCTGACTATGGACTTGGAGTAACCTCTGACCATGGACCCTGACTGACTTCTGACTATGGACCCGGAGTGACTTCTGACTATTGACCCGGAGTGACTTCTGACTATGGACCCTGAGTGACTTCTGACTATGGACCAGTGACTTCTGACTATGGACCCTGAGTGACCTCTGACTATGGACCTTAAGTGACTTCTGACTATGGACCCGGAGTGACTTCTGACTATGGACCCTGAGTGACTTCTGACTATGGACCCTGAGTGACTTCTGACTATGGACCCGGAGTGACTTCTGACTATGGACCCTGAGTGACTTCTGACTATGGACCCTGAGTGACTTCTGACTATGGACCCTGAGTGACTTCTGACTATGGACCCGGAGTGACTTCTGACTATGGACCCTGAGTGACCTCTGACTATGGACCCTGACTGACTTCTGACTATGGACCCTGAGTGACCTCTGACTATGGACCCTGAGTGACTTCTGACTATGGACCCTGAGTGACTTCTGACTATGGACTTGGAGTGACTTCTGACTATGGACCCTGAGTGACTTCTGACTATGGACTTGGAGTGACTTCTGACTATGGACTTGGAGTGACCTCTGACTATGGACCCTGAGTGACCTCTGACTATGGACCCTGAGTGACTTCTGACTATGGACTTGGAGTGACTTCTGACTATGGACCCTGAGTGACTTCTGACTATGGACCCTGAGTGACTTCTGACTATGGACCCTGAGTGACTTCTGACTATCGACCCTGAGTGACTTCTGACTATGGAGTCATAGTATGGACCCGGAGTGACTTCTGACTATGGAGTCATAGTATGGACCCGGAGTGCCCCGTGATAGTGTTTGTTGGAACATGCAGTCTGCATGCTGGACAGTTGCTGTATAACTCTGATGATGCAGGTTGAAGGGACTATAACTGAGGCATATAAGTACGCTACAGTGGAGGGTCTCCAGCTTACACTCAGCTCAGCTCCCAGGTTCCAGTCCAAGTGTAGGATCAACTGCATATTGTTTATATTCATCAAATTTAATAATTCAATAACTATTGTCAATTATGCGTTCTGATTGTGATGATTTTAATCAACATTCTTTTTTATCAATTTTAAGACATTTAACAGTTGAGATGATCAGTCTTCCATGACATCATCATGGTAGCCTTGTTTGCAAGTTACAAAATGAAACATTTATGATGTGTGTTAAACATTTGGGCTGTATTTACACTTTAGGATGTTCTCAGTACATATTATTAATCTCCAAGCATAAATACCAACCATCCAGACATCCCTGACAAGGATGTTTGTGTTCTGTCATGTTAACTTAATGAAAATTTTCATCAAATGTGTATAATTAATTGTATATAATTACATGTATATAATTGATGTATATAATTTCATTTTGAAATTGCGCAACTGAGTGCAAAGCAGATTTCTGGACTCCTTGCAGGGCAAGGAGGCCGGCTGTGTGTGGAGTCTGAGAGAGTATGGATGTATTTATTATCTACCGGTATAGGAAGTTGTTTGAATGTGCGACTGTTTGGGGAATGAAGAGGCTCTATCATTTACTTATAAAAATATTCAGAAAATATTGAGCTTATTAAAATCTGTAATCCAGTAATTGTAATAAAGTCATTTTTTACAAGAAGGTGTTATGATTTGAAATGCTTTAACAGATGTCAGAATACTGTCTGTGGTATGCATTTTTCAGAACATTTCACAATCATCATATTCTAGACTGCAAAGTTTAGATGACAACAGTTTGTAATGCTAATTATCTCCTGATAAAATAAGTTTTCAGATAATATCAAGTGTCAACTGTGCTTTTCTGAACCAGAAGTCCAAATACCTTTGCTCATTGAAAATTGGTACAATGGAACAATCATCTTGTGAAGGATTTCAGGATTTTCAGCTTCTGCTTTCCTCTTTTTGGCTGGTTCCATGGAAATTAGGAGATAAACCTAGGGTGTTTGAAAATCTGAGACATGTTATATTGGATTCATTAGAATTTAATTGAAACCGAAAAGGTGCAGTGTTGGGTTTCAAATCAAATTTCACTCTATATCAATCCAGTATATTATGTCTCTGACTTTCAAATACACTAGGTTTGTCTCCATTCTACCATGACAGTTTCAATTATGAACTCTTTGTCATAGCGAATTACACTTCAGAAAATGTCCCCTATTCCGGCAACAAAAATGAAATCATCCGTGACAGGGGTTTTGCTTACAGGTATCCAGAATAAATCAAGCCATGACCAACTGGAACTCTACCAATGTCCTCCTTTTCTCACTCTTGCCTGTAGCCCCCTAAAAATGGCCTCACCCTTCAAACCTATTTTCATCTTTTTCTCCAGAATGCTGAAATCTTGTCTATAGACTATAAAGTAAGATAAGGAGGATTCCAAATTGTAAATATGGTGACCCTGTGGCCCCTACTAAGGGGGGAACCACATTTGCCACACCCTTTAAGCAAATATGTTATGAAGCCTGACGAGTTTCAGGGCCAGTGCCTCTATTTTCTGTAAGATCTCAGAGTTTTAAACTATTTTAAATTTGAATGCGATCAATGCGAATGCTGCCCTTTATTCAAGTGATGATTCAACATCCCGACATCCAATAGCGTGTCATGGTGATTGAAATTGTCTGCTTAGAGCCTTTTCTTAACCACTGTTAGGGAGTGAAAATCAACACATAGAATGTAGGGTACGCATCATAAACAAACTAGTCACAAACGAGAGGCATTACAGGAGCCAGTCCTCGCTTGCTGTCATGTCTGATGAGAAAGCCAAGGGAAAAAAGGTATCTTTTTGCTAACCATCACAAATCCATTTTTTGCTTGATCACTTCACTTGTCCACCTTCTATGCCGTCGCAAGCTGCCTCTTCTGCCTACTGTAATAATAACATGGCGCTGCAACTGTTTACTTGCTTCAATGCCACCAAACCAGTCGCTTTCCTATCTACACAATCTGAACATGTTATTGTGTAACTACCTTAAGGTTTCCCCAAGTTCTATCTCCCGGTTCCTATCACTAATTCAGTAACTCATGTCAATGTAATCAATCAATCCTCTGCCGTTGACACTGTTCGCAAAGTTTTCAAATCTAAATACTCTAACGTGACCTAGAAACAAGACACATTCCGATGACGTCACTTGAAGATCTGATGACGTCACGTTGCTAGTGCATGATGTGTTGACAGTTTTTGTTGCTTCTTAAGAGTTAATTCTATCAATGCATCTTTTGATAATGAAATATTTTTCTCCAATATACTTTGTATCATTTTTATAGACGTATGACGTGTAAACATTTAAAAAAAATAGCGAACTATGTTATTTGGTCTCGTGGAAATTCATACGCTGGTTTCCCGATTGTTCCAAGTCAGCTGATTCTTGTTTTGACGATTTATTTACATAAATATTGATATGAGGGTTGAGTAATAAATAAAATACTAAACTCATGGTAATGGGATAACATTTTTAGCTCATCTGGCCTGTGGAATTTCGACTTCTTCTCCAGAACCATAAGGCCTAGAGTTATGCATCTCAGTATTATCAAAACTGATGTTATGTTGAAAATGGATTAATATAGCATTTAGCTAGTGTGTAAAGTAGTTACCGACCTCGACCTCGGCGTTCATGATTCACGTGCGCGAGGGTTCATCTAACTTGAACACCTCGGTCTCAGTCGGTAACTATTACATAAAATTAAGTATATAGGCGAAAAGTTTCAGTTTCTAGGCCTTATACTTCAGGAGAAGAAGATGAAAATAGATTTGAAGGATGTTCCTGTTGCCTTTATCACCAAAGCTACAATTCATAATCCTCACTAGTCAAGGAGTCTGTACACAAAGTTTCAGCTTTCTAGGCCTTATGGTTCTAGAGAAGATGATGAAAATAGGTTTTACGGACGTGGCCCCTGTTACCCTTATAAGGGGCCACAGGGCTACCAAAGCTACAATTTATAATCCTCACTAGTCGAGGAGTCTGTACACAAAGTTTTAACTTTCTAGGCCTTATAGTTCTGGAGAAGTAGATGAAAATAGGTTTTTAAGGCGTGGCCCCTGTGGCCCTTATTAGGGGTCACAGGGCCACCAAAGCTACAAATCATAATCTTCACTAGCCAAGGAGTCTGTACACAAAGTTTCAGCTTTCTAGGCCTCATGGTTCTGGAGAAGAAGATGAAAATGGGTTTTTAGGGCGTGGCCCCTGTGGCCCTTATTAGGGCTCACAGGGCCACCAAAGCTACATTTCATCATCCTCACTAGTGAAGTAGTCTGTACACAAAGTTTCAGCTTTCTAGGCCTTATGGTTCTAGAGAAGATGATGAAAATAGGCTTTGCGGACGTGGCCCCTGTAACCCTTATAAGGGGCCACAGGTCTACCAAAGCTACAATTTATAATCCTCACTAGTCGAGGAGTCTGTACACAAAGTTTTAACTTCCTAGGCCTTATAGTTCTGGAGAAGTAGATGAAAATAGGTTTTTAAGGCGTGGCCCCTGTGGCCCTTATTAGGGGTTACAGGGCCACCAAAGCTACAAATCATAATCTTCACTAGCCAAGGAGTCTGTACACAAAGTTTCAGCTTTCTAGGCCTCATGGTTCTGGAGAAGAAGATAAAAATGGGTTTTTAGGGCGTGGCCCCTGTGGCCCTTATTAGGGGTCACAGGGCCACCAAAGCTACATTTCATCATCCTCACTAGTGAAGTAGTCTGTACACAAAGTTTCAGCTTTCTAGGCCTCATGGTTCTGGAGAAGAAGATGAAAATAGGTTTTTAGGGTGTGGCCCCTGTGGCCCTTAATAGGGGTCACAGGGCCACCAAAGCTACACTTTATAATCCTCACTAGCCAAGGAGTCTGTACACAAAGTTTCAGCTTTCTAGGCCTTATGGTTCTGGAGAAGAAGTCGAAATTCCACAAAGTTTACGGACGGACGGATGGACGGACGGACGCCGGACACCATGCCATGCCATAAGCCCATCGGGCCTTACAGGCCAGATGAGCTAAAAATGAAGCGGGTGAGGACATTGCCATGCTAGTGGCAAACACATGAAACACTTGTCTTGATGTGGTGGTTTGGTGCCTCTGAGACCCAAGACCTATGCCAGTAGGAGCTCTCATGCTCCTGGCAGGCCACCCAAATTGGACAGGTCGGCGGGTAGAAGCCAGACCAAAATTGAGTCTTTCTAAATCCATTCTTCTCTCGCTCTGCCTTTCCATCCGACTTTTCTCTTCCCCAATCCATTCCTTTCTTCCTGATCTGTCTAGCTTCTTTTTGGTGGCAGCATTTAGGTGAAACACTGCTGACAACACGTTATACGTCAAACCCTAAATACCAAAATACCTTCGACGATCTTGCAATGTTTTCCAATCTGTTTCATAGTAGAGAATTCTATGTGATGTATATTTTGGTAAACCAGTACATATTTTCGCGGTTTTTATTGTATTTTTTCTTAAAAAATAACGTGCTCAAGAGTCACTCCGTCCCTCGTAAGTTCGAACGCATATTCAAATGTGACCAAATGTACATATTTTAGATTTCATTAAGGTTATCTCTACACAAATCATTTCAAGCTGTTGGACCATACTTTGAATATGTTCAGCTCATTTCCATTGTTGAATGTTAATAACTATCCACAATTTTAACTTAAACATGTGGTATATCACTATCATGTTTCATCGAGAATAGGTTAGCCTCGGGATTATCCGGATTCTTCTCGATTATAGTTACATTATACAAAGATACTACGCAATGCTCTGCGTGACATAGCATAGGTGACATATTGTGAAAGTTTTAAAATGCTGGTGATATTTCTTGTAGAAAGAATCTCTTTAAACGCGACAACTTGAGGTTTACATAGATAATAATCTGGAATATATTGCTTATGTAAATTATCGTAAGATTGGCAAATATTAAAATAGCAAATGAATTTCATTTTCCACAGTGTCTTTACATATTGGGCATATTCTATCATTTTTAGCAATCGACTTACATCTCCCTTCATTTATCATTAGTTGTAAAAAGCCTAATCTAAAGTGTACACATGTAAATCTAAACTTTTTAGATGTTAAATGTAACAACTATTTTTCTGACTGAAGAATTGTTTTGAACATTCTATATGAATTATATCTTGAGCTGCTTTCTAATGTTGAATGCCAATCTTGATTAAACATATTGATAGCTGTTTCACGAAATTGATACAGAAAAAGATTTACATTTCCAACCGACTGGTTCAAACAAACAAAGTCATAGCGAAAACAAAAAGTCACGTATGTGAGATGCCCATGTTATCTTGCCAAAACTATCTAAATAAACAAGCATATTATAAGCTTTATCTTGTTATCTATCATCATGCATACATAGAATTTTCAACCAAAATTTCAAACATCTCATATAGGCATTAATGTACATAGGATATCTCCCGCATTCCCCATAAACCATGCATGATGGGGTTGATTGTCCGACACATAGGAACTTCTTAGACTTGCAAGCAAGTAGATGATTTTTTTTCAATACATTCAAAACGTGAGTATCCCCATATTTCCGAGCAATAAAGTAAAATGGGCTGTATTTGGGCATCAAAAAGTTTAAGATATATCCTAGGAGTTAAGACTCCAAAATTTTGAAGAAATGACAGACAGATAAAAGCTTTTATTCCTTTTGTCGCTAAGTGTGTGACAGATTTGTGTCATGTTGTGTTAAACATAAATCCCCAAATATATACATATATTAGTTTTTCACAGCTACGGTTATCATACAGCCACCTTTCTTTCTTTGCAACTGGACCACCTCTTCTAAAATTACGATAATTGTCTTTTCTAAATTCACTGATAAGTAATGTGACTTGGAAAAACGTTCTAAGATATTTAGTTGATTTTGTAATCCAACTACCGACTCTGATATAAGAACAACGTCATCTGCAGATAATAGAGTAAACATTTCTAAAAGGTCAGGAAACATCTGCACACAGTGTTTTCGTTTGTTATAACTTCGTGATATAAATCGTTTATGAAAAAGGAGAAAAGAATGGGGCTGAGAACACAACCTTGTCTAACGCCTAATGGACAATCAAAGAAATCAGTCAGTTTTTCATTTTCATTTCATACATAGATTTCAATAATTTGAACATTTTCCCTTTGAGACTAGAATTACGTAAACAATACCACAGTTTTGAACGTTCAACCGAATCAAAAGCTTTCTTAAAATCAACAAATGCAACATATAATTTGTGCTTCCGTCGAGGTAATGTTTTTTTGAAGGAAAGTATACAGTGTAAATATGTGGTCTGATGTTGAATATTGTTTTCTAAAACCAGCTTGGTATTCAGGGATAACATTATTTATATTTGACCATTTGGAGAGTCTATTGTTAAGGACAGTATTAAATACCTTACCTAATATACTCATCAGTGAAATACCTCTATAGTTGTCTGGATTTGTAGGGTCACCTTTCTTATGCAAGGGGATTGTAACAGACATTGCCCATCCGCGGGGAAATATACCTTTTTCAAATACGATATTAAAACACTTAGTCAGAAAACAAATAATATAAATGCACGATTAAAGTAATCCTCTATGATTAACACGATTAAATGCTGTAAGTACATAGCAAAATACCATACACAAGTTTTTATTTCTTTCAAAGGATTCACAAAATAACAGGCCTATATTTCAACTGATTGATTTATTTTTAACAGGACTCTTGTAACTCTAGATTAATCTTGAACAGGACTGGAGTAACTCTTAAGGATGGGTATCGTTCCTCATTTCTGTATTGCAATATACTGCGATACAGAAAAGCGTATTGCAATATATTGGTACTCTTCAAATTCAAAAACTTTCATGCTATCTTGTCTAAATATATGTGTTAAGAATGATCATTATGTTCAGCTATGAGCCACTTCGAAAAATGATATTTTTCAATCACTGTTTATTACCTTTCTGTAACGCAGTGGAAGCTTGTTTAACAATGGTTATTGACAACAAAGCACTTTAGTCTTGAAATTCAATTTTGTTTTTATTACAAGAGATAAACCAAAAATATATCCCAAATATATACAAAATATTTACAGCAATGTTTTGTTCATGACACTATTGTCCGAATATGACCTAGCTAGTGTCAAAAACCGCCAAATAATGCAAGAAGAAACCCTTTATTTCTACTGCACTCGAAAAACGAATATCAAAAACTCTTGAGAAACACCGAATATGTGAACTCTCTAAAGTTATCCAAATACGAAATTGTTTAGCAAATTCAAATTCGAAATGGCATATACAAATGCCTACAAACAAGAACAAAATTACATCTTGTTTGTAAAGTTCAAATATTATGCGAGACAGCCGCCAAGAAACGCGACTGCTCTCAACAAAGCCAAAATCAAAAGTGAAGCTAACATGTGCTTTCCAGCACGGGCTGCAACGAACTCATGTACATTTCAGTTACGTTCATGCGAACGTTTTTCATAGCCGGGAAAATCACAAGTCCTTCAGACCATTCCCCCCTCCATGATAGAACTATATCTATCATAAAGGAAACATATTTACATCATTTAATTTCAAAATATTGTTCATAAAATGTTCATTCCTGAAAAAGAAAATCAAATGTCATCACTCATCATGAACTTATTCATGATTCAAAATTTCATTCCTTAATGTCACAGTCAGAATTCTTACAAAATATATCCAAGCACATATTCCAAATCTGAAAATAAAAGGCACAAATATATATCCAGTGAATTCAAAGAATGTTTTTAAGAATTCCACATCTGAAAAAAACCCTACATTTCAGTTCATTTTCACTAATTTCACAATATTCAGCAAATATTTCACTTGTATTTTCCAATTCCACAAATACTTTCCTGTAATCCTCGAATTCTATGAATCACAATTACACAAACACAATTACCTTCAGACTTCACTTCACTCACATCAACATGAAATCCTCTTCATCTGTTTATGTCCTTCCTCTTCATCTGTCTTGTCCTCTGTCTCCTGTCTTGTCCTCTGTTTTCTGTCTTGTTCCTCGTACCACCTGTCTTGTCCTCTTCATCCATCTTGTGTCGACTGTCTTCTCTTCATCCATCACGTGCCTGCTGTCTGGCCCTTCCTTGTCCTCTGTCGTGTGCCTGCTGTCTGGTCCTTCCTTGTCCTCTGTCGTGTGCCTGCTGTCCTGCTTGTCTTCATCCTCCATGTTTATTGTTGATAATTCCAGTGGACATATTTTTGACACTGGTCTTGTCAAAATTGTCCTTTCCGTTTTCACGTCCACAACACGAACATGTCCATCAGAACCTGGATATGTCTTGTCGATGATACCAAGGTTCCAGGTACCCCGTGGTGCATCAGGAGAAATGACAAGTTCAACGTCGCCAACTTGAACATCTCTACTGGGAGAGAACCATTTCTTCCTCGATTGGAGAGAAGGTAGCCACTCCTTCATCCATCTCCTCCACACGTGTCGTACCAGTTCTTGTACCCTTCTCCATCTCTTCCTGGGATTGAATGACGTATTATCAACGGAATCTGGTGCAAAGATTCCACCACTCTGTCCATGTAGGAAGTGGTTTGGAGTTAATGGAATGTCATCCACAGGGTTGGCAGATTGATAAGTAAGAGGGCGGGAATTGATAAGACCTTCTGCACCAACAAAAGCTGTCATCAGCTCTTCGTCAGTTATGTCACTTGATCCAAGGACAGCGAAAATAGCTCTCTTTGCAGATTTTATCATCGACTCAAACACGCCACCAAAGTTTGGAGCATGAGGAGGGTTGAACAACCAATGTACACCTCGGTTTGCCAATGATGATTTAACCTTGTCTGAATCTAATTGGGAGACTAGCTGTTTCAGTTCATTAGCTGCACCAACAAAGTTAGTGCCATTGTCAGATATCATTTCTGTTGGCAACCCCCGTCTACTTGCCATTCTGTAGAAAGCATTCAGGAATGAATCTGTATCAAGAGCATATGCCATTTCAATGTGAACCGCCCTGGTTGCCAAACAGGTGAACAGGCACAAATATCGCTTACTTCTTGACTTTCCTCGTCCCTGAATAGTGAGGAATGGACCTGCAAAATCCACACCAGTTTGTTCAAATGCACGAAGAGAATACCTCAAACGAACTTTTGGAAGAGGAGCCATGATCTGAGATGCTGGTTTGGCTTTTCTACGACGACAAAATGCACATTCACGTTCCCATTCCCGAATTTCTTCACGACCAGCAATGATCCAATAACGAGAAGATAATGTCGACAGCAACTGATTTGTTCCAACTGCATGGTTACCATCTTCATGGTGTTGCTTAACGATCAATTTAGTCACCCAGTTTTTTCTTGGCAGGATAATGGGAAATCTTGTTCTGAATGGCAAGAACTCTGCATGCTCCAGTCTTCCACTGGACCTAACGAGACCATCATCATCGATGAAAGGATTCAGACCTACAAGTTTGCTACTTTTAGCTAATGGTTTGGTAGTTTTCAGAGCAAAGTACTCGTCAGTAAATGCTTCCTTTTGCATTGTGCTGATAATGTGTTTCTCAGCATCAAGCATTTCTTCTGCCGAAAGACAACCAGTCATTCTCTCATCAGATTGAGAAGAAATGTTAAAGACAAATCTATGCACCCAGGCTGTAATTCGAACAAGCCTCTTCCAATCTGAAAAACGTGAAGGTTCTAACAAACAAACAGAACTTGTGTATGTTACCAAACAACGAGATTCTTTGATTGATTTTGCTTCAGACAAATGTCTTGATTCTAACTTCACTGACTGTTCAGGCCAATATTTTTCATCAAGTTTCAGAAAACCAGGACCATATTTCCAGATATCTGATGTCAAGTTTGGAACTGCTGTTCCTCGGGTAAGTATATCTGCAACATTCAGCTCAGTAGGAACATGTTTCCATTGTGATGGTTCAGTATGTTCCTGGATGAAACCAACACGATTGGCAACAAATGTTTTGAAGTAACGACTGTGATTAGTAATCCAACACAAAACATTCAGACTGTCAGTCCAAAGAGTTGCTGAGGACAGTCCTATCTCTAGAGCATGATCAACAGCAAGAAGAAGTCGAACACCAAGTACTGCCGCCATCAACTCAAGTCTTGGAATTGAGACAGTCTTCAAGGGAGCAACACGACTTTTTGAAGAAACAAGCTGACTTGTTACTTCATCATTTTGGTAAGTATGTACACAGTAGAGAACTGCCCCATAAGCATCTTCCGATGCATCAACAAATACATGCAATTGTGTTTCTTTCACTGGGAGATTCAGTTGCAAACGTCTGGGAAATCTAAGTTCGTTCAAATCAGATCTATCTGAGAGCCATGCTAATGCTTTTTGTTTCAGGTCACCAGTAAGTTCATCATCCCAGTCTAACCCACAAAGCCAACGCTGTTGCATAAGAACTTTTGCCCTGATGTAGAATGGAGAAATGGAGACTTTTCTCTTCCCCAATCCATTCCTTTCTTCCTGATCTGTCTAGCTTCTTTTTGGTGGCAGCATTTAGGTGAAACACTGCTGACAACACGTTATACGTCAAACCCTAAATACCAAAATACCTTCGACGATCTTGCAATGTTTTCCAATCTGTTTCATAGTAGAGAATTCTATGTGATGTATATTTTGGTAAACCAGTACATATTTTCGCGGTTTTTATTGTATTTTTTCTTAAAAAATTATGTGCTCAAGAGTCAATCCGTCCCTCGTAAGTTCGAACGCATATTCAAATGTGACCAAATGTACATATTTTAGATTTCTTTAAGGTTATCTCTACACAAATCATTTCAAGCTGTTGGACCATACTTTGAATATGTTCAGCTCATGTCCATTGTTGAATGTTAATAACTATCCACAATTTTAACTTAAACATGTGGTATATCACTATCATGTTTCATCGAGAATAGGTTAGCCTCGGGATTATCCGGGTTCTTCTCGATTATAGTTACATTATACAAAGATACTACGCAATGCTCTGCGTGACATAGCATAGGTGACATATTGTGAAAGTTTTAAAATGCTGGTGATATTTCTTGTAGAAAGAATCTCTTTAAACGCGACAACTTGAGGTTTACATAGATAATAATCTGGAATATATTGCTTATGTAAATTATCGTAAGATTGGCAAATATTAAAATAGCAAATGAATTTCATTTTCCACAGCGTCTTTACAATATTGGGCATATTCTATCATTTTTAGCAATCAACTTACATCTCCCTTCATTTATCATTAGTTGTAAAAAGCCTAATCTAAAGTGTACACATGTAAATCTAAACTTTTTAGATGTTAAATGTAACAACTATTTTTCTGACTGAAGAATTGTTTTGAACATTCTATATGAATTATATCTTGAGCTGCTTTCTAATGTTGAATGCCAATCTTGATTAAACATATTGATAGCTGTTTCACGAAATTGATACAGAAAAAGATTTACATTTCCAACCGACTGGTTCAAACAAACAAAGTCATAGCGAAAACAAAAAGTCACGTATGTGAGATGCCCATGTTATCTTGCCAAAACTATCTAAATAAACAAGCATATTATAAGCTTTATCTTGTAATCTATCATCATGCATACATAGAATTTTCAACCAAAATTTCAAACATCTCATATGGGCATTAATGTACATAGGATATCTCCCGCATTCCCCATAAACCATGCATGATGGGGTTGATTGTCCGACACATAGGAACTTCTTAGACTTGCAAGCAAGTAGATGATTTTTTTTCAATACATTCAAAACGTGAGTATCCCCATATTTCCGAGCAATAAAGTAAAATGGGCTGTATTTGGGCATCAAAAAGTTTAAGATATATCCTAGGAGTTAAGACTCCAAAATTTTGAAGAAATGACAAAAGACAGATAAAAGCTTTTATTCCTTTTGTCGCTAAGTGTGTGACAGATTTGTGTCATGTTGTGTTAAACATAAATCCCCAAATATATACATATATTAGTTTTTCACAGCTACGATTATCATACAGCCACCTTTCTTTCTTTGCAACTGGACCACCTCTTCTAAAATTACGATAATTGTCTTTTCTAAATTCACTGATAAGTAATGTGACTTGGAAAAACGTTCTAAGATATTTAGTTGATTTTGTAATCCAACTACCGACTCTGATATAAGAACAACGTCATCTGCAGATAATAGAGTAAACATTTCTAAAAGGTCAGGAAACATCTGCACACCGTGTTTTCCGTTTGTTATAACTTCGTGATATAAATCGTTTATGAAAAAGGAGAAAAGAATGGGGCTGAGAACACAACCTTGTCTAACGCCTAATGAACAATCAAAGAAATCAGTCAGTTTTTCATTTTCATTTCATACATAGATTTCAATAATTTGAACATTTTCCCTTTGAGACTAGAATTACGTAAACAATACCACAGTTTTGAACGTTCAACCGAATCAAAAGCTTTCTTAAAATCAACAAATGCAACATATAATTTGTGCTTCCGTCGAGGTAATGTTTTTTTGAAGGAAAGTATACAGTGTAAATATGTGGTCTGATGTTGAATATTGTTTTCTAAAACCAGCTTGGTATTCAGGGATAACATCATTTATATTTGACCATTTGGAGAGTCTATTGTTAAGGACAGTATTAAATACCTTACCTAATATACTCATCAGTGAAATACCTCTATAGTTGTCTGGATTTGTAGGGTCACCTTTCTTATGCAAGGGGATTGTAACAGACATTGCCCATCCGCGGGGAAATATACCTTTTTCAAATACGATATTAAAACACTTAGTCAGAAAACAAATAATATAAATGCACGATTAAAGTAATCCTCTATGATTAACACGATTAAATGCTGTAAGTACATAGCAAAATACCATACACAAGTTTTTATTTCTTTCAAAGGATTCACAAAATAACAGGCCTATATTTCAACTGATTGATTTATTTTTAACAGGACTCGTGTAACTCTAGATTAATCTTGAACAGGACTGGAGTAACTCTTAAGGATGGGTATCGTTCCTCATTTCTGTATTGCAATATACTGCGATACAGAAAAGCGTATTGCAATATATTGGTACTCTTCAAATTCAAAAACTTTCATGCTATCTTGTCTAAATATATGTGTTAAGAATGATCATTATGTTCAGCTATGAGCCACTTCGAAAAATGATATTTTTCAATCACTGTTTATTACCTTTCTGTAACGCAGTGGAAGCTTGTTTAACAATGGTTATAGACAACAAAGCACTTTAGTCTTGAAATTCAATTTTGTTTTTATTACAAGAGATAAACCAAAAATATATCCCAAATATATACAAAATATTTACAGCAATGTTTTGTTCATGACACTATTGTCCGAATATGACCTAGCTAGTGTCAAAAACCGCCAAATAATGCAAGAAGAAACCCTTTATTTCTACTGCACTCGAAAAACGAATATCAAAAACTCTTGAGAAACACCGAATATGTGAACTCTCTAAAGTTATCCAAATACGAAATTGTTTAGCAAATTCAAATTCGAAATGGCATATACAAATGCCTACAAACAAGAACAAAATTACATCTTGTTTGTAAAGTTCAAATATTATGAGAGACAGCCGCCAAGAAACGCGACTGCTCTCAACAAAGCCAAAATCAAAAGTGAAGCTAACATGTGCTTTCCAGCACGGGCTGCAACGAACTCATGTACATTTCAGTTACGTTCATGCGAACGTTTTTCATAGCCGGGAAAATCACAAGTCCTTCAGACCATTCCCCCCTCCATGATAGAACTATATCTATCATAAAGGAAACATATTTACATCATTTAATTTCAAAATATTGTTCATAAAATGTTCATTCCTGAAAAAGAAAATCAAATGTCATCACTCATCATGAACTTATTCATGATTCAAAATTTCATTCCTTAATGTCACAGTCAGAATTATTACAAAATATATCCAAGCACATATTCCAAATCTGAAAATAAAAGGCACAAATATATATCCAGTGAATTCAAAGAATGTTTTTAAGAATTCCACATCTGAAAAAAACCCTACATTTCAGTTCATTTTCACTAATTTCACAATATTCAGCAAATATTTCACTTGTATTTTCCAATTCCACAAATACTTTCCTGTAATCCTCGAATTCTATGAATCACAATTACACAAACACAATTACACTTCAGACTTCACTTCACTCACATCAACATGAAATCCTCTTCATCTGTTTATGTCCTTCCTCTTCATCTGTCTTGTCCTCTGTCTCCTGTCTTGTCCTCTGTTTTCTGTCTTGTTCCTCGTACCACCTGTCTTGTCCTCTTCATCCATCTTGTGTCGACTGTCTTCTCTTCATCCATCACGTGCCTGCTGTCTGGCCCTTCCTTGTCCTCTGTCGTGTGCCTGCTGTCTGGTCCTTCCTTGTCCTCTGTCGTGTGCCTGCTGTCCTGCTTGTCTTCATCCTCCATGTTTATTGTTGATAATTCCAGTGGACATATTTTTGACACTGGTCTTGTCAAAATTGTCCTTTCCGTTTTCACGTCCACAACACGAACATGTCCATCAGAACCTGGATATGTCTTGTCGATGATACCAAGGTTCCAGGTACCCCGTGGTGCATCAGGAGAAATGACAAGTACAACGTCGCCAACTTGAACATCTCTACTGGGAGAGAACCATTTCTTCCTCGATTGGAGAGAAGGTAGCCACTCCTTCATCCATCTCCTCCACACGTGTCGTACCAGTTCTTGTACCCTTCTCCATCTCTTCCTGGGATTGAATGACGTATTATCAACGGAATCTGGTGCGAAGATTCCACCACTCTGTCCATGTAGGAAGTGGTTTGGAGTTAATGGAATGTCATCCACAGGGTTGGCAGATTGATAAGTAAGAGGGCGGGAATTGATAAGACCTTCTGCACCAACAAAAGCTGTCATCAGCTTTTCGTCAGTTATGTCACTTGATCCAAGGACAGCGAAAATAGCTCTCTTTGCAGATTTTATCATCGACTCAAACACGCCACCAAAGTTTGGAGCATGAGGAGGGTTGAACAACCAATGTACACCTCGGTTTGCCAATGATGATTTAACCTTGTCTGAATCTAATTGGGAGACTAGCTGTTTCAGTTCATTAGCTGCACCAACAAAGTTAGTGCCATTGTCAGATATCATTTCTGTTGGCAACCCCGTCTACTTGCCATTCTGTAGAAAGCATTCAGGAATGAATCTGTATCAAGAGCATATGCCATTTCAATGTGAACCGCCCTGGTTGCCAAACAGGTGAACAGGCACAAATATCGCTTACTTCTTGACTTTCCTCGTCCCTGAATAGTGAGGAATGGACCTGCAAAATCCACACCAGTTTGTTCAAATGCACGAAGAGAATACCTCAAACGAACTTTTGGAAGAGGAGCCATGATCTGAGATGCTGGTTTGGCTTTTCTACGACGACAAAATGCACATTCACGTTCCCATTCCCGAATTTCTTCACGACCAGCAATGATCCAATAACGAGAAGATAATGTCGACAGCAACTGATTTGTTCCAACTGCATGGTTACCATCTTCATGGTGTTGCTTAACGATCAATTTAGTCACCCAGTTTTTTCTTGGCAGGATAATGGGAAATCTTGTTCTGAATGGCAAGAACTCTGCATGCTCCAGTCTTCCACTGGACCTAACGAGACCATCATCATCGATGAAAGGATTCAGACCTACAAGTTTGCTACTTTTAGCTAATGGTTTGGTAGTTTTCAGAGCAAAGTACTCGTCAGTAAATGCTTCCTTTTGCATTGTGCTGATAATGTGTTTCTCAGCATCAAGCATTTCTTCTGCCGAAAGACAACCAGTCATTCTCTCATCAGATTGAGAAGAAATGTTAAAGACAAATCTATGCACCCAGGCTGTAATTCGAACAAGCCTCTTCCAATCTGAAAAACGTGAAGGTTCTAACAAACAAACAGAACTTGTGTATGTTACCAAACAACGAGATTCTTTGATTGATTTTGCTTCAGACAAATGTCTTGATTCTAACTTCACTGACTGTTCAGGCCAATATTTTTCATCAAGTTTCAGAAAACCAGGACCATATTTCCAGATATCTGATGTCAAGTTTGGAACTGCTGTTCCTCGGGTAAGTATATCTGCAACATTCAGCTCAGTAGGAACATGTTTCCATTGTGATGGTTCAGTATGTTCCTGGATGAAACCAACACGATTGGCAACAAATGTTTTGAAGTAACGCCTGTGATTAGTAATCCAACACAAAACATTCAGACTGTCAGTCCAAAGAGTTGCTGAGGACAGTCCTATCTCTAGAGCATGATCAACAGCAAGAAGAAGTCGAACACCAAGTACTGCCGCCATCAACTCAAGTCTTGGAATTGAGACAGTCTTCAAGGGAGCAACACGACTTTTTGAAGAAACAAGCTGACTTGTTACTTCATCATTTTGGTAAGTATGTACACAGTAGAGAACTGCCCCATAAGCATCTTCCGATGCATCAACAAATACATGCAATTGTGTTTCTTTCACTGGGAGATTCAGTTGCAAACATCTGGGAAATCTAAGTTCGTTCATATCAGATCTATCTGAGAGCCATGCTAATGCTTTTTGTTTCAGGTCACCAGTAAGTTCATCATCCCAGTCTAACCCACAAAGCCAAAGCTGTTGCATAAGAACTTTTGCCCTGATGTAGAATGGAGAAATGGAGACTTTTCTCTTCCCCAATCCATTCCTTTCTTCCTGATCTGTCTAGCTTCTTTTTGGTGGCAGCATTTAGGTGAAACACTGCTGACAACACGTTATACGTCAAACCCTAAATACCAAAATACCTTCGACCATCTTGCAATGTTTTCCAATCTGTTTCATAGTAGAGAATTCTATGTGATGTATATTTTGGTAAACCAGTACATATTTTCGCGGTTTTTATTGTATTTTTTCTTAAAAAATTATTTCCTCAAGAGTCAATCCGTCCCTCGTAAGTTCGAACGCATATTCAAATGTGACCAAATGTACATATTTTAGATTTCATTAAGGTTATCTCTACACAAATCATTTCAAGCTGTTGGACCATACTTTGAATATGTTCAGCTCATGTCCATTGTTGAATGTTAATAACTATCCACAATTTTAACTTAAACATGTGGTATATCACTATCATGTTTCATCGAGAATAGGTTAGCCTCGGGATTATCCGGATTCTTCTCGATTATAGTTACATTATACAAAGATACTACGCAATGCTCTGCGTGACATAGCATAGGTGACATATTGTGAAAGTTTTAAAATGCTGGTGATATTTCTTGTAGAAAGAATCTCTTTAAACGCGACAACTTGAGGTTTACATAGATAATAATCTGGAATATATTGCTTATGTAAATTATCGTAAGATTGGCAAATATTAAAATAGCAAACGAATTTCATTTTCCACAGCGTCTTTACATATTGGGCATATTCTATCATTTTTAGCAATCGACTTACATCTCCCTTCATTTATCATTAGTTGTAAAAAGCCTAATCTAAAGTGTACACATGTAAATCTAAACTTTTAAGATGTTAGATGTAACAACTATTTTTCTGACTGAAGAATTGTTTTGAACATTCTATATGAATTATATCTTGAGCTGCTTTCTAATGTTGAATGCCAATCTTGATTAAACATATTGATAGCTGTTTCACGAAATTGATACAGAAAAAGATTTACATTTCCAACCGACTGGTTCAAACAAACAAAGTCATAGCGAAAACAAAAAGTCACGTATGTGAGATGCCCATGTTATCTTGCCAAAACTATCTAAATAAACAAGCATATTATAAGCTTTATCTTGTAATCTATCATCATGCATACATAGAATTTTCAACCAAAATTTCAAACATCTCATATAGGCATTAATGTACATAGGATATCTCCCGCATTCCCCATAAACCATGCATGATGGGGTTGATTGTCCGACACATAGGAACTTCTTAGACTTGCAAGCAAGTAGATGATTTTTAGCTCACCTTTACAAAGTAAATGTGAGCTTATGTCATGGCGCTTCGTCCGTCGTCCGTCTGTCCGTCCGTCCGTCCGTCCGTCTGTCCGTCCGTCCGTCCGTCTGTCTGTCCGTAAACTTTCAGGAAAAAGACTACTCCTCCTAAACGAATCCAGATATCATTCTGAAATTGTAGTATGTTATACCCATGGTGATTCCTCACAGAAAGGTAGATGTTTCAGTTTTGAGAATCCAAGATGGCCGCCATGGCAGCCATATTGAATTTTCAATTAGATTTAATGAAAAAGACTACTCCTCCTTTACCAATCCAGATACCATTCTGAAATTGTAGTATGTTATACCCATGGTGATTCCTCACAGAAAGGTAGACGTTTCGGTTTTGAGAATCCAAGATGGCCGTCATGGCAGCCATATTGAATTTTCAATTAGATTTAATGAAAAAGACTACTCCTCCTTTACCAATCCAGATACCATTCTGAAATTGTAGTATGTTATACCCATGGTGATTCCTCACAGAAAGGTAGACGTTTCGGTTTTGAGAATCCAAGATGGCCGTCATGGCAGCCATATTGAATTTTCAATTAGATTTCATGAAAAAGACTACTCCTCCTATACGAATCCAGATATCATTCTGAAATTGTAGTATGTTATACCCATGGTGATTCCTCACAGAAAGGTAGATGTTTCAGTTTTGAGAATCCAAGATGGCTGCCATGACAGCCATATTGAATTTTCAATTAGATTTCATGAAAAAGACTACTCCTCCTATACGAATCCAGATATCATTCTGAAATTGTAGTATGTTATACCCATGGTGATTCCTCACAGAAAGGTAGATGTTTCAGTTTTGAGAATCCAAGATGGCCGCCATGGCAGCCATATTGAATTTTCAATTAGATTTCATGAATAAGACTACTCCTCCTATACAAATCCAGATACCATTCTGAAATTGTAGTATGTTATACCCATGGTGATTCCTCACAGAAAGGTAGATGTTTCAGTTTTGAGAATCCAAGATGGCTGCCATGGGAGCCATATTGAATTTTCAATTAGATTTCATGAAAAAGACTACTTCTCCTAAACCAATCAAGATATACTTTCTAAATTGTAGTATTTAATACCTATAGTGATACCGCACAGAAAGGTAGACGTTTCAGTTTTGAGAATCCAAGATGGCAGCAAAAGCAGCCATATTGACTTTTCAGCTGCAATGACACATCATTATTATTAAATTTTAAGCTTTCATCAAGTGATCACTTGCATCAAATAAATTCTCTAATTTGAACTTACTAATCATAATATTATCTTGAATATGGAATATTTAAGATTGTCATGCAAGTTGTTCTATATTTTTAAGTGTTTTTAAAAAAAAATAAGATATAAGACAAACATAATTAATTAATTTGCTTAAAATCTTCATGGCAACTAGCTGCAAAAACCCAATCACATTAAACATCATGTTAAATTTTAAACAATGGTATCTCCCTTATATTCCTTTAAATACCACACATAAGGGGTCAACCAGAGTTCAGATATGCCTGTAGAGTCCACAATGCTATTCTAATACACATCCTGATACAGGCTGCTAGCATCACAGTGTCAGATGCTAGTCTGTTGGATAATCAACCTAACCCAATTGATATTGCAGAGCAATATGCTATATGGCCATGTGTATGCAATAAGAGTTATGGAAATTAGACTTGTAATCTCATGACAGTGATATGTTCTTTCTAAGAATAACAACTTACACAAAGTGGTCATCAATAAGTTTTGTGTTTAGCAATCTTTATGATAAGTTGATGTGGAAAGAGTTATTTTGTATCAGGTTCCATTTCCTGTGTTTACTCATATTTGTACCATTTCTATATCTAACAGAAGTTCTTCTTGACACAAAATCAATTTAGGACATAAGCTAACTATGTTTTGTGAAATTATATATATTTTTCACAACAATGCATGTTCTCTCCCGTCAAGTTTTTAAATACCACACATAAGGGCTTAGCCAGAGTTCAGGTTTACATGCTCAGCACACTATTCTTCTCCAAATACACAAAGCCAAATCCACAAATTGCTACACTCTCCTTAAGGATCTGGGGCTAGCAGCCCTGCCTGCTTGTATGTTGCTTAGTTATCTTTACTTAATTGATAAATACAACCTAATGATGTATGGCAATTATCATGTCTAAGCAATGGACTTTATGGAAAGTATATAAATTGACTTTATGAAAAGTATACTTGTATTCTATTAATAATAATACTTTTTACAAATAACAATTTAAACAAGTCAAGAATCAGCTTTTGTGTACAACAATCTGCAAGATGAGTTAATATTAATAAGTCAAGAATCTGCTTTTATGTACAGTAATCTACATAAGTTATTGTAGAAAGAGGTAATTTGTATCAGGTTCCAGTTCCAATACCATATGTTTTATGAAAACCTGTAAAACTAAATGATAATTGTATCATGCTGAAGGGGCTCTGGGAACAACATGTCAACATAGAAGTCATTATTTTTCAATTAGATTTCAGGCCAAGTACTTCTCCTACTAAATCAATTAAGATATCATTCTGAAAAGTGAGTATTTTTTTATATAGTGATTCCTGACAAAGACGCATTCATTTTATTATCAAGAATCCAAGATGGTCAATATGTCATTTATATTGAATTTTCAATTAGATTTCATAAAATTCATTGAAAAGAATACATTTCCTGGTCAATCAAATGAATGTGTTTATATTTGTATTGATGCACTTGTTGTAATATTTATCAACACTATAAATACAGTTACAAATTTTTTTATGAATCATCTTTATCTGCGAACAGCCTGAACCATGAGTGTTTTAATAAATCCTTTTAAATAAAACATATAATGATATCAGTGGGTTACATAATTCCTGACACTTCATAAAAGGCCAAATAACATAGCCAGTGAGGGATCTGATTACGATCTGAACGATGATTATCTAGATAATTATAATGATCATTCAATTCAAACAAATCCTTTTCAAAAGCATTTAAAATGATTAAATTTGTTCACTCCCAACACTAACTGTTGTTTCCATGCAATTAATATTTCCAAATTGTAAATTTTGGTTAATGAATAACAAATAATCTTTTATTTTGTTTGTCACGCTAATAAAAGATATCATTTAATACTCATCTTCAAAACTAATTGAACAGCTGTCTGAACAATTCTTTTTTTACAAAGTCTTTCTCACCAATTCTCTCTGTTAGTTAAAATACGTCAATAAACATATTACTGAGTTGACCTCCAGATTATTTCTATAGCAAACCTCTCTTCTACCCCCACCCCTTCTATCCTCCCTTCCCCTCCTCCCCTTTCCTCTCCTGTCCTTCCATTGCAAACCTCTCTTCTACCCCCCACCCCTTCTATCCCCCCTTCCCCTCCTCCCCTTTCCTCTCCTGTCCTTCCATTGCAAACCTCTCTTCTATCCCTCCTTTCCCCTCCTATCCTCCAGCCCCTCTCCTGCAACTCCCCTCTTAATATCTGTATTGCATACTGAATTAAGGGGAAGACACTCACATTATGGAATAACAGTAACTTACATAAGAGGATAAGTTACATAAGCTACATGCAGGTGCAAGAGGTCATCACAGGTCATCATATCTAGTAATTAGCATAAACCCCCATGTGGCTAGCCTATTCTGACCAATCAGATTGCACTAACATATGTCAAGATTTAAGATATTCAGAAATCTTCAGTTAGAATCACATGAGACATTGACCTGGACAGTTTACTTTGGCAATTGGACTTATCACTAGCTGAATTTGTGATCTGTGTCAGAGGGATATATTCCAAATGTTTATGTGCATCATCTTTTTAGTTCTTTGGAAGTTGAGAGTGTGACTAAATGAATACTCCTAAACCAATCAAGATATCATAATGAAATTAATACAGATGCCCACATAAAAGTAGCATTTTGAAGATTAAAAAGTCCAAGATGGTCACCAATTTAGCCATAGATATACAAAAAAATTATACAAAAACCTACTGCTTGTTAACAAATCATGATTATATCATTCTTGTATTAATGTTTGTTCAAGCTCTAGTGGTTTCCAACAGAAGAATAGCATTTTAAAAGATAAAAAAAATCATGATGGCAGCCATAATCAATTATCATATAAAAGATGGTTACACAATTAAACCATATTACCACATCATTCATTTTAAGGTGAGCTTCTGTACCCTCGGTACTTTTATTTTTCAATACATTCAAAACGTGAGTATCCCCATATTTCCGAGCAATAAAGTAAAATGGGCTGTATTTGGGCATCAAAAAGTTTAAGATATATCCTAGGAGTTAAGACTCCAAAATTTTGAAGAAATGACAAAAGACAGATAAAAGCTTTTATTCCTTTTGTCGCTAAGTGTGTGACAGATTTGTGTCATGTTGTGTTAAACATAAATCCCCAAATATATACATATATTAGTTTTTCACAGCTACGATTATCATACAGCCACCTTTCTTTCTTTGCAACTGGACCACCTCTTCTAAAATTACGATAATTGTCTTTTCTAAATTCACTGATAAGTAATGTGACTTGGAAAAACGTTCTAAGATATTTAGTTGATTTTGTAATCCAACTACCGACTCTGATATAAGAACAACGTCATCTGCAGATAATAGAGTAAACATTTCTAAAAGGTCAGGAAACATCTGCACACCGTGTTTTCCGTTTGTTATAACTTCGTGATATAAATCGTTTATGAAAAAGGAGAAAAGAATGGGGCTGAGAACACAACCTTGTCTAACGCCTAATGAACAATCAAAGAAATCAGTCAGTTTTTCATTTTCATTTCATACATAGATTTCAATAATTTGAACATTTTCCCTTTGAGACTAGAATTACGTAAACAATACCACAGTTTTGAACGTTCAACCGAATCAAAAGCTTTCTTAAAATCAACAAATGCAACATATAATTTGTGCTTCCGTCGAGGTAATGTTTTTTTGAAGGAAAGTATACAGTGTAAATATGTGGTCTGATGTTGAATATTGTTTTCTAAAACCAGCTTGGTATTCAGGGATAACATCATTTATATTTGACCATTTGGAGAGTCTATTGTTAAGGACAGTATTAAATACCTTACCTAATATACTCATCAGTGAAATACCTCTATAGTTGTCTGGATTTGTAGGGTCACCTTTCTTATGCAAGGGGATTGTAACAGACATTGCCCATCCGCGGGGAAATATACCTTTTTCAAATACGATATTAAAACACTTAGTCAGAAAACAAATAATATAAATGCACGATTAAAGTAATCCTCTATGATTAACACGATTAAATGCTGTAAGTACATAGCAAAATACCATACACAAGTTTTTATTTCTTTCAAAGGATTCACAAAATAACAGGCCTATATTTCAACTGATTGATTTATTTTTAACAGGACTCGTGTAACTCTAGATTAATCTTGAACAGGACTGGAGTAACTCTTAAGGATGGGTATCGTTCCTCATTTCTGTATTGCAATATACTGCGATACAGAAAAGCGTATTGCAATATATTGGTACTCTTCAAATTCAAAAACTTTCATGCTATCTTGTCTAAATATATGTGATAAGAATGATTATTATGTTCAGCTATGAGCCACTTCGAAAAATGATATTTTTCAATCACTGTTTATTACCTTTCTGTAACGCAGTGGAAGCTTGTTTAACAATGGTTATAGACAACAAAGCACTTTAGTCTTGAAATTCAATTATGTTTTTATTACAAGAGATAAACCAAAAATATATCCCAAATATATACAAAATATTTACAGCAATGTTTTGTTCATGACACTATTGTCCGAATATGACCTAGCTAGTGTCAAAAACCGCCAAATAATGCAAGAAGAAACCGTTTATTTCTACTGCACTCGAAAAACGAATATCAAAAACTCTTGAGAAACACCGAATATGTGAACTCTCTAAAGTTATCCAAATACGAAATTGTTTAGCAAATTCAAATTCGAAATGGCATATACAAATGCCTACAAACAAGAACAAAATTACATCTTGTTTGTAAAGTTCAAATATTATGAGAGACAGCCGCCAAGAAACGCGACTGCTCTCAACAAAGCCAAAATCCAAAGTGAAGCTAACATGTGCTTTCCAGCACGGGCTGCAACGAACTCATGTACATTTCAGTTACGTTCATGCGAACGTTTTTCATAGCCGGGAAAATCACAAGTCCTTCAGACCATTCCCCCCTCCATGATAGAACTATATCTATCATAAAGGAAACATATTTACATCATTTAATTTCAAAATATTGTTCATAAAATGTTCATTCCTGAAAAAGAAAATCAAATGTCATCACTCATCATGAACTTATTCATGATTCAAAATTTCATTCCTTAATGTCACAGTCAGAATTATTACAAAATATATCCAAGCACATATTCCAAATCTGAAAATAAAAGGCACAAATATATATCCAGTGAATTCAAAGAATGTTTTTAAGAATTCCACATCTGAAAAAAACCCTACATTTCAGTTCATTTTCACTAATTTCACAATATTCAGCAAATATTTCACTTGTATTTTCCAATTCCACAAATACTTTCCTGTAATCCTCGAATTCTATGAATCACAATTACACAAACACAATTACACTTCAGACTTCACTTCACTCACATCAACATGAAATCCTCTTCATCTGTTTATGTCCTTCCGTACCACCTGTCTTGTCCTCTGTCTCCTGTCTTGTCCTCTGTCCTCTGTCTTGTCCTCTGTTTTCTGTCTTGTTCCTCGTACCACCTGTCTTGTCCTCTTCATCCATCTTGTGTCGACTGTCTTCTCTTCATCCATCACGTGCCTGCTGTCTGGCCCTTCCTTGTCCTCTGTCGTGTGCCTGCTGTCTGGTCCTTCCTTGTCCTCTGTCGTGTGCCTGCTGTCCTGCTTGTCTTCATCCTCCATGTTTATTGTTGATAATTCCAGTGGACATATTTTTGACACTGGTCTTGTCAAAATTGTCCTTTCCGTTTTCACGTCCACAACACGAACATGTCCATCAGAACCTGGATATGTCTTGTCGATGATACCAATGTTCCAGGTACCCCGTGGTGCATCAGGAGAAATGACAAGTACAACGTCGCCAACTTGAACATCTCTACTGGGAGAGAACCATTTCTTCCTCGATTGGAGAGAAGGTAACCACTCCTTCATCCATCTCCTCCACACGTGTCGTACCAGTTCTTGTACCCTTCTCCATCTCTTCCTGGGATTGAATGACGTATTATCAACGGAATCTGGTGCGAAGATTCCACCACTCTGTCCATGTAGGAAGTGGTTTGGAGTTAATGGAATGTCATCCACAGGGTTGGCAGATTGATAAGTAAGAGGGCGGGAATTGATAAGACCTTCTGCACCAACAAAAGCTGTCATCAGCTCTTCGTCAGTTATGTCACTTGATCCAAGGACAGCGAAAATAGCTCTCTTTGCAGATTTTATCATCGACTCAAACACGCCACCAAAGTTTGGAGCATGAGGAGGGTTGAACAACCAATGTACACCTCGGTTTGCCAATGATGATTTAACCTTGTCTGAATCTAATTGGGAGACTAACTGTTTCAGTTCATTAGCTGCACCAACAAAGTTAGTGCCATTGTCAGATATCATTTCTGTTGGCAACCCCCGTCTACTTGCCATTCTGTAGAAAGCATTCAGGAATGAATCTGTATCAAGAGCATATGCCATTTCAATGTGAACCGCCCTGGTTGCCAAACAGGTGAACAGGCACAAATATCGCTTACTTCTTGACTTTCCTCGTCCCTGAATAGTGAGGAATGGACCTGCAAAATCCACACCAGTTTGTTCAAATGCACGAAGAGAATACCTCAAACGAACTTTTGGAAGAGGAGCCATGATCTGAGATGCTGGTTTGGCTTTTCTACGACGACAAAATGCACATTCACGTTCCCATTCCCGAATTTCTTCACGACCAGCAATGATCCAATAACGAGAAGATAATGTCGACAGCAACTGATTTGTTCCAACTGCATGGTTACCATCTTCATGGTGTTGCTTAACGATCAATTTAGTCACCCAGTTTTTTCTTGGCAGGATAATGGGAAATCTTGTTCTGAATGGCAAGAACTCTGCATGCTCCAGTCTTCCACTGGACCTAACGAGACCATCATCATCGATGAAAGGATTCAGACCTACAAGTTTGCTACTTTTAGCTAATGGTTTAGTAGTTTTCAGAGCAAAGTACTCGTCAGTAAATGCTTCCTTTTGCATTTTGCTGATAATGTGTTTCTCAGCATCAAGCATTTCTTCTGCCGAAAGACAACCAGTCATTCTCTCATCAGATTGAGAAGAAATGTTAAAGACAAATCTATGCACCCAGGCTGTAATTCGAACAAGCCTCTTCCAATCTGAAAAACGTGAAGGTTCTAACAAACAAACAGAACTTATGTTACCAAACAACGAGATTCTTTGATTGATTTTGCTTCAGACAAATGTCTTGATTCTAACTTCACTGACTGTTCAGGCCAATATTTTTCATCAAGTTTCAGAAAACCAGGACCATATTTCCAGATATCTGATGTCAAGTTTGGAACTGCTGTTCCTCGGGTAAGTATATCTGCAACATTCAGCTCAGTAGGAACATGTTTCCATTGTGATGGTTCAGTATGTTCCTGGATGAAACCAACACGATTGGCAACAAATGTTTTGAAGTAACGACTGTGATTAGTAATCCAACACAAAACATTCAGACTGTCAGTCCAAAGAGTTGCTGAGGACAGTCCTATCTCTAGAGCATGATCAACAGCAAGAAGAAGTCGAACACCAAGTACTGCCGCCATCAACTCAAGTCTTGGAATTGAGACAGTCTTCAAGGGAGCAACACGACTTTTTGAAGAAACAAGCTGACTTGTTACTTCATCATTTTGGTAAGTATGTACACAGTAGAGAACTGCCCCATAAGCATCTTCCGATGCATCAACAAATACATGCAATTGTGTTTCTTTCACTGGGAGATTCAGTTGCAAACATCTGGGAAATCTAAGTTCGTTCAAATCAGATCTCTCTGAGAGCCATGCTAATGCTTTTTGTTTCAGGTCACCAGTAAGTTCATCATCCCAGTCTAACCCACAAAGCCAAAGCTGTTGCATAAGAACTTTTGCCCTGATGTAGAATGGAGAAATGGAGACTTTTCTCTTCCCCAATCCATTCCTTTCTTCCTGATCTGTCTAGCTTCTTTTTGGTGGCAGCATTTAGGTGAAACACTGCTGACAACACGTTATACGTCAAACCCTAAATACCAAAATACCTTCGACGATCTTGCAATGTTTTCCAATCTGTTTCATAGTAGAGAATTCTATGTGATGTATATTTTGGTAAACCAGTACATATTTTCGCGGTTTTTATTGTATTTTGTCTTAAAAAATTATGTGCTCAAGAGTCAATCCGTCCCTCGTAAGTTCGAACGCATATTCAAATGTGACCAAATGTACATATTTTAGATTTCATTAAGGTTATCTCTACACAAATCATTTCAAGCTGTTGGACCATACTTTGAATATGTTCAGCTCATTTCCATTGTTGAATGTTAATAACTATCCACAATTTTAACTTAAACATGTGGTATATCACTATCATGTTTCATCGAGAATAGGTTAGCCTCGGGATTATCCGGATTCTTCTCGATTATAGTTACATTATACAAAGATACTACGAAATGCTCTGCGTGACATAGCATAGGTGACATATTGTGAAAGTTTTAAAATGCTGGTGATATTTCTTGTAGAAAGAATCTCTTTAAACGCGACAACTTGAGGTTTACATAGATAATAATCTGGAATATATTTCTTATGTAAATTATCGTAAGATTGGCAAATATTAAAATAGCAAATGAATTTCATTTTCCACAGCGTCTTTACATATTGGGCATATTCTATCATTTTTAGCAATCGACTTACATCTCCCTTCATTTATCATTAGTTGTAAAAAGCCTAATCTAAAGTGTACACATGTAAATCTAAACTTTTTAGATGTTAAATGTAACAACTATTTTTCTGACTGAAGAATTGTTTTGAACATTCTATATGAATTATATCTTGAGCTGCTTTCTAATGTTGAATGCCAATCTTGATTAAACATTTTGATAGCTGTTTCACGAAATTGATACAGAAAAAGATTTACATTTCCAACCGACTGGTTCAAACAAACAAAGTCATAGCGAAAACAAAAAGTCATGTATGTGAGATGCCCATGTTATCTTGCCAAAACTATCTAAATAAACAAGCATATTATAAGCTTTATCTTGTAATCTATCATCATGCATACATAGAATTTTCAACCAAAATTTCAAACATCTCATATAGGCATTAATGTACATAGGATATCTCCCGCATTCCCCATAAACCATGCATGATGGGGTTGATTGTCCGACACATAGGAACTTCTTAGACTTGCAAGCAAGTAGATGATTTTTTTTCAATACATTCAAAACGTGAGTATCCCCATATTTCCGAGCAATAAAGTAAAATGGGCTGTATTTGGGCATCAAAAAGTTTAAGATATATCCTAGGAGTTAAGACTCCAAAATTTTGAAGAAATGACAATAGACAGATAAAAGCTTTTATTCCTTTTGTCGCTAAGTGTCTGTCAGATTTGTGTCATGTTGTGTTAAACATAAATCCCCAAATATATACATATATTAGTTTTTCACAGCTACGGTTATCATACAGCCACCTTTCTTTCTTTGCAACTGGACCACCTCTTCTAAAATTACGATAATTGTCTTTTCTAAATTCACTGATAAGTAATGTGACTTGGAAAAACGTTCTAAGATATTTAGTTGATTTTGTAATCCAACTACCGACTCTGATATAAGAACAACGTCATCTGCAGATAATAGAGTAAACATTTCTAAAAGGTCAGGAAACATCTGCACACCGTGTTTTCCGTTTGTTATAACTTCGTGATATAAATCGTTTATGAAAAAGGAGAAAAGAATGGGGCTGAGAACACAACCTTGTCTAACGCCTAATGGACAATCAAAGAAATCAGTCAGTTTTTCATTTTCATTTCATACATAGATTTCAATAATTTGAACATTTTCCCTTTGAGACTAGAATTACGTAAACAATACCACAGTTTTGAACGTTCAACCGAATCAAAAGCTTTCTTAAAATCAACAAATGCAACATATAATTTGTGCTTCCGTCGAGGTAATGTTTTTTTGAAGGAAAGTATACAGTGTAAATATGTGGTCTGATGTTGAATATTGTTTTCTAAAACCAGCTTGGTATTCAGGGATAACATCATTTATATTTGACCATTTGGAGAGTCTATTGTTAAGGACAGTATTAAATACCTTACCTAATATACTCATCAGTGAAATACCTCTATAGTTGTCTGGATTTGTAGGGTCACCTTTCTTATGCAAGGGGATTGTAACAGACATTGCCCATCCGCGGGGAAATATACCTTTTTCAAATACGATATTAAAACACTTAGTCAGAAAACAAATAATATAAATGCACGATTAAAGTAATCCTCTATGATTAACACGATTAAATGCTGTAAGTACATAGCAACATACCATACACAAGTTTTTATTTCTTTCAAAGGATTCACAAAATAACAGGCCTATATTTCAACTGATTGATTTATTTTTAACAGGACTCGTGTAACTCTAGATTAATCTTGAACAGGACTGGAGTAACTCTTAAGGATGGGTATCGTTCCTCATTTCTGTATTGCAATATACTGCGATACAGAAAAGCGTATTGCAATATATTGGTACTCTTCAAATTCAAAAACTTTCATGCTATCTTGTCTAAATATATGTGTTAAGAATGATCATTATGTTCAGCTATGAGCCACTTCGAAAAATGATATTTTTCAATCACTGTTTATTACCTTTCAGTACATTGTTTTATTTTATTTTTTTTCAAAACACAACTTCATGCTTTGATAAGAACTTTCCGTAAAATCATATTTTATTTGGTTGTATTTTGGGCAATTTAAGATGGAAATTGTTCATTTTGATGCGTTCGATATATTGGACATTTTCAGAAGTGTGTACCGATTCGAATAATGTTGTTCCTGTATTGCAATATATCGGTATAACGATAATACCGCGCATCCTTAGTAACTCTAGATTCATTTTGAACAGGACTCGCGTAACTCTAGATTCATTTGGCACATGTCGGCCACTAGATGTGCTGCACTCAAAGTTTTAAAACCTTCTTTGAGACCCTTGCACCTGAATAAATTTAATAGTTGGTCATTTGTGTATATCGCGGTATCGAAATTATCCTTTGAATCTTTTGACGACTTTATCTGTACCCATTTGGCTCAGGAAAACTCAAACATACTGAGTTAAAACATTGTTCCTTGATTCCTAGATTTGGTGATCCACATATTGGCCTGTCATGTTGTCAACATTTTAACATTTTCTTTCCAATTTTCTAAAGCAATACTAAGTAGCTAAAACTTTTAGGCTAGACTTCGATACGAATCAGTTCTAATCCAGTATGTAGGCCATCCGGCCGATACACAGCTCTTCTTCACTTCTTCACTTTATTCTCCAAAAACACCATTGGTCGTATTAAGTACAAAGAGTTGAAAATGATAATGTACAAACAGTAAAAATGGCGGTGAGTTCAAACAAAATGTATGGGATACATTCGTTATTTATAAAGAAAATGTTTAAATTGACACGTTAACATATGTATACAAGTATATTCATGCTTTATGTATTGTTGATAATATAACATTTATAAACTTTGTCAGGTTTCCAGGAGTAATAGTCTGAAGATGTAAATATCTTACTATAAAATGTTTGAGAATTTAGGAGTTTTTGGAAATATAGTTGTTTCTAGTTTCATGACAAGTTTTGGAGCTATAGCTTGGAAATGGACCTTCTCCCAAAATGTTCAAATTGTTGCCATGGAAACCACCAAAAAGTAAGAAATTCATAATAACCAAAATAGCAAAAGGCACCACATCACCACTATATGTAGCCATATACCAAATTTTGTAAAGAAATATTGAAAAAAAAATAGTTATGGTCCGGAAACAGATCCTACCCCCTAAATGCACTAAGTTCAAATTGTTTCCATGAAAAACAGAAAAAAATCTAGAATAACCAAAATAGCTAAAGACACCATGTGTACACCACCATTAGGAATGTTTTGAAATGTTATGAAGATATGGCCCGGAAACAGACCCTACCCTCCATATGCAAAATACCAAAAGGCACCAATTCATCGACAGGTCCAACTAGAAGGTTTTGTAAGAATTATTATGTTGGACAGTTTTTGAGATTTTGCCTAGAAACCTACACTACCCATTATATGCACACTGTTTCCATGAAAACCAGAAAAAAAATAAGAATAACCAAAATAGAAACCACTAGATCTATCCATATTTCGTATAAAAAAAATAGTGAACAGTTTTTTAGATATGGTCCGGAAACGAAAGCGTTTTGGAATTACGGAATTACGGAATCACGGAACCACGGACTTAGCTGAACACTTTGTTTGTGCCCGCTAACCTACACTACCCAGTATATGCACTAAGTTCAAACTGTTTCCATGGAAACCAGAAAAAAAAGTTAAAAATCAGAATAACCAAAATAGCAAAAGGCACCAGTCCACCACTAAATCTAACCATGTACCCCAAAAATATTGAACGGTTTTGAGAAATGGTCCGGAAACGAAAGCGTTTCGGAAATACGGAATCACGGAACCACGGACTTAAATGAAAACTTTGTGTCTCCCGCAAAGCTTTGCGGGGGACATAATGAAGAAATTGATCATTACAAATACCTTTGTATCATTTTAGATTCAAATCCCTCTTTCTCAAAACACGTTGATTACATTTACAAAAAAAGGTCAATAGTAGCTCTATTCTCTTCGCTGCTTAAGAAAAATTTCAATTGATACATCTATTTTGACAGTCTTTTACCAAACATTCTTACAAAGTGTGTTGACTTACAATGTTTTAAGTTGGTTTGGACGTTTGTTTGCTCGCAACAAAACAAATTTTTAAAATTGTTTTTACCGCCAGTAAAATAAGTGGAGTGCTATTCGAAAATATTTATTTTATCTATGAGCGCCAGCATGTAAAGGAAGGTACTTAAATTATAACTGTTATCTCCCATACACTGTCACATCTTTTTCGAACTGTTTCCTTCTGGACGCCGCTTTCGGCTTCCTTCGAACAGAGCCCGTCAATCCTTCATAACAGTAATTATTATATGATGGACGAGTGATCTGTCTTCTGATTGGTCGAGGAAGGCGTTCACCGACAATGATCAAACCTTATGTTGACCGCGGGAAACGTCACGCGAGGTCAACATAACAATCCAATGACCTGGAGCTAAATATAGATCGTCACTTCGAGGAGCGCCGTAAACAGTCATTTGCTTCCAAAAAAAATTAAAATAATTGAATAGTTTACAAAATAACTGAAACGTTCATAAATCATTTAATAAAACAGTTGTTGACTTGAGTTATCGGTGAATCCAATGGTTTATTGACCTCGGAAACTTATGTCCCGAGGTCAATAAACCATTGGATTCACCTCAACTCAAGTCAATAATTGTATAGTATTCGTGAAATTAATAAATGTTTGGAATTTACAGTAGTAAGTATTGCTATTCGGCCTGTTATCCTCTGAATATAGTTTAATGTGCTACTGAAAGCTATTTGTTGCTTTTATTGATGTCATATTCTTTACGTGATGTTTTGTTTATAGTTGTATACAATGTGGGCCATGTATATACCATATATATATTTGAAATTTTGCCATCTGGTCGTCGGTATAATGTGCCGACGTGCAAAAGCAAACGCTATAAAATGTCATTTGTGCCCTTGTCCATTTCAATTCTTAATCATCGTTAATTGCTCAGTATCACACTATTTGTTCATTTGTAAATAACTGTATGTTTCAGTTGTATATATTTGTATATATGTTTGTGTATTCATTTTGAATATTGTTATAACATTTTGAATTTCATGCTCACTTAAAGGTAACACAAATTCCTTAACGGGCAATAATTATCTTATCTTATCTTATCTTATCTTATCTTATCTTATCTTATCTTATCTTATCTTATCTTATCTTATCTTATCTTATCTTATCTTATCTTATCTTATCTTATCTTATGAGACCGTTTTGATGTATAAAGAATTTCTTTCGGGATAAAAAAAAGTCTTATCTAGGCCCTACTCAAATAAGATAAGGGCGTGACAATCAGTCTTATCATAATCGGCCTAGTTCCGAGGAATAAGTTTCAAAATATTAACTCTACCAGGAATCGAACTTGTTATTCCGATAGGTTTCCTATCCACTGAGTCCGACCGCAGCCCCGTAGGTCGCATGTTCTGACGTAGGCTCGTCTAACCAATCGCAAGCCGCCGGAAAATGCCATTGGTATCAGTTTCTAGGGGCAAGTAACTCCTGTGAACCATGCTTTGAACACGATCAGCGGTCTTTTTAGCGAGGCGATGTGATTGGTCCGCTGAGTATCGGCTTCACTAATCCGGTAAAAGTCCCGCGACCTACAGGGATGGTGTCATACCTACTGTAGGAATTGGAATCTCCAAAGTAATTTTCTTCCTCGGAACTAGGCCAATTTTACTCAGATTGGAGTGACAAGGGTCCAACAAGAGCCACAGCGACATTCCTATCGGGTTATTATTTGTGGAAATGAAATTCAAAGTAACGCTTTCTATTCTTATGTTCTATTCATTTATTTATAAGTATAATCAGGGAAGTACCCCTATATGACTGTCCCTTCAATGCAGGCTTCAAAATAGTTTTAAAACTCTAACTCAACTGATATATCTACATTAACAATCTTTTCCCCTAATGTTTTTAAACAAAATTAATTAATGTCTTTATCACAAATTTTCTACATTTTGTTCAACCTGAAATAAGCATCAAATTCCGTTAATAGCGGTAATTGTATCATCAAAAACAAAAGGCTAGTATATATTTGAGTCGACGGAAAAGCACCTAATGCTTGCCTATATAAAAAGTAAAATCGCGACCACAGCTTGATCGCAGTGAAGTTCTAAGCCGGTCCTCGCAGCTAACGGTCGCAATACTGTCTAAACGGCGCTACACATTAACTCTAAGCTGGTCGCGTTGTTTTGACGGCGTACGCCAGGTTTTCAATCAAGTCTTGCCAATAACTTCAGCGAAACAAGGGAGATAATTCAGAGAATGAGCTCCCTTGATCTGCTCTTCATTGAAAAGGAAATACGACAGTGGGAGGGGATTTCCATAATATTGCGTCTTGTGACACTGAATCTTGTCCGTTCAGGATGCAAAATCTTGTAAACGCCGTGAAAGGAACAGCTCTCGGTGTTGCAGAATACCTAACCCCTGTTCTAAAGGTGACAATTAAAATATGTTTAACTGTTACAATCCTAAGTTTTCACAAACTGTCAAACTCAATTTTTAAGCAGCTTTATTATTTTTTAATTTACATTGCAAATCGTTATTACTCACCCATAACTTTGATTATAATTATAATAATAATATAATATAATAAATGATAATTAAAGCAATGACATGCATTTGCTAACGTAAATGTCAATTTAATAATTCTAGTTCACATAACCTCGCTTTATATGTATCGACTTCGTGGAAGACGTCCAAACTGTACTGAATCGCAACATTTAAATAATTATTTTTATTGTATTCGTTGTATTTTTAACAATATTTTTGTGACCAACCCAGTCTGATTAAAATCGACCGTCCTCCGAGAAATAAAATATCAAAAATATTGTCTATCGTGGCTCTAACCATTCGGGATATCCTCTGAATAGCTTTTAGCGGCGATTATGTATTACGAATGGTACACTGGACTTACCTGCCCCTAGCATGATATCAAAGCTTTTACTGCGCTCCTTGCAATTGGCTAGATTACATGCGGGTAATAGTGGTGCCTTCAAACTGTGAATGAGAGAAAAGCCGTGCTGGTTGTGGTTCGAACCCCACTAGAGATAATATTTTTACACTTTTTCCTCGATTCACAGTCGATTTTAATCAGACTGGTGACCATCCTTGAGAAAATCGGACCAAAATAGATTTAATAGGAGGCAATTTACTAAAATGACCAAACGACATGAACTGATGAAGGCGAAGCATATGTTGCCATATTCAATTGTTCAATTGTGTTTCCTAAATATATGCTTGAAAGCTTGATGAGTCCTTGTCGCACACGACTAGATTTTCTTTTCTTTCAATCCGAATCAAGTACTCGTTGCCGCCCAAGTACACACATAATGATGATGTCACCGAAAACGGGTTTGTTAAAAGCTATGGCACTTTTGCAGAGGGTACTGTATTTTGGACGTTGAATTAAGTATTTTATTGAGGAAGACAAGAGTAATTCTATGGATGAACAACTTCTTTATTGGATGGTGGCGACATTTCGGTATAGATTCTTATACCGTTTTCAAGCATATGGTGAAAAATGAGGAATACAGCAATTTATACAGTTTGGTATGATAATGAGAAAACAATAACAGTAACAACAGGATAAGGTAACAATACATCAAAGGATAATTTACATGAAGTTTGGTAAATAGATCCACAACATCATAACTAATAATTTTGCCAGGATTGGATATACATTCAAGTTTTTTACAAAATTCAGCAGAGTCCGAAATGTAGGAGTCAGCAGTTTTACCAAGTGGGGCAAGCACTTTAGTAAGATGCTGGGCAGTGTTGTAAAACACAGTGTCACTAGAGCACACAAGAAGTCTGGTTTTAGGTGGGTCCTTATGGATTATCACAGTGGCACGGGCATATGGAGGTTGCTAATCTGGCTAATTAACTCACTCACAAACTGGTATCCCACTCATCCTATGTTTTCTTAAACTTCATGTAAATTATCCTTTGATGTATTGTTACCTTATCCTGTTGTTACTGTTATTGTTTTCTTATTATCATACCAAACTTTATAAATTGCTGTATTCCTCATTTTTCACCATATGCTTGATAACGGTATAAGAATCTATACCGAAACATCGCCACCATCCAATAAAGAAGTTGTTCATCCATAGAATTACTCTTGTCTTCCTCATACCATCAACTTCTAGAATGCCACTCAAACAGTTAAAGTATTTTATTGTTGATTAAAACATGTAAATATGATATCAAACTTTTGACGAAAGATTTTCTACCAAGTGTCAAGTGATGTATTTCTTTTTTCAATACCTAAATTTGATCACGAACCATTAAGCGACACTCTTCGCATCGCTGAAAACACTTATCACCCAATGTAATCAGAGTGCGAGGAACTTTTTTTAGTGTCGTAACGCGGTCACATGACACGAACTGGGCTCTGCCCGGCAGCTGTAGATGATTTTGTAACCTTGGTGCAAGCTTGATCGCACCCATAACAAAATATGATTTTTAACCCAATATCATAAGGAGTTCTAACAAAAGCACTATTATTTGATAAAGCCTTTAGCATAGTCAAACCCATTGTAACACACTCAGCTTTATTCTCAATGGTCAGTTGGGCTACACTTTAATAAAAAGATTTATTACAAAGTGGATAAACGTAGAGAATGAAACTTTTTATGTATGTTCAGATGAATAGCATCCACAATTGCATTTACGTTCCGTCTTTGTACTACTTTTCACCATATATGATAAATACAACGTCTTGGTTTTGAAATAGTATTTTCTTTGTAACGTTAGTAGGTTTACTTCGCTAATGCATGAATGCATGGCTAAAATTAGGATATTTAGATGCGATATTCAGTGATTGGGAAGGACACTTTTGACAATGGGCCATTTTCATGGCTTTTAGTAAGTTTCTGCATTTTAAAGGGGCCATTGCCCTTGTATCAATAGTAAACTTCAAAATTTTAATGGGCCATTTTTTCAGAAAATGTGCAAATGGCCCATGGCCCCTGCCCTTCCTAATCCCTGGATATTGTACTTTAGATCGCTCTAAGTATGAATAGGTTTGTGATGTAACAATGATATAACAAAATATTTTTTTTAAAATGCCCCTATAATCCTATCTGTTACATTTATTAAAAAATAATTATACTAGAACGGTTTGAAATAACTTTAGAACTTTTCATCAATCCATTCATCAGCTTAATTTTTTTACGAATAAAATATGATTAAATCTTATGACTATTTTTTTTCTAAATCTTCTAAAAAGAACATATTATTTCTCACAGTTTAAGTAGATAAAGTATTCAATCAAAGAGTGAAATCTGATATAAATGTTTACTTATTGCCTAAATATGCAATATAGATAAACATGTGATAGGTAATGGGGTTTTAAAAAAAAGCAATTTTCTCATCTAGTTTAAAATTAATTTTTTATCTATAATTTTTCATTGTTAAATAACATCGTTTTAAATTTGTATAGTAAATTAAACAATAATGCAGAGGAATATCTGGATGACAACGTCTTTGTTCAGAAGTTGTCGTCCATATATATATTCCTCTGCATTATTGTCATTCCAACTTCTAAAATGCCTCTCAAAGAAGCTATAAATTTAACAGCCTGCAATTACATCTAATACACGTTAAAAAGGGTTTGTTCTCTATTCGCCTACATCCAGATTCGCCTACATCCCGATTCGCATACAAAAAACAAGGTTGCTCGTTGGGCTAAGAAAACACACCCCTACTCCTATAATGAGCCTGTCCCACCAAAGCCTATTGATCTCTGTTGGTTGGAGGGTTTGACAGATTAGTGTGCATTTACCGGTAATTTCAAGTAAAAACTTGTGTTAAGCCTACCCAAGCCTAGTGATCTCTGTTAGTTAGGAGTTCACAGATTAGTGCATTCAAGTAATTTTAAGTAAAAACATGTGTTTTATAAAGTGAAATTGGAATAAATTGGTCATTGTATACCAACTTCTCAGAGTTGACAGACTGTAGCTCCATTCTACAGTATGAAATCTGGCCTCGACCGTCAACGTGCGAAAGTTCTTCCACCTGTCCCAAAGGCCCGTGCCGATCTAGACCTTGAAGGGCCCTGGACTGAAACCACAGATGGACGACAGTTTCTGATGGTGAGCGACGCCGATGACAACAAGATCCTCATCTTCAGTACCTCAGAGATGCTGGATATCCTTGCTGAAGCGGAAACCGTATACATGGATGGAACATTCTATGTTTGTCCAAGTCTCTGGCAACTGGACGAGTCTCCAGATGTTGAGGTCATTGCCGCCTTCAACGACTACATGACGTCTACATGGGTAGAGTACGACGCAGGATTCCCTCCGCGTCTATGGAACCAACATACCAACATCGGACTTAGAACCAACAATCTTGCAAAAGCTTGTGAGAAAACACCACCCGAACATTTACGAATTCATTACCGCACTTAAGAAATTGGAAACAGCAAACCGTCTGACACGGAGACAGATTGAACATGGAGCAGCAGTCCGTCCAAGATTGAGGATCTACCGGAATTTGGACAGCCGTCTGGAACGACTACATGGACACCTTGCCACTGGAAGGAAGTCACCCCTGCAGTTCCTCGATGCGACTGGGCACCTCATCAAGTTGAACTGAGATAGACAAAATGTGTGAACTGTGCTATGTGTACAATGCAATGTTGTATATATCATGTAATTAGTTATGTATAAATGATTTGAAATGTGAGAGATCTAAAAAATGTACGGCAGTACAGACAATGAAATGTGAGAATAAAATGAAAATAAAATATAGTCGCAAAGCGACGATTACAGGATTCAGCCAAATATATGAGTGCTTGAGGCCATTTGTAGCAACTTTGGCATGATTTATTTTTTAAGGGGGGGAAAAGCTGTTTTGAGGTCATTTTTTCCATACCTACCATTTCAAGTGCACATAACTCGAAAACTTGAATTGATATCTGCCTGAAATTCTCAGAGCTGACAGACAAGTAGTCAGACTGCAGGGATAAAGGGAGAGAAGGGGACAGAGGACAGAGGAAGAAGAAATATACTTGAAATTCCATTTTTTTTTTTTTTTTTTTTTTTTTTTTTTTATAAGTCCAGACTTCATTGGCCATTTGCGGTGTTGCCCTGCCCTTGGGAAGGATTTTTATCAAATAAAATCGAAAAAAGTGCTTTTTTTTCCAAGCCATTTTTTTCGAGAAAAAAAAATTGGCGATTTTATTCTTTTATCTTAAAGACCTTGCCAATGTCTAACTCTCATTCAAAAATTATCAAATTCCCTGGCTAGGTTTTTGAGTTATCTGCCCTTGAATTTTGCGATTTTTAGATTTTGGTCAACTTTGAATGGTCACAGCAGAAAAAGTATTAACGTTAGGACTTTCTAGAAGTCAAATTAAGAACTGCAATGCTTCAGCTACATTGAGTATGAATTTCAGCTCTTTAGTGCAAGTGTCTTCAGAGAAGAAGATTGTCAAAGGCGGGTGGGGTCGGCAACGGTAAAAGCAAAATTTCCAAAATGCAAAGTTTGACCCCTCCTCGTGACCGGAAATGACTGTTCGCGAGTGATTTTCTTTTTTCAATTTGAAGACCTTGGTCATGTCTAGCTCTCATGCAAAAATCATGAAATTCGTCGGTCAGGTTTTTGAGTTACCTGCCCTTGAAAATTGACATTTTTAAAAATTGTCAAACTTTGAAAGGCTATTACACACAAAGTATTTTGAATTTTCAAATTTTATTACAAACTTGTTAGAGGCCAATGTCTAAGCTACATTATATGTAAATTTCAGCTTTCAGGTATCAGTAGTTACCGAGTGGTGAATCGCCAAGTATGCATGGGGTCGGACTTTTGTCAAATGTGCTTAAAATCAAGATGGCGGCCAAACCACGTGACCTACGAATTTGTCATGGTTGCATTTTTTTCATTATTTTTGATTGCGCATCTTTTAAAAAAAGTTTTAGGTCTCTAAGTGCATTTTGAAAAAAAAATCAATGTTAAATTTTCGATTTTGGAATCGAACTGGACCTTTAATGTATGGGCCGAATTGTCTGAAAAGCTTATTGTCGCCATTCCTCAACAAGGTCTACCTGCCTGTGAAATTTGGCTTTGATAGCATCAGCCGTTTGGGCTGAAAGTTGACCACAAAATTCGTGGAATAATAAAAAAAAAAAACACGCCAATAACAATAAGGATTCAGCTTGAAAAGCTGAATCCTTAATAATCTTCGAAAATATTGGCTTTTTAAGGAGGTATTTTGCATTTCTTGGTGAAATTAGACTTCAGGAAGGGTCCTAGACGTTTTTGGCAAATTTAGACTTGATTGGGCTCTTATTGCCATTCCAATGGATTTTGAAGGAAATTTTGCAATATAGTCGCAAAGCGACGATTACAGGATTCAGCCAAATATATGAGTGCTTGAGGCCATTTGTAGCAACTTTGGCATGATTTATTTTTTAAGGGGGGGAAAAGCTGTTTTGAGGTCATTTTTTCCATACCTACCATTTCAAGTGCACATAACTCGAAAACTTGAATTGATATCTGCCTGAAATTCTCAGAGCTGACAGACAAGTAGTCAGACTGCAGGGATAAAGGGAGAGAAGGGGACAGAGGACAGAGGAAGAAGAAATATACTTGAAATTCCATTTTTTTTTTTTTTTTTTTTTTTTTTTTTTATAAGTCCAGACTTCATTGGCCATTTGCGGTGTTGCCCTGCCCTTGGGAAGGATTTTTATCAAATAAAATCGAAAAAAGTGCTTTTTTTTCCAAGCCATTTTTTTCGAGAAAAAAAAATTTGCGATTTTATTCTTTTATCTTAAAGACCTTGCCAATGTCTAACTCTCATTTAAAAATTATCAAATTCCCTGGCTAGGTTTTTGAGTTATCTGCCCTTGAATTTTGCGATTTTTAGATTTTGGTCAACTTTGAATGGTCACAGCAGAAAAAGTATTAACGTTAGGACTTTCTAGAAGTCAAATTAAGAACTGCAATGCTTCAGCTACATTGAGTATGAATTTCAGCTCTTTAGTGCAAGTGTCTTCAGAGAAGAAGATTGTCAAAGGCGGGTGGGGTCGGCAACGGTAAAAGCAAAATTTCCAAAATGCAAAGTTTGACCCCTCCTCGTGACCGGAAATGACTGTTCGCGAGTGATTTTCTTTTTTCAATTTGAAGACCTTGGTCATGTCTAGCTCTCATGCAAAAATCATGAAATTCGTCGGTCAGGTTTTTGAGTTACCTGCCCTTGAAAATTGACATTTTTAAAAATTGTCAAACTTTGAAAGGCTATTACACACAAAGTATTTTGAATTTTCAAATTTTATTACAAACTTGTTAGAGGCCAATGTCTAAGCTACATTATATGTAAATTTCAGCTTTCAGGTATCAGTAGTTACCGAGTGGTGAATCGCCAAGTATGCATGGGGTCGGACTTTTGTCAAATGTGCTTAAAATCAAGATGGCGGCCAAACCACGTGACCTACGAATTTGTCATGGTTGCATTTTTTTCATTATTTTTGATTGCGCATCTTTTAAAAAAAGTTTTAGGTCTCTAAGTGCATTTTGAAAAAAAAATCAATGTTAAATTTTCGATTTTGGAATCGAACTGGACCTTTAATGTATGGGCCGAATTGTCTGAAAAGCTTATTGTCGCCATTCCTCAACAAGGTCTACCTGCCTGTGAAATTTGGCTTTGATAGCATCAGCCGTTTGGGCTGAAAGTTGACCACAAAATTCGTGGAATAATAAAAAAAAAAAACACGCCAATAACAATAAGGATTCAGCTTGAAAAGCTGAATCCTTAATAATCTTCGAAAATATTGGCTTTTTAAGGAGGTATTTTGCATTTCTTGGTGAAATTAGACTTCAGGAAGGGTCCTAGACGTTTTTGGCAAATTTAGACTTGATTGGGCTCTTATTGCCATTCCAATGGATTTTGAAGGAAATTTTGCAATATAGTCGCAAAGCGACGATTACAGGATTCAGCCAAATATATGAGTGCTTGAGGCCATTTGTAGCAACTTTGGCATGATTTATTTTTTAAGGGGGGGAAAAGTTGTTTTGAGGTCATTTTTTCCATACCTACCATTTCAAGTGCACATAACTCGAAAACTTGAATTGATATCTGCCTGAAATTCTCAGAGCTGACAGACAAGTAGTCAGACTGCAGGGATAAAGGGAGAGAAGGGGACAGAGGACAGAGGAAGAAGAAATATACTTGAAATTCCATTTTTTTTTTTTTTTTTTTTTTTTTTTTTTATAAGTCCAGACTTCATTGGCCATTTGCGGTGTTGCCCTGCCCTTGGGAAGGATTTTTATCAAATAAAATCGAAAAAAGTGCTTTTTTTTCCAAGCCATTTTTTTCGAGAAAAAAAAATTTGCGATTTTATTCTTTTATCTTAAAGACCTTGCCAATGTCTAACTCTCATTTAAAAATTATCAAATTCCCTGGCTAGGTTTTTGAGTTATCTGCCCTTGAATTTTGCGATTTTTAGATTTTGGTCAACTTTGAATGGTCACAGCAGAAAAAGTATTAACGTTAGGACTTTCTAGAAGTCAAATTAAGAACTGCAATGCTTCAGCTACATTGAGTATGAATTTCAGCTCTTTAGTGCAAGTGTCTTCAGAGAAGAAGATTGTCAAAGGCGGGTGGGGTCGGCAACGGTAAAAGCAAAATTTCCAAAATGCAAAGTTTGACCCCTCCTCGTGACCGGAAATGACTGTTCGCGAGTGATTTTCTTTTTTCAATTTGAAGACCTTGGTCATGTCTAGCTCTCATGCAAAAATCATGAAATTCGTCGGTCAGGTTTTTGAGTTACCTGCCCTTGAAAATTGACATTTTTAAAAATTGTCAAACTTTGAAAGGCTATTACACACAAAGTATTTTGAATTTTCAAATTTTATTACAAACTTGTTAGAGGCCAATGTCTAAGCTACATTATATGTAAATTTCAGCTTTCAGGTATCAGTAGTTACCGAGTGGTGAATCGCCAAGTATGCATGGGGTCGGACTTTTGTCAAATGTGCTTAAAATCAAGATGGCGGCCAAACCACGTGACCTACGAATTTGTCATGGTTGCATTTTTTTCATTATTTTTGATTGCGCATCTTTTAAAAAAAGTTTTAGGTCTCTAAGTGCATTTTGAAAAAAAAATCAATGTTAAATTTTCGATTTTGGAATCGAACTGGACCTTTAATGTATGGGCCGAATTGTCTGAAAAGCTTATTGTCGCCATTCCTCAACAAGGTCTACCTGCCTGTGAAATTTGGCTTTGATAGCATCAGCCGTTTGGGCTGAAAGTTGACCACAAAATTCGTGGAATAATAAAAAAAAAAAACACGCCAATAACAATAAGGATTCAGCTTGAAAAGCTGAATCCTTAAATATACTCTGCAAAAACAGTCCTTTTTTTCTATCTGAAATTAAAATAAATTATACTCGGCAAAAACAGTCTTTTCTCTATCTACTGGGCGAGTCCATGTTCAATACAAAGGGGAGAGGTTAGCTTAACTAGTGGTCAACGGACCATAACATGTTGTTTTAAGACTGTAGGCGAAACGGGATGTAGGCGAATAGAGAACATGCCTTAAAAAGTGCCTTGAAGAAGACCAGGAATCTGTCATTTGAAGTTGTGTATCAAAGAGCCGGATGTTACAGATAACAGGTGTGAGGTATCAGTTTATTGACAGCCGGTGACTCTAGTCATGTGTCTTGACAGGTCATATAACTGCCGGGCCATTGCTTGATGGCGCCGTCGTGTCTGGCTTAGTGGACAAGAAATAGATATAACACAATCACCGCAAATTATTGTGTAATTAAATGTTATTTCTTTCTCCGTCACAATGTCTAGTTTAATGAACCAATGAATTTGTAGAACATTAAATCTGACCAATGAATTGAAGCTCATCGTCAGGAACCACTCCCAAACTGTAAGATTATACATTATGAACATAGATTATCTACATGGATCATCTGAACAGGTTCGTTATTAGCCCTGCTGGAGGCGCTCGCTAACTCTCAAAGTAAGCATGTTCGTTGTTTTCATTCACTGAACATGTTTTATATGGTACCGAAACTACCGATGTAAATTAACCTGGTACTATCTCTATTTTACCATTGTTTCATTGAAAGCATTTTAACTCTTTCTTCCCAATTTTGGTATTTTTCTCTGTCTTTGAGTAATAAATCCTGACTCAATTACTTTTCCAGAGTTTTGTTTAGAAATTTATCTTATCTTTATGAAAAAAGAGTTTTGAAATTATCCCTTAAGATTTCGTCTGACCCAGATCTTGTGTTACACTGTGAATTTGTAAAGCTTCTTTCTTGAAGAAGATATTTATTACCACTGTTTTTTAAACCAATAGTGGTGAATATGCCTTTATTCCTTATAGCGTTCCATGATCCATTGAGCAGGAGAGCGTTAAATCCAGCGCATTGTAGTCGTATAACCAGTTGAAATTTTTCCCAGAATGCAATTGAAAAACAATAACAAAGTCAAAGAGCCCTTACTCAGAGAGTAGACACCCTTTAATATTTTCAAAGAAATGTTAGTTTAGCACATTGGTGATTTTAGGGCAAATATACACAGACTACTAAAGGAACTTCCATTTAATACTATTTTTATGAAAAGAGTTACTGATTTTGTATAACATGAGTGAAAGTGCAAATTCATGCCAATTAGACGTTTGGAATTTGACTTCCATGAATATATACGACTGTTATAAAATTTTCATTGAAAAAAAGAATCTATCATATAATTAACATTTGGGGATGAATATGTGAGATGTTTGAATTTATATAATTAATTATGCAATCTACATTCCTTTTTAAGCAAAACATTACATGTTGAAAATCACAGAGTGGCTCCTTTAAAGAGTCCCATATTCAAAGTGTAGTGAAGTTCAATATTTTAAAAAGTATTTTTACTGTATTCATTGTATTTTTTTCCAAAGTTCATTAAATAGGAGACAATTTACCAAAATCAAGTGTGGCCATCTCACAATTTTAGTTTCCTAAATATACGTTTGACAACTGTCTTTTAGGCGCACGACTAGATTTTCTTTTCTTTTTCTCTGAATCATGTACTTATTGCCGCCCATGTTGATACTCATTGGACGCAATTTGTGATAACTGGGACGCTGTGTTAATCTTATAAACATAATGATAATGTCACCGAAAGCGGGTTCGTTAAAAGCTATGGTACTTTTGCAGAGGGTACTGTACTTTGGACATTGAATTAAGTATTTTATTGTTGATAAAAACATGAAAACATGATAACAAACTTTCGACGAAAGATTTTTTCTACCGAATGATGTACTTGTTTTCTCAATAGCTATATTTCATCACAAACCATATGCAGGTATGACGATGGGGCTTTAGGTGGACCTTCCGAGTTCCCAGGGATTGTGATGTATTTATTCTATGCCCAATGGTAGTTTAGTTTGATGGCAGCATCTTGCAAAAGATTTCATTCCAATATTGAATCTTGAAAACTTATGAAATCATTTGCAACAAATTAATTGTAAATACATGTGTGTTGAAAGTTTCTACATATTAGATATGCCATTAAAGAAAATGTGAAATTGCATACTTAATAAACAAACCAAGACTTATGTTTGTGTAAGATATTTAAGATTGGATATTTTATTCATTTACAGGAGTCTAAATTCAAGGAAACTGGTGTTATAACCCCTGAAGAAGTAAGTATGTCGTTCTCAAGCAGAGGAAGAGTAATGAAGTAAGGGCATATATATATAAGTAAATAGTACAATACACAGTAACAACAACTTAATGTAAAGAGTAAATGTAATTAAACACAGATAAGTGGTAGGAAACTAGTAATGTACACTACTTTGTACATTACTGGTTTCCTACCACTTATCTGTTTCATTACATTTACAGTCACAGCAAGGTCAACATATATTAAGAAAATGGATTATTTTAACTTTTAACACTTAAATTCGTTACATTAATGTTATACTCAATTAAATGTATTCATTTATTGCGTGGTATAGTCATGGTACTAAGTTTTACTCACTGTCTTTATGTATCATTGACCTTATCTTTGCCTCAAGCAATATCATTATATCTTTTCCATAGACAATTTACTAAACATATCAGTTGTTCAAGATATAACAATTTGACAGAAATAGAGGTGCTGGCATGCTTTCATGGAAAGCATCATTATTGCATAACAATATATATATTTTATTTTTAATAATAATTTTATAATAATAATAATATTTTAATGAGAATAATATGAAAACATTGTCATACTCCATCAACCAATTAGTTACTTCTTAACTTTCTTTTTTGTCACTGATTAATCCCTAAAAAACTGATTTGATTTTACTTAATACTTAAAATTCAAGAAGGCGAGTGAAAGCCGATAGATAGGCTATGATCGGCATCTTTAAATGTCTCCGACTGAAAGGATTTGTTATACTACCAATTCAATTCATTTTATTTCGGTTTTGTAGGCCATTGGCCCATGTACAATTGCAATATAATTCACAAAATAAGAGTAGCAAATCAAAGTATAAAACAGTAGTTTTCTAAGAGCAAGAGCTTCCTTACAATAATTTGCACATTTAAACAATGAATTACTACATTTGCTGCTAATTAACTTCAGATAATATTCTTTTGCGTTACCCTGTCTACAAGATTGAAAATAATTTTCCCTGATATGAAGCATATGCGTCACATTCAAACAAAAATTAGAATTTCATTTTCAATCAGGCCACATTCACACATTTTACAGATTCTATTCACATTAACAACCCGATTATTACATATCAGGGGAAGAGCGTGTCATCTTAATAAACAAATAGTTCTTCGGATTGCTATATGATTAATAGAAGATACATAATATTCAATGCTTAACAACAATACTACCCCTACTAATCGATATTAGATTTACTGTGATTGAATTCAGGGCTTATAACAGGCTTTTTATTTGATCAAAGTCAAATTCAAAACTGTAGATGTGAATTGATGTTTTTCTTATGACATAGGTTTTGATAACTTTTTGGAAATGATATGAGCTGAGCTCACAAAATCTTATGAAATTACTTTTAGGCATTATGATCATCTGGATTTGATCCCAACTATAATTTCTGTGAAATAGCATGCCTATGCCATTAGATTAAGATGATGAAAGAAATGGTTTGATGTCAGTTTGTAGCTGCTGGTGATCACATAGTTCACCATTGTCCAACATGGCAGTGGGCCATGGGCGACGAGGCCAAGGTCAAACCATACCTGCCCAGGGAGAAGCAGTTCCTTATCACAAGGAATGGTAAGATTCATTTCATTATCCCTCTTTCATTCTTATTCTTTGGATTTTTGACTTAGTAATAATTGAACAATGCATGTTTCATGGAACAAGAGCAAACAAGGCCTCATTACCTCAAATTGTATGACATGAAGTTATTGTGTTCTGCAGTGCCGTGCTACAAGCGAGTTAAGCAGATGGACACACACCAAGAGGACCAGGAGAAGGTGATAGAGGAGGAGGACGAGGACGGGGGCTGGGTCGACACACACCACTATCCAGGTTAGACAGTCACACATTAATGTTTTCATGCAAACACAACTTAGAAATGTGTTTCCGAAGCAGAACTCAAAAACAATTTGGTCTAGCTCAATGAAATTTAGTATATCGATCAATCATGACATGTAGTTGTGCCTTTTTGTCCCCCGTCGCAGCGCAACACGACGGGGGACATTGTATTCAGTCCGTCTGTCTGTCTGTCCGTCCGTACGTCCGGATCCTTGTTAACGCGATATCTGATGAACCGGTGCACCCAAAGTCTTCAAATTTGGTCACAGCCTCACTTGGGGGATTACGCAGACACCAGTCACTTTTGGTGACCTTGACCTTATTTTCAGGGTCACAACGGCACTTTGACCACTCTTAAAAGACTTGTTAATGCGATAGCTCATGAACCCTTGCACCCAATGTCTTCAAATTTAGTCACAGCCTACCTTGGTGGATTACGCAGACACCAGTTACTTCGGGTGACCATGACATTATTTTCAAGGTCACTACGGCACTTTGGCCACTTTTGAAACTTTTGTTAACACAATATCTCCTGAACCGTTTTACAAAATGGCTTCAAATTAAGTCATTGCCTTCATTGTGGGACTATGCAGATACCAAATACTTTGGATGACCTTGACCTTAATTTTCAAGGTCACCACAGTTCCTGGAACACTTCTGAAACATCTTTTATCTGATGAACCGATTCATGAAATGTCCCCAAATTTGGTCACAGCCTACATTGAGGGATTACGCAGACACCAGTCACTCTGGGTGACCTAGATCTTAATTTCAAGGTCACCTTTTTTGTCACCTTTGAAACTCTTATTTACTTGATATCTCATAAACCACTGCACCAAATGTCTTCAAATTTGGTCAGAGACTACATTTGGGATTTACGCAGATACCAGTCACTTTGGATGACCTTGACCTTATTGTCAAGGTCACAACGGCACTTTGACCACTTTGAAACTCTTGATTACGCCATATCTTTTGAACCATTGCACTTATATTCAATGGGAATATAGCATTTGCTTATTATGACAATTCTATCGCAATATCCAAGCGGCGGGGGACATTGCCACATTAGTGGCAAACACTTGTTGGATATTAAACTTTCTTGAATTTTTTATTTTTCCAGTTTCCATGAAAACACAACTTAGAATTGCGTATTTGGAGCAGACTTCGAAAGCCATTAGGGCTAGCTCAATGAACCTCTTTACAAATGTGCCTTTTGGTGTTTTCAAATTGCAGGGAGTTTAAACTCAATGACATTGTTGACATCATGACTAGGCTCTTGGTTCTTATTCAAATTATTTAATGCTGAACTTGGTGCATAAACATTTCACAAGTACAAAGACTCAATGTGGCATGTCAGCCATATTCTTTATAACATGTGACAAAAACATAAAGGGGAGTAACTCTTTTGTTACTCAATAGAAACAACAATAAAACAGCATATTCAATCAAACATTATGGTTGTTTTCCTCTCTCTTCACTTTAACATGAGGAACTTGACCATGGCATAACATAAGCATTTACTAATTAAAAAGACCTAGATATGATTTATCATAGTCTTATAATGGTTATGAAAAGTCAAATAAAATAAGCTGCATTTATGCATACATTATTCACACAATCAGTATATCAAAATATATGTTAAAACTGATCATTCAACTTCAGTCGAGCCGGGGGATAAGCCATTTCTCCTGATGGCTCTTGTTTGGTTTTAGGCTTTTAGCTTTAGGGTGACTTCAGCGAGGTCATATTTGCTGATTGGCTTGCTTGGGAGACCCACCTTTTTTATAAATTTTAGATTCACTGTAAAACCTAGTTAGAAAAGCCTGCTTGTGTAAATTCATTAAGATTGAAGATACACTGCACATGGTTGAGCACTACTAGCAGACAGGTTTGCACTCTACCATTGCAGGGGACCAGTCAGTTGGGGCTGTGCAGGAGGCTGTTAATGAAATGACGCTCGATTCAAAGGTAGGCACATGAATAACTTCGTGTTGGGGATCACTGTCTTAGAGCAACTCTCAGCTATTCAAAGTAAATGCCTCACCTGAAAATGTTATTTAATACAAGTCAATGCTTACCTACTGCACACGTATATTGACAAATACCCGATTTGCTAGACTCTTATCATATAATATTATGTGTGGCAATTTCTAAATTATTTTATATTTTATGATACATTCAATTAGATGTGCCCCAAAAATAAAACAATTTCTCAATTATCTCAAATATCTCAATAAAATGTATTATGCAAAATGTTCATCCAAAATCCTGAATGTTTTTAACGGATCTTTAACTGATATGGAACAAGGATCTGGAATGAATTCATGTTTTTTGTCATCAGGACAGTGGCAAGACAACAGCAGCGGCAGCAGAGGATGATGATGATGATGAAGATGAAGATGAAGCCGAAGATATGGAAGCGTTCGAGGAGAGCGGAATGCTGGAAGAAACAGACCAGGTACATACAGTGCAACATCAACAAGCAGGTGCTTCTACAGGCCTGAAGTAATTAAACCAATTTGGTGTGGAATGTTGATAACTATGTCTTCTTGTTGGTTTTACACTTGCCTTACCTTACAAAGGTTGTGATGCGCCAATGCCCTTTTTGGGTCTAACCTAATATTTCTGTCTGATTCAGGCAGCGCTTGACACAAGAAAGCCGACAGTGTCTGAGAGTGAGGCTGGAATAGGAGAGAGTGGTATCATTCCAACACGGACATACGATCTGAACATCACGTACGACAAATACTACCAGACCCCCCGGTTATGGCTCTTTGGATATGATGAGGTAGGTTGTCCCCTCTCATTTGCATTCTTAGCACTTGATAAGCTGTTATATCTTCAGTGAGGTTTCTTCTCACAAGATGCAATAAGTAACAGTGCATCTCAAAAATTCCGATAGATCTCTAAGGAATAGAAGTATGTTCTTAAGATGATTTGATAATCTGGTTATGTCCATATTGAATGGTTTGTTATGCATTTCCCAAGTAATCTGTGATCTCAATGTGCAACTATTGTTTATTCAGCCTTCAATTACTGTCTGATGCATCAAATTATCAAGCAATTTGATTACTTGAAGCAGGTACTTCCTTTTGTTACTGAAGCACTGTTCGAATTGACAACTCTAGAGCCAGACAGATGACATAAACTACTGGCTGAGGACAGCACACACATTGTGCCTTACTTACTTACATTATTGAAAGATGTATACATAGATATTTATTTCTTGCAGAATCGCAAACCGCTTACTGTAGAACAAATGTATGAAGATTTCAGCCAAGACCATGCAAAAAAAACGGTTACAATGGAGGCACACCCGAACCTTCCTGGACCACCAATGGCTTCCGTCCACCCCTGCAGGTGAGTCACTCTCCTCTAGACTCACTGTCTCTCGCATCATTATAGTCTAGAGAAACTCCTCCAGACTCATCGTCTCTAGCATCATTATAATCTAGAGAAACTCCTCCAGACTCACCGTCTCTAGCATCATTATGGTCTAGAGAAACTCCTCCAGACTCACCCTCTCTCGCATCATTATAATCTAGAGAAACTCCTCCAGACTCACCCTCTCTCGCATCATTATAATCTAGAGAAACTCCTCCAGACTCACCCTCTCTCGCATCATTATGGTCTAGAGAAACTCCTCCAGACTCACCCTCTCTCGCATCATTATAATCAAGAGAAACTCCTCCAGACTCATCGTCTCTAGCATCATTATAATCTAGAGAAACTCCTCCAGACTCACCCTCTCTCGCATCATTATGGTCTAGAGAAACTCCTCCAGACTCACCCCTCTCGCATCATTATAATCTAGAGAAACTCCTCCAGACTCATCGTCTCTAGCATCATTATGGTCTAGAGAAACTCCTCCAGACTCACCCCTCTCGCATCATTATAATCTAGAGAAACTCCTTCAGACTCACCCTCTCTCGCATCATTATAATCTAGAGAAACTCCTCCAGACTCACCCTCTCTCACATCATTATAGTCTAGAGAAACTCCTCCAGACTCATCGTCTCTAGCATCATTATAATCTAGAGAAACTCCTCCAGACTCACCCTCTCTCGCATCATTATAGTCTAGAGAACTCCTCCAGACTCACCGTCTCTCGCATCATTATGGTCTAGAGAAACTCCTCCAGACTCACCCTCTCTCGCATCATTATAGTCTAGAGAACTCCTCCAGACTCACCCTCTCTCGCATCATTATAGTCTAGAGAACTCCTCCAGACTCACCCTCTCTCGCATCATTATAGTCTAGAGAACTCATCCAGACTCACCGTCTCTCGCATCATTATGGTCTAGAGAAACTCCTCCAGACTCATCGTCTCTCGTATCATTATAGTCTAGAGAAACTTCTCCAGACTCACCCTCTCTCGCATCATTATAATCTAGAGAAACTCATCCAGACTCACCGTCTCTCGCATCATTATGGTGTAGAGAACTCATCCAGACTCACCCTCGCTAGCATTATTATAGTCTAGAGAAACTCCTCCAGACTCACCCTCTCTCGCATCATTATAGTCTAGAGAACTCCTCCAGACTCACCCTCTCTCGCATCATTATAGTCTAGAGAACTCCTCCAGACTCACCCTCTCTCGCATCATTATAATCAAGAGAAACTCCTCCAGACTCACCCTCTCTCGCATCATTATAGTCTAGAGAACTCATCCAGACTCACCGTCTCTCGCATCATTATAGTCTAGAGAAACTCATCCAGACTCACCGTCTCTCGCATCATTATGGTCTAGAGAAACTCCTCCAGACTCACCCTCTCTCGCATCATTATGGTCTAGAGAAACTCATCCAGACTCACCCTCTCTCGTATCATTATGGTCTAGAGAAACTCATCCAGACTCACCCTCTCTCGTATCATTATAGTCTAGAGAACTCATCCAGACTCACCGTCTCTCGTATCATTATGGTGTAGAGAACTCATCCAGACTCACCCTCTCTCGTATCATTATGGTCTAGAGAAACTCATCCAGACTCACCGTCTCTCGCATCATTATGGTCTAGAGAAACTCCTCCAGACTCATCGTCTCTCGCATCATTGTAGTCTAGAGAAACTCATCCAGACCCCCCCCCCTCTCTTGCATCATTTATGGTCTAGAGAAACTCTGAATGCATTCTCCATCATTTATAGTCTAGAGAAACTCTGAATGCATTCTCCATCATTTATAGTCTAGAGAAACTCTGAATGCATTCTCCATCATTTATAGTCTAGAGAAACTCTGAATGCATTCTCCATCATTTATAGGCTAGAGAAACTCTGAATGCATTCTCCATCATTTATAGGCTAGAGAAACTCTGAATGCATTCTCCATCATTTATAGGCTAGAGAAACTCTGAATGCATTCTCCATCATTTATGGTCTAGAGAAACTCTGAATGCATTCTCCATCATTTATAGTCTAGAGAAACTCTGAATGCATTCTCCATCATTTATAGGCTAGAGAAACTCTGAATGCATTCTCCATCATTTATGGTCTAGAGAAACTTGATAAGAGGCTTAAACATTATCATGTCTATATTTCTTTGTTTTGATACAAGATTTATTTTTTACTTATGAAGTTATTTAGGTAAATGTTAAATAACTTTTGCTCTTGAATTTTGCTCAGAGGATTGTGGTTGTAAGTGACCTTTTAGATTGTGCCTTGAATGATATGACCAAAATGCTTTTGAGTATTGTGGTTCACTCAAACATGAAATGAAAACATGTCGCCAAGTTCCCTCAATATGTGAGAGTTTGAAATTTCCAAACATTCCAGAGAGAGGGAAGCTGTATTCACTGATAATGGCTTCATTCCATAGGCCAGTCATTTTCTACGGAAGTGTCACCCATGCTGATATTTGCTTAATACCTCCTTGTTTTGTGGGACCATGCCAACATTACTGCAACATTTCACTAACCCTTAAAAGAGGCTGTGTGTCGGTTGCAATTTTGATTATCTCAGCATGAGTTGTTCTGTTTCAGACATGCAGATGTGATGAAGAAAATAATCCAAACAGTGGCAGAAGGAGGTGGTGAACTTGGAGTCCATATGTATCCTTCATTTTAGGCGTTAATACAGTAAGGAATTCGGTAGTGATATTCTACAAGCTTTTAATGATCGACAGAAAGTTTTCAGCTGGATAAGATGCTTTTGATCATATTTAAGATTTGTTTTGACATTTATTATCTCATTATTTTTCCCAGTTGAGTGAAGCAATACTTTAAAATATATAAAGGGGACCTAAATTGAGTGTCTCCTGATATCAAATATTTCAACACAAGTTGATGAAGAAACAAATATATGAGGCTTGCTGGTGATATTTTTTCTTTATTCAGCTTAATTTGTTTTTTTTGACATCAGAAGACACTTTGGCAAGATTTTCTATTTATCATCCAAAATCATTTATCAACAGTTATCAGTAAAAGAAGACATATACATATCTAAAACACTATATGCTGCAGGCACAATCTCAGGAGTGAGTGAGCATCCTTATGCCATCATCATAATGACGTTGATCATAGCATTGACAGGTCATCATCATTGTGATGTCATAAGACTGAAAGCTTTCATCTTGGTGATATCAAATCTTTGTGATGTCATGTCATTTACTGATGATGTAATTGCATTTTGATGATTGGATTGATTTGATAGAATTAATTTTGTATATATATATTGTTTGGAGAAGAATCACTATGATTATACTAAACCCCCACTATTTTGATGACCATAAAGTTTATATATTTCAAACATAGGAGATAATGTTTCTTGTGGCTCATCAGGCTAACATAATGTATGTGATGATGGCTAAACCAAGCGTAAAATCAATAAACACATCACCTCTGCCTCTCACTACCGCAGTCACCTCTCATCTATGAACTCCTCTCGGATTTTCCTCGAGAGAAAGGCTTTACCTGATTGCGTATTGCCGTCTAGAAAATATGTATATCAATCTAGACGGGTCACTTCCATCTCAATACTTGGCATCATTAATAAAATAGCCCCGTTGTCACTAGTTAATCGTAGGTGGGAAGCATATGAACATATACAACTAAGGCAAGGTAAATCTTTTTAACATCTTATATACCGTATTCTACGTAATAAGCGCCCTGCTCCAATAAGCGCCCCCCAAAGGGTTTTGTATTATAGGTCTAATAACCGCCCATGTACCAGCGATACTAAAATAATAAATTCAACGTATTCACTTCGTTTCATGAGGAATAAAAGGGTACATTAGCGGCAATAGGTGATATTTTCTACTCAATAATGTGTAAGTTTGTTTTGAATGCCTGTATCAGTTTTCAAAGACAACCTAAACACAGTTCCACTTCAGAAGTCTTTATTTTTTTATCGTCATTTATAACACTTTAATAAGCGCCCACCCAAGTCAATGTTTTAAGCGCCCATGGCGTTTATTAGGTAGAATACGGTATATAGATTTTAATGATTTTGGTATTTAGGTGTGGAAAGAGTATTCAAATTCTGATACATGAAAGTAACTTTGGCAGCTGCTATGTGAGTGGTAACATTTTGTCAAGACAGATGGCCAAACTTAAGTAGTAACAGCACTATGAACCTTCAAAATCAGAAATCAGTAAAAAAACACATTTTCAAAAAAGATGGTCTAATAAGAAATCTTGTCATATTGACTGGAGTGACCAATACCTGACTCAAGAATCCAAAAGGTGAACCAAATTTGTATGAATACAGCTTTCTTGTCAGTTGTTGTTGTCAAATTACTGAAGAATTTTGTTTCTTTTTTTTTTTAGATTGTTTAGTAGAAAACTCATAAAAACATGCAACCATTTCTTACTGATTTCAACTATGTGCATTCATACTTTGTGACGTCAACATCAATTTATGCAAAAGTCTGGTTTTGACAGATGCAAAAGCAGACATAATACATCATTTTTTCTTTACATATTATTGGAAATAAATAACAAAAAATTTCAAACGAAGACTGATATATATTCAGCGGGTTTTTTTCTCCATATACGAGAATCTGCTGTGAAAGACTATGACAGACAAAGAAGTTAAGATAAAAATTAAATTTAAAAGAGTTCTAAATTTCCATCACAAAAACTTTTCTGGAAGGTATTAGTGTTATTTCCGTTGACTTACGAAATGTACTTGAACATTGTATGGACCCCAAGGTTTGATTTTCCTGAACTCCCTGCAGGTACCTTATGATATTTTTAAAGTTTGTTCAAGCAGTGATCCCAACAATAGAGTACGACTACACCCGGCACTTCACCATGTAGCGACGTGCTTCACCTGCAAGAATTACTGAGAGCATTCCTGTGTTCATCTCTCCAAGCTTCAAGAGTTGTCTCCCTTCAACAGACTCAACTGTTACAACTGAAGCAACAACAAGCCGACACAGCACTGTGGCAATCATCTGACTGCACGAGTTCTATGTAACTTCCACATGGCTATTGGTCCTTGAAGTGTGGTTTTAACCTAAATGTAGAACAGATGTACGTCATCTTAAGAGACAATGAAACAATCTCCCAATTGATTAGGGAACATTTTGACAACATGAACTATTTGAACAAAAGATCTTAGTAAATAACAGCTGAATAATGATAAAAACAATTGACAACATAATTTATAGATTTTTCTTTAAAATGGGTAGTTTCAATACATAACGCTGGAAAGATGCTCTCATTTATGTATATTGATAATATATTTCTTGATAAATGTCTTTTTTATCCAATTTGTCTAATTATGCATAAATATAATCTTAATGTAGTCAATCACTGCCAAATTATCCTCTTAACGATGGCTTGTGTTGGATTTGTGTGTGAACAGGTGAGATCACATCAAGGGAGTGGCAACTCATGATGATAAAGGTATATGAAACTCTCCAAACCTTCATCACTTGAGAAAACTTACATCTTCTTATGTAATTGTCACATATTTTTTTAAAGTAGGTAAGTCGATTAATAAGATAAGGAAATAAAAGTGTTGAATAAAATGATGTAATGTAATTCATGCTTAGCCACTGACAAAGGGAAGTGTACATAACTATTTATGACCCTTTTGATGAAACGTCAGATAGCAACACTCTTGTCTTCTTCTTGTCCCCGTCTGTTGCCGTCTGGACGTTGTTAAGTAACATCGCACTCGCTTACAGTGTTCCATTGCACAAACTAACAGGAATCTATTAGGTGGTTTTGAGGAACTGAAGTTTACATATGTTTAACTTATTGATGGACATGATTGTAAAATGTAATTTGGTTCCCTGGCTTATCTTTTATCTGCTATGATTCCTTCTTTGCAACACCAATATATTTGTCATTTAAGTTTAGCAGAATCATTCATGTACATACCAGGAGGTGTATAGAGAGCATTGTGATTCATTTTAATCATAATAAACCCTAATGTGAATGAAAGCTTGTTTTAGTTTTAGCTCATGGGCTTATGGCATGGCATGGTGTCCGGTCGTCTATCTGTAAACTTTGTGCATTTTGGATTTCTTAGAAAGCTGAAATCTTGTGTATAGACTCCTTGACTAGTGAGGATTATAATTTATAGGTTTAATCCTCAAGGACCACAGGGGCCATGCCCTTAAAACCTATTTTCGTCTTCTTCTCCAGAACAAAAAAGGCGTGGAAATCCGAAATCTTATGTAAAGACTCCTTGACCAGTGAATATTGAAATGTATAGCTTTGTTGACGTTGGAAAGCTGGTGGCCCATACTTAAAGTTTTTTCTCAAGAAGCACAAGGCATAGAATGAGGAAAGTTTGGGTAGAGAATCCTTAGGTCAACAGGAGCTATTCCCTTAAAACCAACTGTTCAATTATTCATTACTGTTACAACATGGTGTATTAAACTTTGTACAGCTTCACCAAAACATCTGTATAATGATTGCATTCTGGTCCCTAATACAAAAGTAGAGCAATAAAGAATTCAAAATTGAAAACAAATAGATCAAAGTATTATATGTTTGGCGGTAGATACGAAATCTATCAATGACCATCAAATAGACCATGTTATCAGTTATTAGTGGCAATAATAATGGGACATCTTATCAGTCACTAGTGATTAATAACAACAATGATCTGATGTCACAGAACAATGCTCTGTTGCAATGACACGCTCATGACGTTGGACTCTGTGAAGCATAATTAAATTATCTTTGATTTTGATACAAAACAAAACGCTTTGATCATAGAATAAATATCATCTTTGCTTGACAAAAACCATGTTTATCTCATCTTGTGAGTCAGGAAAGTTTCACATTATCACTCTTGACTGCGCCACTCATGAAAATATAAACGGTATTCCTCACACGATGAGATAAACATGGTATGTGTCAAGAAAAGACAGATATCCTCTAACACATTAATGCAGGATTGTGATTTATTCATTTCATCAGTGGTTACCCGGTACATATAACCTATCACATTCTAACCCCATATTGCATGTTCATCCGAAGAGCTGCAATCTCTCACAATAAAGTAAAGAACAGTCAGCCCAGTGAGGTTATGTTAGTGGAGGAACTTGACTGCAGCCATGTTGAAGCTGGAGTCCCTCTCTATGAAGTACTGGAGAGCGTTGAGAAGCAGGACCTTGTTCTCCTTGAACTGGGTGAAGGGCTGCAGCTCGGGTCTGTCTGGCAGGGACTGCAGGTAGTGGGCCAGCACCCCCTGGGCGTGACCCAGCACCAACACACACTGCCTGATGTCCCCCTGCGTGAACCCCATGCTCTCCAGGTACTCCACATTCGTCCTGAGTACGAGTCGCTCGGTGGTGCAGACGGCACGCACTGGTGCACTGGCCAACTTGAGGTCCATCACAGGCAGATCCAACAGGGATGCCAGGTATACCAGATTGCGGGAGTGGCCACGACTTGGTGGAATGTATTTATGCTGAACAACATTCACAAGCATCACTGCACTGATTTTGTCGATACCAGTTTCCTTGGCAATAGCCACTCCTTTCTGAAGCTTTGTAATACTGTGTCTAAGGAGGTAAAAATGGTTCAAAATATCTTTCTTTTCGATTCCTAGATTTGTCAGATAAACTAATTTCTCGATGGCAGTGTCTAAACCAATATGTGTATACTTTAAATCCTTAATGCATGAAACATTGACATCAAAGATTTTAGCTAGAATTTCATTTTGACAGATAATTTTGCTTTTTCCAGATTTCCCCAAACAAGACGCTACCTCCATAAATAAGCTTTTTCCATCAGAATGAAAATCTCTATCATATCCTTGATACAGATTTTTTATACCACAAAGAATTTTTTCATATCTTTTCCTACTTCCCTTCAAAATGATCATATTTTCCCTTATGTCCTTCGCTGTGAATCCATTCTTCAATAAAAATTGTATCCTGGATTGAAATGTTTTCAGATTTTGATCTAATCTGAAATTGACTGTTCTACTAAGGACAGACAATTCCCTGGTAGAGCATTGTAACAGCTGGCTGATTGGCACAAGTTTTTTATCAATGTCCTGAACCGCTTTAGTTTTGACATTCTCACCCAGTATTTTATTCACAGTAACACTCAAGTTGCTCTTACGTAGCTTTAGTACTTTTTTGATTACATCAATTTCTGTGAGCAAGAGAATATTTGGATCTGCCTGTATTTGATCCAAGGAACATCCAACACTTTCAAGGGTCTCGAGACGACTCTGAATGCTGTGGCGGGCTCCAATATATGCAGGCTTTCCTTTCAGAACCTTGTTCAGTTCCAAGATTATCTAAATAAAATTGAAGTCAACTTTAATTAAAACATGGACGACATGTTATCTAATCTTGACAGAATGTTTTTGATCCACTGAATTTTTCAATTGTTTACATATTTATAATTATGATTGCATAATACTGGTATATCAAAGACACTCCAAGAAATCTTTGATTGTCTTTTGCCAAATTAGCCAAATGTAATGGTCCATTTATCAAGAAGTAGTGAAGATTACTGAAAGTATGAGTTTGATGTCTCAGTGTAATTATATCATTATTCATAATATTAAAGCCTGATGCTTTGAATGTAAGATACATCTCATAATTTAGAAGTTTAAGTTGCTCTGAATGTAACATACTTCTCTTGATTTAGATGGTATTCCAGAAGGATGCTTGGTAAGCATGTACCCTTCATGCTCCCTTTCGGTGAAGGGATCATCACTATTGCAATCATTCCAGCCAGATTTGTTAGAGCAACTGCGTAACTGGTTTAAATGGAGCTTGTCACTTTCCAAAGTAGTCCTCCAGCAGGCGGAAGAGTAAATGGTGAGAAGTCGGCCTTGTACAACAAATCTGGCTGCCATATTCTGTAAGGATAATGAAACTCTTGTTAACTTGTAACTCATATTGTTGACAGTCAACATAAAAATAATCGTTGTAACTTATAAGGCTATGGGGTGCCAAACTGGACTTTAATCGCTATTTAGTAAGCTTACTAAATCGAATTAGTAAGCTTACTGAAACGACTAGTAAGCTTACTAATTCGGGCAGATATTTAGTAAGCTTACTAATTCGATTTAGTAAGCTTACTAATTTGAATTAGTAAGCTTACTAAATAGATTTGAATTAGTAAGCTTACTTATTCATTTAGTAAGCTTACTAAATGAATTGGTAAGCTTACTAATTCAAAACGATTTAGTAAGCTTACTAATTCATTTAGTATGATTACTAATTCGGTCCATTTAGTAAGCTTACTAATTCATTTAATAAGCTTACTAAATCGGCCGAATTAGTAAGCTTACTAAATGCTTTTGAAAATATGTATCTAAGTTTGAAATAATGATTTCTCCCCACCACGTGGTAAAATGTCGGGAATATTTTCACAAAAACAAACGGCACGTACAGTAGCTTTTGACAAATATAGATTCAAATATTTTGTGCGTATATGGTTCTTAAATGTATTTTTATGCCCCCGAATCGGAGATTCCGGGGGTATATTGTTTTTCACCTGTCCGTCTGTCCGTCCGTCCCTCTGTCCGCAAAAACTTTAACCTTGGTCATAACTTTTGATTGGTCAGAGCTAGGTCTTTGATACTTGACATATGGATCCCTTGTGATGAGACCTTTCAGATGACACCATGACATTTGACCTTGTGACCTTGACCTTGACAGAGCGAGCAGGATGCATCCGGGGGCATTCGTGTTTCACAAACACATCTTGTTATATATATTTCATCGTGGATCGCCTCTCTCATCATAGAGCAGAAAGTATCAGTAACACATTACATTTGCCGGCGCCCGTGTCACTAGGTTAAGTTCGAGTTATCTCCCTTTGAAAAAGATAGCAATATTGTCTATCGGTGTTTGTCAATGGTTTCACAAAGGGATTTGATTTCAAAAGTTAACTTTGTATGATTTTTTTGGTTTAAAGATGACATATGAATTTAATGGAGGTATGATATTTCATTAAAAACAGTTGTTTGAGTGTCTGAACGAAAATAGGACAACTATCCTATTCCTACTCTTCAGACGGTTCATGCTCGCAATTTTGAGAGTTCGCTCGTTTCACATTTTAAAAAAAGTAAAATCTTTCCTTGGTTATGGTAAATTAAATTGCTTCTTCACGGTTTAATATCCAAAAAGTACAATACTTTCTTTTGTTCTAGGGAGCAGTCATTGATTTACATTTCCACAACACGGACGTGATTTAGTAAGCTTACTAAATCATCAAATAAGAAGTGAATTAGTAAGCTTACTAAATGAATTAGTAAGCTTACTTATTCATTTAGTAAGCTTACTAAATCGTTTACATTTAGTAAGCTTACTAATTCATTTAGTAAGCTTACTAAATAGCGATTAAAGTCCCGTTTGACACACCATATAAGGCTTTCTTTCTACCCAACCCTATTTTTCTTGACCCTCCCTTGGTGGTTGTAGACTATATTTTTGCTGACCCCCAACCATTGTATTAATGACCGGTCCCTGTATGGGAGCTGTGTGAGGCTGTGAGCTGCAACTTACTTGGAGAAAGACTACAGTAGAGCTGCACGAGTGAGTTTAAGCTCAGTTTGGAGTCATACAATTTCGAAATGAAAGAATCCTCCATGGCTAAACAAGAATGGCATCATTGCAACAAAACTCCAAAAGAATAATGAGGCAAACTGTCGACCCGTCTTCGTTCCGGAAATTACATCAAGGCGGTGCTTGATTGCTAACTCAGCGTACGCCGCAGAAAGTGACAAAAGCGGAAGTAAATGATTTACAAAGGCCAGCGTACCACTTTTCTATGAGCCCGGCGTCAAATCAAAACGGCGGAAGTTAGGCCTATTTGACTGAAACGTTTATATGGACAGATATTTTTTTTGTCGATCACAAAAGAATTTACATATCGAATTGACCAATCAGAACTCAGCTTACCAAGCCACAATAAATGGCCGGTCCCTTATCATCTGTCGCAAGCAGCAAGAGTTAAGATAAGAGATAAGATAAGATAACACTTTATTACCCAAAAGGGAATTCTTCTTGAATCAAATAGAGCTCATGGCATGAAATACATATGGACATTTATATAATAAGTTAAATATTAATAAAAAGTCTATTTACATAAAATACACACACACACACACATTCACATAAATACACGTAATTTGAGGCCTTCAGGAATATAATGAGCACAGTCAATGTTTATCTGACATTTTGTTGAGAAGTGAAATACTTGAAGGTACGAATGGCTTCTTAGTTCTGTTAGATCTGTGGAAATGCATATTAAACCGTTTACCGGATGGCACAAGTGAATATTCTGAGTGCAGGACATGTGATGGATCTGAAATAATCTTTCGAGCGTGTGATAATACTTTGAGCTGTTTGAGTGGCATTCTAGAAGTTGATGGTATAAGGAAGACAAGAGTGATTCTATGGATGAACAACTTCTTTATTGGATGGTGGCGACGTTTCGGTATAGATTCTTATACCGTTATCAAGCATATGGTGAAAATGAGTAATACAGCAATTTATACAGTTTGGTATGATAATGAGAAAACAATAACAGTAACAACAGGATAAGGTAACAATACATCAAAGGATAATTTACATGAAGTTAAGAAAACATAGGATGAGTGGGATACCAGTTTGTGAGTGAGTTAATTAGGCAGATTAGCGAAGCCAGTTGAGTTGATTGGATTAATTATGGGCGGATTAAATGGTTGAAAGCTGATGGGATGTAATAGCCTTGATCTCTGTTCATAGATGGCCGGAAACGGGAAATTTGTAAAGCTTCGGCTAAACGACGTTGAGTGTAATCATGTTTGTTGGTTGTGAGTGTTTTGACAGTGTCCCAGTTGATGTTGTGTTGTGGGAATTTGGTGATGTGTTCTGAAATAGCTGATTTTGCGTCTGCTTTGATGGTGGATGTCTTATGTTCTTTGATGCGAATGTTGAGTGGCCTTGATGTTTCTCCGATGTAGTTGCTGCCGCAGTCGCAGCTGATGTTGTAGACCACTCCTTTAGGCTGCTGTTGTTTTGTTGCATGTTTTCTACCGTTAGCCCTAATGGTGGTTTTGAGAGGAGTGGCCGTGGAGAAGTAGGTGTCTATACCAGCTTTCTGCTTGAGTAGACGACTAATGTGATGCGATGTTTTGCCAATGTAGGGGAGTGAGATGCGAATGGGGACAGGGGCAGGCTTGGTACGTACGTTTGTTTGTCGGACATAACATGAGTTACCTCCCTTGATTTCAAGGGGCGTGGTTATCTCTCGTCTGGCGATAGGTTAATTGTAACCCCATAACAATTGATCTGATTTAGAAGATACATAGTTGCGTTTGTAAAATTTCCGGGATTCATTGTTATTCAACACCCGCAAATTTAGTTTAAAACCGACGGCGCTAGTCGAAAAAGGTCTTGACTCGAGAGTTTTTTGGCGACGTCATACCATTGTTGATCGTTACTTAGCGACGGCAATGACGTCGCGTTGATTGTAGAAGTGACGTCGAACCATTGTACACATGACGTCATCCCCTCTGTGATATTTTCATTCATTTGAAAAAGTGATATCACACTCAATCAACACTTTTCTAGAACTGAGAAATTTCAGTCTCTCACCGCTTGGTTTATAATAAATAAGCATTTTAACAGCGAACTCTATTTTTGCGTAGGAAACTCTGAGTTGAAAGGATCTAACGATTGATCCATTATTGTTATAGGTGTTCGCAGCTATAAAGAAGAAGGAATTCCCAGTGTTATAGACATTAAAATAGTGTTCTTATATAGAGGATATCTTTTGTTTTGAGTGTGATATCAGTTATCTCTCATCGAGTGACGGGGTAGAGCCAGTGCGCCACGAGTGAAAATATAGGCTTTACCCCGTCACGAGATGAGAGATAAGTGATATCACACTCAAAACAAAAGATATTCTGTTTATTATATGCCTCTGTGATCGAAAATGTGGTAATTTATGTCCAAAAGGCTTTGACTCAGAGTTTTCTGGCGACGTCATACCATTGTTGATCGTAACTTAGCGACGGCGATGACGTCGCGTTGATTGTAAAAGTGACGTCAAACCATTGTACACATGAAGTCATCCCCTCTGTGATATTTTCACTAACTTGAAAAAGTGATAGGCCCTATCACACTCAGTGGCGAGAACACTTTTCTAAAACTGAGAAAACTCAGTCTCTCACCGCGTAGCATATTATAATAAATTGCAAACCAGTAGTACTCATAACGATGAGATCTTATCGTTTTCACTGTGAAATTTAAAAGAGAAAAACAGTTATATAATTCATTAACCAACAGGAACAAACCCGACTGAACAAATATCTTAAACTCGCCAAGACCATTGTGACGTTGACGCGATCATTATGCCGTCAAAACCGTTGGCCTTTGTGACGTCGTGAACGGCATTCGAAAGAAACCGGCCGCATGACAAGGCGGCAAATTAGGAGAAACTTAGCCAATTAAGAAGGTTTAGTTACATAAAACTAAAACAAATTGAAAAGGATTTTTGGCAACTACGGGAATGCGCAAGTGAGAAAATGACAACAACAACAGTAAAATGTGAATCGGGCACGAATATTGGGAGAATCAGAACATTTTAATGTTGAGGCGGACCAAATAATGTATCCTTTCGCGGTGATTCGCCTCAGCCAATTTGAGGGTGTTCATTGCCATTTTACACTGGAAAAGCCCTCAAATCAACCAATCAGAAACGAGTATTTACCGAAGTCATGTTACAATGTTCAATTTGATCGTCAGCGACGTTCTCACAAGTAATCAACCATTTATTGGCCTGTATTTCAAGTTGCTGCAGTGTAGCCGAAAATTTGGCAATGGCGATTTCAATAGTTCCTTGTTTAGCTATCCGACAGCTCTATTTCGCTCAAGAAGCGATATCTTCTCTCAGTGTTGGGTGTTAAATAGAGATTATTACCTTAGGAAGTATGTCATATGACATTTACGAAACGAGTTTGAATTTACCCGATCGAAAGCGAGGGTTATACAATAAGTTGCACGAGTTTCGTTGAAGTCAAATGACACACATGCGAGGAAAATTATTTCTTTATAACCGATTCTATTGAATTTTAGTCTCCTGGAAATATACAGAAAAAGTCCTGACAGACCACTTAAACTTCATATTTTGAAGGAGATACTTTATCTACCTCAAACGATTGGGTCATACCCACAGGAACCCGATATTGTAAATAAAATGTAGGTAAAACGTGGGTAAGAAAGACCCGTCCCCTCTATAAACTATTTATAGAGGGGACGGGTCTTTCTTACCCACGTTTTACCTACATTTTATTTACAATATCGGGTTCCTGTGGTCATACCCCGTAAACACACGACAATAAAGGTCATACCCCGTAAACACACGACAATAAAAAATGTTAAATAACTTTTTAATTGTTTTAATCTCAGTAAACAGCAGAATACCATCTCTGAACATTGCCAGTCGGGTGTATCAATGCACCGTGAAGCGGCCTAAAAATCAGAGGACCTGCAATCCAAAATTGATCACGTTTGATTATCCAGTGAACCAATCAGAATCTAGTATTCATCACATCCATGGTAGAATAATGAATATAATGGATACTTGTCCTTTCTTGACTAATACCATCTTTATCTCATCTGGTGAGGAAGAAAGTTTATATTTTCACGAGTGATAATATACAACTTTTCTGCCTCACGAGATGATATTTGTCCAGAAAAGACAAATTTTCTTTTTTATGATTTTATCGTTGTATTTCTATCAAAATTGAAACGCATTTACGTTATGTCGACTCCGAAACAACAATATGTCGTCATAATGTGATGAATGTGTTAAGATTATACGATCCTTGGTCAATAGTGAGTCATAATTTGCGAAATTGCATGCTTATTACTTTTTACTAGACTGCTTTATGAATTGTGAAAAAGTCATTATTTCTTTCAGTTTAGAACACAAAGCTACGAATTCTTTTTTCTCACGCTCACGCAATTTTCTATTTATTTTATGATTTTAATCGTTGTATTTCTGAAAAGAATTTAAGTGCATTTAAGTTGAGTCGGCTCAAAAGAGAGCCTGTCGCCTAAGCAACAACATGACGTCATGAGCGTGTCATTGCGTCAGAGCATTGTTCGATGACATCAGGTCATTGTTGTTATCAGTCACACGTTCCATTGTTATTATCCCCAGTGACTGACAACACGGTTAATTTTCATTGATATCATCATTTATTATATGATTGGCGGTGAAATACCGACATCTATCAATGAAAATGCCAATCTAAATAAATTTAGATCAACAGGTTTTATATTTGGTCATACATGTTGATCTAAGATTGGCCCGTAAGGCGGGTCATCCCAGTGACCTCTGAAATCAGCCGCTCGGCCAATCAGAAAAGATGCCCTATCTGGCTGGAAGTTAAAACAACTCAGCAGCACATCTTTTGAAATGGATGATGTTCGGAGTTCTGTCATTTGGAGCGGAGTAGAGCGATGAATTATCCGATTGCTTGGATGTATTAATAGATTATATTTTTTCTTTTTAAAATGATTTAGCGTATTTGCTAGTTGTCAATGACAAATGATGATTGCACATCGCACAGATACTAACGTGACGAATAATAATCATAAAGTTATAGCATGATAAATGTCAATATTTACGAAAATCCTCATGCAAGGGGAGGTAACTCCTTTTGATCAAACTCGTTTGTACTAATTTCTTTCATTTCCATCCAAATAATTAAAAAAAAATTGAGTTTTTGTCAATCATAAAACTAAATATATTTCATACAACCAAAATAAAATCAACCTACCGATATTTTTCTTATCAGTATCAAAAACAAGATTTATTTTTCTCAAGGCACACTATTATTGAGAACAGCCATAAGCTATTATATGTTTCTTCCGTTCACACCTTGAATGAGCGACTATGAACTGTTTGTGACGTCGAATTTGATTGATCAAATCGCGAATTCCTTATTTGCATACGAAATGTCACCTGGACGACCTCTCACACTGGTCAATGTGAGATCAACAGTATGACAAAATAAAAAATCTGTTGATCTAAATTTATTTAGATTGTGAAAATGCGTTCTATCATCTTCCAGTAACAAAGAGGGCGAGTCTATCTCACTTGGGGGCAAGAGTTGCTTCCCTTCGGCTAAGTTGCAATGGCAGCTTGCGTTACAACATAAACCTGTAAACGGAGATCTAAAATAGAAGATAGGCTGTGCAGTCTCTTATCCAAACTAAACAAGCCCAAAGTAAAGAACACTGAAGAACGGTAAATGAAGTGTTTACACATGAATCTTAAACTGCCTTTGGTACCTGTGAGATACATATGGCTAAAGAACCATACAGTTTTGTTGATTTTTCTAAAATTAATCTCTATGCATTGTATAATTTATATTTTCATGTCTCTCCCCGTTACCAAAGGCGTTCAAAATATTATCGCTTGTGACGTCTTCGGAATTTTAAAAGAAGTTCCGACCTTGACCTTTGAAATTTGCATCTATACCCCAACCGATATCGCAAATATTTGTTGGCTTTATTATACCGAGAAGACTATCCATTGTATGATAAATTGGATTATTTTTATTTATGTTTTGAAAACAAGAAAAGCCTTTAAAAAGGCATGCTTGGTGCCACATAGGCAGATGAAGGAGATTGTGATTTGTCGAACAATTCGGGGGATAAGTGAAATATACAACACTGGATAACAGCAATAATATTAACACAAGTATTACTCAAAGTTAACTTCACAAAATTAATTTCTATCAACACGAATTGCTGAAAGTTATGAATATTTTTTACATTCATTAACGATTGTTGGTATATTTCATATCAAAATACACGAGGGTGACAATCTATTTATCATCCAAAATCACTCTTTTTGACATCTCAGAGAAAATATGTAAATCTCTGAACACAACAACACTAGATTTTCAAGACAGTGATGTCATTGCATAGTGAGGTCACTATGTTTATGATGTTGTGGCATTGTGATGTAGTTACTTGAAGTAAAAGCACTGTGTTGCCATGTAGCGTTGACAATGACAGGAAATTGTGAAAAACATACTGCAAAACGATATCTCCTTGTCATGCTGGTTAATTATTAACAGTAAGTAGATAATAAAGAAAATACTTTCCGATGATCTGACGGGAATTCAACCCAGGTCCGCTGAGCTAACGTTTGGAACCAGCGATGTAGGTCATATTCTAAATATAGCATGAGTCAATTTCAGTACTCTGATAATAAACTGAATGCCAAAAGAAACTTTGCACCATTTTGTAATGATTCTGATTGAAGAATGAAAAACGATAGAAATTTAAAACAAAGTACCTCTTATTACTCAATCATTTGTGTAAACAACCAGCGAATCCAAATTAAAGGCTGGAAACCCAGTTTTGCACTTATTTGATCTGAAGTGGGCAGGGGTCAAAATTTTGGTTGTTCAGACGTTCGTTGAAATGATGTTTTCGCAATAATTTCGTTAAAGTACTAAAATGTGCTACTTTAGTACCAGGTTTGAGCAGCCCGAGTGTTATAACTTCCAAATCTGCCATGATTAACAAAAAGGGTCAAACGTTAAATTACGTCTGCTGTCAGCAGGTTCAACTTTACATTTTGTCTGCATCGAAGCTTTTCCACTAATGGGAATGTGTGGACACAAGTCTAACTTGACAATTGACACATCTTTGAGCCGTACAAATGGTAACCAGCTTTAAGAGCTCAACAATCGCAATTAAATCTCGTTTTTGCATGCCCCTTCTGACGTTATAATTTTTTTTATAAAATTGCCATGTTTCGATGTTTAGTGACCAATATCTATCATCTTAGCAGTCGACGAGCTCTGATTAGATCTGTCCAAGTTTATAAAGTCCACGAGAACATAACAACATGCCGACCTTTGATGTTTGCTATCTCTGACGTCACTAAGAGAAAACGTTGGCGGTGGTCTAACGTCACAGATATCGGCTCTCATGCAGTGAAAAAACAACTGTTTATTGTGTTTCAGGGTTGTCAGCAATCCTCATAACCTTTCAGTATAGCAGGATCAAGTTACCATTAGAAATGAAGGAACACTACCGATTCTTGTAAAAAAGGCTGTTTTTTATCAATTTTGTCAATTTTCGAAGGGGATTTGCGATATTTTTGCTATACCGTTTACTGCTTTTTAGGTGTTTTTTTCACTATTGGAGTGACAAACATTCATTATGGACAGTTATAAAACTTTTTCGTCACGTGACTCAGTTCCAGCAGAAACGTCACGTGATTATGACATTTTTGCCATTTCTACAAAAATGTATGAATATTGCTCAATTAAAAGTTTTAAATTTGAAAGTGTGGGTTTCAACTATGTCATTGCCAACTAAAATGAAAATTTAGATATGAAATCGTTTTCAAAATTTCAGTTTTAAAATTGCAAAGTTTCTTTTGGTATTCAGTGTAAATACATGTTTTCAACGTAAACATTTAGTGACATCGTTAAGTATGACTTGTCACGTGGTCGTAAGTGATCTACCTATTAGTAAACATAAGTCTTATTTCGATGTCACCATCGTACTATACACAAACATTACTTTTAATTCGCCAGGCGAGCCCAGCGTGAAATTTAATCGCGTGGGTTATAAAAAAGTGGATTCTGCGATTATTGAATGCGAAATAATAATGAATGCTTTATCTGGAACAAATGCAGACTCTTCTTCAAATGAAGATGTTTTTGATTGAGTCTGTTAACATTTATCAGCATTTTTAATAGAAAACATTGTTTCTCTTTTAATATAACATTTAAAGCGAAATCATATTCCACAGTTTAATGTGCCAAATATTTTGTATTACCCACATTGTTACGTAATGCATTTTTTGCTACAGCTCTGTTCATTGGTCTTTTGATTTGGATACAACACATGTGATTGGCGCGGCTTCCCTTTGAAAATATCAAGAGTTATATAGAGAGAATTCAGAAAAGTTTTAGAAAAATCAAATCATAATGCTTGGTGCCCTTTCGGACACCAAGCAATAAGATAATATCGCACACATGTAAGTTCCAGATGCGAAATTTGCCTCCTATTTTAAGATGTAGCAGCCCCCGAGGGTATATTATTAGTTACACGGCGTTTTGACAGGGTGTACGGGACTGTAAGACCCTTGTACATTCTGTATTTTCCTGAGGCGGAGCCGAAGGAAATGCAGAATGTACAAGGGTCTTACAGTCCCGTACACCCTGTCAAAACGCCGTGTAACGAATTTATTACCCTTAAGATCTCTTATTTCAACCCAGTTTACTCATTTTCGACCAAAATAAGTCATAACTAGACTGCGGTCCAAGCTCAGCACAGTGTGAACATCAATAGTCGCGGTACGGAGCTAACGGCAGTTATATAAAGGGAGATAACTCTGTGACTAACAATATATGAATAGGCCATTTTCCGCTTCGCGAGATCCCGTTCATGGACGGCTGCCATAGCGTGGCAACCGTTGCTAGTCACGTGACATGGGACACGCTACGGCATCATATATGCTATGTAGATCGGACTCGCGGAAGTAAAAATGACGTTTTTTGGCGATATTCAGTATTATCGAACACATTTGCTGTTTGAATGCTAACTATTTTCGAACTCACGAAGTAACAAATAGTGTTTCTGACAGTTATTGGCAAATCTAGTGTGCAAAAAGTATTTTTAGAAGAGCAAATCGGGCCGGTCATTTTCATATCTTCGAATATTAAAATAAAGGAATAGGCCTACTCTTCTGAAAATAGATTTATAGAATAGGGCGACAGGCAAAAATATGTTCATCTCTTTGAAAGATACCAATCTACCATTATGTAGTCATTATAAATATATGTAAAAAGATATTCAAAATAATTTATAAAGTTTGAAAACTTCGTATACATGTCAATCTAAACGCATGGTAGCCTACACTTATTAATTTATTTTTAGGGGCCCGGGGTTTATTCCTTATTTATCTTTATTTCATAGCTGATAATGAATCCTTCTTGTCAATGAAGATTTTCCTCTTTTCTCATCCATCGGATATTATGACACATTTCCATTTTCCGATAAGTAAGCCGGTTTGAATTTTTTAAATTAATTTTACCTGTAAAAAGTCTTTTTTTAATTTTACATTTTGCTTATTATGGAAAACTGAGGGCTATTTTATCATCACTTGTAGGCGTTGGGCCCGGTTGGGACGGAATAATATAAGCTTTTAATAGTATATTTTGACACAACAATTTTTTTTATTCTTGGCTATTAATAGTTTTCCAAAATAATAATTACGCGACAATTTTCTTTAAAAAAATGTATGTTGTTACTAAATGTGTAAGTCAAGATAGCAACGAAAAACCCGCAAGTTGTAGACTACAGGTGAATATATTGTCATGATCATGTATTGAACTAGATTGCAAATTAAAGCCATATGTGCGGCTTTATTTGTTGAAAAGAATTGAGTTCATTTCATTTTTAGATTACCTTCAGTCGACACCTTTAAAACCGCCACATTGCAACATAATAATTGTAATTGATGCATTTAGCATTTTAGGACAATAAACATAATGGAAACTTAATCATAGCAGACCGGTAAACGTAAAGGAGTGAAATGTTTAGTAGATAACGTGTCATGCATCGTGTATAACATGATGTAATTACATATTAATATACCGAGGAGGAAAAGAATTACGCTCGTTCTCAGGAGGCCGCCCTCGAAGAGACACGATGTAAACAAAAAATCAGTAATATATTGGTATAGATAAAAACGATATCACAAAAATACACGTGAACGATCTTACTATTGAAATTAAGATACTTGAAGAATGCGACTTACCTTTAAATATTTCCCGAAAACTGCTATTCCGACTATCGCTTAATATTGTTATACGATCCGGCTTTGTTTATTCATTCATATAGAATCATACAAAACGTTTATTCATAAAACATAGGACTCTTAAACAATGCATCCCATCGCAAACATTATTTTTTGTCTCCAATGTTGAAAATATTTACATTGCATTTTTAATACAAAACAAGATTCAGTACCATATTTTCATCAAAATTACACATCTTCTTATATTTCACAAATGTTAATCGATTTGTTATCGTATTGCAAAAAAAATCTTTCCCCATTTAGATTTTAACATTTTTATGCGTGAATTGTTTAAAGTTATCAATATGAAAAGTGTAAATGGAAAATATATTTATTGGTTTCACGTGTGTCCTAACCTAGAACTTACATTAATGATAAGAAGATGAAGATGATAAAGCTTTCTCACACAAATAAGAAGAGTGAATAAAACGTTTACAATTGATAGAACAGAGTTGAATAATACTAGAATCTTCAGTCAGTGGCCAAAAGTCTGTTATTTCGCACTGATGTATTTCCCAAAGACTAGACTAGATATAAGTCTACCCAAAGACTTGCATGTTAATTTGCAATTGCGAGAATAATTTTAGTTAATTAAACGTGTGTTGATTCAATGCGAAATCTCTACCAGCATGTTGGAAATAATCAGGGCTACAATGTCATAATTTTCATTCAATTACCTGATAATTATCAAGAAATATACATGTCATTTAATAACACGAATGAAACATGCCGATTATGGCCGTCAATGGGACAAGTAAATCACAAGTTGTACATGTCATGATTAACTTGGTGTCATTAAATAACTAATCAACGTACTGTGAGATTAAAGGCAATTTCGTGAATGTATAGCCGAGATGATTTCAAAGGTTTATTCAAAATATCACAACGAATGGACTTTTATTTAATTCACGAAAATTATTCTTGTAATTGATAATCAACGTGTAAGTTTATGAGAAATTACGTTGGTGCGAACAGACTTTTGGCCGCTGATAATTTTTTTGTGCGGTGTACATTGAATAATGACAGGAAAGTTTGAAATCGGGAATTTGTATCGAAAACCGGACAATGCCGAGCGTTAATAAGTCAAACGTATTTTTTGAAACTTATGTAAAGCAATCAGAATGACAGTTCGAGTTGATAATTTTTGATTGGTTATATAACATGTATTCGTGTAAATTTTAAGTTTTGAAATTGGCTTCAACGCATATATTTTACTGTTTCAAGATCATTATTTTCTTTTTAATCTGAGGTAAAACCTAACAAAGTGTTTTTTGGGTTTGTTAATTTTTTTGTGTATGTTTATGCTATATTTTATCGTGTTGCTTACATCATATTATTCTATTAAAATGCACGGACAATAATTTGTCTTTATATGCACATTTCTATCTCTACATATGTGTTTAGTTATGCATTTAATTTTTTGAGAAAAGTAAAAAGGTTGCGAAAAAGAGCAGACAGTATAAGTGTATTAAGTTTTGTGTAAATTTACATGTAATGATGACCCATTACCATGATCACGATAAATTAGACTCAAAGTCACCAGTGGCAGTGTAAGAAGGGGCGTGAATTCTTTTTCTGATCGAGATTTTTATTTTGGGAATCGTAAAGTAATCACTTTAAACATGGATTACTTGTGTACAAGTCGAAAATTGCATTTACATCTATCGCAGGCACATCTTTCACGCCCGGTTTGAAAGCCTGAAACCATTGCGTTAAGCCGGCATTCGCCATTTTGTCCCAAAGCGTGTCCCATGTCACGTGATTTGATCATGTGACAAGCCATCCATATCCCGCAGCAAGGCGAGACGGAAAATCCAGTATTAAAAATGTTGTTAAATGAAATAATTAAAGAGAAACATGAGTTAATATTGAATGAATGTAATAACACAATGGTAATTAACAATGACATAACATTAAAATCTCTCAATTGATGTTGGTCATTGTAAATTTTGATTCTGAAATTGTCAGTCGAGCGGCCGTTTTACTTCCGCATTCCATCTGAGGTCAAGGTCATCCGTATGACCCGTTTGGTATGTCACGTGACAAATTTGACGGGGTGTACACTTCGTACACCCTGCCAAATCCGACTACACGGGTATGTATGCTTTAGCTATTGACCAATCAGAATTCGAGAAATTTATCTTAAGGGTAAAATGACATAACTTTTCGTCTATACTTTCATCAGTACCTACCATTTTACAGTCCGAAATATGTTTTCTCAAAAGTACCTGTAAACTGAATTATTTAGCAAAATCCTACACCCAATGCACAGAAACAAACTTATCTCTCGCAGAGTAACTCGTTCACTTCCGTTGTATAACAAATTCCAGGCGTACACGTTCCCACGGCGTGATTATGCACGGCCGAGATTAACACGCTTCTATTACGTCACAAAACGGAAGATGCAATATCGAGAGCTGCCGACCTTTTTGCATATCGGCCGGTCGGTGTACAAAATGTCAGCGCAGGATTACAATTATGACGTAAAACCATGTCGACTTGTGTTTACCGGTAAAATTAATCATTCTAATGAAGTAAATTGACGTAAAATTGGGTTTTGAAATCCTTAATGTTTGTAGGTCTGACTTTTTCTAAGTCTCCTTTAATGGCTTACCCGGGTACTTTCAATTATAACCCCTACTATCAGGTCTTCCTTTCAAAAGTAAAGATCATACGGGGTTATGTGGTTATCGTCGGAAGTAAAACCTCTTAAGAGGTCATTCATAGAAAAGAAGATAGAATCTGACCTAGGTTTATAAAATCTTGAGACGTTTGAATCGAAGAGGAGGAGAGATATATTTACAAGTATACAACATCAACCGTGCCACATTCTGCAGCTGGTGCCTTTGCCCCTTCAATTCCAATGCAATGTTGCCTTACACTGATTGTACATAAACAAATTTAGTTTCAGATATAATAATAATAATAATGTGCATACTTATATTGCGCCTTTTCCACGTCCTAAGACATGCTCAAAGCGCTACATTATTACCCCGAAGGAGTGTACTTTCACAGCTGCTACTAAGCGCTAATCACGACCATGTAGGTCAGTACATCCAATTTTCAGGTACCCATTTTAACAACTGGGTGGACTGAGTGCAATGTGGATGAAGTGCCTTGCCCAGGGACACAACACAGGATGAGACCCAAGTCACACATTTTTGGTGTCTCCACCGGGATTCGAACCCGGGTCTCCGGCGTGAGAGGCCAGCATGCTAACCACTACACCACTGTGCTCCACATATATATTGTGATATTGTGATTACACAACTTTTAGTCTACGGAAATCACATAATTACCAATTATTTTATAGATTTTATTCTTTTGCATATCATACATGCAGGAGTAAAGATAAATTCGATTCTCAGACACGATTTACATAGTGTGTAAAATACATATAATTTACATTTACATTTGCAATTTAAAATATATTTTTGCAATGATGTCATAAGGCCTAGTTGGGAAAAACTTAGTTATTTGAACATATGTAAGAATAACGTACATAAGTCAAGTCATAAATAAATAAACGCCAAAAACCATTATATTTCTATTTCCGTGAATAATTTAGTGCTATAATACTCATGTATGTAATAGCGTTCTCATGACACTTTTACATACCCCAAATATATTAACATACATAAGTGAATTTACACATATACGTATTTCCGTGCATGAGAAAAGGACTTTAGTCGATTAATCATTTTTCTCGTCGTGAAAAGGTAAGCGGCAATTATTTTTTAGTTTAAGGGGAGGTTAATTTTTTTATAAATAGCATATAAGAATAAAAAAAAAAAGAGTTACTCAAGATTGTATATGCAAAATTTGAATATTGCCTCTATTTCGTTGTTGCGGTATGTAGCACAAAATAATTCGATTTGGTCTTTAAGATAAATATTACTATACCAGAAGAAAGTCATTTCAAGGAAACGGTATAAATAACATTAGTTTTTGCCCCCCGCCGCAACGCGGAACGGGGGACATTGTATTCAGCGGCGTCCGTCCGTCCGTTCGTCCGGATCCTTGTTAACGCGATATCTCAAGAACCGTTTCACCAAAAGTCTTCAAATTTGGTCACAGCCTCACTTTGGGGATTACGCAGTCACCAGTCACTTTTGGTGACCTTGATCTTATTTTCAAGGTCACAGCGGCACTTTGACCATTCTTGAAACTCTTGTTAACGCGATATCTCAAGAACCTTTGCACCCAAAGACTTCAAATTAGGTCACAGTCTAACTTGGGGGATTACGCAGACACCAGTCACTTTGGGTGACCTTGACCTTAATTTCTAGGTCACTTTGGATTACCTTGACCTTATTTTCAAGGTCACAATGGCACTTTGAGCATTTTTGAAACTCTTGTTAACGCCATATCTCTTGCACTTCTTGTCAATGAGAATATAGCATTTGCTTATTGTGACAGTTCTATCGTAATATCCAAGCGGCGGGGGACATTACCACATTACTGGCAAACACTTGTTTAGATTTGATTTCGATTTACATATGCAGAATTAAATATCGTTTTGTTGCCGTAATTTTGGCCTAATGTCGGATTGTATCATTCAATCGTATATGTGACAGGTTTGATTAAGACAGTTACCAAAATGGCTGCTTTAATCATTTAACCACATTTATTTGTCTATGTAGAATGATAACACAGGATTTTGCAAACATAAACATGTTTGTGATTACGACATGCGGTATGCTTTGCTATAGCATTTCATGACTTTATTCGGAAACATGGCATTTCCAAGCATTGGCGAATACACATGTACATAAACGATTACCTAAATGCTTATCAATGTAATTATTTTTATCATCTGTGTAAGTCGTATATTTTATATGTTTCTTTATGTTTTCCGAGCAATTGTTTGCCACTTTTAAACTTGCTTGATATGAATGTCCCATTGAGCCAAATCAATCAGTGTCCGAACCAACACAGGCGATACTGAACCATGGTCATTTTCATATAGAAAAAAAAACCCGATATTCATTTCAAAATTTACTTTTGAATTACCAATATTCGTAGCAGTTTTATTTTGAGCTTTTTTTCTTTTAACATGAATACAATCTGATATTGTGACGCTTCCTTCATTACTTGAAAGAAATGTTAATCTTTCAAAGAAATGAAAATTAAAACATTAAGATAACACAATAATCATTGAAAGTGACCTAGGTTCAGGCCACTTCGTGTGCTTTCCGATTTTGAAATTATTTGCCCCACATATTTTCTATGATACATTTCACGAATGCAATTCGTTACTTATATCGATAGAAATGTATCACTGGGTGTAATGTGTACGCGAGGACGTTCGCTGTTACTGATTTGTCACGTGACTTTTAATGCGAGGAGCGTGACATTCAGGCACATATTTTTGTCAATTTTATACGATTACAAGCCTTTTATGAATAAATATGAACTTTTAACTATCGTTTACTTCATGGGTAGATATCTATGAAAGAACCTATGAATGCAAATAGAAGATGAATTTCATTGATTTTTTGCAAACTAACATATTAGTAACTGCCTGTCAATAAATGTCGTCGAAATTTCTACGATCTCTGTGCATTTTGCCTACATTAATAGTATTTAAAGTCCACTTTATCAAAAATGTGTATGATGTATACTTGCTTTGATAATAACTGCAAGCCATGGCGAAATTTCATGATATGGCATGGTGTGAATGTTTAATAATCCGTTGTCAAAATGATATCATGTATTTTCATTGCTCAACTTTTCCGGTGTACGGGATGTTACCGATCATGTTTTATACGGGATACGGATTGTGCTGATCGAGGATACGAATTGTGCCTGATTGAATTTACTATATTTTCTTAATAATTCTAAACAAATTGGTTTTGAAAAACAAACTTTACTACTAAAATGTCTATTAAGTTATAGTCTATCATTTTAGACACATGCAATCCGTCTAACAGTATCAAAAACACCGTTTTATCTGTAACTTTATTAATTTGCATATATCTACAGAAAGCATGAATGTTGCACTGCGCCCAGGTAGCCGAAAGAGACATCTACGATATTAATGACCCTCTACATTCATAAGCTCCTTAAACATACAAAGGAGGCTATTTATATTAGAATTAATCATTCAGATCATCAGGAAAAAAAGGAAGACAGGGCCGTCAATCCAATCCAAAGCAGATATCTTTTTCAACAAGTTTGTGTCTACTAGCAAATTTTATGTTTAAATTGTTATTAAAGTACTCCCTGTAATTGAAATACAATGCTTTTAAAAATGGAGTAAGAATGCTAAATATTCATGTTCATTCGTGTTTTCCAGCTTTCCGTCTCTTGAAACTAGATATTCTCAAGACGTGAATTACTCATTCCCTCCCCACAGAGGCAGCTCAAGCATACCCGAGTTAGCCTCTGTTCTCTTACGCCAAGATTCCGGGGTTCCGGCAGATTGCTCTTGCGGCAAAATTTGGTAACTTGAGTTATCTCCCATCTTTGCAGCCAATGAAAACACGTTTTGGATAACCATGACTTGGGGAATTCTTAACGGTCGTTTGTTGACATGGAAAATATCATGCCTTTATGTTAATTCTTCATTAGCAGTGTGAGAGGGAAAACATTTGAAAAAGCAGATATGGATAGGTTTTTCTTTAAATAGAATTTGCTTTATAATTTTGTAAAGTATCATTTGTTTTATGATATATTTTATTTTACTAATTAACCAAATAAATAAAGATGAGAAGGTAAAAAGCGATGTTTTGTCAAATGAAGAGTAATCTCCCCTGGATGTTAAATTTCAACGATAGCTTTGCCGAAGTGTACGGGAATGGCCGAGGTTGTGCGAATGACCACTTTTGAAACGGCGTCGCTGATTGCACAACTAACTTCGATTGCCTCCAATCAGATTTCTACCTTTCTATCCCACGTATTAAGCGTAATAACACAGAGGCTAAGGCCTCCCCACACCAACACATCTCGCCAGCAGCGCAGCGCGTATCACGCGTTTTTTTACCCCAGACTAACGCAGAGCGTCAATGCAGCGAAATAATATATGATGAACAAGTGACCAATGAGATCTTGTCTTGAAGACCTATTGTTATTATCCGATTTCTGTCCTTACTATGGAATAGACATGCTAAGCTTTTGGGTAAAATCGACCCGTACATTAAAGGTCCAGTCCAATAAAATTTTAATCGTTCTCTGAGCTGCCTCTGTAGAGAGAGAATGGAATTACTCGACTGAGGGTATATATAATGATGACATTATCTTTTGTCTATTGTCTAATATCTTACAGTTTGTAGAGTATTTCAAACACATATCGAAAATCGAATTCATCAAAATCCTACACCAAAATACCGACCAGGCGAACACGTGTTTACGGTATGATTTGATGACATTGAATGGAAGTGTGGAAACGGACAACACTCAACTAAAATGGTCAATATATTGGGATATTTGCTTTTTCAGTAACAGTAACTTGCAGAATCACACAATTATGAACCAAAGCTACACTTTATAATCCTCACTAGTCAAGGAGTCTTACAGGTCAGATGAGCAAAATTGCTTATTTTGTGCAGGAAGACGTTTGTTTTATTCAGATGTTGAGTTAAAAGAAGTTCCAGTTAAGATTGTTTGATAAGCTTTTGAGTTAATAATTTTTATCCAATGCCTTGATCACATTTTACCATTGTTACATTGAATCAATTGACAAGTTGATGACCTTCTGTAATTGGACGTTTGTAGTTAAGACGCATACATTAAAGCAGTTAATCGTTTTCGTTATGTGTATTGGAAAATGGATACTTTGAGAACTGAAATGCCATACATACAGGCACTTATTTCGAAATGATGAGATTTGAGGAATGGACAATCTATTACATAGTTAGTATGTGTTTTGGTAGTCTGGAATATACGAAATGATGTTCTGAATGATATCACATTCTGTCAGTGATCTATTTCAAACGATAATTTAACATTTTGGCACAATACTGTCATTTTGTTCAAGAAAGTCAATCACCACAATCCGTACACTAGGTTTGGTGCAATCAGTAACGATCCGTATACCTAGACTGAACAATCCGTACACTACGATTCATTTCAAGATTGCTTATTCACCTCGTCCAAACTTCGTTAATGCAGTTCGCAACCCTTTCAAAATTTGCAGTCTGTTTTGTGGTTTATCAAGGGATAAATAGGTATGATTATATTTAAGATTTGTTGATTTAAATAGATGTTAGTAGACGAAAGAGGTCATGAGGTGTCGTCTCCAAACAGCGTAACTGCAGTGATCAAGTTCAAAAAGACAAACATATGTTTGTTTACATGACTTTTCGTTGTATATTAGTAAATGGTAAAACCTTAGTAATAGATATATACCAATATTAATACAGGATGTGTCAGAATTATGGTGATAATTCATTTTTTATGTAGTGATCAGGGCAATCATAACACGTCTCTCGCTCTAAGAGTCACGTGACTGATCAGTAACAACGAACGTCCTCGCGTACACATTACACCCAGTGTGTATTATGCCTACCTGTTCTTTATTTATATTAATCAATTAAAAAGTTAATTGTTTGGTTAAATGGACACATTTAATTGTATGAGCGTTCTGACAATAAGCCCTCCGGAGCTTGTAGGCCAATCCTTTCATGTATTATTTCATGAATAAATATGTTTAAATCATATGATTGTCACATGGAACAGCACATTCTTATGAATCATGTCAGATGTTCATTCATCATCATCATCACTAGTGACTGATAACACGTTCCATTGTTATTGTCACCAGTGGCTGATAACACGGTTTATTTCCATTGATAGATCTCGATATTCCACCACCAATCATGTAATAAATTAAGTTATATACCAATTTTGAAATATATTTTGGGTAATGGACAATAACGATTGAAAAGGCAAACATTTGTCAACATTTATTGTTATACAAAATATAAACTTTTCTCTATCGGATACTAAATTAAATACATTCATTTAGCATAAATTTTAAACAATGTTACCATTTGAAAAGAACAGAACAAAATTCAAAAATAAAGTCACAGTTTTAAAGTGTCTCTTAACTCCTTTATTTAGACGATTCAGTTAGAAGTATGTACGTGGGCTATATTATTTGTTCAGATTTAGTTATAAGTACGTTCGTTATAATTTATCACGTACGTACGCAATAACAACAGGTACGTACTTAATAAAAAGAATTTTCACAATTCGTCCCTTCTGAACTTTCGTACGAAACAGCATTTAGGTGCCGGATTTTATGATTGCAGGGGAAGTAACTCGTACACGAAACTACAATTTAACGCTACACAAGACTGGACCCAGTCTTCCCAAACTGGTCGTGACAGCTTTGAGAATTTGCCCCACCCAACCAAACTTCTTGGATATATCTACACGGTACGTCCCTTAATCACACGAGTTTCAAAGAAGTCACATTGCGCACATTGTAACTCGTGCATACTCAATGTCAATATATCGTCAGTTTCTGCACGAGATAGACGAGCGGGCTCCAGTTGCAGGTTTCAGAAAGTAGGTCATGTTGATGTTGTTAGACTTGTTCGACTGGAAGTAAAATATTTTAGTTAAGTGTTTTGGATTGATCTAGGGATTCTTGAATAAGCATTTCAAGTTAAAATTCATATAAGGAAATACTTCAAAAATGAATTGACAGTTTTGCTTTCGCTGAATTTACTATGACACATCAAATACTTGAGGATGCCGCATACGCATAGATAATCGCATAGTCTAAATGATTGGGAAGCCGGTAATGCATAGCCGAGATCAGTCATTCAGATGGTTTACTGTGATATTATCACTCGTATGTTGAAAAACACTTACAACATTACAACAACATTGTTTCACAATGTAAAGGGAGTACTACACTTTACCGGGCGCTAGTGATTTTATGTACAATACGTACCCAACCCTTACACTATACAAACTAACCCTAAAAGATCGTCGATACGGATCCAAGGGTTAAAAAAGATAGTCAACAAGTATCTAAGGGCTAGATAAGTCAATCTAATGTGAATCCAAGGGTTAAAAAAGATGGAACGAAATGGTCACGAATTACGTGCGCCCGGTAAAATGCATTCTATCCAAAATGTTGATTACCGGTACTTGGCTTCCTGCCTTATTTTAGTTTTAGACATTTTATTTGGGAAAAAACCCTTAATCAAGTAAAACATTTTGGGATATGCAAGATGAAATGTTTACTAAGTTGTTTTGCAAATATAAAATTAATAATATATATATAAATATACTTTGTAATGTTAAAGATGTAATTTTAAGCATGTTAAGTAATCACTAAAAGAGTCCATAGGGAGTGTAATTTGATAACAGGAAATTGAAGGGACATTCTTATCAAAACGTACCTGTAATAAATATACAGAGGATATCTGTCTTTCTTGACTAATACCAAGTATATATTTTATGAGTGGTGCAGCCTTGAGTGGAAATGTTTAACTTTTCTGCATCACAAGATGAGATAAACATGGTATTTGTCAAGAATTGACAGATATTCTATTTATTATATGATGAAATCCTTCTAATTACGTCAATATAACGGCCAATTTCATGTTTAGCGGCCTCTAGGAAAAGCCTGTTGCTGCTTAAACAGTGTGATGTCATATGAGAATTTGTTACATCAGACCATTGTTTCATGACGTCAAACTCTTGTACTTGATGTCACTCAAGTGGTTATAAAGTTTATTGCCTTTCAGTAGAGTTACGATAAAGGTTATAGCAAATGTAGGCAGATAAGGGTTTATTTCACTGTTAGAACAGAGTATCTCAGTAATCTCACCCTCAGTCATATAATAAAAGTTCATCTCTCAATCTAGTCAAAATCAATCATATTACTAATGATAACATTTAATTGCTTAAAATTTGAAAATCTGACCAAAACGCACACAAAGAAGCATGGTCATAGTTTTGAAGAGTAATCATATGACTTATCATGCTTTTTATTGCAATATATGTGACAAATAGTACTTTTTATCTGTAAATTCAGGTTTTAACAATTCTAGTCTAAATGTGTAATTATTGATGAAGATACGTCAGAGCCAGTGTCCGAAATAACCACTAGCCCGGTAGCCTGATGCTAGTTGAAATTTGCCTGGGCTAGTAGAAAAAAAGTAATGATAGCCCGGTTGGCTAATGTGGATTGGTATATCAAAAATATTTTTACTTCTTTTCCTTTTGATTTTGGAATTAATTCAGTTACCATTTTGTGTCAGTTTCTGATCACCCCCATCACATGTCAAGACCTCTTGAGCAGATATGTATTTAGTTTTTCAAACAATGAATGTCAGAAAACATTTTTATCTTTACTCAATTGGGCTAGTAATTTTTCTTTTGGGCTAGTAACTTTGAAAACTTTCTAGCCCGGTTTGCTAGTGATCTTGAAAAATTATTTCATACACTGATCAGAGCTAAGAGCACTGATACACAATTTCAAACAACACAATTTGAAATTAATCAGTTTCACTTCTTAGCAAGTTTATTTGATTATAATTTATCCTGAGTGGTCCAGTGAGAAGTGTGATCTGGAGATATGCAAAGTGGCTCATTCAGAGAAAATGACAAACTGTTTGAGGGTGTTAAGATAACCAGGCATATTTCTGTCTACAGTCAGATGATGACATGATAGATTACAATGGACTATTTCTAACACATTTAAATAATCCATTAGTACTTCTTCTCAGCAGAGCAATGCTACACTGAATTTCACCGCAGTACCACCCATGGTTTGATAATCCCAGCCGATACTCGCAGGATTGTCTGCAATGCATTACTACAATAGTGTTGCAGGCTTTCTCCCTGCAATAATACTAGCAGTAGCAGTCGTGATATATATAAGTGAAATACTCTTGAATGTAGCATTAAACTTCATCTCGACTCACCTCAATATCATGATACGTAAATGGGTAAATATCCCAAAATCCCTGTCCAAAGTAATTCCTGAAGTTACACTATCAAAATCGACATTACGCAACAATTATTTGTTACCAAAACAGGGAGTAAATACCCACTAGGTTTTAAACTTATCAGGAGCAGTGATGTTAAGCAATGTATGTGTACCTAGATATTAACAAAGTTCTAAAATTTCTAAGGTGTTGAAGATTTGTGAACAAGTTGAAATGCGACACATCCAGTCATCAATAAATCAGCAAATGTCATCTGAACTTGAAGTATTCTATTTTTCATATATATAGTTTTATCTGGTCAGGTTACTCTACTATTTGATCAGTTTATGTTGTCAGTTTCATTCATGTTTGTTAATGTGACAGCTGCTGTCACTCACAGATGACCTACTGCTGGAGTGGCATGGTAACATTTAGCCGAGATAAAGGCTATTATTTGTCGGCTAATCAATGTAAGCTGATACGTGTAATTTATACAAACATCTTCTGATGATAATTCATATGTGTAGAATAAACAAGAGTAAATGCCTCTACATAGCTTGGTATGTGGTTAGATCTTGTGGTGAGGTCTACTTTGTTTTTAGTAATTTAAGCTCATCTGGCCTGTGAGGCCTGATGGCCTTATGGCATGGCGTGGTGTCTGACGTCTGTGCAACTATCCTTAAACTTTGTGCATTTTCATTTTCTTCTTTTAGGGCCACACCCTTATAACCTATTTTCATCTTCTTCTCCAGAAGCATAAGGCCTAGAAAGCTGAAATCTTGTGTACAGACTCCCTGACTAGTGAGGATTAAAATTTATACCTATTGTGGCCCCTAAGAAGTGCTGCAGAGGCCATGCCCTTAAACCCTCATTTTATTTTATACTCCAGAAGCAAAAGGCCTAGAAGGCTGAAATGTTTTGTAGTGACTCTTATTTTGGTGACCCTATGGCACCTAAGGGCTTGATGAATCTTTGGATCCTATTCCCTACATTATCAATTGAATATTTGAGCATTTTCCATTCTGAAAAATCACAAAAGCAAAACAAATCGCCTGTATCCCTGTGCCTTAACAAAGGAGGGGAACCACATTGGCCACACCCTACAGAGCCAATGGCTCTATTTTTTCTGATTTCCTTGGAACAATCTGAACTTCAGCTAATAAGGGGCTAGAGCCCTATTCAAACCTATAGGTCAAAATCTATTGAGTTTTGTTTTACATAACTTGGTTTTCGGTTCAATCTAGTGATGAACTTGTGCCTTTTGCTACTTTGGTTATTCTGAATTTACATTTTTTTCTTGTTTCCATGTAAAGAATCTGAACTTAGTCCATATTGGGTATAGGGCCCTTTCAGTATTTGTTTATGAAACTAAACGTGGTAAGACTCGTAGATTGAGAGGTCTCTTCAACTTCTTAGGCTTCTTGCCCAGTATTTCTTCTTTAATGTCAATATTTTTCAAAAGTATTTTCCTTTGTGGATTGTCTCAAGGTTACCTGTCAAATAGGGCTTATATGCTTATGTATCTCTCTCTCTATCTCTCTCATGTTTACGTTGGACATTCTGGATCAATACCTCGATGTCAAGATTTATGTACCCTAAAGTCTTCAACTATTTAACTTGAGGAAAGGTATGTTTCACAATAACTTGAATTTAACAAAATAAAAATGAAAGTATATGAATGGACTTACGTGGCTATGGAATATTGTGAAGAAAATATACGTCAATCATGATTGAAGTCATCTTACCATTTCAATTGGTTTGGCTGGAACTATATTTACAGTTTAATGTTATGTATGTGTTGTCATTGACAATTGCACTAACACAGGTTTCTCACATTGATTCCATGCATGTATCTTATTTCATTGACAATTCAAGTGTTTGCACGTGTTGTCAGTTTCTTGTCACTAGGTTACATCACACCTCTCACTCTTCCCACCAGTGTTTACTAAGGGCTTTAACAGAGGTGCTTTCCACATTTAGTTGTGCTTGCTAGAAAACAGATTTGTACTTGAGCTTATTGTCATGGTTAAATAGACAACAAAACACAAGCTGAAAGATACAGCAAATTTAAAAAAATGTAAAGTGTGAAATCTTGAGAATGATAATAGTTTGAGTGGGCCACGAGTTAAGAGCCTCATCTGCCTGTACTGTATGTATGTGTTTACTTGGGTCCGTGTGATCAATATGGTTGAGACATCAGAAGTTGAATGACAAGCTGAGGAAGCCAGCACTGACATCCATTTCTTGTCTGCTATCTATTGAATCCTGAAATTCCTGACATTTGGGTTATTGGATAACTTTCTTTAGATGACTGACCTTACATTCACAATGGTATGTATTATTTCACAAGATGAATGAAAGTTACACAGTTGGTATATAATTTCATATTGTTTTTTTATTTCACTTATAGATTACCAAGTCTTTATGGCTCTTAGATGTAACTAAAAGAACATTCTTATATTTCAACAAAGCAAAGAGGTTAGTTCCAGCCTGTTGCCCTTGTTGATACATGTGTTTAAATGCTCCTCTCCTGCTGCAGGATCAGCTAACTTTCCACTCACTCCAAGATGGCCGACTATCCTAAGATCGACCCCCAACAAGTAAACCCGATAGTTCCAGAAGGTCAACCCGGCCAGCCCATGCCTCAAGTGCAACCCCAGCCCGGTGCGCCCATGCCCCAACCCCAGCCAGGGTACCCCCCTCAGCAGGCTGGCTACCCTCAACAGGCACAGCCAGGCTATCCTAGTCAGCCCGGACAACCACCTATCGGCATGCAGCCTATGCCAGGAGGTAAGATTGCAGTCCATCAGTTACACTCAGCCTAGCAGAGTATGTCAACTCCATCTACTCAAATTACAAACATGACCAATTTTAATAGTTTTTTAGAAGCAAAAGTAACCGTAAGTTAAAGAGTAGGATGGTGCTAGTAGCCCAAGCTTGACACACAGAATGAAGAACGTGGAGGGCATGTCAATGACAATCATTTGAAGTTGTGGCGTGTGCAAAGGTCTTTCGGACCTTGAAAATCTACTAACTAATTGACAATGATGCCTTGTAGGCACGCATAGTACAAATTTTATTCCTATTATATGATATTAATGATACGGAAACACACTCGGTTATGGTAACAAGTTGAGTGTGCCTCTTGTTTGATCCCTGGGTCCCATCTCTGTTGGACAGTGAACCCAGCAGCGGGCCCACAGGGCTGGGCTCAGGGTCAGGTGCCAGCCGGCTGTCCCCCGGGACTGGAGTATCTGGTGGGCATCGATCAGCTCCTCATCAAGCAGAAGAAGGAGATCTTTGAAGGTAACTGTGATAGACACGTACTTCCCTACATTAGTGAAGAGGATGTATTTGATAGATGTAGTTTATATGTAATAGAGATAGTCATTTGATAAATATGGTTGTTTGAAGGGCATTAAAAGGAACAATATATATGTGATAAATGTCATATTTGCCATGTTAATATATGGAAGTTTAGTCAATGTAAGTGATGAAGGCCTGGATCCTTATCAAATATAAGCATAGATAACTCGAATAATGCATCTCGATGATTTTTTCTGTAGAAAGCAACACTTGCACACAAACTGAAGAAGCAAGTACCATTCAGAATCTGAATGTACTACTGAAGAAGTTTGGCTTACTTATTTCAACTGTGATTGTTATCTTACATTGTAATGTAAACATCTACCGGTATATGTACAACTAATTAATTTTTATTTGTATGCATATTTGATATTGTTAAGACCGAATTATCTTTTGTTTTAGCTGTGACTGGCTGTGAAAGAAACAACAAGTATGAAATTTGCAACACTCTTGGACAGACCATTTACAGAGCCAAAGAAGGTAGGAATGAAAATGAAAGATTTAGTATTATTACCCATATGGGAGGACGGACACAGGGTAATATTTTTCCTGTAAGTCACTAGGGAGTAGGGAGTTCTACTTTTTCCTATCTTTTGATTGGTTGTTGTGAACCAATCAAATTCAATGTTGTGCCGGGACTATTTCACTCATCTTTGAAACTTGTATTGGACTGGCAAGTTGTTTTCCCTGATTCTAAATCTGAACAAGTTCAAATTATTCCATGTTGTTGCTTACTGCCGATTTTCACATGTGTCGATGCCAATGATGTTTGATGAGTCAGTCAGATTGTCCACAAGTAAAGAAATTATTGATCACAAATGATTTTGTTGTTGCGTAAAGGTTTCGGTCACATAGAATGTGACGGGTGATGTTCGATTGTAATGACGTCTGAGACACGAGCGGCTATGACGTCACTGTGTCAACGCCATAGAAATTTCAGTCCCCAGTGACTTCAAATAAATGTACAAATTGAAATGACGGCTAGATAAAAAAAGAAAACCAAAAATTTAAACACCAATTAAATTTAAGCCTAATTTTGTATAACACCTTGCAAGAGATATTTAGCTGTGCGTAGGCATATCGTAAAGAGTATGAATTTGAGGATAATTTGTGAAATCCTTTATAAACAAAACTTTTTTTAAAGAATCTTAGTTTTTACCTTATTAAAGTATATGGGTAATATAAACAATAACCAACTCGTGACCGGGAATGACAGATTATCTTTCCCTCGACATATTAATTGTAAATTTTTCTCGCCAAGGCTCGAGAATTACAAAATTAATATAACTTGGGAAAGATGATCTGTCATTCCCCGGCACTTGTAAGTTATTGTCTAAATATTTCATCTGTGATAAAATTTCTGCACTGCAAAACATCAAGATATGGTACAAATCTTCAAGCCAATTATATCAAGGGAGATAACTCAATGACTAACTCATCAGAATTTAGTTAATGATAATTTTAAATTGATTGAATTTTTTGTATAACAGACACCTCTATTAAATGGTAAGCAAAAAAAAAGGACAACACCATTTTCATCTCTCCAATGATGACTGTTACTTTAAACTTGAGAGTCCAGGAATTTTGTCATCCACATTGAGCATGTGGAGTATTGAATGTATATGTTTGATCCAGGATTGGGTTCACCCACTGTGATAAATCACCCTGGTGTTATGTGACATTGGTCTTATCATTTGTCATAACAAAATCTGTAAGTGCAAAGTACTCACTGTTTACATCGCTGTAGAATTTGGTGAACTAGGTCTGTATGAGGTGATCCAGTTGATGTTGCAAGCCAGTTGATTTGAGTTGAGTGTTTGTCTGTGTGTGTCAGACAACTGCTGCTGTACCCTGTGCTGCTGTGGTCCCGTCCGCCCATTTGACATGAAGATCAAGGACAACACGAACCGGGAGGTGATGCACCTGTCTCGCCCGCTGCGCTGCCACACCTGCTGGTGCCCCTGCTGCCTCCAGGTAAGACCTCACACTGCCTCGCCTCGCCTCGCCTCGCTTCATAGAGGAGGCTATTTCACTAACTTGGACCATAACCTCTACTTTTGATAAGTCAGTTACCTTTCACATATAAACATTATACTTTTTGATTAATATTAATATTTATTCTTTCTTTTGCGATATCACATGAACTGATGCACTTAAAGTCTAGAATGCACAGACAGATTGATATGTTGTTTCTGTCAGTTACTAGGGATGTCACGATACAGGTACCTTGCGATGCGATACGTATCACGATACTGAGGTCACGATACAAAACATATCGCGATATACTAAATGCGACATTTGTACGGTGAGATAAAATTTCAGGGATCTAAATTTAATATTTCCAAATAAACTTATCTGAGTATCAATTAGAAACAAAAATAACCAAATATCTTTATGAAAAAGCAATTTAATGCTATATCTTGACAAGGAATTTAATCAGCTCTGGATTTTTGTATTCGATATTCACACAAAAATTGAACAATATTTAGAAAAAGTTTAACGATATCCACTAAAATTTGTATCACGATACAGTTAACTGTATAGTGTATTGTATCATGAACTGTACCACGACGATGCATCGATGTATCGTGACATCCCTATCAGTCACAGTGACTGACAACATGGTTGATTTTCTTGATTTCTGCTTTTTTCCAAGCATTCATCTAAGGAAGTCGTAAGCAAAGAGTGTTGAACTTGAAGGTAGCTTCATCCTTTATTGTTGTTGCAGAAAATCGAGGTGCAAGCCCCTCCTGGCACTGTGATAGGGTACGTGAAGCAGGGTTGGCACATGTGTAAGCCCAAGTTCTACATCCAAAACGTGGACGAGCAGACCGTGCTTGGCATCAAGGGGCCGTGTTGTCAGTGGAACATCTGCGGCGACATCGAGTTTGATGTGAGTCCAGTTTCTTCTTAGCTACATTTACTAATACTAATAATAATCAGATGGATCTTGCCATGACCTGTTCTCCCACAGTTTTCACATTTTTTACCTCCAACTGCAAAGACAATATCTTGCAAAATTGGAGATCAAAATATGAAAATAGTACGGACACCTCAAACCAACGCCTAAAAAGAAATAAATCATCCATCAGCACTTAAAAAAGGTTTTGTAGTACTCATGGAAAGAGAAATTATTACTTTTTGACGATTATTTTTTTGATTTCGATCATATTTGAAATATTAACTTTTTAATTTGCAATGGTTTTTCTCAACTTTTGTTTTTAGAGAGTTTTTGTTATATGAGTTTATATGAGTGAAAATACTGTCATTTTCACGTCTAAAAGCTATTTCTAAGTTAAAATTATGTTGAAAAAGTTAACATACCTAAACGTGTAAACTACTTTTCTTTTGAGTTCATTTTTAGCTCATCAGGACTGAAATTCCAGATGGGCTTATGGCATGGTCCGTCGTCCGTCGTCCGTCCGTCCGTCCATCGTCCGTCCGTCCGTAAACTTTTGACACTTTCGACTTCTCCTCATGAACCATACACATTAGAGAGCTGAAATTTTGTGTACAAGTACCTTAGCATATGGAGATTCTAATTTGTAGGGTCACAAATAGGGTCACAGGGGTCACAACTTTAAAAACCTATTTTCATCTTCTTCTCCAGTTCCAGAAGGACTAGAGAGTTAAAAATGATATGTGCAGACTCCTTGGCCAATGGGGATTCTAATTTGTAACTTTGGTGACCCTGTGACCCCAAATAGGGTCACAGGGGTCACAACCTCAAATACCTATTTTCATCTTCTTCTCCAGTTCCAAAAGGAGTAGAGAGTTAAAAATGATATGTGCAGACTCCTTGGACAATGGAGATTCTAATTTGTAACTTTGGTGACCCTGTGACCCCAAATAGGGTCACAGGGGTCACAACCTTAAAAAACTATTTTCATCTTCTTCTCCAGTTCTGAAAGGACTAGAGAGTTAAAAACGATATGTGCAGACTCCTTGGCCAATGGTTATTCTAAATTGTAGATTTCGTGACCCCATGACCCCATTACCCCAAATAGGGTCACAGAGGTCACAACCTTAAAAACCTATTTTCATCTTCTTCTCCAGTTCTAAAAAGTGATATGTGCAGACTCCTTGGACTATGGGGATTCTAATTTGTAACTTTGGTGAACCTGTGACCCCAAATAGGGTCACAGGGGTCACATCTTTAAAAACCTATTTTCATCTTCTTCTCAGGTTCCAAAAGGACTAGAGAGTTGAAAGTGATATGTGCAGACTCCTTGGACAATGGGGATTCTAATTTGCAACTTTGGTGAACCTGTGACCCCAAATAGGGTCACAGGGGTCACAACCTTAAAAACCTATTTTCATCTTCTTCTCAAGTTCCAAAAGGTCTAGAGAGCTGAAATTATATGTGCAGACTCCTTGGCCAATGGGGATTCTTAATTGTAGATTTCGTGACCCCATGACCCCAAATAGGGTCACAGGGGTCACAACCTTAAAAACTTATTTTCATCATCATCTTTAGCTCCTAAAGGTCTATTGAGCTGAAAGACTGCATGTAGACTCCTTGGCCAATTGGGATTCTAAACTGTAGGTATTGTGACCCCATGACCCCAAATAGGGTCACAGGGGTCACAATCATAAAAACCTATTTTTATCCATTAGATGACAGTCTATGGCAAATTTATTTCTCCTTGGATATTTTAGTGTGGACTTCTTTCACTGTCTGATATTGGCGATCTAGAAAGTGTTGAATAATAATACATTTGTTTTGTGATTTTTTTATAGGTTTTCTTGCAATAGGTAACATCAGTTTCATTTTTAGCTCATCTTGCCTGTATAAAGCAAACTTGATATGATGCCTGATGAGCTACAGAGCCAATGGCTCTATTTTTGACTTTTGATGTCAATTGCAGAGAATGCACATGCATTGCAAATTCCAGTGAAATGAGCTCTGCAGGGATATTATCACATGCATTGTGCTGCAAATATGAATTTTGGGCATTTTTACCTTTAAAGGGCAAAATATAAATTATGTTTTTCATAAGGATGCTAATCTCTAGAAATTACATATAGTTTTAGTGAAGATAAAAAAACGACCCCAAAACCGCCATAAATCATTTATTTCCCTTTTCGTGAGTACTGAAAATCAGTCATTGACAAGTAAGTCAGATTGCTCAATCTTTGAGCTCTTCCATTTTTAGCTCATCTGGCCTGTAAGGCCCGATGGGCTTATGGCATGGCATGGTGTCCGGCGTCCGTCCGTCCGTCCGTCCGTCCGTAAACTTTGTGGAATTTCAACTTCTTCTCCAGAACCATAAGGCCTAAAAAGCTGAAACTTTGTGTACAGACTCCTTATCTAGTGAGGATTATAAATTGTAGCTTTGGTGGCCCTGTGACCCCTAATAAGGGCCACAGGGGCCACGCCCTAAAAACCTATTTTCATCTTCTTCTCCAGAACCATGAGGCCTAGAAAGCTGAAACTTTGTGTACAGACTCCTTGGCTAGTGAGGATTATAAATTGTAGCTTTGGTGGCCCTGTGACCCCTATTAAGGGCCACAGGTGCCACGCCCTAAAAACCTATTTTCATCTTCTTCTCGAGAACCATGAGGCCTAGAAAGCTGAAACTTTGTGTACAGACTCCTTGGCTAGTGAGGATTATAAATTGTAGCTTTGGTGGCCCTGTGATCCCTCAAAAGGGCCACAGGGGCCACGCCCTAAAAACCTGTTTTCATCTTCTTCTCCAGAACCATGAGGCCTAGAAAGCTTAAACTTTGTGTACAGACTCCTTGGCTAGTGAGGATTTTAAATTGTAGCTTTGGTGGCCCTGTGACCCCTATTAAGGGCCACAGGTGCCACGCCCTAAAAACCTATTTTCATCTTCTTCTCCAGAACCATGAGGCCTAGAAAGCTGAAACTTTGTGTACAGACTCCTTGGCTAGTGAGGATTATAAATTGTAGCTTTGGTGGCCCTGTGACCCCTAATAAGGGCCACAGGGGCCACCCCCTTAAAACCTATTTTCATCTTCTTCTCCAGAACCATGAGGCCAAGAAAGCTGAAACTTTGTGTACAGACTCCTTGATTATTGAGGATTATGAATTGTAGGTCTGGCGACCCTGTTGCCCCAATGAAGTATAAGGCCTAGAAAACTGAAACTTGTCGCCTATATACTTAATTTTATGATTGGTGACCCTTTGGCCTCTACAAAGGGGGAATCACATTTGCCACACTCAACAGCATATATTGTAATTGACGATGAAGCCTGATGAGCTACAGAGCCAATGGCTCTATTTTTTAAGGTAAACACTTTCGTCACTCAGTGACCTGGGTCTTTTTTATATTTTGTCAAATCCTTATGCATCTAGATTTGTTTAGCCTTGTACAATGGCATTTTTAAACTAGAAAACTTTTGTTGACAGCTGTGTCTTTTGATGATCAAGGTAACCTTTGTTAAAAAATTTGATTTGTGCTTATGGAGCTGATTTTGAAATACAACAGCAAATCCTCTGACATCCTACTACATCAGCGTATATGTCTCCGCTAATGCTACAACCTATCCCCTGATATCCTCCTATAGTCTTCTGACGTTTAGCTGACGGGTGGATGCTCAGCGCTATTTATAGCCTGTCTGTTTTCAGTCAAACTATTTCAAACTCCATACACTGGTGTCTAGTGATGCTGCACGTGGAAATCTAAGAGCGGGCAATTTGGAGCTTAGAGGGAGACTGCAATGAGAATCAGATTTAGTATCTAACAGCACTCCTATTGGTTAATTTGAATCACGAGGTGAGCACCCGGAACAAAGCCAAGACACTAGTTTGCCGCTATCGCTGAAAGGGCATTATTTGATTGGCTTGCTATATATAGCGATACGACAGAAGAATATTATAGGAGGATATCAGGGGATAGGTTGTAGCATTAGCGGAGACATATACGCTGATGTAGAAGGATGATCCTCTGACCATTTGATGTAAATGTGTATCTATTTACCGCAGGTGACATCAGCGGATCACAGCACCGAGGTGGGACGCATCTCTAAACAATGGTCGGGTCTCGCTAAAGAGTTGTTCACAGACGCAGACAACTTTGGAATATCCTTCCCAATGGACCTTGACGTGAAAATGAAGGCTGTCATGCTGGGAGCCGTCTTTCTCATAGTCAGTCTCTCTCTTAGTGTAGTTACATCTCATCATAGTCAGTCTGTCTCTCAGTGTAGTTACACCTCATCATAGTCAGTCTCTCTCAGTGTAGTTACATCTCATCATAGTCAGTCTCTCTCTTAGTGTAGTTACACCTCATCATAGTCAGTCTCTCTTAGTGTAGTTACACCTCATCATAGTCAGTCTCTTTCAGTGTAGCTCCACCACATCATAGTCAGTCTCTCTCAGTGTAGTTACATCTCATCATAGTCAGTCTGTCTCTCAGTGTATATACACCTCATCATAGTCAGTCTCTCTCTTAGTGTAGTTACACCTCTTCATAGTCAGTCTCTCTTAGTGTAGTTACATCTCATCATAGTCAGTCTGTCTCTCAGTGTAGTTACACCTCATCATAGTCAGTCTCTCTCTTAGTGTAGTTACACCTCATCATAGTCAGTCTCTCTTAGTGTAGTTACACCTCATCATAGTCAGTCTCTCTCAGAGTAGTTACACCTCATCATAGTCAGTCTCTCTCAGTGTAGTTACATCTCATCATAGTCAGTCTCTCTCAGTGTAGCTCCACCTCATCATAGTCAGTCTCTCTCTCAGTGTAGTTACATCTCATCATAGTCAGTCTCTCTCAGTGTAGCTCCACCTCATCATAGTCAGTCTCTCTCTCAGTGTAGCTCCACCTCATCATAGTCAGTCTCTCTCTCAGTGTAGTTACATCTCATCATAGTCAGTCTCTCTCAGTGTAGCTCCACCTCATCATAGTCAGTCTCTCTCTCAGTGTAGCTCCACCTCATCATAGTCAGTCTCTCTCAGTGTAGTTACACCTCATCATTGTCAGTCTCTCTCAGTGTAGTTACATCTCATCATAGTCAGTTTCTCTCAGTGTAGTAACACCTCATCATAGTCAGTCTCTCTTAGTGTAGCTCCACCTCATCATAGTCAGTCTCTCTCAGTGAAGTTACATCTCATCATAGTCAGTTTCTCTCAGTGTAGTTACACCTCATCATAGTCAGTCTCTCTCAGTGTAGTTACACCTCATCATAGTCAGTCTCTCTCAGTGTAGTTACACCTCATCAAAGTCAGTCTCTCTCAGTGTAGTTACACCTCATCATAGTCAGTCTCTCTCAGTGTAGTTACACCTCATCATAGTCAGTTTCTCTCAGTGTAGTTACACCTCATCATAGTCAGTTTCTCTCAGTGTAGTTACACCTCATCATAGTCAGTCTCTCTCAGTGTAGTTACACCTCATCATAGTCAGTCTCTCTCAGTGTAGTTACACCTCATCAAAGTCAGTCTCTCTCAGTGTAGTTACACCTCATCATAGTCAGTCTCTCTCAGTGTAGTTACACCTCATCATAGTCAGTCTCTCTCAGTGTAGTTACACCTCATCATTGTCAGTCTCTCTCAGTGTAGTTACACCTCATCATAGTCAGTCTCTCTCAGTGTAGTTACACCTCATCAAAGTCAGTCTCTCTCTCAGTGTAGTTACACCTCATCATAGTCAGTCTCTCTCAGTGTAGTTACACCTCATCATAGTCAGTTTCTCTCAGTGTAGTTACACCTCATCATAGTCAGTCTCTCTCAGTGAAGTTACACCTCATCATAGTCAGTCTCTCTTAGTGTAGTTACACCTCATCAAAGTCAGTCTCTCTCAGTGTAGTTACATCTCATCATAGTCAGTCTGTCTCTCAGTGTAGCTTCACCTCATCATAGTCAGTCTCTCTCAGTGTAGTTACATCTCATCATAGTCAGTCTGTCTCTTAGTGTAGTTACACCTCATCATAGTCAGTCTCTCTCAGTGTAGTTACATCTCATCATAGTCAGTTTCTCTCAGTGTAGTTACACCTCATCATAGTCAGTCTGTCTCTCAGTGTAGGTCCACCTCATCATAGGTAGTCTCTCTCAGTGTAGTTTCACCTCATCATAGTCAGTCTCTCTCTCAGTGTAGTTACATCTAATCATAGTCAGTCTGTCTCTCAGTGTAGCTCCACCTCATCATAGTCAGTCTGTCTCTCAGTGTAGTTACACCTCATCATAGTCAGTCTGTCTCTCAGTGTAGCTCCACCTCATCATAGTCAGTCTCTTTCAGTGTAGTTACACCTTATCATAGTCAGTCTCTCTCTTAGTGTAGTTACATCTCATCATAGTCAGTCTGTCTCTCAGTGTAGTTACACCTCATCATAGTCAGTCTCTCTCTCAGTGTAGTTACATCTCATCATAGTCAGTCTCTCTCAGTGTAGTTACATCTCATCATAGTCAGTCTCTCTCAGTGTAGCTCCACCTCATCATTGTCAGTCTGTCTCTCAGTGTAGCTCCACCTCATCATAGTCAGTCTCTCTCAGTGTAGTTACACCTCATCATAGTCAGTCTGTCTCTTAGTGTAGTTACATCTCATCATAGTCAGTCTCTCTTAGTGTAGCTCCACCTCATCATAGTCAGTCTCTCTCAGTGTAGTTATACCTCATCATAGTCAGTCTCTCTCTTAGTGTAGTTACATCTCATCATAGTCAGTCTGTCTCTCAGTGTAGCTCCACCTCATCATAGTCAGTTTGTCTCAGTGTAGTTATACCTCATCATAGTCAGTCTGTCTCTCAGTGTAGCTCCACCTCATCATAGTCAGTCTGTCTCTCAGTGTAGTTATACCTCCTCATAGTCAGTCTCTCTCTTAGTGTAGTTACATCTCATCATAGTCAGTCTGTCTCTCAGTGTAGCTCCACCTCATCATAGTCAGTCTGTCTCAGTGTAGTTACACCTCATCATAGTCAGTCTCTCTCAGTGTAGTTACACCTCATCATAGTCAGTCTCTCTCAGTGTAGTTACATCTCATCATAGTCAGTCTCTCTCAGTGTAGCTCCACCTCATCATAGGTAGTCTCTCTCAGTGTAGTTACATCTCATCATAGTCAGTTTCTCTCAGTGTAGTTACACCTCATCATATTCAGTCTCTCTCTTAGTGTAGTTACACCTCATCATAGTCAGTCTCTCTCAGTGTAGTTCCACCTCATCATAGTCAGTCTCTCTCAGTGTAGTAACACCTCATCATAGTCAGTCTCTCTTAGTGTAGCTCCACCTCATCATAGTCAGTCTCTCTCAGTGTAGCTTCATCTCATCATAGTCAGTCTCTCTCAGTGTAGTTACACCTCATCATAGTCAGTCTCTCTCAGTGAAGTTACATCTCATCATAGTCAGTCTCTCTCAGTGTAGCTCCACCTCATCATAGTCAGTCTCTCTCAGTGTAGTTACACCTCATCATAGTCAGTCTCTCTCAGTGTAGTAACACCTCATCATAGTCAGTCTCTCTTAGTGTAGCTCCACCTCATCATAGTCAGTCTCTCTCAGTGTAGCTTCATCTCATCATAGTCAGTCTCTCTCAGTGTAGCTCCACCTCATCTTAGTCAGTCCCTCTCAGTGTAGCTCCACCTCATCATAGTCAGTCTCTCTCAGTGTAGTTACACCTCATCATAGTCAGTCTCTCTCAGTGTAGCTACACCTCATCATAGTCAGTCTCTCTCAGTGTAGCTCCACCTCATCATATTCAGTCTCTCTCAGTGTAGCTCCACCTCATCATAGTCAGTCTCTCTCAGTGTAGTTACACCTCATCATAGTCAGTCTCTCTCAGTGTAGCTCCACCTCATCATAGTCAGTCTCTCTCAGTGTAGCTTCACCTCATCATAGTCAGTCTCTCTCAGTGTAGCTTCACCTCATCAGAGTCAGTCTCTCTCAGTGTAGTTACACCTCATCATAGTCAGTCTCTCTCAGTGTAGCTCCACCTCATCATAGTCAGTCTCTCTCAGTGTAGCTTCACCTCATCATAGTCAGTCTCTCTCAGTGTAGTTACACCTCATCATAGTCAGTCTCTCTCTTAGTGTAGTTACATCTCATCATAGTCAGTCTGTCTCTCAGTGTAGCTCCACCTCATCATAGTCAGTCTGTCTCAGTGTAGTTATACCTCATCATAGTCAGTCTGTCTCTCAGTGTAGCTCCACCTCATCATAGTCAGTCTGTCTCTCAGTGTAGTTATACCTCCTCATAGTCAGTCTCTCTCTTAGTGTAGTTACATCTCATCATAGTCAGTCTGTCTCTCAGTGTAGCTCCACCTCATCATAGTCAGTCTGTCTCAGTGTAGTTCCACCTCATCATAGTCAGTCTCTCTCAGTGTAGTAACACCTCATCATAGTCAGTCTCTCTTAGTGTAGCTCCACCTCATCATAGTCAGTCTCTCTCAGTGTAGCTTCATCTCATCATAGTCAGTCTCTCTCAGTGTAGTTACACCTCATCATAGTCAGTCTCTCTCAGTGTAGTTACATCTCATCATAGTCAGTCTCTCTCAGTGTAGCTCCACCTCATCATAGTCAGTCTCTCTCAGTGTAGTTACACCTCATCATAGTCAGTCTCTCTCAGTGTAGTAACACCTCATCATAGTCAGTCTCTATTAGTGTAGCTCCACCTCATCATAGTCAGTCTCTCTCAGTGTAGCTTCATCTCATCATAGTCAGTCTCTCTCAGTGTAGCTCCACCTCATCTTAGTCAGTCCCTCTCAGTGTAGCTCCACCTCATCATAGTCAGTCTCTCTCAGTGTAGTTACACCTCATCATAGTCAGTCTCTCTCAGTGTAGCTCCACCTCATCATAGTCAGTCTCTCTCAGTGTAGCTCCACCTCATCATATTCAGTCTCTCTCAGTGTAGCTCCACCTCATCATAGTCAGTCTCTCTCAGTGTAGTTACACCTCATCATAGTCAGTCTCTCTCAGTGTAGCTCCACCTCATCATAGTCAGTCTCTCTCAGTGTAGCTTCACCTCATCATAGTCAGTCTCTCTCAGTGTAGCTTCACCTCATCAGAGTCAGTCTCTCTCAGTGTAGTTACACCTCATCATAGTCAGTCTCTCTCAGTGTAGCTCCACCTCATCATAGTCAGTCTCTCTCAGTGTAGCTTCACCTCATCATAGTCAGTCTCTCTCAGTGTAGTTACACCTCATCATAGTCAGTCTCTCTCAGTGTAGCTCCACCTCATCATAGTCAGTCTCTCTCAGTGTAGCTTCACCTCATCATAGTCAGTCTCTCTCAGTGTAGTTACACCTCATCATAGTCAGTTTCTCTCAGTCATCAGTTTTAATTAAAAGGATACCATTAGATTTATCTATCTGTAGCATGCTTATCAGGAATCAAAAAAACTTAAAACTCTATCAACAACAAATGTTGGTTCTTTCATTGATAGTTAATTTTGCTATTAAAATCAAAGACTATAAACTGTTGATTCAAAAGTGATGTTTTCAAGATATATTTTAAATTCTTGTGATGTTTTAATGAAATAACACTTGAAAGTATGCTAGGACTGGTGTAATGAACTGTTTGTTGCAGGACTACATGTACTTTGAGGATGACAAGAAGGAGGTGAAGAAGGAGGTCAAGCAGCTCCACTAGGGGACCGATACAAGCTGGCCAGGTGAGTGGGCGGGTACATGAGTGATGGGTTGGTGATTGGGTGAGTGAGTGGATGAGTGCTTGTGCAAGAGATGTGGGTGAGCATGTGAGTGAGCGGGTGGGTAAGTGAATGAGTACATGGTTGAGTGAGTGGGTGAGTAAGTGAATGAGTACATGGTTGAGTGAGTGGGTGAGTAAGTGAATGAGTACATGGTTGAGTGAGTGGGTGAGTAAGTGAATGAGTACATGGTTGAGTGAGTGGGTGAGTAAGTGCATGGGTGGGAGTGTGAGTACATGGCTGGGTGGGTGGGTGTGTGGGAGAGTGAGTGAGTGAGTACATGAGTGACTGAGTGGGTGGGTGTGTGGGAGAGTGAGTGAGTGAGTACATGAGTGACTGAGTGGGTGGGTGTGTGGGAGAGTGAGTGAGTGAGTACATGAGTGACTGAGTGGGTGGGTGTGTGGGAGAGTGAGTGAGTACATGAGTGACTGAGTGGGTGGGTGTGTGGGAGAGTGAGTGAGTGGATGAGTGACTGAGTGGGTGGGTGTGTGGGAGAGTGAGTGAGTGGATGTGTGCGAAAGTGAGTACACGGTTGAGTGGGTGGGTGTGTGGGAGAGTGAGTGAGTACATGAGTGACTGGGTGGGTGTGTGGGAGAGTGACTGGGTGGGTGTGTGAGAGAGTGACTGGGTGGGTGTGTGCGAAAGTGAGTACACGGTTGAGTGGGTGGGTGTGTGGGAAAGTGAGTGAGTACATGAGTGAGTGAGTGAGAACATGGGTGAGTGACTGAGTACATGGATGGGTTGTTATTTGAGTGAGTGAGAAAACGGGTGGGTAGTGAGTAGGTGTAATCGTCCCACTTTGGTTGAAATTGTTAAGTCGTTTCTAACTTTCTAGTACCATGTTGATTATCATGAATTCTACAGTTTTAGTTTATATGGTGGATTAATACATTTTCGAAAAAGGTGTCCACTGATAAAATAAAAAAAAACCATTAATATATATAAAGAGGTAATCTTGTTACACTGGTAATAATGTTTTAATGAGCTTCTCAATTGGCAATCATCACTGAATGTGAGATTAGTTCCCCTTTCACGCAAACCTGTTTTCATCTTATAATGACACATTGTTATTATGTATATTTTATTTATTTATATATTGTTAATATTTTTCAGTATCTGGACTGAACAAACTATGGGCTTGAACCTGCTACATTCAAATGAGGAAGAATTTTACATCATTTCAACATGTCTAATTGGGAACTATTTCTTCATCAAACAATTTGATTATTACAACATTTCTTATCTGTTATCTTACAAGTCTTTCATGAATATATATATTTCATCACAATTGCATGATCTTACAAACTTAACTTTATAGTGTTAGGATGGCTCAATAGTCTGATGTGCTGTTTTATACTAGACTTGAACAATGTCATTTTTCAGTGTCACTGTTGAAAATGGCATATTTTTATTTGCTTCGTTGAACTTCTGGTTAACATATATATTTTTGTTACATCTATCATAACTTATACATATATTTCTAAAAACACATCTTTAAAGAGAATGACACAATTTCTAATGAACACAGTATCACATAGTTTTTAGTAATATTGTTGGTTTAGTTGTTTAGATATGATGATGACTGATTTGTAAGTTTTCAGTGTGTTCGCACTAATTGATAAGACTAGGCAAAGAAATATTTGGCTTTAAGTAAACATTAAGACACACACCATTTAGTCTTAGGATGAAATATAGCAATATAGATAAATAACGAATATGAATAACTCTGATCACTTGGTGTTTAGTGATGTAAAATGCAATATTTTCTGCTCCTGACAGTGTCACAATGTTGGTGTCTACTCACGATGTGTTGATGCATCGCAACCATTGGACAGTGTCACAATGTTGGTGTCTACTCCCGATGTGTTGATGCATCGCAACCATTGGACAGTGTCACAATGTTGGTGTCTACTCACGATGTGTTGATGCATCGCAACCATTGGACAGTGCCACAATGTTGGTGTCTACTCACGATGTGTTGATGCATCGCAACCATTGGACAGTGCCACAATGTTGGTGTCTACTCACGATGTGTTGATGCATCGCAACCATTGGACAGTGCCACAATGTTGGTGTCTACTCTCGATGTGTTGATGCATCGCAACCATTGGACAGTGCCACAATGTTGGTGTCTACTCACGATGTGTTGATGCATCGCAACCATTGGACAGTGTCACAATGTTGGTGTCTACTCACGATGTGTTGATGCATCGCAACCATTGGACAGTGCCACAATGTTGGTGTCTACTCACGATGTGTTGATGCATCGCAACCATTGGACAGTGTCACAGTGTTGGTGTCTACTCACGATGTGTTGATGCATCGCAACCATTGGACAGTGTCACAATGTTGGTGTCTACTCACGATGTGTTGATGCATCGCAACCATTGGACAGTGTCACAATGTTGGTGTCTACTCACGATGTGTTGATGCATCGCAACCATTGGACAGTGTCACAATGTTGGTGTCTACTCACGATGTGTTGATGCATCGCAACCATTGGACAGTGTCACAATGTTGGTGTCTACTCACGATGTGTTGATGCATCGCAACCATTGGAAAACTCACACCTTGGCCTCAAGTACTCACAAAAATTCATATCAAATGGTTTTTGGCATTTGTATAAAGTATAGTATAAAGACAAGTATATCATAATGTTTAAAAATGTTGAAATAAAGTTTTTCAAGACAAGGCCTTATAAAAGCAATGCAAAAGTGTAATTATTAATGCCAGATTTTTCATATTTGCAACAAATGTTTTAACATGTTATAGCTTAAGTCACTTTCACCAATGCATTTGATAATACACCTACATATGAATAAATAAGCTCTTTTAACTGGAATTTTCAATGCATGTGCGTTGCTACAGTAACTCTGCAATTGACAACAAAAGTCATGAATGAACTCGTAGAAAAGTAGTTTGTAACACGCATTTAGACCTGTAAACATCAGAAACATTCATTTTGATCTTGAAATCATTTCGAGGCATAGAAATGACACTTTTTTTCTCCCCTGAAACTCTTATTTTGGGGGAGGGGGGGGGGATTTTACAAAAAAATTCTCAAACAAAAGTAGGGAAAAACAGTTGTGAATGGATATTTAGAATTAAAATTTCAAGTTTGTTCAAAATAAAAAATAGTCGTCAAAAAGCATTTTATTTCTATTTCTGTGAATAGTATAGATTTTCAATTCTAGCCATAATATCACAGCTAACAGAAAAAATATTTTTTCAGTTGAGAAAATTAATCAACTTGGAAACAAAATATATTTTCCTTTTAAGTTTGTACTGAGACGTTTATTTGGTTGTGAGTTAATATACCATATAATTTGTTAAATGCCAACATAAAACCACAATTACAAATTATGTCATGAAAAGAACCTCATTTCACAGATCTTTTTGTTATATATTCTACTTTCCATTACTTGACATGTATTGTGTAAATACTATTGATATAGGTGTTAGATCTGAAAGCTGGTGTGTTCAACCATTGCACTGGAGGTGCTCATCTTGTACCATCTGTTCATGTCTGGAGTTGATCTGCTGGTTGTATTTATGATATTATTTTATAGTTCAGTCCATCCCATCTTTTATTTTATTCTCAGTTTTTATCATTGCAATTTGTTTTTATTCTCTATACCAAGAACTGTTTTACATTTTATACCTACCGGTACCTGAAAACTTGTTCTGATTTGTCTTTATACAATTACAATGTAATGTAATGTATAATATGTAATATCAAGGGTAACCAATGAACTGTTCTATGAAATCTCAAAAGGAGAAAATATTATTACTAGAACATAGAAACAAAATAGCCTGTACGTTTGTTTGTTAATATATATAAACAGAGAATGACTGTTTACCATTTATTCAAAATGTGCTCTTTATATGTATATCAATTTATGTACCTGTATGTGTAAATTGTCTATAAAACAGACTTACTTCTGTTGACAGATTTGGTTCCGGTATATTTCTCTTTATAACATAAATATTATGCATAATAGCCATAGGCCCTTATATGTCAATAAAATGATAGTTATGTAAATCATGAATGTGTAAGGTAGTATATACCTACATTCAATTTTAATTTTTATATGGATGAAAACAATTTTTCTGTCATCTATTTTTACAATTACAATTTTGTACCTATTCTTTTGCTCAAGTTTTTTTAATGAAATGTTGAAATATAAAGATTACCATTGACTCTGTATCTCATCAGTCTTTGTATTCATTAATAGGTATATAATATAAAATGACTTTGCACTAAACATGTTTTAAATAATTATCTGCTAGTCAGTATATTAACATTAGCTTTACATCTTCTAGAAAGAATCAATTAAATAGTTTATAGGAAGTTTTAAGTTGCACATTAAAACTCAAAACCGTGTTGTTGTAGATGATCTCAAGCTGTGCATCTTGTGAAAATGCCAAACACCCATCAAATGCTGACAATTTTAATTAAGAAGAGCTGAAATATGTGAGGAATATGAAAGTAAATTCAATCTTATCTAGTGACCAGGAGCTCTACACATGAAACATCCCTAGGACTATTCATCTGGAAAACTTGCTCTCCATTTGCAGCCCTCAATATGTTAGGGTCAACTTCTCTACTGATACATTGGTATGTCCTCTTTAAAGGCATCTAAAATCTTTCAACATGCAATATTATCCTTTCGCATCAAGCCTTTTCATTTTGAAAATAGTGAAGGGTGCATTATTTGCATACTCAGTGGCCTGGTCATTTAGAGTTTAGAAACCAAGAATGCAATACTTGACATACTCGGACAGTTTTTAAACTATTTAATTCAGGTTGATTTGGCTAAATAGTACTTTTATATTAATCCAAAAATTGCATGGCATACTTTCTTGGAATTGATAAGGAAAACATAACTGATGCAATGAATATCAGCGGCAAAATTTAATATCAATTTGACATTGCCATAATTTCATGTATTTTTCGATTTCTTAATATGTATTGGCCTTACGGCAAGACAATGTTTACTTTCAATGCATAGTTAACATATATTGGTTCATTTATCAAACAATTCCTTGAATACTAATGTTTTTGCATTGACCATGACCTGCTTTGTCTTGTTCACTGTGTTTGGTTGTTATGTAGATTAACTATATATGGATGTTAGTTAGTTTCAAAATCTAACAGTTCATATGAAACGTTTGTGCCTTCACTTTTTATTATCCCTGACGAAAACTGTAAGGGGGATATAATATAGGTTTGAACTTTGTTTAACTCCGATTATGCATGCAAGTGAGAGATTTTAGCCTGAGTTTAAGGGGACACCTTTAAAAAAAATAGAGAGAGAGAATACAGTAGCCCTACCTTAATGCAGTTGGAAGTAAGAAGCGTCCACTTGTTTTCCAGAGTTGTTTCCCTTGTGCTGTGTGCATCTATTTAGGGTATCAGTGCCTTGATGAAGGTTGAAAATAAGGAGCACACAATTATTTCCCAAGGAGTTATTTGGCAGGGTTTTGATGACTTTTTGTCTCAGGATAATATTAAATACTAAATGGTAAAAAGTTAATGATTATATAACCAACTAGAGCTAAATTGCTATGCGTTGTTTGTTATTTGATGAAGGTTATAACAATGTCAAGTTAATAATCAGGTCCGTGATGTGTCTACCAGAGGTGCAATAACATCATTTGAAATCTCTTAGGCACGTCTAAGGTTTGCTTTATTTCATCACAACAACTGTAATCATCTGTATGTTTGTTGTGTCTAATCTGTAATAAACCAAGTTTGAATGCAACTGGTGTTGTCCATGCTCATATTATATAAGGAATCAGCTACAGGCAATGATCATTGTTCATATGGAAGCATAATGTGCCCTCTATTTGTTAGACTATAGCATGATGCCAGTCTGTGGGTTGACTGCAGCATAGAGAATGAGTAAATGAGTCTTGTGAGGGTTGACTGCAGCATAGAGAGTGAGTAAACTAGATTAGCGTTTGCGGGATACCGCAAAAGCAGAGCAGCCCCGGAACTTTGGGTTTCGCCTTACCCTGTTCCGCCTTTTACAGGCCTCACCAAATTGGGAATTTTCTCGTGACCTTGACCTTTGACACTCAAGGTCACACAATCAATGAACACATTTCATTGAGTATAACATTATTGTAATGAAATAAAGTGTTAAAAATTAAATGAATCCATTTTCTCCATATATGTTGACCTTGCTGTGACCTTGACCTTCGACAGTTAGTACCCAAAACTTTTTGAAAATGTTGTACTTCTCAAGAGATAATATATACAAAATCTAAACTTCATAGCACAAAAACTTTTCAAGTTATTGTGTTTACAAGGAATTGCAATAACTCATATCTCATGACCTTGACCTTTAACCATCAAGGTCACACAATAGTTGAACACTTTTTATTGAGTATAACAATCATGTATTGATTAAAAGTGATCATAGTTAAAATTCAGCATTTTCGCTAAACCATGCTTAAGTCATGACCTTGCTGTGACCTTGACCTTTGACGGATTGTAGCCGAAACCTTTTCAAAATTTTTTACTTTTCCAAGGATGATATATACCAAGTTAGAGCTTCATAGCACAAAAACTTTTCAAGTTACCGTGTTTACAAAGAATTTTGCGGTGATTTTATAACTCGTGACCTTGACCTTTGAACTTGAAAGTGAACATGTCATAATGATTCCCTGGAAGTATTAACATTTAGACATGTTCATGAGTTCTGAGAAAGCTAAATGGGATATAGTTATAGCCAAATTTAGTGCATTTTGTAATAACTCATATCTCATGACCTTGACCTTTGACCTTCAAGGTCACACAATACAATCATGTATTGATTAAAAGTGTTCATAGTTAAAATAAAGCATTTTCGCTAAAACATGCTTACGTCATGACCTTGCTGTGACCTTGACCTTTGACGGATTGGAGCCAAAACCTTTTCAAAGTTTTTTACTTTTCCAAGGATGATATATACCAAGTTAGAGCTTCATAGCACAAAAACTTTTCAAGTTATCGCGTTTACAAGGAATTCTTAGAGTGAATACATATCTCGTGACCTTGACCTTTGACCTTGAAAGTGAAAGTGTCAAAATCGTTCCCCCGAGGTATGAGTAGTAAGGTATAAATAAGAGTTCTGGAAAGCTCAGTGGAAAAAAGTTATAGCTAGTAGAACGAGTGCGGCGGCGGCGGCGGCGATGGAAACTTCACAAAAACTGATAGCAGCCCCGTCCTTAGACGAAGCTGCTAATTAGTCTTGTGAGGGTTGACTGGAGCACAGTAAGAGAGTGTTGTGTACGTTGACTGGAGCACAGTCAGTGAGTGAGCCTTGTGAGGGTTGACTGCCAGTGTTGGCAATTGCTATCGAAAATGTAACATTATATCTTTTCCCGCGTAAACAAGGCCTTGCTTTCATACATGACCTACATAGAGTAAAGGCCCTCAGCTAGCAGATGACTGAAACTTCTGTTTGCAGATGGATGGTATTTTTATGTCACTTCATTAATTTGTTAACATAATGATTTCAAATATTCAAGATGTGTCCAAACCAAACATTAACAACACAAGCTGAGCAAAAGTTTGTACCTATTTTGACATGACAATATATATAACATAAGATCCTCTGATGACAAACTTGATACACCTAATAAGGTTTCCGAACAAAGAGCGAGAAAAATGAATGATAACACCCACTTGGCTGGACAATAACTGGCATTTTCACAGTTTGTTGCATTATCTAGCTTAATATATTTAAGGAGTAACACTGAATGGAGAACAACAACTTCAGTTGCTACTTTGAGTGGATTCTGTGTTTCATCCAATCATATTCTCCATACAGGTCACATGACCTAATTTCTTGAACTTTCCTGTTGAGTTGAGAGTATTTCTCTGCAATTATAGTAAATAACTTAATACACTTTTTACATTTACAATCTAAAACATCCTTCAGAAATGTCTGTTGTTCATAAATATCTGCAAATGAAGTATAGGGGCTTCTTGAGATAAGAGGAACCCAAGATTGAAATTACCAACCCTCTCTAAGGCTATTTTAACCCCTTACATAGAAACTGGACCTCTGATACCGTTCCATTCTTAACCAGTGTTAATGTGTCCCAGAATGATATATCTGTCAACAGAATACGATGCTATCACGGACCTGTCAAATGTGTTTGTTTCAGAATGGTTTCCTTCAGTACAAACTAGGGATGTTTCCAGAGAATTCAAGAGGTGTCAATTATCTACTAAATATGTGTTTATCCTTCTTGCTCCGCCTCTTTCCTCTTGAAATGTGGTAGTATGGTGATCTGTGATTGCAGGAAAGCAGCAATTTGGTACCTCCTCTTCGTGAGATGGGAGGAACCTATGATTTCCTGAATGGACATCCCTATTTTGGAGGCAATTTCAGGTCACGTGACCTAAATGAATACGCTCTTACAAAGTACATAGCCAACCCAAGTGTTTAGTTTATTGCTACATACAGAATTTATCAACTTGAGAATATGAATGAACATCCGAAAGAAACAGTGTTTGTCAAGAAGTTGTCTTGTTTGCAATAATAAGAAGGGGACCCAAAATGGGGTCCATGACAGTCCACGTGATAAGCGTGTGACGTCACTATGGAAGTTTAACATGGGGTCTATGCTCCAGCTGGGACAGAGCAGAGCCTGGCTCTGCGATCTATAATTAGAAACTTCCAGCAATTCCCCACACTGTGCAGCATAGAGAGTGAGTAAATGAGTCTTGTGAGGGTTGACTGGAGCACAGTAAGAGAGTGTTGTGTATGTTGACTGGAGCACAGTCAGTGAGTGAGCCTTGTGAGGGTTGACTGCAGCATAGAGAGTGAGTAAATGAGTCTTGTGAGGGTTGACTGGAGCACAGTAACAGAGAGTGTTGTGTACGTTGACTGGAGCACAGTGAGTGAGCCTTGTGTAGTTTGACTTGAGCATGGTGAGTGAGCTTTGTGTAGGTTATATATATATATTATCATAAACTTTCAAACAAAGAAGTACTTATTTATGGTTCCAATAAAACTGGAACAATTTATTTATTAAATAACATTTATGTACAATAGACATAACTAAGATACTTGACATAAACAGCTCAAAATTAAATTGACTATCACATCTACAACAATCATTAGTCACCTTTGACTTCACCTTTCTGTACAGTCAGTATATTTCAAAAGCTCTACAATACTTATGACATTACACTTAAATGTTTTCAAATGATTAACAATTCAGACATCGAACATGACAATTATTATTCAAATATTACCAAGCGAAATCCTTCTCTAAAGTATAATTTTTATCTAAAATCATTTTTTTAAATGACATGACAATGTATTTTGCTCATCAAATCTGGCTGAGCATGGAGATCTCAAGGAGTTAATAAACAGTTTTTTCAACCACAGGTATTAAACATCTAAATTATATAATATAATATAAAATTCTACAAATATTTTTCTCCCTTGTGTCTAAAAGATGTTAAATTCTTGATAGCACATTGAAGTCCGTGCACAGCAGACTACTGCCGCTGCTAGCTGTCGTACACAGGAAGTGGTCACTCTATGAATGACTGCACACCTTGAAGAAGATTCCATATTGCGAGGTGTGGACTGTACTACTTGCCGATGCGCTGCACGACCCACTCCTGCTGACAGAGAGGACAGCGGTTGTTCTGCTTCACCCACAGGGACATACAGCAGTTGTGGAAGGAATGGTTGCACTCTCCCCACACCACTGCAACATGCGCTTACAATCACTCGCTGTGCATTGCCAGCTATTTCACATTATCAAAAAGGTTGTTTTATCACATACATGTCAGTCAGAAGGGAAAATAGTTATTTGGAGAAAACAATTTGATTATATTTGGTATTTACCCACATATTCATTATCCAACAGCAATACGTAAGTTTGAAATAAAAGATAAGTATACTAGTACTGTGTAAATAAAACTTAATTATTATCACTTTTTTCTTGTTTTGAGCAGTAAATTCTCGAAGAGGTAACCGATCGCTTTTATAATGTTGTTTGTGGAAGACAATAGACTCCAAGGTAAACAATTAAATTCTCATATCTGAATAACCCAAAGGAATTTGCTGTCTACACTTGTAATAACAGAGCCATGGTAGTTATGAATGATATTATTTATTGTAAGCTTTAAGCATTCATTTTCCAGAAACAGGTTTAACAAATCCACACTTATTTACAGTTATTGTCAATCTAAAGCATTGTACCCACCAACACAGTCATCTTGCTTGTTTTCTGATTGGCATCTAAGACATGCATCTGAAGTAAAAACAAAAAAATTACTATAAACTCATAAGCAAGAACATTTAAATAATACCTTTCTTTTCATTCTTACAATAAAGCAAAACTGAAAAAATAATTATGTTTTCAGTGATAAATTTGGAACTTTCCAATTCACCTATTTTCAACAAATCAATCCTGGTGCAAAATTCTAAATAATGGCACTAAATATGTTTTAATTGTTGAATAGCTCAAACCAACTACTAGTATTATAGGGATACAGTCAAAACAGAGACAAACAATTACGGCCACAAGCTGGTCAAAATGGCGACAAATGCCTAGTCAAAACGGCGAAACACATTTATCAATACAAAATATGTCAAATTCACTGGATGCTACGGCGACACCATTTGGACAGAATAACGAACATATTTTTTAATAATTAAAATACATTTGAAAATCAAGTGGTAGAATGTTTTTTTCTCAGGATGTTTCTTTTAAAACTATAGATGAGTAACCAATTTTAATTAAGCATTGATTGATTACGTTGATAATTTAATTACAATCAATTTCTGTGACAATGATAAAAGATGTTATGTAATGCATACTTTTTAGAATAACAGATGATTATCTTCATTCACATTATCTATTGCAATGCAAGAGGCATAAAATTGAGACAATATGCATCTTAATTAGGCTTTTATTTGACATTTTATACCCTGTTTTTAGACAACCGCTGAATATCGGTTGAAAAGTCACTGGAGGATGACTGGCTCCACCCACGCAGCTAGAGCATGTTGGCTGCATACTTTTTAGAATAACAGATGATTATCTTCATTCACATTATCTATTGCAATGCAAGAGGCATAAAATTGAGACAATATGCATCTTAATTAGGCTTTTATTTGACATTTTATACCCTGTTTTTAGACAACCGCTGAATATCGGTTGAAAAGTCACTGGAGGATGACTGGCTCCACCCACGCAGCTAGAGCATGTTGGCTGCATACTTTTTAGAATAACAGATGATTATCTTCATTCACATTATCTATTGCAATGCAAGAGGCATAAAATTGAGACAATATGCATCTTAATTAGGCTTTTATTTGACATTTTATACCCTGTTTTTAGACAACCGCTGAATATCGGTTGAAAAGTCACTGGAGGATGACTGGCTCCACCCACGCAGCTAGAGCATGTTGGCGTAGTACTAGCTCTTGTTTTAATTTAATTATCTCTCTCATTTTCTCGAGCCAAAACCTATGCATGTCAAAACTGTATATATGTGTATAAGTTAGGTTTATTTTGAAGCCCAAATAGCAAGGACAACGTCATATAATAACAAGTAACCATGTAGGCTACATGGACTTAAATTTAACAGCAGTTGTCGGATTCGTTTCGTTGAATGTGACTACCGGTATACCTATTTGTCAAATTTATTAATTGCAAACATTCCAATTGAATCCCAATAATTACCTACATAACACAATAGATGTTTCTACCACGGCTATCTGATCAAGATTGATCAGCGACACAAATTTAATCATCATATCTACAACTTGTGATTTCATTGTCCCATCCACGATCTTGTTAAACGTAATCGGCATGTTTCATATGTGTTATCAAAAAACATGTATATTTCTTAATAATCATCGGGTGATGATGATTTCTGACATGCTGTCAAGTTTTTAAAATGAATCATCAAAAGTTTAATTCATGAAAACTATTCTCGCAATTGCAATTTAACATTAAGTCTATGGGAATTACTACAGTGCGAACAGACTTTTGGTCACTGACTGCAGATCGACCTGATAGAGAAATCGTTCAGCTGGAGGTGAATTCGTAGATAAAACTGGTTCGTTGATGTAAATTATGGTGGATTCCTAGACGGATTGGGCGGTGGTTTCGCAGACGTTCATAGACATAATAATACCATTAAGGGAAAACTTATGCAGCCATTGCGATAATAAATATTGAAAATAAGATCTGTATGTTAGATTTAACTAAATAAAGTAAAACATGTTTGTAGAAGTTTCTATTTCTATGTGAGTATTTCCATTTAATTATTAAATGTTAAATAATACTAATAACAATCGTGTTTGTTGTTATTCTTTTTTTCTTGATATATTTATTTATGTGATTTTTATATGATAAGATCACACAATCTACATAACCTGTTTATTTGGACTCAAAAGTTTCGTTCCGCCGCCAGACAGAGGATTACGTTGAATAATTAATCCGTTAAAACAACCAGAGTTGTAATCGGGTGTCTAATCTAGTGTTAATTTCTAATCCAGTGCAATTGCCGGCCTACCTTTAGAATCCCTCACCAAATTCCATTTCGGAACGTGGAATTTATCTTTAAAAAACATTCTCGAATTTTTTATACTACCGGACATGCGCAGACGTCATTTCTCATCGAAGCGAGAGTTGTCATTCACGACGCCATTGTTGTTTACTGTGAAATTACCCTTTCGTTCACAAGTCGTTTTACATTTCCGAACATTTCCAATCAATGATATTATTTGACAATAGGCAACATCTTATCTTTAATCGGACCCCTTTTGTATATTATTTTAAACGACTTTCGTCACAGATGCATTGTTATCGAGTCGACATAAAAGGGTTTTCCCCCATGACCCAGCGCGTCGTTTTGACATGTTGCATTCCATATTTCCAATTTTTTTAACAATAAAAAATCCCTTCAAGGTAAGTTTTATGTATGCAAATTTCAAAATTAGTTGTTTTTTTATGTTAAATGCTTTTTGTTTTACATTTTGTTTATTTTTTCAAATTCTATTTTATTTCCCCCGTTTGTTTTGTTTTTGTTTTCGTTTTTGTTGTTTTTTTATTATTGATATTTGTTTTGATTTTATCATTTCTTGTTTCTTTTTCGTTTAAAAAAAATTTATTTTAATATCATAAGGGGGTTTAGGGGGGCTTGCCCCCCTATTTTTTAATCGGGGAAGGGGATTTTTTATTTCTTTCTTTTTATTTTGATTGAATGTCATCCTTTCTTTCCCTTTCGACGATATTCATCCAAACATGACACACATGCCAATATGAGCATTTTTTAAAAAGGATTTTTAGAAGGATTGTCGAATTTCAAGTCGGTGTTAATGCAGAGGGATGTTACTTGGAACATTGGAAAGAGGAAATTGGCGTGCAACTTCATTTAGAAGGCATCAAAAACATCCCCATCGCTATGTTGTACCTTGACTCTCCAAATGTGTTCGTTCAGGTAAGATTTAAAAAGCCCCTTCACGGTACCATTCTTATTAACTGAGCGTTTGGCATTTCGAACTATGACACTTGTCACAAGTGGCATGATTACAAAGTAACCCACGATTCATACACCACGCAAGCGTAGCGAGAATCGTTACAATTAAATTAAAAAGGAGCAACTCGAAAGTAATAGTACGTGAAGAAACCTTAGAATCCCGCCCATACGAACTTACCCAAGGAATCGAGGTACAATCAGGTAGCGATTGGAGATGCTCCGTCTGCTTTCCTAAATCTGCGGACAATTTCCTCTTCTTGTTCCTCCTTTCTGGCTCAACGTTGTCAAACAACGGTCCCGTACGCAACACACGAGAGAGTGACGACTCTCCACAACGAAATCCCCCAAAGAATCATCTAATCCCGCCATAGCGTTTCAAAAGCACAAAATTTACAACTTGCCAAGCTAAAAGTGGCGTCTGTTTACAAACAAATCATACGTCACACGTTATACATCACTATGACGACATGACGCAATGCGAGAACGTGCGGGAAGTGACGTAACAATCGATACGCGAGTTTATGAATTGACCAATCAGCGACGAGGAACGGTTTAAGGATTTCCCCTCGATTGCAGGCAAAGGTAATGATTTTTTTTAAGTGATTTTAAAATTCATGTTTAAAACTATCGTCTTTCAGACGAAGTTTTAAATTAACTTTTGCTTGCCGATACGAAAATGACCTCTATTTTCGCCTAAAATGTCTCCTTACGGAAAACACGGAAATTACGGAATGTCTCTTATATATACCATCGTGTCATATGTTTCCGTGGTATTAAGAAAATGTCTGCTCTTGGCGATAGCGTATGTACTGACCACCAACAAATGCATAATAAACTATCAAAACACCAACCTCGCTTGCATTTAATGCCAATAAAACATGTTTTCTCTTCTAAAGTTCTTCGTCGCCGATAACATACGGAAGGGTGCCATATTGGACGAGCAAAAGTGACGTCATATGTTTCCGTGGTATTTTCCCAAAGTCAAAGTACGGGAGCACAGCACATGCCACCATCTCGCGACAGGGAAATTTACACGTTTGAATTGTCATTAAAGATTCCAGATTATCAAAATTGTAATAAATGTCCATAAGAGTAATAGTGTCATTAATCAAACACATTGAAATGGTTTTCTGTGACATTTAAAATGTATTTACAGTTCAAAAGTTATGTCAATACCTCATGGGAAATCAAAATTGATAATTCTGTAATATATTGAGATGATGAAAACGAGAGTCTAAATAATCATCCTGATGGCATGAACAGTGAAAATTATCGTGACTGCATAGGAATGTTATTGTGCAACAATGTTTCAGCTGTACCCAGTGCAAAAGTCTTCAAAGAAATTGCATGTCGAAGTTTTAGTTCGTTCCATGCATCTTCCCAAAAAAAAAATGGAAAAAATAATTTGTGTTCTAACTGAAGACATTATTACAGTAAAACAGTTACTGTCATGTAGGTCATGATGAAGATATATCATCCCAAAATATCAATTCAATCTTAAATGTCACACTCAAGATTTTAAAATTTGAAATTTTAAACATATGAAATTTTTCTTTAATGATATTTGATAACATACATCAACAATTTAGTTCTTGTGAAATTCCCCTGATTGTTCACTTTTACGACAGTGGTACAAATTAATAATAAAGACGCATTGTCAGTCCCCACTGTCGGCATGGATAGGCGAGTAAAAAGGGATCATAAAGTGACAAAATTTACAAATTGGATGAAATGTTGACAATTTTTTTTTATCAATTGTCTTTTATCATTAGGTCTTATTGTAATTTTCTAAGAAAGATGGATTATTGCAAATAAATTGACTTTTTATCAGCCCATGATGGCATCAAACACCGTCTCTTTAAAGTCTTGTCACCCTACACAATAAAATACTATCCCTCAAGCCTGGAGTGAGTGAGTTTGGGTTTAACGTTGCCAACAATGATTCAGCTAGTTTAAGTAGTTAACACGTGTCCTCTAGCTTGGAAACTTGGAATTAGGTTAGACTGGATGTTAACGTTCCCTGTCTCTAGTAAACACGCTTTTCTCTTGTTTTGATTTACTAATGACAGTTTCTGCATGCATATTTTAATTTTAAAAAGCTGTATGGGCGATATTGCCTCTTGCGTCGCGCACGAATATTCTGTAAAAGTGATAGAATCATCTTAAGAAATGACCCTTTTGGGCTTCCATACTTTAAAAAATCGAGCAGGGATTCCCCTCTTATGTCACGTGATTAATATTAATGGTTACGTCAGCTAGCAGCAACCGAAATTTCAGAAAATTTGATGGTGTAAAATTTTATGAAAACATTGAAAGAGATGACGGAAAAAAGTGCATTATGCTTTACACCGGAAATTGCATTAGGTATCAATTACAGAAGACTATAATTACGCAGATTGACAAAATTCTGAAAATTTACGACTTTGAGCCATGAAGACCGTCTGATGAATGTAAACAATCGCTGGGTGGCGTGTTTTGGTGCGCGGCTCGCGGGAAATGAGGTCACACGAAAATACCACGGAATGATGAGTACCACGGAAACATATGACGGCACGGTATAGCGCCTTCGGCGTGAACTGCCGAAGGCAGTAAGCACGCGCCTTCGGCGCGTGCTCTTACACACTTCCGGTTTATTTGGTGAGGGATTCTAACGCAGTCAAATAAGGGAATCATTCTGTTGAACGCATCATTAACAGTGTTTGCGTTAACGCAGAAATCTACGTTTTAATAACTTGTTGATAGATGATATTTTATTGCGAGTGTTCACTTACAGCGTTTGTTGTTTGTTTAAAATCTAATCTAATGAAAATCTAACTAGTCCTTAGAACTCCCAGTCATTGCATTTTACTAGCCCAGCATCTTTTTCACTAGCCATTGGCTACTGGGCTAGTGCTAATTTCGAACCCTGTGTCTACGAAACCACCGTATACGAACCGATTTCGTCTCCGAATGCATCGCGTCTACGAACTCGTCTGGTCTACGAAAACAAACGTTCTGTGACTAATAAGTAATTACCCATCACTTGAACTCTGCAGATGGCACATGTATCGCATTCTACATCCCAACTCCACATAGCTACTAAGTTCCATTTCTTCAGTGTGAACATTTTCTCGGGTTTTTGTCCTGCTTCTACATTCTCACGTTCGACGTCCATCTCGTCAGCCATTTTCCCATTAACTGTAATGCTCTTCATTAACTATTCAGAATGGGTTTTTTTAACTTGTCAAGAATCACTTTCTTTGCGCTTTTAAATTTGGTAAAGGTTGAATTAAAGTTTGATAAACATATGAAATGTTTTTACAATTGTGCCTGTTATGAGAGAAGTTGCTTCACTTTATGATGCCATTTAAGTGCATCACGTTAAGGAAACATACCACTATACAACTTACTATAAGTATTGAAAATGAGAGCAGTTATCTGTTGGCTTTAGTTTTAGTTATTTGATTCAGGAAAGGTATTCACCCTTCCTGTACGTGCTAAGCTAAGGAAAAGATAAATGTTAAAAAATGAATAAAAAACAAATTGGCCTTATGTAGTCTCTAACATCAAAGCCATATTTTTCCTTGCGGTATTTTCTTAGAACGGGCCAGCTGACGGTTGATTTGTTACCAACCGCGCGAGTTGAAGGTGTGCAAGAACATTGGAACACTTTTGCACGTGATCCCGAGACGCGAAAGCTGCCACATTAGACACGCACACGCACAAAGAAAGATCGGTAGGCTATCTTAAATCGGTAAATTTATGTTTTAATTAAGATTATCAGTAAATTTTTGGCCTACACGCGAAAAAAATCATCAGTGCATTTTTATTATTTTCGTAATTGCACATCAATTATGCTATTGACAATGTTATATGACATTAAACCCTTAATATAAATGTGCGAACGAATTCGCTGTTCTATTTTGGATACGAGTTCGATTTTGGTACGAATTCGCCTATAGATACAGCTCAAACTATGAAGATGCAGCAAACCCTACAATGGGAGATCACATTCGTCTACAATGGTGAGTATAGTTAAAGTTAAGTGTTTAAGTATGCCTTTAACATAGCTTATTCAGTTAAATTATAGCAATACTATTAACCTTGATAGCATAAAAGCATATCATGACCCAGAAAACGATGATACGACCAGTGTATTAACATTAGTCGATGAGAAATTACTATCAAATGAAGATCACGTGACCAAACAAAAATACATCACAAACCAGGAAGTGGATTATCACATTTTATCTTTTAGGATGTGAACTATATTTTAAGAGAATTTATGAATCTTTTAAATCCATTATGAACGGAAAAGAAAACGACGATGGCAGTGTATATGCCAACACGAATGCTAATATAAGCAGGATCGCAAACGTGAGCAAGTTGTTGCGGAATAAAACTCTGGACAAACTTTTGAAAGAAAACAGGGAGGAAGTGGAAGCAGAAGATGAGAATAATTTGTGGTACCATAAGAAGATCTCGAGGGAAGCTGCCGAGAGCATTCTTTTGGAAGGCAAATCTTAATTTTTATTTAAAAATATTTGATTATTATTTGAGATTTAATTAATTGATTTAAATAAAATCTATAGGATTAAAGTCAATATTTAACAAAAGTCATTTGTAATGCAACTCAATATCTGGCATCTTAGAAATGATAGAATAATAGCTACCAGTTTTTCGACAGTACATCAATACCTCTTCTCCAATGCAGTCAGTCTAATTCATATGCCTTCAACTGTTATTTTGATCACAATATATGTACATCGTTGAATTTACTGATTTATTATAAATGGTAAAGCAAGATGTACAAAATTGGATAAAGGTTTTGTTCAAAAAGAAAAATATTTCAAATTTCACTCTTTGTAATCTTAAGAAACGACTGAAGACTTGAGGAATTGACATTTGGCTGCCGCGGATCGGCAGTAATGATCAATGTAGTGTAAATATTTTGTTTTCTTAGCCTTTGGTCATAAGGTCGGATAGAGTATGACTAGACTAACCATTGATACCTAGACACATGGTTCACAGCTGAAATAATGCCTTTAGAAAGGACCCTTCTAAAACTGGTGGTGCTTTTAAAAAACATCTTTCACATTACAAAAACAAATTTCATATTTTCCCAATGTTTTTAAATAAAGATGAAATTTTCTATTGTTTCACTTGAGTTAGAAAATCTGCTTTTGTAAAAATTCTTGTTTAAATATGTAAATAGAACATATGAGCAATCAATGAGTAGGGTTCAGATTTGAATAGTATATCTTGAACTTACCGGTAATTGTTATGGACTACAAAAAACAACCTCAGAACAATTTGTCAATAATGACTTTTAGCAGATTGTTTAAAATGGTGCAGACGAAAAGCTTATTTCAATCCTTGCCTTGGACATTTGGATCTTGTGGAAAAATTATTTTTGTTGATTGTTGACATGACCACAATGGTGGAAGAGGACTCCTTGGTGGTTACTGTATAACACTTGAGAACTAATGTAGGTGACAGGCACTAGAGGAAGCTGCTCTGCAGTCAATCCCTCATTGCCGTTATAGCATTCTCGGTACTCAGGACTGAATGTTTCCATGCCCTTCACTTTATCAGCACTTAATAAATAAATTACCTGCACTTGAATTTTGTTTTAGATGATATCCAACTTAAACAACCTTATTAGATCGAAAGAGGTGTTTGGTTTTGCTGGTTTTAAAGAGGTTATGTAATGCATTCATTTTTTAGAATAATAGATGATTATCTCCATTAGAATTATATATTGGAGTGCAATGAGCATATAACCGGTAATCGAGACAATATGAAGCTTATTATATTTAGGCATTTTTTTGACATTTTATACTTTGTTTTTCGAGAACCTCGAATCTAAAAAGCGATTGCTTTGAAAACTCACATGACTGGTTCTGGCCACGCAGCTAGAGTGTTTCGACTTAGAGCTAGCTCTTGTTTCAATCTTCATATTTACCAAAATTTCCAGATTTTTTCAATATATCAAGAAGTCTTTTTACATTCCTTGATAGATTTTTTGAAATATACAATACTTCATATTTATACAATAACCATGGACTTGAAATAACTAATATTAACAAATTAGATATCTAAGCTATCAAATTACAGAAATTTTGAGTTATTATTGTGAAGTTTTGTATGTAAAATTGACATTTCAAAAGGCTAAAAGTGTGGGATAAAGTCCAGCTCAGCTGACATGTTTAGGGAAGTAAGCTACGAGACCAGAGGGTTGACATGCCCTCCTTAATTTGACATTATATAAAAACTAACATATCAAATGTATCAAACTAGAAAGATTTGCCATGGCTGAAACAAGGCATCAATTAAAAAGTGCGTAGGCAGAATGAAAATCAGCAGACTGCATGCCCAGCTCAAACCTGATATGGCCGCTTCAATATCAACAGTCACGATTAAGGAAGTCAATTTTTTCTCAAGTAGATTATTATATTACAACCTCATGTTACATATTGATATGATGTAATAACTTTATTTGAACTTTAATGGCACTATGGCAAATTTTTGCTATTTAGTTTGGTTATATTTTGTGTATTTTGATAAGTCTACCTTTTTCAGTGGAAAACGATAAGGAGAAGACAAATTTTGATTTCAAGTGTCATATTCACCTTTTAGCTCCTCTGGCCTGTAAGGCCCGATGGGCTTATGGCATGGCATGGTGTCCGCTGTCCGTCCGTAAACTTTTTGGAATTTCATCTTCTTCTCTAAAACCATAAGGCCTAGAAAGTTAAAACTTTGTGTATAGACTCCTTGACTAGTGAGGATTACAAGTTATACCATTCAGAGACGGGGTGCATGGGGAGATATCAGCCTTGAGATTGGTGTTATGCAACGTGCCGAAAGGCGAGTTGCATAACACGAAGCGAGAGGCTGATATCTCCCTATGAACCCCGCCTCTGAATGGTATAACAAATTTATCTTACCAAATGTTTAAACAAAACGCATATAATAAGATAAGATAAAGAAAAACGATAACTGCATGAACCCATATATTATGGTTTGTTCAAAACTACATACTGATTAAAATGTAACAAGCTCGATCATGTGTTGAGGTGACATACATTGTACATTTCAAGACGCTCAATCTGCACGCCTTTTTCATGCTTTTTATGTGCCGGGATATAAATATTTATTACCCTGCCCAAGAGGGTGATTTCAGTATTTATCCAGGGTCATGTGGACCAATCAGAGATCGAGATTCTTACACGAGGTAGGATAATATAAATTGTAGCTTTCGTGGCCCTATGGCCCCTAAAAAGGGACCCTAAAGGGACCCGCAGTCGCCAAGGCAAATGGCCTTTTGGCCTGCGCTGAGAAGCCTGCTCATTAATGAGCTGAGCTACGCTTTACCGCTGAGATGGGGAGAAGAGAGCTCAATAGGGTTCGCTTTTCTTTAGGGGAATCCCCTCGTTAATTGTGCGCGCTGATTGGTTAATGATACATCGACCGGAAACATTCACTACTTTTCAACCTTTGTATGCTTAGTCTATTTCATACTTTGTTGTTGTTGTTTTTTTATGTAAATATGCATATTTATATGACTATGTAACCTTTGGGGAACAATAAACAAAACCAAAAAAAAACAAAAAAAACCTTATGACATATACAACGTTTTAGTTTTTAAGATAATTTAAAGTTTAATATCCAAACGTATGCGCTAGCCAAGATATAGTAAGTTTTCAAGTTTCGCTAATGACTGGAGTATTGACAAAGCGTCATAAAACTTACTCAGTGAAACATTGCTAAGGATTTTCTAATTCTAATAAAAAAATTTAATTACACTATTTTCATACAATTGATCAACAAGTTGTGATGCAAATGTTTTTGAAAAGTTTGTTTAAAAGTCAACAAATAGAAGAATAATTTCTGTCTAGTGTAAAATATGAAGATAATCAATTATTAAAACAAAACAAATTCATTTATCATTCCACTTCATTGGATAGTTTATACTAGGAAAGGACACTGGATTTTCAAACAAGCAACGTATACTATTTGCTACAAATGATTGGCGAAACCTGCGTCTATATGGTAGTGGAGAGTAACAGTGTGGGTTAAATAATTTTTCATTTAATTTGGTTTCATCTAGCTGAGGCAGTAGCAAACTTCAAAATGAGGCATACCAATTAATTAACATTTGAAAATCTACATGTTGACATTTACAAATGTTTCCCTTAGCTTTTGAATTTTCACATTTTCTTGTGTTTGTGTTCAGATTTATGAATCGTGAATAAGAGTGAATACTAAAAAAAAGCGTTATACAACCCGTTCGCCAATTGTTTGTTTTATTGTTTGAATAAAACGATGTTTAAGCGAATCACTTTCAAATAAGTTGCTGCTGATTTTTCATGGTTAAATAACATTGTTTTAGATTTGTGTGATACATTGAACAGCCTGAAATAACAGTTGATACATTTTTTAAAGTACCATGGAGACAACAGGGAACTGTCATTTGATGCTGTGTATTATATCGGGCCGGATGTAACAGATAATAGGTGTGAGACATCAGTTTATTGACGTCCAGTGACTCTAGTCATGTGTCGTAACAGGTCATATAACTGCCGGGTCACTGTTTGATGGCGCCATCATGTCTGGTTGAGTGGACAATGGATACATTTACAAGACAATTGCCGCCAATTAAACGTTATTTTAATCCCAGACAGAATGTCTAGCTAACAAAACCAAATGAAGCTGTAGAACAATATATCTGACTTATGAAAATCAGTAGGTGAACGTTTCATCGTCCGCAACACATTTCCATTATTGAACATTCCTTATATATGTTTCTTATTTACGATCTACAGAATACAAAAATAAATAGAAAAAAATATCGATGTCCTAATCAATGCTTTCTCAAATTACATGGCTGTTCCTCATTTAGATAATGATAATCTAAACTTCACTAATCTACAATTCATTTTCCTCACATTATCGTGAATATTATCATATTTTTGAAACTACGTATAACTGATAATTCTTGCACAGTTTGAAACAGCACAGTGTTTAATAAATGAATTGGTAAATAATAGATTAAATTTATTTAAAAAAATATTAATGTTAATAATAAATTATATGTCAAATCAAAATTTTCTTGTGGTTGCATGTCTATTGTTACAGGACATTTCAAAGAGCACACTTTTGTTTTTGATTTGATTTATTTTTTAGTAATTGAAATTAATTAGAAATTTCCAATTGGTAACAGTAATACATTACAAATCAAATGTGTTGTAATGATCATTTAGTAATAATATTTATTCAGAATTTCTGGATGCACTGATTTGTTACCAAAACAACTCACTGTCACAGTGTAATAACTCAATCAATCATGATAAATTAATCCGCATTATAGCGGTTTAAACGATGTATTTGATTATACAAACAACTCAATCAGAGAAACCTAAGTTTACATTAATCGGTTCACTGTCACAGTCAAGCTCCGTACAGCGATGAACAATCAACACTGCTGCGGAGCTTAGGAGCAACTCTGCGCCCGGTAGCGGGCCACTAATTAATAAATGTGATGCATCACTTTTACGGGGACGGCTACTCGCTTTAAAACCTATTTTCATCTTCTTCTCCAGAACCATAAGGCCTGGAAAGCTGTAACTTTGTGTACAGACTCCTTGACTAGTGAGGATTAAAAATTGTAGCATTGGTGGCTAAGTGGCCCCTAATAAGGGCCACAAGGGCCATGCCCTTAAAACCTATTTTCATCTGATTCTCCAGAACCATAAGGCCTAGAAAGCTGAAATTCTGTGTACAGACTCCTTGACTAGTGAAGATTATAAATTGTAGCTTTGAGGGCCACAGAGGCCACACCCTTAAAACCTATTTTCATCTTCTTCTCCAGAACCATAAGACCTGAAAAGCTGAAACTTTGTGTACCGACTTTAGGCCGCTTAATAAGGGCCACAAGAGCCATACCCTTAAAACTTATTTTCATCATCTTCACCAGAAGCCTAAGGCCTGGAAAGCTGAAATATTGTGTACATACCCCTTGACTAGTGAGGATTGTAACTTAAAACTTTGGTGACCCTGTGGCCCCTAATAAGAGCCACATCCCAAAATCCTATTTTGTAATATTACAGTTTTTCTCCAGAAGCTTAAACGGCCAGTTCGATCGCCATTTCGCCAATTACACTGCTAACGAACTTATTTTTAGACACAGCGCGTCATTTGTTTAGCATATCTATAAATAGAATGAGAAATGTCCCTTCCCATAATGCAATGTAGTGTGCAAGGATAATTCTGGGTGGGACGCCCTTCGCTTTTAAAAACAGTCACTACGTTAATATCATGGAATTTACATGGTTATATGTGTAAAAGGGTCATTTCATCCTTAGAAGAATCTTTGTCGTGTGAACAACAGTAAAATCAGTTGCCTCCTGCAGTGACATGTCAACTCATAATTGTAAAGCAATTTTTTAAATGTTTTTCCAGTTAAAAATCCGTAAATTTATTGTAGATTTCAGGTTATTTAATTTTTGGGCAATGTTTCTCAAATAAATCCGCTTGACATTTCTCTCTTGTCTACTCGCATGCGAATTTCCATACTTTCGCGGTCGCCCTCGACTTCGCAGTTCGCACAACCTCACTCATAGTAAAACATTTTTTTCTTCAGAAATATATCTTAGTCACTTAATTCACATGAAATTTTTATGTTCGGAAAAGTGCAATACGTACTATGTATAATTGGGAGTGCGGCAGCGCTGACGAATGTTTTTAAAATTCGAAAGCCCATTCGAATCAACTTCTTCTTAGTGTCATATTGATTGAGCCTAGCCATTTTAGGTGTCAAATGTAAATTTCAATAAACAATCTGTCTGTCTGTCATACTTTCTTATGCAAACATTATTAACAAATCTCCTACAATTTAAACATCCAAGTAACTACAACACGGACCAAACAATCAGCTCACAATAATCCTAGTGGCCGCCATGATCAAGGCTTTGAGTTCGATCGGCTTTCTTCCGCCATTTTGAATTGTTAGCATTTCGAGAAAACAAATGTCCTGTATCATGCTAATTCATTGAGTAAATCAAGAAAATATAATTGATTAATAGAAGAGGGAGATGTTTACACGTGATTCATAATAAAAGTTATCAGTAAAGAATGTTTTGTGGCAAGAAATGCCAGTAATGCATCTCACGCTCGTAGCTCCGATGATTGGCTTCATTTCCCGATGTTTTTCTTTTTTTGGGGGGCGATACACTTTATTCTTTGTCAAATTGTTAAATCATGAACAACTGAAATGATAACCTCATGAACATATTTGAAATTAAGTGTGAAATAATCATGTAAAAATCGTATATATATGCCTATTAGTTAACAGGTAAGTCCTCCTGAATTTCGTTTCCACAAAAAATACACCGCTCGAAATGCTTGTCAGTGGCTTTGATTATTTTCACTATATAGGGCGGATTAGAACTAATTACCAAACTTGACATAGTTATTAACATAAAAAATATATAACAAGTCGAATATATAAAATTTGACGTGTCGTGTGCAAAAGGGAATTCCCTCCCGAATATTTGTGGAACAAAAAATACCTGCTCGAACTGGCCGTTTAAGGACTAGAAAGCTGAAGCCTTGTCTACAGACTCCTAAGTTAGATATATTGTACATTTTGTGAACCTGTGGTCCCTTCTAAGTGGGAACCACATTTGCCACACCTTAAGGCACAATTGATATGAAGCCTGATAAGCTACAGAACCAATAGCTTTTTTAAAAAAATCCTTTTTTCTTCAGTAAAGAAGTTACAGTCTCCTAATAAGGGCTGTAGTTGTCTGAAGTTTTTTTCTTCTCCAGAAGCAAAAGGCTTAGAAAGCTGAAATCCTGGTAGAGACTCCTACTAATGAGGATTGTAATTTACAGTTTTGGTGACCCTCTGGTCCCTAGATAGTAAATATTTGGATCCTAAACCCTATATTATTAATTGAATATTTGAGCAATTACCATTTCTGAATTGATTACCGGTATCTGAAATCACATCGCCTATATGCTTAATTTTAAGATTGGTGACTCTGTGGCCCCTACAAAAGGGGATATGAAGCCTGATGAGCTACAGAGCCATTGGCTCTATTTTTTTAATTGCTTTAGGTATGTCCAATTTATTGTTCCAAATATTCAAAATAGACATCAATATCTTTTTTATCCCGGTGCCTCTTGTAGAAATATGATCATTATGAACATGCAATTGAACTTCCTTCTTCTACCTAGCCTTGAGAAGGTGTTCAGTAATGTAAAGCTTGTGCTCGTCTCCTCTCTGCAGGGTTGGAGAGAGGCAGTGTTTCCAACGGGCTGTTCCTGATCCGAGACAGCACAGTGTCTGCCAATGACTATGCCCTCTCCATGGTGTGCAACGGCAAGATATTCCACTACCAGATCCAGCAGAAGTGTGAGGGATTCTACCGTATAGATGATGGGCCGGTTGTACATGGTGAGTGCCTCAAAGTAGACTGATCTTAGTAGTTTCTTATCTACCCCCTCCAAACCAGGTAGATTTTGATTTACATCCAAACCTGATAGACTCTGATCTAAACCCAAACTTGGTGGACTTTGATCTACACTCCAACCTGGTAGACTCGGATCTACATCAAAATCTGGTAGACGCTGATCTATACGTATATACCCAAACACGGTATTGTCTTATCCACCCCCAAACCTGGTATTCTTTTATCTACACTCAAAAATGGTAGACTCTGATTTACACCCAAAGCTGATAGACTCTAATCTACACCCACACCTGGTAGATTTTGATCTGCACTCAAACCTGATAGACTCTGATGTACACCAAAATCTGGTAGACTATGATCTACACCCAAATCACACCCAAATCTTGTACACACTGATCTACACCTAAACCTGGTAGACTCTGATCTAAACCCAAACCTGGTAGACTCTGATCTACACCCAAATCACACCCAAATCTTGTACACTTTGATCTACACCTAAGCCTGTTAGACTCTGATCTATACCCAAACCTTTGATGTGACAAATCTAACTTAGTTTTTCCCCTGCAGGTCTGGACAAGTTGGTCACCCACTACACATGCTCGGCTAATGGGCTCCCCGCCAAGCTGACCAGTTTTTGCAAGGGCTCGGCACCGCCCAACGTGTGCCGCAAGTTTGGACCGACAAACCTTCTTCATCGAGCTGTCTTAGAAGGTAATATCTAATTTCTTGACGCCATTACATTGTACTAGAGTGAATTTAAACTTTTTTATTTAATAGGAGGATAGACGTTGGTCACTGATGCGCTGACCATGAACACCATACAATACTCTATACCTAGGTTCTTACTTTTGCCTCTCTACTGTTCAGGAGTTATAATCTTTGTTTGTGTTAAACTATAAACCTTTATACTGAATCAGTTTGTTGTTGTGTATCACAGGGTAGACTGAAATCATTTATTGTTGTGTATCACAGGATAGACTGAAATCATTTGGTCATTGTGTATCACAGGATAGACTGAAATCATTTGGTTGTTTAGTATCACAGGGTTGTTGTGTATCACAGGATAGACTGTAATCACTTGGTCATTGTGTATCACAGGATAGACTGTAATCGCTTGGTCGTTGTGTATCACAGGATAGACTGAAATCATTTGGTTGTTGTGTATCACAGGATAGACTGTAATCATTTGTTGTTGTGTATCACAGGGTAGACTGAAATCAGTTTGTTGTTGTGTATCACAGGGTAGACTGTAATCACTTGGTTGTTGTGTATCACAGGGTAGACTGTAATCACTTGGTTGTTGTGTATCACAGGATAGACTGTAATCACTTGGTTGTTGTGTATCACAGGATAGACTGTAATCAGTTTGTTGTTGTGTATCACAGGGTAGACTGTAATCACTTGATCGTTGTGTATCACAGGGTAGACTGAAATCATTTGGTTGTTGTGTATCACAGGGTTGTTGTGTATCACAGGATAGACTGTAATCAGTTTGTTGTTGTGTATCACAGGATAGACTGAAATCACTTGGTTGTTGTGTATCACAGGGTAGACTGAAATCACTTGGTTGTTGTGTATCACAGGGTAGACTGTAAACATTTGGTCATTGTGTATCACAGGATAGACTGAAATCATTTGGTTGTTGTGTATCATAGGGTAGACTGAAATCACTTGGTTGTTGTGTATCACAGGGTAGACTGTAATCATTTGGTCATTGTGTATCACAGGATAGACTGAAATCATTTGGTTGTTTAGTATCACAGGGTCGTTGTGTATCACAAGATAGACTGAAATCATTTGTTGTTGTGTATCACAGGATAGACTGAAATCACTTGGTTGTTGTGTATCACAGGGTTGTTGTGTATCACAGGGTACACTGTAATCATTTGGTTGTTGTGTATCACAGGGTAGACTATAAACATTTGGTCATTGTGTATCACAGGATAGACTAAAATCATTTGGTTGTTGTGTATCACAGGGTAGACTGAAATCACTTGGTCGTTGTGTATCACAGGATATACTGAAATCATTTGTTGTTGTGTATCACAGGATAGACTGTAATCACTTGGTCGTTGTGTATCACAGGATAGACTGAAATCACTTGATTGTTGTGTATCACAGGGTAGACTGTAATCACTTGGTTGATGTGTATCACAGGGTAGACTGAAATCACTTGATTGTTGTGTATCACAGGATAGACTGTAATCACTTGGTTGTTGTGTATCATAGGGTAGACTGTAATCACTTGGTTGTTGTGTATCACAGGGTAGACTGAAATCACTTGTTTGTTGTGTATCACAGGGTAGATGGTAATAACTTGGTTGTTGTGTATCACAGGATAAATTGAAATCATTTGGTTGTTGTGTATCACAGGGTAGACTGTAATCATTTGTTGTTATGTATCACAGGATAGACTTAAATCACTTGATTGTTGTGTATCACAGGGTAGACTGTAATCACTTGATTGTTGTGTATCACAGGGTAGACTGTAATCACTTGGTTGTTGTGTATCACAGGGTTGTTGTGTATCACAGGATAGACTGTAATCATTTGGTTGTTGTGTATCACAGGGTACACTGTAATCATTTGGTTGTTGTGTATCACAGGGTAGACTGTAATCATTTGGTTGTTGTGTATCACAGGGTAGACTGCAATCATTTGGTTGTTGTGTATCACAGGGTAGACTGTAATCATTTGGTTGTTGTGTATCACAGGGTAGACTGTAATCACTTGGTTGTTGTGTATCACAGGGTTGTTGTGTATCACAGGATAGACTGTAATCATTTGGTTGTTGTGTATCACAGGGTACACTGTAATCATTTGGTTGTTGAGTATCACAGGGTAGACTGTAATCATTTGGTTGTTGTGTATCACAGGGTAGACTGTAATCACTTGGTTGTTGTGTATCACAGGGTTGTTGTGTATCACAGGATAGACTGTAATCAGTTTGTTGTTGTGTATCACAGGGTAGACTGTAGTCACTTGGTCGTTGTGTATCACAGGATACTCTGAAATCACTTGATTGTTGTGTATCACAGGGTAGACTGTAATCACTTTGTTGTTGTGTATCACAGGGTAGACTGAAATCAGTTTGTTGTTGTGTATCACAGGGTAGACTGTAATCACTTGGTTGTTGTGTATCACAGGGTAGACTGTAATCACTTGGTTGTTGTGTATCACAGGATAAATTGAAATCATTTGGTTGTTGTGTATCACAGGGTAGACTGTAATCATTTGTTGTTATGTATCACAGGATAGACTTAAATCACTTGATTGTTGTGTATCACAGGGTAGACTGTAATCACTTGATTGTTGTGTATCACAGGGTAGACTGTAATCACTTGGTTGTTGTGTATCACAGGGTTGTTGTGTATCACAGGATAGACTGAAATCATTCGGTTGTTGTGTATCACAGGGTAGACTGTAGTCACTTGGTCGTTGTGTATCACAGGATAGATTGTAATCATTTTGTTGTTGTCTATCACAGGGTTGTTGTGTATCACAGGGTAGACTGTAATCATTCGGTTGTTGTGTATCACAGGGTAGACTGAAATCATTCGGTTGTTGTGTATCACAGGGTAGACTGTAATCATTCCGCTTCATGTATCACATGTGGTTGATGAAATGAACGGTGAGTTTGTTAGCTGCTGGTATGGTTATTGCTGGCTGACTCTGAGGGTGTGGATTTGTATCCTGCATTGGACCCACACAAAAAAGTATTTGTACTATTACTGAGTGTTATCCCAAATATGACAATGTTCACTATCTAAATGGTATTTATCCCAAATATGACAATGTTCACTATCTAACTGGTATTTGGAAATGGTATTTATCCCAAATATGACAATGTTCACTATCTAAATGGTATTTATCCCAAATATGACAATGTTCACTATCTAAATGGTATTTATCCCAAATATGACAATGTTCACTATCTAAATGGTATTTATGCCAAATATGACAATGTTCACTATCTAAATGGTATCCCTGAAATCATGGTGTTGTTATGTATCATAGGAAAGGCTGAAATTGTCAAGAAGATGCTGAATAATGCCTTGTGTCCAGATGTCAATGCTAAAAATAAATTTGGTGAGTGGATGCTTTTTGATTTCAATTGTTCAGTGACTGTATATACTCGTAGAGAATTAACCTCTCTCGAAAATCAGTCTGTATTATTGTGTAATCAAGACAGACACGTTGGTGCAATATATGTAAATGAGCACTGTTAGTGGTTCACCTTCAACTTCCGTTAAAAGTGAAGTAAAGTATATATGAAGACAGTTCTATGAATCTATTAATTTTCGTCTTTCTATTAGTAGGTAAGGTAACATAACGTCTCATCAAGTTAACCACTTGACTCAATGCTATACATGTATAAAAAGATCACATTTGTTGCTATATCTAGAAATGAGACCATTTCACCAGATGATAAAGGAAACATTCACATATGTCTGTCTGTGTGTCCCTCAGGGTCATTGGCTCTCCACGACGCTGTAAACAAAGGGTGTTACGACATCGCCTCTGCTTTGCTGGACAAAGGAGCAGACGTGAAGCTGAAGGATTCCAACGGTCACACGGCTCTCCATGTATGTGTAGCCTATGTCTAGGGGTTACTGTACCTACATACTTACTGTCTCTCATCAGACATCATCATACTTGCTTTTTATACTCTTAAGGATTTAAGGATTCTTGGTAACAATCTTTGCTTTGTCTATAGCTATGGATATAGTGCAGAATATAGTTTTGTTTGTAAATATTCAAATAATGACTCAATCACTGGCTGATTATTGTGTCCAATGTTTGGGTGTTAGCACTTTGATGCACTGGTGCAACCTGTAGGCACGGACCGATTCAGGATTTTTGTTTGGGGGGGTTTCAAATTTTTCTTAAATACCTTGAAGAGTTGGTGGCTCAGACAAGTTGAGTTGAAATGCAGCAAAGATTAGTTATAAAGCCAGTGATAGACACTGGTGTAAGTGAGCCTGAAGAGAAGTTTGGATGAAGTCTGATGTTTGCTTGTGTGTGACAGCGGGCGTGTGTAGCCAATGAGCCTCAGATCGTCAACCTGCTGATGACCAAGGGGCAGAGCAACTCATCGGAGCGGTGCTCGCAGAACGGCTGGGTCCCGCTACATGAAGCTGCCTTCCAAGGTCACATCGAGTGTGTCAAGGTCAGCATGTTTTGTCACCAGCTATTTTGACCTTCTTTATTGGTTTCCTTTGTTTTTCTACAATTTTGTTTAGTAACTGATTGTTAGACAGATGTTAAAGAGACACAGAGTATGTTGATAGGATCACATATGTCAAATTTTGATATCGATGTTATTAAATCGGGAACCTCTAGCTGTTACTGAAAATAACAAGTTAAAGGTCAATCAGTTCATTAAAGCGAAAATACGGCCATTCAAAGTCGGGATTTTGATCGAAAACCGGACAATGTGGCTCGAGTGGCGCGCGCAAATTTGCCAAACGTAATTTTGAAACCTTGTAATAAGCTGACAGGAAGATATATTCGATTCGATTGTGTTTATTAGGTATTGTAACTAATAGGTAGATTAATTGGATGCATAATTTCGAACATTAAATGTATTTGAGATGTTTTCTTGATTTTTCCATAAAATCAAGCAGTTTAGAGATATCATGCATAGATGGATATATTTGCAAGTCCAGTGATGAAATATGAACTTCAATCAGCATATTAGATATTTTGTAGCTTATCAAAACAAAATAAAATTTTAAGAAAGATACTCTGTGTCACTTTAATATGAAGTAGATGACTATTTATCTTCTAAGAAGATGATGTATATTTGATAAAATTCTTTTTCGCATAAGCTGTCTTTAAGCTTGTTACTGAGATAGGCATAAACTTTGTGCTACTATACACTATTTGATACAGTTTTATATCGTTGACTGTGACTGCAGGCCCTGTTGGTGAACGACGCGACTCCATTCCCTCGCAACGATGACAAGGAGACCCCTCTAGACCTGGCCATCACGTACAACAGGAGGGAGTGTATCAAACACTTTGGTATGATAAGTGCTTCCCTTACATTCCGCTAACATAAGATGTTGTGCAACGTGTGGTAAGATATTAGGATGAGTTGAACATGTGGTAAGATATTAGGATGGGTTGAACATGTGGTAAGATATTAGGACGGGTTGAACATGTGGTAAGATATTAGGATGGGTTGAACATGTGGTAAGATATTAGGATGGGTTGAACATGTGGTAAGATATTAGGATGGGTTGAACATGTGGTAAGATATTAGGATGGGTTGAACATGTGGTAAGATATTAGGATAAGACTGTAGGAACGCGGTGATTATTTTATTACGTTCTGTGTCTCCATGTAAAGGTCAATATTATCATTTATCAGATGTAAACTAATTCGTCACATTGTAGGTAATGCAGTCTCTTCCACTAACAACAGTGCACTGGTGAAGTGAAGGATTTAGAGAGCTGGTCTGTTTGTCTTTTCTAGCAACAATCCAAATGAACCATCATTCAAATCACTGTCAGACACATCAAGATATGTGTACAGAGATGGGTGCAAATACTGACAGACCCTCTCTAAGCAAAGATGACTTTTGATTTTAAGATATTTTGTTATCCCCCGCCGCGCAATTAGTGCGAAGCGGGGGATATAGTATTCGGCAGCGTCCGTCCGTACGTATGTCCGTCCGTACGTACGTACAAAATGGAATAACATAAGAACTATTCTGTACATCCTTCTCATATTTTGCATATAGGTTCACCTCAGTGAGAGTAATTGTCCAAATGGGTTTCATGACCTTGACCTTCATTTCAAGGTCACAAGGACACTTTGCCATTTTACCCTTGTTAGCGCGATATCTCAAGAACTTTCAACTGGATTCTCTTCATATCTTACATATACCTTACCCTGGGGAAGACCTTGGGCTGATTAGATTTTGGTGACCATGACATTATTCTCAAGGTCACAGCGGAACTTTGAATTTTTGGACATGTGAACTTGCATGTTTACCCTTGTTAGCGCGATATCTCAAGAACTTTCAACTGGATTCTCTTCATATCTTACATATACCTTACCCTGGGGAAGACCTTGGGCGGATTAGATTTTGGTGACCTTGACATTGTTTTCAAGGTCACAGCGGAACTTTGAATTTTTGGACATGTGAACTTGCATGTTTACCCTTGTTAGCACGATATCTCAAGAACTTTCAACTGGATTCTCTTCATATCTTACATATACCTTCCCCTGGAGAAGACCTTGACCTTCATTTCAAGGTCATTACGAGACTTTGACATTTTACCCTTGTTAGCAGGATATCTCAAGAACCATTCACTGGATTCTCTTCATAGCTTACACAATGCATCTTATTGGGAAGGCGCCGGGCCCAGTCGATTTTGGTGACCTTCAAATTATTTTCAAGGTCACAGTTTATACATTTCGTGACCCTCTGACAACAAATAAGAGGTCACAGCCAATAATTGATTGATAATTTGCGGCGGGGGATTATGTCACCTCAGTGACAAACACTTGTTATCAGATAAATAAGTTCCACTGACATGTTAAGAAATCATGTTATTTGCCTGTAAAAGAATTGTTTTCATTGATATATTTATCAAAGATTTAGAAATAATTCAAACAGCTTGAAGGTCATTAAGCATTTAATGTAAAACAATGATATAATGATGATAAACTAGAATTACCTGTATGTGGTGTATTTGGACATATCCTAATGCACCCCAGTCAACATGTCCAAATGCACCCACAACTACCCTTGCAATATTTTAGTGATTCGTGACATAACCATGTGACAAGTTAGTTTATATCTTATGTCTCAGTACCTATCAATAATTATTCAATAAAGTATCACTCATGCATCAAATTATTAATATCATATTTTATCACACAAAGGTTTGTTAAAAGTCTGAATTTTACAACGTGATGCAAAAACACACATTTACTCACAACATTGCTGAATGTTTCATGTGCTTCTAGTGATGCAACAAAAAGTCCCAGGATGCATGATGTCACTTCCATGAGACATAATGATAATGTGATTGCGCATCTATAAATAACAGTTTTGTGGAGTGTCCCCATGTGCCCCGCTCTCCCCCATGTGCCCCGTTCTCTCCCATGTGCCCCGCTCTCCCCCATGTGCCCGCTCTCCCCCATGTGCCCCGCTCTCCCCCATGTGCCCCGCTCTCCCCCATGTGCCCCATGTGCCCCGCTCTCCCCCATGTGCCCCGCTCTCCCCCATGTGCCCCATTCTCCCCCATGTGCCCCGCTCTCCCCCATGTGCCCCGCTCCCCCCCATGTGCCCCGCTCTCCCCCATGTGCCCCGCTCTCCCCAATGTGCCCCGCTCTCCCCAATGTGCCCCGCTCTCCCCCATGTGCCCCGCTCTCCCCAATGTGCCCCGCTCTCCCCAATGTGCCCCGCTCTCCCCCATGTGCCCCGCTCTCCCCAATGTGCCCCTCTCTCCCCCATGTGCCCCGCTCTCCCCCATGTGCCCCGCTCTCCCCAATGTGCCCCGCTCTCCCCCATGTGCCCCGCTCTCCCCCATGTGCCCCGCTCTCCCCAATGTGCCCCGCTCTCCCCAATGTGCCCCGCTCTCCCCCATGTGCCCTGCTCTCCCCAATGTGCCCCTCTCTCCCCCATGTGCCCCGCTCTCCCCCATGTGCCCCGCTCTCCCCCATGTGCCCCGCTCTCCCCCATGTGCCCCGCTCTCCCCAATGTGCCCCGCTCTCCCCCATGTGCCCCGCTCTCCCCCATGTGCTCCGCTCTCCCCCATGTGCCCCGCTCTCCCCAATGTGCCCCGCTCTCCCCCATGTGCCCCGCTCTCCCCCATGTGCCCCGCTCTCCCCCATGTGCCCCGCTCTCCCCAATGTGCCCCGCTCTCCCCAATGTGCCCCGCTCTCCCCCATGTGCCCCGCTCTCCCCCATGTGCCCCGCTCTCCCCAATGTGCCCCGCTCTCCCCCATGTGCCCCGCTCTCCCCCATGTGCCTAGCTCTCCCCCATGTGCCCCGCTCTCCCCCATGTGCCCCGCTCTCCCCCATGTGCCCCGCTCTCCCCCATGTGCCCCGCTCTCCCCATGTGCCCCGCTCTCCCCAATGTGCCCCGCTCTCCCCCATGTGCCCCGCTCTCCCCCATGTGCCCCGCTCTCCCCCATGTGCCCCGCTCTCCCCAATGTGCCCCGCTCTCCCCCATGTGCCTCGCTCTCCCCCATGTGCCCCGCTCTCCCCCATGTGCCCCGCTCTCCCCCATGTGCCCCGCTCTCCCCCATGTGCCCCGCTCTCCCCCATGTGCCCCGCTCTCCCCCATGTGCCCCGCTCTCCCCTATGTGCAATATCATGATTGTATTGCCAACAAAATTACTGGACAGTTCAGTAAGATTTTCTAATTATACCAAAGCTGATAAATATCATCAGAGTGTGTAACTGCTGTCTACGAGGGGTGTAGGAGATTGATTAGCCGTTCCTGTTACAGACAGTTTTCAACTGCGAGAGCTGCCCACGAGCAAGCCAAACTGGTTTCATCCGGAACTTGACCGACAGGTGAGGTCGCTGTTACCTAGCAACCATCTCACTTCTAACTTGGACACACCAGAGTGTTCAATGAACATCGGCCAACAAACCAATGCTGGTCCATTTAAGATAGGTTACAGATGGGTCGGACTTATGGGATTGTCAATAATTTAGTTAGAGATACTGAGAGAATATAAGATATGATATGTCTCACATGAATAGATGCACCATAAAAATGGACTATTATTATTAAAACTCAAATTTAATGTTTGTTTTACTGCTTAGGAAAAACATATTCTAATTCAAGGTTTAAGTTCAAGGTTACTGATTTCATAAGTTTTCTTAAGTGGTAGATTTCTCAAAAAATGTCAATTTAAGTGTAGTTTTTGTGAAGATGCAACAGAGTAGTCGAAAGCCTCAGTTTCAGGTCAAGCAAACCCTTATCTACATTTTATGACTTGATGTACCTCTGTGGGGAGAGAATGAACAGAGGTTGGAACTTCCTGTGTGTTTTGTACACTGATACTAATGCATTTCTCAAAGATACAGGGGGATGATTAGTTTGCAAATGATAACAAAGGTTGTCCTGCCGTACGATGATGAAAGTGAAGAGTGATGTGTTGCAGGGGACACTGCACATGTTTGAGGCGCAGGGGATGAAGGAGGGACTGTTCCTGATTCGTCCCAGCAAGAGGCATAATGGCTGGCACGTGCTCAGCTTGTGTCATGGCAGGGCTGTCTTCAACTATGAGATCCGCAATCAGGTACACATATTTGCCCAGGCTGGAACAACAATGGATGTCGCATTGTGCGTGCTAGCTGTAACAGTTCTTTCATATCTCATGGAATTGACATTTCACATAAATAACAAAACCTTGTGTGAAATTAACCAGCTTTTGATAATTCTTTTGATTATTTTTGATGGAATGACAATGATAAAACTGCAATGAAAAAGATGAATATTTTTCAGACCCTACTAGTGGCTATATATTTTCCCACTTTGATTTTCAAAGTCATATAAATAACTTCCTGCTTAAACTCCTGGGCAAGTTGTTGGCATTTTCACATTGAAAGATCAAGGTATTGACTTATATATCACTTCACTTCAAAGTCCTTTTAGATACAAGGATTAACAAGTTTTTGTGCTATTAGAGTAGGAGCAGAGTTTGAAAACAATTAGGGCTAATTCAATGATGCTGTTTACAAATGTGCCTTATGGTGTTTTCAAATTGCAGGGAGTTTAAAATCTACAACATTATTCACACCAATCAGTAGATCAAAAGATATGCTGAAACTGGTCATTCAGTCGGGCCATGGGGATAAGCCATCTCACCTGATGGCTCTTGTTGTGGCTGTGGGATGATGGAACAGGGAAGGCAACGCTTAAGGGCTGCTCTCCCTTTGTCTAATCTAGTTTTATGAATGATATGTGTATTGAAGGACTACCGGGAGCGACTGGTGCACTACATCGACGACGGCCCCTTCCTGTTGTCCCTGGAGCATGTGGTCTACCACTACAGCAAGCAGATGGACGGACTGCCCAGTGTCCTCCTCGCCTCTCTCAACTCGGGTACATTATTCCTTTCCATTGCTCCTACTGTTTCGCTCTTAAACTTCTCTCAAACCTATTTACAAACGGCTTTTCAGACGCCGCTATCATTTTGTTGTGCTTTGCAAAACTGGTTTCAAAATAAAACTTTCCCTACTTAATGATGTCTAATGCTGCATTTCATCTGTATTCATTTCACTGGATGTCATAGACTTCGTTAGGCTTTTGTCCCTCTCCACACACAATACTTGTAGATCCGCCCACTTTGGCATCATAGACGCAGTGTTTGAATTAAACAGGTGTTTCGACAGTTTTCTTTCTGTAATTATTTTAAATATTGTCATAAGTATTTTGCTTGGTTTGCTTTGTAGAGTTGCATTTTGAAAAAGATCTCTAACATATATTTTGCACTTTTAACGTTTGTAATATGAAAATAAAAGACTGCATTATAAAATTTTACAATTTACTAATAACTGGCCAAATGATAAGATTTTTCCCCTTCATTCAATAAAAAAACATTAAAAAGTCTCTCTTGTAGTTATAATTCTGTTAGTAAATTGTAATGTTTCAAACATTATGAAGCAATGTAGGGATGGACTTGGCACTACTTTCCACCACAAAGATTTTGGCAGTGATAACACTTGATTTGATTTTTCAGCGAACAAAATGATAGAGATAACCGTGCATCGCAATGCTGCTGAGAACATTGTCAAGGAGCTGCCCTATGGTAAGTGTCTCCAGCTCCTGGTCTAGCTCCTGTCTCATGGATAGAAGCAAACATGAAGGAAACAAGTTACAAGAGTTCTTCCTAGTTATGTCGTTAGTCAATGGACTTTCTGATTGTTTCAAGAATCAACCCCATGGTTGGAATAGAAAAGAAGGCGCTGAATGAGCTTTTTGAATGTTTGTCAAACAGACTTTAAGAGCCACTCCAGGATTTCCATCATATATTATTTTGCTTTTATACCATCGTAAAAAGCAAAATTCATTACATCTCGCATATTCATTCCTCAAATGGTAATACTATGAGCCAAATTCACACACCCAGCTTATATGAAATCTAGTTATATAATCTTTCAAACACTATCAGCTTGTGACTGTAATTGTGACTACTTTAGACAAGTTTCCAAAATAACTTTTGACTCATTGACGTGTGTCATTGTCAGGTTTTAGATCAAATATGACTTCCTGTTGTCACTTTACAAGCTTCAAGATGATACTTTTTAGCAACAGACGCTACTTCAAATGTTCATAAAAATGATAAAAATAAAGGTAAAAGTTTTTCGTTACAGAGCCCCCTCATTTGCCACCTCGCCCTGCTTCAGCCACCGATGAGTATTCAACACCAAACAAGGCTAGAGATAAACCCCCTGGGAGCCCGGTTACCCCAGGGATAGAGGCCCCCATCCTACCCTCAATGGTAAGTGTCCTTGAGTTAGAGACCCCCATCTCACCCTCAGAGGTAAGTTACCCTGATTAAGAGGCCCACCTCACCCTCAGAGGTAAGTTTCTCTAGATTAGAGGCCCCCATCCCACCCTCAGAGGTAAGTTTCCCTGATTCAGAGGCCCCCATCTCGCCCTCAGAGGTAAGTTTCCCTGATTAAGAGACCCCCACTTCACCCTCAGAGGTAAGTTTCTCTAGGAAAGAGGCCCCCACCTCACCCTCAGAGGTAAGTTTCTCTAGATTAGAAGCCCCCACCCCATCCTCAGAGGTAAGTTTCTCTAGATTAGAGGCCCCCATCCCACCCTCAGAGGTAAGTTTCCCTGATTGAGAGGCCCCCATCTCGCCCTCAGAGGTAAGTTTCCCTGATTAAAAGACCCCCACTTCACCCTCAGAGGTAAGTTTCTCAAGGTTGCAGGTCCCCACCTCACCCTCAGAGGTAAGTTTATCTAAATTACAGGCCCCCCACGTCACCCTCAGAGTTAAGTTTCTCTAGATTAGAGGCCCCAACCTTACCCTCAGGGGTAAGTTTCCCTAGGTTAGAGGCCCTCACCCCACCCTCAGAGGTAAGTTACCCTGATTAAGAGGCCCACCTCACCCTCAGAGGTAAGTTTCTCTAGATTAGAGGCCCCCATCCCACCCTCAGAGGTAAGTTTCCCTGATTCAGAGGCCCCCATCTCGCCCTCAGAGGTAAGTTTCCCTGATTAAGAGACCCCCACTTCACCCTCAGAGGTAAGTTTCTCTAGGAAAGAGGCCCCCACCTCACCCTCAGAGGTAAGTTTCTCTAGATTAGAAGCCCCCACCCCATCCTCAGAGGTAAGTTTCTCTAGATTAGAGGCCCCCATCCCACCCTCAGAGGTAAGTTTCCCTGATTGAGAGGCCCCCATCTCGCCCTCAGAGGTAAGTTTCCCTGATTAAAAGACCCCCACTTCACCCTCAGAGGTAAGTTTCTCAAGGTTGCAGGTCCCCACCTCACCCTCAGAGTTAAGTTTATCTAAATTACAGGCCCCCCACGTCACCCTCAGGGGTAAGTTTCCCTAGGTTAGAGGCCCTCACCCCACCAGCACCATACTCAAAGGTAAGTGTCCCTGAGTTAGAAACCCGACACCACCCTCAATGCTATGTTGAATTATTTAAGAGATCCAAACATCAACCTCATTGTGAGATGTCCATAGGTTGAAGGCCCACAAACCACCGTCAAAGGTAAGTGTACCCTGGGATAGTGAAAGGAGTCAGATTTTAATCCGATAAGCTTATGTTAGCCTCTGGTGCAGCCCTTCACCTTTGGTTGTTCAGAACCAAAAATATTCTCTTTTTCTACCATATCAGTGTGAAATGCTAGGTTTTGATTGGTTTGATGAAAAATCAGAAGGTGTATAAGATTGTTACTTACTGTTTTGTTTACTTCCTTAAAGTGACACAGAGTATCTTTCTTAAAATTGTATTTGGTTTTGATAAGCTACAAAATATCTAATATGCTGATTGAAGTTCATATCTCATCACTGGACTTGCAAATATATCCATTTATGCATAATATCTCTAAAATGCTTGATTTTATGGGAAAATCAGGAAAACATCTCAAATACATTTAATATTCGAAATTATGCATCCAATTAATCTACCTATTAGTTACAATACCTAATAAACACAATCGAATCGAATATATCTTCCTGTCAGCTTATTACAAGGTTTCAAAATTACGTTTGGCGAATTTGCGCGCCACTCGAGCCACATTGTCCGGTTTTCGATCAAAATCCCGACTTTGAATGGCCGTATTTTTGCTCTAATGTACTGATTGACCTTTAACTTGTTACTTTCAGTAACAGTTAGTGATTCCCGATGTAATAACATCGATTTCAAAATTTGACATATGTGATCCTATCAACATACTCTGTGTCTCTTTAAATGCCTAGATCTTTACTTATTACAAAAAAGTGTTATAGAATAAAGCAAGCTCCTTTCAGTGCATTTGGAAATTGTCTGTCATGCCTGAGGCCTTCTACAAATAGCATTACCCCAGATCAGATCATCTCTGAATGTGGTAGTTCACACAAAAGGAAATAATTAAATTGTTGTTATTGTAGAATTGTCATGGCTGATTAACTTTACATTTAATTTAAATTTCTTATCATTCTTTTCAATTTTCCTGGTGCTCTTCTATGAAATAACAATACACCATTTATTTGTAGCCGATGATACAACAAAGCATTGGTTATATTCGTTCAATACCTACATTATTAACCGCAGCAGCTCCTAGTGTATCAGTCATGCAGTATGTTTGCTTCATGTTAAATCCCGAGAGCACCAAGTGTATAAGTCATGCAGTATGTTTGCTTCATGTTAAATCCCGAGAGCACCGAGTGTATCAGTCATGTAGTATGTTTGCTTCATGTTAAATCCCGAGAGCACCGAGTGTATCAGTCATGCAGTATGTTTGCTTCATGTTAAATCCCGAGAGCACCGAGTGTATCAGTCATGTAGTATGTTTGCTTCATGTTAAATCCCGAGAGCACCGAGTGTATCAGTCATGTAGTATGTTTGCTTCATGTTTTACCTGAGAGCACCGAGTGTATCAGTCATGCAGTATGTTTGCTTCATGTTAAATCCCGAGAGCACCGAGTGTATCAGTCATGTAGTATGTTTGCTTCATGTTAAATCCCGAGAGCACCGAGTGTATCAGTCATGCAGTATGTTTGCTTCATGTTAAATCCTGAGAGCACCGAGTGTATCAGTCATGTAGTATGTTTGATTCATGTTTTACCCGAGAGCATCGAGCGTATCAGTCATATAGTATGTTTGCTTCATGTTAAATCCCGAGAGCACCGAGTGTATCAGTCATGTAGTATGTTTGCTTCATGTTAAATCCCGAGAGCACCGAGTGTATCAGTCATGCAGTATGTTTGCTTCATGTTAAATCCCGAGAGCACCGAGTGTATCAGTCATATAGTATGTTTGCTTCATGTTAAATCCCGAGAGCACCGAGTGTATCAGTCATGCAGTATGTTTGCTTCATGTTAAATCCCGAGAGCACCGAGTGTATCAGTCATGTAGTATGTTTGCTTCATGTTAAATCCCGAGAGCATCGAGCGTATCAGTCATGCAGTATGTTTGCTTCATGTTAAATCCCGAGAGCACCGAGTGTATCAGTCATGTAGTATGTTTGCTTCATGTTAAATCCCGAGAGCACCGAGTGTATCAGTCATGTAGTATGTTTGCTTCATGTTAAATCCCGAGAGCACCGAGTGTATCAGTCATGTAGTATGTTTGCTTCATGTTAAATCCCGAGAGCACCGAGTGTATCAGTCATGCAGTATATTTGCTTCATGTTAAATCCCGAGAGCACCGAGTGTATCAGTCATGTAGTATGTTTGCTTCATGTTAAATCCCGAGAGCACCGAGTGTATCAGTCATGTAGTATGTTTGCTTCATGTTAAATCCCGAGAGCACCGAGTGTATCAGTCATGTAGTATGTTTGCTTCATGTTAAATCCCGAGAGCACCGAGTGTATCAGTCATGTAGTATGTTTGCTTCATGTTAAATCCCGAGAGCACCGAGTGTATCAGTCATGCAGTATGTTTGATTCATGTTTTACCCGAGAGCACCGAGTATCAGTCATGCAGTATGTTTGCTTCATGTTAAATCCCGAGAGCACCGAATGTATCAGTCATGTAGTATGTTTGCTTCATGTTAAATCCCGAGAGCATCGAGCGTATCAGTCATGTAGTATGTTTGCTTCATGTTAAATCCCGAGAGCACCGAGTGTATCAGTCATGCAGTATGTTTGATTCATGTTTTACCCGAGAGCACCGAGTGTATCAGTCATGCAGTATGTTTGATTCATGTTTTACCCGAGAGCACCGAGTATCAGTCATGCAGTATGTTTGCTTCATGTTAAATCCCGAGAGCACCGAATGTATCAGTCATGTAGTATGTTTGCTTCATGTTAAATCCCGAGAGCATCGAGCGTATCAGTCATGTAGTATGTTTGCTTCATGTTAAATCCCGAGAGCACCGAGTGTATCAGTCATGCAGTATGTTTGATTCATGTTTTACCCGAGAGCACCGAGTGTATCAGTCATGCAGTATGTTTGCTTCATGTTAAATCCCGAGAGCACCGAATGTATCAGTCATGTAGTATGTTTGCTTCATGTTAAATCCCGAGAGCACCGAGTGTATCAGTTATGTAGTATGTTTGCTTCATGTTAAATCCTGAGAGCACCAACTGTATCAGTCATGTAGTATGTTTGCTTCATGTTAAATCCCGAGAGCACCGAGTGTATCAGTCATGTAGTATGTTTGCTTCATGTTAAATCCCGAGAGCACCAACTGTATCAGTCATGTAGTATGTTTGCTTCATGCTAAATCCCGAGAGCACCAAGTGTAACAGTCATGCAGTATGTTTGCTTCATGTTAAATCCCGAGAGCACCGAATGTATCAGTCATGTAGTATGTTTGCTTCATGTTAAATCCCGAGAGCACCGAGTGTATCAGTCATGCAGTATGTTTGCTTCATGTTAAATCCCGAGAGCACCGAGTGTATCAGTCATGCAGTATGTTTGCTTCATGTTTTACCCGAGAGCACCGAGTGTATCAGTCATGTAGTATGTTTGCTTCATGTTAAATCCCGAGAGCACCAAGTGTATCAGTCATGCAGTATGTTTGCTTCATGTTAAATCCCGAGAGCACCGAGTGTATCAGTCATGTAGTATGTTTGCTTCATGTTTTACCCGAAAGCATCGAGTGTATCAGTCATGCAGTATGTTTGCTTCATGTTAAATCCCGAGAGCACCGAGTGTATCAGTCATGCAGTATGTTTGCATCATGTTAAATCCCGAGAGCACCGAGTGTATCAGTCATGCAGTATGTTTGCTTCATGTTAAATCCCGAGAGCACCGAGTGTATCAGTCATGCAGTATGTTTGCTTCATGTTAAATCCCGAGAGCACCGAGTGTATCAGTCATGCAGTATGTTTGCTTCATGTTAAATCCCGAGAGCACCGAGTGTATCAGTCATGTAGTATGTTTGCTTCATGTTAAATCCCGAGAGCACCGAGTGTATCAGTCATGCAGTGTGTTTGCTTCATGTTTTACCTGAGAGCACCGAGTGTATCAGTCATGCAGTATGTTTGCTTCATGTTAAATCCCGAGAGCACCGAGTGTATCAGTCATATAGTATGTTTGCTTCATGTTAAATCCCGAGAGCACCGAGTGTATCAGTCATGTAGTATGTTTGCTTCATGTTAAATCCCGAGAGCACCAAGTGTATCAGTCATGTAGTATGTTTGCTTCATGTTTGACCCAAGAGCACCGAGTGTATCAGTCATGTAGTATGTTTGCTTCATGTTAAATCCCGAGAGCAACAAGTGTATCAGTCATGCAGTATGTTTGCTTCATGTTAAATCCCGAGAGCACCGAGTGTATCAGTCATGCAGTATGTTTGCTTCATGTTAAATCCCAAGAGCACCGAGTGTATCAGTCATGAAGTATGTTTGCTTCATGTTTTACCCGAGAGCATCGAGTGTATCAGTCATGTAGTATGTTTGCTTCATGTTTTACCCGAGAGCACCGAGTGTATCAGTCATGAAGTATGTTTGCTTCATGTTTTACCCGAGAGCACCGAGTGTATCAGTCATGTAGTATGTTTGCTTCATGTTTTACCCGAAAGCATCGAGTGTATCAGTCATGCAGTATGTTTGCTTCATGTTAAATCCCGCGAGCACTGTGCGTATCAGTCATGAAGTATGTTTGCTTCATGTTTTACCAGAGAGCACCGAGTGTATCAGTCATGTAGTTTGTTTGCTTCATGTTAAATCCCGAGAGCACCGAATGTATCAGTCATGTAGTATGTTTGCTTCATGTTAAATCCCGAGAGTACCGAGTGTATCAGTTATGTAGTATGTTTGCTTCATGTTAAATCCCGAGAGCACCGAGTGTATCAGTCATATAGTATGTTTGCTTCATGTTAAATCCCGAGAGCTCCGAGTGTATCAGTCATGTAGTATGTTTGCTTCATGTTAAATCCCGAGAGCATCGAGCGTATCAGTCATGCAGTATGTTTGCTTCATGTTAAATCCCGAGAGCACCGAGTGTATCAGTCATGCAGTATGTTTGCTTCATGTTAAATCCCGAGAGCACCGAGTGTATCAGTCATATAGTATGTTTGCTTCATGTTAAATCCTGAGAGCTCCGAGTGTATCAGTTATGTAGTATGTTTGCTTCATGTTAAATCCCGAGAGCATCGAGCGTATCAGTCATGCAGTATGTTTGCTTCATGTTAAATCCCGAGAGCACCGAGTGTATCAGTCATGCAGTATGTTTGCCTCATGTTAAATCCCGAGAGCATCGAGCGTATCAGTCATATAGTATGTTTGCTTCATGTTAAATCTCAAAAGCATCGAGCGTATCAGTCATATAGTATGTTTGCTTCATGTTAAATCCCAAAAGCATTGAGCGTATCAGTCATGTAGTATGTTTGCTTCATGTTAAATCCCGAGAGCACCGAGTGTATCAGTCATGCAGTATGTTTGCTTCATGTTAAATCCCGAGAGCACCGAGTGTATCAGTCATGTAGTATGTTTGCTTCATGTTAAATCCCGAGAGCACCAAGTGTATCAGTCATGTAGTATGTTTGCTTCATGTTTTACCTGAGAGCATCGAGTGTATCAGTCATGCAGTATGTTTGCTTCATGTTAAATCCCGAGAGCACCGAGTGTATCAGTCATGCAGTATATTTGCTTCATGTTAAATCCCAAAAGCACCGAGTGTATCAGTTATGTAGTATGTTTGCTTCATGTTAAATCCCGAGAGCACCGAATGTATCAGTCATGCAGTATGTTTGCTTCATGTTAAATCCCGAGAGCACCGAGTGTATCAGTCATGTAGTATGTTTGCTTCATGTTAAATCCCGAGAGCACCGAGTGTATCAGTCATGTAGTATGTTTGCTTCATGTTAAATCCTGAGAGCACCGAGTGTATCAGTCATGCAGTATGTTTGCTTCATGTTAAATCCCGAGAGCACCGAGTGTATCAGTCATGTAGTATGTTTGCTTCATGTTAAATCCCGAGAGCACCGAGTGTATCAGTCATGCAGTATGTTTGCTTCATGTTAAATCCCGAGAGCACCGAGTGTATCAGTCATATAGTATGTTTGCTTCATGTTAAATCCCGAGAGCACCGAGTGTATCAGTCATATAGTATGTTTGCTTCATGTTAAATCCCGAGAGCACCGAGTGTATCAGTCATGCAGTATGTTTGCTTCATGTTAAATCCTGAGAGCACCGAGTGTATCAGTCATGCAGTATGTTTGCTTCATGTTAAATCCCGAGAGCACCGAGTGTATCAGTCATGTAGTATGTTTGCTTCATGTTAAATCCTGAGAGCACCGAGTGTATCAGTCATGCAGTATGTTTGCTTCATGTTAAATCCCGAGAGCACCGAGTGTATCAGTCATGCAGTATGTTTGCTTCATGTTTTACCCGAAAGCATCGAGTGTATCAGTCATGCAGTATGTTTGCTTCATGTTAAATCCCGAGAGCACCGAGTGTATCAGTCATGCAGTGTGTTTGCTTCATGTTAAATCCCGAGAGCACCGAGTGTATCAGTCATGTAGTATGTTTGCTTCATGTTAAATCCCGAGAGCACCAAGTGTATCAGTCATGTAGTATGTTTGCTTCATGTTTGACCTGAGAGCACCGAGTGTATCAGTCATGTAGTATGTTTGCTTCATGTTAAATCTCAAAAGCATCGAGCGTATCAGTCATGCAGTATATTTGCTTCATGTTAAATCCCGAGAGCACCGAGTGTATCAGTCATGTAGTATGTTTGCTTCATGTTAAATCCCGAGAGCACCGAGTATCAGTCATGCAGTATGTTTGCTTCATGTTAAATCCCAAGAGCACCGAGTGTATCAGTCATATAGTAGGTTTGCTTCATGTTAAATCCCGAGAGCACCGAGTGTTTCAGTCATATAGTATGTTTGCTTCATGTTAAATCCCGAGAGCACCGAGTGTATCAATCATGCAGTATGTTTGCTTCATGTTAAATCCCGAGAGCACCGAGTATCAGTCATGCAGTATGTTTGCTTCATGTTTTACAGCCTCCCCCTCAGCAGAAAAAGCAAAGTGAAGAAGAGTATGTTGCTCTCATTGACATTCCAACAAAACACATCAAAAAAGGTAATTTATATTTAATGCTTGTTTCTTTATCAGACTTGCTATACATATTCAAATGTAGAAATTGTCTGTCACATGAAACACTGGGTTCTGATGTATATATATAATGTCTTGAAAACATTTCACCGATAAGTATTCTGACATGTATTTGCCTTACATTTTTCTGAATTAAATGTTTTGATATTCCATGTTATACACATTTACACATACAGTTTTATTTACGTTAATATTTTCATTAATTGCATGTAGTTTTCGAGTTAAAAAATAAGAAAATGTTTAATTTTGTTTTGAACATTTAGAGATATAATATTGTATCAACAATATGTTGTCATGAAACTATCACAACCACGTTTCAGTTTCGTACATCGTTTTCAAATCAACTTGCTGATTGGTTGACCTACTTTCCTACTTGTGTTCTTTCTTTCAGGACATGAAATAGGACAGGGGGAATATGGCTCGGTGCTAAAGGGAGTGTATACAATAAAGAAATCAAGCTTTTCAAATGAGAAGGTACTAAAATTTACTGTACTGTTTTATCATTGTATGATGGAATGCATATCACTCACCAAATGCTCTTTGCAGTAATGACAATGCTTGCTAGGGCTGGAGTACTCTTTAGTCACCATAACACAATAGAATTCATCATCGCACCAGTATCAGCTCCATCAAAACAGTAACATATTACCAGCTTCCAAATATCTGTCTGTCTGTCTGTCTGTCTGTCTGTCTGTCTGTCTGTCTTTTCTGAAGTGACTATATGCTGCATCCAGACAGGAGAGAGGCTTTGATCCTTTAGAACAATTAGTAAAGAACGGGTAAAATCTGTTAATGCTGTATCCAAATGTTTTTTTCTTTTATAAAGAATAAAGAATGTAGAAGATTTTCCAATTTATTATTCATTACTGGAATGAATGATGATACGGATAAGTAAGCTGAAGAGTTTGAAAATGCTTAATTGATCTTGACTTTATTTTCCAGAAAGATGTTGCTCTTAAAACTTTTCATGAGGGTTCTGTTGAAAATCCTGGTGGTTTTTTGGAAGAAGCGAGAGTAATGCAATCTCTGAATCACTCCTGTATTCTACGTCTGCTCGGGGTCTGCCAAGGGCCACCGCTCATGCTGGTAATTATCTCAGCAAATTGTTGTATTCGTTTCTTGTGTGCATACATGGTTGAATTATAACTTAATTGCCATGATGAATCTTTTTTTTCCCATGAAAAATCAAATGTAATCAGAATTTTGTTTTTCCTGATTTCAATAATGTTTATTATTTGCCTTGCATGAGAACATGTGCTAAGTGAACCCTAAGCCTCCCAACTTCAACCTTCAATATTGGGTTTACTGAAATTCGAAAATAAAATTTTGTGTAATTCCGAGGTGTGACACATTTAGCATATATGTCTGGAGTTCCTTTTGAGTGAACCCTATGTCATTGGTTTCGTGCCCAGTGACCTGTGGCATCCCAACAGTTAGGTCCATAGATATTATCATTCTCAGAAGAGAAGTAAAGAGTTGCAAAGCTTTTGTAGTCCACAAATGTCAGTAGAACTGTTTTGCCAGGTGAAGGGTAAGATATAAGTGATGTATCTATGCCTGTGTATGACCAGGTTGAAGAGTATGTAGCAATGGGGTCCATGTTGGACTACCTCCTGGACCACTCGGAGGAGATCAACGTCCAGAAGGACCTCTTCTTGTGGGCTGCACAGATCGCCATGGGCATGAAGTATCTGGAGAGCAAGCGGCTGGTGCACAGAGATCTGGCAGCTCGCAACATTCTGCTGCAGTCAAAGGAACAGGTATTCTCTTAAGTATTTGTATTCGAGCACTTGATTTGTATTTGTCAGACCTGAATGTTTCCAAATAAGAATATATTTTCATGATTATCCATTGATACCCTTTGCAGACCCTTTTGGAAATGAGGATTGTAAATTTGGTGAGACAGACTGTCGGAGGACTTCAAGTGTATCAATAAAAGTAATCAATTGTATCAAGTAAAGTAATCAAGTGTATCAATTAAAGTAATCAAGTGTATCAATTAAAGTAATCAAGTGTATCAATTAAAGTAATCAAGTGTATCAAGTAAAGTAATCTCGTTTTTTAAGTAAAGTAATCAAGTGTTTTAAGTAAAGTAATCAAGTGTATCAATTAAAGTAATCAAGTGTATCAAGTAAAGTAATCAAGTTGTTTAAGTAAAGTAATCAAGTGTATCAAGTAAAGTAATCAAGTGTATCAAGTAAAGTAATCAAGTGTATTATGTAAAGTAATCAAGTAAAGTAATCAAGTGTATCAAGTAAAGTAATCAAGTGTATCAAGTAAAGTAATCAAGTGTATTAAGCAAAGTAATCAAGTGCATTAAGCAGAGTAATCAAGTGTATAAGTAAAGTAATCATTCAGTATTATTCAACTCTTATAAACATGCAAAAACCTTATCTTAATGCCTGAGTCACACCAAGGTAGTTTTACTAAGTTCTACCCCGTCTTAAAATAATCACAAAACAGCCTCCAAACGGGATAGAAAAGAGTTACTTTTTAGCTCATCTGGCCTGTAAGGCCCGATGGGCTTATGGCATGGCATGGTGTCCGGCGTCCGTCCGTCCGTCTGTCCGTAAACATTGTGGAATTTAGACTTCTTCTCCATAAGCATAAGGCTTGATAAGGGCCACAGGGACCATGCCCTTAAAATCTATTTTCATCTTCTTCTAAAGAAGCAAAAGGCCTAGAAAGCTGAAACTTTGTATACAGACTCCATCACTAGTGAGGATTATAAATTGTAGCTTTGGTGACCCTATGGCCCCTAATAAGGGGCACAGGGGCCACGCCCGTAAAACCTATTTTCATCTTCTTCTCCAGAAGCAAAGGGCCCAGAAAGCTGAAACCTTGTGAATATACTCTTTTAGTGAGGATTATGATTTATAGCTTTTGTGGCCCTGTTGCCCTGTGGCCCCCTTATAAGGGCCTCAGGGGCCACACCCTTTAACCTAATTTCATCTTTTGTTAAGAAGCATCAGCCCTAGAAAGCTGAAACTTTGTGTGGAAAGTCCTAAGTTAGATAAGGAGGATTCCAAATTGTACATTTGGTGACCCTGTGGTCCAAAGTAAGGGGGAAACCACATTTGCCACACCCTAAAGCAAAATTGATATGAAGCCTGAGGAGCTACAGAGCCACTGGCTCTTTTTTTCTCCAGAAGTGTAGGCCTAGAAAGCTGAAACCTTGTGTACATACTTCTTGAATATTTTGACTATTTAGCAGCCCCGTCCTTAGTACTCGTACTACTAGCTATAACTTTTTTCCACTAAGCTTTCCAGAACTCTTATTCATACCTTACTACTCATACCTCGGGGGAACGATTTTGACACGTTCACTTTCAAGGTCAAAGGTCAAGGTCACGAGATATGTATTCACTCTAAGAATTCCTTGTAAACGCGATAACTTGAAAAGTTTTTGTGCTATGAAGCTCTTACTTGGTATATATCATCCTTGGAAAAGTAAAAAACTTTGAAAAGGTTTTGGCTACAATCCGTCAAAGGTCAAGGTCACAGCAAGGTCATGACGTAAGCATGTTTTAGCGAAAATGCTTTATTTTAACTATGAACACTTTTAATCAATATATGATTGTTATACTCAATAAAAAGTGTTCAATGATTGTGTGACCTTGAAGGTCAAATGTCAAGGTCATGAGATATGAGTTATTACAAAATGCACTAAATTTTGATTATAACCTTATCCCATTTAGCTTTTCAGAACTCATGAACATGTCTAAATGTAAATACTTCCAGGGAATCATTATGACATGTTCACTTTCAAGTTCAAAGGTCAAGGTCATGAGTTATAAAATCACAGCAAAATTCTTTGTAAACACGGTAACTTGAAAAGTTTTTGTGCTATGAAGCTCTAACTTGGTATATATCATCCTTGGAAAAGTAAAAAATTTTTTAAAGGTTTCGGCTACAATCCGTCAAAGGTCAAGGTCACAGCAAGGTCATGACTTAAGCATGGTTTAGCGAAAATGCTTAATTTTAATCAATACATGATTGTTATACTCCATAAATAGTGTTCAATTATTGTGTGACCTTGAAGGTCAAAGGTCAAGGTCATGAGATATGAGTTATTGCAATTCCTTGTAAACACAATAACTTGAAAAGTTTGTGTGCTATGAAGTTTAGATTTTGTATATATTATCTCTTGAGAAGTACACAATTTTCAAAAAGTTTTGGGTACGAAATGTCGAAGGTCAAGGTCACAGCAAGGTCAACATATATGGAGAAAATGGATTAATTTAATTTTTAACACTTTATTTCATTACAATGATGTTATACTCAATGAAATGTGTTCATTGATTGTGTGACCTTGAGTGTCAAAGGTCAAGGTCACGAGAAAATTCCCAATTTGGTGAGGCCTGTAAAAGGCGGAACAGGGTAAGGCGAAACCCAAAGTTCCGGGGCTGCTCTGCTTTTCCGCTAATCTAGTTAATTTATGGCTTTGTGGCCCTGTGACCCCTAATAAGGGCTACAGGGGCCACACCCTTAAACCTATTTTCATCTATTTCTCCAGAAGCTTAAACGGCCAGTTCGAGTCCTTTTCACCGATTAGCTTAAACTGCTAACGAAGTTATTTTTAGACACAGCGCGTCATTTGTTTAGCAGATCTATAAATAGATTGAGAAATGTCCCTTCCCATAATGCAATGTAGTGTGCAGGGATAATTCTCGGTGGGACCTATATGTTTTCAATGCCCATCAAAATTCGACTATGGCCCTTTGTTTTTTAAAAACAGTCACTACGATAATATTATGGAATTTACATGGTTATATGTGTAAAAGGGTCATTTCGTCCTTAGAAGAATCTTTGTCGTGTGAAAAACAGTAAAATCAGTTGCATTTAGGCCTCTTGCAGTGACATGTCAACTCATAATTGTAATGAGTCCAGTTAAAAATTTGGAAATTTATCGTAGATTTCAGGTTATTTCATTTTGGGGCAATATCTCCCAAATAAATGCGCTTGACATTTCTCTTTTTTCTACTCGCATTGCGAATTTCCATCGTACTTTCGCGATCGCCCTCGACTTCGCAGTTCGCACAACCTCTCTCATAGTAAAACATTTTTTTCTTCAGAAATATATCTTAGTCACTTGATTTACATGAAGTTTTTATGTTCGGAAAAGTGCAATACATAGGCCTGTGCGTGTAATTGGGAGTGCGGCAGCGCTGACGATTTGTTTTATATTCGAAACCCTTCTTCTCAGTGTCATATTGATTGAGCCTAGCCATTTTAGGTGTCATATGTAGATTTCAATAAACAATCTGTCTCTCTGTCATATTTTCTTATGCAAACATTATTAACAAATCTCCTACAATTTAAACATCCAAGTAACAACACCGCCCAAACAATCAGCAGACAATAATCCTAGTGGCCGCCATGATCAAGGCTTCGAGTTCGATCGGCTTTCCTCCGCCATTTTGAATTGTTAGCATTTCGAGAAAACAAATGTACTGTATCGTGCTAATTCACTGAGTAAATCAAGAAAAAATAATTGATGGATAGAAGAGTGACATTTTTACTCGTGATTTATAATAAAAGTTATCAGTAAAGAATGTTTTGTGGCAAGAAATGCCAGTAATGCATCTCACGCTCTTAGCTCAGGTGATTGGCTTCATTTCCCGATATTTTTCTTTTTTGGGCGATACACTTTATTCTTTGCCAAATTGTTAAATCATGAACAACTGAAATGATAAACACATGGACATATTTGAAATTGAATGTGAAATAATCATGTAAAAATCGTATATAGGCCTATAAGTTAACAGGGAAGTCCTCCTGAATTTCGTTTCCACAAAAAATACACGGCTCGAAGTGATTGTCAGTGGCTTTGATTATTTTCGCTATTTTTTTTGTTTTGAAGGGCGGATTAGAACTAATTACCAAACTTGACATAGTTATTAACATAAAAAATAGAAAACAAATCGAATATATAAAATTTGACGTGTCGTGTGCAAAAGGGAATTCCCTCTCGAATATTTGTGGAACAAAAAATACCTGCTTGAACTGGCCGTTTAAAGAGACACAGAGTATGTTGATACAATCACATATGTCAAATTTTGAAATCGATGTTATTGCATCGGGAACCACTAACTGTTACTGAAAATACCAAGTTAAAGGTCAATCAGTACATTAGAGCGAAAATACGACCATTCAAAGTCAGGATTTTGATCGAAAACCGGACAATGTGGCGCGAGTGGCGCGCGCAAATTCGCTAAACGTAATTTTGAAACCTTGTCATAAGCATACCGGAAGATATATTCGATTCGATAGTGTTTATTAGGTATTGTAACTAATAGGTAGATTAATTGGATGCATAATTTCGAATATTAAACGTATTTGAGATGTTTTCTTGATTTTTCCATAAAATCAAGCATTTTAGAGATATTATGCATAAATGGATATATTTGCAAGTCCAGTGATGAGATATGGACTTCAATCAGCACATTAGATATTTTGTCGCTTATCAAAACCAAATAAAATTTTAAGAAAGATACTCTGTGTCACTTTAAGGCCTATAGTACTCATGGAAATAGAAATAAAATGCTTTTTGTCAATTTTTCTTTATTTGGAGCAAACTTGATATTTGTATTCTAAATATTCATTCACAATAGTTTTTCCCAACTTTTGTTTCAGATAGTTTTTGTAAAATCGCCCGAAAATGTATGAATTTACAGGAGAGAAAAACATGTCATTTTCACGCCTCGAAATATAAGTCAAAATGTATGTTTCTGATGGAAGCTGTTGTATGCAAATGACCTGTAATCACAGTATCTGCTAAAATACATCCTTTAATGTACAACAATTTGACATGATAATGCATTTGAACAGGAGGACACTGATAAGTTTGAGAAGTGATGGCTCGCCTTACTACAAGCTCTCTCGATATTCATGTTAATGCTGAAGAGCCCCTAAAGATGAACCCTATCAAAGACAAGCCCTGCAGGAAGATTGTTGGGGGGAGCATTATACCCTCTCCACTAGTGCTGTCACTCCACTGTCCCTTGACCTTAAAGTGCCTTCGATTGTTCATACTATATTCTGCCGCTCTATTTCAGATAAAGATCAGTGACTTTGGACTTTCGCGAGCTGTTGGTAATGATAGTGACTACTACAAAGCAACTCATGGCGGAAGATGGCCAATTAAATGGTGAGATATTGCCCTTCTGCATTCTGAAGAAATAGTCAATTTGGGACCATACTATATATTACTAGAGTTATTTCTTAAACAGTCAGACCTTGATAATCTGAACGCTACCGTTTTTCATTAAAACGTTTGGACAGTGAAATGTTCGGACTACTGAAATGAACCAAACAAGTTGATTTTACTCCCTTTTGAATCTACAGACAGACGAGAACGTATTTAGAATATGAAATGAGTTTATTTCATGTACACATCACAACTGGGATACATATATCAATAAAACAATAATTGCACAAAATCATTTCTAACATGTCTAACATTTAATTTATTAGTACTCACTCAGGTTTGAAAAACCTGCCAATTACAGATTGGGTACTAAGGGGCTTGAAAGACCCACACAAAGTGATCACAGTTTCTAAGTTTCTTTCATCACCAACACACTCAAAGTATGTGATCATGGAGTCCATGTATGCTCTCATTTGAGAGGCAGAGAGGGGAGGCGTCGCTTCAGGTTCGTCATCTGACTCGTCTTGACTGATTTTGTTGGTGACCATCACACAGTTTACTACAATCACAAACTCCAGAAACACAAAGTGAGACATTTCAATTTATTACAATCACAAACTACCGACATGCTCAACTCACGTGTCAATCCACTGTCATTGAAGTTTATCGATACAATCAGTGTGTTGATCACATATCCGAACGCTTTTAATGAACGGATTAATGAAGCATAAATAGTCGTAAGTAACTAATCCGTTACAGCTAATTGGTGTTCGGATTCGGAGTCTGAATCAACGGATTAATGAATCAACAATTAATGAGTTTATAGAGAGATTAGTTTGGTTACCATTCGGAATATGCAAGATTCGGATAATCGGTGGACAGATTATGGAGATCTGACTGTACTGAACTGTTGTTAGTGGCACACATGTGTGATGCCATCTTGTGAGGATTAAAATTGTACCTTTGGTGACCCAGTGCCCCTAATAAGCGCACAGGGACCATGCCCTTAAAATCTATTTTCATCTATTTCTACATAAGCATAAGGCCTAGAAAGCTGAAACCTTGTGTACAGACTCCATGACTGGTGAGGATTATAAATTGTAGCTTTGGTTGACCTGTAGCCCCTTATAAGGGCTGTAGATGTCATGCCCTAAAACCTTCTCCATAAGGAAAAGACATAGAAAGCTGAAATCCTGTGTACTCCTACTATTGAGGGCTAAAAAGGGCTTGATGAACCTTTGGCTCCTATACCCTAAATTATCAATTAGATATTTGAACAATTACCATTTCTGAATTGATTACCCAAATTACATTGCCTAACGATATATACTTAATTTTAGGATTGGGACTCTGTGGCCCCTACAAAGGGGGGGAACCATATTGGCCACACTCTACAGCATAATTGAATATAAAGCCTGATGAGCTACAGAGCCAATGGCTCTGATATTCATATCCGCAAGTCCCAAATAGCTTATTTTGACAAACTATTTATAAAAGTATTGATTCTTGGGGTTAACTTATAAATTTGATATGAATAGTATTTATATGCAACTCACAAAACTGTACTAGTATTCTGTACTTGTATTTATAAGAATGAATGTGATGTGTTAACCATTTGAATGAGTGTATGCTATTGTCCAGGTACGCCCCGGAGAGTGTCAACTACGGGCAGTTCTCCCACGCCAGTGATGTGTGGAGCTACGGGGTCACGCTCTGGGAGATGTTCTCCTTCGGGGAACCCCCCTACGGAGAGATGAAGGGTATCGAGGTGAGATGTCTTGATGTGAATCTCTTCGCTTAGATGTTTTTATCCCCCGCAACAATGAAGTTGCTGGGTGTATTAAAATGTGTACCGTCTCATAACTTTTAAATAAATCAACCATTTCAATTCAAATTTGTAGTGCAAATGAAGAAACATGTAATAATATGTCATGAGTAACAATTGTGAGAAAATCTACATCTTGATCAAATTTGATATGAAGATACACAATGATATGAAGGTGTGTCATGAATAACAATTTTGAAAATATTTCTGTAAAATTTTGTTTTTTTTGTGCAAAAAGTGAGGACTCTGTTAGAAAACTGTCCTGTCCGGCTCACAACTTCTAAACTAATCATCCAATTTCAAATTTGACATCAAGATACATAATTATATGAAGGTGTGTCATAGATAACAATGTAAAACAAATTTTTTTAGACTCTAATTTTTGGTGAAAAGTAACTAAAAATACTAAAAAATGTCCCGCCTTCGGTTTATAAATGATCAAACTGATCTTGAAGATCCTAAATACATGATACAATAATTTATTGTTTTGATTTAGTTTTGTCAGTTTACTTGAATAATGCCCAACAGCATCCTGCTACATCAGCGTATATGTCTCCGAGTTATGCTACAACCTATCCCCTGATATCCTGCTATGGTATTCAGCCGTATCGCTGACGGGTCAGGATGGCCAACAGTGAACATAATGTTGGTATCATTTAGTGTTGTGATTAGAACAGCTTCCTTCACATCCTGTAAAAATTGTGTTATTTTGTGTGACAAAATTAATCTGCAATATGATAAGGAAAACCTATACATATTGTGCAATTTGCGGAGATATAGCTCGACCATGTCAGCTGCTTGTCATTGATGTCTGTACATTCATTGGTTTTGGATGTAAGCTGGACAAACTTCATGTCACTGGATGACTCAGCAAACTAGAAACATGGTGTCTCTGAATCAGACCTGTTTAATGTTCTCTTATGGGAGTGTTTGCATTTACCCTTTTTTCAGCAGAAAAGTAATCAAGTAAGTGGCAGGCCCTTGTCTGTGTCTGTTTATGTGTCTGTATGTAGCGTGAATGTAGATACACTGTATTCTATGAGACTGTGTGTGATGGCAGGTGGTGCAGTTCATCGAGAAGGGTCAGCGACTGGAGAACCCTGAGAAGTGTCCGGCACAGGTGCACAAGACCATGCTCAAGTGCTGGTCCACCAAAGCAGAGGACCGTCCCCGCTTCAAGGACCTGGCCCAGCACTTCCAGGAGGACCCAACGTACGCTTGTATCAGCGACCTGCTCCAGAAGAATGTCTAGCTTCTCCCCTCCCTCTACACAGACAATCTTCCAAACTCTCTTACTCTCATCATACAGGGTGAAACACTGTATTAGCAGGTTTTTTTGTACCTTGATAAAAGTTTGGGCTGAAAACTTTAAAGGTTTTATTCCTGACAAGTATCTTGAAAAGTAAATTCCTGTTACTCAAGTTAATTCTAAGTTTGTGGACCAAATATATTTTCAAAAAGTTATTATTCCCCCCATGAAGTGGAGGGGGATATAGTTTGGGCTCTGTCCGTGTGTTCATGTGTCTGAGTCTATCAGTCCGTGCGGGCATGCGTCCTTCCAATTTGAAGGGTAAAGCTTTTCTCAGAAATCATTAAAGATAGGATTTTGCTGTGTATCTAGAATTTTAAAATCAGAAGCATGCAACCTATTTTTACAGAGTAATTGCCCTTTTTCCATGTTTTTTTAATTCTGTTCAAGGGTATTTTCAAAGGGGACAACTTTACTCGAAAAGTATTTAAGATATGATAACCAAATTTGCTGTGTGCCTTCAAGGTATCAATACCTTAATGGAGTTTGCATCAGTGTTATTGCCCTTGTTCTATGATTTTTGGAATTGTTGGGAGCTATAATGAAAACCAATTTGGCGGGGGATGTTGTTGACTTTGTCTTCTAGTTCAGATATACTCTTAATATGAAAAATGAAGAATATTTTTCTTCCAATATCTAATAAGAAGAAAAAATCTTTCTTCCATGAAAATTTACTTTATTTAAGTATATCTGAATTGCTTAATCCATTTTTGTGTTGAAAAATGTTTAAGTAAGAGATTGTTGGAGATCTGAATTCATTTTTATAGAAGTGTGACTGTTTTTATCTTTCATTCATTACGGTATGGTTTTGTATATACCTGTAAGTGAATGGACATTTGGTGGCCTTAGCATTTTATACAGTTAAATCAGTGACTCATAAAAGATTGAATGATGTTTTTATAAAACCAAATATGTTTGTATCAAAATATTGATGTTGATAATTTATGTGATTTTTATTCCTCATTTTGGAAATAAGGAAGTGCAAAAGAAATGTAAAGTGTGCCAAATTAAGAGATGCTTAAAGCTGGTGACCTACTTCACTTGGTTACCTAGCAGAAATACAGTAGAACACGGATATAGCGAACTCGGATATAGCGAACAAATTTTCAAGTCCCATCCCTATATAATATCATTAAAATTATATGCATATAGCAAACACTGGATATAGCGAACTAAATTCTTTGGTCCCTTGGAGTTTGTTATATCCGTGTTGTACTGTACTGTATTGTCAGAATGTTCCTGTGTGATCAATGATATCTTTTATCGCTGGACGATATAAGTATACATATTTAGATTTTATTTGTTTAGATATTGTTGCAACAACTTATAATTAGTGGTGCTTTAAAACAGCTCTGTGAGTGTGTGTTGTGTGGTCAAATGCCTGTTATCAACCGGATACTGTTCATTATTACTTCAGTAACTTTCTATATGTTGACTAAATAGTTGACTATTGCATCATTTGATGGAGTCACATGCCAAAACTTTATTAATGGTGTCATTAAACCGAGAAGAATTGGCGGTTTCTGAAGTGTACCAATATAAGGCAAATCACTTTTGTACAGAGACAATATCAAGGTAGAAAGTTTTAAAAATCTTACAATGGTCCACATCACTTATATTAACATAGTTTTTGAAAAAAAAAGGACTTTGGAGGGAAAATGAGCACTAGATAGTTTTAGATAATTTATATAACCAGAACTTGCAGAACCAGAAGATTTTCAATGTAAACAAACTGATCATAGTTTGTCATATAGGGATGATATATACGATGTTTTGATGTCAGATCACCATTCATGTTCAATATATAGCCAAACAGTATGTTCATATTTATAAATTGTGGAGTGTCACTTCTAATGCTTTTAATGATATTTCAAATTCCTTTGTTTTCATGGAAACATATCAGCTAAAGACTGAAACCTTTTTTGTAGCAGAACTGAAATGACTTTGGTTTATGTGAGGAAACATTGCTGTCAGATAACCTGTGTTTCCATGGAGAAGACTTAATCTAGAAATGAGTTTACATTAAAGCATATACATAACAAAGCTATCTTCAAAATGTTGGTTTTAAATTCAAATAATCATTGATATCATGAATATTAGATTTTTTGCTTTAGAAATAACTTCGATTGACTGTTGATGTTATTCACGTTAAGATAACATCAGTTCTTCTGTTGGCTATTCAGAAGAGACCAATGAAACAAGACTTGTCAGTTCATGTCTTGCATAATGTATGTTTTCGAACAATGTACTTGTTCAGTTATGTGTGGTGATATTTCAGAGAACTCCAGTTTTGAAAAATGTCTATGATTATATTCCATTTCTTGTTGTTTTACATACATTACAAGTTTGTATTATGCTAATCACATAATCCCCTAGATAGAGAGCTAGCCGGTAACTACTAATCAAGTCGGTTGATGCTGCTAATGACAGAGGAGAGGACTGGTAGAGAGAGTTAACTACTATCAGGATCATCCATCATTCCCACCGACCAGGCTTTCCATAATTAGTCCGCTTTCCATAATTAGTCCACTTCAACGTTATTAATTTCTGTATTTATGATAATCCATTAATTTTCAAATGCTTTAGATTTTGAATATGTTTTCTGTTTTCTCAAGCTTATATCAATCTTTTGGGGGTGAGTGATCGTTAGTGTAGACAAGAGCACCGCAGTCTGTCTTGATGCATGTCTACAAGAGGTCTGTACACCAGCCTGTTGGTGACTGTTGGTGACTGTTAGTGACTGTTGGTGACTGTTGGTGACTATTGCACATCCCAGTGTGCTCCATACATGCAGTGATGGTTGAGGAAGACTAGTGTGATCAGCTGCTCATCATCCTGAGCTAAGATTCAGAACATGTTTTATGTATAAGCTGCATAAATTGATTCAAGTATTTTGTTTTGCTTGCAATTATCATGTAAAAATGTTTTTGCTACATCTGTACATAATTTGTGGGTCAATCAAACATTATCATGAAATCAAAATACATAAACAAAATTTGGTGGTTCTTTAGTTTAGGCTTAAATGAAAATGAGATATTTTAATGTGTTAGGCAATGACTTATAAGTGTCCAATAGGATCACCCTCTCAGCTTTCCTTTAAAGGGGCAGTAGCACGTTTTTATGGGGAATATAAGGTGATGTCAGGAAAATGAAAATTAATGGTTCCAATTGAATGAAAATGTATTTAAACTAAATGAAGCAGTACTGAATTAAATATATAACGTAAAGTTTAGCCATGCGATTCCTTTTTCTTACACAAAATGAATTAAAGGTGTTCACACAAAAATGGCCGCCAATGGATTTCATGTGAATCTCCATACTTTGTCCTCTGACTATGGCTGATTGGCTTGTGTAATGTGATTTTTTACACTGTCAAATTAATACATTTAGCATTACCTTACAATTATCAGTGAAATATTTAAAATATAAAATTATCAAAAAACGTGCTACTGCCCCTTTAAGAAATAATAAAACTATTAGCTATAAGCTTATGTAGACTTGCAGTGGGTAATTAGAATCATTAATGTTAGTTGAAGGACCCATGATAGGACTTTATATTTTATCTTGATCGTCAACCTTAGAGCCAATGACTCAAAAGTTAGATACATATTGTCAAGTGTGCAGCACAGCTGGAATGCTACCTGTATATTGTTATACGGTTTGACTAACGGTTAACCTGCATGTCATCAACCCATAAATCAGGCTTGTATTTCTGAAACTATCGCCATAGGCCCTGTTTTTAAGGAACGGTCAATTCAGTTTATGTGGTCACAATATTACACTTTTCTATATTTTTATAGTTATTTTTGATATTTGTGTCTGGAATTCTAGATGATCTTTGCTCTTTAGTTTATGTATGTACATGAAATTATCCCTTATCTTTTAACAATTGCATGTTTTTCTTATCCATTGATTTAATATTTCTAATCTGAAGTTATTATATTTATCAGTCTATTTATCATTTTCACAATTAAAGCAAAATATATTGCATTTTTTTTCAATTACTTAAACAGTTTTTTTAATTTATATGAAAATTAAACAATACTTTTGTTCTCTATAAGAACGTTTTTCTTTTTCTTATTTGATGATTTAAACATGGTTTGAGAAATTGGATATCGATGTATAAGTTTTCAGCGATGAAGTTGATGGCTTCTTTCAAAATTGATGCAAGAAATGTTATTGCAATACATGTTATAGATGGAGTTATGTACAGAAACTATTGAAGACATTCATGACTGCATCTGTGATTACACAACTTTTAAGGGAGTACTGTTAAGTCCTCAGATTGTTCTCTATATTTCTGTGAAGTTACTGTTATGCTTGAAATGTATCACACCAGTCCACAGACATGTGGGTGTTTGCCAATAAATATAACCTGATTAGATTGTTATGTTAATCACTCAATAAACAAGCCAGAAACAACTGAGTTGTATTTCTTGTCATCCCATGTCATGCCATGCAGGAAACCAAGGGCTGTCAACTTTGTGGAGGGAGCTTATGTGACAACACTCACAGATTGCGGCCGACAAGGCCTCACACATTTTCTTAAACCTTTTACTGACTTTTCCATAACTAAATGACATAAAAATAACATATTTGTTACATGGAGATGTTGTAGATTTTGTCTTGATCCGCCATCAAATATTACTGTCCCATATTTCTTCTTTGCTCGTTTCTCAAGAAACCATAAAATAAATTTTATTTTTTACAAAATCTTCTGTAAATTTATTTGTTCATGGTAAATGAAAACACATTGACACATAAAAAAACAGACAGAAGCAAAACATACAGCACTGAGATGAGGAAAAAATTAAACATCAACGCGCTCCACATGCTCGACATGCTCCATAATCTTATTTGATGGTTAATGTACTTCATTAGATAGATTGAAAACTTACTTACCCACATTTAGGTAAATATTCCAAAAATGTGAAACATTTACATAGGTAGCCTATGCTGAATCCATATCTGGAAAAGCTGTAACGTGATACAAATTCAAGTTCATACAAATTTCACCGTCTACTTGAGCTTGGTGGGATACAGGATTTTGTTTTATGGATGTCATCTACAAGAACAACTATTGATTTATTACCTTGGATCAAAGAGTACTTGAGTACTAGATGTAAGGTCCCACATGATGGAGAACATGACTCGCAACATCTACTATATTCTGAACTCCCGTAGGAGGGACACGCACCCTGCAACCAACCTCTTGATCCGCCAGTGTTGACTATTCTAAACAGTCGTCTGATAGGAACGCAGCGTCAGAGGACAATCTGAGTGTTGTTGAAACAGCTGCAGTTGGCTGTAGACAGGGTTGGACTCATTTGAACAACAAGAACAGCATAGGAGAATAAGGTCCCGAACACCTGCAATGATAGGATTCAGAAATCAGTTATCAGACTAACTGTCCCTCAACAAAATTTATTCATTAAACTTCAGGCATAATCTATGTCTAATTTCTTTGTTGATATGTTGAACTATGGGCCTTTTATCTTCTTGTGATGCTTTATGATGGATATAGGTGTGGTCTACAGAAGAAGTGACAGTATTAGAAGTAGTCTGTGGGTGATCTAGGGGAATAGTTGAGTCTTCAAGAACTAGTCTGTGGGGGATCTAGGGGCATAGTTGAGTCTTCTAGAACTAGTCTGTGGGGGATCTAGGGGAATAGTTGAGTCTTCAAGAACTAGTCTGTGGGGGATCTAGGGGAATAGTTGAGTCTTCAAGAACTAGTCTGTGGGGGATCTAGGGGCATAGTTGAGTCTTCTAGAACTAGTCTGTGGGGGATCTAGGGGAATAGTTGAGTCTTCAAGAACTAGTCTGTGGGGGATCTAGGGGAATAGTTGAGTCTTCAAGAGTTATGAACAGTTGCTATGTCAACTTTAGTAGGGAGTTGTTCTTTGAACATTTTCCACTTTTTAATTCGGATTTAGTTCCACCAAAACATTCATTGATGATGTATGGAGTCATTATCAAATCTTAAGTGGTTTGTATCCTAGTCAAATGGATTCGTATTTACTTGTAAATAAATCTTATTCAGTCGTATTGAGAAGTTCTGGAAATTAGTCATGGGAATAAGTTGTGAGTCATGAACTAGTCCTTATTGTCTTGAGTGAACAGGAACTAGTCGGGGGCGTGAACCTGTCTTTATGGTCGTTTGTGTGATGAGAATTAGTCGTGAGTTGTACGGGATAAGTCGGGGGCGTGAACCTGTCTTTATGGTCGTGTGTGTGATGAGAACTAGTCGTGAGTTGTACGGGATAAGTCGGGAAGTGTACCTGTCTTTATGGTCGTGTGTGTGATGAGAACTAGTCGTGAGTTGTACCGGATAAGTCGGGAAGTGAACCTGTCTTTATGGTCGTTTGTGTGATGAGAATTAGTCGTGAGTTGTACGGGATAAGTCGGGAAGTGAACCTGTCTTTATGGTCGTGTGTGTGATGAGAATTAGTCGTGAGTTGTACGGGATAAGTCGGGAAGTGAACCTGTCTTTATGGTCGTGTGTGTGATGAGAATTAGTCGTGAGTTGTACGGGATAAGTCGGGAAGTGAACCTGTCTTTATGGTCGTGTGTGTGATGAGAATTAGTCGTGAGTTGTACGGGATAAGTCGGGAAGTGAACCTGTCTTTATGGTCGTGTGTGTGATGAGAATTAGTCGTGAGTTGTACGGGATAAGTCGGGAAGTGAACCTGTCTTTATGGTCGTGTGTGTGATGAGAATTAGTCCTGAGTTGTACGGGATAAGTCGGGAAGTGAACCTGTCTTTATGGTCGTGTGTGTGATGAGAATTAGTCGTGAGTTGTACAGGAACTAGTCGGGAAGTGAACCTGTCTTTATGATCGTGTGTGTGATGAGAATTAGTCGTGAGTTGTAAGGGAACTAGTCGGGGGATCTGGTCAAATGGGCCGAAGGATGAAAAGGCCGATAAAAATAGTCAAAAGGGCCGAGTAAAATAGTCAAAAGGGCCGAAGTAATTAGTCATAAGGGCCGAGGAAAAAGGGCCGAAAATATAAAAAATTATATATTCATTGTATTCAACCTACATTTGATAGTTGTAATATGTTAACTTAGCCAAGTGATTCCAATCAATTCCAAAATTAAACTTTTAAAAACTGAATTGTGTTATATTGACTCCACCCCTCTAGCCCCCGTTCCTCTAGCCCCCCGACTGGCTGTTCCATTCACTGTGATCACCCCCTGTGCTGTATATGTTAATAGGCTACTGGTAGTTAGGTTCATTAGCTAAGGTGTTGATTGATAGGTGTAGAGGGTAACCACCAGGACATAATTATGTGATAAGTACAGAAGTCGTTTCTTTTTTTTATTATTATATGAATATTTATATAGCGCACATATCCATCCACTCGTGGTTTCTCAAGGCGCTTAGAGGTTCTAGATCTAAATTATGTGATATAAATACTGAAGCCTGTAAATGTGAACCAGAAAGATGTCTAAACCTACAGTCTAAAACAGTACTGCAGTACTGTATAAAACTATTTCTACACCTAAAAGTGTGAAAAGTGCTGAACAATAATAGTGCCACAATAAAAATATTGTTGAAATGTTGTTACGATGTCAATAAAAGATGAATATGATATGTTATTTGTTGGTATTTTTTTGGTTCGGCCCTTATGACTTGGAACACGGCCCATTTGACTAAATGGCTCGGCCCTTTTGACTTTCACCTCGGCCCTTTTGACTTTTTCCTTCGGCCTTTTTGACTATGCAGTTCTCGGCCCTTTTGACATTCGGCCCTTTTGACTACAACCCCTAGTCGGGAAGTGAACCAGTCCTTATGGTCGTATGAAAAACTTGAAATGAAGACATTGAAGTCGCTCTGAGATGGCGAAAATGCATTTTCCTACAATGTTGGTAGTTAGGGTTTGAGTTTGGGTTTAACGTGCTGTCTCTGTTAGTGTTTCAGCTATTTGACACGTGAATGCTGCCATTAAAAAGAGAGTAGACAGATCCAGGCTTACAAAAGAAACAACCGGAAGAGAGGGATGGGAAGGGGAAGGGAAAAGTCCATCTCACATTTTTCAATACCAGCCACAAAATGGTTACCTTTCCAACCCATAGTGTATCTGCTGACCATGTTCGTCCAGACGATGCAGAGAGGTTGTGTTTTTATAACCCCGATTGGTGTGATGGTTTGGTGCATGACATTGGGATCAATCGCTACATTCTGAATGTCAGGATATACTTATATGATCTTTTGTTGAAAAGCATTGCTTGGATAAGGAAAGTATATTGACCACTCCATACATTAAGTACCTCCTTCCGAAAAGTTTGTTGTAAAGATGCACCCACCAGAGAATCATCCGCCGCGGAGGTAACAATGACATACTGCAGCAAGTTTTGCTTTTCCTTGGCTTTCCATCAGACATGACAGCAAGCGAGGACTGGCTCGTGTAATGCCTCTCATTTGTGACTAGTTTGCTTTTGAGGCGTACCCTACATTCTATGTGTTGATTTTCACTCCATAACAGTTGTTGAGAAAAGGCTCTAAGCAGAAAATTTAACAGGCTTTTGAATGTCGGCATGTTCGCATGCAAATTTATCACACTTTGGCAATTGATCATCTGATAGTTTAAATCGTGGAAAAGTCTGAGGTCTTATAAACTTGAATTTCAAACATTCCCAACTTTGTTTTGTTGCACTAACGAGTGCTGAATGTAGCTGCTTGTAAAACAACACACACTCGTCCATAATGAACCTATAGATATAATAGATACATTGCTGACTGTCAAGATCAATGAGTAACCCAACTAGTAACATATCTCTGCAAAGCTGAGTGAGTGAGTGAGTGTGAGTGAGATTAAGTTGATGTCATCTGTATTTCAGCTATTTGACACGTAAATGGACAGACAAGGTAAGAAGGGGATCGAAAGGATCATGATGGAAAGACGGACAGAAAAGCATAGCTTGCTTTGGCAATCCAACTTCATTCTAATTGATAATAGAGAGACTACGAAACTTTCGGAGTTTCCAGGAATCTAAACTTTGAAGGGAACAGTCAAAAGAGGCCAAATGTTGGCACTTCTTCAAGAAACCTACACATCAGCTGGGCATCACAACACTTTTTCAGATGAGCAATAATCCCAGACTGCCTGAAAATCTCTACATCTCACGAATGCCGGTCACCTGACAGTTTAGCTCAACCTGACATCACAACTTGCAAATCAGCCAATGGGAAATGATTTTTCTTTGTATCTAAGTTGAAGCACCTAATATGGCAAGCAACTAGACTTAGACTGAGTGTCTGGACATGTGCAGCAGAAACAAATTCTAGCTACTCAATGATTTTGCAGCCGTGCGTTCCTACACTCTCGCTGTTTAACTTCAATTCACTGGTCATATTTAATTTTTTTTTCAGAATATAAGGGGGATGCGCACTCCTGCACCCCTTCTGTATCCGCCCCTGTACAGTGTATGACGATTTTACATGTTACATCGCTTTACTGGAAAACGCAGTATAGTTTTTTTTATTGAATCATCATCAGTTTGAATTGAAATTATGACCCGAATTAATACACCCCTCTTATCGATTTGATTAATACAATCTTCGAACTAATAGTTAATGAAAAGTGGCCATGAGTCGGCAAGAGTCTCGATAGCTGATTGATGGGAGTATAGTCTAGTGCGAGGCCACTCACTGTAAGTACCGACGACCTGTCGATGGTGAAGGCTCCCAGCATGCTCAGTCCTATAGGCGGTCCACACACTCGGCACAGCAGCAGGCTTATCTGCAATCAACAACTCCTACTTCATCTCAGACACAGAGATCAACAACTGTAACTCTGTATGAATATATATATATAATTGCATATGTCTGTACATTACCCTGTATTTATACCTGAAAAAAAACCCCAACCAAATAACAAGTCAATCTTCGCCTTCAGCTCAACAACTCTACCTTCATCTCAAATTCAACATCTCTACCTTCATCATCAGCACAGAGATCAACAACTCTATCTTCATCATCAGCACAGAGATAAACAACTCTATCTTCATCATCAGCACAGAGATCAACGATTTTATCTTCATCATCAGCAAAGAGATAAACAACTCTATCTTCATCATCAGCACAGAGATCAACGACTTTATCTTCATCTTCATCACAGAGATCAACGACTCTACCTTCATCTCCAGCACAGAGATCAACGACTCTATCTTCATCTCCAGATGAGAAACTATACCTTCATCTCAAGAGCACAGATGTCAACAACTCTTACTTCATCTCCAGAACAGAGATCAACAACTCTACCTTCATATCCAACGCAGAGATCAACAACTCTACCTTCATATCCAACGCAGAGATCAACAACTCTACCTTCATATCCAACGCAGAGATCAACAACTCTACCTTCATCTTCAACACAGAGATCAACGACTTTATCATCATCATCAGCACAGAGATCAACGACTCTACCTTCATCTTCAGCACAGAGATCAACGACTTTATCATCATCTTCAGCACAGAGATCAACAACTTTATCATCATCTTCAACACAGACATCAACGACTTTAACTTCATCTTCAGCACATATTTTATCATCATCTTCAACACAGAGATTTACAACATTATCCTCATCTTCAACACAGAGATCAACGACTTTATCTTCATCTTCAGCACATATTTTATCATCATCTTCAACACAGACATCAACGACTTTATCATCATCTTCAGCACAGAGATCAACAACTTTATCATCATCTTCAACACAGACATCAACGACTTTATCATCATCTTCAACACAGAGATCAACGACTTTATCATCATCTTCAACACAGAGATCAACGACTTTATCATCATCTTCAACACAGACATCAACAACTTTATCATCATCTTCAACACAGACATCAACGACTTTATCATCATCTTCAACACAGAGATCAACGACTTTATCATCATCTTCAACACAGAGATCAACGACTTTATCATCATCTTCAACACAGAGATCAACGACTTTATCATCATCTTCAACACATATTGTATCATCATCTTCAACACAGAGATCAACGACTTTATCATCATCTTCAGCACAGAGATCAACAACTTTATCTTCATTTTCAACACAGACATCAACGACTTTATCTTCATCTTCAGCACATATTTTATCATCATCTTCAACACAGAGATCAACGACTTTATCATCATCTTCAACACAGAGATCAACGACTTTATCATCATCTTCAGCACAGAGATCAACAACTTTATCTTCATTTTCAACACAGACATCAACGACTTTATCTTCATCTTCAGAACAGCGATCAACGACATTATCATCATCTTCAACACAGAGATCAACGACTTTATCATCATCTTCAACACAGAGATCAACGACTTTATCATCATCTTTAACACAGACATCAACGACTTAATCTTCATCTTCAACACAGAGATCAACGACTTTATCATCATCTTCAACACAGAGATTTACGACTTTATCATCATCTTCAACACATATTTTATCATCATCTTCAACACAGAGATCAACGACCTTATCATCATCTTCAACACATATTTTATCATCATCTTCAACACAGAGATCAACGACTTTATCATCATCTTCAGCACAGAGATCAACAACTTTATCTTCATCTTCAACACAGACATCAACGACTTTATCTTCATCTTCAGCACATATTTTATCATCATCTTCAACACAGAGATCAACGACTTTATCATCATCTTCAGCACAGAGATCAACAACTTTATCATCATCTTCAACACAGACATCAACGACTTTATCATCATCTTCAACACATATTTTATCATCATCTTCAACACAGATATCAACGACTTTATCATCATCTTCAGCACAGAGATCAACAACTTTATCATCATCTTCAACACAGAGATTTACGACTTTATCATCATCTTCAGCACATATTTTATCATCATCTTCAACACAGAGATCAACGACTTTATCATCATCTTCAGCACAGAGATCAACAACTTTATCATCATCTTCAACACAGACATCAACGACTTTATCATCATCTTCAGCACAGAGATCAACGACTCTACCTTCATCTTCAGCACAGAGATCAACGACTTTATCTTCATCTTCAGCACAGAGATCAACGACTTTATCTTCATCTTCAGCACAGAGATCAACGACTTTATCATCATCTTAAACACAGACATCAACGACTTTATCTTCATCTTCAGCACATATTTTATCATCATCTTCAACACAGAGATCAACGACTTTATCATCATCTTCAACACAGAGATCAACGACTTTATCATCATCTTCAGCACAGAGATCAACGACTCTACCTTCATCTTCAGCACAGAGATCAACGACTTTATCTTCATCTTCAGCACAGAGATCAACGACTTTATCTTCATCTTCAGCACAGAGATCAACGACTTTATCATCATCTTAAACACAGAAATCAACGACTTTATCTTCATCTTCAACACAGACATCAACGACTCTACCTTCATCTTCAGCACAGATGTCAACGACTTTATCTTCATCTTCAGCACATATTTTATCATCATCTTCAACACAGAGATCAACGACTTTATCATCATCTTCAGCACAGAGATCAACAACTTTATCATCATCTTCAACACAGACATCAACGACTTTATCATCATCTTCAACACATATTTTATCATCATCTTCAACACAGACATCAACGACTTTATCTTCATCTTCAGCACAGAGATAAACGACTTTATCATCATCTTCAACACAGACATCAACGACTTTGTCTTCATCTTCAGCACATATTTTATCATCATCTTCAACACAGAGATCAACGACTTTATCATCATCTTCAGCACAGAGATCAACAACTTTATCATCATCTTCAACACAGAGATTTACGACTTTATCATCATCTTCAGCACATATTTTATCATCATCTTCAACACAGAGATCAACGACTTTATCATCATCTTCAGCACAGAGATCAACAACTTTATCATCATCTTCAACACAGACATCAACGACTTTATCTTCATCTTCAGCACATATTTTATCATCATCTTCAACACAGAGATCAACGACTTTATCATCATCTTCAACACAGAGATCAACGACTTTATCATCATCTTCAGCACAGAGATCAACGACTCTACCTTCATCTTCAGCACAGAGATCAACGACTTTATCTTCATCTTCAGCACAGAGATCAACGACTTTATCTTCATCTTCAGCACAGAGATTAACGACTTTATCATCATCTTCAACACAGAGATCAACGACTTTATCTTCATCTTCAACACAGACATCAACGACTTTATCATCATCTTCAACACAGAGATCAACGACTCTACCTTCATCTTTAACACAGACATCAACGACTTTATCTTCATCTTCAACACAGACATCAACGACTTTATCATCATCTTCAACACAGAGATCAACGACTTTATCTTCATCTTCAGCACATATTTTATCATCATCTTCAACACAGACATCAACGACTTTATCATCATCTTCAACACAGAGATCAACGACTTTATCATCATCTTCAACACAGACATCAACGACTTTATCCTCATCTTCAACACAGACATCAACGACTTTATCTTCATCTTCAACACAGAGATCAACGACTTTATCTTCATCTTCAACACAGACATCAACGACTTTATCATCATCTTCAACACAGACATCAACGACTTTATCCTTATCTTCAACACAGACATCAACGACATTATCTTCATCTTCAGCACAGATATCAACGACTTTATCATCATCTTCAACACAGAGATCAACGACTTTATCTTCATCTTCAACACAGACATCAACGACTTTATCATCATCTTCAACACAGAGATCAACGACTCTACCTTCATCTTTAACACAGACATCAACGACTTTATCTTCATCTTCAACACAGACATCAACGACTTTATCATCATCTTCAACACAGAGATCAACGACTTTATCATCATCTTCAACACAGAGATCAACGACTCTACCTTCATCTTCAACACAGACATCAACGACTTTATCTTCATCTTCAGCACAGAGATAAACGACTTTATCATCATCTTCAACACAGACATCAACGACTTTGTCTTCATCTTCAGCACATATTTTATCATCATCTTCAACACAGAGATCAACGACTTTATCATCATCTTCAACACAGTGTTTAACGACTTTTTCATCATCTTCAACACAGATATCAACAACTTTATCTTCATCTTCAGCACATATTTTATCATCATCTTCAACACAGAGATCAACGACTTTATCTTCATCTTCAACACAGACATCAACGACATTATCTTCATCTTCAACACAAATATCAACGACTTTATCATCATCTTCAACACAGACATCAACGACTTTATCATCATCTTCAACACAGAGATTTACGACTTTATCATCATCTTCAACACAGATATCATTAACTTTATCTTCATCTTCAACACAGACATCAACGACTTTATCTTCATCTTCAGCACATATTTTATCCTCATCTTCAACACAGAGATCAGCGACTTTATCTTCATCTTCAACACAGAGATCAACGACTTTATCTTCATCTTCAACACAGACATCAACGACTTTATCATCATCTTCAGCACATATTTTATCATCATCTTCAACACAGAGATCAACGACTTTATCATCATCTTCAACACAGAGATCAACGACTTTATCATCATCTTCAACACAAAGATTTACGACTTTAACATCATCTTCAACACAGAGATCAACGACTTTATCATCATCTTCAACACAGACATCAACGACTTTATCATCATCTTCAGCACATATTTTATCATCATCTTCAACACAGAGATCAACGACTTTATCATCATCTTCAACACAGAGATCAACGACTTTATCTTCATCTTCAGCAGAGAGATGAACGACTTTATCATCATCTTCAACACAGAGATAAACGACTTTATCATCATCTTCAACACAGAGATTTACGACTTTATCATCATCTTCAACACAGAGATCAACGACTTTATCATCATCTTCAACACAGACATCAACGACTTTATCTTCATCTTCAGCACATATTTTATCATCATCTTCAACACAGAGATCAACGACTTTATCTTCATCTTCAACACAGAGATCAACGACTTTATCATCATCTTCAACACAGAGATCAACGACTTTATCATCATCTTCAACACAGAGATCATTAACTTTATCTTCATCTTCAACACAGACATCAACGACTTTATCATCATCTTCAGCACATATTTTATCATCATCTTCAACACAGAGATCAACGACTTTATCATCATCTTCAACACAGAGATCATTAACTTTATCATCATCTTCAACACAGAGATCAACGACTTTATCATCATCTTCAACACAGAGATCATTAACTTTATCTTCATCTTCAACACAGAGATCATTAACTTTATCTTCATCTTCAACACAGAGATCAACGACTTTATCTTCATCTTCAACACAGAGATCAACGACTTTATCTTCATCTTCAACACAGACATCAACGACTTTATCATCATCTTCAGCACATATTTTATCATCATCTTCAACACAGAGATCAACGACTTTATCATCATCTTCAACACAGAGATCATTAACTTTATCATCATCTTCAACACAGAGATCAACGACTTTATCATCATCTTCAACACAGAGATCATTAACTTTATCTTCATCTTCAACACAGCCATCAACGACTTTATCTTCATCTTCAACACAGAGATCAACGACTTTATCTTCATCTTCAGCACATATTTTATCATCATCTTCAACACAGACATCAACGACTTTATCATCATCTTCAACACAGAGATAAACGACTTTATCATCATCTTCAACACAGAGATATACGACTTTATCATCATCTTCAACACAGAGATTTACGACTTTATCATCATCTTCAACACAGAGATCAACGACTTTATCATCATCTTCAACACAGACATCAACGACTTTATCTTCATCTTCAGCACATATTTTATCATCATCTTCAACACAGAGATCAACGACTTTATCTTCATCTTCAACACAGAGATCAACGACTTTATCATCATCTTCAACACAGACATCAACGACTTTATCCTCATCTTCAACACAGACATCAACGACTTTATCTTCATCTTCAACACAGAGATCAACGACTTTATCTTCATCTTCAACACAGACATCAACGACTTTATCATCATCTTCAACACAGACATCAACGACTTTATCCTTATCTTCAACACAGACATCAACGACATTATCTTCATCTTCAGCACAGATATCAACGACTTTATCATCATCTTCAACACAGAGATCAACGACTTTATCTTCATCTTCAACACAGACATCAACGACTTTATCATCATCTTCAACACAGAGATCAACGACTCTACCTTCATCTTTAACACAGACATCAACGACTTTATCATCATCTTCAACACAGACATCAACGACTTTATCATCATCTTCAACACAGAGATCAACGACTTTATCATCATCTTCAACACAGAGATCAACGACTCTACCTTCATCTTCAACACAGACATCAACGACTTTATCTTCATCTTCAGCACAGAGATCAACGACTTTATCATCATCTTCAACACAGACATCAACGACTTTATCTTCATCTTCAGCACATATTTTATCATCATCTTCAACACAGAGATCAACGACTTTATCTTCATCTTCAACACAGAGATCAACGACTTTATCATCATCTTCAACACAGACATCAACGACTTTATCCTCATCTTCAACACAGACATCAACGACTTTATCTTCATCTTCAACACAGAGATCAACGACTTTATCTTCATCTTCAACACAGACATCAACGACTTTATCATCATCTTCAACACAGACATCAACGACTTTATCCTTATCTTCAACACAGACATCAACGACTTTATCATCATCTTCAACACAGAGATTTACGACTTTATCATCATCTTCAACACAGATATCATTAACTTTATCTTCATCTTCAACACAGACATCAACGACTTTATCTTCATCTTCAGCACATATTTTATCCTCATCTTCAACACAGAGATCAGCGACTTTATCTTCATCTTCAACACAGAGATCAACGACTTTATCTTCATCTTCAACACAGACATCAACGACTTTATCATCATCTTCAGCACATATTTTATCATCATCTTCAACACAGAGATCAACGACTTTATCATCATCTTCAACACAGAGATCAACGACTTTATCATCATCTTCAACACAAAGATTTACGACTTTAACATCATCTTCAACACAGAGATCAACGGCTTTATCATCATCTTCAACACAGACATCAACGACTTTATCATCATCTTCAGCACATATTTTATCATCATCTTCAACACAGAGATCAACGACTTTATCATCATCTTCAACACAGAGATCAACGACTTTATCTTCATCTTCAACACAGACATCAACGACTTTATACTCATCTTCAACACAGAGATCAACGACTTTATCTTCATCTTCAACACAGAGATCAACGACTTTATCATCATCTTCAACACAGAGATCAACGACTTTATCTTCATCTTCAACACAGACATCAACGACTTTATACTCATCTTCAACACAGACATCAACGACATTATCTTCATCTTCAGCACAGATTTTATCATCATCTTCAACACAGAGATCAACGACTTTATCTTCATCTTCAACACAGAGATCAACGACTTTATCTTCATCTTCAACACAGAGATCAACGACTTTATCTTCATCTTCAGCTCAACAATGAAAACTGGACAATTACGCGATAAGTTAAGTAGCATTTTTGTGGAATTCAAAATTAAAAGCAGTCAGAAAGACACTAAGGATTTGATAGTATTCGGTAGGTTGTATCAGTTTGCACAATTGAATATATGGTTGTGTTCACTACAGATGTATACTGACTCTCCGCACTAGACTTTGGAAACTTCCTGATGACAGACTGTCAAATCACTCATTCTCACTTAGAGAAGAATCACGTAACTCATTAATAGTATTATTTAGTATTAGAAAAGAGGCTAACTCGGGTATGACTGAGCTGCCTCTGTGGGTGGCTAACTCGGGTATGACTGAGCTGCCTCTGTGGGGAGAGAATGAGAGCTAATTGGTCACACTTAATATCAGCCAGTCAAAAGTCACTAATTACACCACTATGAACCCAGACAATGAACATTAAAAAAAAAAACTGAATCAAAATGGCTTCATTACAAAATATGGTCAGCTGTTCCTGCAGTGATTTTCTAATGAGAATACGGAGAAGTGCTTTATGAACTAAACCAACTGAAACTGATTCCAAAATGTTGTCATAATAGCCTTCATTCTGTCAATAATTGAAAATAGGGGTGGCATATGAGTAACTCATGTTTTCTTTCATTTGCCAGGATAATGATTTGATGTTTGGAAGTCCAGTTGATTATACAGGTGTTGTTTTTTATATGTCATACCAAACATTCTTTCTTAATTTTGACACTAGAGCCTGAGTGAACATTCAGTACCATAACAACTTTCTTGAAATATAAAACTGAATATTTTTTCTTTGCAGAAATTAATAACAAAAACAAAACAAACAAACACTTATATACAGAATGTGTAGATATATAATTTTGTTTGCTCGCAACAAATAAAGTTTTCAAAATTGCAATACTGCCAGCAAAATTAGTGGAGTGCCATTCGAAAACGTTTATATTTGAGCCGCAACTTGTAAAGAAAGGAACAAGAAAATATAGCCGCAAAGCGGCGACAAAAGGATTCAGCTGCAGTCATAACATCAACAAAGTATTAAAGGACCAGATACTCAAACGATTTTTACAAAATGAACTTAAAATCATGAATAACTAAAGCAGGCTCAAAGCAAGTCTAGAGCACTCAAGCGCCGCATGCTGTATCAAGCTACAATACACAGCCAGCTTGGCCTCTGCCTGACCTAGCACAGCTGTCACTAGAAAGCACAACTGCTGGCTAAATATTGAAAACTTAACTCACTCCAAACTCAAAAACTATGCTACCTACACGTTTCTCATAGTAGACTTTTTTACTTGAAATTTCATTGCGCTTCGTTTGGTATAACTTTTATGTCTCTATGACCATTTTGAGTTGTTTTACTTATCTTATGTAATTTGAAACGTCCCATCGACCGGAAATGACTGTTCGCGAGCGATTTTATTCTTTTATCTTAGAGACCTTAGCCATGTCTATCTCTCATGCAAAAATCATTAAATTCTACGGTCGGGTTATTGACCTATCTGCCCTTGAAATTTGCGATTTCTAGATTTTGGTCAACTTTGAAAGGTCACAGCCAAAAAAGTATTAAGGTTAAGTCTTTAAAAATTCGGAATTCAAGAGAACAATACTTAAACTACATTCAGTATGAATTTGAGCTCTGTAGTTGAAGTATCTTCAGAGGAGAAGATTGTCAAAGTAGGGTGGGGTCGGAAATTGCCAAAAATGCACTAAAACCAAGATGGCGGCCAAACCACGTGACCTACGAATTTGCCATGATTTCGTTTTTTTCATTATTTTTTATTGCGCATCTTTAAAAAAAAAATCAGGTCTCTAAGTGCATTTTGAAAAAAATTCCCATGTTAAAATTTCAAACTTTACGCCTACATAGGCGAAAAATGACTGAGCCGATTTGGCCCAAAAGCTTAACGGCGCGATTCCAGGGTAAGGACTACACGTCTGTAAAATTTGGTTGCATTTGCTTGTGCCGTTTTGGCTAAAAACTGGTCCAAAGTTTCGTGGAATAAAAATAATAATAAAACACGCCAATAACAATAAGGATTCAGCCTGAAATGCTGAATCCTTAATTAGAACCGATAGCTCCAATATACTGTCACATCAATTCGAACTTCTTCCTTCTGGCTACCTTCGTTTACAGCAAGTGTTCGTGACATTAATAAAGGTTGTGAAATTTCTGGTGGTAGGTATTAAAATCATTCAGCCTGTAATCTACTATTGTACTGAATATCTTTACGCGGCTTTACGTTGCTTTATTTACAGCCGGCACGGTGTCCTGCGTCCGTCCGTTCGTAAACTTTTCACATTTTCGACTTCTTCTTCTTTGTGTACAGACTCCTTAAGAAGTGGGGATCATAATTTATAGCTTTTATAGCCCCCTTATAAGGGCCATAGAGGCCACGCCCTTAATGTTCATCTTCTTCCCAAGAAGCGTAAGGCCTGGAAAGCTGAAACTTTGTGTACAGACTCCTTAAGTAGTGGGGATCATAATTTATAGCTTTTATAGCCCCCTTATAAGGGTCACAGGGACCACGCCCTTAAAACCTATTTTCATCTTCTTCTCCAGACGCATAAGGCCCAGAAAGCTGTACATTGTGTACAGACTCCTTGACTAGTTGGGACTATTTTGTATAGATGTTGTGGCCCCTAATAATGGTCACAGGGGCCACGCCCTTAAAACCTATTTTCATCTGTGAAAGTGAAAGTTTATTCGTATTCAAGGCCTCATGGCCAAAAGTACAAAATCGTATGTACATATAATCAGAGCGCATGGACATCGAGATGGTATATTACATAGGTAGATTACGTTTGAGAAAAATAGCAAGATTCCTAAGATATTCAATGTTTTGTGAAGCCATAAGCAAGTCAAATTTTTCCCTTGTCGGATTGGTATGAAAATGGCTTGGTAACAGCAATTTTCTACTTATTTCATAAAATGGACAAACTAATAAAAAATGAAATTCGTCTTGAATAACGCCATAATTACATTTTGTACATTTGAGTAGGTCAGTATTAACATTTTTATCATATCGGTATTGCTGTATATTAAGTTTGTGACTCATACATCTGAACTTACACAGAGTACGTACCAAGTCTCTATTTGAAATAAGCTTAAACATGTAAATCTCTGGTTCCAGAATACTCTTGTAAGAACAATAATTATGCAGATATGATGATGAACATAATTTACTATGCCATAATTGATACTGAATATCATGACATCGTTGTTTAAAACATTGCATAAAAGCTGGAATGTCACCACATTCTTGAGATATCCATACATATGAAAAACCAGTTTCCATTAACAAGGTACGAACATGCGACACCCAACTGATACCACCATGGTCGTCATATGATTTAAGCATAAGATGGCAGGCCTTTGGATGGCGACTCGTTTCCATGTTTAATAACCTGGTCCAATATTTAACACATCTTTGAAAATAGTAAATACATAGTCTTGTCCTACCAACTTCTCCAAGAATAGTTGAGTTTGATACAAATTTACCGACTCCTAAATATTTTTGAAAAAAGAACTATGAACTTGTTCGATTTTATCTCGATTTTTCATCTATGTTCTGTCGAAAACAGATAACCCGGCTCCTTAAAGGGTAAAAGTAAAGAAAATACCCGAATTAGGAAAATATTACACTTGAGATAGCTTTATCAAAGACCAAAGAGTTAAAACTACCAACAGAAAGTTAAAAGTAACAATATAAGGAGATATTTTATGTGTGCTCCCCTAGAAAATTTCTGAGAGATACTGTTGCATTGCGGAAAGATGATATTTTACAACAGCTTCAACCACTTTCAAGTGCCTTAACAAGAAGGATAAAATAGTCTTCACATGAAGAACACACGGAGCTTATATTGCAAAATAAGCTAACAGTTAAAATACAATTCTTATATGATGAAAAGCAATATACATACACTTTGGTGGCCCTATGAATCCTTACATGTATGCTTAAAATATGACAGTGAATAGGTCGACCATGCGGCAGACACATCCATACATCCAGTCCTGTCAAAATGCGTTAACTCTATATCCCTAAATCACATACTGCTTATAATTAATTGAAGCGCATGTTACTAGTGTAACAGAACAATTTCCTTCTCCAGAGGCAAAAGGTCTAGAAAGCTGACACTTAGTATCATACTCCTCTATTTCTATTTCTGTATTGATTACAGGTATCTTATATACTTAATTCTAGAATTTGAGACATTGTGGCCCTCACAAAGGGGGAAACCACAATGGCCACAGCAAAATTAAATATGAAGCCTGATGAGCTATGGCTCTATTGTTGGTGTATCATATTGTTTAGTTTATAGTTGTGCCATGTATATATAAAGCCGTTTAGATTTAAAAGGAATTTCCTCCGGGAAGATATAGTCCTATCTTTTCTTATATCACCTAACCTACCCATAGAATCACTTTTAGTTTTGAATGTTGAGGTGCTTAACTTTTTTAATAGGTATGTATGACAACATCACTACGTTCACAAATCAAATTCACAAAAAGATAAAGAAACAACACCAACCACGGAATAACCATTGTAGCCGAGCTTAGCCAGTCCAAACTTCAAGAGTACGTCTTTCATGCCAATAGCCTGAAACGGTAAAGCATGAAAAAATAAATACGTTTTGTGGGTTAATTAATAAAACATGTATTTAAGCATATTTTTAATACCATTATGCCGGTAAGGCTGGCCGCACACTACGTCCGATTTTCCTTGCGATGCGTCATGCGATGCGATGCGTTGCGAATTTTCCGCGCTCACTATACGCGATTGTAAATATTGCGTTTTTAGGTTTTCCTTTGTTCAAGCCTAGCATATATGAGTAGTGTGCTCCCAGCCTTTACTTAACAGATCCGACATTTGGATTTTCTAGACATATTGAATCTTAAAAACAAAAATATACACGTATATGTCGGTATAGCAGTTACATCAAACATTAGTTCAATAACATATCTAATAACTGGACTTAACTTGTTATTATGGTACAAATCATGTTTGCATGCAATCGTGATACATACCTAAGATACCTTAATTTCGTTCGACTAGGTTTGAAAGGAAAACCCCTGCGACATGTGGGAAATATGACGTCAGAAGGGAATCCCTCATGCGATTTTGTTTGCATCGCGTTGACGCATCGGATGTAGTGTGCGCGGTCTATGATAAATGCACTGGATGAGTTTTTTTAACGCATCGCATGACGCATCGCAAGGAAAATCGGACGTTGTGTGCGGCCAGCCTAAGGCTGGAAACACACTACGTCCGAATTTTCTTGCGATCAGTCGTGCGATGCGATCCGATGCGTTTGTCATGTACACACTAGACGCGATTATATGTACGTTTGGCATTGCGTTTTATCTATGTCTTTACATTAGTTTCATGGTTTGAATGGAACCCCCCCCCCCCCCCCCCCCCACGATATGCACGAAATATGACGTCAGAAGGGAATCCTTCATGCGATTCCATTTGCGATGCGTCAAAAATAGGTGCAGCACCTATTTTCATCGCATCGGATCGCATCGCATTGACGCATCGTTCGTAGTGTGAGCGCTCTATGGAAAATACACGGTGTGCGTTTTTTTGACGCATCGCATGACGGATCGCAAGAAAATTCGGACGTAGTGTGTTTCCAGCCTAACTGATGATCACGCCCGTGTTTTGACCAAACATCACGTTTCATTTCGTAATATACCAGCACCTTTGTGCAGTTTCGTGTGTGTGTGTGTGTGTTTCGATGAAGTCGCGTGACCTCCCAAGATGAAATAAACTGCACAATGCACAGTGTGAAGCTGTCACTTTAATGAATTGTCCTGTTTGATGGTTCGTATCGGATGTTGGAGGGAAGTAATTAAGATGAGTCTGAAGAGATAAAGGGCGGTCAAAAACTCTCTACAACTCGATCACTACTCTCTACAACTCGATCACAACTCTCTACAACTCGATCACAACTCTCTACAACTCGATCACTACTCTCTACAACTCGATCACTACTCTCTACAACTCGATCACTAAACTCTACAACTCGATCACTACTCTCTACAACTCGATCACAACTCTCTACAACTCGATCACAACTCTCTACAACTCGATCACTACTCTCTACAACTCGATCACTACTCTCTACAACTCGATCACTACTCTCTACAACTCGATCACTACTCTCTACAACTCGATCACTACTCTCTTCAACTCGATCACTACTCTCTACAACTCGATCACAACTCTCTACAACTCGATCACTACTCTCTACAACTCGATCACTACTCTTCAAACTCGATCACTACTCTCTACAACTCGATCACAACTCTCTACAACTCGATCACAACTCTCTTCAACTCGATCACAACTCTCTACAACTCGATCACAACTCTCTACAACTCGATCACTACTCTCTACAACTCGATCACTACTCTCTACAACTCGATCACTACTCTTCAAACTCGATCACTACTCTCTACAACTCGATCACAACTCTCTACAACTCGATCACAACTCTCTTCAACTCGATCAAAACTCTCTTCAACTCGATCACTACTCTCTACAACTCGATCACAACTCTCTACAACTCGATCACAACTCTCTACAACTCGATCACAACTCTCTACAACTCGATCACAACTCTCTACAACTCGATCACTACTCTTCAACTCGATCACAACTCTCTACAACTCGATCACTACTCTCTACAACTCGATCACTACTCTCTACAACTAGATCACTACTCTCTACAACTCGATCACTACTCTCTACAACTCGATCACAAATCTCTACAACTCGATCACTACTCTCTACAACTCGATCACTACTCTCTACAACTCGATCACTACTCTCTACAACTTGATCACTACTCTCTACAACTCGATCACTACTTTCTTCAACTCGATCACAACTCTCTACAACTCGATCACAACTCTCTACAACTCGATCACAACTCTCTACAACTTGATCACTACTCTCTACAACTCGATTACTACTCTCTACAATTCGATCACTACTCTCTTCAACTCGATCACTACTCTCTTCAACTCGATCACTACTCTCTTCAACTCGATCACAACTCTCTACAACTCGATCACAACTCTCTACAACTCGATCACTACTCTCTTCAACTCGATCACTACTCTCTTCAACTCGATCACTACTCTCTACAACTCGATCACTACTCTCTACAACTCGATCACTACTTTCTTCAACTCGATCACAACTCTCTACAACTCGATCACAACTCTCTACAACTCGATCACTACTCTTTACAACTCGATCACTACTCTTTACAACTCGATCACTACTCTCTACAACTCGATCACAACTCTCTACAACTTGATCACTACTCTCTACAACTCGATCACTACTTTCTTCAACTCGATCACAACTCTCTACAACTCGATCACAACTCTCTACAACTCGATCACTACTCTTTACAACTCGATCACTACTCTCTACAACTCGATCACAACTCTCTACAACTCGATCACAACTCTCTACAACTCGATCACTACTCTCTACAACTCTCTCATTACTCTCTACAACTCGATCACAACTCTCTACAACTTGATCACAACTCTCTACAACTCGATCACAACTCTCTACAACTTGATCACTACTCTCTACAACTCGATCACTACTCTCTACAATTCGATCACTACTCTCTTCAACTCGATCACTACTCTCTTCAACTCGATCACTACTCTCTTCAACTCGATCACAACTCTCTACAACTCGATCACAACTCTCTACAACTCGATCACTACTCTCTTCAACTCGATCACTACTCTCTTCAACTCGATCACTACTCTCTACAACTCGATCACTACTCTCTACAACTCGATCACTACTTTCTTCAACTCGATCACAACTCTCTACAACTCGATCACAACTCTCTACAACTCGATCACTACTCTTTACAACTCGATCACTACTCTTTACAACTCGATCACTACTCTCTACAACTCGATCACAACTCTCTACAACTTGATCACTACTCTCTACAACTCGATCACAACTTTCTTCAACTCGATCACAACTCTCTACAACTCGATCACAACTCTCTACAACTCGATCACTACTCTTTACAACTCGATCACTACTCTCTACAACTCGATCACAACTCTCTACAACTCGATCACAACTCTCTACAACTCGATCACTACTCTCTACAACTCTCTCATTACTCTCTACAACTCGATCACAACTCTCTACAACTTGATCACTACTCTCTACAACTCGATCACTACTCTCTACAACTTGATCACTACTCTCTACAACTTGATCACTACTCTCTACAACTCGATCACTACTCTCTTCAACTCGATCACTACTCTCTACAACTCGATCACTACTCTCTACAACTCGATCACAACTCTCTACAACTCGATCACAACTCTCTACAACTCGATCACAACTCTCTACAACTCGATCACTACTCTCTACAACTTGATCACTACTCTCTACAACTCGATCACTACTCTCTTCAACTCGATCACTACTCTCTACAACTCGATCACAACTCTCTACAACTCGATCACTACTCTCTACAACTCGATCACAACTCTCTACAACTCGATCACTACTCTCTACAACTCGATCACAACTCTCTACAACTCGATCACTACTCTCTACAACTCGATCACTACTCTCTACAACTCTCTCATTACTCTCTACAACTCGATCACTACTCTCTACAACTCTCTCATTACTCTCTACAACTCGATCACTACTCTCTACAACTCTCTCATTACTCTCTACAACTCGATCACTACTCTCTACAAATCGATCACTACTCTCTACAACTCTCTCATTACTCTCTACAACTCGATCACTACTCTCTACAACTCGATCACTACTCTCTACAACTCGATCACTACTCTCTACAACTCGATCACTACTCTCTACAACTCGATCACAACTCTCTCACATACCTTGCTGTTCAAGTAGGACCCGGAGAAAGAACATGTTACCATCTGGAGGAGGCCGAGAGCCATTAGAGAGAAGAAGCCCCCCATCTGCGAGCGCAAGGCGTCCCCCCGAGTGAGGCAGTAGGTGCCGAAGCAGAAGTAGGGGATGCCGAAGAAGAAGCCGACAAGCACGGCGTACCGGAGCGAGGAGTCGGCCTGCACCACAAGTGCGTGTACAGCTTCATAGCGCAGGCGCAGTTCCTCCAGTCGGCTGTTTGTGTCCACTTCCTCATGGTCTTTCAACTCTTGTAGCTGTGTGATGTCATTGGTAATACTTTGGAATTCTTTCCCAATTAGAAGACACACAGCGAATATCGTTATCATGATGAAGATATGTCCAAACACGAAGACTACACATATAGTGATGTAGACAGCAGTCGCCCAAACTCGTTCGTATTCGCCCTGATGGAAGGGGTGTAGTCGAAGTATGCTCTGAGAATCTCCCACAACGATGTTGTTTATAAGAGTAAATGGCACGAAAATAACTGCAAAAAGAAACACAATGGTTGCTAACCAAGAGATTTTCTGCATTGTAGGTCGGATATTGTTGCTAGCCACGTCCTGCAAGTTGAGGAAGAGCCTCGGCAGTTGTCTCGGGAAGAGGTGTGAAATGGTGAGGCTGATGGACACCTGCGAGAAGTAGACACAGCAGTAGGACACTGTCAGGATGTTCCACTCGGAGAAGCCGTCCCCGGTCCGCCACAGGAAGGGCGTCCTGACTGTCAGTGCCAGATACACTCCCTGGACAGCCAGGGTCAAGAGACTGGTCAGGAAGAAGAATAGTCTAACTCCACACGGGCTAGGTCGTCCAGTCGCAGTCCGTCCACCTAAAGGGTCGAAGTATAGACCACACAGTCGCAGAAGCACCTCGCAGTGGTAAAATACTGACTCGCTGTCTTTCGTCATGGTGTCTGGCTTATTCGACGAAGGCCTAACCTTGACGGACATAGTTCTGACAAACCTGATTGCGACTGTCTTCTTTGTTGGTTGACATGGACCATTCAACAAAAACGTTTTCTCCTCGCTGATCGATTGAATCGCATTTGAATTATCGACGATGCCCAGCAGAAGCCCACTCTACCCATTAAATGTAATATGATTCTAATTGAGTTCTGTTAGTTTTGCTGTTCCTTATCAGAATCCCGGTGTATTAGTCTTCCTGATATATGCGCGGCAGATGTCAATACGTATGTCGCTCAATCAAGCAGCACCAGTTCGTGTGCTAAGCTCTCCAACCATAGAGATCAGTACATACATCCATCCAGTGTTTTTATATGCATTTACAGAAGGTTTTTCTCCTATCTTGCTAATTGGAATCCGGAGTAAACACTGAACTCTTACATAGAGATGCGTCATTTTCACGTAGAGCTTAAATCTCAAGGGAAGAAGCATTTATATGACAATCGTGTGGCTATGACAGTCATTCCTCAAATACAGCCTGAATTTGATGAATTTACCGAAAAGACATTATAGAAAGTACAACAACGTGTACTTTAAGGAAGATTTGACTTATGTTTCAAAGAGACTTACGACTCGGTCAGATATAAATTGGGAATTTCCAAATGAGACTGTTAGATTTGGTCTGAGAATATGTATTACAACATGTATTCAAGTTTATGCAATGTCAATCTTTATGAATGGTTGGCCCTTGTATTAATGAAATAAACACCAAAAAGAGAACAAAATAAGAAGTCGATAATGCCATAGGAGTTCAATGTGATATACATGAAAATTAGGAAGAAGTTGACAGTGTACCATCGTTGAACCTATTATCTGTTTGTGTCAGTTTCTAGTAACATTATCCGGAATTAAAAATGTATAGTTTTCCTTGAGACAAAATGGCTTCCTGGGCATATGTACCAAGCGTTAAAGTGACTTTAAAAACCCCAAACAACACATATTCTAAATAGTGGTTGACAGATGTGTCACTTTTGGTGCCTTTAAGCATATACATGTATTGTATATTGCGATACGTCGTGGACAAGAATAGTACACACAACTCCGAGGTACATAAAAAGGACAAGAGAGTAGGAGGCCGAAATATGCAAAAGGGAAATCTACACTTCAAATCGAATAATGAAAGGAATTTATTACATTGTTACTCCAGTGCCTCCTTGTAAACTACCCAACAAGCCCGCTTGAATGTTGCCATTGCAGACAAGGGTAGATAAACTTTTAGACTTATCATATTTCATTTTAATAATAACTAGATAAAACAATTCTTGTAGTGTCTACTGTGACTTACTGGTACTTATAATTCTTATATAGGATATTTAGAATTGATGAATATGATTCGCTTTTTAGCAACAAAACCTTAGAGTTAAATGTACGCCCTACTCCTAAGCATTCTTCACCAGAACAAGAGGGAGACATCGGTAACATGCCTTAAACTGAGGTAGAGGTTTGGCAATCTATCTATCACTTGTATATTTGAATACGCTAGTGTTTACACCTTGCAGGACGCAAACTTTTTAAAATTCTTTTTGGTTTTAAAGATAATGTATGCTTCTCTGCACTTCCCCTCCTGTAATAAATGTCCTCGCCCTGAACAGAACAGACCTTGATATACCAATACAAACTGAGAATACAAGTAGTATATAGAATCATAATTTATAATACCTACAGAACTACGGTTTAAGTCAAAGTTCAGTAAAACATCTAAATGTACAAACTGATCTAATATGACACCTATCATATACATACCACGAAGAAAATGTATATTAAAGTAAATTGTATTTTGTATTTTGAAGTTCCTGCGAAATGGAAACTTAAATGATAAAATAAATTGCGTATCTATGACCACAGATTTTACTCATTAATGAGATAAACGACCACTACATGCTGAAAGTACAAGCGTGATCGAGAAAGAAATCATGAGGTACATAATCTTTCTTCAAGCTATATCCCAAGCGTGTGAATTGACGAAAAGCTAACATGCTGTGACGGATAAAATGGAACGTGACTTTTTCAAGATACGTAGATTATATATATAATATATATATAAATGTGTTTATGTTCCCAATTCCGTAATTTTATTATATTTCATCTATATACACCTGAGAGTTGTGCTTGTGGATTTTTCGTGTATATATATATATTCCCCCCCCCCCCCCCCCCCCCCTGCACTCATGGTTTTTAGAGCTATTGAAGAATTGAAAACTTTATAAATCAACAAAAGTTCTTCCCAAATAAGTGAAACTCATTTGGTGAATACGTGAACTGAGGAAAGTTTCTCATGTAAACATAAAGTTTGGCATTTCCATTATGCAGTGCATCAGGTGACGGATAACAGTAGCACACCAGTCAAACATTACACTCTTTGACAATATAAGTTATACCATCCAGAGGCGAGGTGATGGGGGGGGGGGGGGGGGGGGGGGGGATATGGGGTAGAGGGTGGCGTCAGCCCACGTATCGATTTGACCAATCAGAACTCATCTTACAAAGCCACAATAGTCTGCCTTCGCACGTATAACGTTGGAGGGTCATAAGTCGCAGAAAGATCGGCTGACGCGACCCTCTACTAGACCTTGCTAGACTCGGTATAGAAGTTAAACGGATTATATTGAGGCTAGGTTTATTTAGACTGCGCTGTTTTCTGGACTGGACAGACCCTTTACTGTTGCAAAAAAACCTTGAAACCTTGCAGATGCTTGTCATGTCATGTCACTGTCAATTGATAAAGACTGATTGTACTGAGCCCCATAAGTACAGATTAAAGAAGACAGATGGTACATAATCACATCATTTAGCATTGGGTCAGAATGCTTATACTGAGCACCATCAGTAAACATTGGTGAAGCATGTTCAACACTAGAGCTGACCAATACAATGTAGTTGTGTATCTGCCAATCACCTCTCCTGTGTGAACTGAGCAGGTGCGTGTATTGTAGGCCACTCGAGAGTCTTATTCAGGTACTAAGTGAACAGGTTGACAACATGAACAACACTTTATTGAAAGGTAACTCTCTCTGTTTGTGCTTCCGTTCGCAGAATCACGTCCATCATTACTAAAGAATATTTAAACTCACTCAAGCATTAGCGCAGTGTCACCTCGAAACTGTCAAGCTGCAGGTACAGATAACGCTGCACAAACACCAATCAAATTAACGAGATCTCTCACCAGCGTCTCGTACGTTTAGTGAGTCTTATCATAACTGCTGGATGATCTCGGTTTAGGAGGGGCGTTGTGATATAAATATAATGTTTAGTTTCGCTGAATGAGAGGTCGTTATGTGTTAATGTACCCCCTTTCGGTCTCGCTCATATGGTGTCCTTTGTTAGAAGTGTAGGTATATTGGTCTACATTTCCTACACTTAGTCAGGTGAAGAGATCTTCAACTTACGAAAATCAACGGACTTGTAAACTTTAGGATTTAAATTTGTTGAAAATTATGAAACAACAATATTGGGATTCGAACCTGGGACCTTTATGTCGCGAAACAACGGCTCCACCAACTGAGCTACCGAGGATTGATACGAGCAAACGTACTATCTGTTGTGTCCTATGAAAGCCTATGTCTCGTATTTGTACTAGTTTGTACTAAGTTTTAATGTTAAGAAGTTAGTATGGTTTTGAAATCTTTATGAGAAGAGTATTGTCGATATTCTATTGATCAAGTTCTAAAGATCAAGACATGTATACAAAGAGAAAGATGGAAATCTCTTTTTCGTCAATAAAAGTCGAATGGAGTTGGGTATGAGTCAGATATACCCACACTTTCCTCGGTGCGTTACTTAATGCATCTCATGTTTGAATCGTGTTTCTCCTCGGCTCCGCTACGCTAAGCATCGGAGACCCACGATTCAAACAGGAGGTGTATTGAACGATATACTTCGGGAAGTGTGGGTATTTCTATTTCTTAACCATTGATGGTGTTTAAATACTCTTGGACTCATCCCAGCTTAATTGACCAGTCTATCGATGCATACATGTATAATCAGGGCATGGTTTAAATGAACATGCACACCATAAATTAAAAATTAGAAACACATTCCATCACTTAAATGGTATTGTATGCGACATTTGACTTCTTTCAACTCCCAGAGGCCCTTTGAGAAGAAACGCTAAGTTAAGGTGGTTGGAAGTTTTCGTTTTTTAGCATCCTTGATGGTCATATCGTGATATGGAAAGGTTGTTATTTTTTATTTATTTTTCATTAACTGCAAGGGCTAAATTAATGAAAACGTAAGAAATAAAATGAAGAGTATCCCAATTGGAAATTCCATTTATACGGTTTAGCTAAATGCGGATATCTCTGTCATCCTGTGGTGACATATGTTTCTTCTGAATCTTATTCAAATGTTCAAATATTACATATATCATTTTCAAAAAACTTAATACGATAAACTTTTTTATATAAACGAACTGATACATATTTTACACAAATAATAACTATTTCTAAATGCTTTATAATGTTGATTTCCTTCACATAACTATCAAGCTTATTTTTTCTGCCTCAGTTGATTTCAATACTGTGATGTCGTTATGGAAAATACAAATAATGATAGAAAATATTCAAAAGTTATGTTTTTATAGAGTTTTTTTTGATGATGTGTTGTTTTTCTTGAAACCCTACTGTGGTGACTGTTTTTGGATTCAAGACATATTTTACAACAAAATAAGACAAATTTAGCTTTTTCTTTATACCTCGATACTTTATATGCAAGCTCCTTACCAATCAGAGGTCTGTAAATCTAAATCTTGACACCTTTACTTTCAGAATCTAATATTTAGGTTTTCTTTTTTTCATTAAATAATCCATTTCATGCTAAATATTTGCATTATTGATTCCTCAACCGTTTTTGTTATATACATCATATTAAAACCTTTAACTAATATGCAACTTTTGATATATTTCAGGGCTTGTATTGGTCGGGTGCATTCTCCAGGTTGCAAAAGGTAACAGGCAACATATCTCGATGAATCAGAATGAAAAATATTATAATTAACATACATGATTATAAACAAAGATAGAGGGAACACAGAAAATGCAACAAATAGAATAAAATAAGGTTTCAAAAACAAACTAGAACACACATTAGGAAAAATAATAAGATACAAACATAGTGACCAAAACTTAATACAAAGTGCAACATAGTGACGAACAATAGAGTGCACTCTTAGCAACAAACAAACATGCTACTATCATAATGGCAATGCCCACATAATGAAATACAAATAGGATGCCCACATAAATACAAAGAAATAGAATTCTCACATAGTGATAAACTTAAAGGATGCTTATTCAGTAATAAACAAACAGGATGCTCAAATAGTGTTGACAATAGAGATGCACACGTAAAGATAAACAAATAAGATACACATATAGTGATAAACAAATAAGATACACATATAGTGATAAGCAAATAGGATAAACATTTAGTGATAAACAAAAACGATGCGCACACAATGATAGACAAATAAGATACACATATAGTGATAAACAAATAAGATACACATATAGTGATAAGCAAATATGATAAACATGTAGTGATAAACAAAAACGATGCGCACACAATGATAAACAAATAAGATACACATATAGTGATAAACAAATAAGATACACATATAGTGATAAACAAATAGGATAAACATTTAGTGATAAACAAAAACGATGCACACACAATGATAGACAAACAAGATACACACACAATGATAGACAAACAAGATACACCTATAGTGATAAACAAACAAGATACACATATAGTGATAAACAAATAAGATACACATATAGTGATAAACAAATATGATAAACATGTAGTGATAAACATTTAGTGATAAACAAAAACGATGCGCACACAATGATAGACAAACAAGATACACATATAGTGATAAACAAATAAGATACACATATAGTGATAAACAAATAGGATAAACATTTAGTGATAAACAAAAACGATGCACACACAATGATAGACAAACAAGATACACACACAATGATAGACAAACAAGATACACCTATAGTGATAAACAAACAAGATACACATATAGTGATAAACAAATAAGATACACATATAGTGATAAACAAATATGATAAACATGTAGTGATAAACATTTAGTGATAAACAAAAACGATGCGCACACAATGATAGACAAACAAGATACACATATAGTTATAAACAAATAAGATACACATATTGTGATAAACAAATATGATAAACATGTAGTGATAAACATGTCGTGATAAACATGTAGTGATAAACAAAAACGATGCACATACAATGATAGACAAACAAGATACACATATAGGGATAAACAAATAAGATTCACATATAGTGATAAACAAATATGATAAACATGTAGTGATAAACATTTAGTGATAAACAAAAACGATGCGCACACAATGATAGACAAACAAGATACACATATAGTGATAAACAAATAAGATACACATATAGTGATAAGCAAATAGGATAAACATTTAGTGATAAACAAAAACGATGCGCACACAATGATAGACAAATAAGATACACATATAGTGATAAACAAATAAGATACACATATAGTGATAAGCAAATATGATAAACATGTAGTGATAAACAAAAACGATGCGCACACAATGATAAACAAATAAGATACACATATAGTGATAAACAAATAAGATACACATATAGTGATAAACAAATAGGATAAACATTTAGTGATAAACAAAAACGATGCACACACAATGATAGACAAACAAGATACACACACAATGATAGACAAACAAGATACACCTATAGTGATAAACAAACAGGATACACATATAGTGATAAACAAATATGATAAACATGTAGTGATAAACATTTAGTGATAAACAAAAACGATGCGCACACAATGATAGACAAACAAGATACACATATTGTGATAAACAAATATGATAAACATATAGTGATAAACAAATAAGATACACATATAGTGATAAGCAAATATGATAAACATTTAGTGATAAACAAAAACGATGCACACACAATGATAGACAAACAAGATACACATATAGTGATAAACAAACAAGATACACATATAGTGATAAACAAACAAGATACACATATAGTGATAAACAAATAAGATACACATATAGTGATAAACAAATATGATAAACATGTAGTGATAAACATTTAGTGATAAACAAAAACGATGCGCACACAATGATAGACAAACAAGATACACATATAGTTATAAACAAATAAGATACACATATTGTGATAAACAAATATGATAAACATGTAGTGATAAACATGTCGTGATAAACATGTAGTGATAAACAAAAACGATGCACATACAATGATAGACAAACAAGATACACATATAGGGATAAACAAATAAGATTCACATATAGTGATAAACAAATATGATAAACATGTAGTGATAAACATTTAGTGATAAACAAAAACGATGCGCACACAATGATAGACAAACAAGATACACATATAGTGATAAACAAATACGATACACATATAGTGATAAACAAATATGATAAACATGTAGTGATAAACATGTAGTGATAAACATATAGTGATAAACAAAAACGATGCACATACAATGATAGACAAACAAGATACACATATAGGGATAAACAAATAAGATTCACATATAGTGATAAACAAATAGGATAAAAATGTAGTGATAAACAAAAACGATGCACATACAATGATAGACAAACAAGATACACATATAGTGATAAACAAATAGGATAAACATTTAGTGATAAACAAATAGGATAAACATTTAGTGATAAACAACAACGATGCGCACACAATGATAGACAAAAGTGTTGCCCACAAGGCGATTAGCCAAAGTATTACACTCTCTCCTCTATAAATTAAATGAATGAACTTTCGACAAGAACTTATTTAACTGAAATCATGAATAACATGTTACGGGAATCTAGACAGTAAACATCCAATTATAGCTATAGGCGCCTCATCCCTTAACTTATGTTTTTGAACTTGTTATTTACAAAATCTCAAGCATATGGGTGATATGGCTTGTAAATGTTTGAAGAAAACTAAGTATTTCCAAAACACATACTCGAGTCAATCCAATTATTCCCATATATACAACCCTCGATTAAGGTTTAAACAACAGATAACCCCGAGGGGGTACACAATGCAGAAATGGATACAGAAAGATATCTTGAGATAACATCGATATTTTGTTTGTTCAAAAACATGCACAAAATAATCATTTAATGACTTTGAAAACAAACATCATATTTTCAGTCTGTAAAACTTCTCTCAGCCAATCATAACCTGCCACATCACATCGCCCTTTCTCGCCAAACTGGTCAGGCTATTGCTATAGTTTACAGTATTGAGTCAACCGGTCACTTACTTACTTGGCGTATAATTACTATACAAACAAAGAAAACAACTTTCCAGTATGACGGTTAGTTAGTGAGACATATAATGAAGACATTTACTAATTTTGGTTGAATCTTTTGACTGTTGATAGCTTAATCACGGCTTCTACAGAGGGATCTAAAGTCAATTCATCAATTAGACTACATGTTATGTAATTTTGAAATGACGTCTCAAAATCCTTTTTATTTCGCTCTGGTAATGGTTCTTTATACGTTTGCACTCGTCTTGAGCAGATTTTAGTTTTAAATAAAATCATTGAAAATATTCATGATTTAAGAGTGTAAAAAGTATCAAAAAGAGAGTATGTAAATTTTGTTTTTGACCCTACTCACTTTTAATTTCTTTAACGAAATACCGGTTATGTCAAATAAATTTTCAATTGTTAAATGTTTTGGGGATAGGTGAAATACTAGACCTATAACTACTTCATTTTCAAAACGCTTTGCGTTATTATGGACACTAATTTCAAGTTTCAAGTTTATTGTATTCGAGGCCTCCGGCCCATATACAGTGTACAGAGTTATACATAAGGATTGGATAAATGACAGTGTATGATTTTTTGTTTAACAATAATACATCTCTTAACATACAAGCATATTTTATATACGAAGAAAATTTTTTAATATTTTGTCCATCACATGATGATACTAATGACTTAAAGGCTACTTCCGGGGATTTTGACAGGTGATAATCAGGTAAAATAAAATTTCTGATTTCATCATATGGTTTACAGATAAACATGAAATGGATTTCGTTTTCAATTGCATCTTTACATAGTGGACAGAGTCTTTGGTTTCCGTCTATTGACTTCTTTCTTCCCCCATTAACCATTAACTTCAATAATCCTAGTCTAAATTTAATCAGGCTACACCTTAAATCTTTACATGTAAGTATCGATAGATATTTTTCTGGCTGAAGTAGACTGAGTTTATAAGATATCGTTTTTATCACGTATTTTGATCATACAATTAAATCTATTTTTTCGCTTAAAGGGGCAGTAGCACGTTTTTACGGGGAATATAAGGTGATGTCAGGAAAATGAAAATTAATGGTCAAATTGAAAGACAATATTTTAAAAGTAAATGGAGCTGTAATAATTCAAATATATAACCTAAAGTTTAGCCATGCGATACCCTTTTCTTGAACAAAATGAATTAAAGGTGTTCAAAAAAAAATAGTCGCCAATGGATTTTATGTGAATCATAATACTTTGTCCACTGACTATGGATGATTGACTCATGTAATGAGATTTTTGACACTGTCAAAATAATACATTTAACATTAACATACAATTATCAGTGAAAAATTTGAAATATAAAATTATCAAAAAACGTGCTACTGCCCCTTTAAAGAACAAATGTTCGTTTTTAAGAGTTGTTAACAGGACTTGACGGACTACTATCATTTGATTGCAATAACAAGTTGAAGAGGAAATGTTCTGACCAGAGGCGTTCAATGTCTATGTACATCCACTTGTGAAGATGCTCACTGTTATACTGCTGTATACCCCTGTTCTTGCAGCACTACGCTGTGGGCATGCTCTACTGGTGGGTACTCACAAAGAATGCAGACGCCATCCCGTCAACTGCGCAGAGGTAAAACAGATTCTGGAGTAGATAGAACTCATTTTCCAATAACCTTTCATAAAGTTGATAAACTCTGAAAATACAAACAAGTATCCAAAATAAACTCTACAAACCAAATCGCAAGATAAATTAATCCACGGCTGATTGATGTGACTGTAACATAATTACATGATTTACCCGGAAGCCAACCTGAGTATCTTTCTTAAAATTTTATTTGGTTTTGATAAGCTACAAAATATCTATTATGCTGATTGAAGTTCATATCTCATCACTGGACTTGCAAATATCCATTTATGCATAATATCTCTAAAATCACGAAAACATATCAAATACGTTTAATATTCGAAATTATGCATCCAATTAATCTATCTATTAGTTACAGTACCTAATAAACACTATCGAATCGAATATATCTTCCTGTCAGCTTATGACAAGGTTTCAAAATTACTTTTGGCGAATTTGAGCGCCACTCGAACCACATTGTCCTGTTTCGATCAAAATCCCGACTTTAAATGGCTGTATTTTCGCTCTAATGTACTGATTGACCTTTAACTTGATATTTTCAGTAATAGTTAGTGGTTCCCGATGTAATAACATCGATTTCAAAATTTGACATATGTGATCCTATCAACATCTGTTTAAGGTTTTGAAAACATTTCATACTTTTAAAATAACTGTCAATTAGGAATCTCCTTAAATGGGCGAGTTAGCAGAGAGAAATAGAACACCTTTGCTTGTTTGATAACGTTTTACAGAAATGATGAGTCATTGATGTCAAATAAAGCGCATTATATAGACAATATCGTTTCTAACGCCATGATTGTTTGAACAGACACAAAACCAAAGTACACAAAGTACAAAAGAAACTTTACATAACACTTTTCATGGATTGATTTAATATCTAAAAATTATTAGATGCATTTTATTATCGTATGAGCACAATAACACATATCTGCATGCAGCAGTTTGAACAAATATTGCGGTGTCTTGTTTCTGTTTTATCGAAATATCATAGTTTAAAGGGGCAGAAGCAAATTTTCACTGATAATTGTACGGTAATGCTACATGTATTATATTCGTAACACAAATCAATCATCCATAGTCAAAGGTCAAAGTATAAAGATTCACATAAAATCCATTGGCGGCCATTTTGTGTGAACAACTTTAATTCAGGTTGCTTAAGAAAAAGAAATCGCATGTTTTTTACATTATATATTTGTATTATTTCTGCTTCATTTAGTTTAAATACATTGTCTTTTAATTGGAAATATTAATTTTCATTTTCCTGACATCACCATATATATATTCCCCCTAAAAACGTGCTACTGCGCCTTTAATGTGGGAAGGGGTAAAAATATAAATTCACAACAATATGACCCTAAACAGGTTTGAAATGTTGCAACCATGTGGAGAAGAAGGAGGCGCATTTATTGATTTAACGTAGAATATATCTTGTATGTCTATTAACAGTAGGCCTAGTGTTTTATCAAAGTATGTTTTTGAAAAACATTTAAAAAACCCATTAAATTTAAAATTATAAATTTGATTGAAAACCAATCAGATGTTATCTTTCACTGGTGATTGGTCTTCTGCACTTATCAGTTATTGAGTGCGACGTCAGAAACTGTACATTTGTATAAAAACCATATGTACAATTAAGGTGTGAAGTTTCTTCTGTACCTCGGTATATCTCTTCCTAAGGATAAACTTGTATAGTTGTCTTCACAAGTTTCTTTGGGACACGTTTATTTTGCGTTTTTGAGAATTTACTCACTTATCAAAAGTGATCTTCACATTTTTATTGTTAACTTTTGTAACTGTTTAACATAACATATACCGTCGAGGTTACAGGTATGCCTTAATATTGAAGTTGAATAATTCAATATATGAATTTTGGTCTGAACTCTCTTCCTTGTTTAAATCTGTTGAAGAGTGAAATAGTTTCCGTTTCTTTTGTAGAAATGTTTCATCCAGAAGACAGAAGATGAGAGCGGTAACTTTAGATACACTGCGGGCTGTGCCACTAACCAGGTGAGGTTCACTTCAAGTCATACTAAGAAGATAGCGAACACAAATACTTGAACTATGTTTCAGAGGCGACTAATGGCCATAGATTGTGCCATGTCACAGTAAATGTATGCTGCCAGTCCGCTGATGAAACGTCCTAATCATTACCTATGTTGCTGAGATAGTGTGCTCCAAATAACAATGGCAGCTAAATGAAACATTTAAAAAATTGAGGTTTGATCTTTGCAATTGCAGCCTTAGACATTTCTTTTATTTTGACCAGGAATGCATATTCATGAAGTACAAGATACCGTTGATGGGAAAGCGAGCTCCGCTGACAAATCATGTGTGTGAGGAATGCTGTGACGATGGGGACATGTGCAACATGGACATGTGTTACAGTACTGTCTCCTTACATCTTCACCCTAATCCTCTAATCAACTATACCTCGTCAGTACAGTCTCCTTACATCTTCACCCTAATCCTCTAATCAACTATACCTCGTCAGTACAGTCTCCTTGCATCTTCACCCTAATCCTCCAATCAACTATACCTCGTTAATAGTCTCCTAACATCGTCACTCTAATCCTTTAATCAACAGTACCCCGCCAGTACAGTCTCCTTATACCTTCACCCTAATCATCTACTCAAGTATACCCCGCCAGTACAGTCTCCTTACATCTTCAACCTAATCCTCTAATCAACTATACTTCGTCAGTACAGTCTCCTTGCATCTTCACCCTAATCCTCCAATCAACTATACCTCGTTAATAGTCTCCTCACATCTTCACTCTAATCCTTTAATCAACTATACTTCGTACTTTACAGTCTCCTCACATCTTCACCCTAATCCTCTAATCAACTATACCTCGTCAGTACAGTCTCCTTATACCTTCACCCTAATCATCTACTCAAGTATACCTCGTCAGTACAGTCTCCTTACATCTTCACCCTAATCATCTACTCAACTATACCTCGTCAGTACAGTCTCCTTACATCTTCACCCTAATCATCTACTCAACTATACTTCGTCAGTACAGTCTCCTTATACCTTCACCCTAATCCTCTAATCAACTATACCTCGTCAGTACAGTCTCCTTACATCTTCACCCTAATCATCTACTCAACTATACTGCGTCAGTACAGTCTCCTTACAACTTCACCCTAATCATCTACTCAACTATACTTCGTAAGTTAGTCTGAGAATAAGATTCTTTCTGGTTTCATGCAAACAACTTTAACTTAGTGCAAATGGGAGGTAGGTTACATTTCCGGGCAATATCTCAAAACCGGTTAGATATGTCTTTACTAAACTTGATATATGTGGTTAGTGCGGTGGTGGGCTGGTGCCTTTTGCTACTTATTACGATTATATTAGTTATTATGATGTTTTCATTTGGTTTTGGTTTCCATGGGAAAAAAATTATTGCATATTGGAGGTACCGTCCTTTTCGGCCTCTATCTCAAACATCGGTTGATTATCTTTTTTTTTTACAGAAATTGGCATGTTCTTATACCTAGTGCTGGAGAGGTGGCTTTACTACTTTGATTATTCTGAATGTTTTATTTGTTTCTGGTTTCCATGATAACAATTTGAACATAGTGCCTTAGTTGGATCACCTTCCGGCCTTTTGAAACATAGAATGTGAGTAAATCCATAGATAGAGGGGAATCTTTTACTTCTAAGTGACTATTTATCTTTTATGACATGTTTTACTCAAATATTAGCTCTGTTGGTTGTCCCTGGCTTCACTGGCAAACAAGGCTAAGATGATGAGGTTTGATTAAAAGTTAGGCCGGAGCATTATTGTGCACAAAATGCACATATTTCGAGTCTATAAAGACCAAGTATGTACATTTTAGCACCAGAGTGCCTGTAGTGCGGTTGAATTTATTTTGCTATTTTTCAGCATCTAGCGCAGCCGATCTTTTCCACAAGTTAGGTAAATGAAATGTTTACTTTCTAAATCATTGCCTCTACAAAATGTCTGACAAACTCTTACATTAATTGTCTAGATTATAATTACAGCCAATTCCTGTAGCGAAACCTCTCTTATTATTGTGTGGCATAAATATGTGTATGAACGAGGGGACGAAACATAGTAAACACACAAGTTTGTTTCGAGTTATTCATGTCAGCAATAACACTTATTTACAGAAGTTTTTAATTAAATTATCGGTGTCTGGTTAATGTTTTGTTAAGATATCTTTGTTTTATGTAGGCAGGGGTAAGGTAATTGACATTATTATAAATTTTGTGAATTTTATAAATGTGTAAAAATAAAGGAAACCGATTTCACATAAACTATGTCTTCTATGTCGATAATGTAAAAGTTGTTTTTGAGTTTAGTTCTCATTTTTTAATAAGTCAAAAGTCAAAGAATACTCAAAAGTTTCCTCCGAATGATGATTTAACGCCTGTATTTTCCGGTATTCGAACACGATGTCAAAAACTTGATATTAAAAACAAACTTAATGTAGGCGTGTGTACGTACTTCCTTTTGCCCGTATTTTGTTACAGACACAACAACAACGAAAACACCCACCACGACAACCCAGCCGATTTCACCGTGTGAGCATAACCATAAAATGTCCTTTAATTTAATTAACATGTTTGTTTAAAGTTACACTGTTGGACAAAAGATTATTACCTTATTACAAATATGAGGGAGAACCCATCGGATGTTAGCCAATCCACACAAAAAGTTTCGACACTTCAGAATAGAAACATCTATCATTTTGAAACATTACGACACTATTTCCATACTATACCGCAACACCACAGCTGAAATCAGAGTAATTTATTGAAAACCAATGTGATTAAAATTTATGTATTTCCTAGATGAAAATGTTAACTTAAACGGGCAGACCTCACTGTATAAATCTTTATTGACTTTACTCTATGGATCTTTGAGGTCTTTATATATATCTTAATTTCCTCCTGACTAATTTGCTTACTGAAATATTCTCGTAATCTACCTCGGATTCAGGTTAATATCATCATAATCGCCCTGCATGACAGGGTATTATGATGATTTATTCCTCCTCATATTATTTTTTTAGCCGTTATGTTCGGTCCTCTTATAACAAAGGCCTTACTGGTTTCTTTTGTTTTCTATCCTTTCACGTTTTCGGCCATACCAAAGTAATTATAATGAGTTGGCGGTTTATAAATTAATAATTTCACACTCTGAAGTTAACACATATTCCCGAACGTTGATTGGTCTAGGGCATGGTCATGTGATCTAAGTTTCATCGATTCATTTCTCATGAACTCACTAAAAAGTGTTCATACTTTTTTCGTTTTCAAGTCGTGTGAACATTCACCGGAACTACTTTAATCCTCCGTCCATCATCAAATAAAAAATCATTCAATAAAGTTTTAGCAAAAATTACATATTGAGCTTTAATCATATCTTTGTTTACCAAGCAATATATTTGATGTGAAAACATTCATTTTATCATTTGTCTTAGATAATCTGCTTATCATTTATTTCAAAATAGATCTGATAGCCCTAGAAGGGAACGAGTAATTGTACATTACGATCAATATTGAGTACTTTATGACTTTACAAAGACCAACTTATACTCACGATGTATATACAAGAGATGAAAGTGTTACGAGTAATGAATGTTTGCCCTCGTTATTTGCCCTCATGCTTTCGGACCTTGGGCAAAGATTCTCTATTCTTAATAATACCCGAAGATAATGTCTTATCCATGTCAAATGTCAAGGGTCAAGGTTCAAGGTTCAAGGAAGTGAGGTACTCTAGCGTCTTGCTCAAAATGTCTTTTTTTCTGCTGTATGTTTTTGTTGCATATGCCTAACACATGTTGTCCCCTAGCTGGATATCGTGACGGAGGATCTATCAGAAACATAGTACACCACGAAACCACAAAACAATATGTACTGTCGATCGGATGTGATTTATTAAATGACCCAGTCGTACTTGAACACAACACAACAAAGTCAGATGGCTTTTTAATAACCTAAAAGCTATTATTATGTTTAACAGTAAAACTTCTCATCGAAATCTTTATCATAAACTTTACATGCTGACATATCTGAAGCTGAAAGGTTTGAATCAATAGCTGTGGTCTACACCATGTGTGTTTCTGCATTTGGTCAGAGTAGAACTCGCCCGGTGTGTCGTGTAATGAGCCAGTACCCCAGGGGCGCTGAATGGTCTGTTCCTCCCCATGATATATACTGGTATGATATCCACTGCATGTACGTGTGCTGCAGTGAGCTGTGAGCAGTGCAGTGGACCGCTGTGTGGACTAGCCCCCTCAAGTTCCAAGTCTTGCCCCGTCTCGTCTCCATACTGCATCAACACACTCATCAATAGTCCTGATGGGAGCAGAACTATCACAAAAGGGTAACAATTATTGGTTGTGGAACCAAATCATACCCCATTTAGCTATGGTGAACCATTACTTACACCTCTAATAAAAACAAAAGCCATCAGGAGAGATGGCTTATCCCTACGGCCCGACTGAAGTTTTAGCATTTATTTTGATATACTGATTGTGTGAATAATGTTGTATGCATACATGCAGCTAATTTTGTTGACTTTTAATAACCATAAGACTATTATAAACCACATCTAGGTCCTTTTAATTAGCACTGTTTATGTAATGCCATCGTCGTGTTCCTCATGTTAATGTGAAGAGAGAGCAAAACAACCATCCTGTTTGATTGAATATGCTGTTTGATAAAAACATCTTCATTTTTTTGGTGAGACACAGAAATAAATGGGAATGTCGGAATGAAGAATGTCATTGAGTTTAATCTAACTGCAATTTGAAAGCACCAAAAGGCAAAACAGTTTCATTGAGCTAGTCCTAATGGTTTTCAAATTCTGCTACGTAAACGCATTTCTAAATTGCGTTTCCATGGAAACCGGAAAAATAAAAAAATCCAGAAAGTTGAACATTAAAAAAGGCACAACTACAAGTCATGGTTATTTAATATACTAAATTTCATTGAGCTAGGCCAAACTGTTTTCGAGCTCTGCTCCGGAAACACATGTCTGAGTTGAGTTTCCAAGAAAACCAAAAAAATAAAGAATTCAATAAAGTTTAAAATCCTAAAAGGCACAACTACATGTGATGATTAGTCAACATACCAAGTTTCGTTTAGCTAGGCCAAACTGTTTTTAAGTTCTGCTCCGGAAACACATGTTTAAGTTGCGTTTCCCTGGAAACCGCAAAAATAAGCTAGCTGAAACGGTTTTCAAATTCTGCTCCGGAAACAATGTGATCACAGACAGACGGACGGACGGACAGACGGAGCCAACGACTATATATAGTTTCACTGATTCTTGGTTTCTTTAGACTAAATCTTTCATTCTCTGGATGCCTAATCATAACTTTAGAATGATATTTTATTGAATGAACATTTTAAACGTGATGAAATTTTCGACTTTTCGTCATTCAATATTTGACATATAATGATGGTTAACTTCATGATTCATCCCGTCTCAGGGTACGAACGTTACGCTAACTCCACTAATCTGTACCCTGGGCTCAGAAGCTAGATTCCCTCGCGCGGCCCGACTTGAGATGTAGCAAATCAAATCCTTTTCTCGTTGGAATTTTATCGAGAAGGTGGCGAGAAAATGATTTGATTGGCTATATCGCCGCGCGAGGGAATCTAGCTTCTGAGCCCAAGGTACAGATTAGAGAAGTTAGCGTAACGTTAAATTCGTACCTGAGACAGGATGCTCACGATTTTACAAACTCCACACCTTCTCCTTGAAGCTGCGCCTCGTATGCGGAATGTTCTGTCAAGTGGTGGAAGGGCACTTCCGGGAAGTCTGAGTGTCTGAGCTACGACATGAAGAACGTCTACCCCTTCGCCCTGTCCTGCTCCTACTGTTGTACATCAGATAACTGCAACACGGACCTCATCCCCTCACACTCCACGTTCACAGGTCACTGACACCGCCATCTGTCTCCTTCAACACAATAAACTAGAGATACTCTCCTTCTCTGCTTCTTTATAACTTACGACTTACCTCTACCTTCCAAGCTTTTTCATTCTTGCATCAAGACATGAAAGATGACGTTAAGTGTAATGTTACAACGTAACAATATCCTAATGTAACTCTGCCCCAGTGATTTTATGACGCTTCAATTTATGCTCTCCTACGAGGAGTTAAAAAAGATATAAAAAGCATGCTTGTTTACCGGAACTGGGTCAAACCACAGTCCTTTTACCAATTCAAGAAATGTAATTTTCAGCGAATATGAGCTTCCCAGGAACTTGTCTCGTGTGATTAATTACAGAAGGTTTAGCTGTATGTGAGCTCTTTCAACCACTGAGCGAGACATAACAGTAAAAGGACTCAAACTTGACTGCAAAGTTAGCGTATCGCCGATACAAACACGCCGTTACACGGACTGAAAAGCGAAGTTCTACAGTACAGCTTCATTATGGATTGGTTTGTTTACAACCTCATTATTCTCATATCGGACAATTGCCAAATGAACTTTGTGTCACCACTTATTGTTTTGTAATCAGTTAGCAACGTACACTTTCGCTCGCCGAGTTATTAATGTTTTATGGCACGCCAATAAGGTCAAAATCATAAATATGGACAATGTTGCTCGCTGATTTTGTCGAGTTTTATGGCACGCCGACAAGGACACAATAATTAACAACAAAATGTCAACAACAGAATGAGAAAGTGATCAAGAGACAGTTACTAAACCTGACTATGTTAGCGAAATTGGTGAAAAGCATGAAAACGGAGAAAACACAAAAGGGGAAGGTTCTAAAAGAGAAAGAAAGCTAACTGAGAAGGGCAAAGAGTTAAAATTGTCACAATTAAAGGATCATCAGTTAAAACTTGAGAACTCATTTTGATGCTGTTAAAGACTTTTTGTCAGCATGCGACACTTGTGGTGATGGTATAAGAGAACTTCATGAATATGAAAAGAAACTTGCAATTGTTTTTGACAGATTTGTTACTACAGCTTCTGGCTATGAAGACTTTTTGTGTAGAAGTAATCTTCCAGAATTTAAACATGAAATTGAATCCAATCATCAGAAAGTTGCTCAGCTACGACAACAAGTGGAGACAACTTCAGTCATGATACAGAACAGAGTACAGAAGCAGTTGGAGTTGTCAGCTCGTAAATCATGTGTTTCATCAAAGAACAGTGACAGGTTAAGTGGGAAAACGTCATCATCACATAGTTCAATTTTGGCCAGGAAACGTGCTAAGGCAGAGGCAGCAAGAGCAGCTCTTCAGTTTGCTGAAAAGGAAGCTGAGATGAGAAAAAGTTGTGCCCTCATGGAGGAACGTCAGCAACAGCTAGTAGCCCAGACTGATCGAAGTAAAGCGGATATGGAGACAGCTCTTGGACTATTGAAGATACAGAAAGAAGCAGCTGCAGCTCAGGCAGAGTGTATGGCTTTAGCAGCTGAATTAGAGGACACAAATGTACCAAAGTTATCTAACCTCAAAGATCTTCCTCAAATCTCCTCTGAAGAACTAACCAAGCAGTATGTTAAAGGGCTTGATCCAAACCCCACTGAAACACAGCTGAAAAAGGATGATATCAATTTAGGAACAGGTGATCATCAGAATAAGGCCATCAACATGCAGGCTTTGCATGACCGACAACTACCTTCTACACTCAACAACAGAAGTGCTCCCTTGAACCAAGGTGAAAATCCCATCACAACTGAACTGTCAAAGTTTCTGTTAAAGAAAGAACTTGTTTTATCACGCCTCAACAAATATGACGACCTTCCAGAGTCCTACTGCATATGGAAAGCAAGCTTTCAGAGTGTTATGGTGGAACTTGGTGTAAGTTCTACTGAAGAGATGGACTTATTGGTGAAATGGCTGGGTCCCGAGTCTGCGCGACATGCTCAGAGATTGAGACAGGCCAATGTTCACAACCCAGTCAGAGGATTACAGCAAATCTGGGATCGCCTCAACGAAAGATATGGTAGTCCTGAACTTGTAGAGGCATCATTGAAAACCAGGCTTTCAAGCTTCCCAAAGTTATCACAGAGAGACAACAAGAAACTCTATGAATTATCAGATCTGCTTACCGAAATAGAAGCCATCAAACAACAGGATATGTACAGTGCCCTGCTTGCTTACTTTGACACATCGTCAGGTGTTTCCCCGATAGTAAGTAAACTCCCTTATGGCATCCAGGAGAAATGGACGACTCATGCTGTAAGGTACAAAAGACAGAACAGTGTTCCATATCCTCCATTTCACGTTTTCGTGGACTTCATTAGTGACATTAGTAAAATAAAAAAAGATCCTAGCTTTTTGTATGAGGGTCAATGCCAAGGTCAAAGTCATGTTGCCCCAAGAAAAGAAAGTGGACAGAAGTATCCTTCATCAAGGAACTATGTGTTGAACAGAAAAACTGAGGTTACAGCCAGCAAGGATGATGTATCCAGTGCACAACAGGACCACGATCCAGAACGATGTCTTCTTCACAAGACTCGTCATTCTCTGAAGGACTGTAAAACGTTCCGTGCTAAGCCTTATAGTGAGAGAATAGAGCTACTGAAGAAGTGGTGGATTTGTTTTAGATGTTGTGCTTCAACAGCTCATCAGGCTTCTGATTGTAAAACTGTTGTGAAATGTGGTGAGTGTGGAAATACTCGCCACCTCTCTGCCTTGCATAGTAACACTTGGACTTCTAATAGACAGGACAGTCAGGGTGCGCAGAACCATGGCGGGGAGTCTAGAGACTCTGAAAGAAAACCACCACCAGAACAACCCGTACAGACTAAGTGCACACAAGTCTGTAATGGCACCTTTATCGGGAAATCATGTGCCAAAACTGTTTTGGTGAACATCTATCCAAGTGAACAACCAGAAAAGAACATGAAAGTTTATGCGATCATTGACGATCAAAGTAACACAACGCTGGTCAAGAGTGAATTCTTTGATGTGATGGGTATTCATGGGAACAACATTCCTTATGTGCTGTCATCATGCTCAGGCCAGACCAACATGTCCGGTAGAAGAGCCAGTGGATTTGTTGTAGAATCACTGGATGGATTAGCTAGATTCCAGCTTCCAACACTGATTGAATGTTCGGATCTACCAGATTTCAGAGAGGAAATACCAACACCCGATGTTGTTAGCTATCACCCACACCTATCTGACATTGCAGGACTCATACCTCCTTTGCAGGAAGATGCGGAGATCTTACTGTTAATTGGCAGAGACCTTATTGAAGCACACCATGTGCTTGACCAACGAATTGGACCCCCTTCGTCTCCCTATGCTCAAAGGCTTCCACTCGGCTGGGTGGTTATTGGTGAAATGTGTTTAGGGAAAGTACATCCTCCAAACAGTGTACATGTGAACAAGACTTACCTACTACATGATGGACGGACATCTTTATTCTCACCCTGTCCAAACAACTTTACTGTGAAGGAAAGATCTCGTGACTGCCTAGGAAAGGAACTGTTCACGGTTACAAAGGATGACAACAAGATTGGAATGTCTCCTGAAGACAAAACCTTTCTTCATATCATGGACTCTGAAATGTATCAGAACTCTGAAGGCAATTGGACTTCCCCATTACCTTTTCGAGAGCCTAGACCAGATCTCTCAAACAACCGTTCACAGGCCATGAAGAGAGCCAATACCTTGGATCGAACCTTGAAACGGGATCCGGTGAAAAGAGAACACTTCACAGACTTTATGAAGAAAGCTCTAGACAACAAACACGCAGAAGTTGCTCCACCACTACGGAAAGATCAGGAATGCTGGTACTTGCCTATATTTGGCGTGTACCACCCTCAAAAGCCTGGTCAAGTGAGGGTAGTGTTTGACTCCTCAGCACAGCATGAAGGATTGTCCCTCAACAGTGTGCTCCTACAAGGACCCGACTCATGCAATAGTCTCCTAGGGATACTCCTCAGGTTTAGAGAAGAACCTGTTGCAATCACTGCTGATATCCAACAGATGTTCTTCTGCTTTCGAGTCACCGAACGTCACCGGGACTTTCTCCGCTTCCTGTGGTATCGTGATAATGATCCAAGTAAAGACTTGATTGACTATAGAATGTGTGTCCATGTATTTGGGAATACATCATCACCAGCAGTCGCAACATACGGTCTCAGAAAAGCTGCTCAGTCAGGAGAAGCAGCATATGGTAGTGATATGAAGCATTTTGTTGACAACAACTTCTATGTCGACGATGGTCTACAGTCTGTACCTACAGAGAATGAAGCAGTTGATCTCTTGCAAAGAACACAGAATGCTCTGAAGGAGCATGGGAACCTCCGGTTGTGCAAAATTGCTTCTAATAGTTCACAGGTGATGGAATCCTTTCCTCAGGACGATCGTGCAAAGGATCTGAAGGACTTAGACTTGGGCTTTCAGTCACTTCCTATTCAGAGAAGTCTTGGTGTTGGATGGGACCTCTGCACTGACTCTTTTATGTTCATTGTGTCCACAACAGAGAAACCTTACACCAAACGAGGTATCCTATCCACGGTAAACAGTGTTTATGATCCTCTCGGATTCGCAGCCCCCATAACCATCCAAGGAAAAATCCTGCTTCGGGAACTGATCTCAGGATCAAAGGACTGGGATGAGCCTCTACCTCCAGAACGTGAGCCTGAATGGAAAGCATGGAAAGATCGTTTAGGACAGTTAGAAACACTCAGAGTACCTCGGATGTATATGTCAGGGATAAACAACAGTGGACCAAAGGAGGTTCATGTATTTTCTGACGCTTCAGAAAAAGCAATCGCTGCTGTGGCTTACATGAGAAGATCAGACTCAGCAAATCTTGGATTCATCCTAGGAAAAGCAAAGATTGCTCCGACCCACGGGCACACGATTCCACGACTGGAGTTATGTGCTGCCGTACTAGTGTCAGAGCAGCTGGACATTCCACTTGACTGCTTCCACTTTCATACAGACAGCTGAGTGGTCTTGGGATATATCCACAATAAAAAAAGACGGTTCTACATATATGTAGCAAACAGAGTGGAGAGAATCCATAAGTCAACGAAACCAGAGCAATGGAACTACGTTCCCACAGACTTGAATCCAGCTGACCATGGGACACGGGCGTCTCACACTTCACCAACAAAGGCTAATCCCTGGTTACTTGGCCCAACCAAGTTTCTCACGGAAAATACATCACATGACACTTGTGAGTATCCACTGTCTGACCCAGACACTGATCAGGAAATTCGTACAGAGAAAGTGACACTTGTGACAGAAGTAAAGTCCTCTGCACTACTTGGTGAACATCGTTTGCAACGATTCTCATCTTGGAATAGGATGGTCCTGGCCTTTGCAAGGCTGAAACAGTTTGCCAAAAGACTTACATCTCCATCACCAGTGGAAAACGGTGTAGATTCCTACAAGGAGGTTGAAACCTTCCTCCTTCGTCAGGTACAGCATGAGACATACACTAGGGAAATCAAGGCCTGCATGGAAAACAAACCTCTTCCTTTGGATAGCAAGATCCTCAATCTTGATCCCTACCTCGATACTGAGAACATTTTGCGGGTTGGCGGCAGACTGAAACACGCTTACCAGGAGATAGGCTTCAAGAACCCCATCATAGTTTCAGGAAAGAGTCATGCAGCTATTCTTCTTGTTCGACACCATCATGAAAGGGTAGCTCATCAAGGTCGACATTTCACTGAGGGTGCTGTTCGATCTGCAGGACTGTGGATCACGGGAGCCAAACGGTTGATATCCTCAGTGATCCATAAGTGTGTGACGTGTCGTAAACTCCGAGGTAGACAGGAGACTCCGAAAATGGCGGATCTACCTGTTGATCGTATTGAACCAAGCCCCCCATTCACCAACGTTGGCGTGGATACGTTTGGGCCGTGGACTATTGTGACTCGACGAACGAGAGGTGGATCGGCACAGAGCAAGAGATGGGCCATCATGTTCACTTGTCTCTCATCAAGAGCTGTGCACATTGAAGTGGTAGAAGATATGACTTCGTCTGCCTTCATAAATGCCTTAAAACGTCTTGAATCCATCAGAGGTAAAGTACAGATCTTCAGATCAGATCGGGGTACCAATTTCATTGGTGCAACAGATGACCTGCAGATAACTGCAATCAATGTTGAGGATGGAATGGTAGCAAAACACTTGTACACCACAGGATCCAAGTGGCTGTTCAATGCTCCCCACTCTTCCCACATGGGAGGAGTGTGGGAAAGGATGATCGGGACCACTCGTCGTATCCTTGACTCCATGATGAGGGACACTAATGTAAAGAACCTGACTCATGATATCCTTGTGACTCTCATGGCAGAGGTCAGTGCCATCATCAATGCACGGCCTCTCGTATCTGTCTCCTCAGACCCTGAGGAACCCATAGTGCTCAGTCCAGCCACCTTGTTGACTCAGAAGACAGATCATGTATCATGTTCTACAACGCAGTATGACCTCAAAGATCTGTATCGATCCCAGTGGAAGCAAGTACAGGTCTTGGCTGAAATGTTTTGGAGACGCTGGCGAAACGAGTATCTTGTCACCTTACAGACTCGCCAGAAATGGACCTCTGACAAACCTAACATTCGTGAGGGCAATGTAGTTCTCTTACGGGATAAGACTGAACACAGAAACCACTGGCCCATGGCACGGGTCATGACTGTGTTCCCCAGTGCGGATGACAAAGTCCGTAAAGCCCTCCTACGTGTCTCGAAGGATGGTAAAGTGACACAACTGACAAGGCCGGTGTCCGAGATGGTGTTACTGGTGACTGAGGGACCAGACCAGTGACATTGTTCTAATCTCACATGTTGACTCTAAAGTTTAATATCTTGAGTTTAAGTTCTACTTCATGGACTTTAAGTTTTGTCCCCCCCCCTTTTTCTTTTAACAGTTAAAGTATTTTACAATTTGTGATGCCAAAGGTTTGTCATCAGACGGGGAGTGTAATGTTACAACGTAACAATATCCTAATGTAACTCTGCCCCAGTGATTTTATGACGCTTCAATTTATGCTCTCCTACGAGGAGTTAAAAAAGATATAAAAAGCATGCTTGTTTACCGGAACTGGGTCAAACCACAGTCCTTTTACCAATTCAAGAAATGTAATTTTCAGCGAATATGAGCTTCCAAGGAACTTGTCTCGTGTGATTAATTACAGAAGGTTTAGCTGTATGTGAGCTCTTTCAACCACTGAGCGAGACATAACATTAAGCAATCGCTAATCCCCTGTATTGCTTTTTGCTCTCAACAACATTAGTTTGAGCAGTATTAGTGCTAACGGGCAAATTACTACACAAAGCTAAAAACTCATCGATATGAGGTCCGGAGGACTTAACATACAGCCTATAGTGTAGGCAATTCCATTGCATACAGAATACAGTGAACAAAATATTTAAACATTTAAAAGGAGGACAAAGAACGCAAAGTTTAATCAACAAAATACACTAGTGGCTGCCACTGACCTCATGAACACGTTTTTCTATGGTCTTTTAACTGACGTTTATTGCATCACGTGTAGAAATCTTGGTCTCGAGAGTGAAAATCAAGATAAGTTTTTTTTTACAAGAATCGAATCGGAAGGTGTTTCTGAAAATTTTAGATATTGTCTCATCGTAATTGAAAAAATGCATGTTGCGAGTGATATGATTTATACATGTTGAACTGGCTCTGTAAGCATTTTGTTAATCGTATATATTTGCTCAATGTCGACATCAAGTATTGATATATTCAATATGAGATGGCCCTGTATCTATATAAGTCACCAACGCTGACACCATTTCATGTAGGACAAATCAACAAAACAGTTGGTCACTTTCCCAGAGAAGAAACAGGCCTCTCTTTCGAGGTCAGATTAGTGCAAGGTGGGACTCCTTACCTACCAAATCTTTTAAGATATCACGCCTGGGTCTGAAAGTTTAGCAGTTGTCAGATTTTAAAAGATATTAAATACTGTAGGCCCCTAATGGCCAGGACCAAATCAATTTCTTTTGGTGATTACAAAGAAACGTTAAGCTAAACACGTGTAAAATATGGATGATATACGGAGTTATGGCAACAATGGAGACACTTTAGTCGAATAAAGGATTACTTGAGGCGTAAATAGGGTAACAAGGAAAATCAAATGGGCCAACATTACGCTAAAACGCGGAGAATATATGGTTACATGGGAAGAAAACAGGGTTGCATGAGGTGAATGCATGGTTACATAAAGCGATTGCAAGGTTACAGAAGGTATATTAGGGATACATAAGGCGAATACAAGGTAACACAACTTGACTACAGGGTTACATAAAGCGAATACAGGATTACATAAAGCGAATACAGGGCTACATAAAGCGAATACAGGATTACATAAAGGGAATACAGGATTAAACAAGGCGAATATGGGTGATTTTTGAAGAAAACAGGTAAATAAGACGAATACAGGGTAGTAATAGACGAATACAGGTCAGCACAAGTTGAATACAGGGTTACATGAGGCGAATGAAGACAGGCCTAAACAAGGCGAATGTAGAGTTACATAAGTCGAATACAGGGTTTCATTTGTACAACATAGAGTCACGAGAGAAACATAATGGGTTACATACATCGAACATAGGATTATACAAAACGAATACAGCTTGACAGCAAAGAGTTCCGAGTTCGAATTGCACATTCTTAACTTTCAAATTGTAATGATAAACGGCGTCATTCATTGTGGCAGTATGCAAATTCACATCACATCCCCGCGTTTCCTTCTGTCTTCAGCACCTCCGATACTGGTTATCTCTTAATCGTTGTCATGCCAATTTCAAACTTTATAATTTGTGTTGCCAGCTTACTTCGAAATCGGGACAGTGTGAAACGACTAATATAAACCTCAGGCGCCATATTTGTGTTGTTGTTGGAAGTTATTCATTTCCCGGGTAAACCTTCTTTTAGGGCCATGCCCAACATCACAGGGACATTCTATGGAAACCCCCGGGATATTCTGAAGAATGTGCCTGTAACTTGATTTTTTTCAGAATGTCCCCAGGGAAACTTACACGATTCTCCCAAATATACTTGGCTTGGAAATAAAATTTCTAGAAATTAAACAAGTGGACTTGTAAAATTTGGAAATTTTGACAACTATAAAGACGTGGTCCATTTTCGTCGAAGTTCAAACTATGATAATGTTTGGAAACGTTGTAATCAAAGACAGTTTACTTCTAAAGGTTATTGACCATTGACCTTTATTTATAAGGTTTATCAGTAACTTCATCGATTTCTCATACTAGTATAGGCATTTCTGTTGCTGTAAGTAAAGAGCGGCTGTCGTTTTTGATAACAGATTGTATGCGAAATTGAAATATCGCTTATGTCGCACTTCAAGCGGGTTTGGTGCAACGTTGCATTAATTACACACGGTCTTTTATATCAACTTTTTGACCTGACTATGTACATACTCAAATGTAAATTTCAAAAGTAGGGATCATTAATTATATTGAGGGAAATTATTATCAGTGCATTGGCTATATTTCCGACATGTTGCTGTGCGTCACTGCCTTATTTGGATAAACAGAAGTCAAAACACTGTCAATATAAATTCGTTAACTGGCAAAAATTGTTAATCATCCGTTCTACTCAGATATTATTAACTTACTTTTATTATCCTCCAGTTTGGAGAGAATATACATCAGAAACAGAGAGCACCTAGTTCATCATCCCATCACTCTTAAGTGCCGAGAGACAGCTTGTGTGTGATAGTACACAGTACACATCTTGTACACTTACCGTATAGCAGTCAGTGTCAAGTGCCGTCTTTCATTCTCTATAAGGGTGAAGCTAGGTTTGCCGCCTTTCATTCTCTATAAGGGTGAAGCTAGGTTTGCCGTCTTTCATTCTCTATAAGGGTGAAGCTAGGTTTGCCGTCTTTCATTCTCTATAAGGGTGAAGCTAGGTTTGCCGTCTTTCATTCTCTATAAGGGTGAAGCTAGGTTTGCCGTCTTTCATTCTCTATAAGGGTGAAGCTAGGTTTGCCGTCTTTCATTCTCTATAAGGGTGAAGCTAGGTTTGCCGTCTTTCATTCTCTATAAGGGTGAAGCTAGGTTTGCCGTCTTTCATTCTCTATAAGGGTGAAGCTAGGTTTGCCGTCTTTCATTCTCTATAAGGGTGAAGCTAGGTTTGCCGTCTTTCATTCTCTATAAGGGTGAAGCTAGGTTTGCCGTCTTTCATTCTCTATAAGGGTGAAGCTAGGTTTGCCGGATGATATGGTTAGAGTCAGTTCACCTTCATACATATTGTGTAGGAACACACTGAAATCAATTGGTCAAATTCGGCAAGGCCTCACCACAGATCATCTCGTAGTTCAGGGACATACTCGCACGTATTGATGATATAAGCTAAGAGATCTGCAAAAAAGGTACCACAATTTCACACAAATTTCATGCAATAAAGTAGTTGACTATCCATAATAACTTTCTAAATGCCTCTCAAAGAAGTTACAGATTCTTCTCGTATATTCCCTTTGTGTTCCCTATACAACCAACTTCTAGAATGCCACTCAAACAATTCTTTTTCCACGTTCTGTAGATTTGAAAAATACCAATATCCAGAAGGGTTTAGATTCATTCCATGATACCATACTATTCACAAGCCGATGAATATCTGTCACAAGACCTCGTTGATTAGGTGAGCTTAAAAAATGGTAGCTGAGTATAGTCGGGTCAGGAGGATCTTGTAATGGAAGATACGTTTTGTCAATCGTTAACTGTCTGTCGAAGAATAGCAATTTGCTGGAATCTATCTATCTATCTATCTATCTGTTTATATATCTATCTGGAATCTGTCACACCTTCTAGTAGGAACACCAAGTATCTATCTATCTATCTATCTATCTATCTATCTATCTATCTATCTATCTATCTATCTATCTATCTATCTATCTATCTATCTATCTATCCATCCATCCATCCATCCATCCATCCATCCATCCATCCATCCATCTATCTATCTATCTATCTATCTATCTATCCATCTATCCATCTATCCATCCATCCATCTATCTATCTATCTATCTATCTATCTATCTATCTATCTATCTATCTATCTATCTATCTATCTATCTATCTATCTATCTATCTATCTATCTATCTATCTATCTATCTGGAATCTGTCACACCTTCCAGTAGGAACACCAAGTAGGGGAGATCGGGGCAGGTACGGCCCCGGGGCATGCTCGTCTTTTCTCTGGTATTTTTGTTCGGCGGCCACTCTAACTTAAATGGATAATTCCTAAGAGACAACATGACTATGCTCCCACACTGACTTTAAAATGGCGACAGTCCAACATGTTCTTTACAAACTGTGGAAGAAAACCGTTTTTCATCTAGCTGAGTAATTTATTCGACATCCGTTCACTATGTTTTTGACAAATGCTGACTGTGTTTAGCATCATGCCAAGACGTGTATGTAACGATCAAGTTATTTTTCTATCAAAAGAGGCCAGGATCAGGGTCTGCTTTATAGTACCAGTACATGGCAAACTGCTGCCATAGAGGCTAGTTTCAGGGTCTGCTTTATAGTTCCAGTACATGGCAAACTGCTGCCATAGAGGCTAGGATCAGGGTCTGCTTTATAGTACCAATACAGGGCAAACTGCTGCCATAGAGGCTAGGATCAGGGTCTGCTTTATAGTACCAGTACAGGGCAAACTGCTGCCATAGAGGCTAGTATCAGGGTCTGCTTTATAGTACCAGTACATGGCAAACTGCTGCCATAGAGGCTAGTATCAGGGTCTGCTTTATAGTACCAGTACATGGCAAACTGCTGCCATAGAGGCTAGTACCAGGGTCTGCTTTATAGTACCAGTACATGGCAAACTGCTGCCATAGAGGCTAGGATCAGGGTCTGCTTTATAGTACCAGTACATGGCAAACTGCTGCCATAGTGGCTAGGATCAGGGTCTGCTTTATAGTACCAGTACAGGGCAAACTGCTGCCATAGAGGCTAGGATCAGGGTCTTCTCTATAGTATCAATAAAGGGCAAACTGCTGCCATAGAGGCTAGGATCAGGGTCTGCTTTATAGTACCAGTACATGGCAAACTGCTGCCATAGAGGCTAGGATCAGGGTCTGCTTTATAGTACCAGTACATGGCAAACTGCTGCCATAGAGGCTAGGATCAGGGTCTGCTTTATAGTACCAGTACATGGCAAACTGCTGCCATAGAGGCTAGTATCAGGGTCTGCTTTATAGTACCAATACAGGGCAAACTGCTGCCATAGAGGCTAGTATCAGGGTCTGCTTTATAGTACCAGTACATGGCAAACTGCTGCCATAGAGGCTAGGATCAGGGTCTGCTTTATAGTACCATTACAGGGCAAACTGCTGCCATAGAGGCTAGGATCAGGGTCTGCTCTATAGTACCAGTACAGGGCAAACTGCTGCCATAGAGGCTAGTATCAGGGTCTGCTTTATAGTACCAGTACATGGCAAACTGCTGCCATAGAGGCTAGTATCAGGGTCTGCTTTATAGTACCAGTACATGGCAAACTGCTGCCATAGAGGCTAGGATCAGGGTCTGCTCTATAGTACCAGTACAGGGCAAACTGCTGCCATAGAGGCTAGTATCAGGGTCTGCTCTATAGTACCAATACAGGGCAAACTGCTGCCATAGAGGCTAGGATCAGGGTCTGCTTTATAGAACCAATACAGGGCAAACTGCTGCCATAGAGGCTAGGATCAGGGTCTGCTTTATAGTACCAGAACAGGGCAAACTGCTGCCATAGAGGCTAGGATCAGGGTCTGCTCTATAGTACCAATACAGGGCAAACTGCTGCCATAGAGGCTAGTATCAGGGTCTGCTTTATAGTACCAGTACATGGCAAACTGCTGCCATAGAGGCTAGGATCAGGGTCTGCTTTATTGCACCAGTACATGGCAAACTGCTGCCATAGAGGCTAGTATCAGGGTCTGCTTTATAGTACCAGTACATGGCAAACTGCTGCCATAGAGGCTAGGATCAGGGTCTGCTTTATAGTACCAATACAGGGCAAACTGCTGCCATAGAGGCTAGTATCAGGGTCTGCTTTATAGTACCAGTACAGGGCAAACTGCTGCCATAGAGGCTAGTATCAGGGTCTGCTTTATAGTACCAGTACATGGCAAACTGCTGCCATAGAGGCTAGGATCAGGGTCTGCTTTATAGTACCAGTACAGGGCAAACTGCTGCCATAGAGGCTAGTATCAGGGTCTGCTTTATAGTACCAGTACAGGGCAAACTGCTGCCATAGAGGCTAGTATCAGGGTCTTCTTTATAGTACCAGTACATGGCAAACTGCTGCTATAGAGGCTAGGATCAGGGTCTGCTTTATAGTACCAGTACATGGCAAACTGCTGCCATAGAGGCTAGTATCAGGGTCTGCTTTATAGTACCAGTACAGGGCAAACTGCTGCCATAGAGGCTAGTATCAGGGTCTGCTTTATAGTACCAGTACATGGCAAACTGCTGCCATAGAGGCTAGGATCAGGGTCTGCTTTATAGTACCAGTACAGGGCAAACTGCTGCCATAGAGGCTAGTATCAGGGTCTGCTTTATAGTACCAGTACATGGCAAACTGCTGCCATAGAGGCTAGGATCAGGGTCTTCTTTATAGTACCAGTACATGGCAAACTGCTGCCATAGTGGCTAGGATCAGGGTCTGCTTTATAGTACCAGTACATGGCAAACTGCTGCCATAGAGGCTAGTATCAGGGTCTGCTTTATAGTACCAGTACATGGCAAACTGCTACCATAGAGGCTAGGATCAGGGTCTGCTTTATAGTACCAATACATGGCAAACTGCTGCCATAGAGGCTAGTATCAGGGTCTGCTTTATAGTACCAGTACAGGGCAAACTGCTGCCATAGAGGCTAGTATCAGGGTCTGCTTTATAGTACCAGTACAGGGCAAACTGCTGCCATAGAGGCTAGTATCAGGGTCTGCTTTATAGTACCAGTACATGGCAAACTGCTGCCATAGAGGCTAGGATCAGGGTCTTCTTTATAGTACCAGTACATGGCAAACTGCTGCCATAGTGGCTAGGATCAGGGTCTGCTTTATAGTACCAGTACATGGCAAACTGCTGCCATAGAGGCTAGTATCAGGGTCTGCTTTATAGTACCAGTACATGGCAAACTGCTACCATAGAGGCTAGGATCAGGGTCTGCTTTATAGTACCAATACATGGCAAACTGCTGCCATAGAGGCTAGTATCAGGGTCTGCTTTATAGTACCAGTACAGGGCAAACTGCTGCCATAGAGGCTAGTATCAGGGTCTGCTTTATAGTACCAGTACAGGGCAAACTGCTGCCATAGAGGCTAGTATCAGGGTCTGCTTTATAGTACCAGTACAGGGCAAACTGCTGCCATAGAGGCTAGGATCAGGGTCTGCTTTATAGTACCAGTACATGGCAAACTGCTGCCATAGAGGCTAGTATCAGGGTCTGCTTTATAGTACCAGTACAGGGCAAACTGCTGCCATAGAGGCTAGTATCAGGGTCTGCTTTATAGTACCAGTACATGGCAAACTGCTGCCATAGAGGCTAGGATCAGGGTCTGCTTTATAGTACCAGTACAGGGCAAACTGCTGCCATAGAGGCTAGTATCAGGGTCTGCTTTATAGTACCAGTACATGGCAAACTGCTGCCATAGAGGCTAGGATCAGGGTCTTCTTTATAGTACCAGTACATGGCAAACTGCTGCCATAGTGGCTAGGATCAGGGTCTGCTTTATAGTACCAGTACATGGCAAACTGCTGCCATAGAGGCTAGTATCAGGGTCTGCTTTATAGTACCAGTACATGGCAAACTGCTACCATAGAGGCTAGGATCAGGGTCTGCTTTATAGTACCAATACATGGCAAACTGCTACCATAGAGGCTAGTATCAGGGTCTGCTTTATAGTACCAGTACATGGCAAACTGCTACCATAGAGGCTAGGATCAGGGTCTGCTTTATAGTACCAGTACATGGCAAACTGCTGCCATAGAGTCTAGTATCAGGGTCTGCTTTATAGTACCAGTACATGGCAAACTGCTGCAATAGAGTCTAGTATCAGGGTCTGCTTTCTAGTACCAGTACAGGGCAAACTGCTGCCATATAGGCTAGGATCAGGGTCTGCTTTATAGTACCAGTACATGGCAAACTGCTGCCATAGAGGCTAGTATCAGGGTCTGCTTTATAGTACCAGTACATGGCAAACTGCTGCCATAGAGTCTAGTATCAGGGTCTGCTTTATAGTACCAGTACAGGGCAAACTGCTGCCATAGAGGCTAGGATCAGGGTCTGCTCTATAGTACCAGTACATGGCAAACTGCTGCCATAGAGGCTAGTATCAGGGTCTGCTTTATAGTACCAGTACAGGGCAAACTGCTGCCATAGAGGCTAGTATCAGGGTCTGCTTTATAGTACCAGTACATGGCAAACTGCTGCCATAGAGTCTAGTATCAGGGTCTGCTTTATAGTACCAGTACATGGCAAACTGCTGCCATAGAGTCTAGTATCAGGGTCTGCTTTATAGTACCAGTACATGGCAAACTGCTACCATAGAGGCTAGGATCAGGGTCTGCTTTATAGTACCAGTACATGGCAAACTGCTGCCATAGAGTCTAGTATCAGGGTCTGCTTTCTAGTACCAGTACAGGGCAAACTGCTGCCATAGAGGCTAGTATTAGGGTCTGCTTTATAGTACCAGTACAGGGCAAACTGCTGCCATAGAGGCTAGGATCAGGGTCTGCTTTATAGTACCAGTACATGGCAAACTGCTGCCATAGAGTCTAGTATCAGGGTCTGCTTTATAGTACCAGTACATGGCAAACTGCTGCCATAGAGGCTAGGATCAGGGTCTGCTTTATAGTACCAGTACATGGCAAACTGCTGCCATAGAGTCTAGTATCAGGGTCTGCTTTATAGTACCAGTACATGGCAAACTGCTGCTATAGAGGCTAGTATCAGGGTCTGCTTTATAGTACCAGTACATGGCAAACTGCTGCCATAGAGGCTAGTATCAGGGTCTGCTCTATAGTACCAGTACATGGCAAACTTCTGCCATAGAGGCTAGTATCAGGGTCTGCTTTATAGTACCAGTACATGGCAAACTGCTGCCATAGAGTCTAGTATCAGGGTCTGCTTTCTAGTACCAGTACATGGCAAACTGCTGCCATAGAGGCTAGGATCAGGGTCTGCTTTATAGTACCAGTACATGGCAAACTGCTGCCATAGAGGCTAGTATCAGGGTCTGCTCTATAGTACCAGTACATGGCAAACTGCTGCCATAGAGGCTAGTATCAGGGTCTGCTTTATAGTACCAGTACATGGCAAACTGCTGCCATAGAGGCTAGTATCAGGGTCTGCTTTATAGTACCAGTACATGGCAAACTGCTGCCATAGAGGCTAGGATCAGGGTCTGCTTTATAGTACCAGTACATGGCAAACTGCTGCCATAGAGGCTAGTATTAGGGTCTGCTTTATAGTACCAGTACATGGCAAACTGCTACCATAGAGGCTAGGATCAGGGTCTGCTTTATAGTACCAATACATGGCAAACTGCTGCCATAGAGTCTAGTATCAGGGTCTGCTTTATAGTACCAGTACACGGCCAACTGCTGCCATAGAGGCTAGGATCAGGGTCTGCGTTATAGTACCAGTACAGGGCAAACTGCTGCTATAGAGGCTAGTATCAGGGTCTGCTCTATAGTGCCAATACAGGGCAAACTGCTGCCATAGAGGCTAGGATCAGGGTCTGCTTTATAGTACCAATACAGGGCAAACTGCTGCCATAGAGGCTAGTATCAGGGTCTGCTCTATAGTACCAGTACATGGCAAACTTCTGCCATAGAGGCTAGTATCAGGGTCTGCTTTTTAGTACCAGTACAGGGCAAACTGCTGCCATAGAGGCTAGTATCAGGGTCTGCTTTATAGTACCAGTACAGGGCAAACTGCTGCCATAGAGGCTAGGATCAGGGTCTGCTTTATAGTACCAGTACATGGCAAACTGCTGCCATAGAGGCTAGTATCAGGGTCTGCTTTATAGTACCAGTACAGGGCAAACTGCTGCCATAGAGGCTAGTATCAGGGTCTGCTTTATAGTACCAGTACAGGGCAAACTGCTGCCATAGAGGCTAGGATCAGGGTCTGCTTTATAGTACCAATACAGGGCAAACTGCTGCCATAGAGGCTAGTATCAGGGTCTGCGTTATAGTACCAGTACATGGCAAACTGCTGCCATAGAGGCTAGGATCAGGGTCTGCTTTATAGTACCATTACAGGGCAAACTGCTGCCATAGAGGCTAGTATCAGGGTCTGCTTTATAGTACCAGTACATGGCAAACTGCTGCCATAGAGGCTAGGATCAGGGTCTGCTTTATAGTACCAGTACATGGCAAACTGCTGCCATAGAGGCTAGGATCAGGGTCTGCTCTATAGTACCAGTACATGGCAAACTGCTGCCATAGAGGCTAGTATCAGGGTCTGCTTTATAGTACCAGTACATGGCAAACTGCTCCCATAGAGGCTAGTATCAGGGTCTGCTTTATAGTACCAGTACATGGCAAACTGCTGCCATAGAGGCTAGGATCAGGGTCTGCTTTATAGTACCAGTACAGGGCAAACTGCTGCCATAGAGGCTAGTATCAGGGTCTGCGTTATAGTACCAGTACATGGCAAACTGCTGCCATAGAGGCTAGGATCAGGGTCTGCTTTATAGTACCAGTACAGGGCAAACTGCTGCTATAGAGGCTAGGATCAGGGTCTGCTTTATAGTACCAGTACATGGCAAACTGCTGCCATAGAGGCTAGGATCAGGGTCTGCTTTATAGTACCAGTACATGGCAAACTGCTGCCATAGAGGCTAGTATCAGGGTCTGCTTTATAGTACCAGTACATGGTAAACTGCTCCCATAGAGGCTAGTATCAGGGTCTGCTTTATAGTACCAGTACATGGCAAACTGCTGCTATAGAGGCTAGGATCAGGGTCTGCTTTATAGTACCAGTACAGGGCAAACTGCTGCCATAGAGGCTAGGATCAGGGTCTGCTTTATAGTACCAGTACATGGCAAACTGCTGCCATAGAGGCTAGGATCAGGGTCTGCTTTATAGTACCAGTACAGGGCAAACTGCTGCCATAGAGGCTAGTATCAGGGTCTGCTTTATAGTACCAGTACATGGCAAACTGCTGCCATAGAGGCTAGGATCAGGGTCTTCTCTGTATCTTCGTTGGTACATGAAGACGTCATCGTTTATCTTTTGGTAGAAGAGTCATTTAGTTTTGACAGGAGTTAGGGAGATCCCTCTTATTGAATTTGGGTCTTTCCGATTTCTTTGAAATGTGGTACCATTGTGCTATCCTTCGATGGACATGAGATATGGCATGACATAATTACAATGTTGAAAAGATGGCACAAATGGCTGATAATCATATTTCGCGTGCTCATATACCAGTTGTTTGACCTGCCTAGCCATATATTGTTGTTTTGCACACAGTTATCCTACCATCGCCAGTGTTTTAGAGGGCTATACTTAAATAAACTGTATGATTTTTTGTTTGTTTGTGTGTGTGTGCATTTGTTTATTATAAAAAAAGACAAAATAATAATTTTATTTAGAATTATCTTGAGTGGTATTTTTCTTAATATTGCTTTTAAATGAAATCAGATAAATCATTTTTGTCGTTTAAGCTATCCCCGAACCTCCCAGTTATACATAATATTGCTGGAATAGTCGATATACAGTCGCTGTGCGCATACCATATGCATACAGTAAAGGCAGTTGTAACTATTTGGAGTGAGTGAGTTATTGTTTTACTCCGCTTGGGCAATGTTTCAGCCATTAGCGGCGTGTAACTGTTTGGAAATTACCTGATATCTCCATTGTTTTTACGAAACCTTATTATGAGAAGTTAGTCGTCGGTGGCGCGGGTTATCGCTTGTTGTCCGAATCCCGGTTCGAATCTTGAAACTGGGAGGAGACAAACAGTAATCATTTAAAACAGTGAAATGGGACGAGTACACACGATTTACAGACAAGAGAAACAAATATGAATTGCTTTAAGATATAACTGTATATACATATTCGCGTAAAACTGCACGAATCAGTGGCAATGTGTTTAATAGTTGCGATATTGACAGAGACGCTAGCTGTACGATATGTTGACACAAAACAATAGCTCAACTTTTACTTTATTTAAATCTGAGACATACACATGTTATGTGTTTCTTAACTGTAACAAGTTTTTCATACTAGAAAAGCATAAATGTGCTTTGGACTTGCAGAGATCTCCCACTGAAATATTTGTATGGGATTCATGAATTTCTATCGAGTCATGAGTTGTTCTGACATTGTAGAAACGAAAGTTGGTATTGTGGGTCTAGGTTCTTAAAACAAACAACGGCTTAGATTTACAGATACATTTTAACGCCGTTGTCTGATATAAATTGCTATCTAAAGAAGCGACCTTGTCTTGTCGGTCAGTGTACACGTATCACTCTCTCTCCGTAGATCCACACCGACAATCTTATCTCAAAAACATAACCCAGAAGCACTCACAAGAACCGCTTCACGTGGACCATGGGATTACAGAGGTTCCAAGGTAAGACAAGTTCGTCTATTGTACTGCACTGTACTGTACAGTACAGCAAGCTATATCGAGGAGCTGGTATTGTACTGCACTGTACTGTACTGTACAGCAAGCTGTATCGAGGAGCTGGTATTGTACTGCACTGTATTGTACTGTACAGCAAGCTGTATCGAGGAGCTGGTATTGTACTGCACTGTATTGTACTGTACAGCAAGCTGTATCGAGGAGCTGGTATTGTACTGCACTGTACTGTACAGTACAGCAAGCTGTATCGAGGAGCTGGTACTGTACTGCACTGTTCTGTACTGTACAGCAAGCTGTATCGAGGAGCTGGTATTGTACTGCACTGTATTGTACTGTACAGCAAGCTGTATCGAGGAGCTGGTATTGTACTGCACTGTACTGTACTGTACAGCAAGCTGTATCGAGGAGCTGGTATTGTACTGCACTGTACTGTACTGTACTGTACAGCAAGCTGTATCGAGGAGCTGGTATTGTACTGCACTGTACTGTACTGTACAGCAAGCTGTATCGAGGAGCTGGTATTGTACTGCACTGTACTGTACTGTACTGTACAGCAAGCTGTATCGAGGAGCTGGTATTGTACTGCACTGTATTGTACTGTACAGCAAGCTATATCGAGGAGCTGGTATTGTACTGCACTGTATTGTACTGTACAGCAAGCTGTATCGAGGAGCTGGTATTGTACTGCACTGTACTGTACAGTACAGCAAGCTGTATCGAGGAGCTGGTATTGTACTGCACTGTTCTGTACTGTACAGCAAGCTGTATCGAGGAGCTGGTATTGTACTGCACTGTATTGTACTGTACAGCAAGCTGTATCGAGGAGCTGGTATTGTACTGCACTGTACTGTACTGTACAGCAAGCTGTATCGAGGAGCTGGTATTGTACTGCACTGTACTGTACTGTACAGCAAGCTGTATCGAGGAGCTGGTATTGTACTGCACTGTACTGTACTGTACTGTACAGCAAGCTGTATCGAGGAGCTGGTATTGTACTGCACTGTACTGTACTGTACAGCAAGCTGTATCGAGGAGCTGGTATTGTACTGCACTGTACTGTACTGTACTGTACAGCAAGCTGTATCGAGGAGCTGGTATTGTACTGCACTGTATTGTACTGTACAGCAAGCTGTATCGAGGAGCTGGTATTGTACTGCACTGTATTGTACTGTACAGCAAGCTGTCTCGAAGAGCTGGTATTGTACTGCACTGTACTGTACTGTACAGCAAGCTGTATCGAGGAGCTGGTATTGTACTGCACTGTATTGTACTTTACAGCAAGCTGTGTCGAGGAGCTGGTATTGTACTGCACTGTACTGTACTGTACAGCAAGCTGTATCGAGGAGCTGGTATTGTACTGCACTGTATTGTACTGTACAGCAAGCTGTATCGAGGAGCTGGTATTGTACTGCACTGTACTGTACTGTACAGCAAGCTGTATCGAGGAGCTGGTATTGTACTGCACTGTATTGTACTGTACAGCAAGCTGTATCGAGGAGCTGGTATTGTACTGCACTGTATTGTACTGTACAGCAAGCTGTATCCAGGAGCTGGTATTGTCTTGGTTCCGGCGAATGTATGTATGTGCCACTATACAACGTCGATAGCTCTAAAATAATACTTTCCTTCAACAGTCGATACTTCTCTACAAATGACACAGTTTATAAAGTTTGTCATATATGACCCCCAGCAAGTGGCTCTTTAATACGAATGTATAATTGTTTTGGTTCTTACAAGTTCTTATTCCAAATCATGAAGGTTCAATGGTATTCGCTCTGACTACTTATCAAGTATGAAGTTTTTACGATTAAGGTTTATAAAGTAATCCATTATTAAAGAGACACAGAGTATGTTGATAGGATCACATATGTCAAATTTTGAAATCGATGTTATTACATCGGGAACCACTAACTGTTACTGAAAATAACAAGTTAAAGGTCAATCAGTACATTAGAGCGAAAATACGGCAATTCAAAGTCGGGATTTTGATCGAAAACCGGACAATGTGGCTCGAGTGGCGCGCGCAAATTCGCCAAACGCAATTTTGAAACCTTGTCATAAGCTGACAGGAAGATATATTCGATTCGAGAGTGTTTATTAGGTATTGTCACTAATAGGTAGATTAATTGGATGCATAATTTCGAATATTAAACGTATTTGAGATGTTTTCTTGATTTTCCCATAAAATCAAGCATTTTAGAGATATTGTTTATATATGGATATATTTGCAAGTCCAGTGATGAGATATGAACTTCAATCAGCATATTAGATATTTTGTAGCTTATCAAAACCAAATAAAATTTTAAGAAAGATACTCTGTGTCACTTTAACTGTTATAAATGTTTGATTGTTTCAACCGGTTCCAGTGGTGGTCGGTCTGACGGTTCTGTGTGGAGCCCTCACCAATGGTAGGTCCCTATTCGTGCTTCATGTCTTCCATAAATTAGAAATAGTTAATTGTCATGTTTTGAAATTCCCATGCACAAAGAATAAAAAAGGAATATGACAAATGTTGTTTTCAAATCAGTGGTTGTATGATTCTATATTTGAATAGTCAAACGGACATAACCCCAGTCCCATTTTATAGGTTACCTTTTCATTACCTCTGTTTTATCAAAGCTGTTTCACATTGTAAATCTAAAATAAATCTTGACTGTTCGTTATTTTCAAGATCCCTGACACACAAACAAATATTACCACTTTAACTGAAGGAGATAAAGTGATCACAGGGCACATAGCACAACCATAAGATATATATAGTCAATCGGTGTGGCATTATCTAATGTTAGAATCATTCAAACAATGGTAGGCAGAGCCATACCATTGTTTACCATTCCATTGGTTATAAGCCAGAGTCATACCATTGGTTATAAGCCAGAGCCATTCCATTGGTCATAAGCCAGAGAAATACCATTGGTTATAAGCCAGAGTCATACCATTGGTTATAAGCCCGAGTCATGGTTATAAGCCATAGCAATTACAATGGATATAAGCCCGAGTCATACCATTGGTTATAAGCCAGATCCATTCCATTGGTTATAAGCCAGAGCCATTCCATTGGTTATAAGCCAGAGTCATACCATTGGTTATTAGCCATAGCCATTTCATTGGTTATAAGCCAGAGCCATTCCATTGGTTATAAGCCAGAGTCATACCACCCGATGGGCGCACCCTCCCCAAACAATTGAAATTCAAATTATGAGAGGCAGTGTGTTTCAGGGTTGACGTGTGGGGCATGTAACCGCAAGTCCTACGACGAGTGCAAGAAACAACACTCTGTAACCTGCAGGGCTGGAGAGGTGAGTCCTGATGTCCTTTATAAACTAGCAGTATGCCTATTATACTCAGCTGTCAAGGACTCTCCATTCCTCGATTCAAGCCAAAAGCTACTTGGTCCTAAACGTTTCTTTTTTACTGCAGAGTTCCTACCCAATATAGACCATCCGACAAACTGGTTCTTGGCATGACAGTCATTAATTCTTTGGAATACAAGCGCATATCAGCTAAAATGTTTTTACAGCTTAACGGTAATGTTAAACTACATTTTGATAACAGCGTGATTTGAAATGAATGTTGCATCATTGTGCCATCACATCACTGAGGCGGCCATTTTGACGAGTTGAGAAAATTTCCCTAGCACTCTTTAGTAGTGCTATGGTTGACTTTGTGAACTTTACCCTAGACCTAGATGCTTTTATAAATACCACTTCAGAAAATCGTAGACTAGAGAGTATTTCTTTAAAAATTTGTATAAACGTCCGTACGCGGACTTAAGAATTGTCCCTTTCCTCAGTCGCTCTAGCTAGAGCTCTTCCACGCCTGTAGGGAGTCCGCTGAACTGGGAGATCGTAACCACCTACCCTTGGCTGCTGAGGGTGATCTCCTGGCCATTATTGCCATATACATGTATCAACTCTTGGAAAAGTACTCAGTTACGGAGGTAGATCCCACAGACATTTCAAACAGTTTTTAATCTTTCTTTTACTTGGTACCCAAGGAAAACTCTCCAGAGATGAAGATTCCTACCTTTCTCGGTGAAGAGCTGGAGGTTCCAATACAGTGTTTTCTCATTCGCGATTTCCATCGCCATTGGCTTTTACGAAGATCATGACCCCTGTAGTCCAATTTCTACACTTGAGAAGTGTGTTCATCCATGGTTATCTGGACAATTTTCTCAGGAACTTTGATGAAGATTCCGACTATTTAGTGATTTTATAGAGTTTTCACAATGTTTAAACCAACTAATGGTCTTAAAAAGTGTTGGTTCTTTCTGGTCTTTCACCTCCTTACTTGAGATTCTGGCAACTCAATCCAGAGCTAACATCTACGCAATAATTATGAACAATCGAAATTATTGCTAGTAGTTAAAAGTAAACGTACCTCTTGATTGAGGATTTGCTCAGTCTCATCTTTTGATCATCCAGATATTCGTACTTAGCTAAAGGAAAGATCTGATTCAAACTTCAGGGAAGTTTACTCTCGTAAGGGAGATAATTTTGGTAAGAAACTACACGCACACCACTAATTTTTTTTTTCTGTCCCTTTCCCGTTCATTCTCTCCTGCCGTCGAAATGATGGCTACTTAATCAATAATTGAATTTTTTAAGAATTGAAGTTGTTGTCTATGGAAGTGGTAATTGTTTCAATGGAACTGTGTTGTTGTGGTTGTGTTAACCTAATTTACATGCTTGGTGAAATCTAGATAATACGAATGTTTGAATGACGAGTTGAAAACAATCTAAGCGTGCCTTTATTTGCAGAAATGTTACATACAGAAGACGGTCGGTCTCGATGGTGCAGTCCACTTCCAGGCTGGGTGTACTACCGCTGAGGCAAGCAATCAAATATAATTCATATACATTGCAAACATGACTAAACGAAAATGAATCAAATCAAGTTATGTTCTGATATGATACATGTTAAGCAATAGAAAAGGTAAGATGATAAAGAAGACGGTATCATAAATTCTGGATCAGAATTTGAAGATGTGATTTGTAGTAGAGCAAGATGTAAGCATGAATGGCTGTGTGGTTGCTAATGTGCTTATCTCCAGCACGTGCATGTCCACAGAGATGCAGGTACATGCACTTCGACGCGGTGAGTTTGCTGGGTAGACGCTCGCCCCTGGAGAAGCATGTGTGTGAGAAGTGCTGTGACGACAAGGACTCGTGCAACATGGACCTTTGCACTGGTCAGTACTATCTACCTAGTGATAAACATTCGACTATACCATCATTCAATCACACACATTGATATATATCGAAACATGTGAAGGCCTATAGAAAGTGCGATTGCTCATCATAAGGAATGTCTTAATCTTTCCGTTGTATTTTCATGGCAGGACTGCACACGGTGATCGACTTCTTCAGTGCCCAGACAACATGTAAGTAAAAGGAGGGACACATTCGCTGGGTCATTTCCTCAAAGATCAAAATTAAAAAATTTACTAAACCCTTTATATCAAATGTGTTAATAATTGTTTTCACAAAAATAAAGGAAATATACAAATGATATATATATATATGCAACAAGATTGCTTTAAAGTTTCTTGAATAATTCCAAATAACTAGCCAAATATCATATCATTTTAATATTGATAGGGTCATCAATTAGTGATGATTTAGAACCGTTGACTAGGGTTGTAAGATATTTTGACCAGTAAAATTCATTTACTAACTGCGGAACTTTAATCAACAGTAATTAGCAAGATTCGACAGCCATTACATCCTTTACTGAGCTCAATGAACCGCTTAAATGGTTTGCCCTAAGCAATATACAGAAATATACACGAGTAAATTTGAATACGACAATCTAAAATGTACATTGTACAAGAGATGATGAAATTCTTGTTGCAGCCGGCACAACGACCACAACCACACCAGCTCCAGTCCCCACAAGTGAGAGAGACGGAGACAAGTCACACACTTTCAAAGCTAGGTTTTCAATTCCAGGAAGATATAAAGTTGCGACAATACCTACACAGTTCCCTTCGTAATATTTTCATTGAAAAAAGAAACTGTGTATACTTTTCTTTTAAAACTGTTTAAATAGCTTCATACTACTTTCAGTACCTAGGGGGGCTAGTGAGAAGTAATATACAACTTGATCCCTTATGTTGAAGTGCACGTTTGTCTGGTGTTGCAGCCACGTGCGAGACGTGTCACGGTGCGCTGTGCGGACTGGCAGTGACCAAGTACTCGCTGGAGTGTGGGCAGGAGAAACCCCTCTGTATGAACACCATCGAGAACTTCCCTAATGGCACCAAGCACATCGTAAAAGGGTATGTTTCATTTTTATACTTTCTGTCTAATCCCTACTTCCATCAATCATTTCTATTCGTTTTTCTTCATTGATATGTAGACAACTCTTTTAGTTGGTATGCCCAATGCCAGAAAAACCCCAGTTAAGCTCTCTGGAAACCTGTAGGCTGTGTTGTTGCAGATGTACGTCGGTGAGCGAGTGTAGACAGAAGTGGTGGGTGCAGAGCTCCAACCAGAAGGACTGTCAGAACCTGGACGTGAACGCGCTGTACCCCTTCCACTTGAGCTGCAGCTACTGCTGCACCACCTACGACTGCAACAAGCCACTCATACCCGCCCCCTCCACCCTATACCACCCCTAGCCTTCGATATACAGTGGTCATTCTCAACCATTGAACCAACACTCTACAGAAACATTTGTATTTTCACTTGTGTTTTACAATGACATTTCATAAAGGATTTGCTAATCGCATCTAAAACATTTGGCGACTTGAATTTCCTTTCAATGTATATAATCGTTTACTTTCCAAAAAGAAGACAAATCATCATTCTGCATTGCAGTGCTTCCTATAGTACAAGCTCGGTTTTGAATTAAATGTAGGCCCCGCAAAGAATGCACTTCATACAACCTAAAAATACAAATAATACAAAAACGGAAATATAATTCTTTATTAACAAATATCAAAAGAAACAGAATTGGCATTCTTCTTTATCATCAATAAGGTCTTTTGTGTCGTCATCATTTTATTCTCAAAAATCTACCAACGGTGGTTCATGAGACAAATACAATTCAATTTATATAACAAATACCAAAATGGCAAGGATTTACATAGAAATATGTAATATGTGATACAATACATACAAAGGAATATCTCAATATGACTAGTTATTCGAATGAAATCAATAGATTTCTTTATTTAGGGTCTTGTCGACACTAACTTAACGTATTTAGCTTAGAATGGTGATTCTATTTGATTTTAGAAGGTTTGTCATCTAGACTCATCTTCATGATATTTGGCCAGGTTAGGTAATGGCTTGGTATTAATAGGTTTCTTTCAACAATAAAGGATTCGCATCTAAAGAGATAATGGAATTCGTCAGCAACTGTTGGGGAATTGCAAAGAGTGCAAATTCGTTCTTCTCTGGGTACTCCGATCCATCGATCAGTTTCGACTGGTAAATTGTGATTTGAAGTTGGAAACTTCTAAAGTTGCTGTGATATAGCTTTATGATGGAGGATATATCTTTCAAAGTGAGGATCTTATATTTATAATATAAACCTTTAGGGATTACAATGACATTTTCTCCAGCCAGGGGTAACTGCTATTATTATGTTTGGCGTTAAATGTTATATGTGAATGGATTAATTTGGACAATTTATAAACATCACTTTGTAAAAACAACTTGTGCCAGAAAGATATCATGCGCTTGTATATGTAGTAAATAGCAATCTCCGCTGAGGTTGATATAGAAATGAACGCGCGAGAGAGGTGTTCATTTCTATATGAACCGAGGGCGGAGGTCGCTATTTGACTTACACATCGTGGTTAAGAAATGAAATTATTTTATAATTAAAATAATTGTACTGTCTTATTTTGTTTAGAATAACCACAAAACGATAATATACATGGAAGGCGACTGTCATTGCTGGTATATTTCACAGCGACAGAAGTCAGCAAACTGCACATGCTTATCCTGCAAGGTGTTGACAACATGGGGTGTGGTAATGCCGAGGGTGTGTTCTGGCGCAGGTTTAACAGTTCGATTTATCTTGTAATTTTAAATAAGACAATTTGGTTGAAATAATGACCGCTGACTGAGTGAATATCTGTTATAACCAGCGAGCGATCAACGAGATTGTTATTGCAGATATTCACGAAGTCGAGGTCATTATTAAATAATTTTATACACCACCCGGTTTCACCAATTTACATATTAACAAAGGTAGAACATCAACCAAATATTTAGTTATTTGATAGTTGTTGTAATGGGGTAAAAATTAAATAAACTCTATTTCTAAACATTGCTTCAATTTCATTTGCACAATATGCGCATTTCACGTGCAGATTGAGCATGTCATGACGAAGTTGTTAACCAGACAAATCTGAGCAAGAAGAAAATACAAAAATTCTACGTTGAACTGAAATTAAATAATTTGAAATCAATTTGCCAACAACGTCACCGAAATTGTGATTTATGGCAAATGATATTCTTATTCATATTCTTTAAGGCACTATTCAGTCCATCAAAGGTTTCCCTCTAGACCTCTATGAAGCAAAAGGTGTTGCTGCACGGACATTGTCAATTTCACCTTGTGATGCACGGATTTTAAGTAATTGTCATACCCCACGAGGTGTACACAATCGAAAGCACACAGTTTGAAGGTGGAGAGAAAAATGAAGTGGTCTCATGTTTTGAACAAAATTATGGCTGTGTTTTTCAGGAGGAAGCAAAGGTGAGTTGAATATTAAAATACATATATATATTCATTGATGTGCTGTTGAATGTTATTTATGCATGGATCTACAAAGATGCTGAAGTATGTCACAGAGCGTTTACACGATATAAAACAAGCTGTCAACAAGCAAGTTCATATTTTATATTTTGCTATTGAAAAATGTGTACATACGTTGACAAATAACATCGTGATTAGAAGCTTTACAACTGTGAAATTGTAATTAATTTAGCATCTTCCTTTATTACAATCAATCACATTATTCGTCATTTACCTTGAACATATGATTGGTCCATTCAAAAATGATACCCTAACTTTATTCAAAAGTCAGATTCAAAATGTTTTGAAATGAAATTAACAAAATTTATTTATACTTAGAGAGAAAACAACATAAAGTCAAGCATGGATAAGCAATTAACAAGGATCACCGGTGTTTTATTTCAACAACTGACAATGCACTTCTGTTTCAGCCTCAGGGACTTCATACAATGTATGGACATCTGATTGACTATCCAAAAAAGATGTCGACCTCATTATGGATAATTAAAAATAGAGCATATGCAAGGAACAGTTCTCAGCTTGTCAGTGGATTTAGATTTTTGCATGAGGTTGGGATTCTGTGTCCTACTTGCTGAAGCTTTTCAGCTAATCGTGAACGATTTGAGTGCTATTATGAAAATAATAGTAGACCTTGAGGTCTGCATCCACCTTTGATGCCAAGGATATTACAAAATGAAATAACCATGTGATGCATTTTATAGGAAAATAAATTAAAAATTTGTAAATAAACTACGTTTCAAAATTGTTTTGATATAATGTATTTGTGCACATGATATGGCAATGACTTCAGGACTAGACCTATTTGGTTGCTTTCAGGACTTAGTCATGGCACATATATAGTCTAACAGTCAAATATTGCACCCTTGCAATACACTGAATTTGGGATGATAATACATATTCAAATCTTACCAAAGCATCATAGTGCTACAGTGAGATTTTTTTACTTCTTATTAGGAAACACTATCACATAATTACGGACATATCTTAGACACCTTAAAACAACAACATTTATGGATGAGAGCACAGCTAATCTCTGTTACCTACAGGGCTCCAGATAATTTTTTGAGTGAAGTTGTACATACACTTGGAATTTTATTTGGAGGTGTACTCAAGAGTTTGAAGGTGGACTGACATAGCTTTATCAAGTTTTTGCATTTTAATAAATTAAAAGAGTTTGTCGCATGATGAGTTTCCACTTGTGATCTTCAATGTATCATATTATATATAAACTAGATTAGCGTTTGCGGGATACCGCAAAAGCAGAGCAGCCCCGGAACTTTGGGTTTCGCCTTTTCCTGTTCCGCCTTTTACAGGCCTCACCAAATTGAGAATTTTCTCGTGACCTTGACCTTTGACACTCAAGGTCACACAATCAATGAACACATTTCATTGAGTATAACATTATTGTAATGAAATAAAGTGTTAAAAATTAAATTAATCCATTTTCTCCATATATGTTTACCTTGCTGTGACCTTGACCTTCGACAGTTAGTATCCAAAACTTTTTGAAAATGTTGTACTTCTCAAGAGATAATATATACAAAATCTAAACTTCATAGCACAAAAACTTTTCAAGTTATTGTGTTTACAAGGAATTGCAATAACTCATATCTCATGACCTTGACCTTTGACCTTCAAGGTCACACAATAATTGAACACTTTTTATTGATTTTAACAATCATGTATTGATTAAAAGTGATCATAGTTAAAATTAAGCATTTTCGCTAAACCATGCTTAAGTCATGACCTTGCTGTGACCTTGACCTTTGACAGATTGTAGCCGAAACCTTTTAAATTTTTTTTTACTTTTCCAAGGATGATATATACCAAGTAAGAGCTTCATAGCACAAAAACTTTTCAAGTTACCGTGTTTACAAAGAATTTTGTGGTGATTTTATAACTCGTGACCTTGACCTTTGAACTTGAAAGTGAACACGTCATAATGATTCCCTGGAAGTATTAACATTTAGACATGTTCATGAGTTCTGAAAAGCTAAATGGGATAAAGTTATACCCCAATTTAGTGCATTTTGTAATAACTCATATCTCATGACCTTGACCTTTGACCTTCAAGGTCACACAATCATTGAACACTTTTTATTGAGTATAACAATCATGTATTGATTAAAAGTGTTCATAGTTAAAATAAAGCATTTTCGCTAAAACATGCTTACGTCAGGACCTTGCTGTGACCTTGACCTTTGACGGATTGTAGCCAAAACCTTTTCAAATTTTTTTACTTTTCCAAGGATGATATATACCAAGTAAGAGCTTCATAGCACAAAAACTTTTCAAGTTATTGCGTTTACAAGGAATTCTTAGAGTGAATACATAGCTCGTGACCTTGACCTTTGACCTTGAAAGTGAACGTGTCAAAATCGTTCCCCCGAGGTATGAGTAGTAAGGTATGAATAAGAGTTCTGGAAAGCTTAGTGGAAAAAAGTTATAGCTAGTAGTACGAGTGTGGCGGCGGCGGCGGCGATGGAAACTTCACAAAAACTGATAGCAGCCCAGTCCTTAGACGGGGCTGCTAATGATAAGAGGCCTGGAGCTTACCGGTAACTAAAATGTAATTGACAAATTTTAAAATATTAAATTTGTATTTCAATTTTTAAATACCAACTTGTTTCCTCAATATTTAGTTTAAAAGCTTCTATTTTATATGCAGTCATCAGCGATGGCAATGACATTTTAGAAAAACAGCTTTATTAATGGAATTAATGTTCAGGATAACGTTCAGAACTAGATTAGCGTTTGCGGGATACCGCAAAAGCAGAGCAGCCCCGGAACTTGGGGTTTCACCTTACCCTGTTCCGCCTTTTACAGGCCTCACCAAATTGGGAATTTTCTCGTGACCTTGACCTTTGACACTCAAGGTCACACAATCAATGAACACATTTAATTGAGTAGAACATTATTGTAATGAAATAAAGTGTTAAAAATTAAATTAATCCATTTTCTCCATATATGTTGACCTTGCTGTGACCTTGACCTTCGACAGTTCGTACCCAAAACTTTTTGAAAATGTTGTACTTCTCAAGAGATAATATATACAAAATCTAAACTTCATAGCACAAAAACTTTTCAAGTTATTGTGTTTACAAGGTATTGCAATAACTCATATCTCATGACCTTGACCTTTGACCTTCAAGGTCACACAATAATTGAACACTTTTTATTGAGTATAACAATCATGTATTGATTAAAAGTCATCATAGGTAAAATTAACCATTTTCGCTAAACCATGCTTAAGTCATGACCTTGCTGTGACCTTGACCTTTGACGGATTGTAGCCGAAACCTTTTAAAATTTTTTTACTTTTCCAAGGATGATATATACCAAGTTAAAGCTTCATAGCACAAAAACTTTTCAAGTAATCGCGTTTACAAGGAATTTTTCGGTGATTTTATAACTCGTGACCTTGACCTTTGAACTTGAAAGTGAACATGTCATAATGATTCCCTGGAAGTATTAACATTTAGACATGTTCATGAGTTCTGAAAAGCTAAATGGGATAAAGTTATACCCAAATTTAGTGCATTTTGTAATAACTCATATCTCATGACCTTGACCTTTGACCTTCAAGGTCACACAATCATTGAACACTTTTTATTGAGTATAACAATCATGTATTGATTAAAAGTGTTCATAGTTAAAATAAAGCATTTTCGCTAAAACATGCTTATGTCATGACCTTGCTGTGACCTTGACCTTTGACGGATTGTAGCCAAAACCTTTTCAAATTTTTTTACTTTTCCAAGGATGATACATACCAAGTTAGAGCTTCATAGCACAAAAACTTTTCACGTTATCGCGTTTACAAGGAATTCTTAGAGTGAATACATATCTCGTGACCTTGACCTTTGACCTTGAAAGTGAACGTGTCAAAATCGTTCCCCCAAGGTATGAGTAATAAGGTATGAATAAGAGTTCTGGAAAGCTTAGTGGAAAAAAGTTATAGCTAGTAGTACGAGTGCGGCGGCGGCGGCGGCGATGGAAACTTCACAAAAACTGATAGCAGCCCCGTCCTTAGACGGGGCTGCTAATAAATTATATCACTCTAATGAAAGTCCATGAACATGATACACATCGAAATAAAGTAGCAGACTTACACTGGTGTTTATGTGCGTACATGATACGCATGACGTTTTATTTTCTTGTCGTACTTGGTCGATTTTTAGGCGTACATTACATGTGTACGCCCCTTATCTGTAGCCCTGTACCTATATCTGCATGTTGACTGATCCATATACAAAGTTTCAATGAGCTAGGTCATATAGTTTTCACTCCAGAAACAAAGTGTTTACTGACAAATGAACAGACAGCCGGGGCAATGACTATGTCCCTCAGCATTACATATTGGTGGGACAAAAATCTTTCAAGGGAAATTCAATATGTAGTCAGGATTACACAGGCCAACTGTCATCCATTGTGTTAAATGTGATGTGACTGTTCCTGAACAGAATCAATGTAGGCTCAACGGTTCAGCAAAGTTGCATGTTAAAGAGATAGTCACAATAATGTATACAAGACAAGGTGCTCTCCCCATGAGAAGTATGATAGTGTTGTCACTTCCATCCCTCACAACTCTCCACGGACCAGGCCTCTATGAGACTAGGCCTGCTAGGAGGACGGCCAGGAGGACCAATAGGACCGCCAGCAGGAGGCCGGGCACCGAGGGGGAGTGGTCCTCCAGCCAGGACCCGGGTATAGGGGGGGCGGGGAACTGCTCACTCTCCCCCTCCTCCTGCCACACCTCACCCTCAGGGATCTCACCTGCTCTCTGCAGCACCTGCAACACATGATTTATGGACAATGTAAGGGTTCATAAAAAATTTCAAGGTCCAAATATAAGGGTCTTAAGGCCAATTTTATGTTTATCCTGGGCAAAATTAAGACCAATAATTCAAACAAGTGGGACAAATGTGGACAAAGTCAACTATAAGAAACGGAAAAATTACACAAAGATTTCTCGATGTATCAGTATAAAAAAAACTGTCTAATCTTTATGTTGCACATGACAGAGGCAAATAAAATTTTCAAATCTTTGAGAAGGTTATTATTGAATTAAAGGCTTGTACGAATCCTGTCACATGCTCTACAGCCACACAGGTGGTTGTACACATCAACACTTTTCCACATAAGCTCATTAATATACTACTCAGAAGAAGTAAAGGGTCAAAGCCTATTTTCTGCCTGACATGTTTGTATGCAAAGTTAAAATAGGAATCAAAATTTCTATGCAGAAATCTTGTTGACTTGGGTTTAGTTTTTCCTAAAGTTAAAACTGTGTCCAAAAGCATATGGCATATTCAAAACCAACAAGTATGACCGTCTCCTGTAAACTCGCCAACTCATCCTCACAACAAGGGTTCATTTAAACCAGCGGCCTTCATGTTATATGTTTTTTCCCTGTACAATTGAGCAAAAAAGTCAGTCCTAAATTGAAATTTTTTCATGGTCAGACATAAGCAAAATGATCTTGATAGAAGAAGAAATCATAATGTGGCTATAGGATCAACATAGTGGTTCAACAGAGACATTTTCCATAGTTTGGCTGCCAAGTCTCTGTGCAATGTTCCTCTATGTGGAATCATCATGCCACCACCCAATGGTTACTCAACTATGAAGCTGTAAGAAGAAATACATGTATAGGTTTGACCCTAAACTTGTTTTGAGTAGTATACTTATGTTTGTTGGTTTGTACATGCTTCTCTGATTTACATATGAATGTTTTAGGGAAAATGGTGAATTTAGTGAACCCTCCCTATGAAGCAGTTAGTTTAACCATTATGGTATTTGAGATCTTGTTCATACAAAATTAAAAACTGAGTTTCAAGTTCATAAACCAAAAAGGCACCGTTACAAATGCTGATTGTTTCAATGAATGAAGCCTTATGTATTTTTGCGCATTTGTCTAAGTTGAATTACAATTTGAAACAGCCTAAAGTCAATGTAGGTATTTATATTGCACACATATCCATCCACTTGTTGTTGCTCAAGGTGCTTACATTGTTTCCCCTGGTCAATGGCATTCTTTCACCGTCCGAGCATTTTTCCAATTCAACTCCCTGGGGAGTATTCAACCGGCACCCATATATGTGGTGCTCAGGTTAGGGACCATTCTATGCCTCACAGGGTAGCCATTCACAGCTGGGTGAACTGAGACACTTAGTCACAGCCGACAGATCACCGTATGCACGTGTTCATGTATCCACTATTCAGTCAGTGACATGCACTACACACTATGGCTCTAGGTTACACTTACAGAGTTCTAACAGAGGTTTTCACACCTTGGCCTGGATGGGATTTGAACTCCGGACCTCAGCAACATGAGACCGGCGCTCTTGCCGACTGAGCTATCCTGTACAGCTCTTAAGTTCTGGTAGAGAAAAACAGCCGGCATGGTCAGACAGATTGACAATCTCATATTTTTTATCATTTTTGGCCTGGCTGGAAAGCCAATCAACACAGTACTTAGACAAGCCAATAATTTGTGTCTTCACTTAATAGACCATACATCACTTAAAGTGTAACTAGTTTAATTCACAGATGGATTACCTCCCTTGCCGCCCTCTCCCCTGATTCAATCGCCCCATCCATGTAACCCATCCATCGCCGGGCCGTCTCGGTACCAGCAAAGTACACACGCTTGAAGGGGGTCCTCAAAGTCCTGGGGGGTTCAAAGGTTTATATTCTGTATCATTAACAGACATCAAAATTATAGCTTGTACTAAAGGGATATTACAATTACATTAAGATTAAGCTCATAACTCATTATCTATAATCTCAAAGAGTATTGGCCAATTGGAAAAAAAGACAGGGTTTTTATGACAAGGCCTTTGTGTTCTGTATTAGGATAGCTGCCGTATCAAGTAAGCACCCCAGATTCGGATGCATTCAGACCGAGACGGAGAGGATATCCTGGCTGGTTCGAACCCCGATAGAAACAATATTGAATCCTGAGGCGGTATGACCTGACCAAGGCTGCAGGCAAAGGTCCGGTCAGACCGCCGAGGGAGTCAGAATTTTGTGACAAACTAGATAAGCGATTGTGAGACACCGCAAAACCAGAGCAGCCCCAAAACTCGGGGTTTCGCCTTTCCCTGTTCTGCCTTCTACAAGCCTCAGCAAATTGGGCATTTTCTCATGACCTTGACCTTTGACATTCAAGGTCACACAATCAATGAACACTTTTCATTGAGTATACTATTCATGTATTGATTAATAGTGTTCATAGTTAAAATAAAGCATTTTCGCTAAACCATGCTAAAGTTGTGACCTTACTGTGACCTTGACCGTTGACAGATTGTAGCAGAAACATTTTCAAAGTTTTTCACTCTTCCAAGGACGATATATACCAAGTTAGAGCTTCATAGCACAAAACTTTTCAAGTTACCATGTTTACAAGGAATTACGTAGTGATTTTATGGCTAGTGACCTTGACCTTTGACCTTGAAAGTGAACAGGTCAAAATCGTGTCCCCAAGGTATAAGCGGTAAGTTATGAATAAAAGTTCTGGAAAGCTTATTGGAAAAAAGTTATAGCCAGTAATATGAGAGCGACGGCAGTGGTGGAAACTGCATATTTTTCACTATATTATTCACTGTTATTTTTCAATCACGTTATGTCAACTGATCAATGATATTCTTACAAATTTAATTGAGGTATAATACTATAATAACCATACTACTGACCTGCCATAGCGAGTGAGCACACCTGGGGGAAGGGTAGCTGTGTAACACCCCCCTGAAAACTCTTCTTCCATCCAGTTCTTCTCCACATATCCGGTTGGCTGAAATCATGTTAAAAGTCAAATAGATATTTTTAGGTTTGCTTTTCATTTCTGTAGTTGGTTTCCATAAACCTCAACATTCCTACCAAAGCATCATAAGAATTTTTTTCTCACCTGAAGGAATTGTTTGCAGCTGAAAGTTTTTGCAAGATGTTCACAAATCTTCAGTTTCCTGGAAAATGAATAAAGGTGTTTCAGGACATTGCATCAACACTTAGAAGTATGAACTGAGTTGACTTTGTAGCTTGTATGACAATGACCTCAAGGATTATGTGTACATGACTTCTCTACATGTAAATCTCAATCCTGACTCATTCCTGACCAGAGGGAGAAGCAGCCTCTAACCTCTCTCCTGGATCTAGTTCTGTGAGTCCCCGACTCCTGTCTGCAAGGATGAACGCCATGATGGCAGGATGGGATCCATCTGGCTTTGTGTCGTCAATACAGTACGCAGACACCCCCTCATCGCTTAGTGCAACTCCGTTCAAATCTGGCATAAAGAGACAATAAAGCAATAAGGTGCTATTATTCATCTCTGTCAACAATATTATCTACCATAATTGCAATCCTATTTCACTAAAATAATTTTTTTTTACCTGCAACTGTTATGAAATTTGGCTGATATTAGAAATGATCTCACATCAATGTTGATAGAGAGCCATACAACTCTTGATTAAACCCCTGCCACCACCTTCATTTTGGGAGACGAAAATTTAGTTTGTAAACAGTGTAAGAACCCTGACAAGTACTGATATTGTATTATTCAGGTTAAGCCTATTTCAAGTAGTTTTAGAGTGGAGTTTTTAAATAATATTAATTGTTTGCCATGCATGTGTTTGAAGAGTATCAGGAACAAATCTTCAAATTTGACTCCCATAGACAGGTACAAGAACCTCCCCCAATTTCAACTTTCGGTGTGCAGCAGTAATAAAGAAGACGTCACAAATTTGAAAAGTTTACAGAGCGAAAAACTCATACTTATTTCATCGTAATATTAACTTATTTTATGAGTGAATAGTCTAGTGACAAGTGGTTGTTAGAACATATTTTATGAGTGAATAGTCTAGTGACAAGTGGTTGTTAGAACATATTTTATGAGTGAATAGTCTAGTGACAAGTGGTTGTTAGAACATATTTTATGAGTGAATAGTCTAGTGACAAGTGGTTGTTAGAACATATTTTATGAGTGAATAGTCTAGTGACAAGTGGTTGTTAGAACATATTTTATGAGTGAATAGTCTAGTGACAAGTGGTTGTTAGAACATATTTTATGAGTGAATAGTCTAGTGACAATGTCTGAAACAACATGATGATCTGGGAACACAGTTTGCTCACTAAGACCCCGCCAGAAGGCAGTCTGATAGAAGGTGACTGTCTTGATGATGGAGCCCATGGGGACCCTCTGTATCAGCTGGGTCTTCAGGGCTGGGAGGGGCGGGCTGAACTGGATCCCGGACAGAAGGGGGAGGGGCACACTGCTGACCACATACCGGCACTGCAACAGGAAGATATCTCTGGTAAGAACAAGGTGCCAAATGTTCATTAGCTTGGTATTTTTGACAAGGCAACTGTAGTTAGCATCATGGCAACTGCACATGAAAAGTATCTTATTGACAAAGGTGCATGTCATGCTGCACAGCTACAATTTATAGAAGTGGTGAAGGTGGAACAAATGTCAAACAATGCATTCTTCATTCAATTTTCAAATTTCTTCTGGAAAAAAAGGTTTCCCTTTGAAACTGCAAAAAAATATAATGCTCAAAACGTTGATAGCCGCAAAAGACACCATCAGATAGATTATTCCAACTTGTGATTTCATCATGCTAGGCCTAAGGCTTTATTAGGTTTGGTCTGGTAAAGGGAGCCTGGATACTCTCAAGTTACACACAGTCGGTCAGAGATGTAAAGCATGCTTTTCAAATGATCTGTCAACATTTCAAAGAACTTGCTGAAAGATTGTTGAAGACAGATATAGGTACAGGAAGGTGTTGACATTGTTGGATGGACCAGGTGAGAGCAAGAGACATCCAACTCTAAATATGAGGTGGATGATAAAAATACTGATTTGCCAACAATGATGAACATTCTAAACCATATATACAAAAACATCCCATGATCCATCAGTGAGGATCCCACACTGTTCAATGAGGCTCTGTTTGAAAAGACTCTGTAAGATATTTCCTGCCTCACGTAAAGCGATGCGTTTTGCTTCCATTTTTTCACTTCAAAACCAAAGGGAATAAAGAATATAGATGTTTCAACTTGCTTACATAATCACACTTTACATATTTACACTTCACATGTCTAGTATTTTTGGAGTGAGTGAGTTATTGTTTTACGCTGCTTGGGCAATATTTCAGCAATTAGCAGCGTCTCGTATTTTTGGAAGCATACATAGTTACACATTTCAAATTGGTCAAGATCAAGGATAAGAACTTTGTTAGAATTGTTTTTTTAAATGTGCCTTCAAAATGATTTGTTAAAGTTCTGTGATAGATAAATAATATCAATAACAAGTTGAGTGTACATCATTAATTAATCATTTCTCTAAACCTATCAATTTCAATGTATGAAATAAATTTGCAGTTATTGATTAAAAATCTTGGAAATTTTACAGAAGCAACTATATTTCTAATCAATACAGAGTAACTATGGCTCTGGCTATCTGAACCTTGAAGGTGCGTCCTGTTCTAGCAGTGACCACTGTCCAGTCCTCTTCTTGGACCACACTGGACACCGGGCAGCTGAGGTGCACCGACCCTCCCAGCCTCTCGGACATCTTCTCACAAATCTGCTGACTTCCTCCAACAATCTTCTTCTCCTGCAATAATCCAGATTTAGTTATGATAGCATTGTAATGCAACCCTATATCAACACAACTTTCCATAGAAGACTGCAATAGATAGAGTCTACATCCATGGATCTCCATGAACTCTCTCACATCTTGCTCTCATGAACTGGAAAACTTTGAAAGAAAATACTAATTATAAATATAGTCGTAAAGCGACAATGACAGGATTCAGCCCAAAGTAATGAGTGCATTTTGCCCTTTGTATGAACTTTGGCCCCTGCTAACACTGGCACGAAAACGCTCAAACTTACATAATATTATAATTATAGCTGAAGCCCCCTCCTTTGGTACGTTAGCCTCAGAAGTCGCGAATACTCAATACCTTTCCCAGTGTGCACTTTCAAAAAAAGCTCCACTTTTTCCATACCACCTTTTTCAAATGCAGATAACTCGAAAACTTGAATTGATATCTGCCTGAAATTCTCAGAACTGACAGACAAGTAGTCAGACTGCAGGAATAAAGGGAGAGAAGGGGACAGAGGGCAGAGGAAGAAGAAATATACTTGAAAAGACAATATTTTTTTTTTTTTATAAGTCCAGACTTCATAGGCCATTTGCGGTGTTGCCCTGGCCTTGGGAAGGATTTTTATCAAATAAACTCGAAAAAAGTGCTTTTTTTTCCTAGCCAAAATTTTTAAGAAAAAAAAATTTGCGATTTTATTCTTTTATCTTAAAGACCTTGCCAATGTCTAACTCTAATGCAAAAATCATCAAATTCCCTGGCTAGGTTTTTGATTTATCCGCCCTTGAAGTTTGCGATTTTTAGATTTTGGTCAACTTTGAAAGGCCACAGCAGAAAAAGTATTAACGTTAGGACTTTGTAGAAGTCAAATTAAGAATTACAATGCTTCAGCTACATTGAGTATAAATTTCAGCTCTCTGGCGCAAGTATCTTTAGAGGAGAAGATCCTCAAAGGTGCATGGGGTCCGGAAATTCTGAAAAGTTGAAAATTCCAATATGGTGGCCAAACCACGTGACCTACGAGACTTAGTCGCGATGTTTTTTTGCGTAGAATTTCCTTGCGCACCCTCTCATAGAAAAATCCTGAACTTCTGTGGTCATGTTTTTGTTTTATCTGCATTTGAAAATATATTTGTTCTACAACACAGCAAACTTTGAAGGTTTAGCTACACATAAACTATGCATTATGCAGTATGCATTATTCATGGCATAGATAAACATGTCAGGAGTCAGTCCTGAAAATCCAGCAAGTTCTGCTGACGCATTAAGCTTCAGGAGCATTTTTAGCAATTTCTGACATTTTTTCTGTCGACTTTGATCAAACATTTTGAATGAAAATGATTGTTCGCGATCGATGTTTTGACAGATTCCTGTTGTTTATATACTAGTCTTACATTCCTGAAAAAATTGCATCATTCTGAGTCCAACTTTTTGAGTTATCATCCTTTGAAAGTTGCACATTGTACTAAGTCACCCGACTTTGAACGCTTCTAGAAACAAAACTTTTTGAGATACAGTCTTCGCCGTAACCAAACTTTAATCTCCAATGCCTCAGCTACAACATACCAAAGTTTCAGCTCTCATGTGCAAGTATCTTCAGAGAAGAAGATTCTCAAAGGTGCTTGGGGTCCGTAAATTCTGAAAAGTTGAAAAATCCAATATGGCGGCCAAACCACGTGACCTACGACTTCGTCCTGATTTCCTTTTTTGTTAAGAATGTCATTGTCCATCTCTATGTAAAATTTCAAGTCTCTAGCTGCATTTTGAAAAAAAAGCCCATGTTAATTTTTTGATTTTGGAATCGAACTGTACCTTTAATGCGACCTCCGATTTGAAAAGACGAAACGTTAGGATCTAAGTCTCAGTAAGGGCTATCAGTACAGCAAATTTTGCTTTGATAGCATTAGCCGTTTTTGCTAAACGCTGTCCACAAAATTCGCTGGAATAATAATAAAACACGCCAATAACAATAAGGATTCAGCCTGAAAGGCTGAATCCTTAATAATAGAAATTATTCATGCATTTCTTTTTGTGTCATCAAGCTTGGGACAATAGGTTTATGATATTGCATCCAGGTACCCTGCAGCCATCTTGCTTTTAGCTTTTCATATTTCTTCCTTTTCTTGACACTGATTCTAGAGACCTGATGAATGATACTGGTAAATAGTGTATTTGATGAGTTTTGGAAAGGCATGCAGGTGAAGTTTGGGAAAGGAAAAAGTCTGCTGGTCCATCTGAGTTGAAGGTGTCGGAGATTTGTCAATCCACTGACACACAAAATGTCCTCAAAACTAGAAGGTTCAGCAACACTCCCTGTACAGTATCTGCTGTTGTTGTCAAGTGGTGTTGTCCAGGTTGACATTATACAATTATTGACTTCAGTTGAGGTGAATCCAATGGTTTATTGACCTCGGAACAGTTTCCGAGGTCAATAAACCATTTGATTCACCGATAACTGAAGTCAACAACTGTTTTATTATATGATTTATGAAAGATTCAGTTATTTTGAAAACTATTCAATTATTTTTTTTTTTGGGAAGCAACTCTTTACCGCGCTCCTCGTAGTGGCGATCTATTTTTAGCTCCAGGTCATTGGATTGTTATGTTGACCTCGCATGACGTTTCCCGCGGTCAACATAAGTTTTGATCATTGTCGGTGACCACCTTCCTCGACCAATCAGAAGACGGATCACTCGATCATCATAATAATAAAAGGCTTTATGAGGTAGGCTTATAGGTAGTATGCAACAAACTATGCAACCTTTATACAACTTACAACAAATACTTGCAAGGACTCAGGACCATGTCATAACCTAATCTTACCAAAAAGCCAAAGTAAATGAGTTCAAAATGTAAATTTTCCACAGTGCTGAATAATAAATGATGGAAGAAAGACCATTGAAGGCCTTGGTTAGGCACCTGTGCTCCATTACTGATGCTGGAGATCCGAGCTATGCCGTGTCCGCTCTGTATGTAGGTCAGGAAGAAGAGGAGAGACAACTCATGAGCTTCTGCCGCAAACACTGAGTTCACAAATATCCTCAGTAACTCTCTTGTCTCTCTGGGGACAATAAAACATGGAGGTCGCATAAAGTTATCATATAGCATCTACAATGTGCACGAACTACAGCTTCAAGCAACCACCTCCTAGTCAACAGGCCTTCTAAATCATAACCTGAAACTCATGTGTAAGTTTCATTTTACAGACACTTAATGTTTCAGACCTGACAGATAATGTAGCTCATTCCAGACATTAACAATTCCAAACATGAACAAAAGTATTGGATATTGGTTTAAGTTGAAAAAGGTTTACACAAAACTATGTAACACTATGCCCAACATATCATAACTTACCTTTTACCTAAGGAATTTAATTCCTATCACTAATCCGTTGTGAAAGCGAATACTTGTAAAAGTGACTGACAATTCTAAAAGTAAAATCAGAATACACTAACATCAACATGACTTAAAAGGTAGAATAAAAAGAATGATAAAACAATTTTGATAATGCAAATTTTTCACACTTTACACCACAACATGAGGAATATATTGTGTCAACTTCGATATAAATTTTCTTCACCCACATAAAGGTATTATATTACATACATGTACCAGTAAAACAAACATGTTCTCACTGTGTCCAGCAGAGCTTGTTGAAGAGTTCTTGAGCGGTCATCTTGTCCCAGTGGTCAGCCTGTGCTGTAGTCCAAGGGGCGGCCAGATCTATCTAATCAAACAAACATTATCATGGACAGTTTTCAGTTTTTACAGTTAAAGGGGGTCTCCAACTTCAATTTTTCACTTCCAGTGTTTTATTATCGAGGCCCCGAGAGGGTCGTAAATCTCGATCAGCGCGCTGCCTACTCTGCGCTATTTTAACTGCGCAGCAACCTAGTCTAGCATGGTATGGGAAACCAGCGGTTTCGTAGAGACCGATTTTTTCAGGGAAAAAAGCTTCGTAGAGGTCTTCAAATTTTCATTTAATATAGTTTTATATTATATACTTTGATGTAATATTTACAAAGTATCTACTCAGTTTATTTATACAAGACATTACATCGATCGTAGTAATACATTTGATGTACAATTATTCTCCTTTGAATATGTATACTTTCATTTACAATGATAATTTATTGCTTTTATGAACTTATTTCACAATTTGTCACTCTATACGAAACTGTTTTTCATTACGAACCTGTAAAAATCCCATCTACGAACCCGTTTCCTCTACGAATAAACCTACACAAAGGTATGGTTGCTTCTCTTTTATCTTATCATATATTTGTACGAAATATTAAATGAGGGGGGGGGGGTATTTCCTTAACTCGTATGAACAAGAAAAAAACATACCGTCTAGAAGTATCCATGTATAAGATCCGCTGCATTTGTTAACATCATACATGCTCCATCAAGGTTTAACATATAGTGATGAAGGGGAGTCCTACGAAATAAATTTACATTCTTTTTCTTCTTTTCATTGGTCGGATTATATTCTTCAATATCATTGGTTAACATTTTGTCTGCAGAAAGGTGCCAGGACAATTGGCGGTCACTGCCATGTACGAATACGTTAGTCACTAGTCTAGACATTCGGTCTGCAGTAAGATACCAAGACAGTCGGCGGTCACTGTTATGTACAAATTCGTTGGTCACTAGGCCAGACAATCTGTCGCCTATTGTGATGACAAGTTAGTTAGTGCCCGGACAGTTATGTCACTGTTTACGTCATACGACTAGACATTTCGCACTTTCATTGCTATAGATACACAACGTATAAAATGACAGGTGTCCGGTCGTCATAAAATAAAATTACAAAGATAGATAAGGTGGTACTAACGAGATGTATATTTTATCTATGTATTGGGTGTGTACAGTGATTACAAATATCAGCGATGTATTTTATTTTATCTTCACAATTAAACAAGTAAAAATAATCCTGTTTATTTCACTGCCTGAAATCCGAGGAGACATTACTGTTTATGATAGAAAGATGATAAATATTTGATCTATTTGAAACATATAGACAAAGATTAAATCTTAACTCAATTTAACAACAGCAACGCACATTCATAAAAACATCTTTATGAAAGGTTATAATCGGTTTTCGGTAAAAAAGTCCCGGTAAAAAGTCCTAATTTTGCCTAGGAAAAAAGTCCTATTTGTAAAACCCAAAGATTTGATTAAAAAGTTTATTTACATGTGTTCCACCGTTCGCAAACATTGTTAGTTCTCGCATCTCCTGATAGAGCAGCCTTCTTTGATTAATTCAGGTAAACTCACATGACAATGCAGAACTGCTTTGATCCAGTCAGCTAACACACATTCAAGTCGTTGAGTTCTTCAATACAATTATAAGCTCTCAATTTTAATCCTTAATTAGTTATCGTAACATCCTTCTTGGTTAAATTTAATAATTTAATCCATGTATTTAAAGTCATTACATGTAACCATAAACACTTCATACTTTCTTTACAATATCAATTGCAAAGATTACTTTCTCAGTTAAAACAAACATAGTTTTCAATTATTAATACTCAAGGATGCATTCTTTACAAAAACTTTGATGTCAAGATCAATGTAATCTGTTTTTACGTTAAAGGACTTTTTTTTCTGGTACTTTTTTACCTATAATCTTATAATCAACCTTTTATCCTCAACGGACATTTTTCATCGACTTGGCATGTGATATTGAACTCTAAAAATTTGTCCATTACCTCATGATAAACTCACGAAGATAATAATATGAGTGAATGTTTTAATTTTTGGTACGTAATAAGTTTGCAGATGTTGCTGGGTATGCCTAGTATTGAAGTTTGATTTGACATAAGGATGATTTTATTCGGCAACTATCTATCTGACTATCTTGTTAAACAGTAACATTTAACTATTACACCAATTTATCAACAAGAGTAATATACTCTCTTGACTTAACTTTGATTTATTTTTTTATCTGAGGCTGCAGCCAGAAAATTAGAACATTGCCGTAGGATAATAGCTATTTATTCTGCTATCTTAAAAAACTACACAATTGAACGGGTGCACTCACATGTAAGAAGAGGATTCTGCCAGTTCAAAACAAGTATATTTTGTTGAAGTTATTCAAGACGGATTATTATTCTAAAATGAGTGATCTCTCTAAAAACTATTTTTTAAATTGTTACCTATGTACGGATTGGGTGTACGGACAAAACCCCACCCTGACAAAAGCCCACGCGGACAAAAGCCCATAGGACTAAAGCCCACCCTGACAAAACCCCACACCAATCCCACAGATACCAGGACAAAACCCCACACTTGTATTTTAACATTTTTTATTCCATAATAATACATTTTAACCATCATTTGTGTTAATGTGACCGTGAGTGGTCTTGAACCAGTTCATAAAAATGTCATAAATAAAAATAAAATTGAAATATATATGAATAAAACATTAATGATATGTTAACTTTAAAAAAAAATATATATGAATCGATAAATCAATTTAATAAAATTTTAAATCTTTCTTAAAATATTAAAATAGATTAACTTACACTTAAGGATGTTTTCATAGAGCCCCCACATTAAAGTCCTCTCCGGCGGCTGCATTCCCATCTACTCATGGTCTTGGTTGATCTCTTCTTTGTGTATAAATGTCCATCAAAATTTATCTTTACACATCCTTTGTTGTTCTTCAAAATCTCCATTTCCATCTTAATGCACACTGAGTAGAGAAGTTCTGCTTCTTTTATACCTACTTTAAGTGACATTAACAACTCACTTATCTCCAATCTATTCTCATTTTTCTTAACCTATTCATCCTTGTCAGTTATCAACACATACTAAAATACAAACAATACATTATCTACTCTACTAATTAAGATTGGTGGGCTTTTGTCTCCATATGAGAAAATAGGTATGGGGTTTTGTCAGGGTGGGCTTTAGTCCTATGGGCTTTTGTCCGCGTGGGCTTTTGTCAGGGTGGGGTTTTGTCCTACAATCACGGATTGTGTTCATCGATATGATGTTATTATCCGCAAATTATCTTTGTTTTCTGAAGGACACGCATTTGAATAAGCCTATTGGTTGTTTGCGTATCCTATTTCATGTATGATTAACATTACTTCTTTTCCTGTTACTTTTTTTCCGATCACCTTAACATGCATATATATGTTTAAACCAACTTATTCAATACTGTACTGTTGTGATGTTACTCAAGCATAAATTAGATTGTATAAAACATTTTGGTTACAAAACTATAATATACAGAATTTTAAAATCTGAAGCTACACGACAATGAGTGTTAATTTTGTTTCATCTGATAAAACATAATGATTGTTCAATTCTATTCCGCTGGGTCATTTTAGATTCGAAAACATTTCTCTAAGACAAAACAGCTCATTGCTCGATAGGAACAAGATAATGATTCAGCCAATCAACGACCGCATGTCATAAAGGGGAATTCCCCCGTCACAATGACCGCACCTCGTTTGGCCGGCGCCTAGTCCGTGTCACGTGACCTCTTTCCTCGGCTATGGCATTACGTAACTGTTGGTCAATTAGGTGTGAAAGCCTCAAAGTACTAGTTCCCCTTTAAGACAAAGTAAAAAGTTTTGAATCTTTTACACATTCCCTTAAATAATACATAACCAGAGAACTCTCTTAGGTGTTGGGATAAAATAAATCAACATGAATCACTGAAATAATAGCGTTTTTGATAAATGATTTCAGAAAAAAACTTAATTCATCTTATCTTCATCACTTCAGTTACAGTATCTATAATATACAGAAAACTGCCCAAGATTTGATAATTGTACCTGTTTGGCCATACAATCAATAGTTCTGATGGCATTTTGTAGGTCAAGGTAGGCCAGAGGGTTTCTCATTGGTGGAATTGTGCCCTTGAACTTGGACCAATGACCCTGAATCATGTAAATGCTACAACAGTGTATGGAATCAATATTATGATTATAAAACAAAACTTTTTCCAGTACAAAAAATAAATCTAATGAAAATTGTTCTATAATATCATTAATATAAACCATTACATTGCTTGCTGTAGGTAATAAAAATCAACCTACTTTAACACATGTACTACAGCAATATTAGATTGGTGTTAAAACACTGGACATAAAATGTCACCTCAGACAATAAGAGAGTAACTATGAGAGTGAAGCTCCGGTAGTCCCACTCACACAGAGTTGCAGCACGTTGTCCTGACTCTCGTCGATATCATACACCTGGAGACCCAGCTCTCTGATTACACGCAACACTCGCCTCTGGGTGGGGCCAACATATGCCCCGCCCACATCCACTGCTCCATGCTCCGGGTCCTGCAACACACATAGAGGATATTATAGGAGTGTCCATGACATACTATGTTTATGACATGAGTATTACTGATATTCTAAGATACAAGTGTCGTAAACATAGTATATCATGTATAAGATGAATATGCTTTTCTGTGTCGTAGTTGCGATATTACTATAGTATAGTACTATATTAGTCTCAGCATAGGCGGACTAGCCACCGCCAACCCCTATAGAACCAAACGTCATAGGCAAACTGTGATGGAAAAGATTTGTTTATAAGATGACGTCACAATGAAAAAGTGATATGTTGCCCTAGGGCATTATATTATAAAAATATGAACACCAATATGACTGCTTTTGTAGGATAAAAATGGGCATGTCATCTCCTCATGTTATTATCCATAACATAACCTTCAGAGTGGGAGTCAGTCTAACACTTAGACTGAAGCTTATAACATTTTGACATTAACAAGTCTAAATCTGTAGTAAACTGAAGCCAATTCTCGGAGGCTTCTTTCTTATACTTAATCAAATGAATGAGGGTGAGAGTTCTGCCCCTGCACATACCCTGAGTGATGACTGTGAACAGTACATTATACAACTTAGAGATGATTCCAACCTTCACCAGAAATGTGAAAATTGTATGACATGTTTATGATTGTAATAATGATTGCACCTACCCTGAGGGTGAGAGTTCTGTCACCTGCACCTACCCTGAGGGTGAGAGTTCTGTCACCTGCACCTACCCTGAGGGTGAGAGTTCTGTCACCTGCACCTACTCTGAGGGTGAGAGTTCTGTCACCTGCACCTACCCTGAGGGTGAGAGTTCTGTCACCTGCACCTACCCTGAGGGTGAGTTCTGTCACCTGCACCTACTCTGAGGGTGAGAGTTCTGTCACCTGCACCTACCCTGAGGGTGAGAGTTCTGTCACCTACACCTACCCTGAGGGTGAGTTCTGTCACCTGCGCCTACCCTGAGGGTGAGAGTTCTGTCACCTGCGCCTACCCTGAGGGTGAGAGTTCTGTCACCTGTATCTACTCTGAGCGTGAGTTCTGTCACCTGCGCCTACCCTGAGGGTGAGAGTTCTGTCACCTGTATCTACTCTGAGGGTTAGTTCTGTCACCTGCGCCTACCCAGAGGGTGAGAGTTTTGTCACCTGCACCTACCCTGAGGGTGAGTTCTGTCCCCTGCAACTACCCTGAGGGTGAGAGTTCTGTCACCTGCACCTAGCCTGAGGGTGAGAGTTCTGTCACCTGACCTACCCTGAGTGTGAGAGATCTGTCACCTGCATCTACCCTGAGGGTGAGAGTTCTGTCACCTGACCTACCCTGAGTGTGAGAGATCTGTCACCTGCATCTACCCTGAGGATGAGAGATCTGTCACCTGCACCTACCCTGAGGGTGTGAGTTCTGTCACCTGGGCCTACCCTGAGGGTGAGAGTTCTGTCACCTGCATCTACCCTGAGGGTGAGAGTTCTGTCACCTGCACCTTCCCTGAGCATGAGAGTTCAATCCCCTGCGCCTACCCTGAGCATGAGAGTTCAATCCCCTGCACCTACCCTGAGCATGAGAGTTCTGTCACCTGCGCCTACCCTGAGGGTGAGAGTTCTGTCACCTTCATCTACCTTGAGGGTGAGAGTTCTGTCACCTGCACCTACCCTGAGGGTGAGTTCTGTCACCTGCACCTACCCTGAGGGTGAGAGTTCAATCCCCTGCGCCTACCCTGAGGGTGAGAGTTCTGTCACCTGCACCTACCCTGAGGGTGAGTTCTGTCACCTGCACCTACCCTGAGGGTGAGAGTTCTGTCACCTGCACCTACCCTGAGGGTGAGAGTTTTGTCACCTGCACCTACCCTGAGGGTGAGAGTTCTGACACCTGTACTACCCTGAGGGTGAGAGTTCTGTCACCTGCACCTACCCTGAGGGTGAGAGTTTTGTCACCTGCACCTACCCTGAGGGTGAGAGTTCTGACATCTGTACTACCCTGAGGGTGAGAGTTCTGTCACCTGCACCTACCCTGAGGGTGAGAGTTTTGTCACCTGCACCTACCCTGAGGGTGAGAGTTCTGACACCTGTACTACCCTGAGGGTGAGAGTTCTGTCACCTGCATCTACTCTGAGGGTGAGAGTTCTGTCACCTGCACCTACCCTGAGGGTGAGTTCTGTCACCTGCACCTACCCTGAGGGTGAGAGTTTTGTCACCTGCACCTACCCTGAGGGTGAGAGTTCTGACACCTGTACTACCCTGAGGGTGAGAGTTCTGTCACCTGCATCTACTCTGAGGGTGAGAGTTCTGTCACCTGCACCTACCCTGAGGGTGAGTTCTGTCACCTGCACCTACCCTGAGGGTGAGAGTTCTGTCACCTGCATCTACTCTGAGGGTGAGAGTTTTGTCACCTGCACCTACCCTGAGGGTGAGAGTTCTGACACCTGCATCTACCCTGAGGGTGAGAGTTCTGACACCTGAACTACCCTGAGGGTGAGAGTTCTGACACCTGTACTACCCTGGGGGTGAGAGTTCTGTCACCTGCACCTACCCTGAGGGTGAGAGTTCTGCCCCCGACCCGGTCCCGCGCCTCCAGGACAATCACCTCCAACCCCTCCTGCTTCAGTAGACAGGCACATGATAACCCTGAGGTAAGATTGAAAGTTTAAAGACTTTAAAAAATAACATTTGAATTTCTGACTATTACAGATTCTAAATTATTATGCTTTCTCTTTGGAAGATTTTAAGATAATAGCTTTGAGTAAGTAATCTCTATTACATGTAGATTTGGACTCAATGATGCACACTCTCATATATTTCCAACAAAAATTGAAGAAAATACTTTTTGCAAGCTCTAAATGAATATCAAATTTTATCTGTATTATGAATCACTATTATTAATCTAAATAATATTGAAGTTAGTTGAGTGTCTACGTACCACTGATCCCTGCCCCTATGATAACAGCGTCCACCTGCTTCTCCATCACACAGCGAGCTCGTCTCTGATCAGCTCCACTCTACATATACGTAGTCAAGCAGCATGTACCAAGGTTGGCCTCGAAGTAGGCCCTGGCTGCAATAGTTCATAGTAGGTGAACTACAGTAGAGATGTGACAATACAGACATGTCCTAATACGTATCACAATATACACTTTGTTTCAATACGATAATTTCATAATACACTATTTCTGGGTATTTTATTGAAAGAAATAAAAAAAATAATCTTGATTTTAAGGTTAAATAAGCAGTTTTAAAGTCAATGATTGTATCATGATACAAACATCATATCAAGATACATATATCCTTAGTTTAAGTATCACAATCCTCAAAGTATCAATACATTGTCAAAACTATTTCTCATTTCTCATTGGGTTAACCATTTTCTCTGCATTTTGAATATGTAGAAACAATTGTAGGCTAGTAATATTTGACAACTTGAAGATACAGAAATCTAAAAGATTATAATCTTTGACCTTGAATTCCAAGGATCAATTTCATGGGTAATTTTTAATGTGTAATTTGTTTAAGGTAATGGATCAATAAAGAAGGAGTTCACTACCTATTGATGCTTTTATGTGCACTACTGTCTTTTGGTGAAAACATGAGTCTCTATCAATACAATGAATATTGAATTAGCTTGAATAATGTTGGTGATAAATACGCTAGACTAATGTTAAATGAAGGATAAGGCTTTTGGGAACACAAAATAAGCGACAAGAAACCTATGTCACCCAGTGAATCCACTAAAAATAGTTACATCAAATCATATCTTAAAATTCCACTTGTAAAACCTTGTTGTTACTGGTATTAGTATCATCTAGTAATCGCTTTCATTTATCAAGTGTTTTCAGTTTGTTATTTTGAGTTTGATTTTTTTTAATCATATCTAAAAAGGTTTAAAATCTTTGGCAAGATATTTTCAACAGAGGGTTCATGGGTACACCTAGGAATAGCCCATTTGATTTATCAAGCTTAAGACAAAAATAGGGTGGAAAATACATAAACACATTAAAGAGACACAGAGTATGTTGATAGGATCACATATGTCAAATTTTAAAATCGATGTTATTACATCGGGAACGACTAACTGTTACTGAAAATAACAAGTTAAAGGTCAATCAGTATATTAGAGCGAAAATACGGCCATTCAAAGTCGGGATTTTGATCGAAAACCGGACAATGTGGCGCGAGTGGCGCACGCAAATTCGCCAAACATAATTTTGAAACCTTGTCATAAGCTGACAGGAAGATATATTCCATTCGTTAGTGTTTATTAGGTATTGTAACTAATAGGTAGATTAATTGGATGCATAATTTCGAATATCAAACGTATTTGAGATGTTTTCTTGATTTTCCCATAAAATCAAGCATTTTACAGAAATTATGCATAAATGGATATATTTGCAAGTCCAGTGATGAAATATGAACTTCAATCAGCATTTTAGATATTTTGTAGCTTATCAAAACCAAATAAAATTTTAAGAAAGATACTCTGTGTGACTTCAACTTATCAAGCAATTTTAAATTATTTTGAAAAAATATAACCAATTTTTCAAGGAGATGATATGCTTTTTACTTTCAAGTCTTTTTCTATAAACTTTTAAGTTGTTTTCTTCTTATTCTTTTAAGTTGTTTTCTTCTTATTCTTTAAAGTATTCCATATATTGAGATAATAACATTTATTATCACTTTCATTCAAAAACAAAATATATGGATCACATGAAGGGAAATTTTTTAATATATCTATTTTCAAAACAGTAAATGATATGTAACTGCTTTCATGTATGATTTGTTTAATGTAAAAAAAATTCTTTAAAAATGTATCGAGAAAATCAAGGGGAGAATTTATTTTTTATGACCTCGTCAGAGCTATGCATACTTAGCTAACTGAAACCAAAGACGTAAATAGCTTATTTACGTCTTTGCTGAAACCGATTGATTACACAAGATCGATCTTATCATATAATGATGTCTCAAGTGTTTGTGGGTTTACCAACTGCCAAAATGTTGTAACAAAGTGTCCGGTTAAAATTGGAATTGTAGTTTACGGATTCTTCCGAAATCTCTTGCATCTGACCGATGACAATCGTTAATATTGATATAATTACTTTAATTGTTTCTATGCGTTTGGATTGTTTACCTCCTCAGCTGTTCTAAGGGAGATAACTCCAAAACATCACGCAACGATCGACAACCCGCTAAAACAAACTCCTTTCATTTGGTTGTGCTTGATTGCTAACACAGCGCATCATCCGGCGTGACAGAAGCGGCAAACTTCTTTATTCATGTCAGGTTGCAGGCGAATACGTAGACCAGATTGGTTCATAGCACGTATATACGAAATAGATGTCTGTAGGCTTGAAAAGCTAAAAGCCAAAATCTGTATATTTTCCGTTTTAACTTAAAAAGGCATCCATTAAAGAAGGTGTAGATTTTGGTACTGCATTTCAAATGTTGCTTTTTGTTTGTGTGTAAAATATTATCTATTTGTTTAGGTGGAAAATATTAGTTACATGCTCCTTTTTACAAAGTGTTAGACTTCCATGTTTATGAGTGTAATTAACGAGAATGTATATTTTCATTATTTGTATTTGTAAATCTCTCCCTACATGTCAATTTTCTCTAGTTTGTTTCTTTGAAAATGCATTAAAGCAATACTTTTCTTATACCGTGTTCTAAGTACTTACTGCAAGGTATTCCCATAAATCAATGTATCATAAATACTTTGTTCGGTTGAGGCTCACTTTGAATCGTTATTTAGAGATGCAAGATATTTTGAGAAATTGACAGCATTTACATGAATTTTTTGTAACACCCATTATCTCCCCACAGAGGCAGATCAAGTCATGAAATGTTGATACAGCCTCTGTTCTATTACGCCGACTTTGTGGGATAGAAAGGGAGATGTCTGATTAGAGGCAATCAAAGTTAGTTGTGCAATCAGCGACGCTGTTCTTCAATCGACATATTGGCTACATAATCATGGCAAAGGCATTGTGATATGAACCACCCTTTCCATGCGAGAAGCGTTGTCATTTGATAAAGAAATTCAAATGGATTGTGGTGCATTTTTGTCCGCCACGGGAAACTGCCGGAACCCAGGGGTTTAAATAGCAGAGGCTGTATGAACATTTCTTGACTTGATCTGCCTCTGTGGGGAGAGAATGTGTAAAACCCTGCAACACTAACTTGTGTATCAGTCCCACATGGTGTGCGTACCTCAAGGCCGCATGCTCTCTCCAGCTCGCTTCACGCTCTATACCAGTGATGGTGTACCTCAAGGCCATATGCTCTCTCCAGCTCGCTTCACGCTCTATACCAGTGATGGTGTACCTCAAGGCCGTATGCTCTCTCCAGCTCGCTTCACGCTCTATACCAGTGATGGTGTACCTCAAGGCCGTATGCTCTCTCCAGCTCGCTTCACGCTCTATACCAGTGATGGTGTACCTCAAGGCCGTATGCTCTCTCCAGCTCGCTTCACGCTCTATACCAGTGATGGTGTGTGTACCTCAAGACCGTATGCTCTCTCCAGCTCGCTTCACGCTCTATACCAGTGATGGTGTACCTCAAGGCCGTATGCTCTCTCCAGCTCGCTTCACGCTCTATACCAGTGATGGTGTGTGTACCTCAAGGCCGTATGCTCTCTTCAGCTCGCTTCACGCTCTATACCAGTGATGGTGTGTGTACCTCAAGGCCGTATGCTCTCTCCAGCTCGCTTCACGCTCTACACCAGTGATGGTGGGCGTCTCAAGCTCTCCCGTCTTCTACTCGAGATGCATGTGCACCAACTTCTGTTGATCCGTAAATTAAAGTTGGGAATAGCATAATTATCATGATATAGATTTTAGGTGTCAATAAAATTCCATGTTATCATTAAGAAACGAATAAATAGTTGATAATGTTGCTTAACAGTATAAAATGCAACCTATTTGTATGTAGTTTTAGAAAGTACGTGATTAGTATAAACATAATATTTGCATACATACACCCCTCCCCCATACACAGATTAATTTTTCTTTATATATATTTTTGTTCTTTCAGAGTTCATTCATAGAAACGGAAATGATGATTCAGTCTTATATAGAATGTTTTACAGGTCTATTTGAACACACACTTGTCATCAACTTTATTCATCATCCATAAGTGGTTACCGCAGTAGATATTGCAAGCCTCGGTATTACTAACTTCCATCAACTCGTTATGATATTCTTGATATAAGAGGACTCTTTGGTGAGATTGTAAATGGTTTTATTTACATTTTATATACAGTCAATCGCACTGTACTTAATTCTCGTTTGAAATACAAGTGTTTTCAGTCACTATGACCACCCTAATAAGTTAGCTCATAATACAAAGCGAATGGTAAATGGTCTAAACTATATTCATTATAAAAGAAATAGATTGGCAAACAGACTAAAGGCCTAGCTTATTACCTTTCCGAAAATGGTTTATGGCATCTGCACACCATACATTTACTCGAAAAAGATCAAGTCTATCATCCGAGGTAGTATTTATACATGTAGGCCAGCGCATCGACTTACGTCACAGTGACAGACAAGTCCCCAACCACTAAGTCTTGTATAAAGCTATGATGGATGTACCATCACTCCTGTGGCGTCACTACAGAACCCTCTTTCAAACCCCCAAATGATTCAATATCTTTCAGAATGTTTGAGAGGCCCACTTGAACAAAGACAAGGTCAGTTCCCGAACTTTGCGACTCTGCGTCATCTTCTGCTTTCATTCTCTCAAAGTTGTGGACATTTTGCTCCATCTCGTTGAATTGGGGGTCCCCAGTGAAGGCCATGGCCGTGTTGTAGAACTGCCTGAGTTTGTCTCGGACCTGCTGGAGGTGGTGCACCTGGTCGAGTGACGTCTGCTGGAACTCTCCGTAGTGGAAGTCCAGGATCTGCTGGTGGTACCGATGTCGCTCCGACACCTCGTTCCGCAGCTTGTCGAACGTAGCGTACACCTGCCTCCTCAGACTCTCGCTCCTCCTTTGCTTGCTCAGAGTCTGTCTGTGGCTGGAGATCCGCCCCTCGAGTCGCTGGCTTAGCTCTTTCAACGTCTCCTTCTCCAGCTCGTACGCCTCGTCGATCTCCTGGGCGTTGTGACCGGAGTGTCCCTTCGTGAAGCAGTACAGGCAGATCAGCTTGCGACAAGAGGCTTCGTGACAGAAGAAGGATACCGGGTAGTCTGGGTGAGTGGAACACTTCTCCTTGGTCTGCCACTCTGTGAGCGGATGTGACGTCAGGTCTCCAAGGTAGACGGAGAGATGGTTCTTAGTGGCTTCCAGCTGGGAGTGGTAGCTCACGCACTGGTCACACAGGAAGTGGTTGCACTCGAAGCAGTACATCCGCCCGTTCTTACCATCGTTCTGGTTCGTGCACTTCAGCCGATCTGGATTATGTTTGGCCATGAACAGGATGTGTTCATTTAGGCGAACATAATCGACAGGTGTTCCATCTTTCCCGGCCTCTTCTGTGCTGCAAGTGTCGCACACCAGGGACGATGCATCTTTCGTCTTGAGACAGGGCTCACATACAGCGTGCAGACAGCGCAAGAGCCGCGGGTCCCGCCGCTTCACCGTGTACTCACATCCACACACGGAGCACTGCAGCTCGTCTCCCTCGCCCATCTTCTGCAGCTGAAACATGGAAACAAACTGAACACTTCATATCAAGCATCTATATCTGACTTCTTAGTCTAGTTTCATTTGCATTATGTGATGTAATTCATTTTGACATGAACAAATTTCACTCCTTATTCGAGCTGAGAAATATACATTGAAACAACTTAGACCAAAGAGAATGTTCTCAACTTGAAAATCAATAGTGACTTTGAAGCTCGCCCATGTATTCGCTAGATGCTTCCTATACGACTGAAAACGACTTTGATATGTTGATTCATCAGGCTGAATCTGTTCAACTCATTGTCACGGTAACTGTGGCAACTACGATTGAATAATATATTTTCTTGAAACATTGTCCACTGTATGTAGTAACGCATCACTTAATACATGTACATGGGAAATTATAATTATCTTAATACTGGTGAAATTAATAAAATTTGAAAAAAAAACAAGCAGTACGTATATACTATGTAGCTATATAAAGTCCTGCGATCACTCACCTCTGAATGAGCTGATGGCATGAAGTTGCTATCTCTGAACATGTCCAAGACAAGAGGCAGCAGTGATCTGATGACGAGGCACCTCAGTGTCTGCTGATGGGAGACAGGTTGTATCGACGTGTCTCTACCTGCCACAGGACTGCTGTTTGTCTGTGTGTTCACCCAATCGATGGTCCTCATCTACCTACAGCTATACGACTCACGATATTGATATTCAACCACTCAGAAATACATTTCCGTTTGAAACATTTGGAAACAGGGCGTTAGAGCAGTGAGGTATTACTTTATAAATTGGATTTTAAAATGTCAAATTGTTTCTGCTCATGAGAAATTCATATAGGATAATTATTTCCACCTATCTTCATTTTATGGCCTTATTTAATTTAAAGGGTTTGACACAGGTCTTTCGAAAATTATACTCAAACAAATTTTCTTTAGTGTTTAAAGACACGATAAATAGACGTAGCGAAAAGCGCTTGCAGTTAAATTTGTTGGAACACCTTTTAATCATTTGGGAAATGGGAGTGGTTTCGCGTAGACTAACCTAACATGCTTTTATATAATGTACGCACTGTAATGTTTATTTGTTATTATCAGTATGTATCATTTTGGATCAAGCTCATTGTAATGCAAGATTTTAGAATACCGTATCAGTGTTACCAAAAGTTACTATCTCGAAATAATCATGGGAAGCAGGCAGTGGCTACTGATGTGACAGTGGTTTTTGATATGTGTGTTCTCGCCGAACGGGTGCCATAGACAGCAAAAACTCTGATTTGCCAATTGTTAATTATTCTTGTTCAAAACGTTTCAAAATCGTCAGCAGAATCTATAAATTATGACAGATCAGGATCGAGAAAACGTGACTACAGGTCTCAATAGTTCTACGATACGAACGATATTTATCACATTCTCGTCATATACGAATATAATCAACGTGCAAAGTGTAATACAGTTTCAAATTCTGCTGAGTTACGTCTGTGATAGCTGTCAGATGATAATTATCATGTGTTTAGGTAGAATCAAAACTTCGTATCGTTGATGGCTTTGGCGAAAGTTAGTTCAGTAATGAGAAACTTTACAGATATACCATTCGTATGAACTCAATAAAGATTCGGCAGTAAGTAAATGTAGATGTTATTGGTTAGAATTCGAGATAAAAGCCACACTGGAAATACGCGAGGTCATTATTTGAGTTCCATTGACAAAAGGGCGGCTGGCCGTTCTATAGCCTGTTTGTATCTTTTTGGGGGATCATTATCTATGTATCATATGAAGATTAGTACCCAAGTAGAGATGTCACATTGTTTGTAAAACACGAATGACTGTTAAATGATATTTTTCCAAGCGAGAGCAAGAGAAATATCGTTTTACTGACACGAGTGTTGTAAAACAATATGACATCCCGCGAATGTGGTAATTTCAAATGATCACATAGTCAGAATTCCGATTATTAAAATATTCCATACATTATCAGTGTTGAAATCTAACCATATCAGCGCGTATGGATATATCTATCACTATTTTTATGTAAGGTCAATTTCCAAAAAAACAGTGTTGTTTAACACATATCAAGTGAGGCAGAATTTATATTCTTCTAAAGTCTAAAGAGTCAGGCAGGTGATTGCATTGATTGCACCCACATGCTATTTCACTGTGCACGACCATGCAAAAGGTCGAGCAGCTTGTAAAGTAGTCCTACATTCCGATGTCACATGGTTTTCTTAACCAACCATTGGAATCATCGCTAGGGTTTATTACACATGTGCAACATATCGTCATTTATGTCATGTTTTATTTCATCACTTATGGAAAATAATTACTTTTACATATTGATAATTTTAATGTCGTATGCTTCGAATTCATTATTCCCATTGTAAATCAGTATTTTGATCTCATAATAAATCAGTGTCCCTAATACTAAGTCTCTTTAAGTAGTTTCTTTAAATCTGGAGTATCATGTTGTATTGATATGAAATCGGTACATCGTCATAATTACAAATGTTTAAATCTACTTTATAAAAATACCAAAGATTATGTTCTATATTGTAATAAAAGGAACAGTTCGGTCTATAGAGCAAGGGCTCAGAGGCAGAATCGTGTTTTCTTTAGACGTCCAGGACATTCAAACGATATTAAGAATACACTTGTTGGTGGGTACATAATCTAATCACTTGAATATAAGAACATCAGTTTGTCATTATTATTGACTAATATATTTTCACAGCCTTCACTGGGGATTTCAACATAAGAGAGGAAAGACGCACTAGTAGATATAGATGCATCACTTACACGTGTTGGCCATGTTGAAGAATCATATAAGTTTGCGCAACAGGACGGTCATCAAATTTGTTAGCTACCTGATGAATGGACTTTAATGTTAAGTAAGTATTTAAGTACGTTCAGGTGTAGAATTCATGCTCAATGCCACTTTTCTTCATATCGATTGCCGTTACGCGTTTAGGGTTGTAACTCACGAATGATTAGTGATGGTGATTAAAATGATATAGATATGTGACAGATGTATCATACTGTGAATTGTGTGGGAAGATATAGTCAAGATACTAAAGATGCTGGTTTACCAAATTATCGAGTGCACAACGGTAGCCCACGCTTGGCTTGTTCTATAACTTGAATCGTCATAAGGGTGATCAAGAATTTATGAGAAATAACATGTGACAACTTTATTGGCTATTTAGTGTTCTTTATTTAAGTGTTCAGCAAATAAACAAAAAAATCATTAAAATAGGTCTAGAGACACATCATTTAAGGACTGTAGTAGTTTTTCGACACATATTGGTGAGGTTCTCAACACAGTGACTCAGGCTGAATGTCGCGGACCTGACCGAAAGATTGTATTTTACTGAGAACAGTCACGAAAGTGTCCCTGTCGTAGTGGAACGCGAAGTCCGTGGGTTTGCTGACGTTATTGACGTCTTCCGCCAGATTCTGGTATTCAGGATCACTGTGGAAGGCCATCGCAGCGTTGTAGATGTGTCTCAGCCTAGTGGCGGTGTCGCGTAGGAACTGTCTCTTGTCTCCCCGAGTGCCCCCCACTTCATACTGGTAGTCGACGATCTGCAGCAACTGCTGGCGCCGCTGTGACACTGCGGCCCGTATTAGAGCGAAGGTTTCCCGGACCCTCGTCTTGTTTGCTTCAGCTTCCTTCCTCTTGGCTACAAGCTCTTGGAGGGCCGACACCCTGGACTGGAGATGTTGCCCAGTGTGCACGAGAAGATCCCTTTCCAGCTCGTACGCCTCGTCTATGTCCTGTGTGTTGTGTCCTGAGTGGCTCTGGGTGAAGCACAGCAGACAGATGAGTCGCCTACACGCCGTCTCGTGGCAGAAGAAAGAGACGGGGTAGTCGGGGTGGAGAGAGCACTTCTCCTTGGCTTGCCACTCGCTCAGTGGGTGGGAGGTCAGGTCCGTCAGTCGCACAGACACGTGGCCCTTGGTCGAATCTATCTGGAAGTGGAAGCTCAAACAGTCGTCGCACAGAAAGTGGTTGCACTCGAAGCAGTAAACCTTGGCGTTTTTACCGTCACTTTGGTTAGTGCACTTCAGACGGTCGGGGTTTTCCAACGCCATAGAGAGAACGTATTCGTTCAGTCGAACATAATCAATTTGTGGGTCTTCTCTCTTCTTCCCTATAACATCGCATATCTTACACACGAGCTTGTCTTCTTGAGCTTCAAGGCAGGTTTCACACATGGAGTGCAGGCATCTCAGCAGATAGGGGTTTCTCCGTTTGACGACGAAACTCTTTGCGCAGTGGCAACACTTCAGATCGTCCGAATCTTCCATTCTTAGCAACTGAAACAACCAGAACGTGTTCTTGTACATGTTATCATAAGAAAAGATTATATTGAAGGCGCTAATAATCTAGAAGATATGATAAGTTGCATCAATAATCTAGAAGATATGATAAGTTGCATCAATATTTACTGGATAAGGTTGAAGCAAAGGTGTTTATAATCACTTTGATATCTGCAATGTAAACCAATCTGAAAGAAGTTGAGAAATAACGCAATGAGAGACCACAGTTATTTCTGTAATTATCTTAAATACGTTTAAGTTCCAGTCAATAAAAAAATCTGTTAAGGATATTTCAATGGGAATCAACCTACCTCGGAATGAATTGCAGGAATGAAGTTGCTGGTCCGAAACATATCAACCCAATGAGTCTTTCAACTTGTACATATCCATATGGGTAATTGCTGCCTTACATTCGCCGAGTAACAGGTGTATATACCATTCATTATTCTTCAAAAGGCTGACATTGTAGTTATAATTCTTTGGTGAGTCCACCGCTACAAAACAAATTATGGATCTGTGGAACACATGAGTAGTTAACCCGCAGCAATAACCCACATCACGTTAAGTTCAACACAGTGGGATAGGGGAAAGGAAGTTAACAGGAAATGGCAGAAAGTAAATTATTGAATCAGCAAAGATGTATGTGAAAGTTATATTTCTCGTGAATTTCGGTGTAGAAAACCCCATGCCTCTAGGAGGCGTGTTTGCGTGTTATCACCAGTTACATTTTAGTCATTTTATTATAATGTATCGTTTCGTCTTGGTTCCTGCCAAAAAGGGGAAACTTAGATTTATATAGAGTAGTATAAGCTTTGTTGTTGGAATCAATTGTCAAAGGTTGTCGGCGACGTTTAGCACATATTGACAAATTGTTATACATGGTAGGGCTCATTATAGTGTACATTCTATTTCTTACCCCTATCTGCATTAAACAAAAACAACAACAAACCCTACAATAAACCTCATTAACCAGACACCAATTATTTTATTCTTACTACTGCAAATATGTGTTTTGTACACGTGTCATAACGTATTACATTACTTGTCTCTTACATATGCAGTAAAAACAAACCTTGGGTGTGTAATTTCTTTTGCCTGGCGGTTTATTAAAGAGACTATCAGTGAGTTGTTGGGGGTTACACATGTCAAACTTTATATATGGTGTCATTTGATTGAGAAGTATCGACTGTTGAAGGAAAGTATTATTTAAGAGCCAATCGACCGGATCATGCTGCACTTAATTAGTCAAACGTAAGTTTGAAAACTTATCAACATTTGTAAGAATTACAGTTATAAGTTGATATTGTTTGATAAGTTATATACGTAGTATTCGTGCAATTGGACGTGTGGATTTTGCTTTCAGGAATTGATATGGCTGTTATAAGATTTTCATTGAAAACAATCATCTTAGACGTGTCATTTGGAGATGAAGATATGAGGTGTTTGTATTTATATAATTAATAATGCCATCCTTATTCGTTTCAAAGCAAAACAATATGTGTTGAAAATCACAGAGTATATTAGGTTCAATTCCTGGAGCAGAAAAGTTAGTTTTAAGTTACTCACATCCCTAGTAAATTGTAAATGGTATGATTTCGCTAAAGTAATAAATATTTGACCGTTGAAAACAAGAAATGTTCCCACATTTGGCAGTTGTGCATTATTGTGCACCTCAAGTGAGACGGCATGAACTTGTAAACAACGTAACTTGACATTTAATTATGATTATACTAAAGATAAACTTTCCTAAATGTTGATGAGGCACATCAACAAAGTTCTAGCGAAATGCTTAGCATCTTTCCTAATTATATGGAAATGAAAATTGAAATGATGTATCACCACCATGTATATTTAAGCTATATATAAGCTGAAGGAAAGTGTATTTTAGTGAGGAGAGAATATTAAAAGGGATATATTCATACAGAAAAACTACAATTACTTGGATTGTTTTGTTATGACAATCCTATGACTCACGAAATACATTAGATGTATGATTTTATAAAAACTATAAATATAAAAACTATAAATATTATAAATAACTCTAAACAAATCTTGAACTAGTTGTGATTCTGAAAATTCATTTAATCAATAAACAAATAAATCACATTCAGTTTTTTTCAGACGATGTACATAAATGATTTTAAACTAAAATGTATTCATATTGCGTTTTTGCCAAGTAAGCAATGACAACGTTATTTTTCTAGAATATGACATACATTTTAGAGACAAAACATGTTGGTGATGATCATTGATAATACGCTTAAGGTTAAGCCTAATGATTCCTCAACAAACCTTGTTTTGGAAGATCATCTATCACGTGAAAAATAAAATAACGAGTAAAACAAAAGTTATTTTGTCATGAGTAAAAAGTTACCACCAGCTTGACGTCGAGTATCTTGAAGTGAAAAACAACATGAATAGTAAGGAAACATGACTCAATTCTAACATTTGAACCACCTACCATCTCACGAGTCCTGCATGTGTACTTTTTTCTTCCTTAGGAAATCATAAACTAAACATGTGTGTTATTGGTATCAACGCCTTTATTGGCAATAACACTGTGTTTATCTTCTTAAATGAATGTAAATGATATTTAATGTACATATTAGTGAGAGGCATTTCTAGGTTGTACCCAATCCTTTTCTGATGAATAAAATACTATATAATTATATAAGTTGCCAAAATGGTCATTCTTCTATTTGACTAAGATCTCAAGTAAATCACAGTTGGCAAAATATATATTTAGCTTTGGGATGTCTGTGAGTCATTGATATAATTACAATGTAATCATATAAGGATTTTAAACAAATCAATATACTGTCTTGGAACGTCATGTTATTGCAATTATTGAAAGTTCTGTTAAAAATGTTTTGGTTGATCCAGAGTTAGATGTTCTGGAAGATGGTCCAGGCAAGACTCTTCTCCAGACGAAGGTCTGTGCTGCTGACGAGCGTGGTCTCCACATGTGAGAGCTCCGTGTTGTACACCCCGAACACGGGCCAGAGAGGCCGGGCCAGACGAACGTTCTCGGCCACCATCAGCACCTTCTCCTCCGTGCAGTCGATGATCACCAGCTTGTCCTTCTTCTTGCAGAACAGGAAGCCGAACCGGAGCTGCGCCCTGGCCTTGGCCTCGTTGGGCAGAGTGTTGGGGAAGTGCTCCAGCGCTTTGCTCGCTGCCCAGGTGCGGCGACAGAGTCCCCCGTGTGTGGGGCAGTTGGAGAGGGAGAGTCCCCACGCGTTGTCCTGCTCCTCCGCCTTGTGGTGCAGATCTATCGCATTTCTGTCAGCAACAGCAGCTTCAAAGATCAGACTCCTGCCTCCATGGGTTTGTTTGATCTCAATGTCAGTCCAGAACTCGAGGTAGGACATGCCGGTGTTGTCCAGTGGCCGTGTAGACAGCGCCCCCTTGTAGTTGTTGAAGCGCCAGCTACTGTTAGGTTGGGGCAGGATGGGTGGCTCGTTGACCAGCTTCCCCTCACGTGTCACCGTGTTGTCCTTGTACACAGTCGTCTTGTCGAACTCCATGTACGCACCTACATTTGCAACAAACGTTTGAAAACTATTTACATTTGTATATAATATATTGCTTATGTTGTCATTTATATATAGCATTAATAAAGTAGACTCAAGTTTAACACTATCGCGATATTGTATCTTCAACCTCAAGTGCAACTTTATTCGTTATCCTCAAAATCAAGTACTTACATTTTATAATATGCTCAACCACGCCCATCTTTGGGAAAATTGTGAACACACCATCTTGTTGTGAATCTGTTAGAATTAAAAAGATCATGTAGAGGGTTACATGTAAACTCTGTAATGTAAACATGTAAATGTGTTTAGATGTATAATACGATTAAGATTAATTTTGAATAAAGGGTAAAAACTTTCAGTAATCAGTTATGTACAATATAATTATAATTAATACGACTTGGAATTGACGATATAAAATTATTTAAACGTTTTTTTAAAACTGTATATTCAAATACAAATCTGTTTGTTTTTGTAATTAAATTTCCAAAAAATGTTGAAATATAATAATTGATATGTAACTCGCTCACCATGTTCCAATTCCAAAGTAAATTTCATGGTTTCATAAGTAGCTGGTTCATTTGCTTCTTCGTCGTATCTCTTGTTGATGAACATAGCCAGAGGTGACACTCCTGTTGGATTGTTTCCAGTCAGGATATCCGTCAGACTGACGACACCACCATTGTCTGCCCCTGGCCCTCCAGCACTCTGGGGGTCTCCTTGGTTCATGATGTCCGCTTGAGCTGAGGTTGGGCTGCCCAGCTCACCTTGACCATCAGGTAAATCGTGATTATTTGTATCACCCCTTTCGTCTTGTCCCAACGAGTTCTGTTGTGAAGCAGCGGCAATTACGATGTCATCTGAAGAACCTCCCAGACCTATACCACCAGAAACACCAGCCTCTCTTTGATCTTCTGTTACACCATTGCATGGTCTGTCATCATTATGGGTAGCATTTAGGTTTCCGTTAGGCCGTATAGATTTCTGTTGCGAGGCAACCTGGGGAACAATTTCACCAGTTTTGGACGATCCTCGATCTGAATCTTTAGAGACACCATCGTCTATTTCCTTTCGACCAATTTCAGAGTCTCCATTGTTTCCTGGAATGGGAACATTATCGTGACCTGCAAGTAATCCTGCCAGTGTGAGTTTCTGGGGAGGGGGGTTATCCTGTGAAAGAAGAGGAGTGTCTTCCTCATCCTCTTGGTCGCTCCTATCTTCTGCTTTAGTTGATACAGACAATAGTTTCGTGAGGATGTCTTCATCTAAGCCGGTTTGCTCTTTTGGAAACGATTTTGCCTTGACCGCCGTATCGACATCAGCAACATTGAAGACCTTTCCGAAATCTTCGATCTGGGATAACAAGTCACCAAGCCCTTCTTCATTGATGAGGATGCCCTGTACAGGACGCAGGTCTTCGGATGGCTCGTGTGTCAGCAGCTCCTCGGCGCGACTCTGGATCATCCCGGTGAGGTGGAGCAGCTCGGGCTTGGTGGTGTAGACCAGAGTCTTCTGGCAGTAGCTGTGCACGTGCTGGAGGTGCTCCAGAAGGGAGGACAACTCCTCGTCAGGCTCCCCACCCCCGCACTTCTCCTCTATCAGTCGCAACAACTCGGACTCCCTCTCTGAGATGCTGGTGTACAGCGAGTCGAACACCTTGTCCACGTCATAGCGGAGACCTTCCTCGTTCTGTACCTGCGACTGACGACTCTCAACTGCAGCTATCTCCGAGTTGACCTTCCGCAACAAGGGTAGAAGACTCGTGCACACATGGCAGGGAAGATCTTGGTCATCAATATTGGGCTGCTCGTCCGACATAGTCACTGGTAAAGCAATTAAAAATCAAATTAAAAATTGTATCAGTTGAAATAAGCAAAATCATTTAAAAAAAAACGTGTTTGGATAGTAATATATATATATATATATTACAATCCAAACACGTTTATATATATATATCAGTGCAATCATGTGTAACCGTGCTGTATTCATCAATTATCCCTGTTTATCAAAGTAACAAAACGGTCTTTCTTTTGCATTGTATATATCATTGAACACAAAACATGTACATCATAGAAAATAATACATGGGAAATCGTTATCTGAGTCATCATCAGTTCAAAATGTATCGGATTCAAAAGTTTATTTGGATTTATTGTTTATGAATAAATAATACGATAATCTAGATACCTTGAACTTTGAAGTATTATGAATGTCCAAATCATTCTTATAACATAAGATTAAAGCGGACCAGAGAGCACTGATAAAGACTATAAACATTTGCCAATAAACTGAATATCACACTTCATGAACAAAAAGGTATTAAAGTAAGAATGCGATATGATGATGAATACGTATAGCAAGAACATATGAAAGCTACCTGGTTGTCAGTCCGCTAGCTGTTCCTCTCCTGCCGTCTCGGGACTCTGGGCAACAGGTGCACAGTGTGCGGCTCTCATCTAGAGTTGACGGTATTTTACTGCTATTGATAACCCATTCGAGACAGTGTCATAAGGCATGTGTCGATATGTACAGTGTGTTCACATTCCATGTTTGACATTGGTTAAATTGAAACTCAACATATGTGCTGTGTATTAGTGTTTAACGATCGTCAGATTATAAACTTATTTCACTTATTTAAACGTATTCATGATATCGAAATAAAATGGGGTTTTTTTTGGCGTTAATTTTAAGCTTGTATTTCGAAATTAATAAATACAATTCCTTCAAATGTTGAAATAGGTTTTTTCAAAGTTGGTCATATAAATGCATCATTTTATTAATAATGCCTGTTTACAGATATAGTAAAATTATATATTTTTATATTTGCAACACATAAAGGGGAAGTAACACGTTTTTTTAAAATTTTATATTTTAAACGTTCACTGATAATTGTACGTTATGCTTAATGTATAATTTTAATAGTGTCAAAAAACTTCAACATTTTCACGTAAAAATGCAAAATATAATGAATGAACTCGAAAGAACAGCATTTAGTAACTCACGTTAAGATACAGACTTGAAGACAACGTGATTCAAAAAATCATTTTATGTTTTTAAATATCACTAAAGTATACCTTGTAAAGGACGAACGATTGATACATTTTGTACTTTAAAGGTTACATTTTCCGTGACTTTGTTGAGATTACTTCTCATTTATATAATATAACTAAATTGCATCAGACAAATACATTTTCACTTTAAAATTTTAGCTTTTAAATCCAATCTTTGTATCATGTTAAAAAATAATCGCCAACAATCATTTTAGTTCTTTCATCATCATCAGCATCATTGAAACGTAGCGTTACTAGGCAACATGTCAACGACACGGGAAACAAATGTCAAACAAATGCATTTCTCTAAATATTTGTTGTTATAACACCAATCTTTTTTGTTCTTCTTTTTTTCTTTTAATTATTATTTTATTTCTTTTTGAGGTACATGTACATTTAGGTTCAAACTATAAAGAAAGTGACATTTTACATAGCATCATTTACATATAGGCGAATTTTGCATACATGCAAGTATGCACAGGTTATATCAAGTTTCCAATTACAATGGTAACAAAGGCATACAAAGAAGAAGTCATTAGTGTTTGAATAGTAAATGGCAGGATGACCAAAATTTCATATATTTTGAGTAGTTGCAATTCGAATAACAGTTGTATTTGTCAATGTCATATATGATCTTCAGATCATTTTGAATGTATGTGAAGTTTGGTTTCAAACCAAATTGTTTTGCTTTGAAAATGGTGTATTTTACATTAGTAATTATCATGTTCAATACCCTGTTTCTGTATTCGGGGTATCCAAGACAAATGTTTCGTTTGGAAAACTTTATGTTCGCTTCAGTGTACGTATTTATCCATTCCTTAATTTTGTTCCATAAGTTTTTAACAATTGGACAATCGAAAAATAGATGACTTATGGTCTCTTTCTCTTTATCACAAAAACTGCATTTATTTTCATCTTTTAATTTCATCTTTTGCAAAAGATCATTTGTCGGAAGAATTCGATGAAGTATTGAATATTGAATTTGTTTTGGAATTTAGATTAGACATGAAGGGTATTTCATTTATGCTATTCCATTAGTTTTCATTAATTGAACATTCAAGATCTAATTCCCACTTTTTCTGTACTTGCATCCTGTCATAGTGTTTTCTGTCTTTAGTAATATATCATAAAAGCTCCGACATCGCTTTTTCTTAGTAGCTATATTTTCAATAAAGTATGGGATAAGTGGCATTTCTAGGTTTTTTTTCTATTTTAATTTTGTATTTAAAAAAATATGTTTTAAGTGCCTGGATGATGCCAGCATATTCTAGGAAATTTGTCTTGCATTTGTATATTCCAGTTATTTCTAGGTAATTTAGAAATTTACCGTCACTTTTGATTACATCCTTTATCAGGTAAATACCGGATTTTGACATATTCTTATTATTTATAGACTTGTTGTTTATTCCAACATTGTCGTTATTCCTTATTGGTTGGGATAAAATATCAGATTGAGTTTTAACGGTATTCCCCATTTGTTTGTTAAAGCATCCCCATGTCTTTAAAACATCTTTCCAAAAATCGTTTGTTCTTGGGGTACAAAGTTTCTCAATGAGGGATGATTCAGTGTATTGATACAAATGTATATATGCATTGGTGATACGTTAATATAGAAAAGTTTCTTTAATTTCGAAATTAATAAATACAATTCCTTCAAATGTTGAAATAGGTTTTTTCAAAGTTGGTCATATAAATGCATCATTTTATTAATAATGCCTGTTTACAGATATAGTAAAATTATATATTTTTATATTTGCAACACATAAAGGGGAAGTAACACGTTTTTTTAAAATTTTATATTTTAAACGTTCACTGATAATTGTACGTTATGCTTAATGTATGATTTTAATAGTGTCAAAAAACTTCAACATTTTTCACGTAAAAATGCAAAATATAATGAATGAACTCGAAAGAACAGCATTTAGTAACTCACGTTAAGATACAGACTTGAAGACAACGTGATTCAAAAAATCATTTTATGTTTTTAAATATCACTAAAGTATACCTTGTAAAGGACGAACGATTGATACATTTTGTACTTTAAAGGTTACATTTTCCGTGACTTTGTTGAGATTACTTCTCATTTATATAATATAACTAAATTGCATCAGACAAATACATTTTCACTTTAAAATTTTAGCTTTTAAATCCAATCTTTGTATCATGTTAAAAAATAATCGCCAACAATCATTTTAGTTCTTTCATCATCATCAGCATCATTGAAACGTAGCGTTACTAGGCAACATGTCAACGACACGGGAAACAAATGTCAAACAAATGCATTTCTCTAAATATTTGTTGTTATAACACCAATCTTTTTTGTTCTTCTTTTTTTCTTTTAATTATTATTTTATTTCTTTTTGAGGTACATGTACATTTAGGTTCAAACTATAAAGAAAGTGACATTTTACATAGCATCATTTACATATAGGCGAATTTTGCATACATGCAAGTATGCACAGGTTATATCAAGTTTCCAATTACAATGGTAACAAAGGCATACAAAGAAGAAGTCATTAGTGTTTGAATAGTAAATGGCAGGATGACCAAAATTTCATATATTTTGAGTAGTTGCAATTCGAATAACAGTTGTATTTGTCAATGTCATATATGATCTTCAGATCATTTTGAATGTATGTGAAGTTTGGTTTCAAACCAAATTGTTTTGCTTTGAAAATGGTGTATTTTACATTAGTAATTATCATGTTCAATACCCTGTTTCTGTATTCGGGGTATCCAAGACAAATGTTTCGTTTGGAAAACTTTATGTTCGCTTCAGTGTACGTATTTATCCATTCCTTAATTTTGTTCCATAAGTTTTTAACAATTGGACAATCGAAAAATAGATGACTTATGGTCTCTTTCTCTTTATCACAAAAACTGCATTTATTTTCATCTTTTAATTTCATCTTTTGCAAAAGATCATTTGTCGGAAGAATTCGATGAAGTATTGAATATTGAATTTGTTTTGGAATTTAGATTAGACATGAAGGGTATTTCATTTATGCTATTCCATTAGTTTTCATTAATTGAACATTCAAGATCTAATTCCCACTTTTTCTGTACTTGCATCCTGTCATAGTGTTTTCTGTCTTTAGTAATATATCATAAAAGCTCCGACATCCCTTTTTCTTAGTAGCTATATTTTCAATAAAGTATGGGATAAGTGGCATTTCTAGGTTTTTTTTCTATTTTAATTTTGTATTTAAAAAAATATGTTTTAAGTGCCTGGATGATGCCAGCATATTCTAGGAAATTTGTCTTGCATTTGTATATTCCAGTTATTTCTAGGTAATTTAGAAATTTACCGTCACTTTTGATTACATCCTTTATCAGGTAAATACCGGATTTTGACATATTCTTATTATTTATAGACTTGTTGTTTATTCCAACATTGTCGTTATTCCTTATTGGTTGGGATAAAATATCAGATTGAGTTTTAACGGTATTCCCCATTTGTTTGTTAAAGCATCCCCATGTCTTTAAAACATCTTTCCAAAAATCGTTTGTTCTTGGGGTACAAAGTTTCTCAATGAGGGATGATTCAGTGTATTGATACAAATGTATATATGCATTGGTGATACGTTAATATAGAAAAGTTTCTTTAATTTTGAGTTACTTTCAGAATCGAAGAGCCTTTTCACCCAACTTATTTTTTGCGAAATGATTGCCGGTATTTCTTATATCCCACCCTCTTTGAAGCGTCTAGTCATTATTATCCGTTTAATTTTATCAGGTTAACCTTTCCAAATGAAATTAAATGCTAGCTTTTCGAGCTCTTTTAATATATTTTCACTTGGGTTTGGGAGTGTTGTAAAGATATGATTAAGTTTAGGTAGAATAAGACTTTTCAAAACTGTTGTTCTACCAAGTGGGGTAAGATCTCTTCCAAGCCACTGGTTCATCGTTGTCCTAATTTGTTTTAGTTTATCTTTATAGTTTCTCTCTACCATTTCTGCCAAGTTATGTGTGAAAGTTATGCCAAGGATAGTAAAATCTGTTCTAGACCAATCAAGTTTGTAATCTTTGCATATTGTCTTTTTTGAGTGCTTTAAGGAGCCTATCTATAACACCAATCTTAAAGAAAACATGTAAAGATACTTTGAACTCAACCACCAATATAAGGACGATATCCGATCGTTAGTATTTCAAGCATTTTGGGAGAAATTAGTTTGGGTTATGAACTGAACAAAATAAAGAAACTATAAATCATACAAATCAAAAACACTTCAAATGTCTGATACATTTATCCATAAACCTACCTACAAATAGAGAAGTCATAATCTGCGAAGAAAACATAAATCTTCTGAATATTATATTATGCTTTACGGTAATGCAAATAAGATAGATTCGTGTTTTGACAATTATTAAGATCTAGACTTATAGGAAATCAATTTGTTCTCGACTCAGAATGGGATAAAACATGCAGATCAACTTACTTGAAGGTATTCAGTTTATTTATACGTCAAATCGCCTGACACACTGCGTAATTTGGAATATCAAAAAAAGGATTGATGTTCTAAATTGCATGAAACATAAATTCTAAACGGCGAACAAGATAAATTTTTATACAAGTCACGCAAGTTATAAAGACATGTTTTCGGTATTAATGGAGCAAATATTTACATTTTGGAACATTTTGTTTTCAACTTCTTTTTAACATTTTCAATATTTAGTGTCAAATTAAAAGCATGTAGGGGTCGGAATATATTTACTCTCGAACTTTGATTTTAAAATTGTGGTCGCCAAGAAATAATTGTGAGGAGTTAAATGAGATATTTATAATCTATCACAATAAACAACATTGTAGTCTAGTTAACCCAAACACATTTAAACTAAGTTCTCATGAAATACTTGATATATTAACGCCCTTGTGTACACAATATAATGGTTGTTGAGTACAAAGTATCGTTCCATGTCTGCATGTACCTGGGTAGCGATGACAATTCAAAGAAAAACTCCTAAGCCGCCCAATGTTTTTCGCATATGGGCGCGTCCATTGGATATAGCCTTTACCTGAGTTTATGGAGCGTAGCGTAATACATGTACACTCAGGGAACCAGAATGTGTTATACGTGCGATGCAAAAATCAATTGTATTGGAATAAGCAACGCCTGCCTCGAATGTTCCCGAAGTGATACGAATGCGAGTGCCGAATTGTCACGGAAATTAATTAGATCGTTCGTTATATGAGGCTTATATTTCTTCCGCGTTAACCGGGCGAGGCATAGTCGAGTGGTTACTTCGTTTAAAACACAAGCTCTATTTGAGAATTGCAACATCAGCGAGACGAAGAGGAGTGCAGGTTCGCAGCCCTGCAAGAAACAACCACTGACGCCACCCTCTGCCTATTTTTTTAAGGATAAGATAGGGTCTAAAGTTAAATGCGGAAGTGAACGTTGATAAACCATGTGATCAGTGTGTAAATCGGCAAACGCAAGTTCGAATCCCGAATTGAACTCTATTATTTTTTGTATTTTATTTTAGATATAGCATGCTATTTGTCAGGAAAAAGGAAACATATATAATAGTCAAAAGTCATGATCATCCTAATGATAAATTATAATGTCTATAAACAATTTACATCATAGATAATATTAGATACAGTGACTGTAGGACGACTCTTTTAAAACATATTGATACAATTTCCTGAATTTTAACATTAACACTAATTAGAAACCTCACATTTCACATGTTGTCCACTGCCCTGAGAACACACGAAGTATTCCGAATGCAATCGCGGAGTTGTCAAGGAGATAAGATGGATTGCACCACGTATACCTAGGTGTAAGCTATATGCTTATAGTCGATGTAGCAGTGTGAGGCGAGGCGTGGCGTGGTATAGTGGATACTTCGTGTATATTCTCTCACATTTATGAAGGCTTGGTCAAGAAGAAGAGGAGCGCAGGTTCACACTCCTGTGGCGATTCCTCCACTTACGCTATCCTCGACCTCCTTTTTAGCGGGCAGCAGCAGCTAATGCTATGAGGCTGTTTGTAATGTTATATCATAAACTGTCCCCACCCAAGTTCGAATCCCGAAAATGACCACTTTTCAACAATTTCTTTTTTTATCACTATATTTCTTTTTAAAGGCACCACAAATATACAATACAACTGTAATATTCATTTTCTTCATTATAAACAAAATTATAAAATCGATCAGACATGGTATACAAAATTTACAGTTGTGGATACAAATGATGTGAAAAGACTGTGGCATGCATGACCAGGAGATAAATTTCTCGTATCTACAATCAGTGTAGAGACGCTCCTTACTGACGTTGTAGGTATCTTACAAGATTGATTTAAGGCCGTTTATATGTGGTTTTCTGTTCTGACATTTACAAATATAAATATGACGATTAGTTACAGTAAGTATCAAATTTAATACATCATTTCTCTTTTCTTTGTATCCAAATATAATATAAGTAATAGTCCACATATCAATTCAATCCATCTAAATAAGTGATGCCACAACCTTTTTACATGTAAACAGTCATATAAAAGATGTTTGATAGTTTCATTTGCATTATTACAAAATGTAAACAGAGTGGAAACTTGTAATTTGTACATGGAATCACATCTATTTGTTGTAAGTATTCTATGAATTATTGAATATTATTAAAACCATCTTAATCTAACAGTGCTGCGGAATGGACTAAAATTATATATTTTCCAAACTTCTTTACTTATATACCCTTCAAAAAAGAAATTTTTAGACTTCTGTAAAAATGAATATATCACTAAAACTGTCATATTTCTTCTCTGAACGTAATCCTTACATGATTATTTACCACTTGTGTGCAAAAAAGTCGACAAAACTTTAGGGAGCAGTTTCCCTGACGTGGATATTCGACCAAGAGAGCTAGTTATCGGCCCTGTTTTGAGAAACTTCAAAATGTTCAATTGCCGTCAAAGGTGTTTTAAAACCCGGAGGAGTAATTTTTAAACTTTAGTAAAGTCTGGTTTGGTGATCAACCTCACTATCATCCAAAATTGTGAAATGAAAAACAGCGTTTTTCAGTATTGTTTACTTTCTGAAAATTAAAATTTGGCCTATACTTTTATTTGAAAGGTCAACAGAGTTTGGTTGAGAGGGTGTTATAATGTATGTTTCTATAATAAGCACGCAAGATCTGCTTAATTCGTTGTTTTAAGAGATTTTGACTGCTAGTCTTAACATCAACAACATTCACGAACGTCAAATGCAATAGGTTTTTGGACTGATAGGGGGAGTTTTCAAGCATGAGAGCTTTTAAAAACATACAGAACTCCGCTTGGTCTACGTCTATGTCAAGATCAAGGTCAAAATCCTGCACTTACTCCCTCAAACACAAGATCAAAACTCCTTTAGAACATACCGTTATTCCTCTAATAAGCGCCCGGGCACTTATTTTTTCAGCACCCCTTTACCCCCCGGCGCTTATTAGAGGCCAGGCGCTTATTGGAGACCCGGCGCTTATTTCTTTCAAAGAGAACTGAACTTTGTTTTAAGTCGTCTGTTACCATGAATACCTGTAAAATGTTTACTGAGGGAGCATTTATCTAATGATTAGGACCCGGCGGTTATTAGAGACCCGGCGATTATAAGAGGCCCGGCGCTTATTTTCTTAACTACCTATGACCCCCCGGCGCTTATTAGAGGCCCGGCCCTTATTGGAGACCCGGCGCTTATTAGAGGAAATACGGTAAATGTTATGAACTTTATAAACGTGCACGTCAACGTCATATTACGTTTTGGACACTTCATTGCAACATTGATCAATCACAATACGGGAAGGGTGAAGCAGAACTTTGTAAAGGAGACATTTTTACCTTTTGCATTCATTGACAGAAATTTGTCAATCAAGAATTGCTCTATTTTATAACAAAACAATAAACTGACTTTAGCGCCAAATTTTGGATAAATAACACACAAGAACACACCAAAAACTGATCTCAACGTGTTTGCCAACACTTTGTCTACAGCATTGTTAAATTTCACTTTCTTACCATTGAAATTATGTGATATTTTTGCTCTCAACTAAATGATAACATATTCTAAGAAAATGATTCATGCGTTTCTTTTTTTGAAGAGTATACTTGAGCCAATGCCAGTTTCCCATTTCTCTTCGCTTTTAACTTGATCTTCTAATTCGTCCTGTTCGTTTAGTTCTATATAAAATTCCTTACATCCTTTGGTTTAATAAACTTTTCAAATTATCAGGCATAAAAGACATATTTAATTGTTTGGAAAGTTATAATGAATCATTTTAATGTATTCGTTTATGCAATGAATCAAACCCATGTATTTCAAGAAGTTTCTCTTTACTTTATACATTCCACAAAATTCTGAGAATGCAACAAATGAACCATCATACATATTTGATGTCACATAGCGTTTGATCATTACTGGTTGTTTATTAATCAATATATTCTGTTGTGACATCATGAACCGTTCTTTTGCTTTGTAAGATCGCCCAGGCGCTAAACACGCCTTTACAGAAACTATTTTGAATGTGTAGTATGATATAGCTTTTCAGATAGATTGAACCTATTTCTAAACGCTTTTAGGTAGATGTTTCAGCTGATAGTGTTTTAGTGTACAGTCGTCGGATCCATGATATTTTCTGAGCTTGTATTGTTTGTAGTAACAGGGGGACATTCAAACCGCCTTTTATAGTCTTGAACAATCAATCTACTTTATCTGGTTAACTTTGTTGTATCAAAATCTTTCTTTGGATCAGGGATCGATGTAGAGAGTTGGTTTATTGTTGGTAAAATAAGACTTTTCAGAACTGTGATTCTACCCATTGGGGGGACCATACTGTCATTTGATTGTCTATTTTCTATCTTTGTAGCTTCTTTTCACTAATTTATCTTTCTTCTTTTAATTTTTTTTTCTTTGTTGAAGAATATTTTATTGTTGAGTCCCTAATGTTACATAACAAAGTCTAGAAAAATAACTTTTTATCTATTTTAAGCCGTTTTCCTCCTTCAGTGTTATGAGTATGGTATTGATCTACTGTTTCCGCAATAACGTGTTTAACTTCGTTACGTATATGTAGTTCGTATCCCTTAGTAAACTGTTGTTAAATTAAACTGTTTATCTATTTTGAGCTGTTTTCCTCCTTCAGTGTTACTAGTATGGTATTGATCTACTGTTTCCGCAATAACGTGTTTAACTTTCGTTACGTATACGTAGTTCGTATCCCTTAGTAAACTGTTGTTAAATTTCCAGAAACCCCTTCCTCTTTCAAGTTTAGTAAATTCTATATCAATAGATATCATTAAATGATCAGTTCTGTAGCGTGCAGTTATGTTAGTAGAAGTGACAGACTTTTCAAGGAAAAAATCTAAACGTGCTTGTTTCAAGGGATTTGATCTTCTCGTTATAGTATATCGTTTTAGATCAATATGTGATTCCCTCCAAGGATCATATAGATTAGGTTCATCCATCATATCGTGTACTACTTGTTTTGAATTTGGATTGTTTATATGTTTAAAATTATGAGATGTAAATGTGTCTTTTTGTTGAGCATGGGCTAAGTTAAAGTCACCGCAAATTATACTTGTTTCAGTTAAAAAACCTATTATCATCTACTTGATATTTTCATAGAATTCAGGAGTATCTGTATTGGGACCATAAATGCTTGACAAACTTAATATTTCGTCATCTATTTTGATCTTTAGTACTAAGTAATTTTCCTTTTCATTGTCATTAATTTCTTTAAGTATATCAAATTCAAATGTATGCTCTTGACTGGCTTGTGAAGGAACTAAATCTTGTTTCTGATGAACCCCATTCTAATTTGATTTTCTGTTCTAGGTCTTTAGTAAAATGAGTATCTTGAATACACCACGTTTCTTTCTCATATTTTCGAATACATCTATTCTTTTCTTATAGTCGTTTAATCCCTGGCAATTAAATGAACATATTTTAAGTTTTCCTGTCGTTTTATTATTGATTAAATGCCTGAAATATGATCTTTATTGGTCGTTGTCGTGGTGCTCCCTTTCATATGGCATGTAGGTGACAATACATGAAGTAAAAGAGAAAAAGTGGAATACAGCAATTTCTTGTTTTCCGTAGTATTATTATTCTTTTACAAATCAATTTGCTAAGATATCAGAATTATTAACTTTGGGTTTAGTTACATCATATCTTTGTTTGCATTGTCCATTAATACTCTTAAACAACCGCTAACCTCGACTTTATCACTTCTCGATTTTCTAGATAGCTCTTCAGTCTTGTTTATAATGGAGAGAATCGATAATAAATACTCTCACTTTAATCATTAAAGTGGTAGGTTTAAGAGGACCTACGAAGTCATCTCCTTTAGGGTTAGCCGTTGTGGTATGGTGCAACCGTTGGGTACAACGTGCAGTAGCACATAGGTTTGAAGTTCCAGACGGTCTATAGTCTAAAACATGTGCATATTGGTATTTGACGTTTGAGTTAATTAATTTACTAATTATCTTTCATCTGAAGGGGTTAAAGACTGTTTTAAAAGGTGTTAACATATCTGTGAGGTATATAAGTAACATCGCCGTCGCCTTGAACTCGAATTTTCTCTACACTGTAGATGTACATGCTGTCTACACGAAGTTCTTACCAACATTTAGCTTCCAGGCTCATTCCATAATTCATTTGGATTTGAACATTTACATTTAACAGTTGTCACATTAACGAATTTAGATTAGAGGAACCACAACCCGGGAGAGTGGTTTCGAAGTGTTCTGTATGAATGTATATGTAAAGATTTGGACAGGTTTTGCAGTATTATCTTAGAAATAATGACATAATATCAATTTAATGTGACACGATTTCTCTGTCACCCATTCTATTACGTTGAAATGTTGCCAGGCAAAAGTGATGAGTGCACATTCAAACATTATGACACGTCATGTTTCACTTTATGAATAAAGCATTATTATTGCTACCTCTTAATGGAAGCCTATTAAGCTAGAAATATTCCAATTGTATATGTGACAGAGCATAAGTACGATAACCTACCTTGACATGTGTTTGTGTATTTGTGTGAGTTAATGACTCTTATCTAGTACTAGTGAACGAGCGAGTGTGATTGCGTGAGTGAATCAGTATGTGAGCGTGTTTTCGTGCGTTGTGGTTAATTGATATTGTTGCGTGTATACGCTTCTACTTTTTGTATGAATTCTGTATGCTATGATTGTGTTGATCATGTGCAATTAATTCAATTTTAATGTGATTTAATTTTTTGGGGTGTATTGATCTGATATTTAACGAATACAGTGTCTCATAGGCCATATGGCCGTGTACTTTTTACAATCTGTATATGTTTTTATGTATTGTATCTTATTACGTACTTGACACTTAAATAAACATGTTCTCTCTCTCTTTCTCTCATGTATTTACATGTGACAGTACCAGCTCACGACTTAATCTCTCTACACTGTGGACTCGCTGACATAACACCTTTCGTATAGCGAACACCGGAAAAAGCGAACTAAATTCTTTGGTCCCTTGGAGTTCGTTATATCCGAGTTCTACTGTACCATACTGACCCTTATTATTACCTTACATACTGTTATTGTGCTTTCGAAATAAATGTGATTCATGGTTTTATCTGTGTGAATACATCTGAAGAAAACTAACATTTATATAAATGAATAAACTATATTGAAACACATCCGTCCCCGTTTTTTAAGGTGTTGTTTTGGTGGTTAGAGATGGAGTAATTAGGCCTATGTATCTTAAGACATCCTCATTAATTTTTTTAAACAGTATTTAATTTCCATAAAACATGTAATAAACAACATTCAGAATATATATACACACAGGAAAAGGGATCATCGTTAAGTTTTTTGATTGTGTCATTTGGATGATTGAAGATGAAGAAGATAACATCTTAATAACATTTAGGACATGTAATTTGAATGGTTAAGATAAGGAAAGTAATTTTAATCTTCATCAATCTTCCCTTTGTTTAGTTAAGCCTAATCAAATATCTTACGATTTATTCTTAATAAATCGGATTCTTGTTGGAATTTGCCTCTTTGGAATATATACAATTTTCAAATGTAATCAGTAGGTATCAAAGTATTTTGGGTGTTCTATTACTGACTCCAATTGCAAGTTCAATACAGCATCTTTACAAAGAGCTAAAATCGTCTGAAATTATTTCAGTTCGTCTGTCATTCAGATCCTAGAGCACAAATATTCAATTGACAACCAACACAGTCTAGAAAAGTATAGCAAGTCTAGATTACTCAGCTCTCGTCTGGGCTCCTTTTTGTTACAATACAATATTCTTAATAAATCGGATTCCTTACAGCCTAAAAGTGTATTTATATAGGAAGACATTTATGATATATTGCCTCTAAACATTTTCTGAGTTAGTTGATTACCAATATTTTGGAGTGTTTACTTTGAGTTGCATGATGTGTTTGACACCGCACTACAGAGTCATGTATACAACATACCATTTATCATCCTATACTTACAAACAACGAGAATACAACGTCTGAAGAAACGATGAGTTATATAATCAACCAGGCAAACCAGAAATGATTTAAAATCATGATCTGATCCATTTGTGTTCACTTATTACGTTTCGCTTTTCCACTGAAAGTATGAGATCTATGTCAACATAACCATTCCGTGTGTTTACAAAAATAAATGTAGGCATAGAAAGAAGAAAAGGCTACCTTTTGTATTTCAGTGCTGCTTAACAGAACCTGATAAGTATACCTAGCTATTTAAATATACGGTCATAATGCTTGCATTCAGGACGAACGTAGAATAATATTAGCAAAGTCATCCTTATGCACGTGAACTTGCAGACTGGACTTGTACCATTACAAAACTTCTCTAAACATATCTGGTGGTGGTAAAGTCTTCAAAAAATCAATTTAGAAGACCAATATAATAGAAAAGGAAACGTTGCAAACGATGCCATTCCTATGTCTTATACTCCAGCCTAGTCACACATCCTGAAGGTGAAGCTACTCTATCTTGTACAGATACACAGCTCCGCCGGGACGTAGTCCGTTGATCTCGCAGTCTATCTGCTCCGTGTAGAACGCTTTGTCCGTGTCCACGATGACGTCAGACGCTATAAAGATGGCGCTGCTATTCTGGTAGAAGGAGCCGATGACGATGTCGCTGACGTAGCCAGGCCCCTGGTAGTTGGTGATGATCTTGTATTGAGAGGACCGAACCATGCTGCCGTCAGGCAAGATCTCGAAATCTGTACAACAGGCAGTTAACCGTGCAGGAATAGAAGTATGAAATGAGTTCAGCAATACTATAGTAGGCCTACAAACTTAGGATATTTAAATATCTCGAAAAAATATCAACGTAGTTGTAAAGGAATGAAAGTATTCAGGCGTAACTGTGATTACAAAGAATGAAATCATGGGAAATGATCGATTTGTCCACAAGACAGTCATATCTGTCGAGACAATCGAGAGAAAGTCCTACGAGAGGAGTACTCACCGTCCATCTTGCCCCCTCCGATAGCGTCGACCGCCAGGTCACACAGCGCGTAGTTGACGCTGAACCTCACCTGGGAGCCCGTCTCCAGCGCCTTCACGATCGAGGGAAAGTCAGACAGCTGGGTGATGGAGGCCCCGCTAGAGTAGAAGAGCGCTGACCCGCTGGAAGAGGTTGAAACTGCCTGTTAAACATATACAGCAATGTAGGTTTACTTTATCTAAGTATGACACTTACATTTTTTTTTCAAAATTATAATGAATAACATAATTTTCCTCTATTTCCGGTCATCTGTAGAGGCCGAAAGAAAAGGGTTGACTCACTTCTGTTTATGGAAACTTTGGACACAGTCCTACAACTGAATATTCGTGTGACGACAATAATTGGTCAGCAAGTGAGCGACGGGCACCTACCTGGCCTGGGCAGTACTGAGCTTGCAGGTGATGTTCTGGATGTCCAGCACGAGCTGGTAGTCAGGGGTCAGTGTGGTCCGTCTTAGCTGCACGTGCCCGTCTTTGTACACCAGTCCTTCCCTCAGGTCCACTACCAGCTTGCCTGGGTAGGACCAGATACATGTACAATGGTCACTCTGCCTTACTTTTGGGACTTCATTATATCTGCCGAATGCGCCGGAATCTTGTTGTAATCACCAAAGACGTATATCCTTAAACTAAGACTGCCTCTTTGGATAGTAAGAAACAATTTTCAAGTGAAATCAGTAGTTATCAAATCACTTCTGGGTGTTCTATTATTGTCTTCAAGTTCAAATTTAATTAAACTTCTTTAAAAATGATCTCGTCTGAAATTATGTCAGTTTGAGTGACTGAATTTTCACAATCCAATAGTGCCGAATTCACTTTTAAGAAATCAAATAATCGTGTTAGATGAAATGATGTTGTCAAAACTTTTTAAAACTTGGCAAAAAGAAGGTGGGAGTTTCATCCAAGATATGAGTATTTTTGTTACCAGGAAGTGCAATACAGTGCTGATCAGAAACCATGGCCATATACCTGTAGAATTCCTACTGAGGAGAAAGGTGGAGAAGCCGAAATGCTCTGGACCAAACTGCGGGTCCCTGAAGTACTCGAAGGCGTCGATGAATCCCCCGACATGTGCCTGAGCCCCGGGCACCTCGCCGGTTTCATACTGACATTGGGACGTCTTCATGTAGTACCGGACAGGCTGACCAGCGCCCAGGGCACTGACCAGGGCCTGGAAACCCGTCAGCTCGGTTGGGCCCGCTCTGGGGTGTGCCGCTCTGGGGTGTGCCGCTCTGGGGTGTGCTGCTCTGGGGGGTGCTGCTCTGGGGTGTGCAGCTCTGGGTGGAGCTCCTCTGTTGGGTGCTGCAGGGGCTGGGTGAACTAAAGGTTTGAGCCCTGTTTTTTGTACTGGGCCTGTCCTATACATATAAAAAATGATAAAGTTAACATTGCTAATGGCAATAATGAAGGGACGATTTTGCCAATCGACTTTCACAAATGTAAATCTCGACCTATTTATGTGACATCAAGGTCGCATTGGCTTAAATTGCTCCTGTCCTTATAAATCTTCTTCGTTATATATCAAGAGATTGTACCTAAGCAAGTGTTTCTTATGGTATTTACGAAACAGGTGTGTAATTTGGTATTAACCGTGCTAAGACGACGACAATAAACTGAATTTCGTAAAAAGAATTCTTGTATGTATACGGCATCTATCAATAAAAATCAAACCGGATTTTCACAGAGTGAAATAATAATTCAGGGAAATGTTTGTTCAATTTGACATCCTTAAGTAGGATCATGATGTAAGTAATGAATATTTCATGGGATGTAGTAGATTCGTTAAGATAATCACCGAGCCCCGAATCGAGGACACCGATGGCATTCTCCATCTCGTTAATCCATGTGTGACTTCACGAAACTAAAAACGTGGGCTTACTGTTGAAGTGGGGGAATTTAGAATTTGCAAATTATGGATCATACACCCTTAAAATATTTAATATAGGCATTTTCCTAGAATCGTCGAATAACCTACATGTGTGAGTACAGAGTGTTCTGTCTCGTCATGTTGTAGGGCCCGGGGTAGACCTTGAGGACTGTGCCGTTCTTGACGAAGATCCACGTCTCGTCCGCGGTCAGGTAGGAGGGTGAGAGGGTCGTCTTGTCGATAATCAGCACCTGCACACAGACACACACAACTGGTAACATAAAGGGTAAAGGCAAGGATAATGTAAACTTTAACAAGTCAGAAATTCATGCTAAAAGTGAAATAAAATGTGTTGTTTTATGACTTTCATATTCATCAACGTATCTTACTACAATGTTCCATTTAGGTATCTTTTTTATTCACAATGTTTTGTTAACTATATAAAGAATGAATGAATGAATGAAAGGTATCCTGCAAACGGTTTAACGACATGAAGATAAAAATCGAATTTAAAAAATGCGTCAATAGGTACACAGTGATTGGAAAGGTAGATAACACCTGTTGACCTTCCCTTGCTATAGCTAGCTCGGTGCATATTTTGCCTAGTTTGAATTGATATCAAAGGATTTTTGTTTTCAAACAAATGCATTTTTATTCAATCTTATCAAAAGTATTTGCTTCACTACGCCGCTAGAACCTGCGTAACGTAGTGAAGATTATAATTTTATATCAATGAGAATTTTTATATCAATACGCTTAAATGAGTCAAGATCTGTATCCATAATCAAAGAGTCAACCTTTGTTTGTGAATTATCAAGTAAGTATTGGGTTAGTTTTGAATGAGAAGCCAATGTGTAAATAGAGTAGTGCCTATTAGGAAAGGTCAATATTTCAAAATGTGTTTCTGCAATATAAAAGAATGAAGACATGCTTTGTTAAATATACTTTACTTATGACCAAAGATTGAAAAGATAAAACTTCATTTTTCAATCAAGTTGAGTTATTTTGAGTATGTATGTTTAATTAATATTTTGGTCAATATGAAATATATATATATATATATCTATATATTTGCTTTTCTAACCTTTCTATTCATCTATGCATTAACAAGATATACATAAAATCATTTTATGCATACACACGAGCCTTCAGTACTGTCTTCTTAGCCAGTCCGGTTGATAATGGTTTGATTGAGGTAATGAAAAGCATTACTAATGAAGTTATATGTTCATAATTGTTTGACTGAGGAAATGAATAGCATTACTAATGAAGTGAAATGTTCATAATGGTTTGACTGAGGTAATGAATAGCATTACTAATTAAGTTAAATGTTGATAATGGTTTGACTGAGGAAATGAATGGCATTACTAATGAAGTTAAATGTTCATAATGGTTTGACTGAGGTAATGAATAGCATTACTAATTAACTTAAATGTTGATAATGGTTTGACTGAGGAAATGAATGGCATTAGTCCCATGTCAGACTTATTCACTGCAGAGCAATTAATTAATTAACTTGATATCAATCAGCAACTAATAGTAGACTTCTACAGGCCCTTCTGGAGATAGAGATGTTTTTTTCCTACCGAGAATCTAACCATCATCTTGGTCCTCCCGATAAATGGACAATTGCAAGTTTTTTTGATAGTTATAGTCTGTTGAAAATGGATTTCTATCTGGAAGATTGCATCACACTATTCAGTGCATTGTATATGGATTACACATGTTTGTAGACTGTTATCTGTTGACGTCACACGTACAGGTACCTACAGCTGCTAACCTTAAATTTGGTCACTTACCTGCCTATTCTGGTGCCTTAGACACTTTGATTAATTGTACCGTAACATAATCGTATATATCACTTCACAGTTAACCTTAACATCTATGGTAAGTCATCGAAGTAACATGGGTAAACTTTTCGAAAACTCTATTTCATAATTTTCAAATCCTTCATAAGTGACCAGGATCTTTGTACATATGTGTTCCTTTGCATTAATGCAATGTTACTTTGCTGTGTTCTTCTTTTAGAGTAGATATGGGAAATTTGAATCCAATTTATAGAAAATTTCAAAAATGACACCTACCGTCTATTTCTAACTTTTGCATCAGGGACCAGACAAGCCCAAAATAATTATAAGTTAAAGAGAGAACAGAATATTTTATATGGGTTACATTAGTCCATCTCAAGGAGAGAAAGGTCTCTATAAAATTTTATGACCTTGACCTTCATTACAAGGTCGTACCGATACCATGACAATATGTCAGCTCGATTTCTATATTTTGCACCATGAATGATATTGGAAAGATGCAGGACCCGTTTGATTAAGATGATTTCAAACTCCATTCAAGGTCACAAGATCTAAGGAATTTTAACTTTAAGGCTTGTCAGCGCAATAGCTCAAGAACCAATCTTGGGTTTGCTTCTTACTTTCAGTAGGTTTCTATGTAGGTCCCGGTGATATCGATGAATTATATCGGCACTTTTCAAAATCCAAGCGAAGCTTTATGTTTTTCCCTTTTTTAATGTCAAGCTTGTCAGTGAAATATCTAAAGAAGTATTTGCTTAAAAATCTATTCACATTGTCTTGGGAAGAAGCAGAAGATTATTACATTTAAATTATGCAATTGTTCAGGTTCTCCTCTTCTTTATATACAATTAATAAATTGCGGAAGGCGGGGAGGAGGTCATATGTTACTTCCTAAAAAAATTATTATAAGATTTCATGTTTTATCGGAACATATTGAACACAATGAACACACATTTTATAAATTAATACGACGATTCCATTGAACTTTAAACACACCACAACACCACAGAGACCCTAAGGTTGGGTATAGTTAAGGAGACAGAACGCACCTGACTGCCTGCTATAGGCACGATGCACGTGTTGAACATGTTAGTCCTGAAGAGGTCACTGGAGACCCGCTCCCAGTACACGTCACAGCCCTGGGCGTACACGATGTCCTGCGCCCTCAGCTGCTTGAAGAGGGGCGAGTCTCGGGGCGCATGGGCGAACTTGGCCTGGTCCACCAGCGAGTACAGCTTCAGGTTGATCCTCTTCATACTGTCAATGGCGAAGCTGTAAATACGCTGGCGGATGAGGTTGTCTTTGCTGCCATTGAGGTACTGCTCCAGATAGAAGCTTGTGCGGCCTGGGAGAACTGGAACCTGTTCGGCCACCGCTGATGTAGCGAGGTGCAGGTGTCTGTAGGCGGGGGGCAGGGCGTGCTGGGCGTCAGCCTTGTACTGGGCGATGTTGTCGTACAACCCTTCGAAGATGGACATCAAATACTTGAAATCATCCTGTACATCTGCTTCCACTGTGTACAGCATAAAGCACGACACCAAGAGGAATAAAAGACGCGTCATGCTGGTGTTGTAACTAGGTGCGAGTGAGGTAAGCCGTCCAGACAGATATGCAGATTAGATATACTACTGACCTGAATGTACAGACTTTGAGGCGTATGCATGTATCCTTGATTTCATGTGATTCGGCTTATATGATATTTGATATCGCCATATTAGTGTTCAGTCATCTGATATTGTTTACTTTTCTAACTTTTCTTCATGTTAAAGTGCATTATATTTTTTGTTTATCAAATTTCGATATTATATATATTAATATATATTTGTACATTAAGTGAGTTAATTCTCAAACACTAAATGCTATCTAAAACTACAAAATGTATTAATCTGAAATGATTTAAAAAAGTCATGCTTATGGTAATAGGCACTGTGCCAGGTGTAACTAGGAGATTATGTTTTATAACAATATCCTGAGAACCACGATGAATCCCTTCCTCCGCTGATTTGTCATTTAATGAAACTAGCACCTATTGACATATACTTTACACTCCATTGCCCCTATAAATGGAGAAAATGTACATATTTTTATGATCGTCGATCGGAACTAATTTTTATGATATTCTTGCTGATCAAATTACAGTAAAATATCTATTGGCGATTGTTACAACATGTATTGGTATATTTACATTTACATTTATTGGTATATGCTCAAAGAACCTTTGGTGTTTAGTTTGCAACAGCTGTTTAAAGGCGGAAGTGATGACATAATTCACCTCGTGATAATGTCTATTTCTGTTCCATCTGTCAAGTCAACGTTTCATCTGTCGATTACTGTCAATCTTTCTTTTTTCCATCTGCCATTTTATATTCCATCTGCTATTTCTGTGGTAATTACTTGCAGACAAATGGTAAATGTTTGTTTAACGAGGAAATACGGTATGACAGCGGACTTGCCACGTTGCCACGTGAACAGTATACAATGGAGCTGATTATATGACTATTGTGAGTTCACTGCACTACAGTCACATCGAGACAGTTCAACATACCCTTGGACTGTTAATAACTAGCATATGTTGCAATGGAATTACCTATTATAAGCTTATGATGCAGATACATAGTGTTTCGAAAAACCTTGAAAAGAAAATTCAATTATTATTCAAGAGTGCTTGGAATGTTTAAACAAATTCATTGATTATTTTAGAGGCAGATTACTGGATTAAGTAACATTTGTTCTAACCAAAAGGGTACCTATTATCAACATCTAAAGACATTAGGGACCGGTCATTTATTACAGGGGGGGGGGGGTGGGCCGGGGGTTTTTCACCTGAGCTTGTACATAAAAATATGACACTCCCCAACTCAATGTAATTTTTTTGGGCGACCCTCCCCATTTATGTGTATTTTTTTTCATGACCCTCCCCTAATTCATATCCTCAAAATGTCATAAATTTTGACTTCAGACATTTATATTAGGGACTACTTTAACCAATTTTCACTAGCACTTTAAATTATAATTAATTGAATGTTATATTATACACATTTACGCTATGATTATCAGTATATAAATGTATAATTTGGGAAATATGCCTGGGACAAAATGACTTCCTCATAGACTCGACTCACTGTCAAAATAATGGACATTGGTTTTTAGTGAAGACAAAATAATACATTTTCATTGATAGATTTGATAGAAGGTTGACATGAATATTTCCTTATTTATATGCTAGAATGCATTGTCTCTAAGATAAGAATAGGGAATTGATTAGTCAGGGGTACATAAGATAACTTTAAAATCTAAACGAGAATACCAGACCTAAATATCACAATGGAAAATCTATCAATATCAAACTATCAATATAAGACTTAATAATATATATAAAACTTTTTTTCATGCCAAAAGGTTGTATGATATGATAAATTCATAAGATATAAGCTTTTGTACCCAAAGGGCTGATAAATGTATGTGATATTTGATAAACATGTCAAAGATTTTCCTTTCGAAAACCCCAAAACTGAGCAAAATGAAATTTCACCATACACAAAACATAACCATGCACCTTCAACAACTCCTGTAATTTTTGCTACAAAATAGGTTCAATATGTCATAAGATTACAAAGGTTTACAGCAAAAACATACAAGGGATATATGGATCAAAGTGATTACAAATGTCAGGTTTTATTACATTTGAATATGATAAGTTTAATGAGTTTGAGTAAGACAATTCACTTCATAACAAAATCTTGAGAATTGAAGCAAGAAGTTGACTCTGTATGAAGATAACAAGGCACATTTATAACTCATAAAGATAATGTTGATAGCTTTCATCATATATGAAAAAGAAGCATCTGAACTATGAGATTAACAGGTAAATAGGATACTAACGCATATACGGACAATACGATTGCTGCATAAAAACAGAAAATGTTCCTTTTATCGGTAGTTCAAGAATCAACATTGGAATTCATTTTAAATTTATTTTTTTTCTGCTTCATAATAAGTTTGAAATAGTTGCTAGGATATATATCAACTGACCAATATTGAAGATTTATGAATATTGATCAAGTTATAGGTTTCATAAATTTGTATAATATCATAAAAAGTGTCACTCTCAGAAAAAGACTAACATAATCATTGTGATTAATTATATAACTGGTTCTTTTACAACAATATTCTTATTCAGGGTTGACAATGCATCTAGATATATTTTCAAGATACAACAATCAGAAACAAAAGCCTTAAATATATAAATTGTCTGTCCTCATAAAGCTCAGTTCAGATCAGCTGTTCTATGAACATGGGTTAGATGTCGTGTGGCTTATATAAACCGTTTTAAGGGAAGTCTTATTTTGGAATTCTAATCATGAACTACTCAAAATGAAAAATATTTTGAACTTTACCTCCCAAAAAGCTTTGTAATGACATTTTACCGCATCTTTAGTGTTTTCAAAGAAAGATGGTATTATTCTTGTCTATTTTAAAATGACCCTCCCCAAACTCTTGTAATTTTTTTCATGACCCTCCCCTAAAGGCTGTCTATTTTTTTATGACCCTCCCCTGAAAACCCCCGGCCCACCCCCCCCTGTAATAAATGACCGGTCCCTTATACAATTATTGACTTAAGTTGAGGTGAATCCAATGGTTTATTGACCTCGGAACAGTTATGTTCACCGAGGCGACAGCCGAGTCGAACATAAGTTTCCGAGGTCAATAAACCATTTGATTCACCGATAACTTAAGTCAACAACTGTTTTATTATATGATTTATGAAAGTGTCAGTTATTTTGAAAACAATTCAATTATTTTAATTTTTGTGGAAGAAATTCTTTACGGCGCTTCCCGTAGTGACGATCTATTTTTAGCTCCAGGTCATTGGATTGTTATGTTGACCTCGCGTGACGTTTCCCGCGGTCAACATAAGGTTTGATCATTGTCGGTGACCACCTTCCTCGACCAATCAGAAGACAGATCATTTGTCCACCATATAATAATCCAAAGTGTTAACGCATTGACGCCTCTAACCAAACTATGTTTCATTACCAATATTGAAATTTCGGCGAAACCGTATTATAGCTGGTTCGCGAGACGGGAAGGGGAATAACTCTAATCTTGTTTCCCTCACACAGAGCTATGGCCTTTGTTGTCGTATCTGGGACCACACTCCTTATAGAGTTTGAGATTGTGGTCCCACATTTACCAGAAAAAAATATTACACAAAATAACACATGGCGGTGATTGATAACAAAATTTAGAGTTGATAAATGTTGGTATATTTGCTATAATTTAAAAACGAGATAATAATTCAAATTAATAGATGGAAACTTGTCCGGAATAGTATGGAAAATTAGGAAACTGAGTAATATTTGAAAATGATGTAAAATTATTAAAATAACTTCATGAGGGATAATTAGTATATTTTAATTTCGTTCCCATCAACATTTCAATTACTTATTTTACCGTCACAATTGATGTCTCTTTCCCATCCATTTCATCAAAATAATGATGGAAATGTTTCAGATATATCATGTTATGTTAAAAAATCATCCATGTAAAAAGATGTCAGCCAAAAATCAATTTAATTGAAGCATTGATAATTTTTCCTACAAGCATACGATATTTTTTTTATTTGAAAATGTGGGACCACCTAACGTTTTCCCTAATAGGAGTTTGAAACAGTGGTCCCACATTTAGTAAATTTCAGATTATAAAAAAAAAACCCAAAACAATTCAAGCCTAAAAACAAACAAAATCAATTTAATTGAAGCATTGATAAAATTTCCTAAACTCTTACACATACAATACATTATGATTTTGAAAATGTGGGACCACCCAATACTCTTCCTAATAGGAGTTTGAAACAGTGGTCCCTTATTTGAAAAAGATCGGAATTTTTTACTAGTAGACTATGATTTGGAACATAAATGACGTAAATACAGTCAAAGAAACATTTATCCTTTTCCCATCAGTTTTAAAGATGGAAACATTTCATATATGGTAAGAAAGCAATTATTGTATTATGATATGAGCTATGATATGTGGCCTGTTACAATCTGCAACCAATGACAAGCGTGTTCTCATTAATATTCATGAGCTGTGTCCGAGTTTGGCCGATTTAAAGAGATTTCTGTTCACGTGCATAATCTTAAAACAGTTCCCATCGTTTGTTATTTGACCTGAAACATGTAAATTATATTTTCCATTTTATTTATAGTGCTCATCACCCAATACTGTTTTGGTTTTAGCATCCAACGATGCAAAATGCACGCACCAGGAAATGTGGGACCACATGTCAAGATGACATTTAGGGAGCGATACCAAGTGGTCCCACATTTGAAAAAATAGAATATTCTTATCAAAAGAACCATATAAAAAAAGAAACGATTATTCTGTATCTTTTGAAGAATAATTCAGTTCATAATTGTTTTATAGCTTTATAGAAAGTCAAATAATCAGGGACAATGCGAAACTAAACGAGTTAGCTTCTGTAGGTAGGTAGGTAGGTAGGTAGGTGGGATTTAAGGGCGACGTTGGGCCAACAAATGACCTATATGCGCCCGGCATTAAAGAGGATTAAAAGATTAGGACATAATTATACAAGAGGTTAAAAAAGATTCATATGCAGTCATATTTGCCCGTATTGCATACGTAATCTAAAAGGGCTCTTTGAATGTCACCATACAGCAGGTTTTCTCCAAGAATAGACCTAAGATCGAAGGTACTTGATCTTGATGACACCACCTCTATAAGTTCTTGACGATGGATAATATATCCCTCGCACTCAATTAAAAAATGAAAAACAGTTTCTGGGCAATTGCCAGCACAACCCTGACACATAGGAGATTTATCCTTGTCTAAAATGTGTTTGTATGCATTTAAGCCACAGTGGCCGAGTCTTAATCGAGTCAAAACGACTTCATCTCTTCTCTTTTGACGGCGAATCTTTACGTGCTTAGTGACTTTAGGGCATAAGTTGTACATATGTCTGGCATTGGTGCCATGATCCCAGTCACTTTGCCACAGTTGGCAAATTGCTTTATGTATAACAGTGAAGTAATCTTTTGGAATTGGCAAATAGTCCAATACGTTGACTTGTGCTTTTGTTAGAGCAGACTTGGCAAGATGATCTGCTCTCTCATTACCACTGAGACCCACGTGTGCTGGAACCCATACAATATCACAACTGATATATATGGTATTCAAAAAGGTGTCTAAATAAAATATATCATATAAAATATCACTTCGTTGGCCTTGCACTCCTGATTGCATAGCTTGAACAGCGGCCAAGGAGTCTGTAAAAATGATTGACTCGTGGTCATGGTTTTTAACCCAAAGCAATGCTTTTAAAATTGCTGTTAACTCTGCCGCAAATATAGATAATTGGTCGTGTAGTCTGTACACTTCATATATATCGAGTGAAGGAACATAAAATGCAGCTCCAACACGCCCAGAAACAGGATCTTTAGAGGCATCTGTATAAATGTGTGTGAATCCTGAGTAATTTGAGTTGATGAAATCTTCTGCAATTGCTTTGATAATGACTGGATTCATCTGTTTGTCAACCACTGAGGCCAGGTTAGCATTGACTGAAGGTTGTTTTAGGCACCATGGGCCGAGTTACTTCCCTTGCTTTCTAGCGAACCAGCTATAATACAGTTTCGCCGAAATTTCGGACATGTAACCATAGTCTACCAATCGAAAAGGGCCGCTGATATAATATATTCAATCAATCTTTATTCCATACTAAAAGGCCACAGGCCAGTAGTACATTTTACAAAAATACAAGATTAAACAATTTTATATTTACAGTTTGTAACAATGTGATAGTAGGCGTTAACAATGTAGTATTGCTATTCAATGTTACTACCCTTTTCTTATTTTCATAGCTTGGTATATTAACATTGCAAGGTTTTGTATTACATCACCGTTTTTGCAATTTAATAGAAATGAGAATTTATCTTTAGAGGGATGGACATAGTAAAATTCTTTAAGGTATATTTGACGTAAATTATTATATAATGGGCAAACGAGCAGAAAGTGGTTTTCATCTTCCAAGACATTATTATTGCATGATTTACATAATCTCTATCCTCGATTTATATTAAGGTATCTGCCCTTTTCAATTTGCAAATCATGTGACGAGCATCGGAACCGAGATAAACTTTCTTATAGTAACACATGATAGATACAATTCAGTATAAATGATTGGTTTAAAATCTGAATAGTACTCACATTTAGTGGAAAGTGAAAGTTTATTAAGGCAATTTTGTTGGTAGATGTCCTTCAGTCTTTGTGAAAAAAGAATTAAGAAACTGTTTTGGAAAGTCAACATTTTGCTCATACCATAAGTGGTTAAATCCGGTTGTAAATAGAAGCTTTTTTAAGTCTGTGATCCAATTTTTGTGTACATTGTGGTCGTATAAGATCACATTTCATAAAAAAATTTTTGGTAGACGTTAAGAAGGCATACTTAAAAGTTTTAGCCAGTATTTTATTATTTTAACTTGTGAGTATATAACAAGCGGGAATCTTCCGCATTCCCCATATACCATTGCACTAGGTGTGTTTATTTTAGCCCCGAGAAACCTCTTACACGCCAATAAATGAACTCTCTCTATTTGGTCGAAATGTTGATGCCCCCAAATTTCAGCCCCGTATAATAGAATTGGTCTGATTTTTACATCAAATATTCTAAAATAAGATGATAAATTCAAGTTTCCGAGAACTTTCAAGTTTTTCAGGATACCTATAAATACCTTTAGTGTGTTGAAAATGGTTGGTGTGATGCGTTTAGTGTGATACATGAAGTAAGTAGATGTGCTTGACACTTCTCGCTTATATCTATCACCGCTGGCTAGCAGAAATGCGAAATGGAAAGCAAATGGTAAGTCTCTCCATGCCAGTACAAAGCCTCTCCATCAACAAGCCCTATGTAGTGCCTCCACGCGGCAACACACGGAAACTGAGCACCTAACGGACTCAGGCTAAACTACAAGGGACTAGGAGGAAGGTATGGCCCCGAAACATGCGACAAGCATGGTCCCACCGGCGAGTGGATACGCCCTGATGTCCATGAACCTACCTCCCAACTATGGGCAAAATAGTACTACTGCCTTGTAGAACTCTTGGGAAAGAGAAAGACTAAGGGAGTAAAACCCAAAAGAAAATCGGGAGTGCTTGGACACCTAAGCCCAGGAAGGCAAACAAGCTAAGGGAAAGAAAACCTTGACAGAAAATAAAATGGGTAGACAAGACTCATCAGTCTTTGAAAACTCCGAATAACACACCTGGTCCTCCAGGACGGGGGTTGAGCACAGGGCTAACAACCCTGTCTTGTAAAAAAGATTTTGTTACAGAAACCAGAAACGTTGACGCAAATACAGCGGGTGCGATTGATGAGACCAACATGACGTTGTTGGGTGAAAGCCGAAAGGAAGCCCAAAAACCGAGCGGTCACATAATAACACCCACATTTTTGAGGCCTTATGCGCCTACTGGCGTGGAGAGATTTAAGTTAAGTAAGTAAATAAATACCTTTTGAGCTTTGATGGATGCATACTTTGCATGGGTTTACCAAGAAAGATAGTTAGTAAAATATACACCTAAGTACTTATATGATGCTGTTGATTCTATCAGAAGTACCATTTCTCATGTCGAGACAATTTACCCCCTTTCTTGAAAGTAATAACTTTTGTTTTCTCCATATTTACGTTGAGTTTAGATCGTTCACAATTGGTTTCTAGTTCATTTATTTGCTTCTGTAGGCATACAACAGTACTTGAAATAAGAGCTATGTCATCTGCAAACAATAAAAGAAAAATTTGGAACATCTGGATGTAGCTGGATACCATTTTCGCAATTATTTTCTATTTGCATTGCTAGTTCATTAATAAAAAATAAAAATAAAAAAGGACTAAGCGCGCACCCTTGTCAAACACCAATTTGTATATCAAACGATTCTGATAATTTTCTGTTATTCCTCACTTAAGCTTTCACATTCTCGTAGATGTTTAGTAATTTTGACATTTTGCTGCTTTGTCCGCCCGTTTTGAATAAATTCCATAGTTTATGTCTTTGTACAGAATCAAAAGCTTTAGAGAAATCAACAAATAAAGCGTAAAATTTACCCCCTGGGGTATTAAGATACCTTTGAATAACACTCTGTAGTATAAACATGTTATCAATTGTAGTATATACTTGTCTAAAGCCTGCCTGTGTTTCGCTTATTTTATCCATTGTTTCTCCCCCAAAAATTAACCTTTTATTGATAATCAATGTGAATACTTTACTAAATATACTTAATAAAGTGATGCCTCTATAATATTCCATATTATTCAAATCACCTTGTTTATGTAAGTGAACTATAACACCAACTGACCACATTTGCGGATATGAACCCCTCTCTAGAATTAGATTAAATAGAAGCTCAAAATATGGTAACAACAAGTCCGAAGAGTATTTAAAAATTCAGATATTAAATGATCAATGCCAGGGGATTTGTTTAGTTTCAGGCTACTTATGCTTTCTGTAATTCTTCTCTCGTTATTGGGGAGTCAAGAATATGTTGAGTCAGGTCATAGTTTGGGTCTTTCACAGATTGAGGTGAGGTTTTATGGTCGTCGTTCTCGTTATTGCATTCGTCGTAAATTTGGAATAAAGTTTTGAAGTGCTCACACCAGTCATTGATGGAAATATTGCTTCGTTCTATCTTCATATCATTCAATCATTTTAATTTATACAAAAACGATTTAGAGTTATCAATATTCTCTTAAATTTAATGCTGTTTTAGTTTATAGAAGTCAGTCCGTTTCTTTTTACAAACAGAATTATATTCATTTCTAATACTGTTGTACTGATTTAATGATTGTTTGTCCTTCCATTTACGAAATTTGTTCAATGCTCTACAGCGGTCAGATTTAAGTATTTTTGCATTCTTCATCAAGCCAATTTTGTCTATCATTTCTTGTTACTTAATCTTTTTTTCATATCTGATGCCGCGAGAGAAATAGCCTCTACAATATAATTGATACTTGAGTCAATGCACGTAAAAGCACAATCAACAGACTTGTCTAGTATTTCCTGTACAGTATCTGATAGAATATTTTGTCGGAATGTTACTAATTTATCTTTGTCCCAGACAAACTTGAAGCTTTCACCGAGATCATTATTACTTTTTGGGTTTACATTTTCATGCAATGCTTGTAATTTTAGAGTCAATGGAAGATGTGATGATTCTGAACGTGAAGCTATCGAAAACTCTTTTACGTAGTCAAATAAATGCGATGAAGAAATAATGTAGTCTACAACACTAGTACCATTGTAACCGACAAAAGTAAAATCTCCTAATTGCGAGTCAGACCCGCATCTACCATTTAAAATGTGGATATTGAAAATAGAACATAGATCAAGAAAACTTTTACCAAATGAGTTTACCACTCTGTCCGCGGAAAAACGTTTAAAGTTAAAATAGTCTTACAAGAAATCCCAGCATGAGTTATCACGATCGTTAGTGAATTCAAATAAATCTGGCATTAAAATCTCTGCCACGTCACAGAGTACATAAACATTTGGTAAAGTAGATACAATTTCTAATAAAGACGCTTGAAATATAGTTATTCCGTTTGTACAGCCGGATAACTTATCATACCATGTAGATCCTTCCGGTTGAATATATACACATGCATATAGTATATCGTATTCGAGTCCAAAAAGTTTGTTGTCAAATAATATAAACACGGAATTAGATGTTATTTTAGTCCATTTAATGTATCTAAAATACTGATCCCTAATCAACACTGCTATTCCACCGGAAAGTCTACCACAAGTTGATATTTTATCTGCATTTTTGTTACTCGCTTAAATTCAGGAAATTTGCTTTCTAAATCTTTGTTGTTAAACCAATGACATCGAAACATTTAACATAATTTAAAAAATCAGTGTCAGCGAGTTTGTTTACAATCCCTGAAATATTCCAGAAAATAAAGTTTACACATTCAAGAACCCTTGACGGAATAGATAAGTGTCGTTTTGAGATATGACTTATATCCTGGCCCTGGCCACACCCCTAGCGGATCTGTGTACTGTGAGAATGACGAGAGGCGGACCTGTGACCCCAGCGGGCACCGCGCTTAGGGGACGTGTCTCTGATTCGACGTGGGGGTTAATCTCTTCGCTTAGAGTCGTCCCTATCACGACCAAAAGATGAAGTCCTGTGGTCTAGATCCCTCCCGTTGAGTCTTGTGTTAGAGTCTCTACCTGAAGAGTCTTCGCTAGTTCGGTTAAGTGGCGAATCTTGTCCTACTGTGGGGGGATCTCTGCGTGATCTCTCTGTCGTCTGTCTTCGGTGCGTGCATAAGTTTGCTACCTTTGTAGTAGAATCGTAAGTTGGGATTGTCTATGTGATTTCGGTAAAGTTCGTTACGTTGATGGTTGGCAATCCCAATTCCGTCTTCCTTCAACACACTCCTCATCTTGACAGAGTGCCACTTGTCTTCCCATGCAGTGGGCCATGCGCACTATAGTTGGTCTGCCTTCCCTGGACTTGGACTTCGATGGTAATCTATGAGCCCTTTCGATATCTCTAGGGACTAGAACTGGCATCCCCTTTACTTCCCTGGCTTTGTTGAGTACTGTCAATACCTTGGTTTTTGTTTCGGTATAGGTCTCTTTTTCACCTGTGTCCTGAACACCATAGAGCACAAGGTTGTTACGTCGGCTACGCTGTTCTTGTTCTTCTTGTCTAGCGTCTATTTCATCCAGGTACTTTTCAATATCTAACTGAAACCGTTGCCAACAGCTATCAATTTGAAATTACAACACGGGCGCACGTGGAAATTGACCAATGAGAGGCGTTTTCATTTCCGATTCATTCACGGCAGCGTATTTGATTTACGGAAACTGCTGATATTTTCCCGCATTCTATTAATATAACAATGTATTATCATTATATATATATCATATTTTTAGAAAGAACTCTAAAATGTATTCAAATAACATAAAAAAAGGTTCTCTTATCATTCTTATAAATTAAGGTCATATTCTTATGATTTGATATATGTGAAATGTATTCCTATAACTTTAAAATGAAATCTAATAATTATAATATATTTCTGATAATTTCAAAGTATGTTCTAACTGTAGTATTTGTATTTGTATGTAATGAAAAACTAGGCAATACCCGAGCAATAAAAGATGTTATAGTACGGTCAATATCTTTTAAACGTTTTGTTCTTTGTCATTTTGAAATGTTTTTCATGGAATAGAAGAGCATCGGAAAAAAAGATCGGTTTTACTCGATGTTTGTATTATATCGGGCTTTGTTCAAGTTGCCCTTGGTCAAAGAATGAATAAAACCGTTTGCAGTCGGTTTGATTTGAGATCCAAAACTTGATATAATTAAGATAATTTTGTTATAAAATATACTAATGTTTGTATTGTTAATTACTATTTTTACCCATTTAGCAAGTATATTGTTTTCTAAACCAACAATACATAAACTAACATAAATAAGACCTCGTATATTGCTTGTCTACAGATGTGCCTCGAGTAAATGGCATTTTTTGGTTTGTCATTTTTATAAAAAGAAAACTTAGAATGGAATTTTTACCAAGTATTTGGAAAGGATATGCTTAAGCATGGATATGTATCTTAAGGTAAAGTGAATTTATTATAAATGATTTCAATATTCGTGTGTTTTATCAAAACCAATGTCCATGACTGAGAATTTATAAGGTTCTTAATGACCATCATGTACTGGCACGTTCTTTCAAGATTTCAAGGACAAAGAACGTGTTGTCTGTTTGGTTGCTTTATTTCAGAGCCAGAAGTAGTTAGCGCTTTTCTATCTTCTAGTCTTAACACTCTTCCTTTAAAGTTGGTTTTTATACAAGCTTCTTTATTTACAACCATTAGATTTCCAGTTTAATATCATCAAAGCACTAACAGTAAACGTTATTCCATTCATATACAGTTTTTCAACATTTGGAATTATTTGATCCTTCATATAATAATTCTCAAAAGGACACTTGTTCTGAATATTTAGAGTAACACTAAACTTGACAATGAAGTTCATCTTTCTTACAGCTCATACGATTGCGTCACAAACGCATTGTTTAAAACTCGTGTCGCTGAACGGGATTATCATAAAAGTACTTTTTAAAATCGAAAAATTCAAATTGCTGTTGTCAACGACGAATAACCCCTAGGTTTAGCTATTACATAGCAGCAGGTTTGACAATAAGGACTACGATACGTTTTATGTCCTGAACAATAACCAACACTAACAACATGATTGTCGGGCATCATAGTAAGGGTATAGCTTAATGGTTGATTTATCATTCTCTTTTAACATATAAACATATAAGATCTAATTTTGACATAGTTTGTTTCTGTAAATCATATGTGATACTTTTATCCGGTTTTCCATCAGCAAATTATGTAAGAGACAAAATGAAGAAACTCGGTCGCCACAGTGGGGGTGTGACTGTTTTGATTAAAGATAAATGGTTAAGTGGCAATTTTATCTCTAGACTCTATGATAGCTTCCAGAATACTGTAGTACTGCTATTCTCAACAAAGCGTATTGTTTGGGAAAGGGACACTATACTGATATTTACCTATGTACATGTATCACCAGAGGGCTCCTCAGTGTATTACAATAGTGAGAGTGGTGGAAATGAAATCCTTGAACAGTACTTGAATACAATATTAGCTGATCATCCAGACAAATATATATTTCTTGCAGGTGACTTTAATGCTAGAGTTAAAAACTTTCTTGTTTTCATTCCTACTGATAACACTGACTTTATTGATAAAAATGTTGATGACTACCCGTCGGACAATGCTAGTTTGGTTGACTATATGCTGGCATCCTCATCTTTATTTCCCAATATTGTGGATTTCGGTGTTGGAACATGTGATGTGTCTGATCATTTCCCGATTCACTGCTCTCTAAATATCCAACTTCCAAACACAAGTTGTGAGCAAGCGCTTCCTGTGTTACTAAATAATGAAAATACATCTGCTTCAATATGGACTAAATATGTGTGGAATGGATATACAGAACAGTGTGCTAAATTTTTATCAAAATTCAAAGATTTATATGAAAACTCTAGTATAAATTTATTTGAATGTATAGCCACGAAACATTGCAGATTCACTACATGTTTTCACAGAACTGTACCACCAAGCTGTCGATCATTGAAATAAGATTTATCCAACATACCACAATATTTGCAACACATTTCAGCCCCCATGGCTGGACCAAGAACTTAAACAATTAAACCATAACAAATATAAGGCATTGAGAGAACATAGAGACAATGGCTTAGACATTTCAATCTATAAAAACCTGCGTAAATCATTTAAAGAAACCTTTTATAGCAAAAAAAGAACTTATTTTGATAAACAAAAGCAAAAACTTATTGCAGCAAGAGACAACCCAAAGGAGTTCTGGAAAACCTTAAAACAATCCGGTTCAACCCCAAAATGTGACACTGTGAAAGATATTAACTGTGGAGACTGGTTTGCACACTTCTCTAACCTTTTAACTGCAAACTCTGATCAGTATGTCTGTGATACAGATTCAGAAATTCCTGAGGATGATGAACTAAAAACACTAAATGGTGATATATCTGAAAATGCAGTTGTATTCCACATTGATAAACTGGCTAAATACAAATCTCCTGGATCTCATGGTATTGCAATTGACTTTATTAAAGCTTCAAAGACTCATATTAGCAATTACGTAACAGTGTTATTTAGTAATATTTTTCATGATGGTAAATTTCCTATGTCATGGGGGGGAAGCATCATTTACTAAATAATTTAATAATAATTTAATAATTTAGTAAAATATTTACTTCCATCCTAAACAGCAGGTTAAAGGTTTGGTGTGAGGAGAAAAATATTATTCATGAAGCTCAGGCAGGATTCAGGGCTAATTACTCCACTACTGATCATATTTTCTGTCTTCATGCTATGGGACAGAAATATGCATGTAAGAGGAAAGGAAGGTTTTATTGTTTATTTATAGATTTCTCCAAGGCCTTCGATACAGTTAAAGAGGCGCTGTATAACCTTTTTTAAATATATTTTTGAGATAAGATATTTAAATATTTTTTTAAGATATTGGTCAAATAACTATATAACATAAATATTAGGCCAAAACAGCAACGATACACAGTTTCTCAATGAAGCTACAGCTAAGTAAACATTGTGTAACAATGCGTCTGCTTGTCGCTGTCCAGCGACAAACCAAAACAAGGCTGAGAGGCCACGGGCAGGGGATACCGGACGTGACGTGGCAGTAGGTGAAGCGTTCGTCTGCTTATATGGAAAATGATAGGCGAAATCCGCAGTTCTGCCTTTTCAAAGCGATTAACAGTATGTTATATCATTGTGTTGCTGTCAACTGTCCTAGAATATCTCCTGATGAAGTCTCGGTAGACAAATTCCCATCATATTGATGGTTTCACGCCAAATTGACCCGCTGTGTTAGGTCAAACAGAGCAATGTGACAATCTACATCGAACTCACGTGTTCCGATCACTACACCGATTTTCTGCTTCGAGCTCGCATTTTCACTGAATGAACAGTTTGGCATGCAGAGAAAACGGAGATTAGTAAAATATAAAACATAGCACAAAGTTTTGGGCTGATTTATGGTAATAATCCGAATATACAATGCTCACATTTAGATTTGAACGTTGTGTAAAAAGGTTGAATAAACAATGACATTGGTCTGCAGGTGTTATTTACTTTCTTTAGATCAGATACTCACTTATTACACAATTACTTTACTGTCTATCGTATTTCCTGTCTGTTTCCTAATTAGAAGCTATCAAATGATGACTATAGCAGGTAGGTTATATAATGCACAATCATCAACACCTGGCTATTTTATGACATCAGCTAGTTAGGTAACATCAAATAGCAATTGTAATCCTTAACATGCCTTTTTTCTCCGATTGGTAAATTATAACCTAATAACCTGAAATTAGGAATACCGTTTTTACTCTATCTGTTCATTTAATAAATCTTCATTCTGTTTGGCCATGTATCGGGTATTGTTGTGAAAAATATCTCCTCTATGTATAAGAGTGAAAACATTAAGATTTTCAGTGAAATGCCCTATTAAAATAATGTTTTAAACAAGACATCAGTCATCATCCAATACATGTCTTTCATTGAGAATTGTAACTTGTCCATCACTATTTTTTATCCTGTTACAAAATGAAGTCAAAGGCATTTCTAAAGAATTATTTTAAATGTAAAAAAAATAATATTGTATAATTACATCCTTTCTGCTGTGCTACTAAAGTAATATTCAATAACAACCAACAACTGTGCACGAAGATAAAACAGTTCACACGGAAGCAATTGTTTACATATACATCCGGGTTCTCACGTGCAGTCTTATGACAACATTGCGCAAAGCGAGACCATCTACATGCTGAAGCATTATGCGCACAACATCGTTTTTAATCAGGGTCTTACGTTTTCATCAATACAAATTGCCAGTTGAATAAATAAACTACCGATTTATTGAAGGTTTGAGATGTTTGGATGTTGTTAAGGGTGTTTAATCGACGGTTAAACATCGAGCTGTACTGTTAGCTTGTGTTGTTTTACATAACGAGGGCACACAAGGGGGTATCACATCACCTACTAACACGTCACGAGGCAGTCACGCTTCAGTGCGTTTTATTCTGTTCGCCGGCCTAATTAAGCGGTGTTCTTTATACAGTCGTAATTAAGTCGTTTCTAGGTCGATTTCAGAAATTTAAAGTTGAGTCCATGTGAAATTGTTATCACTAGTTCATGAATCCCGAAAGTTGCCATATAGCATTTCAGTCCATCTTTAATCATGAAGTTCTTTTGTTAAGTTTGAGAAAGGTTGGTGTTGGTGGCAAATTTTATAATATTCTCTCATCAATGTTTGGTAAGTTATCAGCTTGTGTAAGAACATCCGATGGTCTCTCCAGTTATTTTTATTGCACTATAGGTATTAGGCAGGGTTGTGCCCTTAGTTCCCAGTTGTTTATTGTTTTTATTAATGAGTTTGTGCAAAGTATGGAATAGTTTGGTGGTCGTGGTATTTCTAATTCTCCTGATGTCGGAAATTTATATGCTCTCATGTTTGCGGATGATGTGTCTTCAGTTGCAGATAGTGCTATTCAGCTGCAGAAGAAAATGTGTGGTCTTGAACATTTTTGTCAACTAATTATATAACTCGTATGAAAGAAAACATAGATAAGACTAAAGTTATTATTTTCAGGAAGAGTGGTCCAATTAGACAATATGAAAAGTGGTTTCTTAATGGACAAAGGTAAGAGGTTGTATCATATTATACGTATTTGGTGATAGTGTTCACTCCTTGGCTAGTCTGGACTAAAGCTCAAACTACTTTAGCTTCTCAAGCAAATAAGGCCCAATACATAGGTATCAACAAAGAGTAGGCTATTTATCACGTGTGGATATTTTCAGAATATTTGATGCTATATGGTTAAACTTATTCTCTGTTTTGGTTCAGAAATTTGGGGTGTCACTTATTGTAAAATCATTGAACAGATTCAGATAAAAATGTGTAAGTCTTTCTTAAAGGTAGGCAAAAATACTTGTAACCGTATGGTTCTTGGTGAATGTGGCAGATTCCCTCTCCAACTAACTTATATCACAAGGGCAATTACGTTTTGGTGTAGACTTTTAACTCTTCCAAGCCATAGATCATCTCATCAGTTTTATTTAATGCTAAAATCATTGGATGAATCTGGTCGCATTACATTGGCTTCTCATATTAAGAATGTTTTATTAATGTTTGGGTTTGGTTTTGTTTGGATCTCACAGGATATAGGAGACATAAATGGATTTATTTCTGTATTCAAACAAAAGTTGTCTGATAATATCTCACAAATTTGGCATAATTCCCTCCAAAATTCAACCTCATGTTCAATTATATACTTTTCAAATCCTTTCTTCATGTTGAGACATATCTTGGATATCCCTCCTTACTTAAGAAATTGTTTATCAAATTTAAGGTGTGGTAGATTTAAACTTGCCTTAGAGATTGGTAGATATAACAATATCCCATATGATTCAAGACTTTGACCTATTTGTCAAAAATATAATCTTAATTTAATCGAAGATGAAATACATGTTCTACTTTACTGTAAAGCTTATACAGATAAAAGGAATATATTTCTTGATAGATATTTAATAAAACCATTGTCACAATATGCTTTTGCAAATCTTATGTCCTCATTAAATATAGAAATTATCAAAAATATATGTCTATGTTTACATCAAGTAAGGTGTTTATGTAAGCTCATGCAAATAATCATTTTGTGTATGTATTATGGGCTTTTACTGAATAAAATGTCTGTCTGTCTTTACCTTATATGTATTTAAAAAGAGTAGTTTTTTTCGGATAGAATATACCTTGAAAACATACAAGTTATATGGATTTACAAATTCTTTATTGCAAAAATGCGACGTTTCAGTGTAGATACTACCTACGTTTTCAAACAAATGCTGGGTAGTATATATCGTGTTAAATGTTAAATTAACCCAGTTTGTTTTTTTCATAATTATTTTGGACAAAGACATTTATCATTTGGACGTCTTAAGAAAATTTAGCCTTGTTGTTACCCCTTGTATATTCTGTCATTTGAATGCAGTTCATCTATTGCATTGTTTGTTGTTTGGAATTAGTTACCATCTTGTATATTCTGTAGTTGTGATAAGATCATTCTGTCGTTTCAACTTCAAACTTTAAAGTGTTTCCAACTAATATGTTTTACACACATTTATACATGACTTGAAATAAAATGTCCACTTAGTGTGTTGTTATTGAAAATGAAAGCCTGCAGCTAAGAGAAGTGAAGAATCCTCCGCAAAGAGCAAGAAAGATTTTGGTAGGTTTTGTAAGTGTTAAGTCAATCATATTACTAATGTTTTTGCAAATGCCATAAAATTTAGACTGGGTAACATTTATATGGCCCTTTTTGAAACTAGTAGATTTTGATATATAAGGAATGAACATCCAAGTTTAGCGAGATAATTTTTATCTTAATTCAGGACATATGATATTAAGGCTCCTATGCAGTTCATATAAACACATCTACACGTACATCGTGTCCCTTGACCCACACACCCAACCCTAGAGCAGCGTCAAGCGTAACTTGGCAAAATACAAGTAGTAAGGGAAACATGTTTATCTTAAAATTATGAAGAATTGTATTTTTTATCTTTATTGGTGTGATATTGATAATAACAAAATCCATTTTACCTCACTTATATTCATATGGTATATATGGATAAAGTTTTACATATGATTTAAACAAAGTGATGTTGTGTAAATGTACGCATGTATGTTACGAACTTCTGTTCAAACCGGAGGATTGTCGTTGTTTCACGTTCTGACTGATTTATCATGTTGAATAAGGCATGCATGAACTATCTGTCTGGAAAGAGTGGTTAGTAGATCTAAGAGATTAAGATAATATACTATTTGACGGAAGAGAAATAGGTCAATTACATGTGATGCTCCCGTATGTATGTAAATTAGGTTTAATCGCACTTGAGTAACAGTCGATAATTGTATAATGCACTCGTACATTAGGATACAGTAAAACTGGTTCAACTCCATAACTACAGTAAAGCACTGGAATCAGCATGAATTCGTGGACAGAATAATAATGTGTCTTTTTAGTCTCGGGGCCACTCTTATTATTAGAAGTGTTTTATCATCATTTATTTCATATATGTTGGCACCTCGACATTTGACCTTGAGGTCATCTCAAGGTGAAAAGTATTAAAATAGTGTTTTTTGATTTTTTTTAACAGTTATCTAGGTCAATGTTTTAATTTCAGCAGTGTTTTTGAAAACCAAAAAGTTGCATCGTGAATCAGTTTGTAGTAATTTACGACAGCAAAAACTAGAGATACTTTAGATTCATAGTCATGGTTTATTTATTCAAAATATTCCAAATGGCGAGATATAGACGACTCTGTCTGCTTGTGTTTCTTGTTAGACTTGTTTGTGAAAACCCTAGCTCATAAGTACTTACAATAACATAGCTCATTAGTACTTCAACCTAATAGCATGAAAAGTTATCAGTGTGAGTCCACTCACAATTACCATTAGTAGCATGGTATTGTTTGCCACCAATCTATCAGTAAATTGGTAATGCTGTTAATCACTCGAGGACAACAGCAAGTTTAATCTCATTGGTTGTACATAAGGGATGATGACGGAATGGACCAACAAACAACGGAACAGACATTTAAATCAATAACTCTGTCAAGGGTGGCACTGTTGTCGCTAGGGATCACTGTTGTAACCTGTACCACTGTATTTTCATTGTAGCTTTAGAGTTAAATATTTCATGTTTCCTGTTGAGGTCTGTTGAACCAAATACAGTCTACTACATATCAAGTTGTGGACATGACTCTGATCAAGGTCGAGCCGACCTCTGAGGAGCTCAAGGAGAGTGAGGACACACCGGAAGCCCAGAGTGCGGTCAAGGGCGTGTTCCAACCCGTATCCATCTACCTGCGAGTGTCTGGCTTCTGGATGAAGCGAGCGAGGGGCCGGAGTAGACTGGTCACTGGGCTGGAGCTGGTGAACGTGGGGCTGACCCGGATTCTGCTGGTCTTCAACGTGGGCAGGTACAGCACCATCTTCTTGGAGGAGAACCGCTTTGACGGTAGTCTCATGGGCTCTGTCTCCCTCTTCCTCCTCTTCCTCTGGGTCGCCCTCATCTCCATCATCATGCAGGTCCCTATCTACACAGGATACGAACGCTTTGTCAAAATGCTTACGGCGTATATCTCTGAACATGGAAATCCAACTTATCTCGCCAAGATGAAGGTCAAGATCCGCATGCTTGTAGGATTTGGATTGGTTGTAGACCTTGTGTACCTTGTAGTGATGTCAGAAGGGATCCACACATTATTCCCATCCTTAAGGCGACACTTGACGCCTGTCCACGAGGTGAGCAGCCCCTACCATGCCGTGGTGTTGACTGTGTACGCCCTGCTAATCCTGGTTGTGGGGATGACTCTCTTCTCCCTCTTCATTCTCTTCATCATCATGACCTACTGTCTCAAACTCGAGTTCTTATTCTTCAACACTGCCTTCAAGGAAGAGCTGGAGAAAGGAGAAACCAACTTTTTGGATAAATTTGACAATTTTCGGAACCGCCATGAGCGCTTGTGTGAGCTGACAGAAGCTGCCAATGGTATTCAGTCCCACTTCGCCGCCAGTCTCTATTTCTTCGGGATTCCGATCGTGTGTTGTTTGCTGTACGGGATCATCAACCGGTCGCTGCCTATAGACGACGCCGTCTTCAACTCGTGGAACCTGATGACTGTCGTCTTCTACATGGCAACCGTCACTGGCATGGCTTCCACCCTTAATGTCAGGGTAGGTGCATCACATGCTTAATGTCAGGGTAGGTTCATCACATGCTCAATGTCAGGGTAGGTTCATCACATGCTCAATGTCAGGGTAGGTTCATCACATGCTCAATGTCAGGGTAGGTTCATCACATGCTCAATGTCAGGGTAGGTTCATCACATGCTCAATGTCAGGGTAGGTTCATCACATGCTCAATGTCAGGGTAGGTTCATCACACGCTCAATGTCAGGGTAGGTTCAGCACATGCTCAATGTCAGGGTAGGGTCATCACATGCTCAATGTCAGGGTAGGTTCATCACATGCTCAATGTCAGGGTAGGTGCATCACATACTCAATGTCAGGGTAGGTTCATCAGATGCTCAATGTCAGGGTAGGTTAATCAGATGCTCAATGTCAGGGTAGGTTCATCACATGCTCAATGTCAGGGTAGGTTCATCACATGCTCAATGTCAGGGTAGGTGCATCACATGCTCAATGACAGGGTAGGTGCATCACATGCTCAATGTCAGGGTAGGTTCATCACACGCTCAATGTCAGGGTAGGTTCATCACACGCTCAATGTCAGGGTAGGTTCATCAGATGCTCAATGTCAGGGTAGGTGCATTACATGCTCAATGTCAGGGTAGGTTCATCACATGCTCAATGTCAGGGTAGGTTCATCACATGCTCAATGTCAGGGTCATCTTCCTACGCAGAGCCTAAAAGGCCAGTTTCCAAACTGTCAGTTTTATGCCTTGCTGCATAGCCTTGAGTTTTCTGTGCTTGCTCTCTAGTCTGTAGGGGCACTATAGCAGCACAGAAAAGTAAAGTCTCTGCAGCAAGGCATAAAATGACAGTTTGGAAACTGGTCTTTTAGGTTCTGCGTAGGAAGATGTGTCAGGGTAGGTTCATCACATGCTTAATGTCAGGGTAGGTTTATCACATGCTCAAAGGAATTGTTGAAATACACTACAACACGTCAATAGGGTATTACCACTTATCCGAACTTATGGAGGATATTGAAAAAAAAAAGAAAAAGAATTAAAGAAATTTTAAAATTGCTGTTACTTTGACATATTTATTAATTCAAGAAAAGTATTTTGGCTCAATTTATCCAATTATTAAAAGCTCTCTACAGATATAAAAGTTCATTTTGAGAGATACTAGTATTAATATTTACAAACTTTAAAATGTTCTATTTCTAACGAATTTCAAGACATGCATTGCCATGTAAAACAAGATTCCGTAAAAATATAAAAACATGTTTCTTGAATGAATGATTTATATATAATTGGGACATTCATAAAGGAATCACAATAAACTTTATCCAATGGGCATATTTTCCTTTGATCTTTTCGCAGTTGTAAATCATGTACCAAGAAAACTGAAGCTGATATCTACTACGTCACGAAAATATCTCCACAGTTATTTCTGACGTCCTGATTCGACAATCATGAAGGAGAGAGGCAGTTTTAGGGCGGAGCTAGCAATATCTCGCTGACGACCTTGAGAAAGTTCACCGTTGTTGCATCCTCAAACACGTAGCCGAGATCAAAGGAATGGAAACCGCTCAGGCGACCAAATATTAACATTACCAGTCACTAAATGAGAAATAAACCCAAGCTGACCATAATATGTAATGCAGTGAAAAAATTCAGGTTGAAAAGTACCAACGATTACAGAAATTCATTGGCATCACGGCAAAATATAGATATGTATATATAATATGTAGGGAGCAAAAATCAGTTTGCCTACAATATCATGTCTTTTGGTCACAATATCATGTCTTTTGATATGTAACTATATATATATATGATATATACTTTCGAGCTGACATTTCTAATCCAAACTGTTCGATATTTAAGGTCAACCCCCTCCCAAATAAGTAGTAAAATGGTACATAAATAAGTTGGCGAAAAATCAACAATTCCATTAATATTGATAAGACCACCAGTAATAAAATTTACATTTCACTATAACATGAAATCCAGTCTGAAAACAAATCAGTGCACGTGTTTCCTTATTTCAGAAAAAAAATATGTTGCATATGCCTGCATGGATGAGAGATGTCTGGTCATCCAAACCCATCAATATTATTGATCGTTACGAAAAAAATAAGGAAATTGGGTCATTCGTCGCTGGACGATTCCTTCAGACTAATCTAAATGTTGGTCATGCAGGGAATGTTGATGTCGGGTGAAAGATCGCAAGACGTTGCCCATTGGATAAAACAGATACATGATTGTCACACGGGGTGTATACGAAATATCAGCTTGCTTTCACACATTCGGGGGCTCCGCCCCCTCGTGAGATGATAGCTCGCTGATATTTCGTATACACCCCTTGTGTCATCATGTATCTATTACTTACAACCATGACGTCGTCCACACTGGCAACATGCATCGTTTTCTAACATTTATGTTGAATAGATTATAGTTGAGTGAGCTAGTCATTAACTTTGTACGCGTAAAAAAATTTACATTTCCGTTTTCGGTATGAACCATTTGACCAATTTGCCAATTTATTTTCCAAATGAACATTCGATCTTAAATAAGCAACAGAATCGCCATTGATAGTGCCATGCAGCTCAGATGCCCATGTGAAGAATAAAATGAAAACCTAGGCAGTACATGCAAAAACGAACTATATATTTTCTAAAGGTCAATGACCTAGAGTTTCGTAATTCTTATCTAATAACTAATTTTTAGCTAATAACATGATTGGTTCATACGATTTCTTAGAACTAGAGAGTTGAAAATTTAACTCATTTACTACAAGAAAAACAGAAAATATAAAAAAGAACTGAAGAAATGTATTGGTTTCAAATCTGTCAGGCTTAGGCTAACCGATCGGCCTACATATATGTTGTTATTTGTTTACAGATGAACAAAATATAAGGAATATCAAACTCATGTTTCAATATATATGTGTTTATAACTGTTACTTTCTGTCATTATATTAGGAAACAAACACAACCCCTTAGCTACATATCATTATATACATGTACTTCATTTTTATGATCAATTTAAAAAGGAACATCTTTCCCTTGTGCATCATTAACATTTATAGAAGCAAATTTACTCATTCAATAATACGTGAAACCAATTTATGTAATTTACAGTATTGTATTTACTCAGTTATTCAGCTAACGTGTTGGTGTTATTGACGTCTGAAAGCTGATGGCCATTCCTAAATAACATTTCCTTCCAAAGCAGGAATGGGGAAAACAGAACCTGACGTCTGCCTTACATCTTCAAATAAGATTATCAAATTTCTTTATATAATTCGAATAGAAATTCTTCAAGATTTGAATAGAATATTTCTTTTGTATAGCGTTTCATTTTGATCTACTCTGCTATTCTGTTTCTTGTATTCGACAGCGTTGGAGTCTTTCTGATTCCTCTTATTGTTATCCTTGATCGGCTCCGCTTCTATACTTTCACTTAGAAATGTGAAGCAAACAAGGAATTGTAATCACAGTTCTTGACGGTAGACAGTGCTTGAGGTCATCATTAAAACCTTCATGAAATACAGAGCTAACATCTTCAACACAAGAACAGTCATTAAACACTGATAACCAATCTGTACTGCTGATAAGTTCATTCAATTTATCATAATATCCCTCTGTCTACACAAACCTTATAGATGTATCAAACTCAACAACGCCACTTCATCACTCACTACAATTGGTTAACTGGGTGTCTTCAGTTAATAACCCCAGTTGTTTCCGTATAACATTACGTATGATGTTTTCTGAGGAACATGTTTCTTAACATCAAATTTGATATAGAAAGTAGATCTTTTAGATCCCCGACAATAGCAATAATAATTGCTACATCTAGAGCGACTTCAAGGTCAAATCTACCCGATACGTTAGCTATAATATGTCCATGTCTTTAACCCAGACTAATGTATCACTATCTTCATTTGCTTCTAAATTTTACTGTTATTTGAAAACTTGAACACGTCTTTCCATGTTATAATAAATTAAGGATATTTCTTTTAGATTAATATGTATTAAGGAGTTACGTTTTAAAGAAAACCTTTAAAGGCTTGGGACATGGTGTGCCTGCATTTTATGTCGTATCCTTAACAGGACTGTGTCATTTTTCAGTCTGATTTAATTTGGAAGATTAACTCTATCGAGAATCGAACTTGTAATATCGTTAGGCTTCCTCTCAACTGAGTATTTCATATCTCCGTGGAGTTGATATATATTTAATACTTTCTTCCTCGGAACAAGGCCGATTTTAATCAGACTCTGTCATTTTTTATATTGATTTTTTCATTCATGTTTGATATTACGAGCTATATACTCGCCTATTCACTTTGAAGTCGCTAAATACCAATAAATTAAATACTTGTAATTTGCGACGTTTGTTGTTTCAGGCCCACGAACCTTTGCAATATCTGTTTCGATCAAATTGGTCCAAATATTCGGGAGCTTCTCTTCAGAAGGTAGGTAATATAATTAGTAACAATGATTGGAAGCTTACAAACCGAAGGCTTATAACATAATTGGTTACAATGGTAAACCGATGGGTGTTATTGAGAATACATGTGGACTGGTAGATCGTGAACATTCGTGATTTTTTGGCGAATTCACCACTCCGTATGCATTCTCCATCTTTAATAAAATTTGAACCTGTCATTTATACATTTGGAATATATTTTCTACATTCTTGTTTCAAACTAATGCAAATTTCGGGGCTCAGTCATTGGATAATGGATACAACAATCCTGGAAATGGATTCGTCCATGCACGTGAATCGCTCTTTGTCCCGCCCCGTTGCATGATTGGCAGACATAACCTGCAAATAAAACACAGGCTACGTATAGATAACTAACATTGATTGTGTCAATAATCCATTGAAAGTGGATAAAATCGATGATTTCACAATCACTGGTATTGACTCCGACACTCTGAAATGTAAATCCTGTTCGGACCTATCATTGCAACTTGTTCACATGAACACTCTGTATCGTGAACAAATCTTCAAAACCTGACACCCGCAAATGTTATTTTTTGTCAATATATTTGTAATGTAACAGGCGTGGTTTTACCAACTGCAGAGAAACTACATGTCCGTGTGATATGACTTTGCGTTGTGTGATTTTTTACCAATGTGTGTCTCTCTCAGATGTGAATGTTTAAACTGGTACCTTCATTAATCAACTGGTAACTTAAACCACGCTGTCTCCCGGTTACAGGATGCAGCCTCATGATAAATGACATAATAATTACCAACACCAATTTTATTACAAATAGAAACTCAAGAGAAAGCAAAATATACAACATGTACAATACAACAACTTCAAATAGACAAATATACTGGGGAGCAGACAATACAAAAACTTAAAAAACAACTTAACCTATATAGTTCTGACCACCTAATCATCCCTCCTAACTAAACCTAGCCTAAATCCCAAATAACTTAGACGACGCTGTTTCATCACGAAACAAGTGTTGTTCCATCTCAGAACAAGCCAGCATAGAACATGGCAGATGTTAGCCGACCGCCAGCCAAGCAAGGCAATGAACTTACAGTGACGACCAACCCTTCCTTGGGCCTATCCCCCTAGTTGAAGAACACCCCTACTACCTGAATGGATTAGTCCATTAGCTTTACAGTGTGACAGTGTCTGCATGTCATGCACTAATTGGATGTATATTTCAGTCTTTGCCCTATCACTACACCCCTTATCAAATATTTTGAATAATAAGTTATATTTTAATACCTCTTTATAACGCCCCCGTTAGAATAATCTTATAGTTTGTCCGTCTCTTTATAACAAAGAATTGTTGAATGTCCAGTTGTGTCTTATAAATTTTTTTATTATCTGACCTAAATAAGCATGACCTAAACTTTATAATTTTGTCTCAATGATGGTCAATGATCATGTTTTACAGCATGATATATAGTTGTCTGAACAATCTTTAATATGTGAACATAGACAGTCCAACCCAAATGTCTTCTGAGTCTATACAAGTTACAAATGCTCGAGGCATCAGAAAACACGAGGGATTATATTTATCATCAAAAGTTATTTTACATAACGTATCTATAGGAAATGTACACTGCACTACCCATAGACTGTCAATGTAGTGATATCATAGATTGTTGTCTCGTCATGTTTGTAGCATAGCTTTGTGATGATGCAACACATGTGATGTAATATACTAGTAATTGTTTAAAATCTACTTTAAAAACAAGAACTCCTAGCGATATTTCTTGTGGAACAGTGTTGGATGAATTTTTTTTATGTTCATTAATTGGTTTAACCTAATTACCTTTTGATTAATTTTCCAGATTAGTCTCTTCGTGGCTCGACTGACAGCGGAGAAGATAGGGTACTCTGTGCACGGCCTCTTCACTATAGAGAGGGCCACAATACTCATGGTCAGTACTAGGGCTTCAAGATGATTCTTAGTCTTGTATAGTCATCTCTGTATACATAACCATTCGGAATCCAACATTATATTGATTGCGATCGTGCAACGTTACTGACAACAATAAGACTAGATTACATTCAACGTAACATGAACTATACTTACACATTCATGAAAGATAATATTTACTTCATCGTTTTTAGCAATATTTTTCTAATTATATATCCTAAATAAGACATCTCGGTTTAAGTGTTCTCAGCTTCGAGCATTTAGAATAATATGTGTATCTATAAAGCGCTGAATATTTATTTCAAGACATGATATATACATATTTCAGATCTGCGGCACTATCCTGACCTACGCCGTGGTAGTATTGCAGTTCCAGCCCGACCCTCAGTCTGCCGCCTGTGTACTTCCTCAAGGGATCAACATCTCCAAGTTCTGTCCAAGCCTATAGACTCATGTGTACTTCCCCAAGGGATCAACATCTCCCAGTTCTGTCCAAGCCTATAGACTCATGTGTACTTCCTCAAGGGATCAACATCTCCAAGTTCTGTCCAAGCCTATAGACTCATGTGTACTTCCCCAAGGGATCAACATCTCCCAGTTCTGTCCAAGCCTATAGACTCATGTGTACTTCCCCAAGGGATCAACATCTCCCAGTTCTGTCAAAGCCTATAGACTCATGTGTACTTCCTCAAGGGATCAACATCTCCCAGTTCTGTCCAAGCCTATAGACTCATGTGTACTTCCTCAAGGGATCAACATCTCCCAGTTCTGTCCAAACCTATAGACTCATGTGGCTTCCTCAAGGGATCAACATCTCCCTGTTCTGTCAAAGCCTATAGACTCATGTGTACTTCCTCAAGGGATCAACATCTCCCAGTTCTGTCCAAGCCTATAGACTCATGTGGCTTCCTCAAGGGATCAACATCTCCCAGTTCTGTCCAAGCCTATAGACTCATGTGTACTTCCTCAAGGGATCAACATCTCCCAGTTTTGGTCAAGCCTATAGACTCATGTGTACTTCCTCAAGGGATCAACATCTCCCAGTTCTGTCCAAGCCTATAGACTCATGTGTATACTTTCTCAAGAGATTAACATCTCCCAGTTCTGTCCAAGCCTATAGACTCATGTGGCTTCCTCAAGGGATCAACATCTCCAAGTTCTGTCCAAGCCTATAGACTCATGTGGCTTCCTAAAGGGATTAATATCTCCCAATTCTGTCCAAGCCTATAGACACCTGTGTACTTCCCCAAGGGATCAACATCTCCCAGTTCTGTCCAAGCCTATAGGCCCATGTAGAGTCTTCAAGGGATCAACATCTCCCAGTTTTGTCCTAGCCTATAGACTCATGTGTACTTCCTTAAGGGATCAACATCTCCCAGTTCTGTCCAAGCCTATAGACTCATGTGTACTCCCTCAAAGGATCAACATCTCCCAGTTCTGTCCAAGCCTATAGACTCATGTGGCTTCCTCAAGGGATCAACATCTCCCAGTTCTGTCCAAGCCTATAGACTCATGTGAACTTCCTCAAGGGATCAACATCTCCCAGTTCTGTCCAAGCCAATAGACTCCCGTAGCTTCCTTAAGGGGTCAACATCTCCCAGTTCTGGTCAAGCCAATAGACTCCCGTAGCTTCCTTAAGGGGTCAACATCTCCCAGTTTTGGTCAAGCCAATAGACTCCCGTAGCTTCCTAAAGGGGTCAACATCTCCCAGTTCTGGTCAAGCCAATTGACTCCCGTAGCTTCCTTAAGGGGTCAACATCTACCAGTTCTGGTCAAGCCAATAGACTCCCGTAGCTTCCTTAAGGGGTCAACATCTCCCAGTTCTGGTCAAGCCAATAGACTCCTGTAGCTTCCTTCAGGGGTCAACATCTCCCAGTTCTGGTCAAGCCAATAGACTCCCGTAGCTTCCTTAAGGGGACAACATCTCCCAGTTCTGGTCAAGCCAATAGACTCCCGTAGCTTCCTTAAGGGATCAACATCTCCAAGTTCTGGTCAAGCCAATATATCAGCGTCTATCTCACGTGTACATTGTCCTGACCCGATGGTGTGACCACAGACGAACTGAATTTCTAATTTCAAAGATGTATTTTACTGAATTTAAATCTTGGTCAAATATTTATAATGAAATAAGAATTAATGAAAATTTACAATTCACATAGTTTGTACAGCGGTTTATAAGTCTATACATTCATGAACTTAATAAATGTTCAAGTCAATTCTTAATTGGCATGACATTTGCCCACATTTTGTTCTGTCCTGTTACATTTCGTGCCGAAATAAAAAATCCTCTAAATGGTTAAAGCACAGTCATTGATACCTACAGAACATGCACGGATGAACTAGGGCAGTTAAGAAGCGTACTTGAATAAAAATCGTGAAGTTAAGAGGATTCATACACAATTCCACCTTCAGAAAATTTGTTTCAAGACAGAGGACCCACTCTACTATAGACAATGCTGCCAATGCCATTGAGCTACTAAGCGTGTCGTTGATTCGACATGAGTACAGTGAATTTAAGCCTCCGGGAGTACAGACGAGCGAAAAAGAGCACATTCACTCACAAGGTAAGTTGTACACGTCATGGTTAAGGGTTGCCTTGATTAAGATGACAATCTGATGGAGGAACGCCTTTTCCCTAACAGAGCGTATCATTTCACAAATATCTCTGGGTGCAACTAAACTCCTGAGTGGGTTGTGCGTATTGGCTTCTATAACATCCGAGAAAACCACAACAGTCGTTCAAGCAGTCATCGCATATTACACTCCTTGGGCGGTTATATCCTGTTTTTTTAAATTGCTTTTTAACGTTTAACGTCCTATAGTTTTGCTATACTTAAACCAATATTGCATTAAAATAGTTTTTAATGTCAGGATAATACGTTTTCAGTTCTTAAATCATTAGAAGGGGGTATTGCAAGTTGTCTGAACGTTTATTATTATCAAGACAGGTTAAACCCTCAAAATATATCACTAAAACGTTAATGAATTAATTGTATATAAACAGATTTAGCTGAAACATTGTAATAAAAGTTATTGATATAAGGCATCAAGTTTTTTGTTTTACAACCCTAATCAGGGGTATTGTAGGAAGTCTAAATATTTATTGTTATCAAGCTTTGTTAAATCAACGAAATGTGTCACAAAAACGTTGATAAATTACTTGTAAATAAAAATAAATTAATTGAAATCTTAGTGTTCCGCGGGTGTGTAACTCAAATTATAACCCGATTACTTAGCGTTATGGAAATAACCTCTGCTTGGGCTACGCCCTCGCGAGGTTATTTTCAATACCCCTCGGTACCGGGTTATTATTTACTACATACAGTTGGCTGCACACGAGTATACTACATACGGCGCCTGGTTATACAATGTGTTTCCACTCGGTAAAGCAACATTGTCAATGGTGTTACGTCATTTTCAATCTGTGTGAAGTATTCGTTTGCTGACACCAAGTACGCAAAACATGTTCAAAGTTTTGGTGAGCAAAAGAAAGCTGTTTGTTGGAACGACTACACTGCAAAAATGGTGTCTTAATCCTAAACCCAAAGCCAAACACATAACTTGTCCTGTTTTTAAACACATAAATAATCTAAACATGTTTAAATCCTAAACACATAAATTAAAATGTATGATATAAAATCACGTTCTGATTTAGAACATGTTGTGGAAAGTGTTTCAATATAAAACATGTTGTGGAAAACGTTTTGATGTATATAATGTTGCGGAATATGTTAAGAGTTTGAACATGTTGTGGTTGTAAACGCCTCTTGTAGCACTTGTTGATGCATGAAAGGCTATAAGTTAAATAATAATATTTTCCAGTAAATTTGTGCAAATTCATATAAAACATTACAAAGCAGGCCACCAAAATACAATGCTGTGTTCATACATCATGCATAACCATGTTACAAAGGTGAAGTAGTACGTTTTTTGGGGTGATGTAAAGAAAATGGAAATAAATGGTTCATTTTGCATTAACGTTAAACTATCAGTGAAAACATAGAAATTCCAAAACACCTGTTACTACCCCTTTAACATCTTTAACATGTTAGAATATATATATTTAATAACACATAAGAAAAAGATGAAGACAGTTCAAAATTTAAAAAAAAAACCCATGTTTATTGCTTTTCAAGGCATTACATATCATAGTCAAAAATACATTTTAATTATCACACTTTGAGAAAATAGGGACACGTTACAGTGAATTATTGATATCAGCTATCATCCATTTATTCATTATTAAGTACTGATATTACTTATATATTTAATGTAAACCCCAAAACTTTCAAATAATTCTGTCTGAAAGCACAATGACAATAAAGTAATGAAAGATCTGCAAATGTTTTGGTGATTTATATTCCATAAAATCAAGGTAAAATTTCGGGACATGGCGACCTTCTTCATCCTATTGTTAACAGTGTCATCTGTATGCTTTATCAACATCACAGCAGCTTCCAACAACTTCTCTTTTGGTCACCACCAGCAGTTTGGGAGCTTCTATTTTCATGGATGAGATGCCTTACCGTATCAAGAACAAATGTGAAATGCTTATTGGAGAGATGTTTTATTAACCTGGAGAGTGTTTTATAAAAAACACACTTTCGACATTGATGACATAGACTAATTTTTGGCCCAACCACTTTGGTTAAATCATTTATTTAGATCTTTATATATAATAAGACATTGGTATGACCAGGGTATACATTGCATTAGAGATATTTTTATGTTGAAAATGGATTTCTCAACTTTGATTTTCTAAAACAGAGATACAAAATAAGAGGAACATTTTTAGACTATCAGCGATTGTGAAATAGTTATCCAAATTGTTGGAGACGACTTTTGGGAGAAAGAAATATATGCTTGAACAATGAAACCACTAATATTGTCCATCTTGATATGATCTCTAATGGAAAAGTTTCAAGGATATTCTACGACAAATTGATTGCGAACAACACTGTCCCAAAAGTACTTGAGCATTGGAATATTGTTTTTCAACATGATATAATTTGGAATGATGTGTTTAGATTCTATAAGAAATGCACAAATGACTGTAAACTGTTAGATTTTCAATACAAATTTATCTATACATTAATTTATACCAAAAATGAATTAATGAAGATGAATCTTGTTGACAATGATGTGTGCACATTTTGTAAAAATATCATGTTAAGAATTTTTTGTATGATTTGGAGCTTTTTCTTAATATTTATCTTCATTCAATTATGGCATTTACAAAATTTACTATTGTTTTGGAACACTGTTCAAATGATAAATTAACTAATCATATCATTCTTTTGGCCAAGCGATTCATCTATGTTTCAAGTACTATGATAAAACAACATGCTCTTTCTTTTGGGGGATTTGTAAATTGTCTCAAGATTACTTGCAAGATTGACAAATTTATAGCCAAAACATATATAACAGGTTAGAAACTTTCTTTAAAAAATGGAAACAGTTACCTGATGTTCGTTATTGAAGCATCCATACAATACTTTAACTTCATTGCCCATATACCAATCTTGCCCAACCCTGCATGTACTACTTATATATTTATATGATAGAGAGTCTCTCTCTATGTTGTAACTAGCAAAAGAGTAATGATGTGAAAGTTGCACGTATATGTAATATGTATCAATTGAAATGGAATATAAAAAAAGGAAAACAAAGTGTGAAATGCTTCAGTTACTTATAAAACCCAACAGCGTTTTGATGCAAGTAAGAGAAAGGTCTCTAACTATGTTTCTACTGCATACATTCATATTCAGTAAATTAGCAATCAATATATAATAAAATGAAGGCTTAGTGAAAAAGAGATTTAGATATTGCTTGCAGCCTTAAAATATAAACAGTTCTTAAGCATGGCTATCACATACCTATTTGACCTCTGTTTGTTTAAGAAGTTTCTGATCGAATAGCCTCAACGGTATCACATCTTAATATTCATTCTACAAAAGAAAATAAATATAAGTATCAAACAAGCTTATATATATTCGTTTTGATAATCAACAAACGATTCAAATAATGTTACAGACACTTTTAAGCTTCAAGTAGGCACGGATTTCTCTCAGCTTAAGAAAAGTTTTATTTGTCATAATTGTATTTCACATCATCATATTACAACATGTAATCAAAAGATAGTGAATCAGCACAATCAACAGCAATTCATAAACTTTTAATCATGTATTTTTTATATAAACATCGATAAATTGTACATCTCAGGATTCATGTTATGAGAGATATTTCATTTCTGTAACGGGGTCACCGGTCCGTTATAAATGTAAATTGATGACACACTGAACTGCCGAAGCTCCATAAAATATCATGTACAGTCAAAGAGCATAATACAAGTTTATGATGGAAATTGTTTGTAAAATATGTTTTGCAAGTTAATTGAGTACAATACTATTTGTTGATGGTCACAATGAGTTGAACTTGTTACTAGATTGAATAACACAGTAGTTATGTAAACGTGTACATTATAATCCTAGTTGTTCAATGGCTAAACATGCCTCATCAAAAGGTTCTTACCTTCAAATATGTTGATAAATGGGTCTTGGCGTCTGTTAACGAGGGTATACAATAGTATCTTGTCCTAATATATTCTAACCGACTTTGAAGGCTCAAATTCAAGATCGAGCAGATCGATAAAACTAAGGGAACAAAGGAATTTTCGCCCACTTTAAGGACAGGGGCAAGTAACTCTAATTGCATTATCGAATGTGTTTAAATTCAGAACATGTTGTGGGTTACCATACGTACAAAGTTATCCCGTTCAGATATAAACACATTTCAAAACATGTTTTAAATTTTAAAACACAAATAGAACATGTTTACTTTTTATTAAATCCGGAGATGCAATATTGCGCAACATATCTATAATGGTTAGCGTAATTATGTGAAACAACACTGTCAAAACTTTGTTAATAATTTTTAAGAATAGTGAAATCCAAAAAGGTTTAAATCTTTTCAAACTCCATTTTTGCTAGGGAACAAAGTGATATACTGAGATCAATAAGCTTATATTAGCGTGCACAATATCATTGCCCATTTCGTAAGTATATATCTAGACAGCAAGTATTTCATGGATAAGAAGTTGGTTTTGCTTTTGTCAAGATGTTTTCAGAAGATTTTGTCAATACTCTGGAACCTAATTTTAACAAATCTTTCTTGTCAAAATAAAAAGAATATTTTATAAAAACATTTAAAAAAAGTAATTAAAAATAATAATAAATAATTAAGTTAAATAAGTTAAAATTTTTTTAATGACAATAGTTAAAAAGTACAATCTACTTGAACTAACCGTGACAGCAACATGTACAGTGTATACATTCAACGTTTATATTGACATGAATCTACTTAAATGAGATCGGAATCATTAAGTAATCATTACACAATGTCTTTAAAATCGAAACTTAATTTGAGTTACAACATATGAAAATTCATGTGTTTAGCACATTAACACATTTCAAAACATCTTTTGAGTAAAACATGTACAGAACATGTTTAAAGTCAAAGCGCCATGTTTGCAGTGTAGTTCGCTCTGCAGACTGGTGGGCCACCTCAGTCACTTGAATCAACCCGCGACACGTGCATTGAAAGTTTGTGGATTCTACTGTGGTGAGAAATCCTCTTGTTCAAAGTATTTCCTTCTTTTGTGGACAGTGCTAGTAAAATTGATCGTGGTCTTCAATGTGGTCCGCTACGTGTTCGTCTTCATTGGCTCCAGTGGTCTGGACGGGTCCGTGGTGTCTTCACTGGCTCTCTTCACTTTCTTCCTCTACGTGGCCTTTGTGTCTCTGGCTCTCACCTTATCATTGCCAGGGCACATCTGGCAGTTTGAAACACTCTTCAACTCCTACATTGAGGAAAACGAGCCTGCACAGAACAGTACCTTAGGAAAATCAGGATACAGAATCGAGTCTTTGCAATTTTTACAAGTGTTTTTGTTTCTTGTTTGTCGGTCATCAGTTACTGTCAACCAAACTATTTTATCTGTTTGACGACATTTGGTCCCCTGTGACAACCTGACTGGATATGGAGATGTTGCATGTAGGACTGTCTATACATTCATCAATCTCTGTCTATCCGCTTAACTCGTCAGCGCTGCCGTAGTGCTCAACATGACTACCACTCCTCTACTGATAGAGTTCCGGTACCTGGCCATGACGCTCAAAGATGAATCAGACCTATGCCATTCTGCACTTCTTTGAGAGGAATTTAGAAGCTGGTTGATGAAGAAGAACAAGTTGTTATGGATAGTCAACTTCTTTATTGCACGTTATTATATTTGCTTGATAACGGTGTTAGTACCTACACGGAAACGTCGCATTTCATCCAATAAGGAAGTTGACTATCCATAACAACTTGTTCTTCTAGATGCCTTTTTGGACAAAGTTCTCTCCAGACATAAGCACCAATGTCGTATTACATCCGAAGCAATTTCAATGAACACCGATTTTGTTTTTGCCACCTTCGTATTTTGAATCTCGAACATTTACTTTCTGTCCTATGGCGCTGTCAGAGGCTCCCTGCCTTTGGATGAACTCTTCTGCTCTGGAAATTTTCTGACAAAAGTAGTTGTGATGGTTTACGTCACCATTCTCTCTTGTTGTCTGATAGTGGATCCGTAATATAAATAGCCATTTATGAACCATTGGTGTATTTTTTAAAAGTATAATCAATCTTTGATTTTAGGTATTGGTTTTGATATAGGGACGGCCAATGGCTGACGTATGTGCATATTATTCAGCTTGAAATAGTTTCAAACTACAATAACCCGTTTAAGCAACAAAAGTGCACTTTTATCAATCATGCAAAGTGTCACATCCAATTTCTTGTGAACAGCATATTTAAAGAACCATTCACCCAAGGTTCACCCGAATATATATTTGTATACGGTATCTCAATATGCTATGATATAGTAGTAGAGGCCAAAAATTAGTGCCATTGGCTCTGTAGTTCCATAAATCCAATTTTGTTTAGCGTCGATGTGGTTACCCCAATACTAGGGGCCACAGGGTCAACAAATGAGCATTTTAGAATCCCCATTGCCAAGGAGTCTCTACAAAACATTTCAGCATTCTATGCCTTGAGCTTCTGGAGCAGCTGGTGAAAATATATAATCCTCACTAGTCTAGTAACTGTACAAGAGGTTTCAGTTTCCTAGACTTTATGCGTCTTGAGACGAAGATGAAAAACAGGTTTAATGGTGTGGCCCCTGTGGCCCTTATTATGCTTCTGGAGAAAAAAACTAAGTTTACGGACGGATGGACGAAAGGAGGGAAGGACGGACGACTGTCACCATACCATGTTATACGCTCAATGGGCCTTACAAGTCGACCAACTATATATAATCACATCCTAGTTAGCGCATAATGCTGTGAACTGCACCAAAAGACTATAAGTTAAAGTTTTTAACGTTCTGTGAACTGCACCAAAAGATTAAGTTAAAGTTTTTAACGTTCTGTGAACTGCACAAAAAGACTAAGTTAAAGTTTTGAACGTTCTGTAAACTGCACCAAAAGACTAAGTTAAAGTTTTGAACGTTCTGTGAACTGCACCAAAAGACTAAGTTAAAGTTTTGAACGTTCTGTGAACTGCACCAAAAGACTAAGTTAAAGTTTTGAACGTTCTGTGAACTGCACCAAAAGACTAAGTTAAAGTTTTGAACGTTCTGTGAACTGCACCAAAAGACTAAGTTAAAGTTTTGAACGTTCTGTGAACTGCACCAAAAGACTAAGTTAAAATTTGGACGTTCTGTGAACTGCACCAAAAGACTAAGTTAAAGTTTTGAACGTTCTGTGAACTGCACCAAAAGACTAAGTTAAAGTTGTGCACGGTCATTACACTGGGTTTTTAAATAATGCGTAAAGTGTTCAATGATTTGCTTTGAAATATTGTTTTAAATTCCATTAATGATAACAAGCATTGTGATACCTAACAACTATTTCCTGATCGTTATTTATCTTTTGTTTCTATCTATTTTACTCCATTTAGATTATTTAACTGCAGAGAAAAAAAAGTAAAAATGTGATGGCAATAAGCAGCTTTGTAAAAGGAACAAATATACATTTTACTTCATACAAAGATCAAAGTTATTTGACAAACATGAGGTAATAATATTACTGTTTGGTAATGGACAGCCTTAGAAAGTATTTTATGAATGCTATGAGTTTCATGGTGTTGAAGTGTTATTTTATTATGTTAAATAAATTTCTCAGATTTGAGAAAAATAGACTCCTTGTTGTCCCTCGTGTCCGCACCAAACGATTTGACCAAAGGTCATTTGAACATTCTGCCGCAATAGCCTGGAATAGCCTTCCTGAAGAGATACGACTCGGTCACGACTATTCCTCTTTTTGCACATACCTAAAGACACATTACAACAGACTTGCATATTCTAAATAAGTTCAAATCTCTATTTCTCTTTTGAATGTGTGCGCTTTGAGCATGTACTGCGCATGGAAAAGCGCCTTGTGAATAGACTATTATTATTATAATCACACATTCGAATTTCTTTTAAGTATACAATGGGAATGTGTTAACATGTTAACTATGGCAGCCCTCAGTTGCCGTTATTCGACATTTGAAATTTTAGTATGCACATCGTGTTTCTGGCTATTGCGACATACAAGTTCAACATATCTGGGGTTGTAAGGTTTTTTATATATATATATAAGTGAGTGTTTTGGAATGAGTGGGTTATAAGATAAAGATAGATGAAGAGACAATTTGTCACCAGGGATGAATAAATTTATCCATATAGAGACCGAACACATAGAAATACAGCAGGAACAGAATAATGGGTTATTTATTTCATTTAATAATATTAGGTAATTATGAAGATTTGAGAAACCTAGAATTTCACTTTCATGTCTCTGACACTGTTTGTTGGAGGTAAATACTTGTGATTGATACTGCGTTTGTTGTAACAATACAATATGGTTGTTCAAAGCAACATTCTATTCCCTTTAAAATGGATCACTTAAAATGAACACATTTGAAAAATTGTCATAGTAAATGTAAAGCAATGAGTTGTTTTTATTCCATTAAGCAATCACGTGCAATTCACCACTTAACACGAACCTCTCTCATGATTAAATACGGAACACGCTTCCCACAAGCAAACAAACCATTACATTAATCAATGAGCCACTAAAAGAGAGTACAGCAAGAACAAAACACACGATTAAATGCAATGATGCAGTAGGGCAAAAGTTCTTCAATTTATATCTGCATTAAGCATTTATGACTCTCGATAAACAAATCGATTCGTGTCAATATCAGAACGAGTGAATTGCCATAATGGTCACTGCATAAATACCTTTAAATGTTAAAGCATTGACTGCACAATAGTATAGTTATATTCAAATCGTGAACAGGTTCGCTGATTCACCTAGCTAAGTCCACCATTTTGAAAGCAGAATGTCTTCAAAAGTTGAACCGTTCAAGGATTCTGAAGAAGAAGGGAGAAGGGAGATGAGGTCAGTTCTCAACTGGCTCGTGTGGGGCAAGAGGCTGGGTGGTGTATACATTGAACACAATGCGGACGGCACTCCTTTATCCAAGACTGGTAAAGTAGTCATGGTAGTTTATGCTTTGTTTTGCAATGTCTGTGCCCTGTTCAACGCAGTCCGCTTTCTGATGATCTACGCTAACCTGGCGAGGTATTCCGCCAGTCTGATAACTTCCATTGCATACACAACCTTCTACTTTACTATAGCAACATCACTTTTGTTGACGAATGTCACCGCATCAACACACATGAAGAAATTTGTTGAAGCGATGTTGAAGAGAAACACTGAAAATCCTAGAAGATGCAGGAAACTGAGAACAGCAACATGTGTATTAGTTTGCTTTGCCTTCATCACTGGCTGTTTTCTACATGCATCCAGAGCTATTCTTCAAGGGACAACTGAAGCCATTTACCCAAAATTTAGCTTCCCATTTGATCTCTTGAAAGGAACGTATGCCATTTTTGGCACATGCATAGATGCAATAACAGCATTTCATGGATGCGTTAGTTTCTATGTATTTTTTGCGTCTTTTAATATCATCAGCATTTCCATCATCCAAGAGTTTGGTTATTTTTCATCTAAGTTCAAATCATATTGCAATGGATCATCGAAGGCATCAACACTTGTGGAGCTTTGGAACGAACATGGCAAACTATGTGAACTCATGGAACACGCACACCGGTTACTTCAACATTACGTTGCCATCTGTTTTCTATCGACTATGCCCATTTTCTGCTTCCTGGTGTTCGGATTGATCAAGGGCCAGCTGCCTCAAGAGGAGTTCGTGTTCGTGGCGCTCATCTTTGGTCTGTGTGTCTTAGAGATCATCGACATCACCTTGATTGGGATCTTCATCAATGATAAGGTATCTGACAGTTCAGTCTTGCACACACAACAAGTGCGGTAATTAAATATATCGGCCCCCTAACTAGTAACTGGCTACATGTTTGCATTTGTAACATTCAATCAATCCTATGTTCTCATAACACCACGAAAGTTGTACATGAGTATAAACAATGCCATTTTATCACCAAGGATCTTTGTTACCACAGGCCCATGAACCGCTGCAGCACCTCTTCAACTCTAAGTGGAATCCTTCCATTGAACAGCACATGGATAAGGTACGCGAATATTGCTTCTTGCACTCCTTACCTTTCAACAACAGTTTACATTTGTAGGCCATATACTCATGTTGAGGCCTAGATCTTTAGTTAGTGGCAATGCATAATATCTGGCAACACATCATAATATATCAAATGAGCCTAAAATGTTGAATACAAGAAATATTTAAATCAACGCACAAAGAAAATTGTGAAATATCTATGTCTTATCATCTGATACAAGACTAAGAGCTTTGGTTTCCTTCTGAATGTCATATCCACAACCCATAAAATGAGAATCTATGATGAATGAAGAAAATTCTATTTTTTTATATACTATTAAAAAGTATGGGGTTATTGATTTTTAAGATTTATTAACTGCAAATGATAAGGCCAATGATGAAATAGAAAATCAGAGAAAGTGCAACAATTTATTATATTCCTTTAAAATTGCCGGTGAAACAGAGATTTTACGTAACAAGTATAAAACCACATCTGGAGTCAAACGTCAGACTTACCATGGCTAGACAGACAGGGATAAGACGTGACATACCCATAATGAGGTGTCTTACGTCATTTAACCAAGATTATTCCACTCCTCTTGCAACGCAGCGCCAATTGCAAATTCTTGAACAGTGTAGGCTGCTGAGGTTGACGTATCCTTTGTCAAAGCATGTCCCAGACTTTTTCGATGGGGCGCAGGTCAGGACTCATCGCTGGCATTGGCAATGTGGTGATATTCTATTGCTGGAGGTTATCTGTAACAATCTTGGTCCGGTGACATGTAGCAATATTATCCTGGACATGCAGACGGCATGTCATTGGCTGGCAGCATTGAGCACAAGTGTCACGAAATGCACGGGCACAATGTCACGTGATCGGCTGCGTCGCCTGATGATGACACTAATATTTACTGTCAACTTTTTGTTTGTAATGTTAAAGGAAAATAGTTTTTTCAGCTTTTGATTACTTAACACATAACTAAAATTCGTTTTTAAAACGATTGTTATTAATGGTTTCCAAATCCTGTCACAAACCTATGAAGTCATTTGGACCAGGACATTTTCATAGAGGGGTGTGAGTATGTTTGAACTGCTATATTTTTGTTTTATTTTTTAAATGCAATCTTCCCTCAGTTCATAAGCCAGTTAAGGTACTCAGACTCGGTCTTGGTGCCTGTAGATAGACCGCAGGGGGAGTCGGGTAGGACTGATAGAACTTGGCCTTCGGCCGCGGTCTATCTGTCCTACCCGACTCCCCCTGCGGTCTATCTACAGGCACCAAGACCTCGTCTTCGTACCTTAACCTTTACGTACTGTCATGTGACACGTCCAACAACAACATGCAATAACGTTCTTCCAGTAATGCCACCCTACACCGGAGATGAGCCACCCCCAAATTGATCATGTTGAATGACGATGACGTCATGAAAACGTTCGTTTCGTGGACGCCACATCGTCTTGCGTCTGTCCAGGTCTGACAGACGTGCAATTCAAAACACAAAACACTGTGAACCTTGACTCCTCTGAAGACAAACAATTCCTTCACTGCCCATGTACTGTCACAGCAGTGTCTGCTTGAAGTCGAAAGCCTAGCTGATTTGCTGTTATGGTACGATGTCCCAAGGTCACTGTTCAATTGAATCTGTCCCGTGCATTAGTTGTCGCTCTTGGTCGACCCGAATGTCGTCTGTCGTTTACAGTATGTGTAGAACGGTATCTGGACCATAATCTGCTTATGACAAGACTGTGAAACAATAAACGTTCGAGACACAAGGATGTGCCAATCTGTAGCATGCGAAGGGCACGTAACCGCTTGTGTGGGTGGATGCATGCCAATCGTTAAGAAAAGTAAAAAGTTAAAAGAGAGCCCATCTGATGATTGCAAGTTCAATTTGCCTTTCAAAAAGGGTATACCATTCGAAACAAAAATCATGTATATTTCGTGGTCATCGATGATCATCAGTTGCATCACGTGCAGATGCCACTATCATGCCAGTGTTCTTTTGGGTGCCCAATTTTACTGCAAATGGTCCATATGTATGAATATTATTACATTTTCTATTTTGCAATTGGATTTACGATTAGCATGCCCCGAAATGGAATATCGCCTACTTTTTTATGAGAACATATCAGACAATAGCTTCAAAAATATTCCAATGTCCAATTTGTTTAAATTTTTTTCAGGTCTCACTTTTCGTAGCAAGGCTTTCATTTGAAAAAATTGGCTACTCCATTTATGGTCTATTCACTTTAGACAGATCAGCAGTACTAATGGTAACGTATATTCAAATTAATTGATTTAAAATATTATACCTTTTATTCGTTAGATAATCTGCAGTTCCCTATGGTTCGGAAATGTAAAAGCAACCCATTTTGTAGCTTTTCTATTATGTATTCCTTCAAAATAGATAAATAATTAGCTTTCTAGTCTTAAATGATCGATTATATAAGGTCGAGGAGAGCATAAGGGATAACAGCAATATGATATGAAGTTAGTAATTCATCAAGGTTTAACTTATATGAACGAAAATTTATGTATAAACAATTTTTATCTATGCTATGATTGTATTCTCTCTCCCTGTCTGCGGGACGGGTCTCACCTATGCTATGATTGTATTCTCTCTTCCTGTCTGCGTAGCGGGTCTCACCTATGCTACGATTCTATTCTCCCCAGATCTGCGGGACGGTTCTCACTTATGCTATCGTGGTCCTCCAACTCCAGACAGATGACCGGTGTGGGGACAGCAGTCTGAAGACCGTCAACCTTACGGCATATTGCTCACAGATCTAGTCCTGCAGTCTGATGTATATGTACAATGTATACGAGTCAGAAAGATAATCTACATTTTATTATTTTAAGATGTTTTTAGATACGTTGTCCTCTAATAATTTTGTCTTTACAGTTTTACTTTTGACTCCATAGATCATAATTACGCGAGATTGTGTCAAATGTTTATATCTTATTTACGTTTACCAATATCAATCTTCATTCAAATGGACCCAGGATTATCACAACATTATTCTACTCTTTTGACGCCTTTAAAATAGCCTTTTTTAAGGTTTTGATGTCCGCTTTAAAACAAATCAACTTGAAATGAATGTTGCTGAAGTTTGAGCGAACAAGACTCAATCATCATCATGGACATCGCTTCAGCCGATCAGATGACCAGGGTACCTACACAGCAACACACGAGGTCCAAGGTTTTGAGCGAGCACTAAATGGGAAGTTTCCGAGGCTGTCCCTTCTATAGTTCTTCTTCATACTACGTTCGTCTCTTGGAAACTCGTTTTAAGGTTTATAAGTATTTTGTCGTTTGACATGGCACATATTCGTACATGGGGTCATGTGAGGCGTCTCTGAAGTACTATTGTTTTCCAGGCTCTAAGCAACAGTTCTGGTGGAAGCTTTTTGTTGTATTAAAGCAAACAAGTGCTCTACTTCTCTCATAGATTTGTGCAAATTCTCTATGCTTATATATCGTTGTTTCATTGTTTAAAACGTTATTATTCTGAATAAAGGATATTTAGCATAAAAGGTATTTGTCTTTGTGTCAGGAGAAACTCAGTAGATCGCCGAAGTAACCAAACCTACATTATGTAGACCGCCTGAGTAACCAAAGCTATACTATGTATGCTTGGATATGGTTGTTTTATCGTTTATATCGTTAGTTTTTCTGAATAGAATTTTTAACAAAAAATATATGTTTGATCAGTAGAAACTTAGTAGATCGCCAGCGTAACCAAAGCTACAAAAAGTAGATCGCCAGGGTAACCAAAGCGACAATAAGTAGATCGCCAGGGTTACATGCTACATAAGTAGATCGCCAGGGTAACCAAAGCGACAATAAGTAGATCGTCAGGGTAACCAAAGCGAAAATAAGTAGATCGCCAGGGTAACCAAAGCTACAATAAGTAGATCGCCAGGGTAACCAAAGCTACAATAAGTAGATCGCCAGGGTAACCAAAGCTACAATAAGTAGATCGCCAGGGTAACCAAAGCTACAATAAGTAGATCGCCAGGGTAACCAAAGCTTCAATAAGTAGATCGCCAGGGTAACCAAAGCTACAATAAGTAGATCGCAGGGTAACCAAAGCTTAATAAGTAGATCGCCAGGGTAACCAAAGCTACACTATTTAAACTCAAAAGGGTTAAGGGTTTATTACACACCAATTAAAATTGACTTAGAATTTATTAAGTTCATTTAGGTTTAACTTAAAATCCGCTGTGAAAACTGTGTAAAATACTCAAAATTAACAAAGTTAAAGAATACAAAGAATTCAAAGCTCATCAACAAGAATCGACTACATGCCAATCAATCTACAACTTGTTTATCAGCCAATGAAATTCCCCAACGGAATCACACGACGTCGTTGCCTTGACATTCCTAGTGTCTATGTTGAAAACACAAACTTGCGAATGCTGGATTCGAAGCAAACTAGCCGTAGGTGCCATACTGTTGACGTTTAAAGTGTGACTTTAACGTAATCGGATCAAGCAAATTTAAGTTAATGGTAAAACGGACACTAAATGAAGTAAACACTGTCGATGAACAGCGGTCGATCCCCTTGTAACTGCCGCGACTGCACTGCTGAGTGCCGATATAATGTCTTCTGAGAAGGGAAACCACCGGTTTTATTTTGATCAAGCCATACCATTTATTTATCAAAATATAAAGAATCATTATTTATTTGCTTTTTTTGGGGTCTTTTATTGTACTTTTGCGAAGTGGCACGGCATGACGTGAATCTATTACTAGAAACACGTAACTTGGTTACAAATAATTCCGTCACAAGGGGCGTGGCTGTATGTGATGTGACGTCACAGCTATGAACTGAATTTCTGTTACAGTACAAGTGTTCAGCGAATCAGGTACACGGAAAGCAAATGCCATTTATTTATTTTTTCTGGAGAATAATATGAAACTAACAATTTAAACTGTCCACCCTGTGTTTCTTATTAGGAGCCATTAGAAAAGCAAATCTACAATTTGGAATTGCCCATAGCACCTTGACATACCGGACGGATGGACGGATAGATGACGGATAGATGGACGGATAGATGACGGATAGACGGATAGATGACGGATAGATGACGGACGCAATGCGTACTGATGAAACCCTTTTTGGTATTTGTGCTAGAGCTTGATTCTATTTTAACATTTACAGAGGATTTTAGGCAACTCTTTTACCATATATAGTGGAAAACTCACCAAGGGACACGTTTAGTTTATTACTAACAAAAGAAATATAATCAATACAGTAAATTATCAATAGTCCATCGCATATATATTTCATTTAAAGTAACCAAGTAGAGATTTAAAAAGAAGCAATATTTTGTTGTAGATATATTTGCTACAATTAATTCACTATCTCCATCTCTCAGGACTGGAACTGCAGGATGACCACAACGTATGTCATAAGTGTTCCCAAAATCTGAAACAAGAATTGTAGAGCAGTCATAAATATCAGTCCCTAACAAACACTGCGTTCCTTCCTAAAACGTGAATACAGGCAAAGGCAATCACAGAATCAACCTTGAAATAATCCATTGGTTATGAGTCAACTAAATCATTTATCATATGCATGATGATAATTAAAAATGAACTTGTTCAATATAATATCCTCACCATGAGAATGGCTGCTCGATCAAACGTGAAGAGTCCATAACAGGAATACCCGACTTTGTCCAAAGCCAGTTTAGTGCCAAACAGTAAGATCTGGAAAGGAAGCATGACTCACTAAGCGCTATATTTTATGAAAAACAGAAATTAAACAACCTAGTTTGAGAGAAAAGATATGAAATATCATACAAAAGGTTGATTGGATTGCAGCGTTGTTTTCTTTTTTGTTGATAAGATCTAGCTAAGTGTCTTCCAGCAACAGTTTTAAGAGAAACTGTTTACATATCTTAGATGTTGAAGATTACACAACTGTGTTTTTATCCGATGTTTATCTGTAGAAACTTACCTTCTGGACCATCCTGTCTGAGTAGAGCGACCACTCAGTCCAACAGGATCCGGAGAGGCTCGTGCGCCTGCAAAATGATTTCGATTGTTTAAAACGGTTCATTTGTGGAGTAAATAATTCTCTTCCCACAGAGGAAGATTAAGTCATGAAATGTTGATACAGCCTCTGTTCTATTACTCCGTAATTCGTTGGTTACGGCAGTTCCCCTGGCGGAAAACATTTGCACCACATTCAATTTTAATTTCTATATCAAATGACAACGCTTCTCGTATGGAAAGGGTGGTTCATATCACAATGCTTTTGCCATGATTCAGCATGATTTTAGAACAGCGCCGCTGATTGCACAGCTAACTTTGATTGCCTCCAATCAAGCATCTATCTAACTATCCTCCAAAGCCGGCGTAATAGAACAGAGGCTGCATCAACAAATAATGACTTGATCTGCCTCTGTGGGGAGAGAATTGAGGTAGACATAAATTGAAAAAAAATCCATAATTATTGTAAGGATCAAAGTCACAGAGTAATAAAATGATCAGAATTGTAACCATTCTAACCTAAAACACCTAGAACATAAAGACACGGCCTGTTATTTTAATTACCGATATTGGACCGATGATAAGTCACAGTCTTTCTCAGGTTAAACCATGTTTGAACATACATAAAACCCAACAACTGCTTCAGTCGCATTCATCGTATCACTTAAACAGTCATCAAGGTTACCTTAACAAGTCTATTATGGGTAACAGCAATGTGCTATATCCCCACGTGTTTCGACCAACAAGAGAATAAAGAACAAAGTTAATGATAATCGTATGGTTTGATGGACTCATAATTTAGCAGTTCAAAACAGCTTTGTTTTGGTATCGTTTCGCATCTTTTGGACATTCGCATTTAAAAATGTGTACAAAAGTTACATAATCCAGAGAATGAACGTGAATGTTAGAGGTTGCAATGTTTGTAATTTCATTCCTCAAACCAACTGGTCAAACTTTAGAATCTGTCCTTTAGCCAAACATCACTGGTTACACCCCTGTGAACCTCTGTGAACCTTCCTCATCCAAAAATCACAGAAACACTACTTCGAGTTAGATGACCTTGTGAGAAGATAAGGTAAATTTTAACTGTAAATTTTATGACTGTAAATTAAAAGCAATGAAAAGTGTTTAGTAAATGGAATGAGCTCAAAAGAATCCTGAATTCACTTCAAAATGAATGATTATAGTCTTTAGGGTAGATATAAAGGGATGACATTTTCAGAATCAGTTTATTCTTTATTTTGCAAGATAAAAGATGGTTTGATGTGTGAAAGACAAGTCGGAATCACAAATAATGATAATACAAACCAAAAGATTATTTCATACTTTTTGGCACTTGAGTGATACTAATTTGGGTACAATTTTAGTACCATTAAAACTGTCAGTCGTAATTTCTTAAAAATGAAGAACCTTTCATTGTAGAAATTTTTCACATAATACACATATTTCATATTAAATGTCAGAAATCCATTTCAATAACGGTTATTTACTATATGCATAATGATAATAATTCATTTGTATAGCGCCTATTTTCCAACTTTAAGCTGCGTAATGTCAACGATGGATGTCGACTTTCACTGACCTACTATTTACTGAAGAAATTACCAAGAAAGAAGAACCCTGATAAGCCAAAATGGTTATCGCAAAATACACCAAGTAGTCTGTTGTATTGTGAGAAATTAAATTAAAAGTGAAAAAAAGGTAAATGTTCGCTTTTGAAGCCGACAGAACCTGTAAGTCAGGTCAAAACATATTTGATGCTGCTCGTGACAAACACATACTTTATTGTCATCGGCCTATTTCTTTAATTTACTTTACAATAATTTAAGGATAGGCTTGCTCTTTGGTTAAACTGGACCAATAAGAAGCTTATGAAGAATAACAAGGTTAGGAACAGTTATGGTTGGATAAGTATAGGAGTAGGTCACCATTCAAAGATACATGCGCGATATGTACAACCTCAGCGTGAAGTCGTAACATGTAGTATGATGACCGCGCTGTTACTTAGAATTTTGTTTAATTATACATAAATATGCGTATCGTCTTTCATGGATGAAAATCCATTTGGTTTCCAAATATTTAATGCAGTATCACGTATAAATCCAACGATATCTTACATGCAGAGCTTACGTTGCAAAACCTCAAATACAAATATTAAATGTCAGATGAGATAGATGGATCTGAAAAATAATTGAGGCCAGTATTAGAATGTATCAATTTGAAGCCGTTGGTTCAATTACGTTTTACTATGCGCTTTTATGAAAAGCTGGAAATGCGTTATATGTCGGTGTGAAAGTAATCAAGAAAAATTGTGTATGCATACTTTCTTATATATGTATATTACATAATGGTAGGTGAAAAACAATCGATCATTATCTATCTGACCCATACGCTAACTTAAAAACCTTTAGTGACGTCACTCCATTGTTCTTTGAAATCTTTATATATTTTGATTTCCTTCTGACTCGTACGGCAAGGAAATTATTCGAGTAATGTCCCTCGGATGCAGGTTATTATCAACATAATCACCCTGCAAGGCAGGATATTATTATGATTTATTCCTCTTCAAATAATTTTTCGGAACGATGTAATTAAGGAATTTTGTGAAAGTAAAAGTGTCAACTAAGTATCTCTTTTGAAAAATATCACAAATCTTATTTTGACACTGCAAATGTTTTGGCGATACGCCGTCTGCGTACCGCCTCGAACCCGCAGAGTTCCCGCACCCCCGAACGCTAAACCCGACGCTTTGACTACTGAGCTATTATGACAGCGCATACAAAGGTCTTTTGTTAGGTCCTCTTATAACAAAGGTGTTAGTTTGGGTTTTTGATATTTTACGGCCGCCTCTGTTATTTCCTATCCTTTCACGTAATCGGTCACATCAATGTTATTAAAACTAGATGGCGGTTTATAAAATAGATAAGACATGGTCCGTGGGCATTATCAATAATAAAGGATGTTTGCCCTCGTGATTTGCCCGTTGGAAAATCCCGCGAGCAAACATCCTTTTTTATTGATAATGTCCGTGGACCATGTCTTATCCATAACGTAGACTCACGGCAGGTACTACAATTCAGGGCACAACATACCTGTTCGTTGAGAACACAGGACAGCACAGTGACGTACACCATAAGGAACGTGATAGCCAACAGGTTCCCGGAGCAGTTGATCATCTCGTCACCCGGCAGGGAGCCTCTCACAACACCATAGATCAGAAAACACAGGGCAGGGATGCCAAAAATATTAGTTGCTGAAACAAAATGCTTGTTGATTGAATTTGCTTCAGATGTAATACGAGATAAGTGCCTGTGTCTGGAGAGAACCTTGTTTAGTTTGGCATCTGTGAGGTCTGATCCATCTTTGAGCGTCTTGGCCAGGTTCCGGAACTCTATCAGGAGAGGAATGGTAGTCATATTTAGCACGACGGCAGCGCTGACGAGTTGAGCGAATAGACAAAGAATCATTAATGTATAGAAAGTCTGACATATTATGTCGCCATATCCCGCCAGGTTGTCACAAGGAACCATATGCCGCCGAACAGATGAGAGAGTTTTGTTGACACTTACAGTATAAATGATCACAGCACAGGAAACAAAAACACTTGTGAGAATGACAAAGATTCGATTCCGTATCCTGATTCTCCTAAGGTACTGTGCAGGGCCGTTTTCCTCAATGTAGGAGTTGAAGAGTGTTTCAAACTGCCAGATGTGCCCTGGTAATGATAAGGTGAGAGCCAGAGACACAAAGGCCACGTAGATGAAGAAAGTGAAGAGAGCCAGTGAAGACACCACGGACCCGTCCAGACCACTGGAGCCAATGAAAACGAACACGTAGCGGACCACATTGAAGACCACGATCAATTTCACTATCACTGTCCACAAAAGAAGGAAATATTTTGAACAAGAGGATTTCTCTTGACCACAGTAGAATCCACAAACTTTCAATGCACGTGTCGCGGGTTGATTCAAGTGACTGAAGTTTATTTGTTGATCTGATGTTGAAACTTTCATTTTACCGTATTGAAGGGTTCACATCAGTTATTTCACGAATACCAACCAGTCTGCAGAGCGTTCTACACACTGAGAATTAGTCAGCTGATTTAACCAGTCACACCACACAGTAGTAGTCGTGGAAACAGACATATCGTTTAACTGTATTTCCAAACCGAATGCGCTCCAAAGAAATGATAATGGATATCATTAGTTTTAAAAGCATTTCCATGATTTCAGTGATGACATTCTCTAATCATTGTTTGTAAAACTCTCAGATCGGTTGTCGTGTTTTTAGTTCTGAATATGTAGCCGGCTTATTTCAACACGAAAGATCACTCTTATCAATTCAACGTGGGATATTATTTCCTTTGTTCTGTTTGATTGTTTTTCTGTGAAGCTTGTCGTGAAAAGCACGTGTTGAAGTTTTAACTCCCGAGGGATGTTATTTTACCGCTGGACTCTTCGGGAAGATATATCATATGCATTGACCTAAGCTGCTTATTCTTTTTAACTCTTCACTCTGTGATGAAGACGTCGGTGATTTGCAGTCCCGATTTAATCTGGAGTGCTTTAGGTTTTGTGAAGTTTTCACCGCTGCGGCTGCCGCGCTCGTTCCAATAGCTTAAACTTTTTTCAACTAAGCTTTATTTACTATTAACCTATACCTCGGGGGAACTATTTTGAAATCTTTACATTCAATGTCAAAGGTCAAGGTCACGCGTTAAACATCACTAAAATTCATTGTTAACACAATAACGTGAAACATTTTTGTGCCATGAAGCTCTTTTTAATAACATCCGTTGAGAAGTAAAAATACTACCTAAGAAAAAGAAATAAAGTGATTACCTAAGAAAAAGAAATAAAGTGATAAAAAAAAAAAAAAAAAAAATACATCTGCTACAATCAAACAAAGGTCTAGGTCACATGAAGGTCGCGATTTAAGTAAGGTTTAGCGAAAATGCTTGACTTTAACTATTAACATTAAATCATTACATGATTGTTATACGCAATGAAAAGTTTTCATAAATTGTTTGACCTTGACTGTCAAAGGCACGAGATATGACTTATGGCAATGTACACTGATTTAGGGTAAAGCTTGATCCCATTTAGCTTTTCAGAAATTATGTACATGTGTTATTGTTAATACCTCTCGGAAATTATTTTGACATGCTTAAATTCAAGGTCAAAGGTCAAGGTCACGAGACATAAAATCACTAAAACATTCTCTGTAGACACGATAATTTGAGTGCTTTGAAGCTCTTACTTGGTATATATCATCTTTTGAAAAGTAAAAAAAAAAAAAATTAAAAGATTTCCTCTACAATCCGTCAAGTTCACAGCAAGGTCATGGCTTAGGCATGATTTAACGAAAATGCTTTATGCTAACTATTTACACTTTAAATCAGTACATGATTGTTAAACGCAATAAAAAAGTGTTCATTAATTGTGTTTCAAAGGTCAAGGTCATGTGATGCGAGTTATTGCAATGTAAACATAATTTTGGTATAGCTTCAGCCCTTTAGCTCTTTAGAACGCATGTACATTCAAGGTCTAAGGTCAAGGTCACGAGTTATAAACCACTACAAATGAAAAGTTGTTGTGCTATGAAGCTCTAACTTGGTATAAATCATCTTTGGAGAAGTAATATGTTTTGAAAGGGTTTCCGTTGCAATCCATGAAAGGTCAAGGTCACAACAAGTCGCGACTTATATTTTATACGAAGATATGTTTTATTTCAACTTTTAACACTTTTAAGCACAACGTGATTGTTATACCAAATAAAAAGTGCTCATTATTTTTATAACCTTGAATGTCAAAGGCCATGGTCACGAGATACGAGTTACTGCAATGTACATCAAATTTTCCTCTGGGAATTCTTTCGACATGTTCACATTAAAGATCAAAGTTCAAGATCATTTGTTTTCGCTATATACACTGTGTTTCTTAGCAAATGCCCTTTTTACTGAGGTTTTGTAGAAGGCGGAACAGAGGTAGTCGAAACCCTCTACGCTAATCTAGTTTTAAATATTGTTTCGCATCATACAACTTGAAAATACCTCTGCCACCTATGTATTACCGATCAACGTCATTGAATGTACAACGGTGCTACCCTCCTTACACACCTCGTCTTCAGATGGTATACACAGAAAACAACACCTACACACGAGCTACATGCGTCTATAGCCGGATAAAATAAGGACAACATTAGAAACAGAAGTTTTTTTGTAAACATTGAAGACAACCGATGTGTTTCCATGGAAACTAAAGTTGTTGTCTAATGGTCCAAAAGGAACACGACAGATGTAGATGATGGTTGTTTCATTTCATTTGCAACACGGAATTATTGTAGTCAGCGTTTAAAGCTGGTTGTCACTTGAGCGCTTGTATTTGAATACAGAGTTACTCATATGCCCTGTTTGAGCCCCTATCAATTGCTTTGGTACATCTTCATAGAAGAGGCGTGTGGCCCTGGAATGGCACTGTATGAAATGGTTGGTGAAGTTTACCTCAAACTTACCGATGAACGACAGACACTTGGTCTCAAACACCGGGGTAAGAGGGTGTCTGAAAATATGAACGCCAGGGTTGTCTATTTGAGGAAATACTGTAGGCTTACAGTATCTTAACGCTTGACTCTCTCTCTTCCAGTTGTACAGCACACTTCACCGATCTCCAACACCTCGCCTCTCAATTCTCTTCCTTCCCTGTCCCTGTCAATCCTAACATAAACCTCCTGCCTGCTATATACTATTCAATCAATCTTTATTCGGTACTTAAAAGGCCTCAGGCCTATAGTACATTCAGAATATACATATTCACGTATTTACACATTCGTTTGAGATATAAAGACAATACATAGCATTTAGTTTGGTAATCATTTTTTGCGATACAACATTGCATAATAAATAAACATAGACAGGTTTTGAATAACAAAACGATTTTTACTATTTAACAAGGATGATAATTTTAACTCGTTTGGCTGGACATAATAAAATTCATTAATGTATTTAGAGCGAATGCTATTACACATGGGGCATATAAGAAGAAAGTGGTATTCATTTTCAATTACATTTAGGTTACAGAGCTTACATAGTCTTAATTCTCTTTTGGTGTTGGTATATCTACCTTGTTCCATTTCTAAATCATGGGATGAACAACGAAATCTTGCTAAACATATTCTAAACTTTTTTTACATTTAAACAAGAAAAATAAAATTCGGTATTAAAATAAGTCTTAAACGATATATAGGAGTCACATGTTCGTGATAGACTGTTTTTTTCTTTCCATGTCTGCAAATATATATCTTTGAGTCTCTGTGCGAATTGATGAATAAAATGTGTATGAATACCAGTTTCTTGGTTGAACCAAACATTTCCGAATCCAGTAGAAAATAAAATATTCTTTACATCTGTAACCCAGTTTTTTCCATTTCTATCATATAAAAGCATCATATTATAACATTTCCTTGGTAACTGAGAAGATGGCATACTAATTTAATCCAATATTTAATAACCTTAACATATGAAGTTAAATACAAAGGGAATCTGCCACATTCCCCGTAGATCATTGGTGTGTTTTGTTTAACTCTTAGGAACGATTTACATGCGAATAAGTGTATTCTCTCTAAATGGGTGAAATGGTTTAGACCCCAAATTTCTGCTCCATATAATAATATAGGACTTATTTTTACATCAAATATTTTGAAAAACGAAGTGAAATTAAGATCTCCCAGAATATGCAGTTGTCTTAATATTCCTATCAACACTTTATGAGCCTGTACTGATGCATATTTGGTATGTGTTTGCCAAGATAATTGATTTGTAAAGTGCACACCCAAGTACTTATATGCATTTGTTGTTTCTATTTGACAGCCTCTATAAAACCATTTTTTATTTTTCGATAATTTCCCACCATTCTTAAACACGATTATTTTAGTTTTGTCCATATTAACATTTAATTTTGATTGTTCACAATAATATTCTAATTCATATATCTGCTTCTGGAGGCCAGCTACAGTACTAGAAAACATAACAATATCGTCTGCAAAAAGAAGAAGAAAAAATTGAAATAAGTCTGGATGTAACTGTATTCCGTTTACGCAATTATTCTCAATTTGTACTGCCAAATCGTTGATAAAGAAAGAAAATAAAAAAGGACTCAGTACACATCATTGTCTAACACCAAATTGAATATCAAAGCATGGTGAAAACTCATGGTTATTTCCAATACATGTTTTAACATTTTCGTACATATTTCTTAAAGGTTATTCATTTTCAAATGTATACCATTTGAGTTTAAGAGATTCCAGAGTATATTTCTATGTACAGAATCGAAAGCTTTTGCGAAGTCTACAAAAAGAGCATAAACGTTACCACCTTTGGAATTTAGATATCTTTGTATAATATTTTGCAAGATAAACATGTTATCTATAGTTGTGTAATATAAGGTTGAACACTAGTTCTGCTATATACATTACTGGGTGATCTGACATGTTTGACATTTCAAATAATGATTGATGTTCAAATATTTGAGAAAGCTTTGTCTAAAGCTATACGTCAATTTGAAAAACACTGGAAGGTCAACAGAGTTATTAAATTGTTGTGTTGATCGTATTTGAGTAAGTTTGTTACTTTGTCATAAGCTGACAGGAAGATATATTCGATTCGATAGTGTTTATTAGGTCATTGTAACTAATAAGTAGATTAATTCGATGCATAATTTCGAATATTAAACGTATTTGAGATGTTTTCTTGATTTCCCCATAAAATCAAGCATTTTAGAGATCTTATGCATAAATGGATATATTTGCAAGTCCAGTGATGAGATATGAACTTCAATAAGCATATAAGATATTTTGTAGCTTATCAAAACCAAACAAAATTTTAATAAAGATACTAAGTTGCATTGCAAAGGTTTTTGAAAAATGTATCTTCAAACATGTATTCAACTTCCTTCTAGAAAACAACTAATTATCAAGTCTACAGTCAGGTTTCATGCCAGGAGATGCGACGGTCAATCAACTAGTTTATCTATATGACTCAATAAGTAAAGCCCTCGATGATGGTAAGGAAGTCCGTGCTGTCTTCTGTGACATTAGTAAAGATTTCCATAAGGTATGGCAAAAAGTCCTCATTTGCACACTTGAATCTTACAGAATACGAGGAAAATTATTAAATTGGTTTCAGAGCTATTTAGAAAACCGAATGCAACGAGTTGTAATAAATGGGTGTAAATCTGATTGCCGATACCCCGGAATAATACTAAACATAAGAATAATGGTTATTTTGATGCACGTTTTGTGATAATTTTATATTTTAAAATTTTCACTGATAATTGTACGTTTATGCTAAATGAATTATTTTGATAGTGTCAAAAATCTCATAACACAAACCAATTATCCACAGTCAGAAGACAAAAAGAATGAAGATTCAACTAAAATCCATGGGCGGCCATTTTGTGTGAACATCTTTAATTCATTTTGTGTAAGAAAAGGGAATCTCATGGCTAAGCTTCACATTATATATTTGAATTATTACTGCTCCATTTAGTTTAAATGCATATTCTTTCAATTGGAACCATTAATTTTCATTTTCCTGACATCACCCTATATTCCCCCTAAAAACGTGCTACTGCCCCTTTAACATTGGAGAAAACAACGATGAAAGTATGTCTCTGTTAATTTCAGGTTGGTGATGTCAGAAAACTAATAAGGGAATTACATCCCATGGGGATAGCATGAGTGAAAGCCAACGTGCAGGGCAGAGAAACGTCAGTGAAACAGAAAACTAAGAACAGCCTTGTGACAGCATTGTGACACTGCTAAAAGAAAAACTGGATAATAGAAAATTGAAAGGACACAGATGACAGGGACGTGTGTGCCGAGGAAACAGTTCGGCAATAAGACTGCCGAGAAGTCAACACGGAAAATAAAGTGTTGCTGGTTACACAAAGATCAATCAGACGCAATGCTGCATATGAGAGAGAAAAAGAAGGCGGAACAAGAAAAACAAGATGTCATAAAAGATAGCCAAAAAAAATCTTTTCAGACGGAACATCAACCAAGGTGGAACTAATTGACTATGATTGTGATCTTGATTTCAGCCAAAGTGTCGTTGAAGATGACAAAACCATTTCAGAAATGTATGATAAATTGAAACTCCCAATCATTCGTTTTTACCTTTTGAAGTGTAATAAGAATCCACCATCCCAGGATTCGGATGACTCTCCCGCGAGTATTAGCACCGCCGCCCAGGGAAATATGCAGCTTCTCTTGATGATTCCACGCTCAATGATCACCCCTGCATTCCGCAAGTATCTTCAGTATTATTGAAGAACGAATTATGTGATCAGGAGATGTTTTGAGAGGCGCCATGACTGCAGCGGGGATTCAAGGGGATCTAATGGCATTTTGGGCTACACACTTTATGGACACTGAACACGTAGAAGCTGCTGAAACCACCCCTGTTGCAGAACACAATTTGCGCCTACATCGTGGACATCTGCTGGGGGGCTTGTCCACGAGTTCAAGACCATTGATCCTGGGCGGGACATATTCAATCTCCAACTTGTGATGCTAACGAGCAAACCAAGGCTGCGGAGGAGGGCGGAGGCATGACGTCCTTTGCGAATTTTGGTCTGCCTTTTATGATGAATGCTGTGGGAAATACCAGCAAGGTGCAAGAAGAATTGAAACCTGTGGCCAAAATTATCCACTTTGAATGGAGGGCTGTCGAGTATTTTCGAACGAGTCGTTACCCAAATATGGACATGAAAATCACATTACATAACATGTCCATTACATTAATGAAATACAGTACAAGTCAATTCTATTATAATGTAATTGTACTTTCTAATCACGCGCTGCACGCTTAAGAACGCAGGTCACTCACACAATCAATTACCCATAGTAGTCATATGAGGAAATGTACACTTTGACATATTTGGAATGATTTCATCCTTAACATAACACCCTTTTCGGCAACATGAACACCCGAGCCCAGCAAATACACACTTTATAGATAGATATCTAAGATGTAATTGGTCCAGCTGATCAATGGCCCTTAAGAGTGAGAACATTTGTTGGACAAAGAGCGGGCCGACTTGAAGGTAATGTGTAGGGACGGAAATGCTCGACTCCATCATGATGCCCTTTTGTCAACGAATGGAAGGAGGATATCGTTATCATTATTCCTACAACATTTCCTACTGTGGATGAGAATATCTGGACGATGAGAAATGTTTGATATCCCCATCCAATATATATCAATTTGCTTCTCTTGTATTACAGAATTTTACAATAAGACTTCTAGATCTAGAACCATTGGTTGCTAATGAGTCCCGGACGAGCGAAAAGTGTTCATAAATCCGTTTCCAGTTCTACTTTTTGTATCTACCGAAACTTGGGGAAATCTCTTATCACTGCACTGTATCTGATTGGAATTACCTACATTACAACTACCAATTCTCAGAATTTTGAATGTTATTTCTCAGGATATTACAACTAGCTTTTGACATAGAATTCCATAATTTATGAATGCGAATATCCAAAAGATGCGAAGCGTTATCTGGACTTTTCTTACTTCAAATCTAAAAAGTGGTTTCACCATATCTTATGATTATTTTTGCAAACTCATTGTTATCTTTCTTCTTTTAAAAACGTATGGTTGCCAAACTTTGACACATATGTATACATTGTAATTTCAATACCCAAGCAGGTTGTTTGATCGCTTTCGTGCTTTTTCGAGTCATGCACGTGCATCTGATTGTATTTGACTCCCGGGTTGGTGGGAATTGGTTTACAATTGATCTTAAAATTGCAAAAGCACTAAGCTCAGATAGAGTAGACACACAAATCATTTATTCATCCGTATATTTTATATTTATTTTTAATAAATAGAGCCATTGGCTCTGTCGCTCATCAGGCTTTACATTTGATTTTGCTTTAGGGTGTGGCCAATGAGTCTGTACACAAAGTTTCAGCTTTCTAGGCCCATTGTTATATATATGTAGCGTAAACTTATAGATATATTTTAACTTCGCTGACAAGTATTTTTCTTGAGGATTTCGACATTACTGTTGCATATGAACGCAAATACGCAGCTTATTTGGAGTTCAGAGTCTCATCCTGTCTTGTGTCCTTGGGAAACGCACTTCATCAACATTGTACTCAGTCCACCCAGCTGTTTTAATGGGCCCCTGTGTACAGGATGTACTGACCTACATGTACATGGTCACGATTAGCGCCTAGGGGCAGCTGTGAAAGTAGCGCTTTAAGCATGTCTAAGGTCGTGGATAAGACGCCATATACATCGGCGTTATTCTTTTACTATTTCTATCATTTTGATTTAATGGTATCATCCCTTTTATTTTGTATTCAAGCTGTGTGGTGTAATCGTCCGATATTCTGCAAGTGGTTTTGTTACTATAAAGGAAATACTTGAATAATGAACACATACCAGTACCTATCAACACAGTTTTAGATCCAGTGGTCCTGATCTGTGTTGTGGGCACATGCCCTGAGAACAGATGACACCGTCTGTCTTGTCTGTTGTGGATAAATCGGGCACATCCATATACATATAACAATATTGAGCACAAGAAAGGAGAATTCTATTTAATTCGGAATAAGAATCTAAATGTCCCATTGTTCCGTCTCTTTTAAAAGTTTCCATCACCTGTAAAAACTATGACAACACTAGCAACTGTTATGATACGAAGTTGTAGTAGTGTTCTCCTCATAACACATTTTAAAACTAAACCGCTTTTCTTCTGTATAGGAATATAATGGCGGTTTGTCTTGAATTATTCAAGACTGTTATATAAAATTATATTTCTTTTTCAAAAGAACCAAAAGTCCATTAATCGCTAAGTCCGTTAGAAAGGTTGGCTTTATTACATTATCGAAACCATTTAAGCATTGTCATAAACCATACTAATACAAAAATCTAGCTATAATTTCTTGAGAACTTTTCAGTCTACCCAAAATTATGTGTCACGGAACCAGTTTCACGATTTTAAGATGAATCAAGTCAAATATCGTTTTTTTGCCCCGACATTTCACACAAAATTGGATATGGGTCTAAGCACATTCTCTCCTCACATGGGCAGATATCCAGTGATGAAATGTTGACCGAGCCTCTGTTCTTATAAGACCAAATCCGTGGATTCCGGCAGCTTGAGAAAATCCATTTGAATTTGTTTAGCAAATGACAACACTTCTCGCATGTGAAGGGTTGTTCATATCCAGTACCTTTGCTATTAATCAGTAGCCAGAATGATGATTTTAGAACAGTGTCGCTGATTGGAGGCAATATAAGTTAGTTGTTCAATCAATCATCTCCAATTCTACCACACAAACTCGGCGAATAAGTACAGTCAAGACCAACATTTCAAGACTTGATCTGCCTCTATATGGAGTGAACATTCTAGGCAATATTTCTTTAACAAACACAAACCCCTAGGAACATCAGATTAATATCGCAAACAAATCTCAAATTCCGATTCAAAAGCAAATATCTTCTAAACTATCAAAAGATCGAAAGCCGTAAGACTACAAGATTTTAATTGATTGTTTTCAAAGAGGTAAATCTATAATCCACCCGCTGTTTTCCTTGTAGTAGTGCTAAGTGATAAATATACCATGAAGGCCTGTTGTCTAATTGCTTAATTGATGCGAGAAGCGCGATTGGTCCAACTAAACATTTAAACAAGACGAAAATGGCCACACATGAAATTTGCAAAACGTTATGACAAATTAAAAGTTGATATTACTTTTGTTGAAATGATAAGGAAATATATGACGGCGACCTTGTCGCACAAGAAATGAACACGAACAAAATCATGAAATCTATGCTCGTGAAATTTGTGATAGGACGTATCCTCACGAGATGCACGCGCAGCTGCACCGTCGAAAGCCCATGCTTTGATAATTGTTATGTGGACAAGAAAACTAAAAAGTCAGACGAAGATTCAAGCCGGGTTCATTCCTACTGATGTGGAGCTTTTGAAATTTAGTTGTGCTTGTATGATGAGTACTAAAATGAAAAACAAGTAATTAAGACAGAAGTCAAGTAATTAAAGTTTACATAACCACAGACCTATTTCACTATGTTTTTTTTGGAATAAATGAATGTCTGATTACAATATTGCATAGAGCGTCAAAGGTCGCCACTCAAATATGTTCAGTTTGGTTAATAAAAGCCGTTTTTGAATGCCACTTTTGATGGGCAGCTTAGATCTATCTGGCCACAAACCAGTGAATGCATGACTGGTCACACGCCCTTTTTGTGGCGTCACAAACAGAATCTTTACATCTATCGTAACAGTATCACAGAAAAAACCCCAATAATTAACGATTTTCAGGAATGTCAAATGATTTATCTAACTATCAAGCGTTTGGTGTAAAAAAGATATACACATCAATGGTTATTAAACAATTAACTAAGGCGGTATTTCAGCTGAAATAATGATGCGCCACTCAGAACGGTCTGTTTATTACGTCACAGCCGCAAGATTCAAGATACAATAGTCTGTAGGTGAAACATAATTTCAGGACGTATCATTTTGCGTTAAATGGACACGTGTTGGACATGCAATCTGATCGTTGCTTGGATAACAAACGTCAACCTCTTTTAAAGCTTTTTCAATCTGTTCCTAACGGTACGAACTCTTTAACCTCTCTGTAAATATTATAAAACTGCGATTGAGATGTCAATCAATTACTGAGTGAGTGAGTGAGTGAGTGAGTGAGTGAGATGGTGTTTAACGTGTTTTGAACAATATTTCAGTTATTAAACACGTGGATGTTGCCATCAGATCAGAGAGAAAGGGATCAAAAGGATGAGGGAAAAGACGGAAAGAAAGGCATAGTAAGAGATAGAAAGCAGGTTTTAGAAGGACTCAAATTTGGTCTGGCTTCTACCCGTCGACCTGTCCAGCTTGGGTGACCCTACCAGGAGCATGTAACCTCCAGCTGGCATAGCTCTCGGGGTCGTCGAAGCACACAAACCACCACACCACGATACGGTAATTACTAAACAGGATGTTAAAGTCTACAGTCCTGTTTTCGGTGTTTTAATACCCCGAATCGGAGATTCCGGGTACATTGTTTTTGTCCTGTCCGTCTGTATGTCACTTCTTTGAGAGGCATTTTAGAAGTTGGAATGACAATAATGCTGAGCAATATATGGATGACAACTTCTTTGTTCATTGTATGCGACGTTTCGACACAGATTCTTGTGTCGTTCTCAAGCAACTGTATGTCAGTTTGTCACAAAAAAACTTTAACAATGCTCATCATTTTTGTTTGTTTGGGGTTGACCGTTGATATTTCACATGTGCATCTATCATGATAACACCTTTCAGATGAGTGGCGCAGCAAGCATTTTTAGAAAACTTTAACTTTTGTCAAAACTTGTGATTGGATAGGGTAGATCTTCTATATATCACAGGTGTATCTATCATGATGAGGTCATTGTTTAGCGCTGTCGGCTTCAGATCAAGAGCTCTGGCATTAGACTCCAACCAATGTCTGTCAAGTTTGTCTGTTATACACACAGTACTTAATGGTTGGGTGCAATGCCAGCGCAATAACAATGGTTCGCTAGTTCCAAGATCACCTGATTCGTTACCATATCGCGTTGTGGTGGTTTGTGTGCTTCACCCACCCTGAGAGCTATGTCAGCTGGAGCTTAGATGCTTCTGGTAGAGTCACCCAACCTGGACAGGTCAACGGGTAGAAGCCAGACTAATCTTGCGTCGTTCTAAAACCTGATTTCTATTTCTCACTATACCTTTCCTTCCGTCTTTTCTCTCATCCTCTCGATCCTGTTCTCCCTGATCTATCTACCCTTTTGGATGGGAACATTCAAGTTTTTAATAACTGCAATATTGTTTAAAACAAGTTAAACGGCAACTTACTCACTCGAATTTGAAGACATGTACGCGTCCGTAAATCGGTATATGAATAATTGTTGTACATCTATTATGCTTTCTCCAATTTTAGTTTCAAACATCGTAAAGTGTAGAACGTTCGGCCAATTATTCTATAATTTGGGGCTACTTCATAAGCAGTGTAATCTTCGTAGGCATAGGAACAAGCAAAATTAAACATTCTTTCATTTTTATTTATCCAAAATGAAAGTGTAGTGTCTTGACATAGTGACGTCTTGGTTCGAAACTCACATGTGAGAGCTTTCTGACGTCACAGACGGAAAGGAAAGCACATGCAGGAACATGTATCATTTAAAACAGCGTCAGAAATACATATATACTCATAGACCCTCCCCAAAATACTATATAGAAGGATATTAGGGTACGGTCAATGAATATATATGTCTTTGTAACGCTGTTTTTAAGCGATACATGTCCCTGTGAAGGAAAGCATAGTGAGAAAAATAGAGCCATTGGCTCTGTAGCTCATCAGGCTTCATCATCAATCATGCTGTAGAATGTGGCCAATGTGATTCCCCCTTTGTAGAGGCCACAGGGTAACTTATCATAAAATTAAGTATATAGGCGACAAGTTTCAATTTTCTAGGCCTTATACCTAAGGAGATTAAGTTGAAAATAGATTTGAAGGACGTTCCTGTTGCCTTTATTAGGGGCAACAGGGTCACCAAAGCTACAATTTATAATCCTCACTATAGTCAAGGAATCTGTACACAAAGTTTCAGCTTTCTGGCTTCATGGTTCTGGAGAAGAAGATGAAAATAGGTTTTTAGGGTGTGGCCCCTGTGGCCCTTATTAGGGGTCACAGGACCACGAAAGCTACAATTTATAATCCTCACTATTCAAGGAGTCTGTACACAAAGTTTCAGCTTTCTGGGCCTTGTGGTTCTGGAGAAGAAGTCGAAATTCCACAAAGTTTACGGACGGACGGACGGACGCCGGACAACATGCCATGCCATAAGCCCATCGGGCCTTACAGGCCAGATGAGCTAAAAAGGGAGACGGTTTAAAACTACTGCAATGTATTCTGGTTTCTACCTGTTCAGCTTTGGTAAGCTTACAGTGGTTTTTGTGTTTCTGCGACCCTGAGAGTTATGAATGCTGGAGCTTACCGATGGGCTTATGGCATGGCATGTTGTCCGAGTCCTTCTAAAATCTGCTTTCTATCTCTCGCCGTGCCTTTCTTTCCCGTCATCCTTTCTTCCTTATTAAATGGCTAACACAAATTGCCGATAACACGTTAAATCCCAACTCACTCTTTTGGATGGCGACATCCACGTGCTTAATAACAGAAATAGTGTTCATAACACGTTAAACCCAACTCACTCAATATTTCTTGGCAACTAAGAAATAAGCACTTAAAGCAACAGGAACGAATTGCATTTACGACCTTTCTAAACATCCGTGGTGTGGATAAGACGATGCAGCTCATCGGCAACATAGTTTAAAAACGGAATCTCAAGGACGAGGATGAATAAAAACCAAACGTGAGAGTGATCGCGCGTAATTGCATTTCTTTGAGACTGCGTCTAATAACATCCAAAGGGTAGTGATGTTGTGATATGACAAGGTTTTGTCAGTCTTCGACATACCGTCTCGGTGTACCTTGCACGAGGGACAGGTATACAAGTCAGTTGATCCCCGCAGTTCCAACAACAGGTGAAGCATCTTCACATCTGACGAGAAGACGATGTTCTCCTGGATAGTTTCTTCGAAAACGATGATGCTTTCCTTTCTTGAAACGGTGTTTATTCCGTCAATTAAAAGTGACCGTGAGTCTTTTACTGCCGGATAGGTTACCCTGCGAGAGTGTGGAGCTCTCTGGTACCAGCGTCAACAATTTGGTAAGAAAAGACAGCGAAATCTGATGATCTCCTCACTCTTGTACCATCTCCTGATAATTTCACTGTTACTTCGTTGTCAGACAGTGTTTTGAGTTCAATTAATCGATCATTCTTTGAAGGTCCCCAATGAAGCTAACATATCATACTCCCACAACTCTGCTAGGCACCCGTTTACAGTTAGCTCTTTTTATGTCATTGTTCTTAGGCGAATAACATTATGTGTCCTTGGTAAATCTGAGAAATGAAAGGTGATAATTATTGAGGTGGGTAAAAAACCTAGTTGTTTGTTCAAATGCGTAAAACATTTTGTCGTTCAAAAACAGCTGTCGCTGTCCTGTAACCCATATAGTAGTAATAATAATAATATAGTTTATTACTGTGTCATGTGTTACAGATATTACAGGAATTGATTCACAATGATGTACAAAACACCCGGCCTCACAGGGCCGAAATGACATCATAAAAATATGACATGTATAAAATTCGATTATAGATAAAAGTAGTGACCACTCATACCATACATATATACACATAGCTCACATTTAATAGCACCCATACATGTACACACACTATATATACATAAACATATTACATCCACACAAATATCAGTCTATACATCCACCTTCAAGCAACATACATAAACAGACACACCCAACTCGTATACTCACATACATACCCATCCCCCATGGGAAATTGGGAAAATCTGTGCACATCTTTTTTATCTTCATAATGATTGAAATTCACTACTTTGTCTTCCTGTTGATTGAGAGTACTTTCTACCTTGAGGGGCCTGATTTATTGTCCCCGCCGTAACGCGGAACGGGAGACATTGTATTCAGTGGCCGTACTTGGTTCGGTGTCCATTGTGTCTATTAACCTGCTTGTAAGTGCAGTGGACATCTTCTCCCAGTAATCTCCTGTCCAATAGCTGATCCTCCTGGCTGATGCTGATTGCACCGGCCTCTATTAACCTGCTTGTAAGTGCAGTGGACATCTTCGCCCAGTAATCTCCTGTCCAATAGCTCATCCTCCTGGCTGATGCTGATTGCACCGGCCTCTATTAACCTACTTGTAAGTGCAGTGGACATCTTCGCCCAGTAATCTCCTGTCCAATAGCTGATCCTCCTGGCTGATGCTGATTGCACCGGCCTGACGTGTCTGTTTCCTCCGCCTTCTGATTCCTAACTTCAACGATGAATGCAATCGGGCAGTCTTCTTAGTTCTCTCTTCCACCCATGCTTTGTATAGTCGAAAGGCCATTAGACTTTTGTTTCCTGTGTTACATTTTCTCGAAAAAGCGGAATTGCAAAGCTTTTTGTAAAAAAGTAAGTAGGTTTGCCAAACCTTTAATTACTTGAATCGTCATTGCTTGAAACTATTGCTTCCGAATTTGAGAGAGAAACTCATGGTGAATTTTCTGATTCTCTTAAATTAATTCCGAGTCAAAATGGTACATGGGGCTTTTGTTTTAAGTTGAATAACCACACATATTTCACTATTATCTTTGGAATATATGGAAGTCTGATTACAATATTGTATAGTGCGTCAAAGGTCGCTACTCAAATATGTTCAGATTGAAGGCCACAAACCAGTGAATGCATGACAGGTCACGCCCCCTTTTTGTGCCGTCATAAACAGAATCAGCCTTGTTATCTATACATCTATCGTAACAATAGAACAAAAGAATAACCCAATAATTAACGATTTTCAGAAAATGTTTTCAACTCAGTTTGATCAATCATTTTACGATGTAACACTACTAAGCATTTGGTGTAAAAATATATCAACATCAATGGTAATTAAAAAACAATTATTTAGGCGGTATTTCAGTTGAAATAATGATGCGTTACTCTGTATAGTCTGTTTATTACGTCACACCCGCGCGAGTTTTATCGCCCCTAACCCAGGTGGATTTATCACAACCGATAATTTCGCTGTCCTAATGAAAGGCTAATTAAAGGTGTTTATTGGACAAATTAACAAAAATAAAAAAAGTATTTGTTGAAAAATCTTTGAACGAAAATCGAGAAGTGGTAAAGTCGAGGTTAGTGGATGTTAGTGGATAGTGTGACCTATTAATTGAATCTTCAAAGTCTTGATTTACTGCGATGTCAGAGATAGAAAATATATTCTGAGTGATGGAAATACCGTCGTCGGAGTACGAGGACATGTCTGAAGCAGAATGTGCAGTTGAATAAAATGAAATGGACTGTGTCACTTAGGAGATAAACATACCGGGTCAAATGATCGTCGATAGTTTGGAAGTAGTTTAGCTCTTAACTTCGGCTAAGTAGTGAGTTTAAACCGATCCGGTATTATCGAAGCAAGTTCGCACTTGAAACTGGTTTCAGTAGAAAAATGTAAAGCTGCCAGAAGAGGAGTTTAGCAAGGGTTCAATAAAAGAGTGTGGACCATTACTTCGTGAAAACATATTTTTCAGGAATGATTTTGATATTTTACGATGTTTTGCCATGGTTTCTTGCAACCATTACAACCCATTATCATTCATATGTAGTTTTAATTTCAATTATTCATTATTATCAATTTCAATTGCTAAACAATAATTTATGCATTTCAAATGGACAGTTTGTGTAGTGGATAGGGACACATATGCAATATATTTTGCTAATGTTTTTCTATAATTTTAGTGTAAGGTAAGATGAAGTTAGTTATACACGGTTGACCTAAATTCATTGAATTTTCCTGTTTCTTTAATAACCAATCAACGTGGACTGTATTTACAAACTTTTAATATTTCCATACTTAGTCGCCGCTGCTTTCTTTAACTTAATTTACAGGCTGTTTATGTAAAGAATGCGTTTGTAGGTGGAATATTAGGCACACATGTCTCTTTGTGTTTTTTATCATATATTGACTAGAGCATTAAATGGCATTTTGAAGGAACTACAATTTCTTTGCAACTTTGTCTGTTCATTGCATATATTTTCGTGTCGGATACACTTGACGAAGAAGGCAGGAATTCATTTACTAAGATGTTTTAGTTATTACCTATGTGGAAGTTATCTACTATGCTAAGAACAGTCTTTATTGACTAGTCATAGACTTTTGATATTCAAAGAATACATTATTTTGATGTTCAAAATCCGTCCGTCCGTCCGTAAACTTTGTGGAATTTCGACTTCTTCTCCGGAACCATAAGGCCTAGAAAGCTGAAACTTTGTGTACAGACTCCTTGAATAGTGATGATTATAAATTGTAGCTTTGGTTACCCTGTTGCCCCTATTCAAGGCATCAGGAACGTCCTTCAAATCTTTTTTCATCTTTTTCTCCTGAAGTATAAGGCCTTGAAAACTGAAACTTGTCGCCTATATACTTAATTTTATGATTGGTGACCCTGTGGCCTCTACAAAGGGGGAATCATATTGGCCACACTCTACAGCATAATTGATGATGAAGCCTGATGAGCTACAGAGCAAATGGTTCTCTCTTTTGGCATTCGAATGATCGTGCAAGATGTTTTACCATATGTTTTTAATGTTTTTAAATGAATTACCATAATTATTACGGACTGTCTGTACAACAGTACAGTTGTCTAAATGGTTTAATGCAACTTTAAATTGCCCTGGTTTGTCATTGCTAGATAATAAGGTTTCTGTCACTGATCATTTAATCAAATTTAGATATAGATTTGCAGTAAGTATTGTTATACGAATTATGGAACAATCTCTCAAAAAATCAAAATTAAGAATTTCCCCCCAAGAAATACAATGTTGTTTATTGATAGGGCTGCGGGTTTGTCGCACTATTTAAGAAACCACAGTTATTGATGAAAATATAGCATATTTAGCATAAAAAAGGATGACGGGAATTAATAATAGTACAATGAAGAAAATGTTAAGTTTTTTTTATGTATTTAGGCTTCTGAAAATATTCTCCATCTCTATTCTCTACATGATTCAGTTTAACATAACAAAGTTAACTCTTTGCAGGTCTTTTATGGAACGACAAACATCACCCCTGTTCAGGAGAAAAGAAAATTTTCCGCCAAAACTAAGAAATGGTCAGAAGTATTTCTCAGGTCAAAACGACGTCCCCCCGGCTGTAACGACTACCTCAAACGATGACAAGGCTCCCGATAAAACCCTTACAATTAACAAAATATGAAAAATGTACAAAACCCTAATAAAAGTTGTCCCATGGTTGTTTGTCGTTATTTCAAATTGAAGGTATTTGTCAAACCGTTGCAGTTACAAAGATCGCGATACATTCTGTTTTTAGTCTGTTATGAGAAGGGTTAAGTGAAAGTAGTTCCGGCTGATTCTTTGGTGTTGTATAACTTACATTTTGGTGAGTTATACCAAAGGTCCGAACAATAGAGTCGTGGTATAACATGATTTAACAATGCATGTCTATCTGAAAGTAAGATCACAAAGAGACAGTTTTATAGCTTATAGGAAACTCCAGTTTAATTCGTTTTAGTTTGATAGTTAACTTAATGAGAAACCTATTAATGACTTTATTCGTTAACGAAGTGCTTTTGAAGTTCATCAAACGCGCATTCCGTGCTTTTCCCCACAATTACAATTTTTTCTCAGTATTTAAGAAATAAGTCTGGACAAAAACACATTATGAACTACATATCTTATAAATCCGATTTTGAAACTAAAATGAAGCCCCCTGCAATATCGCTTTTATGATGTGAAATCACTTACAGATATAAGTTTTCAGAAAAGATGAAATATATTTTTCCGATAACCTGTTTTATTCATTATATAAAGTATTTGTGAAAACAGAATTTTATCATAGTAAAAAGCCAGGATTTTGTCTAGATGTGACACTGAGTATATGCTTTTAAAGTCAACTTAGGGAATAAGCTGATCTTTAAGAGCATCAATATCGCCATTATTAATGGTGGTTCTACTCCAAGAAAAAGTAGTGATTTCAAATTGGTTCAAATGCCTTCGATAGGTTTACCTCCATTGAAAACTGAAAACAATAACAAGACAACAATTTGATCATTATGTTTGGCGTTATAAACTGTAGTCACTATATCAGTTGTTTTGATGTATCCTACTTATAAAGAGTCATACGACAAATAAATGTTGAGTGTTTTGAAACTTTCTTAGTTTCAAAACGTAATACCATATACTATCTGGTAACATCGATATATAACAGTCCAAGTTGTTAACATTCCTGTTGACAATTTAGACAATTATGTAGCATGGTGCTATATACATGCAACTCCATATAATATGTATATTCACTATATAAGTTTAGATCGGGATCTCATTACTGATATTACATATGATGAACAATATTTGTGGGATAACAACTTCTGCAACTCGCGATGTTTGGCAGTATGATGGATTCTCATGTACTAGGCTAATCAAACGCAAACGGTCGATGTACAATAGACCATATAAACTTATTTAAACAAATGACGTGGCAGTGAACACACCTAGGATATACACTGTCACTAAGAGGTTATCATGAGAGTGTGTTTTGGGATCGTTAATATCCTGCATTAGGAATTGTATTTTGGGAGCCTTGGCGAGCTAAATACATTGTGTATATTCCTAATGCAGGACATATACGATCCCAAAACACAGGAGCATGATAACTTCTATATCAGACAATGCCATTTTAAATTTTATTCGAAAAAAAAGTTTGTTATTACCATTTTGATAGTTGTGATTGTTTTAAAAGATGCGCGCATTGAAATATGCAAATGTACGTTGTAATAACTGCGAAAGTGAATTGACACAATATTATTCCTCCTTATAAATGCATTTTAATACCGTTTTAGTTATTTAGTCACAACCCAAAAGTAAAAAAACTAATAAAAAACGCTGATTATCTCACGTAGGGACAAGGGTTGCTTCCCTTCGGGTAAGCAGCTTGCGTTGAAACAACGGACATTACCGGAGAACTAAACTAGAAGACAGGCTGTGCAGTCTCTAATTCAAACTAAACAAGCCAAAAGTAAAGAACCCTGAAGATTGATAAATAGGTGTTTTAAACATAAGACGTGAATTGCCTTTGGTACCTGTGAGTTCATTCAACTCACGATTGCAGTGATTTTGCACTTAGTCATACATATGGGTAAAGAACAATACAGTTTTGTTGTTATTTCTTAAATTAATGTCAATGCATTGTATCATTTAGATTCCTATGGCCCTCTGCGTTACTTAAGGCGTTTCCCAAATAAATACAAACTTAACGTCTATCTTTAAAACAATTCGTATGGGCCTATATGATTGCTACTGATTCAATAAGTCACAGTTGCAAGTATTTCGAGAAGTGCAAACAAACAAAAGCAAGATCTTACGTGATGTATTGATAAAAATTTACACTGTGCCTTGCGGGGATAATAAACCGCATCCAACACCGGTTTGCTATTGTCTATATTTGCAGATCGTCTATTCAGCCCTGGGGAAACGTATTTGTACATGGATGCTAATGTTAAGTATCACTCACTCATATCCATGTATGTTGTTTATCAGTCTATCCTATCACCCTCGGTATGCGTTTTGATATTATCCATCTACTTCATCAAGCCCATTTCCTCCTCAACAGTGTCCCCATGACCCATGCTTCACTTCATTACCTAATCATCAACATGTAATGAACTCAAACCCTTCTAAGTCTATAGTCCATTGCCCGATAAAACATATTTTCTCAGTTTGATTGAACGAATGAACGAAACAATAAAAATCTAATAATTTTTAAACCTCATACAACTGAAATTATATCTGCATGAAAAATTTTCGGTTGCGTGCAGTCTACACATGTTGTTCTTATTATTGAACATTAAATGAAGCCAAAACCGAAACATAACCTCTTGAATAGCAAATATACCATTGGATGATACGTTTGATAAAGAATTTTTTTATAAACATTAAAAAACTTATCTTAAGTCTGCTCATGCAAATGTCCTTGTCGACATTATATTTTATCTATATTGTATTGTTATGCATATATATGTTGTCATTAGGCTTTAATTAGTTCCATACCAACATGATGACCCCTGCACCACACAACCACACGCACACAAACACACACACCTCCACCTTTTCGCCCTCGTCCTCGTCTCTAGCCCTCACCTGTAACTAACCCCGACCCACACACACCCAGACATAACCCCCCCCCCCCCCCCCCCCCCCCCATCCTAGTCTCGAAACCCAGAAAGTATCCCCTTCATTTCGTTATCTTATCATCAGATACCCCCTACCGCTTACCGCGCATTATGTAATGTACAAGTGCCAAGATAGCGGGTGATAAAACATATCTTCTCATGAGCTCATCACCTCCAGGTTTTGATGACAATCTGGTGTACTCAACTAGCCCCAAGAATCGAGAGGGTTTATAAGACAGGGGTCGCACAGGGTGAACATCAGATGCAAACATGAGTCGTCAAAAAGTAGACTCCACAAGACCAAGGGATTATTCCCATCATAGAGACAACAGATTTGAACAACCAAGAAAGGTTTGTGTTTTCATTTTTCTGGTTAAGGATGGATCATGTTTTCATAGGGAAGTAATTGGATTTCACGAAAGGATACCAAATGTTACAAATGCAATGTCAATCTTTTCATCAGAGAAAGAGTTTTTAAGCGATCGTAACAGGTTTGGGTAAGCTTACCTAACCCATGTCCCCACTAGACCGGTTTAAGGTGTTCACACTAAATTGGTCCTAGTTTGTGCTTTGTTAATGACACAATAGTTTCTAAAATCTAAAGGATGAAAACTAATTCGTTGTATACACTACTGAGATAACAAACTTTGATACATACAATGCAGACAAGAAATAATTTAAAGGTTTGTAGTTTGTGTTATGTCTCAAAATGTGTTGCTTTCGGTTACGAAAACAAATATGTATTTCCTTCACTTTTCACATTTATGCGTTTACCATGGATAATCAGAAATGGAATTCAAAGTTGTTTTATTCTTTACATGTCACCATAGCATGAGTTCTATATGAAATATATTATTTCATACTTATGTTAACATTTTGCTAAGAGGAAAATCTCCTTTCTCCCTGTCTCTCCATGTCTTAGTAATAGAGATTTTTAAATTCTATAAACGGGTATTATCATTTTCTAAATTTCTAGCAAAATTTTACAAAACGAATGAAAAAAGTAGAATGATAAAGCGCAAAATATGAATCAGCATATGCATTGATGCAATCATATATAAACTAAACAGCCATTTTGTTTGAATTATGTAATCATTATGTAATCAGGATACATTCTGCTTGTCATTCAGGGGACACAAGCTAATCAGCATGGAAGCAGGCAGGAAAAGTTTGAAGTGTATCAAACTCATTATGACGTCATAGACGATTCTTCTGGCGGCAAGAGTGGGAAACGGTCCTCAAGTAACACTCGCTGTATGCTGATGACAGGTTTTGTCATCATTATCGTGGTCGCCGCTATCGTCGTCCCTGTCGTCTTGTTGATGAAGGACGGAGAAGAGCCGGGTAAAGATATAAACACATACGCATTTGGAGATCTAGTCTTTGGTATTGATTGGTGTCTTTGAAATCGTTGAGAAGTGTCAAAGGTTGTTTGACAGGGGTTTAATATAATGGATCGGTTCACCTCTAAGAGTAATGAGATTTTACGGGCTGAAAACATTAATACCTCCTGACTGACACGGATTTAGTATTTTTGATTTATGGAAAAGGAATCGAAGAGTATCAAATCATTCTCTCATATCTAAGAATGCATTTTGAAGGGATGAGCGTTAAGAAAGAAAACCATTCCATTTCTTAAATAGTATACCTTATTCTCTTTTAAAACATCCATGGTTTGAGGTAGCGAGTTGAACTGCATTGTTTCTAGATAGCAATATCTTGTCACTTCCTTGTACTCCGTCTTTTGAGGCGTTATTGTAAGGAGTTCCTGAATGTAAGGATACACGTGATTTTCAAACTGAAAAAAATGTATGATGATTATGAAAGAAAAGGTCGTTTGGTTTAGTTTATTCCATGTATGTCACATTCATTATGTATTCAGAAACTGCTTCGGAGGGTTCAGTTTTGAAGAATTCCGGAAAAGATGGAGCTGGATTAACTACAAATGCACCGAAAATTACAAAAAGGGACACCTCATTTTCATCAACAACTTCAACAACAACGACGACGTCGAAACCTCCGACAACCCATGTCCATAAAACCAAAACAACAACAAAATCAACGACAACAACGCTTAAACCTACAACAAAACAATCAAATAAAATAGAAACAACACGTAAAAAGGTATCCACGACGTCATCAACAAAGAGACCATCAACCACAACCAAAAAGTCAACTTCAACATCAACCTCGACCACAACATCAACAACTACCACAACAACAACAACTACCACAACATCAACAACTACCACAACAACAACAACAGCCCCCACAACATCACCTCTTCCAGTTACAGGTAAAATGAAAAATAATTAAATTAATTTTTGTCTGTTATTTAACATTGATATTGACCTTTTCGATATTGAGATTTAAACTAATGTTCGTTTTCAAAATCTTTAAAAATACTTACTGAAAGGGTTGTTTAATACATCACAGATCGACATTCTAACAATGAACTTCATTATCATCGATTTTCAATTTTAAGATAAAAATAGTTAGTCTCGTTGTTTAAAAGCGTTTTAAATTCGTTGATTTTTAAACAAAATTCTTTTACTAACAATATTCAAATTTCGTTAGTAGAAGCAATTTTACCTTTTTTATATTATTTGTTTATGAATATCTAACTGTTATTTTGGAAAAAGAGCGCCCTTTTTAGGCTACATATTCGTTATGTGTCATAAACTTTCATAAAGCCATCAAATGATTTAAAAAAATATTTTGTAGAAGTGAAGATGGAAGGCCCAGCAACCGTTCTGAACATTGGTTCCGCTTCTCTGGTGTGCATGGTTACCAACCCTAACAACTGGCATCACGTGACCATTACTCACAGAGATATGCGCGGTAGAGCCCGGGATATCTTAACATTCGAGAAGGGCTCTGTTCCTTATTTGGCATCTGGTCTGGATTCTTCAAGGATCACTGTGAGTGAAGCTTTCCGATTGAATATTGTTCTTTTCAGAAAATCTTAAATATGTTCTACAAGATAATAAATTAGCATTATCTAAGTAAAACACAATGATATTATTGTTAATATATGAAAATACATTTAGAGTTCCTATATCCCACGTTTTTTTACTATTTACATGTATATTTCCTTAAATTCTTTCCTTAAATACTTTAAGAATGAAAGGACAGCTTTTTAATTGTTTTAATAGAATTGCGCTAATTGAATTTGATGCTAAATTAATTATTAGCTTCGTTAATAATGGTTAAAGGTTCCTTCGTTATATGTTTTGTATGATATTATATGGTATCATATCTAGACTAATATGGCTGCTCTATATATGTACAGTTCACTTCGGCTGCGACGTCATCTGAAATTACAAGCAAAATCACGCTAACCCCAGCACAATGTGAAGATGTGGGTACATATTACTGTGACGTCACAAGTGAAACAGGAAACACCAGGGCTGCGACAAGTCTTACAGCAAATGGTGAGCGAACAATGAGTTTAATCGGATAAATATCCATACATTGAATGCGTACAATGATTGCATGATTCCGGTTTAATTTGTATTCCTTGTATAGATCGGATGAATATTTATACCAATATGCTAGATATAATTAGTGTGATAGTGTTGTTTAAAACCAATTGATAAGTCCAATCAAATAAAAGTTTAGTCAACAACATATTAAAGAGCCTTTTCATTTTCAGCAATGCCATCAGTCCCCACTCTGGTTGTTCCTGAATACTTCATAGCCGGCGAAGAGTCCAAGGTCACGTGTACCGGAAGTGTGGGCTTCCCAGGAGGTGCCATGTCTTTGTACACCGTCAACAAGTTTGATGGTTCTGAGAAGGAAATCACACGCTCGCAGGGTCTGGTGGTTAACCGGAAAAGAGAGAATTGTCAGAACATATTCCAGGCATCATTCAAGTACAAACCAACCTCATCCTGGGACAGAACGGCCATAGTTTGCAGATCCGTCAACCCCTTCGTCTCTGATGAGGTAGTTCGCAAGGAATCATCCACAGACATCCACATTTTACCACGTGAGTAGAACATGTTTCAACGATAAATTTGAATGAATTTCAAATCGATCTGCAAAAGACGTTGAGTTGATGGTAAACATAATCTCAATACAGACAACCGCTGATGATATCTAGATGATATCTCTCAAGTCCTCGGAAAATAGGATATTTCAAGGGTATGCCAATCCTTTAAAGCGTACAGTCACAGGTACCGACATCATAAGCTCAGCTGTTTTGATGCATATGTGAATGTAGATATATGTATTTCGATCCTAATAAAATGTCCATTGCTTTAAAATCAATATCTTAATTTTACAGGCAATATCTGTCCCTCTGCCAAAGCTTTGACGGTTCCCTACCCAGGCTCCTGTAGCGAGTTTATAAAATGTAACGAGGGACGTGTCACAATTCTTACGTGTCCACAAAATACGTGTTACAACGAACAAACATCAACATGTCTCGGCGGGTCAACGTCTATCGACAAAGAAGGTAATCACTTTATTTTGTTTTCTTCAAATTTGTAAAATGAAAGAATATACAGTGTGTACAATCTTTCAACTAAAATGACAACCTTGTACCACAAGTCATAACATGATTTCTCTCCATCTACCGCCATTTCATGCTCTTCTTTATCTTTTGCAGTTGAGTTCGAAAAGTTTCAACCGATGTTGCAGAGATCGTCTCCCCTTGTGACCGCGCACCTTCCTAACATTACAGAAGAGTTCACTCTCACTCTCACCTTCTCATCAAATAAAGGAGAAACATTCACTAAACTCATCTCTGTTACCTTGGAAACAGACTCTGCAACACCTACCATGACGTCACTGGGTCTGTCCTTAAATGTGACGCGAATGAACGAGACTATGTGGGTCCATGTCAAATCTGAGTCTTTCATATGCGCAGCTTCCGGTCTGTACAAATGGCAGTTTGAGTTCCAACAGCAGACGATTGTTAGAATGATGGATATACAAGTAAAAGGTATGGATTTTGATCTTAATATGTTTAATGTGCATATTTGTTCCTTTCTTATCACCGGCAAAGTTATTCAAAATAAAAAATCAGACAAGAACTTGTGCCAAGAAGTTACTCTTTTCTTTGTTTATTATCCATGCATAAACAAGTGTATTACTAAAGGATGATAGGAAAACCATTCAAGAATATTTGCACACCAAACACAGATTTTATAATCAACGACAAAGTTCCTAATTCTTAATTTTAAGTAAACAACAAAGTTTCTAATGAAAACCATATTTTATCTAAACGTGATGTGATGCGATCTTAAAAGTATTTCCTTTATTGTCATTTGATTACCCCGTGACCATTGTTTATTATTTTGCATATTTCATTGTTGATCGTGGTTTTACTTATACTTGTTTCTAAATGCTTTTTGGTCCAAGAGTCTTTTGTGTGACCCTGCAAATGATACGCCACTCTATTTTTATAGTAATAAACCAATTCGAGGATGTCCTTTCGTTCATTGATCTTATATCCAGTGATAAAGTTCCTCACATTTTTGGTTGGTTTGCAATTGTTTGAAAAAATACTTCTACACTTTATACATTCTGATTATGCACTTTCTAATCTGTATTACTTTCTTTGAGTAGTTGATACATTTTCAGTTAACGGGAAATCTTTTTTCCGCCAGTAAAGTTGTATTTTTATTTTTGCATTGTCACGCATAACTGACCGACGGTAATTTAATTTCAGCGTATCCAATCAAGCCCGAGCTAGATTTAACCTATAACCTCCGGGAGGGCGTATCGACGGATGCCGAGTGCCGCGCTATTGTCGGGTACCCCGGGGGAGGGCTGAAATGGTACCTCAAACCTGAGGGTATGGCCGGATTCATGGAACTAAACATCGGGAAGAGTGAGTTTAAGAGCGGGGAATGCGGAAACACCGTTGTGAGCAAGTTTCAGTATACCCCCATCATGGCCGCCAACGGCGCTGTTCTGAAATGTATGGTGTCCAATAACAACTTCCAATATGCAGAACAAAGCACTACCAGAGAGATATGGATAACCACAGGTGAGAACCGCGTTTTGGAAGTTACTTAACGAATTATCGTGTAGAACTATTGCATTTATATCAGCCTTATTACAAATATCATCATCATCAACTTCAAAATAAGCAATTCATGATTTGGTTGAAAATATGTGTTACTTTTTGTTAATGAAAGTGTGATGTATGTAACAAACATTACAAATCTTTTCAAGCAAACATTGAAACGACGCTGAACTTGTGATGTCAGCAATTGTTAAGAAATCACCCGTGATGTGATATAATGGTAACTGAAATTAAGATAAAAACTTGACTTGAATAACTTGGTATTGGTTTTAAAAATTGTCAACCATCTGCCCATAAGGTAAACCAAAGAAAGCCATTATCATCAGACGATAGACGCGCTACACCAACAATACATCGTGAATCCAGAAACGTTTCCTTCCAATGTTAAGACTTGTTTGTTTTATTTACAGGACGTGAGTGTAACGGGAGAAACTCTGGAGTTAAACTCCGGTACCCACACGGGTGTGATAAATACATAGAATGTACAAAGACAGGACAAAACCTACGCACATGTGAAGAAGGACACTGCTTTGACGTGGGAACTCAAACTTGTGTTGCATCATGATTTTCATCTGTTTATTACCAACGATGATTTCCATATTCAGCATATTTTACCATTTTCATCTTTTTTATATGATTGCTTTGTTTGTACATAATATAGGATGATTAAATTTATTGATATACACATTGTCTTTGTTCTCGATTTTAAAGTGTCAATAAAGAAAATGAAGACTTCGCAATGCAAAGTAGTAATAGATCAGATGCAGCAATAGACCAATGGACAGAAATTCTGCTACATATGAATTATTAGATTCAACTCTTACCTTTATTCGACAATATGGTTTGTGTAGCAACTACCATAACATTTCTTTTTGTTGTCTTGTCAAGAAAGAACGAACTTATACAACTTGCAGTAATGTTTACTTGTCATTTTAATTCGTTGGTAAAAAATCCCCGATGTTTTTTAACGGTTTTCAAACTGATATCGAATTTTTCAAAGGTAGACCTGTTAATCAAATCTTTGAATTTGATTCCTACCTGATTCACAAAGAAAAGGACCAGATCGTTAGATTGTTCAGTAAATCTTATCATAACAATGATAATGATTCGTAAAGTGACAGTGCATTAAATACAAAATAACACAGACTTTGTAATCCACTGTTGCATGTTCGGATGGGACCAATTTGCTCAGTTATCAGACTATATACTTATCTTCTTATATATGTTTATATTTCCTTCTCCTAATGCTACGACATAAAGATAGGAAAGTAATGTATCTATGTCAAGTGGACTCCTGCAAATATACATTGAGGCAGTGATACAGCAGAGATTATATAAATGTGTTAAAAGTCACTCGTTGAGCATGCAAACTATATCGGAGTAGAAAAAACAGCAAAACATATGGTAAACCTCATGGATGCCTCTATTCAGATTTGTTACAAGCACAAGCCAATCAGCCAGTCAGTTGACGAAGATTCACATAAAATCCATTGGCTGGCATTTTTTGTGAACACCTTTTATTCATTTTCTGTAAGAAAAAAGGAATCGCATGGCTGAACTTTACATTATATATTTGAATTATTACTGCTCCATTAGGTTAAAAACATTGTCTTTCAATTGGAACTATTTATTTTCATTTTCCTGACATCACCTTATCTTCCCACTAAAACGTGGTACTGCCCCTTTAATATGGACCAACACGAGATCGAGATCCTGTGCTCCTACCTCCCTCCCCGGTTTCCATGTTGAGGCCTGTATTCTTCTGTTATATACTTTCCAATAAACTTGGAATATATAAATGGGAGACAATAAAATAAATAATACAAGTCTTGCTTAAATGAATAAATTTGTTTAAAAAAAAATGTTTCTAAAGAGTTTTCCAGTCAAATTACCTTTAATGAAATATTTGATTACCTTCTACTCATCAACCAAGATAGAGAGAAGCAAGTGATATTTAGCTTGGCAGTTGTCATCAACAACACAGTGTGACACCATGGACATGTTTGTAGTTGTTAAATCATTTAAGTGGCAATAGTTTATGTTGGTTGTCACACATGTCTCATTAAATATTGCCTATAGACAATAGCTATGGAACTTGATATGAACTAGCTTAACCATAAACTCTGTTTTGTACATAAACATAAATCATCATGAACCTGTTGCTATTTATCCAAATTCTATGAATTATATGCACATATGGGCGGCATGCATGTGCAATGCATACTTTTAAGTAAATAGAGACATTTGTTCATACAGTCCGAGGCAAAGAGAGATTCAATCAGCAGGTGTTCTGTGAGAGTAACAAACGATGTCGCTTGCAGGAAGAGTAGCTCTTATAACAGGTTGGTATATTATCATGAAATACTTATAAAACTGTATAATTGCAAATGTTACATGGGGTGTTATTGTTATTGTAACTAAAAAAAATTATATTATTTTAAGTTTGCATTTTGTTAAGAGATTCTTTCAATGATTTAAACGTGGAAATTGTTCGAGAGAACGTTGCTATAGACACATATATTATACACAAACTAATGATTATGGTAGATAATTGCAATACTTATCCCGATTATACGTGTTCATGCAAAGTGAAAAATTTCGAGCGGTAATTTGAATGTGAAAAACATTTATTTTTTTTAGAAAATTGATTTGAGATACCTTATATGAACTATAGTATCGCCAGTTTAAAAGATCATTTTATAGATTAAACGATACGGGAAATACGGGAAAGTTTTTTTTCTTTGTGAGATCGATCTATACCCCTATAAGAACACGCGCTGCATGAAAAGCCTTTTAGAATATGTAAATGATTTCGATGATGTAATACAAGTTGTTTAAACAAATTCTAATTCTTCGTCCTTAAGAAATATGCTGTTTTTATAGTAAAAGAGATACGTGTTGTTTTATAACTTATCTAAACTAGAGTGTTGAGGAATATCCTAAAATCAGATTCTGTATTCTATAAAACAGGTTCGAGTTCGGGTATTGGTGCCGCCATAGCTGATTGTTTTGCACGGGAAGGCGCGAGACTTTCACTCACTGGGCGAGACAACGAGAATCTTCAAGCTGTGGCTGATAAATGCAGGAGTCAGGGATGTATAGTGAGTATATTGGAATGTACGCATAAGTTACAACTTCTGCAATCAAATACAAGGGACGCTATTAATATGAACACATGTGCACATTATCTGTATAGAAAGAGTCAATTTTGTTAAAACTAGCTGTTACGATTTCGTCCCATAAGTCCTACAATACATCTGGCGACTTACCCACTCGGTGAGTGTCGAGCATGCGCTAAAATCAACCAAGACTCAGCTCAAAAAATATATATAGTTTTACATGTATTAGATTGGGAAAGAATTTGCTTTGAGTAAAATGAATGCTATAATATTAACATTTTCATGAAGAGAAAAAAACACGTTGCACACCATAACATCACCTCAAAACCCTGACAACAGGAACAAGCAGTCAGTGACAATCAAACCTACAGATGGGCAATAAACCGAAAGAACTTGATTTTGCATCTGTATTTCTGAATTCCAGGATGTTTTGACAACTACTGGAGATTTGACTCAAGCAGGATTCAGGACGCAGCTCATACAAGATACAAAGTCGCATTTTGGGAAAATAGATATACTGGTAAGATATGTTTGCATTAAAAGACAGGAATGATAAGAACGTTTGCAATAAATCCATTATAGGAAACACATGATATTTCTATATCTGCACAGCATGGTGTATGACTTTCCCTAACAACGATCGAAGCGCGAATCCCCATATTTTATCGTTTACACTGTATGTCGTCATTTACTGATAAGTTCATGAAGGCATTATAGCGGGCCGTGGCAAGAGAGGGACCCTTAAATTTCGGAAAATGTTTCCCTGCGACTAAAATTGAATGTAATAAAGAAATAATTACACCCGGAATTTCTCATTGGGTGAAAGTAAGTAAATTTCTTTCTGAATAACATAGTCAACGAGACCTTTTACTCGTTAGAAAACAATAACAATAATTGTTTAAAAGCTTCGTTCATTGCCACTGCAGGTAAACAACGCTGGTATGGTTATACCCGGCCCACTACTGCAGGTGACAGAAGAATATTACGACAATCACCTGGATCTAAACCTGAAGTCTCCTGTCATGTTATCCGTACTGGCTGCACCACATCTTATAGAGACGAAAGGTGCGTGGATATTTATCTATATGCAATGAGTCAGTACACATATGCAAAACGTTACCATTGTTGCTATTTTGGTCTAGAAACCCGTCTGTAATTTGAAATCTAATCGGTGTTGTGTATAACCATATGAAAGTATAGAATCAAATTTATGACCGGAAACCGGACAGTTCCGCTCGTCAAGAAGTCAAATTAACACCGATTAAGAATACTAATACATCGTTCTAAATCTGTTAATAAATCATATACATTGTCATACATTGTGTTATATATGCACATAATCACATATGGTACTGTTTACTATATATTTTAGAATTTGATGTACTTTTGATTTACCTTTAAAAAGCCAATAACATACAAATATTCATTTCTAGGTTGCATCGTGAATATATCTAGTGTGGGAAGCGTTACACAGGTCAGTATGCATGTACATTCCGAACAAGAGTTTACTGCATTCATCATTCAGGGGCAATAGCGCGGTTTGTCAAAATATCGTTTCTTCAAAATTAATGTTTCTGCAATATGTATAAGTTTCGGCCAAATGTTATCTTCAGACGTTCAAACACCTCATGACTCAACCATAGCGTCCGAAGAAATCTAAACTGTTTGCAGTCATTCAGTTTGAAAACAGTATATGCAACTGAGGTATAGAGAAATAGTAACCTAAATGATGCGTTTGTTCATAGTTTGGAACATCTACTTTTGTTTTACACATTGTCTTGCAATTTGTACTTTTTTTTAGATCACTTTATCTTAAAACGTGCTACTTAACCTTTAATAGAGACATACACTTATATGCAAAGCCTGCATGTAATCTTGTTTACATCAGTTTTATGTTTTATGAACTGATGCGTTTTTATATGTTATAAACGACAAATTATTCACATCATAAAATGAGAGAAGTTCTTGGCAATGCTTATTTCAAAGTAACCATATAATCCCATAGAAAACATGTGCTTGACATGTTTATACCAGGTTAGATTAACTGTAAACTAACAGCAGTGGGTATTGAATAAAACAAATATAAATCGTTAAGTGTATCTAATTAATAAATTAGAGGAGATACTGTAATATGTCATGCACAGCTGATTTCAGTAATGATTTGCGGCTGACAGCCAACAGTTTGCTCTATCATCGATGTAGTAGGATGTAGACATATATGAAAATAGTTTTCTGTATAGATTTCTATAAATTTTATGGAACATACATGTACCATAGTTTCTCATCATATATGGACAGATGTTTAGTAGAAGATAACATTCTATATTGTTTCAAATGTTAACATTTTCAGTGAGTATATACCTGAATAAATATGTATTATCAAATCATATCACAGCTGCTTCTTTAAATGCTTATACTACATACATCACAATAAAAGAGACGCTTCAATTAAAGTGAATTATGCTCGGTGTGACTAGACGTAGTATATGCCTAGTTTGGATGAAATGGAAAATAACTTCCCTCGAAAAATATATCAATGATGAATTCCGGAACAACTAGTTTCAAATTTGATTCCACTAATTTAACAATTAATCATTAACATAATATGTCCATATGTGCATTTTCATCATAGGCAGATGGTGTTGGGATATATTGCACTTCCAAGGCTGGACTTGACAAGTTTACAGAAAGTCTTGCGTTAGGTAGGTAATTCGTTAAGACAAGTACGTTCAATCCGAAATACATGCAACTTATATATAGAACAAATCTGTCATTGTTATGTTGTCACATTATTTGAATTACAGTAAATCACTTTACTTTTTCGGCTTGAGCCTTTCCGGGATTTGCGTTAAAAAATAATCGCCAGCTTGCACAGATTCCGTTAAACTACAAATAATATAATTAAGATCAATATAATATGTAAAGAGTGCAATTTCACAATAAACAATAATTTAATAAACACAGCCGAAACAAATGTAAACGTTCTCGGAGATTTTAAATTTAATTAAACGAATTTGTATAGTTCCAATATTGATACAAAATTTAAGTATTTGAAGGCATTTACAGTGTATGCTTAATCCTTCGTCAATGTAAGCTTTCATCTGATGAAGTCTTAGGAATGTTTAGAATACACTCATAACGTCTTGATTTCACGCAAACAAAATTTGTCAAAATCTTGCTGTAAAAATGCTTTAGAAATAATATGAAGATTTTGCTTGAACCAACAGAGCTGGGACCATTTGGAGTTCGCGTCAACAGCGTTAAGTACGTAGAACATTTTGAAATCAAAGTTACATGAATAATATTAACCATTTAGTTGATTTAGTTACCCATTTAGTTGATTTGAATTCAATGGTAATCTTTATTTACTAACTTCAGTATAATATTTACTTCACTGAATCCAATGTGAGGAGTATTATAATATGCGTTACATGTACCTAATGCCAATAAAATCTATGAATTGATAAATGTGCCTTGGTGGTGTTTTGTATATTAGCCGATAACAAATTCTAAAAATTATGTATTATACATATTTTACATTATTTATTCATAACAGCATATACACTTTAATAAATCACGGCTTTCAATATTTTTGGTAGCCCTGGCCATGTGCCAACACGACTGGTTGAACGAGGTCAAGTCCCGGATGACATCAAAGCAGAGGTGAGAGTTGGTTCAGTTATATTCACTGCTTATAAAATCTAACATCTCAATCATGGCTGGTAATGTGATGGAAGTTTGTTTAATTGTTGTTCATAAATTGGAATTTTGCTATACAGTTTCCTCTGTTGGACAACCACCACTTCAATAAAATCCTAAGATGATTCACATCAGTATTGGTAGACATTGTACATACGTATAAATGTGACTATGAGAAGGCTGAGTTATGTCGCCTGAGGATAATACCAATTAAGGTATGTGCAACACGCTTATCACAAATGAACGTTTATCTACTCTGTACCCTACAGCTTTGAAAATGATATGCAATTTGCCTTCAGCAATGCATCGTGATAACGGTATCAGAGCATCTTTCTTCAACGCCTTCTAATTGACGCTTCCTCCACTATAGAGGCTACATTCATTCTGTTACAGGTGGACCAAATGTTCCGATTATTTAAAACTCTTTGGTGAAACCTGGCAACATGAATATTTAATGCTATCGTATAATTATAATGTTACATATCCTATTAACCTCCTTAAAGTAATTCAACTGTATCGCCCACGTTGGAATTAAGGCCTACCATTTGGTAACGGTCATACTTCAAATGCTTATAATTTTTATAAAAGGTCCCTGATTTCACATCAAGAAACTAATCAGGATTGTGTATATCTAACCAAGAAGTGTTCTACTGTTTACTAAGGTTGCTGTGAGAGAAAGTTTAGAACCTCTTTGCGGGGAGAATGAATACTTGATATAAACGTGTAAATCATACTTTACATAAAGGTTTGTAAGCTAAAATTGACAATTGTTTAATGCAGAAGCAAGCTGCTCTGGTCAAGGCAACTGTCCTAGGGCGGGAGGGGACTGCAGCTGAAATAGGGGAGGCGGTGGTGTTCATGGCGTCCGATAAGGCGTCCTACGTGACCGGGGGCATCCTCATGGTGGACGGAGGCATCAGACTGACCCCTGGCTACTGATATCCCCAGGGAACGGGGTCAGCCTTGTTGTTGAAAACACTGTATCACGGTTTATCGATGTTGTAAATTTGACACTTTTAATTAAAGTTTCAGCAAAGTATATTTCCTTTAGGAGGGTAAATGTATGTTTACTCAATTTGTTACTTAAGGTCTTAGAAGAAGGCCTTACAAAACTTCGTGCGGTCATTTGGCGTGGGAACCTTAGTGTCACTGTAGCACGTGTTTTTGGATGTTTCATTGGTTTTCATTTGTCCATGTCATTAGATATTTTCATATTCACGTAATGGGGTAGAAAAGGCTTAAAATACGAAAAAAGGGTAAAAAAGGCTTATACTTCGAACATTATATAAGCTTGTGTAATAAGATAAGAAAGCAGTACAATATACATATATATATACGTTATTGCTGTCAAGTTTTGTGGTTGAATAGGTAATAGATTAAATAAATCTTGTTTAACACTTCTTCACAATTGAATAAGGAGGCAAAATTAATCAGCAAGAAAATATTTCATCATTTTTAATGTTATCAAAAATGTACATACAAAACGATACTTTTTTAACCAACAAATTAAAATATTGAGACATAACAGACACAATCAAAATATTCAGGAATCATACATAAAATAGATATCTTTGACATTTCTCAATGATGTGCATCGCTAGACATTGTGAACAGTTTCAAGACATGCCAGCATGCCACGTGTTCTAAGGCCTTTCCGAGAATTGCAAGAAATAATATAATTTACCCAGAGGCTGTTTTTTTTCCAAACACCCTAAACATCAATGTAAGTTCAGTGCTTCAGCAATAGGCCCAAGGTTTCATTTGATATGTAGAGATAACCTCAGAGGAAATTAGAGCACAATGTGGGCACATAATATCACATTGAATCGTAAATATAATATATCAGTTTGGCCGTCGGGTTGTGGGATAAGTTACTGGCTAAGATATTGACGAACATCGGCACCTGCTTGCTCGATGGAAATCAAACTTCTACATGTACCCTTCGATCACAATTTATCACTGGAACGTGGTTTATATTTTGATATCAAAATAACATTGATCTCAAGTGTTATCGATCGTCTTTTGTCTCACGTCATCAGGATAAACCATGTTCTTATCGTGGGACAGTCTTGCTTGTTAATCTGTTGACTGTTGAAAATTGCAAAAAGTAATTTTAGTGTCAAACGATCAAGGGTCATCCATTGTCTTTGGTTCAGTGTTATCTGGGTCAACAATCTGGCTATTACAGGGTAGTCCTGAGCTGCTAACATCACCGTCGATCATTGCAAAGTAGTCGTCAGAGATGGGCCCAGGTGTCTGAATGCCCGACTCAATCTGCGGCCCTGCTAACACACAGTAGTCCTCATCTCTGCTGTTGTCCAAATCCTCCTCGTTGTTCTGTCTCTCGTCTGATGTCGGGATAACCCTCAGGTATGGTGGCACTGGAACAAAACATCACGCAAGTGTACAGTGTCTCGTCAAGTGGAAGCTCATGTCAAAAAGAAAGAGAGAAGTCTGATTGGTTGATTGGTTGAAATCAAAGTGTGTTTAGCTGAAGTTCTGCAGATAGTTTGTTGTACAAATCTTTCCGCTTAGGGAACTTGCCAAAAACCATCATCATTCAATGAAGAGGATTGGAAACTTGAGCGTAATATTGGTACGAAATCGTATATAGTACTTTGCAATGGATGTATATTCTGAATTCTTAACAGTTAACAATTAATACATATGACAATATAACGTACATGTTACTACCTGATGTCATTTTGTTAATTTTATCTGAGGTAGCTGTTTTGCAAACTAACACCAAAACGTGTTAATTACAATGTTAACATCAAATATACGATGCAGTATTTTGAGTAGATAAAAAACATCTCTCAAGAGGACATTGCAAGTTTTTAAAGTCTTTGTATGGATTATTTTGACTCACGTGGTGTATTTCCTGGCAAAATAGATCGAACTTTCATTTTCATCCTGAAAAGCTCCGCGTGGAGATAGATTGGTTTATGAACGTCTAATTCGCTCAATCTCACGGTGTCACTTTTCATCAGAAAGTTGACGTTCACTTCATCCTTCACGACCTGCAGTCAGAAAGTTATTATTTGTTAATTTTTGTGATAAGATAAAGATAATAAAAAGTGTATGTCTATTGATATAGTTCTATTTGTACAATAACATATTCACATCGCCATACAGAAACAAGATTTATTAATCATATATATTCATAGATATATCTTATATGGATAAATATCATTCATATATTAAAAAGGAGAATTGGCTCACATGAAGAAAGGATCAAAATTGATTGATCCAGTCCGAACCATCTGATGTTTACTCTTTGTAATATATATGTAAAGGGCGATGTTACATTTAGGAAAATAGGTAAAGTTCACATCCGTTAGTGAGTTTAATGACGATGGGTCGATATATTGTTGTACTTCAAACTCCAATGATAGTTTGAACCCAATGTTAAAGTATTATATTTAACAATGCGAGACTTCGTGATTACAGGGAGAGGATAAAGAAGACTGTCATAGAAATAAAACTGTTGTTAGCAAACATTTTGTTTAAATAGGATGTTCTTAATGTTCTTCCGCTTTAGAAAATGGTCAAAAGTACAACTTATAAATGTGACCCAAAAATAATAACAATATATTCGAACCCGCAGATGTAGGTCTCCGGCCCGTTTGACTCTCTTTATGGGAACAAGTCTCATAGATTTGTTCTCATCATCAAGTAGATCTTCGGGGCTACAATTGGAGAGAAACAATTTGCAGGACACCCAGTTGGAATCCGGAAGTGGCTGAAGCTGCAGCATAATTATCTCCCCTTGGAGCAAACATCTTTCAGTAGAACAGCGAATCGCACTCCTGCTTTCTCTTGATGAAATACGACGTTTTTCGCATGAAAGTTTAATATTCTCTCCAGCAAAGAAGAACCTCTCTTTTGATGTTTCTAAAATTTACAAAAGAATATGTTTTTATGACTAAATTGAAATTGTAAATGAAATAAAGCTTAGTTTTCAGGAAAATGGAATTTGAAAAAAAAAAGGAGGCAAATGTTACCAAATGTTAGACAATCTTTGATACCAATAAAGGAATCCTAAAAAGAAGCACAATGTAATGAAAATATTGCAAAGAAAAACAAGTCATAACTTATTTCATTTAGGGAACATTGGAAGAAAATTTCAAAATGTGCTTTCGTTCTTTTGATATAATAGAAAATAGGAAGAAACTATTTTCAATATTATATTTTATGAAATAACAAACTTGTTTATAATGGAGCCTTTAAAATCGCCATATAGTACATGGTTTAATAGATAATGTGGAATAATTGTAATATGCACACTGATAGTATTCAAAAGAAATAAGATACATGTGCTTGATTTAGAAAACAAAAGAAAACCCCAATTAAATCAAATCCAACTGTCAAAGAGCACCGTATAACCAGCATGATATGATTGAAGTGTTACAAAACAGTTTATGTGTTCCTGATGACGTCATATATCTCCCTACCTCGAATAGTATTCAGTCTCTACAATATTTCCATGAAGAATATCTCATTTATAAAAAAGAGGCCTCAGACAAATAGTTATTTAAGACTAGTTCACTGCAGATCTAGACTTGCTTATCAAGAGGTCATGCCAAGCACATGATATATTGAACTACAGTCTGGGTATAAGACCACTCCTCACCACAAATCTCAAAGTTGATGTCCCCGAACAATATCTCCGCTGTTACAGTGATGTCATCCCCCTTCAGGGTCCATTGGCGTGATGTCACATTTTTGTCCAGTTCCGACACGGTCACTGTCTGTCCCTCCCTGCTGACCAACCATCTCGATGAGGACTTCTTCTGTCTCAGGAGGAGACGCTTGGCAGAAGAGTCTGTCTTGTGGTCAAACTCGGGAGATCCAGGAAGTGATGACGTCACTCCCAGGTAGGCGTGGCCACTCCCAATAACCTAGTGTAGGAAATTTATACATCTATGTAAGTCAACATGGTTCAGTTGTGACAAATAAGAGTAGTTATTTAGAAACATATATATCTGTCGTCTGCCTGATATCAACCTTAGGATATCAAATCAGTATTACACTTAAATAAAAATAACATGTCATGTATAAGAAACGCAGATTTCCATTTTGAAATTTACTCTACCAATAAAAGCTGTCAGAAACATAAGTTTAACCAGGGACGTCAATGAATATTAAAAGGGCAGTAGCACGTTCTTTTTGAAAATTTTATATTTCTATTTTGTCACTGAAAATTACACGTTAATGCTAAATATATCATTTTGGTAGTGTCATAAATCTGATTACAAAACTCAATCATCCATGGTCAGTGATAACATTATTGGGACTCACATAAAGTCAATTGGCAGCCATTTTTTGTGAACACCTTTTATTCATTTGTGTAAGAAAATGAAATCATAAGGCTGAACTAAACATGATATATTTGACTTATTACTGCTTCGTTTAATTACATTGTCTTTCAATTGGAACCATTTATTTAAATTTTCCTGACATCACCTTCTATTCCCCTTAAGACGTGTTACTGCCCCTTTAAGCATAAAGATGATGAACAATGAGAGTTCAAACCAAGCTTAATTGATAAACATGTCTGATCGTTGATCCATATTATAAAAGCGAAAACACTATACAAAAAATGCCCAGTATTTTACAACAACAGGTCGGACCAATTCCATAATCAAATCAATTGCAACGTAGAAGTGTATTTTCCAGGTCTAATAAAAAGCGAATAACCCTTGGATGCACTACTTTAGCGCTGATATATACAAAACTGCTATCATAACCTACCTTCAAGACACAACTTTCGCGGTCTGCAAGAGGGGAGGTAATATAGGAGTAGCCTCCCTTCAGATTCAGAACCCAGGACGCCTTTGTTTGAGCTTTATTTAGGTCCACATTTCCGCCGTGTTTGCTTGACAGTTTCATCCGGGCTGTCAAAGGAGAATTTAAAAGGACAATGTCAGATGTAAGCAGATTTGTCCTTACTATTATAATATTGTAGTTTATATTATAAGGGTAACAAGAGGTCGCTTTGTGGGATCAAATGTACCAAATAAGGATTTTGCAATCTGACGAATATTATAACAAGGATTATAACCAGTATAAACTGTCGTCTGAATACGAAGAAAATGACTCTTCAACAATATATTGAAACCATGACCAATGTTTTGCTAAATTGTTATTTTTAATTCCCCAAATAATGTTCGAAAAATATTTTCATTTTCGTCTAGACTTTTTGCGATTTTAGTGCATAAATAAAAGAAATGTTCACGTGGCTGAAATATTTGTTATCAGTCCCACGGCAGGTTTCCCTTATAATTGTGACATTAATTTATTGGGTGTTTGAAACATTAATCGAAAGAAAATAATGCAATTTGCGGAGGAGGTTAAAAAATAATAATTATAATTTTTGTTTATTTTCCGTAATTTGTGATACAGGCAAATAAAACATACACAAACAGCACATATGTATAAATACATAAATCCACATTTGGCTGATAAATACATAAGTTAAGGAAAACAGGACTATTTCTTAACAATTCATTATTTTCAAATAATAATAACTTGTAAAATGATTTATTGAACAGAAATGATTTAGAACCATGGCAAAATCGGACACAAGTATGTCATATTCAAAGCTACCTTATGAGGTGACAGAGTGATAAGAATTATTTGATGTCAACATCTGATTGACACGAAGAAATATCTGCTAAAAAACCCAAAACTTTTTTATTCTTTAGGTTTTTTCGTTACACAGCACTATTCGCTGGAACATAAATCTCGTAATTTTACGCTAAACAGAGCTAAGAAACATCATGTTAACATGGTCACAACTTTTTATTATGGCTAAACTTGCTCCCTATGTCACGTGATCACGACTGGAATGTAAGGAAGCAGACGATCTATCGGGTGACAGTATTGGCGCTGTCACGATTTTGATTTTTATTCAACATGTTAAAGAAAGGGAAATAAAACAGATTATATTTTGCTGAAAAGGGATTTGTTGATTTAATTTTGACATTTAGTCTCAAAACATAAAGATTTCAGTTCAAAGCTCCAGCGGGGAACATTGCTCTATCCTAACAAATATCAATGACGTAATATCGCTAAAAATAGCGCGAGAATGCACGTGAGTGTCAACCCGCGGAATTCCGTCCGAAAACCAAATACTCGATGATATCAGATTTAACGAAATAATGACAAAACATCCAGTTTACATACAAGTATAGAAATATAGAAGCCAGGTTGTGTTTTGCTGTATCGCAAAGTTGCATATGATAATAAATCATATCGACATCATAAGACATACAAATGATAAGTGGCACACAGATAAGACAATGTCAGAGTTTGGTCCAAGATGTCCCTTATCATTTAGCCAAGCTCTCCATTAAAAAATGAATATGATCAGAGTCAATAAACTGTCCTTTATATAAACACGTTCATATAAAAACATTTGAACAGAATTTTTGTGCATGAAATGTTCATGTTAACAGCATAATGTGACAACTTAACGAACCTGTCGCTCCCTGAGTGACAGCCATGTTTGGTTTTGACGGAAAATATTTACTTGACGACTAACTGTATATTTGATGGATCCTAAGTTCTTATAAAAGGTTTCAAAGGTCTGCCAAACTATTTATTCCCTTTCAATTTTAACATTTCATATGATTTATTGAAAACATTATCTCTTTATGTAAATTGTTTATCTTACTGTGTATATATTTTATCTATATTCGTCAACATTAACAGTAAAGTTGTTAGGTTAATACAGCATGTACAAAGGGGAAAACCCGGTTTGCCGGAAACGATGTGCTCCGTATTGCATGCTGGTCAAAAATGATTTTATCTGCACAAGGGCTTCTTTATACGTAGAGTTCCTTCCCTTTGATCATGAGATGCATTTCTGAGTGAGTTGGTGGAGTTCAGCCTTGCTTGGTCTAACCTTTTGTTTTTTTTGATAAATGAATTGAATATCTTTTGTATATATATTGTTAGGGATTTGCATGCACGGTTTAAAAATGAAGGAAACCATGTGTAATTGAGTAGCCTGTGTACAGTATAATTTTGATTTCAATCTCTTTAAAAAATAAAACATAATGTCATTTTTGCATTGTCTTTAAACTTTTGTCTACTTAAAAGAATTACTTTTTTGATAAAAATATGTTTATTGCCTGACTTTAGTTAAAAGTACTCAATAAACTTTACTACAATAAGTAGTAAGTTAGATATCACGTCAAAACAATAGAGAAAATTTGTCAATAAATACCAATTTGAAAACATGATAAATAGACAGGACATTTGGATTTCTACATCAAGTTCTCAAGTGTATAGCTGACAAACTAGTCTCAAGAGATTGCCGAGTCTTGTGTCAAAGTCAAAGAAGTATGAAATATAATTATAAAATATAATTTACAATTCTGATAAAAGTTGGTCTCTTAAGATAAAAGAAAGGTATCAAATCACAGGCTTAGTCAATTCCTTCTGGACTCTCATCAGGAGAGAGAAGCTAAAAGTACAAAATCACCGATTTACCATATGCTTCTTTTGACATATAAGTACGATCTCACAAATGACGTACCTAATACATTCTAGATTTCCTTTCCAAAGTGCAAAACCTGTGTTGCAAAAATCAATAATAACTCTGAAAAAAATTTAACTTCAAGAGAAAAACAACACAGATGTCTTTCAGTACGGGATCATCTCGATGTACATATGCTTTTGCACATTTATGTTCTCAAACCTGAGTTATTTTATTGCTTTGCTAACCTGATGAAAATAAGTACTTTACGTATCAAATCATAAGAGTGTATGTCGGTACATTTGTGTATGATATTGTGAAACATGTTTTTATGTATTGTGATAAGACAAGATTTCAAAGAGATCAACTTATTGAATCACTTATTGGTATGATAGATGTAAATACGTTCTCCAATATTTGGAACAACGATATAGAATTGACTTTATTTTTAACAAATTGAAAAATATATAAAATACCAAAGTTCTGGGAAACTGACATGCTATTTATCAGGGCTTTTTTGCACGAGACTTCTGATATCAAACACCCTCTAAAAGTTCTGTGCAATAGACATTCACTCGCACAGGAATCGTCACTCCACACACATAACACTTGCAGTCGATCAATACTCCAGCACGCGCACTAACGTTAACAAACTGCAAAATGACGAGTTACCTCCCTTCCAACACGATGAAGTCGGGACCAAATTCAAGGCTAACATGAAGACTTCTATTTAATATGCAGTCATGAAGCAGGACTATTTCAGTACTGAAAATGTCTCTCAGATTGGAAATGTAGGTCCTGATTAAAATACATATTAAGATGGAAGTGAATAAAATGTTCTTCATATGCGTTGAGAAATCTTTAAATTGACACTGTATTAACTATAGCTACCCAAACAAATAAACATCATAATTATAAATGAAACAGACAGATTATGTTTTCTCATGTGTCTAGTAGTGTTCAAATAAATACTAATATCCCGTAGTGGCTCATTAGCAATTAAATCATTTTAAAAAATTATGTTGACATTTCATTTTGAATAAAGACATTATTATTTGCTAACAAAGCACTAACATTGCCATTGTAGTTCGTCAAACATTTTCATTGTTCCAATACTTTTTTTATTCAAAAAGTTGCTGGATTTATTTGTATGTACACTATAGACCTCTATGATTTATGTTAAGTAGTTTAATGTACGTTACTTGTATACATATTATTCTTTTATGTACATCATCTTATCCCTACTTTGTTTAATGAATGAATGGTTTATTCTCATGAAGATCACAACAAGTGACATAGAGAAACAATACAAATATACAGGTTGGTTTATGGGAGCATACGAAGACAGGTTTTGACATGTTTGCATAATTTCGATTGAAGAGCTTTATGTTCACATGACATTAATGATATAAATTTATCTAAAGATGGATATTTACAATATTAGTCAGGAAATAATGAATCTCTTACTTCGTTATGAAATGGACAATACAAAATGATATGGGCCTCATCTCCGATTGAGTTTTTACAGAGTACACATAATCTCTCTTCTTTTCTAATGTTATATCATCTACCTGTTTCTATTGGGAGTCTATGGTTACAAGTTCTAATTTTTTTAAGTGAGCCAAATGCGCACATTTAATGGAAAGTGTAATCAATAACATTCGAGGTATGGTGACAACATAAACAGCAAAGAAGTAGTTTAGTTTACAAATATGTAATTGGTGATAGTCAGTCGATAATCAACATATTACACGTATCCTTACATGCCTTACTTTCATGACTATTTGTAAATGCTTAAACAAGACATTACCTGATCGGTAAAACTGTAAGATTTAGTAAGAAATTAGCGTCTGTAAGCGAATTACCTAAATAATAAACTTAGAAATTTTTACCATACAGAATATAGCTTAGTATCCTCTTTAGAACCTGCCCTCTGTGTTACTGAAATATCGAGCTTTAAAAATTGTATTATGCAGGAGCTCCCTGAGTATCCTCTGTACAGAACTGCACTCAGCAGGTGAAGGTAAACTTCACACCTTGTTGATAACTTTTCTAACATATAATGTGGAAATGAGATTATGACTACCAAGGATGTCAGCTCTGTCTGATTTAAGGACTAGATAGCGGGTATAATTACTTATAAATCACGTCTGTAATTTAGTTGATGTACTCCGGAAGACTCTGACGAGTTCTTGTATTAGTCAACCATGGCGTGTATGCATGCTTGATCGAAAACCAAACACGATGTGATACATCCGACGCGAGCTGCCGGTTGTAAAAACAACAGAATGTTTCACTTTTAGTAAGGATTGATCCCAAACGGCTCGATTTACAAATTAAGCGTAAAAGATGGCTTAGAACCATTGCTGTTTTAACTTTTAGATGAGCATTTTTTTCTTGCTTTATTAATGGAGTGAAGAGACGACTAACAGCTCCGTTAATCTTAGGGATAGAAGACGTATTTCCCTTTGAAAATTATTTACTTTTTGGCATTCAATTCCAAGACCCACTGAATAATACCGTTTGTCATGATTAAATTTTCCTTTGTTTTATAGGTTATTGCATATGAATATTAATGTGGTGACAGGATCATTTACTCTGCTTATAAATCATAGAAACAATAAGACGAGGTATTAATATCGTAAAAGCCATTTGTTAGTCAATGACCCCCTTGATAAAACTCCATAAATGTAATAATGCGTGTAATTAATAACGGTATATGGAATAATTGAATTTGATTTGATTTGTCACAATGACTGTTTGAATTTTTCGCTAAGTTTTTACACAGCGTTTCAAATTGATTCAAAAGAGTAATCTGTTTATCACATATTTTTTTCATATTCTTCTTCAAATTCAAGTCCAATTTGTAAAACGCTCAATAAATGTTTTTATAACAGGGTTTTACAATAAGCATAAATATAAAAATGAAGTCAATTATGAAACATTTTGATATGGCAAATGACAATAGGTAGTCTTTACCCAAAGAATCATAGTATATCTTCATATCTATATTTGCATACAGCTTCAAACCAAAAGTTTGTTTAACCGTGAAATATAAATCAATTTTACGTTGACCATTTCTACACTACATAAACAGAGAACAGATATGTGACATGCTTGAAACTATTCCGGCATTCTCCAGGACGGGCATGGAGTCAACATTTGAAAATTCGTAGTTTCTTCTTTCTGCAGTATGTTTTTCAATTAAACACATTTTCAGCAAGCATTCCGCCCATATAGTCAATGATGGTCAACATTATGATTTAACTTAATGGTAATTTTACAAGATACTCAAGAAATTTGAGTTTATGCATTATGGATCCTCTTAATATTATTATCACCTTTCAAAGTGTAATGGAAAACTGATTTTTCTTTATCTACACACAAAATCGCATCGTTTGGTACAACACTGCTTGGATAAGTCGATCTCAGGTGAACACCATAATAATTATGAAATATTTGCACTACATAAGTTCAAAACAGTTAAACAAACTGTAGACGCAAAATGGACAGACAGACAGACAGACAGACAGATTATTTATCTAAGTCTCGCCTCATTTTTTACATAAATTACATACGAGTTAAAAATACAATATACAAGTGTAAAAAGTGAGCCAACCAAAAATGGGTTATGAGAGACTAAAAAACGTCAATAAATCAATAATAAAATAGCACATTATTTCTTAAAAAGTAAACTAGTTCTTCTCTGTAAAATGAGCTTGCACGTTTTGACAGATAAAAGGACAATATCATGGACAATGACGAGATGTATGTATTGTAATAAATAATTGGCACAATTGCCCCGCTTATGTATGTCATTCCTCTTTGGGTTGTCTATTGCTGGTTGACCTACTTAACCCATCACTCGATTACCGTAACACTTGCACATGTGCTTTGTGTTACCACACTTGTTATTGGGGTGTCAGAGACAGGCGAATGTCCGGCTAATGAAACTAAATTAGCTTTGTACGAGAGCATATGGAGTTAGCCCCGTTATTCTCTTACTTGTCAACAGCATTACGGACCAGATATATCATTGCTGTTGGATGTTTGGCACATCCCATGCTTTTAACATCAAGAATCAGGAGTGCTACCTTTTCCATAACGTCTTACCGTTCATGTTGTCGTTGGCCAAGGGATCATCAGAATTCGTTTTCATTTAAATAGAATATTTTGTTTAAATAATCATGAAAAATATACACATTTCCAAGTGTCAGAATAAACACGCATGGTTATACAAAATAAATATTTCTTTACACTTTTTAGAATTTACTTTTTCTACTATTTGAAAGATTTTGTTATATGACCATGGAACTGTGAAATATCAATTTTATGAATAAAGTAAGACAATTTGTTAAATACCACACACTTATTTCACATGTAACTAGATTGAAATACAAAGCTGTTTCTGAAAATCTAAGAAAGTTTTACTCAATCATGAAACTATAACGTTTGATGGTAAATCTACATGGAACCCCCGCAGGAGCACATGTGCTTAGAACTTCTTGGTATACAGAAACCAACTGCATGTATCTTCTCGGGAGAACAACGATACCATACGTGCAGTTGGATCCCATTGATCCCAGATAGAAAGTCCTATCTTAAGTTTATCAACGGAAACACCCGAAAGAATCCGAGTGCATGTGTATATTTTCTTAGCGGTATGCAACATATCACTTGATTGTGTCAAGATGGACGAACTTCCGTTACCTTGGCATCTGATCAACAGATTACGCTGCATGATTGGTAAAATAAACAATAACTTCTATAATGACATTATCAGGTTATGAGCCTCTCACAAGCTTCAAGCAGTTTGTAACATGTCTTCCAGGTTTGAATATTTTCAGAGCAATCACATCGTTATTGTATCAATATTTAGTTACAGTACTGAGCACACGTTGGAAACATTCTGCTTCTCGCAAAATAGTGTTAATGACAAAAATACATCCATTTGTATCGTAAGCTAGGCTATTTTGAAATGAAAAGTATTTCCAATGAAACATCTTCCTAATGTTTTCCATTTCAAAACATCGTTTAAGATATATTAAACTAATAGCAGTAATTAAGGTATAAGCATCCAGTTTCTAGAAATCAAAAAAAATAAAACGTATAGACAACATGAACGCTTTAATGTTCCTAAAAAGTTTTATTTTCAAAACGGTTACAAACGTTTTAATCGCCAGAGGTTACTGGATTGTTTTTATTTGTGTTTTCTATAAGGTAAATTATCGCCCGCATGAACCGCTCGTCCTCAATGTATCGCGACTTCTTTATTCGCCGTAAAACGTGTCATATATATACATATACGGACAAACAGGACTGTTTGCGACTAGCTACGTCTTTGTCATACATAAATCAAAATACACAATTAGCAATCCCTAAACGCCACTTTCTAATAACAATTTATTTCTATAAAATAACACAGACAACAACACTTTTCATACGAATTTCAGTTCTATAGAAATGCATTTATGATATGAAATGTTTGCATCGATTCATTCCAAGAAGATGGGAACCATTTAACAACGTTTTGTAACTTATTGTGTTATCGCAATGTGAAATAGGTTCTTTCAGGAGAACTTTTTTATTATTTCGTTTTCTTAATCACCATTTCAAAATTATGAAAATCTTTGTAACATGTGTAGTATAGTATATTTCGAATATCATGTAACTAAAACGTAAGTTATAAATCGCCGCCTTGCTCCAAGGACCATATGTTGATCATGTAACAAAAGGTAGGTACATTTCTTAAACATATTTACCTTCAAAACAAACCCATAAGTAAGAAAAGTAACACTGGAGTTTGAACCACCAGCGTGGAAACATTAACAAGCGATGCTTTTGTTGAAACTTCAAAGCAGAAGGAACTGAGGTAAAACAGGTTGATGAAAGCGGACCTAGCTGGGTTCTGTGAGGTCATTTCTCTGGGCTGATCTTCATCATAATGGACAGGGCTATAATGCAGTGAGGGATTCTTCACTTGTGACTCTATTGTTCCCTCTGATAGGTTGATATGTATTCTATATAGGAACACCATTAGAATTTGAACTCTGCTATTTTGGATTGTTGGTGGATTTAAAGGCTAGGCGTTGTGACGAGTGTCCACGAGTGTAGAAATACCCTGTTGACGAGTACGGATTGAAAATCAGTCATGTGGAACAAACATATGTTTACATAAACCGTACTGTGATAATCCTCTCTTCTCTTGCTTTGCATATATACCGTATGTAATAAAAAACGTGAACTAAAAAATGTGTGTCATATGTACATACATTTACACTAATAGATATAGATCTTTTGTCGTTTTTGTGTAGCTTTAAAGTACAAAAGTGAACTACACATACATTGCACAGAATTCGTCTACGCTATGCTTGAACGACGCATCTTATTCTAGCTCTGTAAAGTTCTTGCATTATGTTTTGCTTTTATAGAATTATGTTCGCATGTTGTTTATAGTTCTCTGTGTGTTTACACTCTTACGTATCTCTAGTAAATAACGTGTTAAATTATGAGTGTGTGCTGCAGAATTATCATTTTCATCCATTTGAATCAACTATGTTATTATTTCCTAAATATTGCAGTACTTCAGAATCAATTATGTTTTAATTTCGATCAACATGTTAGTATTATCAAACATGCTTACAAACGGATTTAACTAGTACACATACATAATTTTAATTTGAAATTAAATTTTTGGGCACCGCGAGCACGTTGAAATATATTCCTGGCATATATCTTATATATTATTTTGAATTTGCTAATTTTGATGAACATATTTCTTTTCAAACTGAATAAATGGCACTGTTCAAGTTTCTTACTAAGTTGAATAGAACAATAACTATAACATTGCCTAGTTATATTAGGAAAGGATAAGAGCAAACAATGTTTGACTAATGAAGGTACGGAGGGCAATAATGTGAATCTTTGATACGTTTGATAAAACAACTATTCTTTGGCATATGTATTAGTTGTTCTCATTCAATTAACGACAATACCGAATTGTAATATAGAGATGATGTTGCCAACACGATTCAAGAACTCAAGGTGATTGGGTAGTTGGGTAACGTGCCTTCAACTTTATTTCAGTCATTCAGCCGGCCGTGGATGAAGATCGTCCAAAAGAGAGAGATGTAAATAATTATATAGACTACGGCATATGTAAATAGGTTTCCTATCGCCTCAAGATAAAGAACTTCATTTTCTCATTTGAATCATTTTGACAGAGGTACGTATCGTCACTCGTGGAAACCTGATAAGATCTCGGTTCCTTGTGTTTCCACCTTGTCACTCAGACCATTATCCTCCCACAGACCCTGTCAAAATGGGGATCTTCAGAACGCCGGGGAATGAGGATCACGGGGGTATTGTTGGCATCTCGCCGTGCACCGTTTCACCATACGAGACACTTGTGAACCGAGAATATACTTATTACTTTCGAACTCTTTTTCTAAAGTAGACATAAGAGGATAATTACACAACGAGATGGGTGTTAACATACCTGGTTACTTCTGACACAGGTTCAAGAAGGTGTTTATCAATCATTGGAGATAGTTGTATGTAAGAACATGGAATGGGTGGGGGAAGAAAGGAATTGTATATCAGACGTTTACTTTACAAGCGAAATTATATAGTCTCACTTTATAAAGGTAATGATAGATTGTGATTTAAAAAATGAAAGTTTATGTAAATTATGGAGGTTCTAAGTAACTTATCATATACTTTTTTTGTGTATGATACAGGTATTGTCAAATATTTTCAAAACGAATCATTAGGTTCTCTTAATCTATTATTTGACAACAACACGTCTCTACTTCTGTATACATGCGAAAGGAACCATTTTGAATATCATTCTTGAAATGTCATGGGTTCCAGAGAAAAGAATATGTTGCATGTACGCCCAAATTGTTTTTTACTGTAACACCTGCGTTTTGGTTTAAAAATCAACATCCAGAAAACTAAATCAGCAGGATTGAATGTAGGTAACATAGAGTTTTAGTTGCCAATGTATCGCCGCAACGTATACAGTAACACAAGGAAAGATTTATGCATTGTGAATATTATGAAGATAGAGTTTAAAAAAGAACTGTTTTAATTTAGTAAATTTCCCTATAAATGTGTTCGCGAATAAAATTTGTTATATTTTCAGAAGGCAACAAAAATGGAAATAATTATATGCAAGACAATAAGTTGAAAGACAATTTAAAAAGCTATGATATTTAATCAAAGGTAATTCAGAATTGCAAATAGAATTACTTGATGAAACATTGATTGATAGATGAAAAAGTTACATAAAGAATTGAAAGTCGTTGCAATTGCCTGTTTTATAGAATGAAAATTATCTGAAGTGTGGTGGTGAATACGACGTATTCTAATATAATCTTAATACATGTACATGTACAAATAACATAGAGAGTCAAAATCGTGTGATGATAAAAACGATATGTTCCGATTAATTTTATTTAATATTTGGAATCTAAAGACCGGAATCATTTAATCACAGTAGAATAAATACTTGCTCAATACCCAGTTTGGTAGTAGTAAATATGAACTTTCAAATTTAATCAAATGTTATACAGGGGTTTACAATAACGAAATCGAATTGCGAAATTATTCCAGAAAATAAACTTTAATAATTCATACAAAAATGTTGTCTTGGTGAGCTATAGAAATAAACATTTAGAACTATTACATTATTTGATACAGCAAACCCTGTATTACTACGTACCCTCAATCTTTTCAATTAACTTATTTGAAATTATGAATGTTATGTCAAATATTTCCTCTGTTCATAAAGTAATTTTCATGTTTGAATTAGCTATCAACTCAATCATCTCCTAATAATTCTGACTTTAGAAATTGGAAATAATGGTTTTCATTGTACATGAATATATCTCCACACATGGACAGATAATGATGCTGGAGGAAGAAGAATAGAAGAAAGATGGGGAAAGTGCTTATCTAGGTAGGGCTTCTCCTTGACGTTTTGTATTATGATAAATCAGTTGAGTCAGGAAGGTCATCACTTATATATGGTCGGAATACAGGTGAGAATACACAGTTAGAAGTAGATAATATAAAGAGCAAATTCTTCCGTAGCAATTGTCAGGCATGCTCCAATGTATAGTACAATCTAAAAGGCTTATATATAGCATCACTTCAAAATATTTCATTAACACGATAAACATACAAAGCAATATAATTTTCTGTGGATGTGTGATTTTTTTACTCACTATTTTTGGTTTAAGGTTAGGGGTGGGGTTGTTAGGCGCTTCGGTGCATGTCATAAAACACGATTATCTCTGACCATACATCACAAAGGCCCAAGTTTTTCATAAGTATAAACAATAATCCAATAACTACTGTCATTCAGAAGAATAAAATTTTCTTTATAATTTGTGGTGGATACTTTTATCAAAACTTCAGTGCTAGTTAGTTTTCCTATTGATTGTCTTTCACTCGTCACTGCTTTATGTAATGGAATGGATCAAACATTATTTCAAACATGCCAATATTGCGATCCATTTACAAAATCTAAAATACCAAACATAAAATGAAAATAAAACGAAATAAGCATCAGTTTGAATCAAACGAAATGGTTTGAACCATTCCCAATTGAAAAATAGCATGAGAACGACGCATTTGTTGATGAAACGATTACGCATAAATATTTCCTATTACGAGTCTTTAGGGTATGATGAAAGCCGGCTTTATTTGAAGTTTTCCTTCTCTATGCAAATTTTTAATGGCTAAAGCAAGGAACATATTTCATGCAATATCGTAGTGACATATAACATTACGGAAATACCATAATCACCCCATTAAGATCGCCAGCTGAATAATCTTAGTTGGAATATAAACTTTAAATCTTTTCCGCATTTTTCCCAGACGATGTGACATATCATATAGCCACACGTCATTGTTTTATCCTCTCTTGAATGTTTTTCCCGTAAAGCTATACTAGAACCACAGTTCACCCGCCTGCTAGACCCCTGCCCTGCCCATAAAATATTTTGTCATAAACCCGGCAAGACCTAAATGCATATGGCCATACTAAGCTGAATTTATAGTTCTTTGATTGGCATTGAGGCCTCATATTAGCTACGGGTTTATACCCTGTATGAACAGTGCACCTTCAGCCTGGCCTTTCCGTCTCGGTATTCATCTTTTGTGATTGCCCGGATGAAAATATCATGGAATTCATGGAAATTAATGTCCTATGTTTTGTCGTTGCTTGGCAACCGATCACAAACCATGAAATTAGCTTAAATGGCACTTCAGGGGGTCTTGGGTACCACTGCGTGTGCCACTGATTTTTTCAGTGTTCCTGAAATTACATTTGCACCGATCGAAGCTTTCTCCCCAAGGAATTTCTGATTTGGTTTGATATTTTCTCCCTTGATATTCATATTTGCTATGATAGAGACCAAACATGACTTATGGTTTTAAATCTGATTACCAAGCTGCAATATATCAAGCATGTTTGAAGTGATTGCAGCCTTGGCGTTAAAGTGATAAGAGCACCGTCCTAATTTGATCCCCTTTAAATGTGAGGACAGCGAAACTGTCAGTTTGGCAAAGCCGACCCGAGAAGGATGGATTTCCTTTCTGTTATCACAAAGGAGAAAACACTAATATTATGAAATATCACTTTCAGATTTTTCAACCTGGAATTTGCATTCCTTATACGGGATTATTGTTGTTATAGAGGACATTTTTTTTCAAATTATGTAAATATTGCCTATGAATCATAGGCTTATTGTCATTCATTCATAATAAAATAATAAATGATCAATAAATGAAATCAAATGAATAATTATATTGTGCACGCAAATCAATAATTTCCAAGGGGTTATTAATGTAGCACGGATTTATCTCCTTCTTCAAAAGACGTTATTAACAGTGGTAGCATACTGTCGATACTACCAATTTATTATCCAAAAATGGCTACCACAGTAACTATCACTGCTGGAGATACTCAGGCGAAATTCACATTGAAGATATTGAGATAATCAAATCATTATTATGTCATCACATCATCAGTTTATGACATCACATGTTTGACATCATATGACGTTACAAAGTTGACGTCACAATGCTCTGACGGTCTTATGCTGACGACGTCACAATACTTGAACCTTACCGCTGAAGGTACCTGCTGGTATTTAGTATCTAAGATAGGTGTATTCATTTGCATACAGCTACTGAGCAATGATTTGGGATGATTAACAAAATACCACCCTCGTATCTCTTGATATGAATCAACACTCTGCAAGCCCCGGCTTATAAATTTTTACTTTAATCACTTCGTCTTGGCCCCTTGGCTATGCAATAGTGTTATGGAACTATGAAACTAGTTAGGTAATTTCCTAAATGCAAATAACTGCTGTTTTTAAAGGAAAATAGGAAATGAAATGAATTATTAACCTACTAATTGTCAATCACATTTGCCAATCATATAGTGGAATCAATGCCATTACACAAATTATACCAATAAATTTAACACAAGGTTAATATTTTTTCTTTTTCAATTTTTAAATATCTTAACAGAATTAATCTCTTCGTTACGTTATAAAGTGCAGTTTGATGAAGAAATCGCCATATCCGGTCTTGGGGGAGAAGATTTAGTGCATTTCAGTAAACACTGAAATTTAATTACAGGAGAAGCGATAGGCAATTTCCTAAAACGTTTTAGTCGAAGATGTCGTCAAGTCACCGTAAAGTCTCGTGACAGGCGAGAGTTGAAGATACATCACGTGGAAGCAAAGTGAAGACGCAGCCACTTGAACTGGTTCCCGTCTAGAAGCAATAACACTTAGCCAGGAAGCAGCACAGTCGAGAGACAGGCCCGGACCACTGCGAGCTAGTGACGAAGTGTGTAACTTAGTTACACTTCAGGATGGATGTTAAATAAGCTGTATTATCTAATCAAGGGAATGTCTTAGCAGTTCTATCACACTATTTCTTCAATACCGAGCTGGGAGATGTAGGGCAGTCTTCAGAAAATACAATAAGTTTCAATTGTGATGAGCGATGGAGCGAGAACGTTTCTATTACCAACGCGAAAAGCGGGCACCAGTTGTAGAATTCAATTTTCTATGAGGATGAACTGTAATGGTGTAAAGAGACAAAGCTGTTTTCAAGACTCCGAACTAAATTGACGAGGAAATGGGATGTTTCTCGTTCTAGCACCTTTTCCTCATTCAAACTTGCAATCTTGACTTGGGGAAAATGAAAACATGACACTATCGATGAATAAACTTAATTTTGAATTTGGAAACTTGAAATACAGTGTATAGGTGTTTCGAAATGGTTACATTGTAATCTATAATTTCTTTATATAAGGGCTTGTTATTGGTCTTCGATATGTGAACATTGACAGTTGAACAGAAAAGGAAAAATAACAAATACCATCCTCATCTCATTTTTTTCAGAACATTTCGATAATCTTGGCCACTTTATTATTAACATGACTCTTGGCGATATGCATTATTTGTTATTTAAAAACACCCGGATGTATTATATTTATGTAGCTGTTTGAATTGGACAAAGGGAAGATAACAGAGTTACGATATAAAATTGATAAGTTACGACCCTTAAACGACAAATACTTTAACTCAGATATCTCAATACAAACCTTGATAAAATCAAAATTTACCATTTTAGAAAATAATCCTCTAACAAGGAATTCATTTCAGACATGACCCAGCTGAATAAATCACGTTATCAAAACCCACCAACGCATTACTGCAAGCGTTTCTGTCAGGTTCCTTTGTCCTGCTTTCTAGAATCTGATGACAGATAATGTTTTTGCGACGACTGGTCTCTGAAGGTGGTGTAATACCAGGGGCTATTGGCTATTGAAGCCTTAGCAGTTGCTTAATACTCTTCGAGAAGCCCCTGACATCCACGTTCCCATACACGACAGCTTGTCAATAGATCGCTTTGAGATTTAACAGTGCCTGTATCTCTCAACCAGGATACACTTCAGCTTCATCGATCCAGGGAGAAGTCCCACTGTAACATTGCTCACTGCATTCCACGACGTGTTCCCTTCTCCAGCTTCTGTGATAATGGTTCTATTACACGCTGTGTTTCATTTAATGGATATTTTACCTTATAAGTTCCTCTTTCGTGCTGCGCGGGAAAGAAATTGACGTGGAAATGTAATTTTAATTTTTTTCTAGGTCTTGAATGTAATGTTCTCATTCTGGAAGGATGTAATTGTGTGCTAACTATGACATAAGATTGCCTTACATTAAGACGTTGATTTTTATTCAACTTTTATTTCACGCTGTAAACGTAACGTTATTGTCCTTCTCATTTATAGTGTTAATTTTACGATCGGAATCGATTTGTCAATGTCAATGCTGGATTTAAGTTTTACATTTGTAACATCAATTTAAGATTAGTTGGCATTTAACGCTATGTTATGATCAATCTTAGAGGCAAGGCTCATTCAGTTTTGATGTTAACGGTCTTAAAGTCGAAAATACATTTTCACGTTCCCTTTTTGAGCTTCCGTTTTACGCCTCTTAATGACTTCATTTTCGCATTCTTGTGACACTGAGGTATTGCAAAGCTTTCAGATAGAGAAGAAAACCCGGATACCGTAGATTAACCATGAAATGATATCATTCTCGGTGACTGGGTGAAAACGTAAATTTTCAAAGTTCATTTCATTTAAAAAACTAACAGAACACATTTCCAACTATTTTCCCTGCTATATCGAAGGGTGCCACTTCTCAACGGCATCTTACATTAATGATGTCTCAAGTTAAGGAAGGACTATACTTATTTGTTAGCACTAGCAAACCTTTAATGTGTGACAAAAATAATACTCAAAAGACAATAAAAGTAGTCGTACCCATTTTATCAAAGATAGTGATCTACTCAAGAATAAACAGAAAAAATACCAATAATAAAAAACCCAAACATATAGTTAGATAAAATGATTTATTCATAATATTAACATAAGCGGTAAATAAGGCTTGAAGTAGCTTTCATTCCTGAGTCGATTGATCAATATGTTTGAAATTGAACTGTTAATAGTTTAATTCGGTATTTGAAAATTACACACACAGACCGGTAGTGGTATAACATCTTCCATTAAACAATATTGAGTATCAAAAGAAGCCAAAAGTTAGGACCTCAAATAAAGCGCCTTTAAGGACTATTCTGAAAGGATTGAATAATTACTTATTGTACGTTTGTATTTTTGTATTGTCATGTAATGACTACAGAATATATACCAGGGAACATCACAGGAACAGAAGAGAACAATTCACATAAGTGACAAGGAGAACAGTTTTAATACATTGTACGTTACATGTTTAAATGAACATATATACATGATGTAATGATATTAAGGGGTTTGTTAAGATAAAAGTATTTAAGTTTTATATAACTTTATAACAAGAGGTTTATAGATATAGGTTTTTATGAGGGGGATATATTTTTCAAGTTAATTCTATCCACAATTATATGATGGTGTTTACTTCTCACCTGTGATAGAAAGGGTAAGACTTTAAAGAATTTGTCGTCGATAATACTATTACATAGTTTACAAATTTTTTAAATTTTCCTCCATCGGCCAGTTTAAAAAATAATGAATTTAAGTTTTACATTTGTAACATCAAGGCTCATTCAGTCTTGATGATGATACATGATGTAATGAAAGGATACATATACATTGATATAAAGGGGTTTGTTACGATCAAAATATATTTTTAACGACTTTATATAACTTTATAACAAGCGGTTTTTAGGTGTTTTTCATAAGGGGGATATATCTTTCAATTCAATGCTATCCACAATGATATGATGGTATATACTTCTCGATAGAAAGATAGTAAGGGACTGACCATAAATAAATGGAATTTGCCACCGATGATGGTATTACATTATTTACAAATTCTGTAAATTTTTCTCCATTGGCCAGTTTATAAAAATAATTTATACTGGTTTGCGATGCGAGATTTGGAGTGATTTCAGTGGCATATACTACATGTATGTTTGGATTTTAATGGGATGGTTATTTTGGGAGGTTTATAATGTGTTTTTGTTTCGAAAAAAATAATAAATATGTTTTCACAATCTGGGTAAAACTCTCTCTATGCCTTATTTAGACGGTTATGCGGGAAGAATTTTCATAAGTCGATAAAATGATAAATGTTTCGTCTCCGTTTGGGCGATACTTTATGCTTTTATTGAGACGCTTACAGTGTATTAGGAAAATATTATTTGGTTGATTTTTGTTAATAATAATAATCATTAATGTTTCACAATTTGAAAAGCAGGACAACCATACGAGTTTGACATTCAATAGTAATAGATCGATTATAGTGATTGACAGTATTAATTCACATTGTATATCCCAACAGTAGCTGTAATAACGTTTAAATCATCATGAATTATAAAGACGTGTAATTCGACAACATTTGATGTCATAAACATCCAGAGTCTTCTATACAGAGCTTCTATATGGACTTTAAAGAACAATTTAATAATTCATAGATGTTTTAATATTTCAGAAAATCTTTCCACAGCATGTAATAGCATATGTTGTGTAACAACAAAGGACACTGCATAAAAAAGACACATTTTTTTTAGTTGAAAAACACCAAGTTTAATTTGGAAATGCTACAGCGTGTTCAATCATTGAGTTTGGAGTGGTTTGACAACTCGAAGTGACGGAAACCAATTTCTGCCTTGCGTTTCACCACTGTTTTTACGGAGTCCTTAACGTTTAATCTTAAAACTGGATTCCGGCGAATATCGATCCAACGTTATTAGTTAATTTCAAACACAAACGAAAATGCATTAATAGACGAAACCATATTAGAAATTGCACAACACGCCACATTTGTTCCTATTTCCCTGTTTTTCTAAGGCGTGTTCGATTTTACACTTTGCATGTTAATACCTCTGACCGTTTACTATTGCAAACCTGATAAAAGAAAACACCCCGATTGCCTCGTTGGGATTGTCGTTCTAAGCAATATATTTGCGTTTTGCAGTTCGCTTGGACCATTCAAGCAATCTCGAGGGATAATCATTCTCTTCCCACAGAGGCAGATCAAGTCATGTTGATTTAGCCTCTGTTCTATTACGCCAAAATCCTTGGGTTCCGGCAGTTTCACCTGGCGGGAAAAAGCTGCATCTCCAGACATTTGAATTTCTTTAGAAAATGGCAACGCTTCACGCATAGAAAGGGTGGTTCATATCGCAATAGTTTTGCCTTGATTCAGTAGCCAGAACAATGATTTAAGAACAGCGTCGCTTATTGCAGAACTAACTTTGATTGCCTCCAATCAGGCGTCTCCAATTCTATCCCACAAACTCGGCGCAATATAACAGAGGCTAAATCAACATGACTTGATCTGTCTCTGTGGGGAGAGAATGAGGTATAATATAACTGTTCAAAAATACGCCATGTTCCGTGAAGTATTCATCTATTTTAGGAGAAATGTTACTGAATGGAAGATGATGTTAAATTAATCCATCGATATACATTAGGAACATGTTTAAATACTTTACCATTTTGACTGAAAGAACTAACGTATGTCAACGCACAAAGTACATTTCCATTTATTTTCCCTTTACATAAGTACATTGTATGCAAGATAAATTGGTAAGCAAAATGAATTGTGTTTATCCTTTTTGTTTTATAATTGAATTGTGATATAATACGTTCAAAAATTTCAAATACATTGCTAAAATTTATCAAAATGAATGTTAAACCGAAAGGATTACAAAATTCCAAATATATATTAAAGACATGTAAAATTACTAACCGTAATTTCATTAGATAATTTAAATAGTATATATTCCCATAATTTCTGCTCATAATGTTTTTAAAAAATATCATATAAACTTATATCATGAAGATCTTTAAGCACTTTTTCTGTATTTGTAGAAGCCTAAGAAATTTCTAATAACATATAACCCAGATTCAGAATTGCTGTTTTTATGTACATGTAAAAATCTTTGAATATTTTCAGTTAAATGCATTTTGAAAACCATCATGTTTTTTATCATTCCAATGATGTAAGCATGGTGTGAATTATGACACGTACAGCTCTTAACAGTACATTAAATCATCATACGCGGTAAGATATGAGAACAGGTTTGGAGCCAGGGAACGGTCTCTTTGAAGATGAAATCAGAGATGAACAAGATAACATTAAACTGCAAAGCGAATTGCCACACCACTCATACCATATACATGTACATTATAAAACCCCTTTTTCTGTTTCTACGGAAATGAAAACTGTAAAAACATGGTGTATGACGACATTCATGAATTTATGATGATGAAGGAAAGAACTAAGGTAAAGAAAATTCATATTTTTATCCGTGCATGTAACGTTAAGAACTTTTTACATCTCATGTTAAGTCATTTGTTTTGATTATGATCTAAATATATGTATAAAAATGCAAACACATTCATTTGAATTTGTTATCCATTTTTATATTCCAGACATCTTTAACCCCAGCACTCATCTCATTTGAACAACATGTATTTTCATTTCCTTAATAATGTTTATACCAATAAAATTCTAACAAAAAAACCGTTTATGATTTTCTATATGGGTATTTATTCCTTGAAACATAACAGCTTGGAATCGCAAACGACTTATGATATTGCATGCATTTTCATAGAACATGATAATATGCCCACATTAGGAGGAAGTTGTAACACCAACCATATATTTTCCTGGCACCTGATAAACAGTCCGAAAGATAGTTATTATGTAAACTTTGCATTTTTGTCATATTTTAATTATGGAAATCTATTTCCTCTTTTATGTAATCTTTGTTTCAATTTGTAATGTTTTCTTTAAATTCATTGTATTCAATGAATTGCGACGAACGTCTAACGTTTATATCGGTGTTATCCAGAAATGTATTCACATTATATTCTTGAAATTGGAATTAATTGACATATTGAGGGGTGTTAGTAAAACACTTTGAATTGATGCGGAAGTTATAATATTGACAAAATGACAATCATTTTGACAAATTTATAGTTTGAGATATCAACATCATGCAAAACTGATAATGACAACATCAATGAAAATTTATTCACATCAAATATGGTTTGGAGAAATCTTTTAAGAAAGAAAACTTGTCAAATCAGAATATAAATCAGCACTCAATCACTGTAAACGGTGTAAATGAGAATCTGTGGAGCATCAGGAGTCGGTATTTCATTTCTTGCTGTCACAATTTGAATGTATTACAGAGAGAGTGCTTGATTTACGTAACACCAATGGTGTCTGTTTTGTGTTGGACTTGATGCCGCTGACAAGGGATCCAGGGAAAGCTTTGTACAAACTGAGAGATGAAAACAAGTGGCTTGGGTGGCCCATGGTGCTGAGAATAAAAATCGATATCGAGATTTCTTAAAAGTTTCTGCAGGGAAAACGACTTTGTACGCATTTCAATATGACACTTCTACCCATGGCCCTCACTTTCAGAATCACAGCTCAAGTTCAATTGATGTACAATTCCTGTAGGGTAGAACTGAGTTTGTTTACTGCATACAGAGGAATGTAAGTTTATAAATTGACAATCATGTTAACATATATGTAGAAATATACTTGGTCTACGTGAGAAACTAGATGTTATAGGTACTGAATGTTCATCCGATATTGTGGTATTCTGTCACAGAAATACGTTCTTATTGAACATAAAACAAACAGGAAGTTATTGATTAAGGCTTCAAACATGTCTTTGATTATAAATGATAATACATTTTGTGCTAATTTTGTTATCAAACAAATGTCTGCATATTAATATTGGTACCATTATCACGAGTTTCAAAACTGATGTTGAAATGAGTGTTCAGCTCGTTTAAATGTATACGATTCAACCGTTTTATCAAAGCATTGACATTACACTGACTTTATTAGTCACCTCTTGTTATATCAGATTACTTTCAATTATCAGTTGTTAGCAGAGGATAAATGTCATGACTAGACTAATTGACCTATCGATAATGAATGAGACCTTCGTGATACCTTTCATATCTCAAAGATTCTCTATCAATAGTAAAACAATACAGCATTAAGAACTAGGTATTTTGACGAACAGTGGTTCATTTGATTTGTACCTGTTTAATTTATCACTCAATGAACACATGTTGACCTACTCAGATACTTTTTCTGATTTTGACTAGATTTGAGCCAAGGTAAAGGTTAAAAGGGAAAGACCAAGAAAAGGTTGCCTTGGATGTATCAAAATTGAAATTCACTGTGAAATTTAAAAAGAATTTTTTTTCTAAAATGTATTCATCAGAATCCTAATGTTAAATAAATGTCCACGAGTACTCTTTAAGAGACGAAGGAACACTTTGCTGACAGAAGTAGTGCTGTTCATCTTCCGGAGATTAACTTTATGCAACGAATGGAAATTTAATTTGCACACAGAAAGAACGTATTCAAAACATATTTGCTTTCAGTCTTTAACAAGTAATCACGAAGATGACACTTGTTACGACATGCATCGAATATTGAAATATGACATATGGTGACACTGTATCAGTAAATTTGTGGTCAAAATCATATCAAATCTTTAAAAATCATGTTACTAATTATATATTGTGTACGTATTTGGATGATTCAAAAACTTATCTTACTTTAAAACAGTACTTATTATAAATACTATAATTAACAAAAAAATAAAAACGTCAAAATAATACTTTGTTTCATTGAATAAGATTAATTTTGACATTGTGTTTTCAGATTCTAAATCACAGGAGAACAGTTCAGAAGCAGAGGCTTATCCGTCACTCATTTTGAATCCGTGGCTCACTCAAGCACAGGAACTTAATTACCAGTGACAAATTATATCTCCTCCGGCTTAAGTTCTGCTTAACCCGGCCTGTTCTTAGTCACATGTCGTCACTGGCTTAAGTGGGATTTGGGTTTCTGATGGCGTAAAGGCTTCGTTGGACATTTTTCAGAAGATTTGTTCTCTTCCGGGAAACCAAATTAAAGTGACTTAAAAAGAATCTTCTTGTTGAACCAACTTCGAAATGTAAAAATGCAAACATTTAAGTCAAATATTTTGCCAAGAGTAAAAAAACAATTCCTTCAAACATAACTTTTGTTTCGTTTTTCGTTTTTAAAGAAACGTGTAACATAGATTTTTATACTCGCCAGCTACACGTTTTCATATTGGGTATGTTTGTAAAGTGTTATAAATAACTTTTATTTGGCCACTAGATATCGTTTACCATTTAGTTGTTGCTATGGCATTATTCACGTTGGTATATTTAGTATATTGACCGTGCATAAACAAATTATAAATATTTTGTTGAAATTAAGCACCTGAATATCTTTACATTGGTTATGTTACAATGTACCACCATAGGCAGAATTCAACATTTTTCTCTTGCAACAATCATCGATTAATACCTGTGTTATCCACGAGCGCAACCTGATCAACGTTTGCATTCACAGTGATGTTTGAACCAAAATTGTCATATTACTTTTTACTTTTTAGCAACAATTTATCACATTATAAGACGTTGTTAAGCAACAAAATCTCTGTGAAGAATTGTCTCGAAGATAATAGTAATGAAAAACTAAATAAGGCTAAATAAGATATATGCCCCTTCATTAAGTGTAAGAAAATACAATAAATTCTTTTCGTTCTTGACGAACAATATTTTTCTGATATACAGTCCAACCTCGTTTATCCGGACGTTTATGTTTCACCTTCAAATCGTCCCTATAGCGAGTTTTCTGGTTATCTGAATCAAACGGCTTAGTCGTATTGTCTCATGGCAAAAACGCATTTCATTTCATTTTATGACATATTTTTTATGATATAATGTCCTTGATATCATAAACATACCTCTTTTAATTGATTGAAATTTTCTTCAATCACTTATTATAAAGACGCAGTTTAAAAATAGTCGTCCGGATCCGGAACCCCAAGGTCCGGATAAGTGAGTACATATAAATATTCACTAATAGCGTAAGCGAGGTTTCTGGTTATCCGAGGTCCGACTGTTAAAAAAATCAGAAGGAATAACGTTATATTTCCATGTGTCAAATAATATAAGATTAAGGTCGACTACAAACTTACATATAAATGTACATGTATCTCTCTCTATCATTTCCCTTATTGATGTATGAAAATTACCTTTTTTTATGTTATGACAAACTCACATCAACTATTTGGTCCCATTATTCTATCATTTTCAAAAGTTTATGATAGTCATGAAGCTAATGTTTTACCCTTTATTGAGAAGATACATCAACTCATTGTCTAATTTGTTATTTCAATATTGCACAAAACCTACAAGAACAGGTAAACAGGATGATAGATAGGAAACGATTGTTCTTCACGTACGGACAATGGTGTCTCTATTTTTTCTTAGCGGTAGTTTCTACCAACAATCTAATATTTTCTAGATATTTCCATGGCGACACCGGAGTCTCATCTTGAGACATCATTGACTTCACGAGACGCTACATAGAGACGTTTGTCTTCTTCTGAGGCACTAATGGTTGGTTAAGCCTACAACAATTGAACACTCCGTATCATTATCATTTAAAAATGACAGGTTGACGGTCATGATTAGAGATTATACAAAATGACTCTCAGTAAATGTTTACAGAATTCTGACAATTATCGGTAATCTTTGTATCTCATTTGAAAAATGATATTAGTACACATTACCCACAATTTAAACAGTCGGAATACCAATGTGGCGTGCCACAAACATGTTAACTTGTTTGTTTTTTATGTTAACAGACGCTTTGGCATTAATAGGGAGTTATATTACCTTACAGAACAAGCAAAGTAATCTCTTGTTTAGTACATTCGTTGTTTAGTTCATTAGAACAAGCAATTTCTGATGGACATGTAAAAACTTATCTCAGGAAATATGTATATGATCCTAGATCCTATGGCATTTAATAATCAAACAAGTTTAACATGTGCTAAAACATTCTATCACATAAGAATTGTTACAATTTGTCTTGATACCTTCATAGTTGCATATCTATCGGTAGCCCCTTTTAAATTGCAAACAGTTTGAACTTCATTGTAACAATATGGTCACATATTTCTGCAATAGTACACAATCTTGATAAAAGTTGGTATCCGGTCGAGTCCATTTGAGGATTTCGTGAAATCAAATTGGCAATTGTTAAGTGACCAAAATCTTGCCAATTTCATTTATTTTAATATTTCCAATCCGGGTTAATTAACAATAATGAACAGTTTCATCCGAACTTGTATTGGCTGTCAAACAGTCAGTTTAATGTATTAGTTATGCCACTTGACAAACTCAACCTCTCCAGAATATTGCCAAATCAAATGAGAGCCAATACAATCTGTCAGTTGATTTCTTAATATCGGAAGTGCTCCCCAAGAGGCGGAGTCTTGTTATTGGCATACGTGTAGCGCTCTTCAGTTCCTGAAGGTTGATTTGTATGTAGTGAAGGAAATAAGATTTCCACTCTGGTACAGAAGAGGGCACTGCATTCCGTACAAATCTAATGACTTATTTGCTTTTATTGAGTATTATTTATATATGAAGATGCTTCCTGATTTAATTATTTTACGTATTGAAATGATAAAGATCGCTCATCAAATTTTTTTAATTTTGTCATTTTCGGTATGCAAATCGCTTAGCTGTTTTCAATAAGATGTAATGAGAGTACACAAAATAATAAACCCATCAACACTTGTCTGTCCTATTTAATTTAGTTAATTTGAGCATAAGTTATTTGCATGTGTCAATGTACAATGTAATGTCTCTAGGATTGTTTTGTAAATATGCATTTAACTTAATGGTTTGCATTTAAATAAGTAGGCATATGTTAAATAGAATGCAATGTGAAGTTCAAGATTAGATACGTGTAGGCATATATGACAAATGAGATAAAGTTGCTGACATTAATGAAGATTCATTCATTTGAAATAACCCTTGGTGTTACCAATATAGCTAACAAAAATGGTGTCAAATTTGAATTCCAAATAAGTCCTTGATTGGTGTAAATGAGAGTCTGTGAAATATCACAAGTCGATCCCTATGTTCTTGTTGCCTCCATGTGAATGAGAAATAAGGCCTGCTTTACGTAACAGGAATCTGTCTTGTATGCGTTTTGTTTAGAGTGAGCTCGTGATCCTGATGTAACGGGGACGACAGAGCGTTAAGAAAATGGGATTTTTGCATAGAAAAAAACATAAATACATTTCTGACAAAAATGAATAAAACAGAAATGTGCAGCAATACATATGTTGGTATTTTCTAACAGTTTGGATTCGCTTGAATATAGAAATGCCATTAAAAATTTTACGGTAAAGAGTGGTAACATTTTTAGAAACCCCAGTCATGTCATTATCCACATGTGTACCTGATAATCAAATTGAAATCCTAATTTGAAAATTGAATTCGTAGCGACAACCTTAGCACGTTGGATTATGTTGTCAACTTCCATATGCATTTGGTTGAATGAAGGATCTAACAGAAGATGCATGTTGAAAAATCTTATGATATATTTTTATTGTCTTCAGCTTGGTGACGATTATATGCAACTTGTTGTCAGAAGGAACAGCCATGTAGTCACTTCAATAGAACTATGTAACGTTCATCGTCAATACATTCTCCATCACCTAGGTTTTAAAAGCCGCTCGGCCCTAGATTCTCATGACATTTTGTTTGGTTTTTGATACGAACCTAAATTCCACTTATGATGACTTAAACTCAAAACATCGCAATTATTCATAAAATATAAATAACATATACTTGATTTCCGTAAACATCTAAAACAGCCTAATATATATGATCAGAAGCCGAGATCACACGTCCTATTTACATGCTTCTTCAATTAAGTTAAAAATTATCAAAACATTTTAAACTTCTTTCTCTGTTTCTTCTTGCTTAAGTTTGACATGTAACATCGATTTGACAAACCAAGCCATTTACGCGACTTACAGCCTAAGTAAGCCCGTTTCTGGAATCTTATCATTTATTTTCATGACATTCTCTACCAACATAGAATTTTCGGTCAAATTATTCTACGCTATCTTCAGTTTTAATTCGTGCACTTTACCGTCATCTGGACTACCCAATCGGCAATACAAACTAACTGTATGCAAACGTCCAACTAATGAGAACACTTCTTACATGGAAAGCTTTTTTACTGTCGCCATTATTCATTATTTCAGACATTCTTAAACAAAAATGTTTTTATTTTCATTAAAAAAAAACACATGAAAGATAAACACATTAGCACACGGAGTTTTCCGGTCAGCAGTGGCATATGATCTGAACAAGGTTTGTTAGGTTTATGTAGGACAGAAAAAAAGAAGCTCCAGGGAATATCTTGTGCTAGTCATTATTTATCACAGCTTGCATCTGACATTATGTACATTCTTTATGAGCGATGCTTGATTGCTTGCCATGATTTACAACAATCAATGTAATTACAGGTAAAAATGACCCTTTTGATATTTTGTGAAGTGTTTTAGTCAAGTCCATTCAATATGTTTGTTTCCTTCTCGAAATAAAATACCTGACAAAGGAAAGTACATACCATAGTATATTTCGATGTATTTAATATCTAAATGACACGTGATGCTTTTAATTATGTCATGTTAACAATAACAAATATTAACAGTAGAGTAATTGGTGTTGAGTGATGTTTTGTTAGCTAGCAGAAAAGACTGATAAGGGATTTTTTAAAAGCTGAAGCTGACTTACTGAGAATCAATGTATCTTACGACAACTGGTTTATTACAACAGCATTCCCTGTCTATTACATGTGTATATACGATCTCCCATAACCAGAGACATAACTTTTCAACCTTTTAGCTGATCCGTGTTCTGAATATATCAATTAACTGTCTGTAAGCCAGAGCCTAAATAAGATAAAAAGCTTAGCAAAAGTATATATGAAGACTTGAAGAAAGTATTGATATGGAGAAATCTCAGTTTCCTTTTCATTATTTCTAATCATATTTTTCAGATTTTAAATTTATTGACCACATTTACATTTCAGAGTCTAAAGTATTAAAATTTGAAATACTGCCGTTAGTATGGCACAAACATAGCGACTTTACTTTTGTACACTAGCTTAATGGCAATGCAGTTACATGTTATTATATCATTATCCAACCACGGATATTTGTCAAAACTACAACACAAAGGGTAAAGATGAAGGACATGTCTTCTGTCACATTATGCTCATTCACAATTAAGTGCTAGGTGTCACGTATTCTGCTAATACAATCCTGGGAGTCCTAAGAGAATTGAGAGAAAGTAATTTGAGTCTTGATTGTTCTCGGTTACTGTCATCGAGGACATGTCTACAGCATTTCTGACATGGCTCCACGTCGACAAGTCATTCTCAACAAGTAACAGACTCAATATGGAACTAATTTGTTCCTAAAAGACAGTTGCTTTCAGAATTTCTTTTAAACATAATGTCATTGTCACAAGCCAGGAAGTCTATTTCAAATTATGAACTTCAAAAGCTGTAAAATCACAAAGAGTAAAAGTATCGTTATTGTGCAAAAGTATTCATCAAATCACCATTGGTCAGCAAAACAGAGTGAAACTTAAGTCCAGAATAATGATGAACTACGTTCACAAAGGAAAATTGCTAAGGATCTACTTACCCAAAGAGACCTCAGAATATAATTTCTCTTTGCCGATAGGATTTATTAAGGAACTACCTGCGAAAGAATTCATTAATACAATCCAAGTAATAAAATCTTCATGAATCGTTCATTTGAACTACTTGTTCTATCTAAGGGTATGTTGATCCTGTTAGCGTTGAACCAGTTTTTTTGTTGTATATTTAGGAAATATTTGCGAACCTCTAGTCATGTCAATTTAGTTTTCAAAATGTTTGAGCACGAATAAAAAAAACTCAGTTTGAGTGTACTCAAATCATTCAGTTTGAGTGTGCTCAAATCATCTTTGTATACCTATAAATAGAATTACCATACCAAATGTCGAATAGAGACTGAGTGAATGGATTACTTTAAGTTGATGTCTGAAAATAACACAAAAGCACTAAGAGTCAGACTGAGGTTCGTTTATGCACTCAAACCTACTATTAGAATTACCCGCATTTGGATCTTTTTCTAAAACAGTAACCGACATAGGTTTTGTCACATTTGTCGACTTTGTCACATGGCACCTGGATAGCTTTAGAGTAAGACTCATAAATGAACCTTTAAAACAATGCAACAGTCCTCTGAATGTGAGAAATACATAGTAGGGACCTGTCATCTATTCCTGTTTCATTTCCTCCGAAAGTTATAATTCTGCTTTGAAGTAGCATTATCTTCACACGTCTCAGTCTATTGGGTTACCAAACATTGTAATTCTCTAGGTATGAGAGGAAAAGTACTTTAAAAACAAAGTTCATCAATGCTCTTATAACAAATTCATGGCAGCAAGATGTGTTGGAAATCATTATTGAATGTAAGAATAGGTTTGTCATTCACAGGCTCAGAAAAATATTTTATGGGAAGTTGCTAAAATACTTATATACCGAGCATTATTCAAAAATGCTTGTTTTAAAGGGTCATTTCTTAATGTTTAGCTTTTTAGGGATTATTTGAATAGACATATAGCTTTTTGCCAGGTCAAAGAATGTAATGCTATCAGCACTGACGTTACAACCGCTTACCAACTCAACCACCAGCTCTGGTGATGGAGCAAGTTACTGCCACGGTCAGGACTGGCGGTTTTAGCCTGTGAGTTGTAAAAGTGCAGATATCTTGATACAAAATATAACACGTATTTTGCGTTCTTATGATTAATGAATTACAGGTATTTTATACTGGTTGTTTATACCTGAGACTTATGTAACTGCAGATAGTTCGATCCAAAATATCAAATTATTTCATTTTGTTTATTTCTATTTTACATGTTTTATCTGCTGGTTGTTTTATCCTGAGAATTGTATAATTAAAAATATCACTATAGTTTCATTCTGTTGATTTCTTTATAACATTATCAAACGAATTGCATAACTGCAGAAAGTTTGATTTGAAATATCACATGTATTTTCTACCGTATATATAACTAGTGTATTTAGGCTAGAATTGGGTAACTTCAGATAGATTGATCCAAAATATCAAAATTGATCAAAACACTCAATTTGTTTTTCTCACTGAGTGTATTACACAAAACACACAAAGTTAGATGGGCATGAAATAGTGAATCAGTGCAAACAAATCAATCAAGTGATTCTCATGGGAGCTCGCTACTTCTAGAGAACCGTCTGAATATTAAAAGATAGCTGAGCCATTCTGCAAAACAAATTTCTATTCAGTGAAGTAACGCTTTCCCATCTTCATAGAGACAATTTTGTAATGTTCTGCAACAGTTTTTATTCATATTATTCATGATTATGTACAGTACATGGATTCCTCAATTAGGAATTATAATTTGAATCACTCTCTGTCTGTAATAGATGCAATGTGAGTACATGCCATTTTCCAAGACCTGCTTTTAGAACATTGTGAATATTGCAGGATGAAACAGATTATTTTCCAAGTGCAGTAACGTTTGTGCAGTGAATAAAGTTCAATTAAAAAAGAAAAGGTGAAGATTTTTAAATCTCAAATGACGAATATTTGAACAGATTGATTGGCATGTAAGATACTTTTATGACTTGATATATATTTTTCCTTGACATATTGAGCAACAATTTACATTATTCAGAGTAATATTCTAATATAATTTTATACATAAAAATTTAGGATTAAAATCTATTCCCCCCCCCCCCCCCCCCAATAACTTGAAATCTGGACCCAAATAACTGCGATTCGCGAAGGCCTTAATTGTATTAACACAATTAGGGGTCGGTTGAGGCAAATGGCACAAGTCTGTAACTTGTCACATTTTGGCATTTACACAATCCTAGCTAATGGAATATTGTCTTTCCTTCAATAGCGATGAATCTTTGGCATTTTGTCAAAAAGTTGATCGACGCAATTGACCGTCAAAACATGTACTTTCTTTAATGGAAGAAAGTGTAACAATAACCTTTAATTTAGAATGAAAACAAACTGGTAAATGAATAAAAAATAAAATACAGTCTATATCTACACCGTCCTTATTTCACTGTTAAAGCAGTTGCATAAAGAAATATGTAAGACATTATCTACTTACATTTCAGTCCGATTATTACATATAAATAAATGATTGATTGCCACTCCTGTAGCACCAGTGATGCTGTTCATGTATATCATTATGAAATTGATGATAGTGATAACAAACTGGCAATTTGTTGTTGTTTTGTAAAAGTAACCGTGTTTTAAATACCCTGTTCTAAACTTATGAAATATTTTAAAATAAGACTTTCTCATTTATAGTTTTTCAAACGACCATTAGAAATGTGTTTCTAATAAGTACATTGTATTTCACTATAACAGTAAACCAAACTGAAAAGTTCTTTCATCAAGTCGAGATTTAGCTGCACGTGTAGTTCTCTTTACTTTTGGAGTTTGATGTATATGTAACGAATGGAAATCGAATTTGTTCTCAATTGATGGATTCCTAAAAATGCATTATTAGTTCTGAAACTGATGTCAGTTAGTCCGCACTTTGTTGACCCCATAGATTCCTCAAATCATGGAGAGTGCCTATGCAACCCCTTCATCCATTAATTCAGGAATGAGACATATTTTATTCGTACTCGTTTTTCCTTTCTTTCCTTCCAAATGTGATTTTGAAATTAATCTACTAAATGATTTATGTACTGTTACTAGTGCCTGTTAATCCAAAAAAGTAATTCTTTTTTGTCTCTTAAGCCTATAAGGGTTTACATAAACTGGCATTTGGGTCGTCAATTATGATTTCATCGATTACCATTTTGCAATGTGGGGTAAATAAAAGGATAATTTGATTGAACAATACCGGAAGTCGCCTCTGAAGCAATAACGAAGTTTGAATCCATAGAATTGCCCCTTGCCACTGATGATGACGAATACAAATGACAAATGTACATTGATCACACACTCAGTAATTTACTCGTTTTAATATGTCTTTCACAAACGTTGCTGTATTTACATATTTCTAATTTGAAGTGACACTAGGTATGTTTCATAACATTAATTTGCCTTTGACCTGTCAGGATTTGATTATAAATCACGAGTTCAACCTTTCTAGTTTCTTTTTCCTATTAGGTTTTAATAATTCGAGATGGTATGACACCATTTTACATGTTGACTATATTTTACTCAATCAATAATATTTCCCTTTAACCTAACCAAAGATGTTTCACCACTGAGTATCTTACAGAAATACATTTAGATTGACAGAAATAGTGCACCTTATAGAATGATTCTTTTGATCATAAACATGACCCTGCAAATTTTCCATTTGTGTCAACACCGCAAAATAGATTATACTTTCTCAACTGTTGTAAACGACTGACATGTGCAGGATGCTAAGAATAAAGAGAAACAGTAAATATGTAACAAAATACATAACAGTGACGACACCCATTCCATGCTTACAGCATAGCGTGAGAACAAATGACAGATGTATATGCAGTGGAGAGTTTTCTAAGGGTTTATAAAAAAACTACTTGACAGTGTGACACTCTTTTCCGGTATTTATGTTTTCGTTGGATGCAACAAAAACCTGGCTATAAAGATATCATGTGCAAAGAGGAGCTGACTATTGTGCTAAAAACAAGGAAAGGTGTAATGTGATTCATTGAGTGAGTAAATATGTTGCTAGTTATATGTGAATACCAACGCTGCAGTCTATCACCTATACATACACGTACATCTGATAAGATATTTGCACATCTATTATAGAGCTAAATTGGACAAAGGGGAGACCAAATGAAGTTTGCAACTTTTGTGGAAGAATATTACATGACATATATTCTAGAAACACATATCTGGATATTTGCTGTGTAATGAACACTTCAGTTAAATTGTAATTATTAATGTATACTAGTTATCATTAATTCTGTAAAGTTATATAGAAAACTAAATCCCTGTTGTTTGCGTATTTGCTAACTGTTGAAATCTAATGAATATATTGTGTAGCCTTGTACTATATATTACTATTTTTTCATAATAATGGTGTATGCAAGGTGCAATGAAGACAAAATGTTTTTTTGGTAAGACCCACACATACTGATTTTAGAATTTAGAAGCACTTCGTGAGTATATTGTGAACGTCTAATAATTGAACCCTTTCATTGTGCAATAACTATCAGTGTTGCCTATTGAATTTCATCATGCATGTAACATCGGTGATTACTACTATGGCGCGCGTGAGAAAGAGAAGCGTTTAGCTATTGTCGTGAACTAGATACAACATTACTGTCTTCACCACACTTACCGTCTTGCTCAGAAGCATTGAAAAAGCTGATTTGAAAAAAAACGACAAAACGTTTTATTGATACATACAGGGGAATATTCAGGCAATGGAGGAGTTTTCTTATCCATCGAGTTTGTTCTCATATCTCCAAATGTGTTCAAGTTGTATTGTGTACAAGTTGTATTCTTTGTCTTACAGACGAGGTGCGAGTTACAGTACTCAAAGCTAGCTACATAGGACACAGCTGGGTGATACAATTGTTTGGGAATGGCATGTTTGTTGACAGCAAAGAGCACTTTTTGCTGATTTATTTTCTTGGAAGAAATTAATATCGTATGCTGTACTTGCACAACCTATTTCAATAGGTATTATATGTTCTTGTTTTTGTGTGGTACACTACGTTGAATATAAATGGTAGGTAACAGGAGACATTTCAGTTCTGACTATGAGTTGAATTTGGGAAGCATAATATAATGTGCATATACACCCATCACTTTCAAAGACCTTTCCCCCTTAAAGATAATATTTTGAGGATGAGACAAAATTGAATTCCCAATTAACAAACAGACTTTATATAGTTTTCGGTAACTGAAGCACTAAAGAGATCGAGTGGGAGAGCGTTGAATATAATGTCACCGTAAACTCAGCAAACATCCTGCGTTTAAGTTAATATTTACGCTATATATTTTAAAATATTTACGGTTCAATGTTTAAGACAATTTCTTTCTACTTAATGAAGGTTGAACATCAATATAAGAAGACACTTTGTTAGGATTGTATACAATCACATTAATTGGAAAACATCCCAATAAAATATATATACATTCAGGGATTAAAACATGCGCTGTACAGCTGTTTTTTAATTTTTATCTATTCAAAATATCTTTAAAGAGTTGCTACTTGAACATAAAAGTGACTCGTATGCGAAATAACTCTGCCGACCGAACAGACTGCAAGAGCAGCTTAACTAGTCGAATACTTGACTGTATCTAAAAAGTAAACTGTTGGTATGGTCAGTGTCCGTTGTCAAATATTCTAATGGGTCGGATGTCTTTGCTCGACCTGGAAAAATTCAAGAACTTATTATTTGCGGTTTTGAACAACATTGCTCATTGCCGAAATGGTTCTAGGGAAAATAGCATTTATGATTCCAAGCACTCGCCAGTGGTACTATCAACCTCTCGAACAGGTCGAAGATAATATGGTCAATCAAATCAAATAAGTAAATTTCATTGGAACTCCAACTAAGAAAATAAAAACAATTTGAAATATATCAAGTATAAAAACTTTTCAGTTCTTTTCTCTATGTGCACAAACGTGCAGAGAGAAAATTGAATAACTTGATAAGTTATGCAGTATCGATTTCACATTTTAATGACGAATAGTTCAGAATGATTTGAGGTAAATACATCTATACATTGACCGCTTACGTTATGTGCTCACATGAACATTTATCATTGAAAAATTGAACTTAAGATAAATCATCCTTTCATTTATGAAAAATCTAGATATTCTAGCTATCATATTCTATTGACTTGAGTGATTTCAACACAATATAACTAGTCGCAAATTACACACCGGTCTGTAACGTGTCAAACTTTGGCATTTACACAATCTATGCCATTAGATTATTGCCTTCCCTTCAAACTTGACGAAGATCATGGACACTTTAAGTGAATAAAGTGACACCCCAGTGTAGCAACATTTTGATTTCTATGAGAGGGATTACGTGTAACTTAATATCAACACAGAAGATGATATCAACCAATGTTGCAAACAAACTTGGGGAAATACAACAAGCATATTTAAGAATTCAATATCAAAGATTCCTTTTAGCCAATGGTGACTTTGGGTAAGTACTTGCTAAATACAATATATCAAAGTGATTTGCTCGTGAAGGTGAAGTAATTTATATATGGTCTGTCTATAACTGAGGCTGTTTTTGGCTTTGATATACATCATATTTCAAAAATTGTAATCTGCATCGTTATTTCATGTTGAGGTTTTCTGTATACATACTAATATATAGGTAATTGATGATCCTATTTTCTTATCAACCTACATCATATATTAAAGAATTTGAACTCTTGCTCGAACCGAATACAGGGAGCAGGTATTACGATGATAGATGCTGAATGAAATTAGAAAACAATATTGTCAGTTAAATCATTTATAAAGGATGTGCTTTCAAGTTATGAACATGTGTATAACTATTGTAAAGTTGACATTTCCAAACACTGCTTTAACACTTTTTAGATATTTTTTAGTTCTTGTACACTTTGGCGAAATGACCATTAGGAATGTGTTTCTAATAGATACATCAACCTGAGAGCTTAGTAAATCTGACAGCGAATTATTTCGTATTGGAAGTGCTCTCCAGTAGGCGGAGTCAAGATTGTGCCGTACGTGTAGCCCCTCTCCAAGTTATGAAGGTTGATTTATATGCATGGAATGGAAATTAAATTTATATCTTTATTAATGGATTCAATAAACAGGATTATTGGCTCTAAAGACTGATGTCCGGTGTTTTGCACTTTGCTAATCCAATTCATTGCTCACACCATATTGCGTGCCTTCCAAATCCTTTCCGTCATTTATATAATTCTGTCAGCAAACTGGTTTTACGTAAAAGAGATGACTCGCCTTTCAATAAGCTTACTACTTCTGTTAACTGACTTAGTCCTGTCTTATCAAAAACCGAAAAAAGTGTTTTTAACGTATCCGGACATTCACTTTTTTAACCAATTATCATTAAAGATGTAATCCTCAATAATATAACACTTTGAAAATGTTTACCACGTTTAACCTCACAGAAGGTTATACATCAATCAACATCCTATGGATATGATGCATTTACTTATTTTGTTGTTGTTAATGATCTTGTCCATTTCTTCACTTCTAGCAAACACCGAATTTTTTTTTACTTTTTCCCCATGTGCTGTGAGAACATGAAAACGACTACACTCAAAATGTCTCCAAAGAAACGTCCACCAATAACCAGATATACAAACTACTGCGTGCACGTTAAAAGATATGAACTACAGATGTTTATATACTCAGAGTGATCTCCTTAGAGGTTATATCACAATGGAACACTCTTTTCTGGTAATTTTGTATTTTTTTATGCAACAAAAAGCATATGTCAACTGACTATAAAGATATCATGCGCCCAAGGTGCTGTTTGCTGCTGATAAAAAAGTGAAAGGTGTAACTTGATTCATACACCAAGTAAATATCTTGCTACTTACGTGACTACCAGCGCTCCAGTCTATTACCTTTATCTGATTACAAGCCTGCACATGTCAGAGCATGAAGTCAAGTTGCATAGCTAACTAGATAGCGACAGAATTGTTCTTCAGGTGACTGTTCATATTTCGCTGAATTTATCATCAGGTGAAATTATCTCAACTAAAATATATGAACAGGGATCATATGAAGAATATTAATCGTTTGTAATACCAAGACTTTAATAACATAAACGATTATGAATTCAAGAATTCCATACATTGTTACTTTTTTAAATACACTTTCTTTTAACATCCGTATTACTTTCTTACTTCTTGTTACTCCCTTACAACTCATTGAATTGCATCATTTGACATGAAGTGACATACGAAGTTTGCTGGAGAGTTAATTTGCTGTAATCGGAATTTAGAATGCGACAATATCATTTTAACACACAAGGCTATCTTCTTTCAAGTTACAATAAAGCTGATACGATTTCTTTGAATAGTTACGCAACTATCGTTCATGCTACAAAAGGATTTAGCGGACCACAGAACATTTTCTCTATCATACACAACATGTAGTATTCTTTATGACAGACACAGTATCGGTTATATGACTTTACGCTGCTACATGTACACAGATGTGATGGTACAATTGCCTAGGACTGTAGACAACAAAGAGATTTTTACTGATTATTTTACATGGACATGAAACACCTGTGATAGTCTTGCTCAATGAACTTCAAACAGTATTGGTTGTTCTTGTTCCTTCGAAAGTGAAATGAATAGAAAGATGTAACAACGTAACAAGAGAGGAAGTGAAGGAGTATGAATGGAATACGTGAGCTCATTATTATTCAGTGCAAATAAATCAATCACGTTAAAGTCTTGTCCGCCTACTAGAGAACGATTTGAATATTAAAGAGGGGGAATGGTAAATTGATTGCCCACTTGTCATCCTTCAAGAAGATCATTTCTTTATTTTTGCAAATAGCAAAAGTATTTGATTGTTTATAGGAAAGCATGTCGTGGTTCATAATCAGTTATAAACTGTTTTTCAATAAATCAGTACATTAAAAAATTGCAGTAGTATTTTGAACATCTTTATTTATAAGTTATGATAAAGCCCAACTTGGAAACTTTGTGTTTGTAAAGCCCGTACTGTACGTTAAAATCAGGTTTCCTCATATAAAAATGCACCATTCAGAAACGTAGATTTTTAGTTGATATTATAAGTGATATATTTACGATTTTTATCATACACGAAGTAGATACAGCATCTGTAAAGATTTAGTTTGGAAGATTGGAAACAATAGTTTTACCTTTGCGTTACAAAGCAGAAAAACTAAATATCATTGAGTAGGAATGCAATGTTTAAAGTCTTTAAAACTGTGTGCATATCGCTAAAACATTAGATGATTCTTATGACGTATAACTTCCGTATCAAGGGTTATGTTAACACAGTGAGTAGAGAGAATATATCCTCAGTTTCTACGTTAGTGACTGATGTTTCTTAACATTTAGTGGTCAAATGATGTTACACGTAACAGGTGTTCGTGTGAACATTAAATTTCAGTTGTAAATAATAGTGCATTATTTATAATAAGTAAAAATTTAAGTAATTCTGTTTTCATTGATACGACTTACTGTTCCATTATGGCCACAGACAACAATTATTTTGTAGTAGTTTTATCATCATTGGCTTTCTGATACAGCCTTTTCCCTTTATTTCGTTGGGCGTTCAGCTTTTGCACATTGACTTACTGCTTTAGATCCCCTTTCAGTCAAAAAATGAGCACAGCTTTTGCGGCATCGAAGGCCGGTAAACAAATATGACCCCTTCGTCAAGGCCGTTCAGCATGACATGACCTTCAACTTGGGGTCATTTTGCCTGATCACACCAACACTTTAGCAGTAAATCCAAGACCCAGAAAAATGTACACACATACTAGAGAGTAAAACCTTTCATTTGCACCATCACATGTCACAAAAAAGTGTATTTTTATAAAATTAATCACTAGGGACTACTTTTACCCGGTTGAGGTAAAAGTTAGTCAAGGTAAAATTTAGTCAAGGTAAAAGTTGGTCAATGTGGGCTATGTCCTTATTGTCGTGCCATATCTATTGATTAGTATGTAAGAATTCTGAATTGTTAACTTCTGCCAGTGAAACATTTCTTTTGCTGATATTCTTTCATATCAAAATTGAAAATTACATTGAAGAGGATCATTTCATAAGTAATCGGGTATCACCATACCAACACTCGTGCGTTTATCAGAAAAATCGTTGAAATTATTCTCAAAGCATGTGTCAACCTTCAGTTCTGTCAGTATCATTAGCTTCTCTATCCGTCTATTAAGATCGTTAAGTCGAGTAAAGAACCACAACTCGTATAATTTTACAGAACTGACAAGACTGATTGTCAACAGATGCTTCTAGTAGATCTTTAAGTTAATAAAAGTATGAAGGTACACTTTCTGGGTCCTCTCACTTTTTCTCTTGGGAATTCTTAAAATTCTTATAAAATATAACGTGAATTGTATGTGTTTATCTTATGCTTGCTGTTATCATAAGCAAGAACCTTAGTTAAATGCAGTAAGACCATCTTCCTTATCTGTCAACAAGTACTTGTAGACATTTTAACTATACTGTATGAATAATGTTTGTACGACCATATGAGGTCAGAATTTGTGGACAATTTTTCCTTTAATTATCATTTTGAAAATAATTAAAAAATTTTAAGCATGAGAAACTACTTATCATATGGTTCCTCGAAGGTTCTACAAACAATTAAATTGATCGATGTACTTAAGTCCAAATGTGCTCACCAGCAGTATTCTGTATTGTGAAATGTCAATTCATCGTTGTACACAGGTCATATCGATGCTACGCATGGTTAAATGCTTAACATATGTCATAAGGTTAAATGAGTTTATTGAGGTATGCTTCGTGTTACTTTAGCATATTGTTACACGTCCGTGATGCTAACAGTTGTTGTAAACATGTTAGATTTCCGGAGTTTTCTATAAATCAACAATCTTATGTGCATTTTCTTAAAAAGCACAAGCTGGATGGTAACCAAATATATTCAGCTGTGTTGGTTTGAGTAAAAGCACGATGACCGCAATAGATACCTTAACATTTCATATTTTTCTAACGAAGGTCGTACATCCTTCGTAAAAGTTCTATGTCATTAGCTTTGATATGAGAGTTAAGGGAATTTAAATTATAAACATGGTGGATAATTATTATATTACCTAGGAATTATTCAGAATCATTTTACGAAATGTCCGTAACTTCATTATGATAACATATCAAAATATCACATTTAATATAAGTTCAAAGCATTTGACTGATTAAATCTATATTACCATTTTACTAAGGTTTACGTATCAAGCAAATGCATATTGTTTGAGGAATTAACTCGCATTATGAAGCCTAGGTGTTATAATCACAAAAAGCTACAAACATATTTCAAGCGACAGCTTCATTCAGTATGCATGATATGTATGATATTTATAATATAATTTCGCTGTGTGTCACCTAAGATATGGGCTTCATATTTCGCTCGCTTCGTATACACAGGTTGTTTTTGTATCTTTATTTTGTATAATATAAACCCTTCTCGATTAAGGTAATTGAATAGATATGACTTTGTGCGATGCAAATATCTTCTCTTAAAGTTATTTTTCTTTTTAGTATATTGAAGGTGAAAGAAATAAGTTGAACTTGTAAACACATTTGGAAAACAAGATATTGGTGGTATTAAAGATAATAATTCACTCTTCATTTAATTTGTGATTATTCGCATTGAACAGTTCTCGACTCTTAATACCAGTCCATTTACAAAATATTGATAAATTTATATCTAAAAGGGTAGACAATAAATTACTGTTGCCATCACTGCCTATGTTTTTCTTTAAAAAAAATCTAAATTCTGTATCAAAATCACAAAATTGAATTGGTTCACTCAAAGATATTTCACAATTACATTGACATGAATATGTCGTGTCAAAACTTACCGAATTTAAAAACTCTTGTCAGAATGTTTGTACTGTGAGCATATGGATATTTTTTACAAATATAACTGAGTTTTTTACGAAAGACAAGACGAATTTGTTGACATAAATATGATATGAAATCTCTGAAGAAAAGATACAGTAATAAGGTTTATGACATGATTTTAACAAAAACCCTGTCAATATTTAAGACATTCACAGTTTTATAATGAACATATTTACTGTCATAATTTAGTTTTGGAACATAAATGAGAAGACGACGATATGCACTGAAGTATAATATCAAAAAGATATATTTTAAAAATATCATGTGACAAAGAATGCTGTCTGCCTTCTTTACGCTCCTCCTAATGAAATATCATGTAACCAAAATCAAATCATGCAAAGTTTCATAGAAGTTTTGATAGAGTCGATTGTCTTTGTAAGACTTTGCTCTCAGATATATAACCAAAGTTTTCCCTTGAAACGTAGTTTAATAAAGTGCTCGTGACAGAAGAGCTGTCACATGAAAAGACAGACCAGAACCGATCATCTGACGCCTTTATAGGTTCTCTCAAATCATTCATACAGTGCTGGTCAACTGTAATACTTGAAGAACATTGCGTTGAACATGATGAACGATGTCTAGACGTATGGTTTACATTGCACAGTGCTGCATGTGGCTTCTGGACAAAATACCCTTATGCTCCCTGACAGATCTTCCTTTAACTAAAGAAAAATGAAGAACCATCAAAAGGACATAACTATCTTTATGTCAGCTGATACTTGAGTTGAATAACTTAGGGAGCATTGCGAGAACAACATAAGTTTCTTAAAAGAAGAAAACGAAATTTGAAATGAAATGATAAGTGGATCATGAGAACATAACTATACTTAGGGGGGCTGGGACTTGAGTTGAATAAGATTTACATCTCAAACATTGGATTCTTATAAGACAAAAATAAAATGAAATGACGTTAAATTGCTTAATAAATTGATAATAATTTATCATAAATAGTATTAAATTTTTAGTAACAAACGAAAAGCAAGCAGTTTAAAACCTGAGCTAATTTTGCAGCCCAGAGTCGTTAAAGATATGATATTTAGAGAATTCAGTGCACAATTTTGATATCGACTAAATCTATATTTAAAACTTTATTCAGCTAGTGTGCACAGCAAAAGACACATATTTTTAACAAAACAATTAAATATGCTGTTTCATAAAACGTTTCCTTACAATAATTAAATATATCTTTATCGGCATCACAGAGGATTGGTTGATTGACAATGAAGACTGTTGATGGATATAACGTCATCATGTTAAATGAAAAGGTTTTTGACTTAGATTGTATGTCATTCAACCGCTAACTTAAAATCAAAGGTCAAGGTTTTTGGGCGATGTGGCTTTCTTGCAAATAACAATTTTGTATCCATAAAGCTTTTTCTGTAAAGTTTCGAACTTGGCAATGTTGCGAAATGTATATACTGTACATCAAAGTCCTGTATAATATCTTCTTTTTAAAAAAACTGGTAAAAATAATCTCTTAGCATCATCTCTAAGGTGACATTTACCTGTATGATGTAAGATAAAAATTGTTCAGTTATTACCTTGGCGACTGATATAAGGCTTTTCACTTTTCATTTATATCATGTATACAGTGGCATACATTTATCATCACAACACACTAAGAGATTATGTTGAAATGATTATTTTTTCTGTTGAACGATCAGAGAAAACTCAATGGTTAATTTCTCTCGCTCTTCCGTGTGAGTATATATGAGCTATTTGATCTTGGAAAAGATATCATCAGATTGGCATATGCCAGATACAAAAAGCATGATATGTAGGTTTCTTTGCCATGTGTGTTATTTATGAATTGGTAGATGAAATTACCACGAAGAAGGTAGATAGGTATACAGTGTAAATGGTGAATGAAGTTTCAAATGATTTTCCATTTTCATTATGTACACACATCCTTAGTATGTACAGTATAAATCATAAGAAAATAAAAATCTACTTGCAGAGAAAGGTAAAAGTATACTAGCCGATTACTAGAAAATACTGCTTCACAAAGATTACATGGATATGTTACAAAACATGTTCCAATAGTGAGTGAGTGCGTGAGTTGGGGTTTAACGTGTTGTCAGCAATTTTCAGCTATTAAACACATGGACCTTGGCAACCAAAAGAGAGTAGACAGATCAGGGAGAAAGGGATCGAACGGATGAAAGAAAGGCATAGTGAGGGATAGAAAGCAGCTTTCATCTGCGTAAGTCAATTTGAAATTGGCACACCTATGCATGATACTGCATGTAGTGTGGTACAATGTCTTTTTTGATGAAGTTAATCCTTCTTAAAACCTGAGATGAATGAATAAAATAAAGTGCAACAGTCCATGCTGCAAATTTTCTTCATATAAATACTTCAGTAAAAACAAATCACAATTCCATACATTTTTAGACAAATACCTGGAGTCTGATTTTGACAGGATATTCTGGACCTATACAAACTGTTGGTAAGTCCTCACCACTGTTCGGGGTAATCCTGTTTTACACACTGTGAACACGCCTCTGTTTGTGAATCACTGTAGCAGAAACCACACACAGACCTGGTGGGTTCTCGGAAGTGTTCATCCGCCTCAGCACGGAATCAATGGCAAAGTCTGACACCATGTTTTACAGTCCACTAGACATCAGAATAGGTTCGGTTTGAAAAGCACTGAGTAATTGTCGGATGATGAGAGCGATATTCTGAAAGAAAAATACTATAGAGTAATCATTTAAAATAATTTAAACGCCCATACTAAGTTCGAGCTTAGATGGAGATACTCTGAAGTGTAGATGTCGCTTGTGAAACAACTTTCTGGGTTAACTGTCTCCAGAGAAAACCAAAGGTCTTCCTTACTGATTAAGCAATAACCATGTTATTTTTGATAGATGTATTTGACTTTCCTGTCTCAATATAAATACAATATTTCGATACAATTGTTGAATAACGTAGAATATAGTATTAAAATTGTTTTCTAACCATCAATGACATGTTTTCTAAACACAAATCACATGATTTAACAGCCTATGAAAAACAGATATTTATCATTATTTATCAATTTAAACAAAACAATCTTAAACTATTCTGCATCAGTTATCAAAGCCTTCTGTATCTGCATCAACTAGCCAGAAAAGTTTTAGCCAACGAAACAGTTGCAACAAGCAGATCCAACACAACATACAGAAGATCATTGGCAGCACCATCTCTGTGAAACAGTTTCCCCGATCAAAATCAAACTCGCATAATTGACCCCTTCAAAGAAGAAGATAGAAGGCTGCAACAAATATATTGTAAATACATGTTCTAGTGCCCTGAGTATAGAGTTATGTGTAGATAATTAGATATCCGTACTATTATCATTATCATTATCATTTATTCACTTTCCATCAAACAAAAAAACAATATTTAAGTTTGAAATTCCTTTCAACAATTTCTAATCAGTGAATCTAAAAGCTGACTGAGAGTCACCCATGTTAATTACGTGTTTGACGACATGCAAATCCAGGTAGTTTAAAGTTGTCAACAGTAACTGAGTTATTGCTGCTAGGAAGGATGGTTTATCCAAGGGGATTTATTAGTTAAATGGGTTACTCAACTGAAAATAACAAATATTGCAGGAGATCAGAGATTCACATTTTGAATGACAATTTTTTTGAATGAAATGAATCTTCAGTTTTTCCAAAGATGTGGAATCTGTTTGTCAATATTTCAACATTCTTGTTTGTGTTTTTTTTAGATTTGAGTTTCTAAATAACATTTTAGAGAAATGTCATGTTGAATCACCAAAACTGTCATATTTCAATAAGCACAATAATCATATCAACTAACCTAAATTATGTTGTTTCAAGCAACAGTTCAACTAAAAACATGTACAAAATCAATGTCAGAGACTATGAATATTAAATATAGATAAGATTAGACGAAAATGGATATCTGCCTACATGTATGTCTCTGTGTGGTGTTTCCTTTTTTCAGTCATGTGAAATAACCATGTTTCTGACAGGTTTTTAAATCTCCCGGCTTATAAACTGCTTAGTCAATCAGTATCAATGATCTGATCACGTCACAGATTTGAACTGAACAAAGATTACATTTGACATAAATAATCACAGGATCGGAAGACAATTTAGTTTGCCAGTTTAAATAAATCACTTTGTTTTTACTTCACCGTTGTCATTTTTGAGTGAACGTGTTCTATAACAACGCACTTTTATATCAATTTTTTTAAAGCTTTAAAAATCCCTTAATTATAGTTATTGGTATAATGGAAAGTGATTTCAAAACATGTCTGCTGTTGGTATAATAATTGGGATAATATTTTTTTCAGATATTGTTTCCTTGACGTACTAGTTGTCAAGTAGACGATTGATTAATTCAAGAAACAAATACATTTAATCATTTCAAGGTAAATTATTTGAACAAACCGTTTGAAATGGATACAAATAATATCTTTCATGAAAATAATTGAACAGTTATCCAAATAAATGCTTGGTGTATAGACATGTTTATCTATTCTAATGTTGTATAAGTTAGGGCTATGCAGAGATATTAAGCCACACATTAAAACTTGTCACCTCATTTTTATTTGAAATAACTCTAATAAGGCATAAAAGTGTACATCATTATCAAAATTGATGCAAGTTCCATACTAACGGTAAGAGCCCTTACACATGTGGGTTCCATACAACGAGTCATATCAAATCAAGGCATATTTTATTGTGTATTATATGGAGATTAAATTCATCTGTTCTTTGTAGCCAAATTGAACTTGCAATTATGTCCAAAGCATTTGTATCACAAAGAGAATGAGTTCTTTTCGTGACCAAATTTTTTTAACTTATTTGTCTGCATCGCGAATTCAGAAAATGTGTACTGCCCATAACTGTTAATGTACACGATGAACAAAGAAATCTATGTCAATACTCAACTGCAGAAAATCGAATATTACATAAAATCGATAGAAAGAACCAACATGATAACATGAAAGCAATTTTTGGCGTTTGTATTTGATGTATATTCATCATTGCATATTGAAGTTTTAGAATTTGAAAAAGTGAAAATGTTTCTTAACACCCTCGGTAGGAAATACTATTCGTGGTAAACAACTGGAGTGAGAATCACAAAGCTGGTATGGATTTTTGAAAGCACATAGTGAATGACAATTCTTACAAGAGAGCAGTTTTAGTTCTTTAAAATATCACAACATTATTATTATATCTGCGAGATATAACATATTCGCAATGTTTTATCGTTTACTTCATACAGCAATAATAATTCAAAATGTGGTTAAGGTTTGTTTAACTTTTCCCAACTACAAATATCAAATAAACAAACGAACTTAATGAAATGCCAATTTTAATTTACTTAGGATAGACTTAATATTGTCAATAGCTTCATCAATGATTCTTTTAATCAGTACTCATGTCAATAACAAAATAATCGATCCTGATATGTTTTTTAAGGAAAAGCACACCCAGGGCCATTCCAAAACGTCTAAATTTGATTTTATAAATCTATTCAGATTGCCAACTTTCTGTCATTTACATTTTACTAAAAAAATATTTTTCCGTAAATAAAACGGACGTCAACATTTTCAACATATCTGACAGGCAAACCGACATGGTAATTGATGGATACCAATCATCTCTGATAAAATATATGACAAATTTGATAAGTTGCCGTTAAATTGAGGATAAACAAGGAATGCAAATAGATATAAGACGTTATATGTAAAAACTATAGCGACAAATAATGTAAAATTTGACTTCAATATTAATTTTTTCGAATTTAAATTAAAAATATGTATCATTATTTTGGAAAAGAATAGTCTTTGATCCTGTTGCAAGTTCATGTTATTGTACTTTGTACCTTGTATGTGGAGATGTGTGCTTTACAAGTACTCTTATTATTACTCCTTGATATGATGTTTATTAAAAGTACATATAGAGTTTTTATCTTCGAAAATCCCAAAGGATAAACTAAAGCGTATAGTGAATAAAAATTAGCCAATGTGCGAGGGCTGGCAGTAGGGGTGAAAAAGATGGTAAGTGCACACAAACTGAGAGTGGCTGAGATATTTAGCCATTTATTTAAATCATATGAAAATCAACATATCTTAACAGATGTGTTATGTGTAATTTGTTTCATACGCTGATTCACATGTACTACTATACATTTATATAACTTTGTATATAAGCTTATGGCCTTCACCAGACTACTTGCTCATACTTCGATTTGAGCAATATGCCATACAGATTATGACAAAGACATTGTGTCTAATTTTGATAGGATAAAATTGGAGCTAAACCAACAACTGTTGACGACTGTTAGAGTAATCATGTTTTACACTGTATGAACACAGCTTTGTGTTGAGTAACTGAAGCGGAAAGACAAACACAGGGACTTGCAATGTTTTCAGAATTGTTCACCAGCTTAAGCACAGAATCGATGACAGTGTCTGATACCGTGTTTCACAGTCCACCTGTTTTCAGAGTCATCTTGAACAGCTGAAACTAACTTGGCCATGTTCTGTAAGATAAATATGATTAAAAATAAACCATTTTCGAATTGAGTAAAGATCGTTAATAATAACACTATTTCATTCTGGAAAAGAAACTAACTTGGTTTATTGCATCGAGTTCCATGATAAAAATCAATATTTAAATACCGAGTGCACTAGGTTCACGAGAAACTTCTTTTTAAAACATTGCCTAAAAATAATAATTTACTACACCACAGTTCACAGGTCTATTGATAAGAAGATACCAGAACGTTGCATATTATTAAAACGATAATTATGCTTCAGATAGAAAATAATACGGTCACGTTTTTACGTGAATATTTTTTCTACCCATGGTCATCATAACTTCTGTGCATACATCAGATGCTTTAACTGCTCAACTTCTTGTAAAGCCTATATCAACAATTCGTTTCTTTCCAAGCAAACAGAAAAACAGCTTCAGGTTTCTATAACGTAGAACAGTTTCTAATCCGTGAATCTCAGTGCCTTCTGAGTGTTATCCCTGTTAATTACCTGTTTCGCGACAAGAAAAACCATCTAGTTTAATGTTGTCAACAGTAATTGAGTTAGTGCTGCATTGAATGCCGTTTTATCCCAGGGGATTTATTTTTAGAAATGTTACTCAACTGAAGGAAACCAGTTTTGCAGGAGATTCGAAATTCCCATTTTGATTGACAATTGTGTTGAATGAATTGAAGGTTCAATGATTTGAAGAATGTGAAACAGTTTTCCAATTACGTGTATACAACATTTTCTTTGCGTTCGTAAAAGCAATCGTTTTAAAAACAGCTGTTTTCTGGATAACAGCTTGTTGATTTTGAAAAAATAATGGTTTTTGACTAAATTGTAACTTGTTCACCAATCTGAAAAAATAATTAGTCAAATTCGGTAAGTATTGGTTTACAAGGTAGTAAAAATCCTTCTGTTCCTATTTATACATGTACTAATTCTAAAAACCCTTTAAAACTTAAATCATTTTACTTTAATTTTGCATTTTTTCTTTATCTGACATATTTCAAATGCTTAACAATAAATAATATCATAATATTTCACATAAAATACAATAAGAAGGTTGATATGAAACAATTTTTACAATTTAACAAATAAAAATAAGTGTGAATGAAAAATGAAAATATGGTTTATATATCTTTGTTACAATTTTAACTCCGTATATTAAATAAGTTACCATATTCGTCTAGTAAAACCTTTCGAGCCTTGGTGATTAAGAATTTGCATAGTTCGAATCTAACTGTCTCGTCGTCTTGACGTTTTACATTGTAGATATATAAATTGGATATTCTTTGTCGTTGTATATTTTGAAATCGGTTCATTTATACAATTTCCCCATTTTTCAGCTTCACTGGTGTGGAATGTCTGAGTTACTGACAACTTCAAATCCATCGGCTTTTTTACTGCTAAGCCAATTAGTGGGTTTGGTCACGTCACGATCGCGGCATAAGCTTGACATTAATAATGTGTGACATGAAAAATCACAGGATCAGTAAACGATCCTATTGGAAATGTTAAATCCCTAAATTGATGTTTTCTCTCCCTTAAGTTCAGATTCAATAAAAGTCATAGAACATGTTTGGAAGCAGAAAATTTTTATATCTAAAATCATATAAACACCTTGAAGTCAGGAAGTCTGTGTTCATGTATGTATGATCAATGATGACAAGTAAAGTCAAATTTGTGAATATTTAAAATATGAATAATTAACAACTCATAATGTTATGATGTAAGAATACCAATCCATTGTTATGAATTGTGTTACACAAGTATAAGTAAAATGATACGAAGTATTTATGGTGATCCTATATGTTTTGTAAGGAAAACCACATGTACATGTACCCTGTTTGACTGAGATTCGAGATTAATTAACAAATTGAGATGCGCAAGATCGATTATTTTTCAGTTCGAGCGGAAATACATGTGCATGTCGTTGATCACGTTTTGAGCACTTCGCTTATCAGCATTCAATAAAGTACCATATAACTCACTCAGTAATGTATAATGTACAGAAATGAAGCAAAAATGTTAAGTTACTTGAAATATGCAACACTGTTATTAAACATAAAGTAGGAATCTATGTTTACTATGTAAGGAGAAACTCCATTAAACAGCACTGCGGTGTTATTTACAATTTTGACTGTTATGATCTACCATTTCTATAATAAGACAAATGATAAACAACTTACATAAACATATGTATCAAACACCAAGGATTTGTTGCTATGATTGCCTGCAGGCTAATCTTCCCGTTACCAGATCAAACCTCTCCCAGACATGGAATCAACATTGCGAAGAAAGAAGAAGGTTTTGATTGCATATTTCACACCTGCATCCACTGCAAAACTGTTGTCTTTGTTATTTGATTTTCCCGAAGAAAACATCAGTATAAGTAACATTCAATATAAGCTGTAGCAAAAAAATGATTCCTTAGGTTCATTTTGGACTTTTAATTTACCAAAAATTAAAAAAGGAGCAAAAAGAATATTGTAAGATTTTCAACATTTGTAAGGTTGGAAACAGTTTACTGTCGGTAAATGGTAAAAAGATTATAATTGGATTATCCACACCGTTCATGATTCTATAACTTATTATCGTGTTAGTTAAAAGCTGATACTACTCAGTGTTTAAAGAACGTTGTCAATCCTATCGATAATATGTTATTGAGGGAATACCTAGACAAATTTACTAAAAAACGTGTACAAGTGTGAACAATATTCGTTTGTTGAAAGACTACTCTATGATATCGTCTTGAGATAGAGACTATGTCAACTTCTGTTTTGTTATAATAAAATTAGTGAAGCCAAAGAAACCAATTTAACATGTCTTCATTCTACCTCATGTCATTCACTCTAAGCGAGAAGGTCCTGCACGTGCAAGTTACGCTTACATTTGCCTGATTGGCTGTGTGAAGGAGATGTGTTGCTGTCCCTTCATGGCATTTTGTAAAGGGCTTTTCATGTCATATAATGTCAAATTTGGACTTGCTGAATGGGAGCTTAACTGTATTACAAGCTCAATTAAATAGACAACCACCCCCTTATGAAATATCCTATTTAGTTGAAGTCCATTGAAAAACTGTACATTATGACAATTTATGTTCATGAAATATCACGATCTTTATGCAACTAGCACTAAGGAAACTAGATTGGTCGTGCACTCTTTCTCCAAATGATTGCAGAACGTTGAGGCGGGTCATATCTCCTCTGAAAAAACATTGTCCTGAAATCATCTCTTTTGTATACTGACATGGCTTCTTGCTGGTTGTAAACAAATGTTAAAACTTTCTTCTGCACCTTCTTAGTATAATGATGCGATCACTATGTCGACATAAATTTGATTATGAGGACCCTATTAAATCATTTTCTCATGAGATATTATTCACAATGAAAGAAACATGAGTTATTTCAATAAAACACTATTATTTGTTAAAAAGCTACATTGTAGACTAATATCGTAGAAGTAAAGTGAAAGTTGATGAAGACACAACAGTTTGACAAAAATCAGGTAGAACTGTTTTGATATAGGTGATGTGATTTTCTGCTTTTAAAGTGTGAATTTTTTTGGAGATAAATTAACATCACTTTTCATCAATCAAAGGTTCGGGTTGATTATGTGTAAACATTAACAAGTACTTGAGATGCGGGGGAGGATACAGATGGTCGGTGATATGAACCCAAGGAGGATGACAATTGGAAAAGTATTGTCTGGTAAGCCATAGTTACCTCTTAACAATATTTTTGAAAATCCTTAACGAATATCAAATACAACAAGTTCTAACATGTGCATGTGAATGTTGAGTAGATGAAAGGGGCAACATTTTACACAGAGGACTAATGTGTGTTCAAGTTCACAATCATACTTAAGAAATATTATCATCATCATGTTTAAGATCCAAATTATCCCGATGTGCATAGGAGCTACTTAATTATTCATCATCTTAGTATGGTGTCCATGTCATGATGTCACTGTAAAAAGAATGCGGAAAGAACGCAAGTATGGGATTTAATACTCGATATTCAACTAAGAAAGCTGAGTATTCACATGATTTGACAGATTTAGTTATGGCCATAATTCAATTAAACATTCAATATTTCACTCACATGAGTGTTGTCCCCATTGTTCTGTTACTGTATCTAGAGCATCAGAATAGTTCTTCTAACACTTCTATTTAGTTTCTATAAAGCAGTAATAGTTTTTATGTTTTGTTGAATGTAAAACAATCTCTACACCGTGAATTCTCGCTGAGAGTCACTTACGTGTTTGGCGACAAGAAACATTTCCACTTTAATGTCGTCACAATAATTGAGTTATTACTGCATAGAATACTGTTTTATCCTACGGGATTTATTAGACTAAATTTTAGTCTCTGAAATGAAAATGCATATTAAATGCAGTTTTCTACTATTAAAATTGAAAGGAGCCCACTGAAGCTGTTCATTTCCTGAAACTGCAGTGAGCTAGACTTGCTATAATAATATAGACTTGTGTGGGTCTTTTAAGATATTTTGTTTCAGGGGCTGTTCGACAGACTAGGGATTTATGTCTAGAATTGTTACTCAATTGAAAGTAACCTGGTTTTCAAAAGATTCGATATCGACATTTAAATGACAAATTTCATAAATGAAGTAAACGATACTGAATCCAAAGATGTAGATAAAGACAGTTTTCTAATTATAGAAAGATTTCATCGGTTTTGTTAATTTATTTCGCATTTCAAAAAAATTGTTTTCTTAATTGTCTCATTCAATATTAGAAAGGAAAATCAAATTCTTCAATTGAAATACATTTGGAGAGTTAACATAAGGCATTTTAAACTGCTTAAAACAATAAACATCATCGTAAGTTATTGAAAATGATAAGCATTGAATACGCTAATGTAATGGTGTTGATATAATCATATCAAAATCTTACCAAGGTAAACTAATACATGTAAACTTAACAATTCCATTTGTTGAACAAAGGCTAGGCTTTAAGAATATTTCAAAGGTAACAGACCCCATTTACAGGGAACGAAGTTGTATATTCTGCTTTGAAATATATTGTAAAATCAGATACTTTTTACAATTCAAGTCCAACAAGTAAAAGTAGCGAAATGATTATTTCGGTCGATTCTCTCTTTATTTAGGGCATGAGGAACTTCCAATTCCAAGTAACTGACATCCTTCCACTTTTATACTGCTTAGGCTTGGTCTGAACAAATTTACACTTGATATTGAACATGTGTGAACTTGGATCCGATGACAACCTTGTTTGAAATGTTAAATGTTTTCTCTACTTTTTACAACTTCATAAAAATCGAATGACATGTTAAACTTTACAATAACAAACACTGATATCTTGAAATGGTAGTTCGATTTTCAGTTACAGTGATTCTTTGTTGGTGTGCATGTGATAAGATAATTAAACTCATATGATTTTAGAGAATCAATACATTAAATTACTGTTAGTCGAATGAATAAAAATATAATATGGCATTTTGAAACAGAAATCGTACAGATTTATTATTGCTTTTGCAGAATACACCTATGAAAGTTCCTCTGAGAATTATTATTATATTGTGATCCATAAGCTCATGATTAACTCTTTGCTGATGAAGTGTTTTTTATCCCCCGCAACAACGAAGTTGCGGGGGGTATTAAAATGGGTACCGTCCGTCCGTCCGTCCGTTACACTTTGTGTCTGGCTCATAACTTTCTAACTAATCAACCATTTCAATTCAAATTTGTTATGACATGAAGAAACATGTAATCATGTGTCATGAGAAACAATTTTCTGAAAATCTACATAAAATATTAGGATTTTGGAGAAAAAGTGGTAAATTTTGAAAGAAATCTGTTACAAGTCCCGTCCGGCTCATAACTTCTAAACTAATCATCACATATTGATCAAATTTGATATGGAGATACATAATCATCTGAAGGTGTGTCATGAAGAACAATTTTGGAAATATTTTTATAAAATTTTGCCTTTTTTGGCAAAAAATGAGGACTCTGTTGGAAAACTGTTACAAATCCTGTGCGGCTCATAACTTCTAAACTAATCATCACATATTGATCAAATTTGATATGGAGATACATAATCACATGAAGGTGTGTCATGAAGAACAATTTTGGAAATATTTTTATAAAATTTTGCCTTTTTTGGCAAAAAATGAGGACTCTGTTGGAAAACTGTTACAAATCCTGTGCGGCTCATAACTTCTAAACTAATCATCACATATTGATCAAATTTGATATGGAGATACATAATCATATGAAGGTGTGTCATGAAGAACAATTTTGGAAATATTTTAATAAAATTTTGCCTTTTTTGGCAAAAAATGAGGACTCTGTTGGAAATCTGTTACAACTAAACTAATCACATTTTTGATCAAATTTGTTATTGAGATACAAAATCATATGTTGGTGTGTCATGAAGAGCAATTTTGAAAATATGTTTGTTTAAATATGATCAAATTGATCTTGAAGATCCAAATACATAATACATAAATTCATTCGTTTGATTTTAATTTTGTCAGTTAAGTCCAATTATGCCCAACAATGAACATAAAGTTGGTATGATTTAGTTTCTTTATTAGAACAGTTTCTTTCATTTCCTGGAAAAGTTGTGTTAATTTGTGCGACAAAAATTAATCGGCAATATGATAAGGAAAACCTATACATATTGTGCAATTTGCGGGGGATATAGCTCGACCATGTCAGCTGCTTGTTATTAGTTCTTGTAGGCATATTAGGTATTGTCGCATGTGCAAAGCGTTGAAATAACAGGTTTGAATCCCAAATAGGAGTGAGTGAGTTATTGTTTTACGCCGCTTGAGCAATATTTCAGCCATTAGCGGCGTGTCCAAATAGGAAGAGGTCTTTCAAGCTCTAAAATCAGATTACACTAACCGTCTAGACCTTGCAATTGGTTATTTACAGAATAAAAATTAAATTTCAACTTTGATATCTGAAAACTGTAAATGTAACAGATGTTTTGAATAGCAAGTTTAGTTATATGTGACTTATACCCCAATCTGGTTGAGTTATATTTGACGAAAAAGAGCTGTCTTCTTTAGATTTACAATAAAAAGTAGGTGTATTGGAAAAGTAGAGGTGTATCCGTCAATACACCTAAAGTTAGAACTAGAAAGTAGACATGTATCGGTCAATACACCTACGGTAAGAACAAAGGAAACCACAGCAACAAGACCGGAAGTTGGGTACAATTTTTGATATTTTCCAAAGAGTGGGAACATGATAGGAAATTGACGATAATTGGAAAATCTTTTGGAAAATACAAGCTAGTTGCACCTTACACTCTTTTATAACTACCCATAGCAAATTATCAGGTCCACAGGCTTTGTGTGAATTTATCCTAGCAAAAGAAGTTATCACATCATCTTTAGAAATATTTAACACCTCACATGGTGGGAATGATTCGAGCACATTGTGTTTTTCTTCTGAAAAATGAAACCTATCAAATCCAGAGTAACAAGAGTTAAATTATTTGCAAATACTATGTCATCATTTGATTCTAACCTGTTAGGTCTGTTGTTTGATCCAATAATTGTCTTGATGCATTATAGCTTTCTTCTGCACTGTTTCCGTCCATTATATATTTAAAAAAAATATGATAAAAAAAAACAACCTTACTCCATTGACCATATGATTAATTACTTTATCTCTCTTTTGCAACCATAAATGTATATATTATTGTTGATTAAAGACTTTCTCGAACTAAATGCAACGTGTTTAACACAAAACAAAACTGAACTCAAAATAGAATTTTGTAAGAATCATAATTCTTTACTTAGCTATAGCACCACACATCTTTACCGACTTATATTAGCAGTAGAAATGAACACCTCTGTTAATGATATGAGAAAACAATTGTTAGCAAATGAAATGAATCACATGACCTTTTGAAAAGGGGTTTCCTTTACTAATCAAATCTTTTTCAAAGGCAACTGTAGCTTTAGTTGTGTATCTTAATGATATGAACCGATATATCACTTAAAGGATAACCAAAACAAATCAAAGAAAGTGTGATATTGTTTTCAATTTTGCTTCTTAGGAACACGTTGTTCCCCATTGATGGGTGAGAATGAACTTTAACACTCGCACAAATTGATCATTGGAACACTTTTTGAGCATTTGTTTCTAAAACAGGAGTTGGCAGTCCATCTTTTATCAGCAATTTAATAAAGTATCACGTAACTCACTCACAGGAGACAAACGCTCAGCGAAGCGAGTAATCGAGAAAGAAGAGGTGTTAGGTTCCTTCATTATGGATGAGTCTGTGAAAATGATCGAAAGTGGTTTTATTGACACAGTATATATACTATTCTGAGCTTCCCTGTAAATTAAAAGAACCTGAAATGCTAAAAAATATGTATATGTTTTTATTTTTTAAATTAAATATATTTTGATAATCGACGATTTACTTAAAGTTAACCGATGAAGTACTTATATGCTTTGCAGAATGTACTAAATAGAAGTAACCAAGGATAATGATGTAAGTTTTTACTTTACATTATCAGACCTATTATTGCATTTACGCAGACATATATTGGGTTTTTTTTAATTTGAGAACACACCTTTAGGAATATACAAATGAAAACTTCAGTTTATATCCGTGTCGTTTAACTTTGAGTGGTAATTTGGTGTCATCCTTATTACTTATGGATAATATACTCTGATTGACAGTCATTATAACAAATATTTCCAAAACTATCCATAAAATACCTGAAAGGAAAGAAATGTAGTGTAGGTAATATGGAAATTATTATCAAACATAAAAATAACAAGCTGAAAACATATAAAGAAATAACTTACTTTTCTAAACACAGTTCCCGTTTCATTTACATTTTGGCTGCTCGAATCTACCGTTGCTATAATAAGCCACATGATAAATAAACTTACATACACATATGTTATATGTTTTTGAGTCAATTAGCTATGATTACCTGCAGGCTAATCCTCCCGTTACCAGATCAAACCTCTCAGAGACATTGAACCAACATTCTATAGACAGAAGAAGGTTTTGGTTGCATATTTCACACCTGCATCGACAAAAAAACTGTTTGCTTTGATATTTGATTTTACTGCAGAAAACATTATTCTTAACATGAGCTGTAACCCACAGCCTTGAAAAATGTTCTTTTCGGTATATTTTTAACTAAATTGAAAAATGAATGGTTTCAAAATACGTTTTATGAATTTATGCAATACCATAACAAATTTAAGATTTAAACACAACATTGAGAAATTCATTTCTTTATAATATTATTATACGTGTTGAAAAGATTTAATATGTCCCTCAACGTCAAGTTTGGTAAAATACAAAGCAACGTAAACGTGCCAAAATTTTTGACAATATTCGTTATTTAAAAGAAGACTCTACGACATTGTCTTATGATAGAAAATGTGTCAACTCGCGGCAATACACTAATAACATTAGAGAAGCCAAGGAAACCAATTTACCATGTCTTAACTCTAGCACTAGGTGGCGTAAATTGTCTCGTGAGAATTAGCAAGAAGGCTCTGCACGTGCAAGCAACGTTTTTTGTTGGATGAGGAATTGTTTGCAGTAGTTTTGAAGCTCGAGTAAGATTTCGTCCTGAAATAATGGAACAAAGACAAAGGTTGGCCTACCTGGTTTGAAATGAAATTATCCAAAATATATTCAATTTATTAGGCATTTTCCTGTTTTGATATTATGTTTTTTATCATGTTTTTGTATCTTTTTTACTGGAATAATAATAAGAATATGAAATATTGTAAATAATTCCTGTATTTTCCTGTTTTATTTCCACAGTTTTAAATTTCTTGAACAGTCAAATCTAGACTTGCTGAACTACATGAATATAGTGAACTGTCACATTTCGCATTCTGTTATGTATAGTTTGTTTTGCCCGTGAGTGTAGAGTGAAAACGAGGAGAAAAGAGAAGACTAACGGTTGAGAAAATAATTGATATATTTTTTAAGAAGTTCAAATTCAAGTTAGCATATACACGGAGGACTAATTTATTTCGAAATTTAAATGTAATAAAAATCTTTATCATGTGTTTAGTGCAAAATCTTTTCCATGGTCAGATTAACTGATCCATTTTTCATCATCTCCAATAAATGTTTAAATAACTTGCAAAGATAATTGATCATCAAAGGAGCAAGTGAAAACACATTCGTCTGCTATCACCTAATGAAGACTGACCATAGCAAAGTTCACTGTTTCGTGCTCATATGATGCTCATTATGACTGAATATTTGCGGTGCCAATGTGCCTGATTGCCTGAAAGTATGAACCCTGGGGACCCGGGAACAGTTTCTGAACAATCCCCTGAATTGAAACTATTGAAAGTTAAATCGTTGCAATGTAAGTGATACTTATATTCAGAATGCTTGTAGCTGACTTATTTCAAAATTCAATGTATTGAAACCAATTGTAACCAGCAATTTCTAGTTTTCATAATAACTGCCAATTTGACAAGTTACAATCATTTCAGTAGAAACAATTACAGCATGATAATGGTTTGAGAATATGTTTATTCACAAATACTGTACAGCGTGTATCAAGCAAATGGAACAATAACATTGACTTAGAAGTATTATATATAAGCTTTGTTCAATTAAACGTTTAATATTCAAATATGCTCTATGACTATTTGGAAGGGATAATTAGGATTAATACAGTCATTTAATACATATGTTCTTATGAGTTTTACTGCTAAGTACTGTTTGCCAAAAACGTCAGTACTTATCCAAATTTATCTGAATTGCTTAAAAGGATAACAATAACAAAATGCTTGAAACATAGGAAGTGTGACATATTTTTATGTGTACGCATCACCGTTGACTAGCAACAAAATCGTCACTGAAACAAGACCACGATTCCTTCTATTAAATTGAATATAATGGGAATAACAGACAAAAAATAGAAGTTTACATTCGTTTTTTAAAAGTCATACGACTTCCTCGGGAAATATTCGCTTTTAATAAAACGGTTCTTGTGTACTCTAATAAAGGCTAGATAAATAATTTAAATGGGCCTTTACAGAAAGAGGTTAAACAATTGAAAAAGGGGAAATGAACGTTAGCAGATCAATAAAGAGAGGTGTTTCATAGCCACGGAGCACGCAATAGTTGGTGTTTGTACTGACTGTAAAACTCTCTGTGCGCCATGAGAGCTATTGTCGTGTTCTTCGTTTCTTTATTGTGATACAAATTACGATAAAATTGAGATAACAATTGCGTTATATCAACATTTTGCTATTGGAAGGTTTTTTAAATTGGTTTTGCACAAGACCATTTTACTTTAGTAGAATGGAAACCAATATCTGACAGTATTGTTATACACTTTATACAATATATATCATATTCAGCTATATCAGTCATTTGGACACGAGAACATCGAAAATATTGATTGTTAAATAGTTTCAAAGTCGGAAAGCCATCAAGTTCTTGTTTTCAGTTATTTCGTTTCCATTGATATATTTGAATTTCAAACGTTTAAGTTTGGAGTATATAAATTTGTGTTTTATGGATTTATGTGGTTTCTGGTGCAAATTGGAGTTCATTTCATTTGCAAAAGTTAGTAATCTTGTGGGCGCATTAATTCCCGGGGACGATGGATTATTTGTCACTGTTGCAACCATGCAAAACATAAGGGAGTGTAATTTGGTGTTAATTACTCGGAGCCCTACTTTTTTCTCCGTTCTTACAAAACATGATTTGACAGATCGAGTGGTGCCAATAATTCAATTGAACGTGCAATAACTCACTCACAGAAAGCAACACTATTTCAGGCAAGTTACCGAGGCTGTTTCTCCATTGTAAATGTGTAAATGCAAAGGGCTGAAACTCTAAATTATGTAATTCATGTAAAAATAAAAACATAGGAAATATAACGATGTTTTATTCTAAATTTCAAATTCATCATGACTGATTTAGGCGATTATTAAACAGAATACTAAACTTCCTGCTAATGATTACTATATTTATAAACCGTGTAAAGGAATTTTGCTTTTTCTACTTGAAATAAAAACACTATCAAATATAGGGGTCGTTCAGTATCTTCTCACTGTAAAGAATCCAAGAAAAAGTAAATGTGTTACAACATTCTGGGTAAAAATACACAAAAGCGTCTCCAAGATGTTTTGCAAACATAATTTAAACACTGAAGTTTACCCTCAATTAGCTCCCTAACTATCTCTGGTATCGGTCTGCACCTCGATGCACGTCGTATTGGCTGCAATGTTGATTGATTCACAATGAGAATATACCTTCTAACACCAATCAGGAAACCAGAACTGTAGCACAATAATACCCGATTTATTAGGAATACATTTTGAAAAATCGCACACGAGTCGATGGCTTTGTTAATTGGGCAAATTTATTATTTTGTAAGGTTAAAAACTGATCAGACATGAAATCAATATGGGATTATGATTATCTTTTGTTAAAAGAAATTAAGCAACAGGATTATATCCACCCAAAACAGGTGATAAAATATGTTTTCATATATTCATATTACATGTGGACAGAAAATGGTCCACAAAGACGAAACAAAAAACACACATTACCCTTTTCAATAAATTTCAAATAGCATGGTTAAATACAGATGTACATGATATTAATCATTATTATAGATATCTTTTGGTGGTCATTATGACCGAGTATATGACATTTTGCATCTTTAACTTTTTGTGAACAGGGTCGCCAAAGTTAATATTTTTTAAAATTAAATAAGTCATGAAGCCAGAGGGTAAATGAATTCCGAAAGGTGCAAAAACAATGTCTGCCCTCAAATGTATCATTTAACTGATACATATATATGGTGCCATGCTGTCGTAGTTATCAAATGCAAGAATTGACTTATGAGGAATTATATACTTTTGAGGGTTGTTCTTTGGTCTTCACTTCACAAAACCAGTGTCCTTTTGTCAGTCAGTAACATGTTCCACGTCATTTTGGCCTAGTGCCTTAATGATCTAAAATAGATGTTGATAGGACGGATATTTAATTCTACATCATGATCGAAGGAGGAGTTATTAAGTGAAATCTTTGATGAATCAGTCAAATCAATATCTTATTTTATACGATCAAACAGTGTTTACGATAAGTTCCCTTAGGGTGTAACATTAATAGTCGCATGTCTCTTTTCAAAATTGCAGATATCCCATAAGTTTGAATTGGTATTGCCTGATGTAAAAGATATGGGTGTTCATTGTAAGTCATAGTAAGTCGATGTATGAGCGCTTTTGTATAACGACCTTTATAAAATGCATATGATAGTTGTGAGTGCAGAACAAAACAATGTAAGGATACTGTTAGCTTATAATCAGCTATGCATACTATTTACAGGTTGCAGATGCACAACTTTTTTTATACCCGCAGATAACATTATGAAATATAAGGCATTTTTTTTGTTTTCTTTGTTTCAATTCAATTTCATGAGTAAACACGAGACAATTGGCAATGTTAATGTTAACAAACAATGCTTAAATGTATCAAGAACAGTACTGTATAATAATCCCCCCTGTCGTAAAATATGTTGGCCTAAAATGAATAAAAAATGAAACAGATTAAATAATATAAGTGGACAGTTTTATGTGTAAGATTTGATAGATATAATGATTACAAATAAAAACTGTCTTCGAATGAAGTATGAATGTGTTTATTTCTGTATCATTTCCATTATACATTCCATATTGAAGCATGATAATAATGACATGGAGCGCCACATGAAATGGATAAATACTCAATATATAATGGTAGAGTTACAAATTCTATCAAATCCTAATCTAGAGAAGTCTTAAAAAGATTATTCCGTTTCTTCATCCCCAAAATACATATTTAGCTAGACGTTTAATTACATTCTTATGTTAGAAGTTAACAGTTGAATGAATTTTACAAATGAAGGTTGGTCTTAATAATATGCTGGAAGAATGGATACTTCAAACTGTGATAAAAAGGACAGGTAATACAGAAGTGATATTCAGATTCTACACAAGTAGTGATGCAAAATGGACATAACCGCTCGTGTCGTGGTAAATTAAGCTTACGACCTTGTTCAAGTAAAAGACTATGGTTTGAACATCAGAATCTACACAAAGCAATACAATAGGCTGGTACTGCTATTATTGACAAATAGGTTTCAAATGAGATAGAAATTTTGAGGTAAGTTTAACGTTCCAATTTGTGATAAGTACGAACGTTTGCTAACCACTCCTGGTGATCGAGGGATATGCATCTTCCTTTGAACAACGATTCAAAGGAAACAGAAATGATATTTTACAGAATTTTCAAATGTAATAGATAACCACTTCTTAATTGTGTTGTCAACCGATACTGGTGTGATCGAGTGTAATATTTGTATGATAATAACAAAAGCGTTTCACAATGGCAATTTAAATTTAAAACAAACAAATTTATGGCAACATCAACAACTCACAAATAGCAACAGGAGTAAAGGTAGTAGCAAGAGATGTACCAAGTAGAATAAAATATTTTGACAAGTTGAATGACACTTAAAAGATGAATGCTCCATACAAGTGTACTAATTTGAGAATAGGAGAGGTGCCAAGGTCAAACGTCATTATTTAAGGTTTTTACATGTCAAAACAGCTATCTCTGAATAAAACAATTAACACTCAGGTTATTCTATTACCATTCAGAACTACCGATTCCCGTGACAGTTGGTTAGAAGTCCCAGTACGCGCACATTCATTCAATTTCCAACTTAAAAGTCTACTAGAAGCATCTCTCTGTCCCTGTTGACAATCAGTCTTGTCAGTTCTAGTGGGAATCCATGACTTGGCGTTCTACACTCGGTTTAAAGATCTTAATAGACGGATAGAGAAGCTAATGATACTGGACACGGCTGAAGGTTGACACATGCTTTGAGAATAATGACACTTCTTCTTGTGCATTCTTCATGTGTTTGAATGATGTACCTGTTATTCAAATAGAAAGATTATTTAGATAATTTTAAATTCTCATAATAGTTATAATATAATTAAGGATTAACGTTTAGTCTTAATGATTATATGTTTCCATATAATTCCTCAACATTATAACTACAAAAGCCACCTACCTTTTGTCTGGGGTCACATGATTATCTCTTTAAGGACTACAACTACAGCTGGTGCCAAGTAGCCTGATTATCCAATTTTGGAAATCTCCTGCGATTCGGAAAGTAAATGAAAGATTCTCTTGTGGCCTGTATTAGAGATACGTTCAGATAGATTGGTGTTAGTCAATTAAGGTTTTCGGAGACTCAATAAGAATTGTTTTCCCTAACACTTCAACATGCAGTTAGATAGACAAGAGGGTGACAAACATGCACGAACTCCCTGCCTTCTCTCTGTTGCCTGTAATTAGGTGTCTCGTCTTTCAGGAATAATCAAATAAGATGTCCAATAACTTAAAAGAGATAAAATTGGACTTGTGACTTAGATAGGGGTATTTTTCAAAGTGACTACTGAACTGGTACTGCTGAAAAGAAAGTATACACATAATCTACTAACAAATTTATATAATTTAAATGAAATGGATACTATACTGAGCAATGCTACGTAAGTAAAGACCTATCTTTCTGCTCACTTATGTCCCGAAATTAAAAATAAAACAAATACTCTTTAATTAACTTTTGATAAATATCAATTTTTAACAAAACAAACCCACACTACCAGCTCTTTGTTAGGGTCTCTGAATTTGTCATTTATTTGCAAATCTATTTCAAAATAATATTTTTCCAAGACACATTGTGTCTTGTTAAAACATTCCCAAGACATTTGGTAAATATACAGAACGTCATATGTGTGCATTTGGGTCGTTTGTGTTGATGCGGAGGAACAACGAGTTTCAGACCAGCTGATGATTTGATACCTCAATTATCTTCTTTTTTTTATCTATATCATTTTCTCATTACTCTGCGAAGTTGAACGTAAGAGAATTTTATCAAGTATATAACCAAAATAATGAAAGTAATTTCATAGTCGTTATTTATATAGTCCTGAATATGAAATAAGCAAGTTCAGTGTTCCGAGCGACGGGCTTCATTCAAACGACGTTATTGAAATGGCGTCATAAAGGTTGTCGGCTATGACGTCATAATGACGAGTATCGCAAGCGACTTTCTCGGAACTTGTTTCAGGATTTCCTTTATCAAAGTGTTTTGCATTTTTTTACTAACGATGACTCTAGTTTCTCACTATTATTATTCTTCAATGTCATATCAAAAATAGGTTTATTATCAACGCATTTAGATACATTAATTTCGATGTTTTTATTAGAAAAATAATTGTTACTTGCTGGAAATTCTGAGAATTGCAGAAGCTTGAAAAGTAGAACCGGCAGTCGTGCAATACGGAATGTGCCGTGCAATACAGAATTTGAAGACGTATTCCGTATTGCACCCTTGTATTACTATCACACGAGTTCACATGAGTATAAAATAAAACTTAATTTTGATATCGAATACACACAAAAAACAACGATAATTTGTTAGCTGATGTTCACATGTGTACAAATTTAAGAAAATAAACTTTAGATAGCTCCTCTTTTTGTTAAACAATCTTGAAAACTATTGAACTATGAATACGTTTGTTTAACCTCAATTAGCTTTCTAACTGACGTGTTATGGGTCTGCAGCTAGATACAAATCTTGTTGAAAGCGTTGCTGATATATTTACAGAACAAAAATAAACATTTTTACTTAATGTTAATAACACTCCAGGAACCTCAAATGTGATGATAAATCTAACAAAGTTACAAAGATAACCTGACAAGTTCGCTGATAAAAGTGACAATATTGGTGTAAAACAGAACATAAATATTAAGATGATATACATACTGCGATTTGAGATTGAGATTTTTTTTAAAGTCCACCTAAACATGCATATTGTGTTTTGAGATTGGGAAAATTTGGAAGACAAGAATTCAATTTAGTTTTTATCAACGTTGTTAATTGTTAAAAATTATATCAATTGATTAACGAACTCAAGTATTAAGCAATTTGGAATGAGGCTGTATGTATCAACTTAAACAATCAGGCACCAATTCAGTCCCATGCATCCTTCATTAAATAAACTTCACGAATGATCCCTTCAAATCTTAAAAAATGGTAATATAAGATTTATCTATATTGATTATTAATGTAGTGGGGGCATTACCAAGAAAAAGAGTGAGCTATGCGTTTCTTAACATTAGGATATGTGGGTACACATATCGACATATGAGTGTCGATAAGATATTGAACACTTATTATTTCAAAACGATAGTGTAATTCATTATTTTATTAAATTCAAAATGTTATCATTGTAATCAATTACCAAGAAAACCTTATCACTTTTTTTGTCTTACATAATGAATGCACATGGAATCTCGATGTTTGGTATGATCATGTGCATAACTCAAACTGCTTGAAGTCTAAAACTTATGACGTCACAATCATTTGAAGTAATAATTTGACGTTGTCAACTCTACTGTACTGTTTTATTGACAAATCTGTAGGAATCTAGATACTTCATTGAAACTAAAAGCTTAGCTTGATATGAAATCATTGGATCCCTTGGGAATTTGTAATTAAATACTCAAAATGGTGTAGTTGTTATTGGAATGATTTTGGGTGAAATGTCTTTAATGTTTTCAGCAGTTCTTAAATGGAAAGAACAAATGACAGAATATCAAACCTATTACAGTTAGTAAGGATTATAGAGACATGATCGGGTTTATTAGCTCAGGTCTCCGGATTATTTTTTCCATGGATTGACTATTTTTGGATGAGAAACTCTTTGTTTGGCGCTCATTGAGGTTGATTGCCAAATTATTTCATCTACTAACTTGTTTTTTATACATACAAACAAATGTGTGAACGAATGGAATGCATTGAGATCGTATTGGGCCACCAGGACATGTCTACTTGCAGATATCTAACACTTAAATAAACATGTAAAAATATATATATAACTTTTGTGTAGTCTTTTATTGATATCACAATGGTCACAAGTATGAAACCAAGACATATTTATGTCTATTTGATATATTTTTTTGAGAACAGTGATAAAATTGTGATGGATTTGATGGGTAGGAATTGAAATAAAGAGACTTTAAGCAAAACATAATTGAACATGTTAAGCACTTGTCGGTACAAATGCATAAATATTTATCATTGAGATAACGTTTAGACGAAAATTATTAAAAACTGCTGAAGGCTGAAGAAGTCTACATGTATTTAACCCCTATTAGCTCTCCAACACACGTGTTATGTGCCTGCATCCTGATACGGATCTTGGTTGTTCTGAGATAATTATGTAGAGAACAACAACAAACATTTTGATTTAATATGATTAACGAGACGTGTTATAACAATCAGAATACCAGAAATATTACAATAAACCGTTGGACTTGTCAAAACATAACTACGTTCATGAATGTCCGTAGGTTAATCTCCTAGACATATATTCTTTTCAGTAGGAGTAAGTAGTTAGTTTATTACGACACAGTGTTATTTTGAGATTTCCCTTTTTCCAAACCTGGGGAGCAGATGTGTTATGATAGCTATGTTATACCCGACCTGCCAACTACTTGCGATCAGTGCAATGGCTTGTACGATCGCGTGCGATTACGTGGCGACAATTGCTGGTCGTGTACGACTTAAGTACGACCATTACGACTATTTACACAATCGCACTGAGACATATGCGATCTTATCGCAATTGTTTTAAAAGACCGGTCTTGTTCAAAGTTGAAAATGACAGCGAGCGACAGAAAAAATGTCCTTCTGAATCTGACTAGACTAATATTAAGTCTCTGAAAAATATTTATAAAAAACGATTTATCTATTAAATCTAAAAATGAGCCTCAGACAAAATTAATTACTATTTAAGTAGTTCACTGCAGATCTATACTTGCTTTATGGATATTTTGTTACGTCATAATAATATTAACTACAGTCTGAGTGTAAGACTAGAGTCTGACTTACATGTACATTTATCATGGACACACTTAGATGCGACGCGATGTCATTTAGGTTTGTAATTTTATGGGATATACATGTATGTGTCCCTATTGCTTATATTCTGAAATACAATATGCATATTGAATTCTTGAAAAATGAAATATAGTCTTGGCTTTGTTAAATAAATAACTGAGTGAGGTCAAGAATGCGGTTGTAATTGCATTAATTAGAATAATCTACGTTCGACTTTCGACGCCATCAGCTCCGTTTTGACGAAAATGAGTTTAAAATATTTTCTACACGATTTCTGAAGTCATACAAGGTCAAATATTATGGATAAAAGCTTCTTAGTTAGTTGTAATCAATAAGATTTAACTTTAAATTACTACTATAACTGTAGAAATGCCTGAAGAATGTCAATATTTCAACTGATTATAAAAAAAAAATTATTTGCCAGCCAATTACCCTTTTAAATAAAACAGAATTGTCATGAACAGCTACATAGCATCTTTTTAGATATCAAGAACATGTGGCATCGGTGACGGTGTTCTGGACACTATGTTAACTAGAGAGGTATTAGGTCTGACCACATCCACCTGTGTACAGATGTAGCAGGCCAATCTACAATCCCGTCGTAGCTGTCCAGCTTAACCTTAAAACAGATACATTGACAGGATATCTTACCACTGCTGTATAACTTTGAATTATTGCCTTTTTACATTGGAAGTTGGTATCTATTTACTCATTCAAGATTTTTCCTTAATGAAAATATAAATAACAATTGATTGAATTTGAAGATGCACTTCGTGAGTTGAAAGCTTATTTAGAAGGTCAATTGTTTAACAATCAAGTCAACATGTAAACAAGAACTTTTTAATAGATTGATAAGCTTAATTAGATTAGGGTAGCTGATAAGAAATCACAATGGTCAGTTTTAAAAATATTTAAATCAGAACATTTTCCTTCAAGCTGATCGCAGTCTAGACAGGTAAGTACTTCGCAGTAAATGGATGTTCTTTTCAGCAAAGACGTATTATGATTTTCATTTATACTGTCAACATGCTGCAAATGCCATTTTCTCAAACTAGAGGAATGTATTTTCATCTTACAATGTTTAAAGTTTATTTTTAGTATTGAATGTTGTAATGAATTTGAGGTGTAGTTTTCCTTTTTACGAATAGGTATACATCCCTTGGAACTATTTACGGTTAGTCTAAATCCTTTAGTATCATTAAAATAAATCTGTTGAACTGGATTGCGTGATAAGTTTCCATTAGGTAACTGTTTACCTAAGGTCTAACAACATTAATTAACGGCTGAAATATTGCCAATGCATCACCTAAAAATAGCTCAATCACTGTCCAACAGTTCAGGCTTCTGTCTTGATCACATTGAAACTGTAAAGCAGTCTTTCTGTTGATTATATTTTACAGACATCAAATTGCAAATTTCTAAATCATTTGAAAGCACATTTGTATTTTTATTAGAGACTTTTACCAGAAGTTTGGTAAGACTATAACATTCTCCTAAAATGAGGTGTAAATTTTTTTTCAAGCCTAGGTAAACAAAGTTCAACTGTACCTCGGAAAATTATGAACGTATCTACTGCAGAGCAGCCCCTGTCACACCTACCTTCTCCTATAGTAGTCATTGTATAGAGAGGATGTCGTGGTCAACCGTGTCAAAAGCTGCTGACAAGTCTTAAAGAATTAGAATTGCAGCACCTTTCTTATCAGCTGCCTGAAGGAGATCATTTTCAACAAGGCTTTTTCTGTACTGTGGTGTGTTCGGTATGATAACTGCAAAGGTTTAAAACTTTTGCGGGCAGAGATGTGTTCTTGTAGTCTGTGTCCACACGTTCGAAAAGATTTGAAACAAAAGATAGATTTGACACTGACCTGTAATATTTTAGAATTTCTGGACCCAGATGAGGTTTCTTTAGTAGTGATGTGATAATGCCTCCCACTGGACAAAACCAGAGAGAATAATTAATGTGCCACGATGGGTACAACAGCATGTGTACAGTTCTTCAGGAGCCATATTGGCATCACGTCCAGTTGGCAGGATTTGTTTGGAGCCTGCCGTATGAATCTTTGAACTTCTTGTTCATGGACAAGCCTAAAAGAAACAAGGCTACACCTGCTGTCACTGCAACCGAGCAGTGGGATAACTGCGTGTTGTTTTCATCTTGATCTTACAGTGTTAACCTATGTTCATGATCTTATCCATGAAAACATTTTGTAAACTGAAGCCCCGTTAACAGAGGATGGAAACTGTTTATTCTTCTGTCTGAATGGGAGCTTCTTTGTCACAGTGTACACTTCCTTTTGTCCAGTGACATTACGCAGAATGGTCGCATACATATTCGTCGAATTTCTAGTTTTAGGATAGAACAAGATGTGTTTGTGAAACACGAATGCCCCCGGATGCATCCTGCTCGCTGTGTCAAGGTCAAGGTCACAAGGTCAAATGTCATGGTGTCATCTGAAAGGTCTCATCACAAGGGATCAATATGTCAAGTATCAAAGAGCCAGCTCTGACCAATCAAACGTTATGACCAAGGTTAAAGTTTTTGTGGACAAACGGACAGACGGACGGAAAAGGTCAAATATCATGGTGTCATCTGAAAGGTCTCATCACAAGGGATACACATGTCAAGTATCAAAGACCTAGCACTGACAGTATAGAAACTATAGCCAAGGTTAAAGTTTTCGGAAAAGGCTCGCTGTGTCAAGGTCAAGGTCACAAGGTCAAATGCCATGGTGTCACCTGAAAGGTCTCATCACAAGGGATCCATATGTCAAGTATCAAAGAGCTAGCTCTGACCAATCAAAAGTTATGACCAAGGTTAAAGTTTTTGTGGACAAACGGACAGATGGACAGGTAAAAAACAATATACCCCCGGAATCTCCGATTCGGGGGCATAAAAATCCATTCGACAGATCGGTACTGTGATTGTAGTTGGATTGTAGTTGTAGTTGGAACGTTCCAAAATAAGACAAAAGGGGTGTTTAGACTCATTCATTTTATTCTGATCACTTACAGCTACGATGCATTCGTTGCATTTTATGAGTGAATACATTATCCATATAAACATCTTATACATTATACACACAAACATTAATGTATATGACATATATCATATTTTCTATCATCATTATGTATTTTAATTATAAATACACGATCATATTAACATTTTATCAACATTATACCATACATTTTATACACAAAATTGAACAGTATGTGACAGATTTATCAATCAGTCCAAATCTACCATTCTCCGAGTTATTGTCCAACACAAACCAGATAAGCCATGACTATGATGTCGCGGTTATGAAGTCTGTCCTTTTCCCTGTTGATGTGTACGTCGGTTTCAATGTAGCGGATTCAATGTTCTCTTGGATTCCCTTCACCTCTGTTACTGACTGTTCCCTCTTGATCATGGTGATGAAGGTGAAGATGTTGGTGTGTGCCATTGTCTGCTGGTTCTTCTTGTGGTGCCAACCTTGCAGTAAGTTGTTGGTCCTGTGGGTGGTGTTGTCTCCATGGGCCATCTATCCACTGCGATGTTCCGTAGTCCACTGCCAGGACTCACTGCCATAGTGTCCAGCCAAGAATCTTCCACGGGACAAGAGCTAGACCTTTGCTCCTCTTCGCCAGCATCCTGAACTCTGTATCCTCTTTGTATGTAGATGCAAGGCCTAGTGACTGTATCTTCTTCCAAAGGGCTTGCGCAAAATGGAGGAAACAGCCACGGGTCTCCAACGTCGGGAACACTTCTCTGGCTGCGTTGGCGACGGCGTGTTCAAAGTCGATCTGCAGAAAGCTGGATTGTAAGTTGAATCCATGGCTGACTGCTGCGTCCTTGATGTTGCGAAACATGGTGACATAGGTGTCCTTGGTCTTGTCGGGTAGTATGCATCTTTCTTCTCTCTCGGTTGATGTCTTGAATGAAGTCATCAAGGAGGGAATCCGCGCTTCTTCTGACTTTGGAAATTTCATCTTCTATGACCATCTCAGGTAAAAAGCTTACTTCATGAATAAACGATCGTGATGGTTGTAACAACCGGTAAACCCTTTCATTATGAACTTAGATTCTCCCAGTGTCTCTTGCTCGCCGAGTTTCGACGGATCGTTACAAAATCACTCAAGCGTTATTCGACAGATAGGTACAGTTCAGTTTAATGGATTAGGCTGTAATCTTGCAGAATATCCTTGAAATAGTAACATTTTGTTTTTCGACTACAGCACAGACATGGTTTCTCTGGGCATGATGAAGTTCCTCATGAATGGAAAGTCCACTTGTTCTCATCTGCTTCTCAAGGCGGCGCCCCTTGTGTTTCTTTTCACGACTGTCATCAATGTACCACGGAGAATATTCATGGAATTTAATGATACAACTTATAACTTAACTGGTTCATTTTTGTCTAAAATGCTATGTGAATATTGTTCCACTTTCTATAATGTATCGTCGTGCGTTCTCGCCTTGTTCTCGTAATGTTTACTTTATACAAAACAGCAAAGTGATCTGACTGAAAAGATTGATCTGTCATGATATTATTCAAAACTAATTCACCCAGGCATGAAATGACAGGTCAAGCGTGTGGCCCCGGGAGTGTGTAGGTATGTTTACTTGCCTGCTGAACCAGATTTTTGGATTTCAGCAGCCCACGGAAAGTTGGACCATCTTTGTCTTTCACTTAATCAACATGATAGTTTAATCACCACATTTTAGTATTTTGCCTGGGAGATCTATAGTTACATCAAGCAATTCAGAAAAATTCATCCAAAATTGTAGGTGTTTTCGTTTGTTGTCTGTAGACTGTAAGTATATTCAGAGTCTGTTTATCAATTGGTAACTTAACAGCCAAAAGTTCAAAAGTGGTCTGAAAGTTTGATATTTTTGCGTTTATGATTCAATAGTGTCTCTTTATATATAACTGCAAGCCCATCCCTCTTACCTCAACGTGCAACTTGTGTTATGTTAAAACTGATCGGATCATCTTGCTTATTGAGATGTGATCTGTTTATTCATTCATATACAAAATTTCTATAGCGCCCTATTTGAAAAAATCACACTTAGGCGCTTTACAGTCACAAACTGTCAGAGTTCGAATGGACGTTTAAAAAGGTGTGTCTTTACACATTTTTTGAAAGCGTCATAAACGTTGATGTTTCTGTAGTCCTCTGGTAGAGTATTCCACAATGTTGCGGAAAGTCTGGTGAAAGAACAATCACAATATATGACTGTTCTGGTTCTGGGCACAGTGAGAAGAGTGACTGATTCAGACCTGAGACTTCTGGTTGGCTAATATGGGAGAACTAGATCTTGCAGATAGGCTGGAGCCGTCACGTGTAGTGCCGTGTAGGTGTACATGAGGATTTTGTATTGACAGAGATATTTTATAGGAAGCCAATGTAGTTTGATCAGAGAAGGTGACAAGTCTTGTTGCTGAGTTTTGCACTATTTGTAGGCGAGATCGGAGATGTTCAGGTAATGCATTCAGCAAAGCGTTACCATAGTCAAGGCGTGATGTGACCAGAGCATTAACAAGTGCTTTACAGTCCTCATCTGTGATGAACTGCCGAATGGCGCCTATGTTCCTGTGGTACCACTATGTGGTAGTAGCAGGATTTGGATAAATGATTGACTTGCTTTTCCATTGATAATGACTTGTCCAAGTAGATGCCAAGATTTTTCACAGAGTCTGCAGAATTGATTCTGTTGGGTCATATTTTAACCATGTTTCTGTAAGTATTAAAAAATCAAGTTTGTTGCCCAAGATGATGTCATGGATAAATTGCCCTTGTCCTTTATTCTAATGCGGGACAGATCTAGCATTTAACAACCACTTTTTGAGATTAGTAGTTTTGAATGTAACATGCAGCTGACGGTGCTCCGGAGGAATAGCTCTCTTGTATTTGTCTCCACTGCCCTCTAAGACGCAATTTATAGAAACAAAGGTTTTTCGATAGAAACAACATAATTGTTATATTCGACATATTTGACTTCACCGACATTTTTGGTGTCATTATAAGACTTCTTTACAATGGCTTCTAAATTGTGGTTTCTAAGATAAAATTATTGTATTTTCTATTGCACATCTAACATATGTAGTGGAACAATATTTATTCTTGTTCTCACTATAAGTGACTTGATTTTAGTCGATGATCTATAAAAACTTTCAGAAACCATCATATATTTGCCTCTGATCATATAATCGGTATACAGATTCACATATTCACGAGATAAATAATTATTCCTGTTCTTACTACAACGCACATGCCTTTCAGGCAATGATATACAATCTTTCCATAATAAATTGTACATTTTCATTTTTGCATGAGTTACTGTTGACAAGAATCAAGAATATCACTTTCCCATATCAGCAGCAGCCCCAGCAGGTGACGTAAGGTTATGTCTTCTCACACTCAGCAAAGACAGAGACTATTTATCATATGTGAAAGCTGCTATTTCGAATGGATGCTTCTCTCTTGGCTTGATGAGTTACGTCGTCTGAAAATCTTATGTTCCTCGAGTGCATTGTTTAATTCTTTTCTGGTAGAAAGGGATTTTTTAATGATAATATGACTTCGGTGGTTATCAATTATCACATACATGTATCATGATTTAATAGTTCATGTGTTTAAATAAAACCAATCTTTGTAATGTAGGTATTACTGTACATTATCGTTATACAGCAAAAATAATTTTATACGTTTATACTGTCGTGATAATAGGGAATACGAATAATTTGCATTCATAGAGAGAAAATTGATTTTGGGCATGAATGAAATAGTTGGTGATTCCATATTTGTTTTTTCAATTTTGTTTGGGTGACATATTCTTGTGTATGAGTGTGTTAGTGTTGCTTTTATTGTTTTCTTGCATTGTTCGTGTTGACAAGTAATTAGCAACTTTTTATTAAAGGAATCCGCATCCAAGTATCAACTAAATTAATTTCGCATAACACCAGCATACTGACGCTCATCACTCAAGGATTTAACCGGATATATATCCCAGGAAAGTCAAAGGTAAGGAGGTGTCTGACATCAAAGATTGCCTTCTCTCTACAGATAAGTGGGAAGGCGAGGAGCTTGTTTCTTCATGTCGCGCCATATCAGCGACTCTGCAACTGGATGGAGGATAATTTTTATTTTTGAAAGTTTGTTTATTCACTTCATTTGGATACAATCAAGTATGTTTGGTAATGAACAGTGAGATAGTAATAAGATAACTTGATGAACAATGGCAACGGCATCAATTTTTACAATCAGTATTGGGAAATAAGTAACAAAAAAGTTGTACATTATTATCAATTGTGATCAAAAGCATTAGATGAAACCATCAAGGATGTTCCATTTTCTCTCAAAACAATTCATGTTGACATTTTTCCTAGCAATATATTTTTCGATGATAAGAACATCCTTCAAAATGCCTTTATATTATGTGAAGCTTGGTTTCAAACCTTTAATATTCATAACATAAATATGTCGTTTCGCTAATAGCATCATATGGTTCAACAAGTGGTTACTATTCGCACAAAAAAGTATATCCTGGTCGGAAAATGCACATGTTGTACTTAAAACTCTATTGACAAATTCAGTGAATTCGTTCCAGAAAGTTTTAACAGTTGGACATTCAATGTATACATGATAAATAATCTCACTCAAACCACATGTTGAACATATGTCACTATCAACTACTTTCGTTTTTAAGGAGGATAATTAATAATTATAGGGACATCTTCTAACTATTGCCGTGGTAATTTATAAGCTGACAGACGACTACGTGGTTTCATGAAAAGCTGGGGGTAACTTTTGTTTACTTTTATTCTGTTCTGTCCTGAGGCAGCGGCTGGTATTAAGACATTTATATGGAAGGGGAAATGATTACGGTGGACATTTTTAGAACTTTCAGAAGAGGATCTTCTAAGACTTTTACTGTTTTCAGACAAATAGAAAGCCTTGGTCGTACACGTATTAACGTATATTAAATCTTAACATTGTGATACACTCACTATCTTTATTCAGAATTCCTTGTCAAAACATGCTTTTTTGGTAAAAGGGATTCATTGCTGAAAAAAACAATGTTGTGTTCTTTTTCAACACAAGTCTGAGAAAGATCAATTTGGGTATATTTTACAACCATTTTTTCACGAACAAAACACACCGAAGAAAGAAATTATGATTTCAAAAGACAGAATGCAATTCAAAATGAGTTCCGTATGCTCATTATCAAAAGAACTTTTCAATTGACATGAACATACGAATATGACCTGCTTTATAATGCCAGGTGATGATTGCTCATGCTTTTAAACAAACAAAGAATCAAGTATCATTCCCTCAATAAGCAAGCTCAACGATATACAAATTACCTTACTTTTTCTTTTACACTGCAACGACCTGAAAAGTGTTGAAAAACTTTTACAATACAAACTAAACTACAAGATATTATCAGCCTCAGTGAATTAACTCTGACAACATTGGGATTGTCACGAGCAGACGTAATTATATGGTGCAAGGATATGAGTCTTTGTAATTATCAAGAGAAAAGGGAGATGAAAGCTCCTTAGTTATGTGCAAGCATTAAGGCCCTCTTTCATCTTCATTTTCCAGTCACACAGTCTCTTTAAAACAAAGTTTCAATGTTCACTCAACGACCATGTCATTTCTCCTATGCCACCAATTATGGTTGTTAAGTATACACATGAGAGTTCACTAATATATATATATATATATATTTATATATACTGTTATCATTGTTTATCAAAGTTGTATTGTGTTTTTGAATCCGATTTAGGTAGGGAATTATTGCGATATTATTAGTGATAATCAGAAACTGCCGATTTAAAATGTCTGTTTGAGTTTAAACAATACTGTTTACTGAATATGATTCTTTCTTTAATATGAGATACCGATGTCAGATAACACTGCTGCAATTCTCAAACAACTTAATAGTTATCAATAGTCATAAGTACGTTACATTTTCTTACACAAATCTTTTGTTAACCGTTGGTGGTTATAATTATGAATGATTCACATTATGTTCGTACTTTTAAATTTTATAGTGTTATGTATTACTTTTAAGGTGCCATAATTAGTAAAAGTTTGTTAGATTATTTGTCACAGACGAAAAGACAACTTGAACCTAGGCTTTCTTTTCGAAACAATTTCCCAAAACAATATTATTGATGAGTAGTTACTTCAATTGTAATTCTTTCAGTTTTTAATTCTTTTTTTAAAAATTGTTTTTGTTCACTTCTTTTAAGGCCTCTTGATTTGTCTCTAAAAAGGTACTGTATATAAGTCCTTTGATCACGGAGGCCTTAAAAACTATTTCGCTCGCATGTAGGAGCATTTCTCTTATATGTTCAGTTTTTAGTTTTATCTGATAGGCATACTAAATCTACTGCTTTGTTCTTAGATCACTTTAATCGTAAAATAGAACATGTTAGAATATCAAGTAAAGAAAGGGTACCATATTTGCATATAAGAAGAGTTTCGGTGTCGAATACGTTTTTAAATAAAAAAAAAAATAGATGTTCGACTTGTAATGATCACTATTCGTCCACTAGTCAGATTTGGTTGATGTGAACAACATGATGCACATACATGTATATAAATTCAATAGGTCTACATGACATTTGAGTAATGTCTGAAAAGAAAAAAGTGTTATTCGTAACAACGTCTTTGCTCTGAGTATATGCATGATATTTAAACAGTGTTACATATAAACGATAATACACAAACATACACAATATAATAGAAATTTACACATTTACATTAGGATAAGCATGTCAAAAGAACTAGCACTAAATAAATTAATTAGCATTCAGTTAATTTATTACCATTCAGAATTACCAATTCCCGTGACAATTGGTTAGAAGTCCCAATACGCGCACATTCATTCAATTTTCAACTTAAAAGTCTACTAGAAGCATCTCTCTGTCCCTGCTGACAATCAGTCTTGTCAGTTCTAGTGGGAATCCATGACTTGGCGTTCTACACTCGGCTTAAAGCTCTTAATAGATGGATAGAGAAGCTAATGATACTGGACAGGGCTGAAAGTTGACACATGCTTTGAGAATAATGACACTTCTTCTTGTGCATTCTTCATGTTTTTTAATGATGTTTCTGTAAAATATAAAAGTTTCCTTTTAGTAATTATGCAGAAAATTTGTCTTTATCTTTATCATCAACGTTTGTTATCCCTAATAGTTTGTCATTGTCACAGTCAAAAGCCTACTTTTATGCAATTTTATTTTACTCTAACTCAGAAGTTAAATTTCACATGTTTTCCACGTATAAGCATAGTATCGTTCTACAAGGAGGCTTTCAAAAAACATTACGGGAGGAGTTACGTTTAGTCTTAATGATTAAATGATTCTTTAACATTATAACTATTAACTACACACGCCACGTCCAAGCTCTTTGTCTGGGACACATAATCTCCTCTTCATGGACTACTTCAGTTGGTGCCAAGTAGCCTGATTATCCAAATTTGGAATCCCCTGAGATTCCGTAAGTGAAAGCTTCTGGTGTTGCCTGAATAGCGATACGTTCAGATGTGTTAAAGTTTGTATTGTTTTCAGAGAGTCATAAGAAAATGTTTTCTTTAACACTAAAACAATCAGTTTAACATCACTCCAAGAGGTGACAAACATACAAGACCCCCCTGCCTTGTTTCTGTGGCCTCTAATTGGGTGTCTCGTCCTTTAGAATAATCTAATAAAATGTCCAATAACTTAAAGAGACAAAAGCGGGCAATGTGGAATAAAAAGTACGACATTAAACACCATTTTTGAAAACGAAAGTATACATCTCAAAGTATTCCCTTAACATTCTAATAAATGAAGTGGAAAACAATGCACACATGTTACACAATTAGACACCAATCTTTTCAGGTATGACCTAACCTTAAATCCAAAAGTCCCCTTTTCTGGAGCAACACATAAATGTACATGTACATTAACATACATGGACGACGCAGAAAGACAAGGGGCAAATGTTATTTTGGTATGAAGGTGTCAAGAGCAAATTATCTTCCCTTCCCTGGTAAGAAGTTACCAAACGCCCAACGTTTCTTGAAATCAAGTGACTCTTTATAAAAAGATAAGTTTAAAAACATATACAAGTATACAAATGTTTTTTAAAAACCCTACCACTATGCATAATGCATGCACGAACCATACAGGTACAACGCACATTTCAGCAATAACCTTGACTGTATGATGATTGAGGAGTGACGGCTGCTCACACACAATTAATGCACATATTTGTATTACGTATGCCTTGTATCATCGAGCTCTGTAAAAAGAATTCCCACTTGCTGATAGCATCATGTAAATTATATTTGATTTACGCTGGTTATTTCCTTTTGATTACTATTTGATTTTAAACTAAAGCAACAGCGCTACACCTTTTTCTAAGGGGCAGATAAATGTTTAATGTTATATAAAATACATGTTAACATGTTCGAATATGTTATCTGATTCTTAATAATATAGAACATACAAAATAAGATAACAGAGACAACAATTAATTTCTTAGTTGTTGTTTACATGTGTAGAATTGTTTTATATGGTTAGGTAAATAAACTGTAGTTGGCTCCTCTTTTGTTACAAAGATTTGAAAAAAAACTTCTGAAGTATAAATACGCTTGTTTAACCTCAATTAACTTTCTTACAGACGTGTTATGGGTCTGCACCTAGATAGAAATCGTGTTGAAAGCAATGCTGATATATTTACAAGAACGAAAATAAATAATATAATAAACACGCAGAGAACAACAAATGTGACAAAACACATAGACAACTTACCAAAATAACTCGACTTATATGTTCTTGGAAGTAACAATATTTCTTAAAAACAGAACTAAATGACTAAAATGATATTAGATGTTGCTATTTAGATTGATAAAAATCAAATTATAACAAATGTTGTTCAAGTGAATTCTGACTCACTGCAAAAAATGTCTGTCGGTTTGTCATACATTTGTCTTATTTTGGTTTACAACACTAGTTAAACGATGAACTCTATTTATCGTGGATTTTCACTATCAGTGCCTTTCATGTTAAACAAATAAACAAAAATGCAGCGTAAATGAAATTACAATAGTTGTTGACCATGTACGATACGGTTGCTTGAAGTCTAAATCATTAGAAGCCACAATGATATAAGGTAAAAATTGATGTTACAAAATTAACGCTGCTCTTTTGGTTTATCAAAATGTTGTCAGGTATTTCATTGTAACGTAGAGCTTCTGATATGTAATCAAGCTTGTGTGTTTGTAATTATCAAATAATCGAGTTGATATTGTTGACATCAGAAGGATCTTTGGTGAAATATCTTTACAATACACTGTGAAAGCATTTTCAGTAGTTTAAAAAAATGGCAGTTCATCTGACCTTTTACGATTGTTAAGGACAACAGACAACTAATTGGTCTATTTGCCCCGTTCATTGTATTGTCTTTCTCGGTGTTTTGGTTTCGTGCATATGAAATTAATGTTACAATGGCTGCAAAGATACTGTGTTCAACAATATTTCACCAAATATATGAGTATGTGTTTTTGTTTTGCCATTCTTGATTGCTTCAAGCTCTAAAATGCCATTTGAGGAAGTGATTTCTGATATATTCTGTATTGGATTGGAAGGAAGCACACTGACTCACATATTTGACCATGATTTTCACTTTTGGGTATAAAAATATTCATGTTAAGGTAACGCTTCTTTTTCATAACCCACATTGAATACTACTGAAGGATGAAGAAATCTATTTAACCCCTATTAGCTCTCCAACACACGTGTTATGTGCCTGCAACCTGATACGGATCTTGGTTATTCTGAGTTATGTAGAGAACAACAACAAACATTTTGATTTAATATGATTAACGAGCCGTGTTATAACAATCAGAATACCAGAAATGTTACAATAAACCTTCAGATTTGCCAAAACATAACTACGTTCATGAATCTTAGTAGGTTAACCATCTGACATAAACGTCTATTATAAAAGTTCATTAAGACGTGGTGTTATCGTCAGGGTTTCATTTTTTACGAAACTTTAGGATCACAGGTGTTAGGAATGAAAATGAATAAACAGTTCAAAGCTATTTCATGTCGCCTCAAAATAGATTTGTGTTTTCAACTTTTTACTGTTAAAACATAACAATATAACAGATACATTAACAGTATATTTTACCACTGCTGTAAAAATGTTTAATCACATTGAAAAGCTTTTCTCTTTCTACATAGGAGGAGGGTATCAATTTCTTTTTAATCATTTAGGGCTATTTAACTATCCAACTTAAGTCGTAAATAACTAACGATCGAATGCGAAGATAAACTTAATGAATTATGACTTGTTCAGAAGGGCCATTGTCAAACACACACAACCCATTACGGAAGTCAATTTAACAACAAGAGTAAACTTATAGATAAACGTTGCTCATAAGGAGTAGCTGGTATGATTGTATTGCTGATTTGGTAAAATAAAGGTAGCGTATAAGTTACTTAAGAACAAGAAAAAAAATAGATTTAAATAAGAACATTTACTTTTAAAGCTGCTTCCAGTCTAGACAGGTAAGCAAACAAGGAAGCTCTATTGTTATACAGAAGCACGTTGCATTAAATCAGTTCTGTCAACACACTGAGAAATTCCATTTTCCTAAACTGATGGAATACATATCAATGTTGCAATGTTAGGTGGAATGTAGAAAGCCTTTACCTCCACTTTTGTATTGACTGATAGATACATATCATTCTTATACATATCTTCCTTCTTCTACCATTTAGTCCCGTTACTTTGGTATTGCATGAAAGTTACCTTTATGAATTGTGTGTTGAGTTCCATGAATGAAACCACAGGTGCGTACCATAAGTTTGTTCACTTGCTAGTATGTTAGGGCAAATATCATATGATTTGGGTTTCGTTGGACGTAAATTTAGATTTTGATTAAGATATTCCATATTGACACTCTGGGGGAAAATCTGCACAATGACATTAACTTAATGCAAAGGAACAAATGTGACTAACATGTAGCTGCTGTTCACTTATAATGGATTTTGTAGAATTTATTTTTCGAAAATTTGACCACCTGGTCACGTTAATGACCTGCTAAAAATGATACGGATAACTGTAAGGCATGTCGTATGGATATATCAATGCAAAATGAATCGTAACTTATGGAGTGAAATTTCAACATAATCTCTTTCTGTTTGACTATACTAGTATGCCTCAAAGATATTCCAAATGACATAATAGTTGCACTAGAATACACAGGTTAGTGAACAAACTTAAGGTGCGCTGACTGTAGCAACTTTCATCCAATGGTTCCTGTTTTATGTGATTAAATACTAGGTAGATATTTTAAGGGAAGACAAATGATAGAACCTCTACAGTCTTACATTGAAGCACTTGCACTCTATCAATATTCAACAATGTATGTAACTGGGTTTTCGAACACAAATAAGTTATTTCACATGCTTACTATCCCTATACGTATAGTTCACTTTATTCAGAATTGAAGGCCATATGGCCAAGAATACAACATATGTCATATCCCTATACTGCATACTAATGAAGGGATAATTTTAGGAAACAAGTACTTTTAGGAAAACTTTGACATAGTTTAGACTACAGAAAAGTACTCGATGTCACTTTAGGATTTTATGAAGCACATATGCACAGGGAAGTTGTCTCCTCTTGTTTTCACTATACATGACACTCTTTTTAGTCCATGATACAAATGAACTTAAAATAATATATCATATCTTCGCCTCTTCTAATACCACTCGTGTACAGATTAGCATCTGTAGAGGGTACAAGTTCGTCCTGCAGTCACTACATCTACATGCCTCACAGTGGATGATGTCTAACATTTTCATCATATCAGGTATACTTCATTAGTTAGTACAAGAAAGTGTTGACAAGAATCAGGAATATCACTTTCCCATTCAGCAGCAGCCCCAGCAGGTGACGTAAGATTATATCTTCTCACACAAAGCAGAGACAGAGACTATGCATCTTCTGTGAAAACTGTTATACCAAATGGATGATTCACTCTTTGAAGTTGGGGTGTGGAGGAAGGTATGTCGTATATAATGTGAGTTTATGTCTGATTTCTTTACACAAATAAATGTGATTTATGAAACTATCGTCATTAATATGGCTTTCAGTTACACCAAACGGATTTGAAGCTTATTTTTAAATTACGTTTCACTTTTAAAACTAATTTTTTTTGTCGTTATTATGAATTGAATGGTAAACCAGCTAATCATTTCCCCACAAATATGTTCTTTCACCTCTCCCTCTTTAAACACTCATTTAATTATCTCCGATGATGCTTCATGTTTGTTAATAATTGATTTTTGGTGTGATTAGTACTCATAACCAAATGTGTTTTCCTTGTATGTTTAATAAAACGCGTAGCACAACTTTACTGCCAATAGACATTATGTTTCCGAACTACACCTAGCTCACACCGTAAATCAGCCTAAAACACGATCATCACTCAAGTATTTAACTAAAAGCAAGCCAATCTCTGGAAAGTCAAAGGTTAAGAAGAGTCTGACATCAAAGCTTACCATCAGTATACAGGTAAGTGTGACAGGTCAGGAGCCAGATTCCTCACCTCACAACATGATAGGCTCTCGACAATTGAGGGAGGATAATGAATAACTTGGGGGACGGCTACACTATTCACTGTTGTGGGATTAGTTGATTTCCTGGCAGGCGTCTATTGGATTTCAAAGATGGCGAGGGTACAGTTTGTTCTACTTGTATTCAGATCTTTGTTTTGGCAGCAGGTTGTACTTAAAGTTCTTATGACCATTGTAATAAATACGTTTTCAGAATATAACAATAAAAAACATGTTGGTCGATGTTCAGAAAAAGGAACATAATCAATCTGGGAAGGTGGACAGTTTAGATAAATGTCTCAATTTTTTTTTTCCGTGACACAAATCAAGGCAAATAAATCCCTTTGTGATTAATCAAATCAATTTAAAAGAATATTATAACTTCGGAGGGACGATCGCGCTATTTCCAAATTAGCTTGGACTTTTGTTTTTAAGTGAGTTTTATTGGTGTACTGGTGGCGGTTTTGTCCTGTGAAGGCTGTATTTTCTTTAAACTTTAGCAGATATACACTTTTAAGAAACTCCATGGCTTTGAAATTATAAGATTGGTGCACCATGTCTTGTTACAGACAAACGGGCAGCGGGACTGTTTATCGAACTTGATATGCATAAACGTGTATTTTTTCTATGTTTTTAAATTGCTGATTTTTCTTATTTTTCAATTCTTTTTGTCTTTCTTCGGTATACCACAGTCATAACATACTGTATTTCATTTTTCAAACGAAATGCAAAATTAGATTTTTAATATTCACGTTTTTTTCGAGTTTTTAGAACGTCTCAAATCGAGGATAATTTCCTCTCTTTTTCCTTTTTATACTTTCTCTAACAAATTATAACAGATCTGTAACAGAGAAGAAAGGAATCTGGATTCCAAAATACAGAATGGAAATCAAAATGATTTCCTGTGATGATCATTATCAAGAGGAACTATCTATTGACATTGATATAGCAACATGACCTCCTTTGTAATCTCAGTTGATAAACGCTCATTCTTACAGACACACAAACAAGGAATCAAAGGTACCATTTGCTTATTTAGCTTACGAAGGGAATGAAGATTGCCTTGTTTTTCTTGAGAACTGCGACAAACTTTCTTCAAAGAATTAAACAATGTCGAAATACTTTCACAAAACAGACTAAAGTACTAGTCATTATCAACCTCAGAGAAAAAAAGCATGACAAAATTGGAATCTCAAATAGACGTAATTACATGGCGCAACTATCCGCCGGGATATGGGCCTCGGTAATTATTACGAGACAAAACGGGAGACGAAAGCTCTTTAATGATGTGATAGCACTAGGGCCTTCTTTCATCTTCCCATCACGTGGACGCTCTGTGTTAGAGTTTCAATGTTCCCTCAATGACTTCCATTCATTTTTAAGAACTTGGCTTTTATGCCACAAACAATAGTTGTAAAAAATACCCACGAGGGTAGACTACACTAGCGACTTCTCTTCTATGTTTTATCAAAGCTGATTCAGATGCAGTTAATGAACCAGGGTCATTTTATCAGTATCAATTGCATTGATTACTCTTGAAATGTCTGTTTGATATTTCTTTGAACATTGTTGAACATGTTCCTGTTTATCTATTACTTTTTACATTGCAATGCATTTCCGACATGACAATTATCACCACATTTTTGCATACTTTACAACCATGTATCTCCAGTCTAGATGTTTGTTATTCGACTGTTGTATATACATGTATATTTAACTACATATATATTTTGGGTAAAAATAAAAATGTATTGTTTATCTTTAAATAAAGCAAATCGTCATATTATATATCACAGATATAAGGAAGAATAAATAGAACCCAGGCTTTCATTTCTGAAACAATACTAATTCCAATTTTAAACTTCAGAATGTATTTATATTTTTGTAATGAGTGTTAATATTGTCATGCTAAGTTGTCTCAATTATCTTACATTATAGAAAATTTGCATTTTTGAATCATCCATACCTTTATATCATTCACAGTATAGGCGCTTTAAAACATTGCAAATGTATGTAAAATATACATATCGCAATATCGACATTGACAAACTCTTTTGTTAAAGAACAAATGGTTTCGTTTTAATCGTCCTTTCTTCTCACGATCAGACAAGTAATGATTAGTAACAGAAAACTCCACACGTACAACATGTGACCATGTCGTGTTGCAGTATCGTTGTAAAGGAACATGGTATTCTCTTAACTTTACATGTGTTTCTAAGTGGTACAAGTTTTCATAAGCATGTCAATTATGGTGTTTGTTTATCTCACCTGTACTACCTTATAATTATATATATATAATTAGCCTTGATCTCGACCGAAATTAGCCTGTATACGTACATGACTCTCGGTGTGTTAAACTGTACAAGTAGCGATTGAAGGCCATTTGCAAAATACGTAACTTTTTAGAAACATCTATGTATTAATTGAAGTTGTATATCTTTAATAAGTGTTGTCTCTTATAATGATGTTATTTGATGTTCTAAAGCATATATATAATTCAATCAATGAACCAAGTTTAAAACATTTTCAGGATAATAAAGAAAAAGTTTAAATTGCCACTAATGACCAATGGACCTGTTGTTCGCAGATATTTGTATTGAAATATTTGCCCTCTGAAGCCACCTAATGTATAAGCTCATTGTTCAATAGGGTAGTGAAGTGGACAAAACTGTTTCAGTTATCACATGAAAAATTTAAGAAACACTTTCTCAAATAATTATTTTTTAAATTTCCCTTCCCTCGTAAGTTGAAATTTTCCACAGCTATACTGCATATAAATTGAAAAAAAAAAGTATATTATGTCTTATTTGCGCCAAATTAATTTACTGCAATTCCACACACGTTCATCATGCTATTACGATCGTCTTCATTGGTGTACGTATTTAGAGAATAACCAACGAGGTACGAGTGATTACGGGATATCTGCCCGAGTCGAAATAATGTTCACAGTCGCGAGCCTTGGCGAGCGACTGAACATTATTTTGACGAGGGTAGATATCCCGTAATCACTCGTACCGAGTTGGTTATTCTATATATTACCCATTTGTAATTAAATATAATTAAAAAACGACTGAAAAAATGCGAATTCATGAGAAATCGTAGTAATGCTGTAGTAAGTGATACCAATCAGCTGATCAGTATTCATACGCGTGTCCAACCGAAGATCTCCAGAGTGAATTAGTCAACAACGCATCGGAATCTAGTTCAGTTTCAAAACAATACGAAAATGAAGAATTTATTGTCCCTGAATGATATAAAACACTTTTCAACCTTGAACAAATTAACACACGTAAAACTCTTAACAAACAACAATGTTTGATAAAGATAGTAAGTATTTGAATCAGCCGATCGTCACGCCGTACTACCACTGTGGTGTGTTGTTGACGGCACAATGTTGTAACGAAAATGTCAAAAACCTGTCAATTTTTTAAAACTATAATTGATAAAAGTGGCAATATCTTTAAGAGAAACTTACAAAGAATGCATCAAAACAAGTCTGTATGTCAGGATAATCAAATAATCTGAAGTTTGAACAACATTTGTTTCTTTCGACGTTACTTTCATTCACGTAGCAAGTGTCAAGAACGATAACTCTAATCGGCCTGTGATCACGGTGGGATTGTTCCCAGGGCTGATCAACTATGAGTATGTTGATTTGTAAAAGTTACTGCTTTCATGAATGTATGTATTGAATTTGAGTCCCTATGGTTTTTATGTGTTAATAATTTCTAATGGATCAGTGAAATTCCTGTGCTTGAATAGATTTCATGAATTTTCGATGGCAGCCATGTTTGTTTACAAACAGACAGCGCTTATTGTAGCTTTGGAAAAAGCACAATCTTGAGATCACAATGAAATTTAACACGTAGATGAATAGTTTTAAATAATACTGCGTTTAAATATCAACCTGTAAGTTATATGATGTACAGTATTATTCATCGTTCTACGATTTTTTTTTAACCTAATCGACATACGTTCGACACGTTCAATTTATCAATGAAACTTGAAAATAGTTCCGTCGACCAATCGTCTTTCATTCTCTTAGGAACCGACCAATCAACGTTGAGAATCACTAAAAAGCACATGTGCGGATATAAAAAAAATATCCACTCGTGTATCCTCGCCCGTATGGGTAATATATAATGTTTCGTCATATCATTAAAAAAATGTTGGATATATATTGTATATGTTTTTCATCAGTTTACTTTGAGAATATAAATTGAAAAACTTGATGTTTGCACTGTTGGGTTAAGAGTACGTAAAATGACACCTTCACGTTGAAGACCACAGAAAGAGATCTATCTTGAAGGTAATACAAAAAGTCAATGCAACATCATTAAATACTAAATTTTAATAATGTATATCTTTATCTCTATCATTTGGACTGTCCTGTAAATAATCATTTTCAGGTTCTTAATAAATATACCAGTGCATGTTTCCAACTTGTCTAAATGTTTAATTCTGGAGTTCGTGATTTATTTAATAATATACGTGAATCATCAAAAATGTTGGTTTTACCACAACACATTATTATAATGGACTTGTATTTTCGTATCAGTTTACGGCTGCTCAAAACTACCCTCGATCACCAATGGTATGGTTTCCGATACATCGGCACTTAACCTCGATTCACGGACATTTCTGCTTCTCATTTCTTAAAGGGGCAGTAGCACGTTTTTTGATAATTCTATATTTCAAAATTTTCACTGATAATTTACGTTAATGGTAAAAGTATTATTTTGATAGTGTCAAAAATCTAATTACACAAGCCAATCAGCCATAGAGGATAAAGTATGAAGATTCACATAAAATCCATTGGCGGCCATTTTTTGTGAACACCTTGAATTCATTTCGTGTAAGAAAAAAGAATCACATGGCTAAACTTTATATTATATATTGATATATTACTGCTCCATTTAGTTTTGATACATTATCTTTCAATTGTAACCATTAAGTTTCATTCATTTTCCTGACATCACCTTATATTCCCCCTAAAACGTGCTATTGCTCCTTTAAAACCACCTTGGCTGATTACGCCAATTCGCATTGGACATTCAGAGGACCATGTACATACGACCATGCTTTTGAGCGAAGGACACCTTTAACGATGTCAAATTTGCGAATTTGAAGTGGCGAAGTTATGGCAGCAGCTGTTTCTTAGTAAGTTAGACTTCCCAGACACTTGATTTCATAACAATGCAAAGTAGTTTATAAAATACACAGAAACCAGACTTTGAATCCAGGTAAAATGACTTTTTGTAAGGTTTCTCTGGGTTATAGAGGTGGCATCAAAACCAGATGTGTTGTTTTGTAGTAAACTTACAGTATTTTTGAAGATTACCATGAACTACCACTACACGACTGAGTTGACAAATGTCTTTTAAAAACAGTTTTGAGAGAGAACTGAAAAGTGCGTCAAACGTTTTCGAACATAGGTAATAATAAATATACGCCATTATAAATGCCTATAAAGACTAGTATTCAATTTCAAAATTTGTATGAATCAATTTGCAATTTGGGCTCTTTTGAAAGTGGTACAGTACATGGCAAAATAAAGGATGATCTGCTAAAAGACAACATTTATCTTCGAGCGCTATGCTATAGCTATCGCTTTGTTATGGACTAAAAATACAACTTTGTATAAGAAGCATTTAACATATGGCAGGCTTTCTCAAATCTCAAAATGCAAATTGCATTGAGACCATTAAAGACAAAAACAAATTTTTATCACAATGAAATTTAATTACAAAAATATCACATATCATTTTAACATGGTGGACATCTGAAAATGGCCATACACGGGCAAGCGATATACTCTACAAAGCAATGGATATGGCCTGATTGGAACCACAAAAATGGGTATGGTTTTATAAACATAAAACGGAACACCATGGAAAATGAACAAAGATAGTAGTTTCTTTCAAAGGTCAAACAAAATAAATAAATGTCAACAAAAAATAACAGCCAAAAACAGTGGAGAAAGATTTTCATTTGAATAGGAAGAATATTTCAAATATTTTTTGTAAAAAATTGGACACAGGATAATGATAAAGTTACAATTTCAGCGAACAAATGCACCTTGCCTATTGTCGATATCAGAAGATGAAAAACATTCACGCAAAATTCAAAATGAGAGAAAATGGGCAATCGTACCATACGATCAACATGTAATCTAAGTTCATGCGAGAGTATGATTTGAATGGGTAGTTTTAAAAACGGCTTGGAATGTTGTTCTTCACGCATCACCCACAAGCACAGAGATCGTCGTGACGTTACAAATGTTGACGTCATTTCAATGGCGCTCTGTACAATGTTAAAGCAAATCTACAAGCAGTGATATTTCCAAGTACAACATCCGTAATCTCTTTTTCATGATTATTCATATTCCCAATAATTTGAAGTTTATCACTTCTCTACTCTAACAAGCGGACATACTGATTTACAAATAATCTAAATATATGCATATATTAATTCATCAATAAACAATTCTTCGTGGAACACTTTGTGTAAAATATATTCATCATTTCACAATAAAAAGACGAAACATATTCTTTTACTCACAAGAGTAGCTGGAATTTTTACATCTTAATTGTTGTCTTGAACGTTTAAATAAATTTTTATTTTAACCAGTAAAAATGTAACATAATCTCAAAACTTGTAGTTACAACATACAATTTAATGTTTAATCTACATACATTTTTGCATTCATAATCTGCTGCAGTGATAATCCAATACTGCAACTTAAACCACTTTTTCCAGCATTAAACGTGGCCTTAACTTCAATTTTTTAATCTTAAGTTCTTCCAACTGACAGTTCTCTGTACAAGACAACGATTACTCCATACAAGACATTTCCATGAGACAAACAAACCATTTGATTCTCTCCTAGGAATATAGGTCAAAGACTTAGTCAAACTACATGTCATACCCCCATCAGGCTTTGAGTGATGAACATTTCTACTTTAAAGTGAATAACGAAAATGATCTTAGCGTCTTTGGTGTTGATAAAGCACTATGCATGTAATAACATTGAGTTTATTTATAGCCAAAATGTTTTATCTGCATCCGTAACATTTTAGGACACCGTTTAACAAAGCATTCTTAAAATAACCGTGGGTCTTCAAAATCTTCTTTGAACGCTTCCATTTTCTCTCGGTAACTTAACATATACACGGAACACAGATCTGCGCGCATAGTTGGCGGCTCGGAGACAATCATATTTCTGGGGAAATGTTACTTTAAGGGCAGATATGGGTTGATTGTTCTGTGCCCACAAATAACACGATAGTCGAACTAATATTTACTGATTGAAAAATTGATAAGTCTTTCTTGTTTAAATGAACATTGATGAAATGATATTTAGAAACGTCTTTTTGGTTGAGGGCGGAATTGGATCATACCAAGACCAAAAGCGGATCTTGTCTACATGATGACAATTGAGCATTCTACCACAACCTACAAACGATTGAATACATTAGGAAGTTCTATTCGAGATATGGCAGGAGAGAAAATGCGTTTTACATCCCACATATAGAAAGTTGAATGGGATGTTTAATGGAGAGATCCCCAGAACATAACCCGCACATGGAAACGACTCGAGTTTATCGACAGAACACAGACTACTAGCCCACTAACTCACTTTGTAGTACAACAGGGATAGTGTGACATTAGAAACAATGATGTATATTACAATGAATAATGGTCATCGGAGCCAAAATCAAGCACACAGGTTTATACATACATGAAGCGATGACAATGTCATCCATCACTCTCACGCTGTAGCATAGTGACCTCATTGAAATGTTCACAGGTATACACTTCACTCACACAGTGAAAACTTCTCTCAGGTAGTGAAACATTTCACTCAGACAGTGAAACTTTTATTGTGAAACAATATTTGCAAATCACAAAAAATCACCAGCTTTGAGAAACATTAAACTACCAAAGAAAAAAATTCACTTGCATTGTGAAAGATTTCACTTAAGAAGTGAAATGTTTCACTCGGTCATGCATTTCACGCATTCACACACTGACTCAGCCTCAAAGCCTGAACAAGCCGAAATAGTTGGACTTTGGTTCCCGGGAGACCATGGAGAGATTGGAGACCTTGACGAACACCTCGTCTCCTTGCCTCAGGTTGAAGACGGCGCCCAGGTAGCTGGTGTACTCCCCGAATGCTTTGTTCTGTCCCCAGCACTTGGTGATGGAGTTCTGCATCAGTGTCTCCTCGCCTCCGTGTGGGTAGATGATGTTGTATCGGTACACGTAGTGAGACAGAGAGGGCGACTCGGTGCTGTACGTGTTGGCGTTGGTGTCCCCGTGCACGTTGAAGACCTCGATGAAGGAGATCTGGCTGTAGACGTAGAAGAGACCATCTGCTGGCACCACAATACGCCCGTGTCTGTAGCTCACCTGGGTTGTGAAGGCCAGGTCGGACTCGTGGATCCACCGGGAGATCGGGAACTGCTTGCCGGGAGCTGCGACATAGACATTTCATGTTAGGAAAAGACGTAAGATTAGATTTCAGCATTCAGTGGCTGATTTAAGAAGGGGAAGAGTTCTTGGAATCGAATTCCTCCCTTTGAAGTTGTCAAAAAGGTTAAATTCAAGGTAGTGTGACCCCCATTTCAATAACTGAACACCAGAGAATAGCTTAATCCTTCTTGCCCCGGATATTCTAAGGAAGAAATACGTTGAGATTTGGAAGAATTCAAGAACAGTTATTGGACGGAAATCGAACAGAGAGAGCTTCAAACTGAAATAAATAATGGAATCGAAATTGTTATAATGGCTAATTTGTGATAAAATTGGAAGTCACAACTAAATTTACAACGAAGATGAAGGGTTGCTAATTCAACATCGGTTTCAAGCAATACAGTTAAACTTCCGTATTGTTAATTGTCACGGGGATTATCATATTACATCATAAAGGTAAAATATCGACTTTGTCGGGATATGTAAGATTAGCTGTAATCTCATTTCGTCTCCGAGACTCACCTTGGTTGAGGTCCAACTTTTGTACAGATCCCATGAGATGAGCTGCGGGTCTGTTGCCCTTGGATACCACCTCAGTGCTGCCTCCAGGAATCTTTATGTTACCTACAAAACAGAAGAGACAATATTTAGATTTTAGTAACATAATGACATAAATATATCAATCAACAACAATAAAACATTTTTTCATTCGGAGTTATGTTATTTAATCAAGTAATTAAAAACATTTATGTAATGGCAAATGTTCATATACTCAATGACAGCTGACAAATTCATTTCCTTGTTTTTCTTTATTATTTAAATTGTAACTCAATGACATTCGATATGCATGAAACAAAATTCGAATTAATACGTTGAACCAATTAAGGATGCATGTAAGGGTCATTTATATGTCATGTGACCATGTATCTGTCCGTTTTGTTGTGTTATAAAGCGTGTAACGATGTTGGTGATAGCCATTACTTGGTTCAATGCCTGTTCGGGGCCTCTGTGACCTTTGTGGGGGCCCCAGACGGGAGTACAAGAGAAGCTTATGTTCTGATCCTATCTCATGATTAAACACTCTATGAACCGTACAATAGATCGCTTCTTCTGATTGGATGACCGTGTTTGAATCTCTTGGGAGCGAGGCTATGATTGGCTGAACAGAACGAGTCCCAGAGGATTACTGGGCTCCTATTGGCTGATGTGATTCCATGAGTACGGCAAACAGCTCGTCCTGCATTGATTCATTTTCTAATAATGAATCGGACTCGATGGAATTTCATCATATCTGATTTTAACAGTGCAATAGTTCTCTTTGTAACTGATTTCACCTCGAAATTGACAAACTGGTCGAGGATTGCCTCGCAGTGCTTCGGGGGAAATTATTTTCTCAGTGGGAAAACGGCATTCGCTTGATCCTAAAGTAATTTCAATTCTTGCACATAGGATGTCATAATAACCGAAAGAATTTGTGAATTATTCATAAACACGTAAAGAAGAGAACTTAGAATTGGAAATTTTAACGAAATTTACAACCGTTCCGGGCAAAAACGTTACGCATTTCAACTTGTCATTCATAACCTGCGAAATACAGTAGTTCAACTCATTTTCACCAAACCGTCCAATTTACTCTCTGATAATTGCCATTTAGCCTTCACAGATTATTGCAATCATTGCAAATATTTAGTTCTGTCAATCAAACCTCGTCCTAATTTAAAACAGTGGAAGATTAAAATCAATTTTACGCCTGTCCAAGTGTAGCATTAAAGCAGACAAAATTACGTTGTTGCTATGGCAACGTTTTTTACACTGTTGTAATAGGGCGCGTAACAACAGGGGCCGATATGAAGTCTTGAAGGCTTCAATCACGTCCTGGAATCGTGTCAGCCATAAACAATGCAGACCACTCCACGTGTCATAAATCAACAAATCACTGCAAGTTGGACCAGCCATTAAGCAAAGTATTATTACACTAAACTAACATGTATTGTGGCAAGATCGACAAGCACAGATCGATGAGAGATCAATCAATACCCAGTATTGCGATCAGAGGACTCGTACAAACACCAATAAACGTTGTGTTTACTCAACGTGATATGCAATCATAGCGAATTCACTTTCTCCGTAAGCAATTAACAGAAGCAGAATATTAGGTAGTTGAAGAAGTTTTTACCATTGCCTTTGTTACAATATCCGAGTAATTTCAAATCTCATGGGAATCTTTCTCTGGTACAACTCTTAAAAACACACAAGTTTAATTGCGTTCACTCCCTACTCATATTTATCTTGACTTGCGCGCTATTACACAAAGCAATGTTCTGGCTTTAATGAGGAGGTTTTTCCTGCCATAATGATGACTAAACACTGGGCAAGAACGTCGCTGTTTGAATTTGACAAGTGACTTTAAATTGGGGCCTAATCGGGGACGTTCTGCCATTGTGCTGAATGACTCTCGAGATTGATTTTAGGGACTTAGGAGATGGCTTCCGGTTCTGGGGCAAGATTGCAGGAATGGACACACGGGGGTTCTGCTGCGGGCCTGGGGTGACAGCAGGCTTACAAAAACATGGAATCACGATCTGCATCTGTCATTGAGTAAAAACCACAGACAGAAGATTCAGTTAAAAACCGCTTCAAATTTCACGCCTGAGATTTACAGCGTTGTACTCTGCCACGATACTTCTTTGAACAAAAACTTTTTTAAATTTCAGGTTTCACAACATGACATTGCTGTTGAATCTTAACATTTAAGGTCAAACTCAATTTCGTAATTGTTCCAGATCTTACTTTGTACATGTACAAATTGATTTTTGCTTAGAGAATATTACGGTTTGAATCAACAATCACAGAACGTTCAATCAAATATTCTTTTCATCCTAGATCTTAACGATTAAAAGCGACAATGCTTCGTTATCATTGTATTCAAAGAAGCCAATAAAAATGCATAAAGTGTGAAGGGAATCGCGGTACAAAGAGCTTGACGGCGACATCTGATATTGATAAGAGAAAGCGCTGTGACTAATATAGACAGCGTATGGGGAAGCACGGGACAGTCAGACTGATATGGGAGGGAATACCATCACCATGCAACCAGAGTCCAACACTTCTCCTCTCCCTCCAACTTCAATCAAACCTTGCATCTAATAAAGCGACACTAGGCTTTCAGTAATAAAATACATGCAGATTGCTGGAGGCGCGTGACGAGATTAAATGAGCTCTTATAGCGATGACGTGACAGCACATTGTGTTGTAATCTCGAACCAGGGATATTTGATATTAACTGTCAACTGCGCGGAGCGTCCTTAGACACAATTACATTTCATACTGGAGGTTAATAGTGCCATTGACTCGAGCTCTAAAGCCGTTAATAAGATAACGTTCCTTAACACAAGGATATGAGTAAGGTTACAAGTTCATCCTTTACGAAATGGTTTTACTGATGCCGCGGAAGTATTACTTGATACACATAACCACACAAGGTTTAATTTCGACGAAATGATGAACGGCCTCTATTCAAGGATGTGTGTACCAGATCCCAGTGTAGTGGTTGCTAGAATAATTACTTCGCTTCCCAAGGGTATTGAAACATAAATTACCGATAATGTTCACATATGACAGTTTGTCAAATAGCACGCTAAACACTCAAACGATAGGAAATAAGGAATATTGCGGGTTCTCTACCACAAAGGCAATCTCCCCACTTCCTGTTTCTCATCGTAATATGTCTTATTTTGATATGTCATAGTGTCATTAATATAATCAAATAATCCTACCTAGAGGAAATATCAAAGAAACTAAGTCCCACTTTTCTGTCAAGAAAATAAGAGTTCAGAAATTTGACGACAATCCGAATATGCATAAATCTAATGTTATCAATCACGCTATCCAAACTAACTACAGGAAATGGACTAATGGACGGGCACTCTACCGTAGATATAAACTCAGCCTTCCCGACCTCTGTGATTCAGAACCTAAAGGTGAGACGAACAGGGAAACTCAATACCGTCGCAAGCACGCTTAAACCGGGCCCAATCTATCAGAAATGACAGGCGTGTCATTCTGAGGATTTTCAAATAATTTCGAGTCATCTTTGCAAGTATAAATTCATGTTTCACCAACTCTGACGTTTCAAGCAAAATGTCACTGTCAGAAACCCACAATCTCGTCCTATAGTGGCGGAAGAAAACATGATGCCTGGAGATTGTAAAATAATTAAGTAAATGGTTCAACTTTCCGCTGCCAATATGTTAGATTCTGATTGAAATGGACCGTCTAGTATTCCGTCTGTGATATTTACAGCCAACACCTATGTTAGTTAAAGGAGACCCAGACACCATTGATAGGATATTAAGCTTATCCACACGCTATGAAATATCGAACATTAACTCTCCATAATATGTTCATTAAGTCACACGGCTCGGAATATCGAACATTAATTTCATATAATACCTCCATTAATTTTCTCTCCCATCTTTACTCTTTGATGCTCTGACTACCGTGATATTGTAGCGCTAAACGAGTAACTCATCTTTAACGATGTGATTCTCGTGGGACGAGACCTAAGCGAGAGTTGCAATGTTATTCTCACCTGCGGGGATAACGCGCCAGGTGATGCATAATGTATTGATTGATTACAGGTAACGGGCAGGTAGATGCATCCTGACATGAATAATAGAAACTAATCAGCGATATGAACCCAGCAAAGCTAACTTGATACGAGAATACCTCCTTACTGTCACTAAACCAGAATATCTGTCAGGTATATTCCAAGTGAATAAGATACATTGTTGATTGTTCTGAGTTATGACCAAAAACGTAATTATATCTTCATGAATGATACGTTAAAACACACCTTAAAAGTTCATTCTATGGTTCAGCTAACGGCTAAAGGTTTGAGAGGGAAGATACATGTATGTATTTTGTCATTAACTCCTACACAGAAGGCAATATAAAGAATGCCTACATCATTATGGCGAGATGGGATTCTTTTGATACCTCTTTCATAAACAATTGTTAATGACAGACATTTCAAGGTTTGTTCGAATGTAAATGATTAACTTAAATCTTACAATGAGCAACAACAACCCAAAAAACGAAAAAATCAGCAAAACGTGCCTCGATTTCTACTACTTTCGGTTTTATCCTGAATTTACTCATTTAAACCTCCGTTTTAAATAAGAAATTAAATTTTTATGTTTTTGTGTAATATTTTATGCAAGTTTAAGTTTCTGCCCCAAAGATGACATCATGAAAGATGAAAAGCTACACTAGACCATTCATATGAACCCTGCAGCTTTAAGGCAAATCTCTGTTCCTTACTTTCGGTTGACTCGTGCGTACAAGGCATTCATCGCACAATTGTTCAGAGCAAGAATTATTAGTTATCACAATCTGACATTTAGTTTCCTTCAGCTGAATTTGCAGACAGAAAAAAAATATGAATCTCTTTGCGTCTTTTTAATGGTCTTACCTTCAAATCGTGTATTAATCGTGCTTACTATTCCGCCTCCGGGAAAATGAACAATTGGCATTTTTACAAATGATCTAATTCATTTCTATCAAAAGAATAAAATAAACTAAAAATAACGCCTTGCGGGTTTAATATCGTCTACATCGTATAAAAGTATCTTCCATTTCTTATTCATAAATGCAATTGTATTGTAGAGTATTTGATTCGGATTACCAGAGATACTATTGAAAGGGATATGCAGTGTAATGCGAAAACTTGGAAGTGATGAACAAAGAACATATTTTATAGTGACAAAACATATTGTTACACCCGATCAATAAAAATACTGCTTATCAATGCAAAATTATCTTTTTTTTACAAAAACACAACACTAGCTAAACTTGCGTAGTATTGTTCACCATCCAAAGGTTAAAACATATCTAAGGATCAGATTATATAAGATTTGATACAATAACAATGTTACATCAGTGGGTGTTATCATTATGCTTCCGTAAACTATTGAATTAACAGACAAATGTGATCAATCTACATTATTAGATAAGTAAATAATTATATATATAAGAGTAGGTTTACCAATGCCAGTACATACAGGTTTGATAGTGCATTTCTTAAAATCGGAACTTTCTATATTGCATATTTTCATAAAAAGCAAATTTCTGAATTGCATATATTCATATATATTTATAAAGACTATCTATCTCATGTAATGATATAAAATAGTTTCCTTATCGCAAATTTTCAAAAATAGAAATTTACCACATAAAGCAAATTTAAAATATGTTCCTCTACATGTATATATGTCGCTTATTCTATATAAAGATATTTATTCTTCGTATATATACATGTTAGGAAGTTTAGATATCGCACATATTAAAATAAGGAAGTTTTCAGAAAAAATAAGTCCCACTATCCCACATATTCATATTTAGAATTTACTATATATTTCATATTTTATTCATGCATATAACAACATCATTATCACATATGTTCATATAAGGAATTTGTTTTTCAAAATATGTCAAATGGAAACATCTATGAAGTACATCTATAAGACATCAGTGCAAATGCCCCAGTCACACCATAGGACAGTTTTAATTAAACCTTTATCGTGTATAAACTGTTACAAAGGGGTTTGCCTGATTGACTTACTAGGAAGTTAGTTTAGCAAGTGCGTGATGAACTATCACAAACCATAACCCTTCTCCGTCCATTCCATTGAAATCGTAATTACAAATATAAACCATGTCGCTAGAAGTAAAGAACTAAGGCTTGGTTTGAAGTTTGTAAGGGAAGTGAAGCGAGTGGCATGTAATCGATAACGTCTATTACAAATTTCCCAGGACGGAAGTGAATATTTGAGAAGGAAAAGGGGGTAATATTTCAGAAATATCAACTGCGCATACGCGTGCGCATTGGATAGTTTTTGTTAAAATTACTAATATTTCAAAATATAGTGTGGAATTTGGTTGGTGAAGGTTATCATATACATGTATATGTACTAGAATGTCCTCTGATTCATTTGCAATAACCGATAATTTCATACAGCAAAAACATGGATTTGATGCTTGAATGCGATTATTACATCTCATTAAATATTTTTTATGTTATGTTTATATGATATATATTTTTCAAAATATTCAATTGACTTTTTATCGTCGTGTACAGTAGAATAACTGCATGTGAATATCAACTTTATCGACAACTTATGTCTTTGCATCGACCCTACAGGTCCCGGTGTTATCATTCGTCACGTCACTGCAAATTGACAGCGATCTACAACATGGTACTATTTTGTTAACTACTTAATAACGCACATGTGTTTCTTATCACTCCGCGCGCCATGCACACTTGAGAATGAACAAAATGCACGCGTCTTGATATTGAAGTAGAAAGCACAAGAGTTTTGGTCCAACTGAAATGTTGATGGCCACTCAAACATTCTTGCTGTCAATTTGACCAGTCGACAAGACACAAACCCCATCTCTGAAGTGGGACTATATTGGTCTAGCTCTCGTTTCAGAGGTATCTATTTCGCCTGTCATGTTGAGTGCACGTGCAGCACGAAAAACTCGGAAAGGTCGTGGCGGGATTCTCTCAAGATGAAAGAATGGAAGAGCAACTTCAACTAAACCAGCTGACATTTCCATGACGTAAACATAAAACAGCTGAACCCAATTCTGAGGTATCAATTGTATACTTTGAAAATTAATAATCTATTAATTTTTTTATCACTGGTAACATACGAGAATGTATGAAATATATCTGACATCTGCAATTTCATCCTGTCATTTAAGGTTATTGTAGTATTTTACAGCCAATTCAATGTTATGGTCTATAAGTCAATGTTGATTTAAACTGGAGATAACATTTTCGTACCAAGATATATTCCAAAAAGTATTCATCGTGTTTTTTAGTGTGTAAAGCATAAAACTATATTTCCCTATATAACCAAATCCCCATATTTTTTCAAAGCTTAATCCGAGGAAGTTAATAACCGGATCGACCGATTAAACCTTTTCAAAATGTAAGTAAAGGTTTTATTACCATATAATCATAGCTTACATACAGATGCAGACGCTTACGAGTAAGTATGTACAATATAGGTATGACCTTCTGTGAGTGTGATGGCCCAGTCGCAAGATGTAAAGTCAATACTATCCTATGACACTCTTTTGTTCTATTCTTTTCCGGAGCCGCAACCAACTTGCCTTGAATTATTTATTGGCCATAATTACAGTGCGCTGTGGGATTATGACAAGTCACAGAGGGGGTAATTGGCCCACAAGCCCAGAGGAAACATTCCTTCACATATCCACGAGTCAAGGTAACAGCGGGGGGCAATATGATGGGAGGGGGAACGCCCGGGCATAACGGGATGGAGCTTGGTTCCATGAAATGCATATTTGTAAGATAATGTGAAATGGTAATATGTTTTATAGATCTGTTAGAATATGCATGCTTATATATGCAATTTGTATGTTTGAATTTGTGGATGGATTTGGTTGGTCTAACACAGCGTGAGGCATAATGATTATACGGCTTTAGAAAAAATGGAACACAAGAGAAATATAAGCCGTGTGTATTCCGTCTAAATATTAGGGTTTGAACTTTGAAACGGATCTACAACTGAGATGACCAAAAACGATTTACCTGAAATGTTATTAACGAACATCGTCTGAGCGTACATACATGTATGTAACTTTGCTAACCAAAATCAAAGATCATATGTAAAATGATATGGTTAGGATGGGACATGCAAGGTTTTTGGTAACGGATATATGATATATGATATAAGTGCCTAAGTTTGAAAATGGCTGTATCGTGGCACACGGTTTATCTGAATTTTCAAAAGAATTAATAATTCACAATATGAAATTAACAGCAAAAGATTTTCTCACATTTTCTTTGAAGACCAAATGAATCATTTTTACAAAATGCAATTATCTTTTTCGATTCGAAAACTCACAGAAACAATAGTTTTTGTAATTACTACGGAACCAGCCATTCAGAAAACTCACAAATCACTTTTCCAAAAATTGTTATGATTGAAACGAGACTAAGTTTGCAAATTTAATTAGAAATGTTTAATTAGTTTTTGCCGACAGGCGCGTCGAAGAGTGAATGTGGAGATAGGAATATGCCAACGAAAGATGGATTATGGGGGGAGGGGAGAGGGGATGTGGAGGGGAAGGGAGGGGTGGGGTATAGTTAGAAGTAAATCTGCAGTTGTGACAAGGCATCCATGAAATTGGCAGACTAAAATTAGTCCGAAATTCAGAATTTATCTTTACAGGGATGGTTTGGTGAGACATGTCAAGGAATGTTTCAATATCTCTTTAAAGGTTCCCCCCTCGATTGGGAATTCTTTGAGGGGGTTTCAGGGCCGTGCAACATAGTTGACCTTTTTACCTACCATAAATTACCCTAAGCTGTAACTAGAAAACTCGGAACGACTTGTCGGCGGTGTTATTCTATTGTTATTGGTGGCTTTGAATAGCAACGCAGTCGAGGTGTCTTTCACGTCGACTCTGAAGTAAGTTTATGAGAGAGAAAAAACGTCTGTCAAATATATCTGTGTAATTACTCATGTATATGTGAAGTCACTAGTCCATGAATACAAGTTATGTTCAACAAATGCTTTGCAGCCTTGATCGTAAAAATAAACGATTTATGGGGTCTTGTTTACAAAAGAAGTTGGTGTCATCCTGTTCACACTGTGTGATCGAACGAAACATATGTTGAATAATGAATAACGTTTGCAAAGAAGCTTTGTGTCTGGTTATCTTTCACTAAAATAGTTAAGGAAATTACCCGGTGTAATGATTCTTATTTCGATATTCATAGCTATCATTCCTATTCCTGTCTAAGAAGATACAAATTATTCGACTGCTCTCTGACATCAAATGTTTTCGGTAAATGATCAAAATAGCAGAAATTCCGCGTAAGGAGAGCGAGGTCTATGTATAGTTTGACACCAGACAGATAACTGTTTTCTAGTCTTTTCATCTTTCCCCCTAGCTTTGAACTTTCTATTCAGCAAAGTCACACTTTCTGTCAATCGGATTCTCAGACAAGAGAAGCTACCGTGTTGATTTAGCGCACCTCGATGTATGGCTCTAATCCCTCGCGAGGCACCTGGTAGGTGGAAGGGGGGTTGGGGGATGGGGTTCAAGAGGGTTGAGAGAGTGATGGGGTTTTGGAGTGAGAGAAAGAGACAAGAGAGTTTGAAGTTACCAACTGACTTGCGATTTAGAGAAAAAGAGAGGGAGTGGGAAACAAGAGAGAGACCAGATAAAGAGAGACAGAGAAAGAGATCGTTACACAGAGAGAGAATGGGACAGACAGATGAAGAGAATAGTGAGAGGGCGATATACTCAGAGAGAAAGTCAGTTGTACTTAGGTTACCATAAATATGATGATGGAACATTCCATCGTCTGACACTCTTTGCTAACAATCCCTGTCATGCCTTACACATGTTTTAAAGTCATGACTATATTGCTATGAAATTTTAACAAACTATCATTACCGTAAGCTTGATAGGAAATATGGAGATGGAGATGTGATGGAGATTTTATACGGTCAAGATATCGTTTGTTCGGAATGGTCAAGGAGTATTGATAACTGATAGCGAGGTGAGGGAAATGAAGACAAGCCCGAGACAAGGAATCGAGGGTGCAAATAATCTAAAGGTTATACCCTGTACCGAGTGGCCGACGTGACAGGTCGGAACTAAGAAGATTCATCCGCGAGGTATGTGCACAGCTTTGAAGGACAGATACACCCCTCACACACCCCTTCTAACCTTTGACTTAACCACGCCCATTTCTTACGAAACTATGGACTTGTCTCAAAGACTTCAAACCACACCATTACCTCTTTAAAGCTTCTATAAGCATATTTGTGTAGTCATCGTGTGGGGGAATGTAGCTACAAAACCATGCGTCACTCTTCATTATAGTGTCTCCAACTGAATCACGTTTTGAACTTTAGAAACAATTTAAGCATCGTTATCTGTACACAATTAAGGTCTGATATACACTTTCTCTATCGGAAATTATAATCACGTGAATATTGACATATAAGCTCATTCGTACGGGATTCGATTAACAATTTGATACATCTTTCCCCAACGGGTTGTTTTATCAATGTTTCCGCTATTTTGAAATTTTACGACATTGTGTTGCTTATTTCCCTAGGCTATTCGTAATTTTGATTTTATCGGAAAGAGAGCTCTTTAACTGTGAGAAAAATACCTTTATAGATGTACATGTACAAAGCACGTATCGCAACGAACTCCATTATATAAAGGGTACTTGTTTCTCGTAAAAGTCTTATAAACTAAGGAGTGCCTTAAAGAAAATAAATAAGTGATGATATTTATAAATAACATAGATCATTGAGAGAAGAGGAAGTAAGGTAATTATTATCAAAACGGAAACATTAATAAAGATGAACGCAGTGATTTAAAGAGTAAATGATAACTCACACTGTGAAATGATACAATAGTTTGCCTCCTGATTAAATGTTTGCCCGTTGCCATCGCAACTTCTTCTCTTAATAAGACAAGCAGACACAACAAAATTACGCTAACGTATATATATGAGTTTTTGAAATAATAGAAATGAATGAACATACTCAGAAATAAATAATCGTGCTCCAAGCTGCACATTAGTCGCTATCACGTTATTTCTTTGCACCAGTAGCAAGACAAAGAACCTATTTATATATTGAAACAGAACGTTATCGGCTATACAAAACATGCCGTGAGTTTTGTGAGCGCCATTGTCTTGATTCTGTTGAATCTCGAACACAGGTACATTGTGTGTTCACCGGCCGCCTGATAACCAGAGTAATTTCTTTCTGATACCTACACATACTTACTATACCTATATTTTCTACTTAGCAACACACAACAATAAATAAACAAGAATACAAAGAACAATAGTGATCGGGGTTTGTTTGAGCAAGTCACAAACTAATTTACTTTCATTTGAAATGGACACAGGTGCTGGTAAATAGAAAATGATATCCAGGCTTTCCAAGTGCAAAGGTCGAGAAATCAGAGTTATTTCAACAATGATATCGATATGCATTCCATGTTCAACTGCATGCGCAGTGAGTGATTTCTCATTCAGGTTTGTTTGTCGATAGCGTTTTATAATGGGCAAACTGATATAAGGCAAGCTAAGTTATTTACCTCTTCATCAACATTTTGCAATACTTCATTAGAATAGTTCCTCTCCCAGCAAAACACTGAACAATTCACTAATAATGGTATGGCCTGATGTGATTTAAGAGTGCTGTTCAGAACGATAAGGTTTTTTCAAAACCAAAACTGGATAAAGCGGATACATTGACAAAGGTTAAAATAAGCGATTCAAGCAACAAGAAAGGTAGTGAGAATATATGGGATGGTTACTTTACAAGCTTTGTGATATCATTGCATATATGATATGTATATATATCGTTCCAAAGAAATATTGTTGAGAACCGAATACTTTTGGAAAAGAACTATCCGTAAAATTTGAAAAGATAACAAATGCATTTTTCTCAAATTTCTCTTGACATTTATTTTAGAAAGGATTAAGCGTCTCAACATACGACTACGAGAAACTTTGAAAAGGTAAACGTATCATTATGATTAAATTGGCTACTTGTGTAAGGTTTGTAATCTCACTATAGCATTTGTGTTGAAGTTTGTATCTCATTGTACACAATAGCTTTGATAATGTCAGCAAACGACACCGTATTAATATCATATTTAAGCTAGCGTTATTAAATATGATGACATTTAACATTACACTGGAAACATGATAAATCCAAAGACAATAGACTTCAAACGATTATATGTGTCATAAATCTATGAGCCCGAATAACATTTGCCTTGCAGTTAAAACCAGATTATCTTACATTGAATGAATATCACGATCCGGATCAATAAGAACTATGAATGTAATGGTGAGTCCAAGATTGTAAGCAGAGAGCATGTTGAAATATTAGTAGTAAGATCAATCAAAACCTCGGTCTGTTCAGATTATTATGAGAGTAACAGTAGAACTTCTGGGTCCAATACCATAATTAACATTCATAATCGTAACTCGTGAAATATGAAATCATATCTCAAGAAATGGCAATGGAATCCAAAATGTTATTTCTAATCCATGGCTGTTTAAAATTGGAGCTTTAAGCCAGTCTGCAGGATAACTATTATACAAATAATTTCATTTTTTAGAAAAATGTCATACATTTATCTTAGCCAAGCACAATGGTAACCAAGCGACCAGCACTTTGACCAGACATTGACCATTCAAAGAGCAGTACTTGACAAGCAATTATGGAACTCATTGAACCAAAGCCCGTATCTCTGAAACCCTAACAGCAGTACATATTTCAACATGCCATTCCTGAATGGTGCCGACTGGTATTGGAAGACATGCGTAGCACTGGTTGACTGCGCTTGTTAACAGGCGAACTATCCCATCCGTTAACTCCCCATGTTTATGAGGTGCGTTCTGGAGGAAGAAGATGGGAGGAAAGATGAAAAGGTCTTCTTCAACCTTCGAACCATTTAGTTAGTCGTCTTGTCAGTCAACATGCGCCAAATAGTCCCTCTGCATGATGACGTCATCAAGACCGCCCTGCTTAAATTCGATCAGCTGACCCAAATATTGAGTATTGATGGAGAATTCCACAGCCTTAATCAATAACTTTTCAAAGAGCCAAACAGCATCCCAACAAACCGAAGCAGGTCAAAGAAGAGAATTTGAGTTTAAGTTGTCTTATTTGATAACATGCTGACAAGTTTGACTTCATATGTTTATCTTTTCAATCTTTCAATTTTCCAGTTCTTTCCTCTTAGTGGCTCTCTGAAAATCACATTTCATATGATTTCATATTCGAAAAATTGCTTTATTGATGACATTCTTCGATTTTTTTTCTGACAAGTTTGACCTCAGTTTATTCAATCAAGGTTGTCGCGTATACAGTATCGATATGTATAGGTATCGGATTCTCAAGTCACATTCATCAAATTTGGAACATGCTATATTTGTGACAAATGTATATTTACCCAATCATCTTATAACTTTAACTAACACATACAGTCTAATGGATTGGCATATTATCACCAAGTTGTAGTTATCTAATCTCTGCTATATTTCAATAGTCTCCTAAGTTGGTCCAGGACGTGCTATTCCTGTGTAGTTGGGATCTGATTCCCGAGTCATAGTTATCATATTTTCGCTCTCCTTGTTTTTACAGCTTAGCAGCCAGAACGTGGAGAAACAGGACAGTTTGAGGAACTGACTTCTCCCAGGGCCAAAAGTCTCTGATAACAAAGCAAATCGATACATCATGTCTAAGCAGCACAAATTAGATTAGCCCCCCTTCTCTGAAGATTGCTGCCAAACATTTGCCAACTCTGATAGCGGGGGTTAGCTCCTGCTGCATTGTTGACTTCCGGTCATGCGCATAATACAAAAAAGAAACCTGGTTTGTATATGTATACGTTAATATTGTCACTGTATATCCCTACCATGTAAACGCACATTATACAATTCTATATCTATATATGTGTATAAACATGAATCACTTTTATGATTCAAGAATAAGACACATTTTTGACAAAACATCTTTGTGACAATAAACATTGGTATTGTTTCTGTCCCACACTTGGCTGTGCACGAACAGGAAGCAAACTCATGCAGAAGCAATATTGTTGAGTTTTGAGAAACGGCTTTACAATGACACAGATGCCATTGTTGCCATGAATGAATAATACGACTTTGTTATTTCTTAACCAGTTTAGTTGCAGTGCAGTATTAATCGTATTTTGCTAAAACGGTTAACTCGTCAGGTTAAAAACTTTCTTCCACAAAAAGTCCAACTTTTAACACGGCTGCCAAACTGAAATAAAATATTTAAAGGAATTCTCGACAGTTTTTATGCCTTAACATCTGGAGAAAACCACCACTGTTCGCCCATTGCAGCGTACAAACAAGTGGGATATCAGGAACATTGAGACAAGGAGATAATGTGTTGGGAGATAGACCATATTTCCCATTCTGTATCTGTCAGGATAAACGTACCTGCTGTGATTAAGTCATGTTGTTGAGATGATTAGTTAATTATTTATTCACAGCTTGACTAATTCGAGGTAATGGGGATATACACATAGACATATTAAGAATTGATTAATTGGCACAGTGGGTGATTGTCTCATACGTGAATTGTTGGTTAGTTATTACGAGGTTAGTCTTGTGTTCACATATTTTGTCCTGGCATTTACTTCATTCTAGCATGGTCGTCATCTCCTAAAGGTAATTACTACATGATTTGACGAGAGCGGATTTGACAGATTTCCACGCCGAACATCTCCCATGAGATGTCCAGTAACTGGAGATTGTTATTTCCAGAATGAGATAGTTTATTTCAAGACGGAACCTTCTTTGAAGGCAGGTCGGACCTGTACAAATAATGTTCTCTGGCTTCTCATAATCTGGCAACTGCTCGTGTGAGATCCCCTTTCAAATCAGCTCGTGCTTATTATACCCTGCTGAAAGGTGAACGTCCATGAGGATACCACACATTCTCAGTCGCTTCTTTCCAAATTAGTCGTCCTGTGAGCTTGAGGAGGCTTTGCCAGACAAGCTGTATTGAACACTGATTTAGCTTTTGAAAAGATGTCGTTTTCAAATTTCCTCAAGTGATGATTACGGAACGACTTCCTTCGCTAACGAGAGTGATGATAACATTGATGCATGTAATGACACTGTTATCGTCACCTTAACGATTTTCGTCATGGCTTCAATCTAGTTTTTGTAAGCTGAATGGAGAAAAAGAATATAATGATGAGAGTGCACTTAAATTAGAGGTATCGTGGAGTTCAACTTTGTACAGTGTTGATAGACTAATTAATGTTAGATACTCTTTGATCTGAACTTCCAACTGCGATGTAACAAAATAACAGAAATAAGCCCTGGTATCTACATTGATCTACGGTGTGCGGAGGAAGAAGAAGCAAGATAAGTCGTAATTGGCCTCCCGCTGATGTATTCCTACTCTCCAGGTGAGCTGGTCGGCAGTTCATCCTTGGGTCACGTGACATGGGAAGCAGACGATAGTAATCAAGACAAGCAGACGTCAATCTTGTTCTCAGACACAGGTAGTCGAATCAAGAATCTTTAACATGCCCGAGTTATCTCCCTTGAATGGGATCCAAAGTAATCTTTTATGGCGGATGTAGAGGCAGATAAACACGTGTATCATGTCGTCTGCCTAATTGAGTAAACAAAATGGCGCTAAAAGTGATGGCCTACAGTTTCTGTCAAGCGTTTGATAGTTTTAGGTGCTCACTCGACCAGGTAAAGACTTCTGCGTGATCAAGCTGCAAGGAGTTCAGCCGGAAGTCAGATCTGTCTATGTCAATAGTTAATCTACCTGTGAAGAGAGTCGGCCCTGTTGCGGAGCTTGTAACAGGGTTTGATGAGACACGATTAGTGCGATCAACTCGCAGTCAGTTCCTCTAATAGCATTATCCGCTTTCTGGACAACATCTAAACACTCTCACACTTGACTGAGGCGAATTTAAGAGTTTGCATCCGCAAAGAATCGGATTCAACGACACGCCATGTTGTTTACATGTAATCCTTTTCAAGTGGAATAAGCATTTGTAACATGCAAATTTGTAACCAAAATATGCTACTCTCCTTCAAACTAGTCTCATACCTCATTGAATTCTCTTTACATCGTCAGTATTGGTTTTTCATTGAAGTTTGCACTTCTTGTTCAGAAGATATTACTTCATGCATGACCTATTCACACTAACAGTCCCTAAAGCGATCTCAGTCGGTCTCGACTAAGCAAAGAACTCCCCTGGCTAAACAGAAGTATTTTGCAGTTTTCTACTGCTTCCCTGCGATGTGTGACTTAACATAAATGATTTGCAAGCCAAAACTTCCTTCAGTTACATCATGATATCCTTGTTGGGTGACTGCATGTCAGAACTTCAAAGATTTTCATATATAATGGTAAATTCATAACATAGCACCAAAATAGAACATGCTTCATTAAGGAGTATCAAATAGAGTATCTGAATAAAACAGATGGTAAATCAAAAACCTCTTTTCATCCCTAACCAAACCTTGCTTATCAACGTGCACCAGGATAGAGGTGTAACATGCAGCTTCTAAATGTTTCATGTTAATTTGATTAGAAATCCTGAGTAGTTGTAAGGTTGATGTAATCTTGTTTGCAGATTACTTTCTGGCGAAGATAAGACGGAGTCACGGCTGATCTTGAATCACGACAACACCAGCCTGTCTGATTAACACGGGCGAGTGGATAGAGAGTGCATGTACCTGACAAATTGGTTCAATGGGGGAAAGACGATAAATTATGCTTTCTAGACAACTAGTTACAATGACGAATTATAAGATGACATTTTCCTGACAACTTGTGAAAATGACGGGAATCATTAGATGATACATCCTGACAGGTAGATGCGGTGTGATCGCATTTTCACGACAATAACTCACAAAGCTGAATAAACTATCTTCCCGACAACTAATAGCGGTAACACGCACGAGGTCATAGTTTCCCAAGAACTTGTTACAGTAGCAAGGAGTCGTATTTCCCTGACAACTGGTTGAAACAAATGTCACCAGGGAGACCTTAAAGAGATTGTGTCTAATCTCAGAGATATAGCCTACTAATTAGACGTCGTATTTCATCAGTGGAAGCAGGGGTGTCGTCTCACGCTGACATTATGACATCGCCATGTCCAAATATTCATGACAATATTAATTAGTCATGGGATTAACGAATAACACATACAAAGGGTGGCTTATCTGGAACACAAAACAACCTCGGAATTGAAGAACAGATGGTGGAGCCAGTGAGATTGTTTCTTAGTTAAAGTAGATTGCTACCCGAAGAAATCAATCTCTGGAAGTGGTTGTCAGGCTTTGTTGCTGTCTTGATAAAGGATATTATAACATTGGAGAGAAGTCGCACATTGTAATTACAAGAACAACTGAATAAGGAACCCGAGATGACTTTATTTTCTCTTCATTGAACAGGTGAAAAGAGAAAATAATATACTTATTACTTATAATTTTGTAAATACATGATAAAAGATGGTTTCAGTGACTCTAAAATATCAATTTGGATTGGACATGGAGCTAACCAAATATAATTTTTTAGGAGTTTAGAAATGATAATAAGTCAATTAGGTACCGAATTGTTAAAACTAGTAGGGAATTAATTTAAATGAAGATATGACATCGCTAGGTGACATTAAACAAACAATTTACATTCTTAAACTTCTTCTGTCATGGGGAATTCTATTTCCAATAAGTTGTATTTTGGAGTAATTCGTGCTAAAAGGAATGGCAACTACCGAGGGAGTAACTTGGTGAATAATTCACATAGCCGACACATGCCCGAGTTTTATTTAGATGAGTAAATCACGCATTCTGGATGGATCACGTGACAAGGTGTTTATCGATGTATATTTCCTTGCGGCGATGGGACGAGACCCGAAGTGACGAATATCGGTTGTCGTTCAACGTGACTAGAGTTAATACAAGAGTGTCATATATTGTACATTTTGATAAATCAAATAATAACATCCAATTTATACATAACAATTACAGAACTTCCTTTAGCTAAACTGAGATGACAAGCATCGGCCATCTACAAATATATTTATTTATATGTACATGTATCTATATATATTTGGGTTGATAGCCGTACATCTACATTCTCAAGTCAATATGTAATTGATGCAGGACTTGATTGTCCAACTTTGAGATGGAACGTATCTCTATGAATACATACTTCATGTCTTATCCAGGGAATAACACTTAGAATATATCTATTTGAGATTTTCTTTTCTTCTTTCGGAATTCTAAGGAAACGGATACTTCATTGTGAATGGTTGGGTCATTTTATCGCTCTCGATTTAATATGAAATCGTTCATCTGGACACTGACATATGTGGATGGCACAACATCCATCATAAATAGAGCCTCTAGAATATTCATTATTAAATGATTGATGGAGTTGAGGTTCACAACGAGAAATGATATGGTTAATTCATAACAGGGACAGCGGATCGGCTTGAAGGACCATTAAGGGTAATTCATTAAAAAAGTGAGTTTTGTTAATACCCTATAACAAGATTATGAGTTCTAGAGGAATACGTTTTGTGTTCATTTTGTGTTCGCTATGAGGGTAATAGAGATTGATTACACCTCAATACCCTCAAGTGAAGAGAAATGAAGATGAAAAATTAAATATTCATACCCTCTCACTTCTGACATTTTTTAAAAGATTAAATCAACCCATAAACAGTCTAAATATATCAAATATAAATTATTCAAATTTCTTCTTTTGAAGAAATTCTTATCGGTGAAAATTGTGGAAAGAAGAATAAATGATTTATTTTCATTGGCTGATAATGCTCACCCAGTAATCTTATCTACGGTTATGTGTTAAACTCGTTACATTATTAACTAAAGGGTATTTTCGTGAAGCATTAAGAATCAATAGTATCAAAGTATAAGGAGCAACGGGAGGCATGCGCAACGCGTGCAGAAAACCAGTTTAGGGCCAGGCTCGTTGAAATAAATACGAGCAGCCATGCAAACCTACAGCCCAGTTAACATTGGATAAGTCAAAGGGTTACACGAGGTCTTTATATTTACAACAAGCATCTTCAGGGCTTGCAGTGAGGATGGGCGGCAAGGACGTAGTATGAGATCAGGGTTGAAATTTAGATCCCTTTAAAAACACTCAGAGACATTTTAGAATAATAAAGTCCTTAAAAAAGAAGATTTTACCAGGAAAACAGTCTGTTTAATAAGAACAAGGAATTCGTATGTAAACGCACTTCGTTTGGTAAAACTACGCGAATGTATTTCCTTGATTCAAATACTAATAATGTTTCATACTCAAATGTCCATATGTAGTTTTCGCGTAATACTAAATCTTAATATACGAAGGTAATCAGGTTAAGTTATATATTTCAAAATGATAATAAATACTGAATATTTCACCCTCTGAAAAGCTTACAAATTGCATAAAGTAATATTTAAGAAGGGTTTAGGGACGGGGGAGTGGAGTTAACGAGTTACAGAGTCTTTCAGAGAAAACCTATAAATTATTTTTTATGATATGTTTATAAGGCAAAAAATTATATCATTACTTCAATTACATGTTCACTGTAAATCGCATTAAGAAATAATATTGACATTTCCGCGTACGTTTTTTGGGCATATTTTACACGTAATTCAATAAACTGATTTTAATTACACATTTCAAAAACGTAATTAGCTTAATAAATATTGCAATCGTAATTCATCATTAAAGTAAATGTTGTTGGATTTAAATGACCATAAACCAGTTTATGAGTGAACACATCAGAACGATATTGCTCAAACAACTGTTTATCAAAATCATTCAAGCTGAAGTAAGACTCGTGTCAATACATGCTTCACTCCCGATACCCTTCGCTGACCTGAAAATATCTCTGCTGGAATAACATGTTACCATAATGTAGTGATTCCGGTGTTTTGAGAAACTTGGGGAGGGGAGGAGAAGACGTGAAGTGAGAGGGGGTGGTGGTACCCAGAGTTATGGCAAAGTTTAAAGATACCACTCCGAGATACAAAACGGGATTTTTCGATGATGGTGTTGAAGTTTTGAGATACGGGAATAACATACTCTCATTATATGTTGTCTGTGAGTTGGGGAGCTGATTTTCAGGAGCGACTGTTTATGATTTGGATATGGAATTTCTATACGTTTTACATAATATGCATTGTTACATAAAGGGGTGTATCAAATGTAAGGGGTGGCGGGGGTAGGGCGAATAAGGAATATCCCAGAGAGGAGGAGAGTTGTGAGGAGTGCTTGGTTGAAGAGAGATCCGACGGATTCAACAGAGCTATTTACTGCGGTAATGTAGAAAAACAATCAGGACCCATTGCCGATGTTGTTACATCCTTTTGACCCTGAGCATGAATAATCATAGACATCAGCGTTGAGTGGGAACCCTCTGTTAGCGTTCAGCCGGCAATGTAGCTGTATAAAGGCGGCCTATAGAGACAGCCTCGGACCCATCATCTTGCCGTATAGTAGGGAAATATTACCCGCTCTAGTAGTAAAACACGGCGAGTGTATGAGCAATCAATGCTACTGTCAGAGCGGTCGATACGGTTAGACTAAATCTGATTGATAGCGGTCACTCTCGCCTCGCCACAAACTTAACTTCCACATCGTGCTCCATACTCAACCACATCGCGCTACTATCACTGCTTCCAATGTTTTTGATATGCACTCGTTTGGGTGCCCTGACGGGCCATTAGTTAAACTGCACGGATTCGTGCGTTGGGGCACAGAAATAACTTTAATTCTTCTTGGAAAGTATTTTTCTTTGAGTCATTAAACTAAACCTCCAGATTTATAAAAAAAAAACATTTTTTTGGTAGTAAATTACAATGTTCTTTGGCAAAAGTTTGTAACTCTGTTCCACACTTGCAAAATTACATATTCTTGCAACGTTTCTGCAGGCATCTACTCGCCACATATTTTACTCGCAGAAAGCTTCTCGCCACATATTCCACTCGTAGCAAGTTTTCGCAATACAACAGTTCTGAGGCGAGTGATTCCTTGTCTTGACAGCTGATCTGGCCATGCAATGACATCCGGTGATAGTTTAGGATCTCAAGAAGGGGGTTCATTCACAGAAACATCGATCCTGAAGCGAGGTCTTTGAGCAGGGAAAGCTGGAGTGAGGACGAGAAGCGAGGAAGAGAGAGAACGCTTGATGGAGTGGCGTGGAGAGACGGGGCGGAGTGACAACACACATTAAAAATACACAGTACTGATCAATTACACTTTAGAAGTGGTTAGATCGTCTTTTGTCTTGCACTTGGCATCCTGAGACATGACCATTGTCCGCATGTGTCCATTTCCACCATTCATCTCTTTACAACATAAACTTCACTATTGAATTCGTCAGATCGCTGTTTTGTCTTGCATTTGGAACCACAATACAATGCTTTGATCTCTATGCAGATATGAAATATGCCTCTCTTTACAACATAAATCCACTAATGCACGTCAGTCTTATACTCCCTACCTTTGTTCCGTGTTCGATCTTCACATAATAAAGTTTAACAATTCTCTAATACGATATTTTCTGTAAAAATGAATGAAAAAACTAACCAGGCAAGATACTAACCTTTATTGTAAATTTATTGTATTCAACAAAATATCAAGAACTAAAGTCATCTCAAGTATGTCCCTTACCACTTTATCGAAAAGGATAAATATTTTGTTTCCATGTATGTGAAGATTAAAATGGTCTAACAATTAAAAGCACTGATAGGCATCTTCAAAGCATCTGAGTTCCACAAGTGTGGGTGGATGTTATTAGGTTTGAACGGCAGGTTGACCAAGAGTGGCCAGTGAGATGTGGTCCTATGGACAGATGTATTGGCGCCTATTCCGTTATTGACTGATGCCAGACAGCGATAAACTAATACACCACAGAGATGAGAATAACGTTAGGTCCAGAGTACATATAGGTTATTATATTATTACATAAACTATCTACGATTTGACAAGGGCTGATATCGGGTGAGTACATTAGCCAAAAGGATAACAACATCAGTGATTTGTTCAATAAATGATTCCTTTGGTAACCTAGTTGGGATGAGGTGCGTTTTATTGGAGACAAGCTTGAATAATGCATGGCTCTGTGTATTTATGACCCTGTGACCCATTGCAAGTGACAATTCTCCTCCAGCAAATCAGATCAGTGCTTTGACGCCGCGGAACTTGCACCATTCCATCTGCTGGGCGCTCTGGGAGCAACTTCACGCGGGCCAAACACAAGTCTATGTGGCCTCCATTATTCTCGCACTTTCTCGCACGGACAGCCCCAAGGGGAGGCTAATATAGATTTGTCGGCTGAGTGAATACCGCTAAAGAGTGCTGGGTCTCGCTGTGAAACTGTTGCCGTTTCGTTCTGCATTTTTGATCAAACGACGATAACGCCTATTTCGATTATCTTTGTATAAAATAAACGTGAAATAGTAGGATATTGTCACAAAGTCTAATTACTTTAAATCTGCAAGTGAAAGTTCGACAACAGTGCTCATTTCAAAGGAGCAGATAGGAAAAAGTTTCCAGACTTCAAAGGCATTCAACTGATAGCTATTGGTTTTGTCTGAGAGTCCACGACTGCCCAATGTACAAGCCATGCTCATACATGTCTGCCTCGAGCGATCAGTTACGTGGAACATGTACCTGTCAGACCACCAATACGCGCTCAGACACTGGTACAGTCACTTCCGGCTTGGAGATACGCCACACCGGAAGTCGACCAAAATGGCCCTGGGAGGGGCCGAATAAGGTCAGCGAGTAATCATTGTTTCCACTACTTAATGTTGAGATGTCAAAACACGGGCAAATTGCCGCGCAAAATTGTTCGATATTGGGCGGAAGTGGAGGACTTGTAACTAAATGAGTTATGCCTTGGGTCTGTTGCCCGATACCATCCGTTACCATGGACACCAGATATAATTTTCTCCATTAGACCACGCGAGAAGTTAAATACAGTTTAACATCATTGACTGTTTTGTTACATGAGTTAAGTGTTTTACCATATCGTCCACACAATCAGGCCATCCATATACAACAATCAATAGTCACTGCCTGCATGAAATAAGGAGCAAAGACTATACAGGGTCGCTTGTGCATTGCAACATCACAAGGGAGATAACTGAAGGGGGAGTTATCAAAAATCAAATGGTTGCGATGAAGGCGGGATATTTGCATGAAATGATTTGGGCCTCGATATGACGGACAATCGACTTCTCTCGTGGAAGGCAGTTCAGGAAAAAAATCATAGGAAATGATTTGGGCTGAAATTGGATCACGGGCAGTTTATAGGGAAAGCTATTCCCCGACTCGGTAACGGTAAAGAGTCATCTAATTATCAGCAGAATGAAATAATATCCTGACGCCTTCATAATAGAGGAAAGTGAGACAAAGCAGAATTTACAGTAAATCGATTGGGAGCCTGAGTTTGGTGACAAGACGGACAGGGAAATAGAAGGTGAAGTCTTTGACAGACGATTAACAAGTGCAGTGCGCATGTGCAGAATCTCTGAATCAGCACATGGTACCCACGTTCCAAAGTGAGGGATTGTTTGTAAACACTTCCCTCCAGATGAAAAATAAAGAAGAAACAACCTCTTTGCACGTGATATTTTCCTGCAAATGCATGTTGACTATACGCGTGTCTTTAGTTAATAAGCCGCGGCTGCAACATCGCACATACGGTTTACACAACAAATTCCGTTTGGTGATGACCTATATCAAATTGCGTTCAGCTCCCAGGGATACAGACTCAGATTAAAGATCGTATCCGAGGAGTACAATATGGCAACCACATCTTTTCGTGCACTCAACGGTGCAGACGTTTTTGTACATAATTTGTTACTTCAAATATACGTTTTGATCTTAAAGCCATTAGGACGAGGTTTTTTGATGGGCTTTGATCATTGGAGAAAATAACCCCATCATCGATAAGATACTTTTTCCTCATTTATTTTTATGGTGCTTAGACTATGTTTTTTGTTATTAAACTGCCTGCGTGATTATGGCATAGAATAACAAAGTCATATGATATTAATGGATTATGATAAAAAACAGACTTCGTTTCAAGAAAAACGCAACATCGAACAGCTATAACAAAACACAAGCAACACAGAACTCTTTGATTCTACGTCGAATGGACACACCATGATCATCAAGCCACTAATCCGCGAGATTAAAGGTCGTAAAAGGGTTCTTAGGGATAATTCAGTTCGAATTGCCAGATATTTAATTCCGATTATGCATTACATGTATTTAAAGGCTATAGAAAACATGCAGGATAAACTCTTAGCTGTTCTTGGCCCGCAGTTTTATGCCCGAAGCTATAAAACGATAACAAAACCTCCTTACTGAACCGTTCTGCTAGAGCTTTACAGCTACCCGAGCCATCGATTTTGCTGGAGTGATATTTAATAACTTGTCCTCTATCGACTCTCGTTATGGTTACAGTGCTGTCGGTGTTGACAGTATCAAAACTCAATACGACCCTCAAGTGTCGGGTTAAAAGACACAGCACACGATGACATGACCAAGAGGGTTCAGGAAGAGGATGAAAGCGTTCTGTTGTCCCAGTTTGCTTTGAAACAGCCTTCTTTATGTCACTTTAGAGAAATGCCTCTTTGAAATTGAGATGAATTCTGATTCTGTTTAATGATCTTATGACAAACCCATGCATTTGCCTACTTTACCGTTTCATCTTTTCAATAGCGCATCGAAGAACAGCAATTTTGGCTTTCACTTCACGACATGAAGATTTTCTATACTTTTTATTGATAATCATAATTTTATTTGAAATCTCATCGCATCTTTAGACAACATTGTATAGATGCCAGAAAATTCATATTTTTGCTAAAAAATGCGTGTTTTCAGTTATATAATTTGTATTTAAACACGATTTGTACACATGCAGCACTTGTAATTAACCGTAACGCTGGATGGGTCGTAACGGCGGTGATTACTGTAACTGAATATCAGATGAAACAGGAAGTTAGAGAGGGAAGGTTTAGATAAGTCGCTGGAATAAACGAACCTTACCAAAACAAACTCCTCGTGACGCTTACGGCATTGAAAAAGCTGTAACATCAACATAAACAGTAATCTATTGCCATTGCTAGCAACAGTAGAGAAGCTTATTTCTATTCTACAGCTGTGACAAGGCGCGCACGTGCGTCCATAATGCACTTTCCTACTGTTGTATTCCAAATATATCGTATTTTCTCAAAACCAAATTTCAAGTTGAAATGGTCCATATAAACACTGCCAGAGATTCCTCAGTATAAAACATTTGTTTGAAAGCATGGAGAGTGGTATTGAATGTTTTCTTGGCATCCGTCAGTGTGTTCTGAAGTGATACAGAGAATCTTCTGTTTCATCTGCAATGTATCTGCTTCCTAGAATTACTTCTCTTAAAGAACTCGGAGGAATTACAGACGGGGGATAGAAGTCACTTTGTTCCTAGACAAAAGTCAATAAGATTTTATACCCTTCTTTAACATGATTAACAGCCAAGGCGAAAGGCAGGGGAAGGTATATATTAAATCAACAGTGGAATTAAGGAATCGTTGTGAGAGTTTGGTGCTTGTCTTAAGCAGGTCAACACATCCAACACTCATCGTATCGCAGTAAATCAGTCGGGCCCCTTGGGACACTGACCACAACTGACCAGCACGCGTGAGCAGTGGACGGCAATTAGAGTAAACACACGTCGGCGTGTGAGGTATGGGCAGGGAGGAGCAGTCATTGTTGCAGAATCCAGCTCCAGTCGGGGGAGACGAAAAGGTCTGGGAATGGGCACTACTGATCCAGGGACGTTACTATGTGACGCGTAGTTCTATAACTCTATAACTGCCATCTCGGATTGATACTGAAAGCAGTTTAGGTCATCTTAGAGAATTGCCTTAGAACATCAGACAGATCTGACAACCATATTAGACTCCAGACAGCAGGGATCATCTACCAGACTCTGACCACATCAGACAAGTGTTGACCAACGCATCAACTTGAGATGACCCACAGACTGACCACCCTGACCGGTTCATGCAGAGTGACAATTGTCCAGTACAACAAACTAACAAATGTGTATTCCTGATATACAAAAGTAAAAGTTGTTCAAGGCAGATGATGACATTTCGAGATGACCATTAACTTCAACTTCCATCAAGTACATTAAGTAGGTCTGACCTCTCAAGACAACTGGTCCTGTGCATTGCAGACAACCAGATCCTGTTGATATTGATTCTATTGCTATTTCGTTTGAAAGGGCAGTCCCACGAGATTTCACAGAGGTCTGTATCTGACAAATGGCTGTTCAATCCAGATTTGCGCTTAAAGAAATACAGTAAACGATGTTGACTCGACTCCGACCTGAGACACCACAAGCATACATGCCACTGACACAAGACGAAGTTGGTGGTAAAGAGAGAGAGCGCGATGAGAGAACTAGAGAGAGAGAGAGATAGAGGGCTAGAGAGAGAGAGCGAGAGAGAGAAGAAGAAGAGAGAGCTAAAAAGAGAGACACGGAGTCCGGGAGACACAGAGCGAGAAATGGGTACAGAGGGCACTATCTGATCGTTGCGAAAGCTACTTAAGTACTAATGATTTTGATCTTTGTTTCATCCTTTAAGATTGTGAAAACCATCCATTGTAACTCATGGCCACCTTAGCGATGTGTGCAGCAGACCCAGAATCACTGACCTTACAGCGTGACCTGACGTGACCTGTTCTGCACCCCGGGTCAAAACAAATAAAACATGTCGGTCTTTACCTCCGCATTTATACGGTCATGCCTTAAGGCTTCCTATTGAGTTATATGGTGTGATCTTGAAATCAAGTGACTCGCTCTAACCGGCGGCTGTTTGTACAAATCAAAGCTGAATATCGTTTATATTTCGCAAAATCTACCTCTTTATAATAATGTTTCTAGAAAATGTTCCAATCGCACAATTACTTCCACAAGTAACTAATGTAACAGAAACTGATACGAGATTCTCCTGAGCATTAAGCAACAACTTTCTATCTCATTATCCAAACAAATAGTAGCCATCTAACCAACAGTCCTTGGAATTAAACTGATATTGCAAAAACGTTAAAAGGTTTGGGTAATTACAGAAGCCTGACCGCTGATAATAAGGCAGGCATCTCCAATTCCAACGCTTTTAAATATGAAATCTCCCTTCAAACACGCTTATGCCTGAATCAACCTCTAATTATTTCAATCCTTTTTATGTTTAATGAAGCGACGGTAGTTGCGGGGAGTTTTTTCCGAGGAGTATCCTTGAGTACATGAGACTGTTGTTGTATGGACGAGGAAGAGCAAAGAGCCTTCTCTGGCTAATGGCTTGGACGCAAATAATCATGTGATGATGTTGGGATCAATAGTAATTAGTTGGCGAATTACTGGATTAATTCAACTACACAAAACAGTTATGTTTTAGCTCTGTATCGGGTTCTCTCTATCACGAACAGAATCAAGGGCTACTTTGCTTTTGTTCTCTGCGTCTATCATTGTTTGATCCTGGAATACCTTTCACAAAACAAAGCTCTTGTTCACAATGACTAGAATTTATGTAGTACTTAACTCACAAAATTAGAATCTGATACACCATTAATATCGGGAAAGTAGAGTTTTGAAGGTAGGATCAAATAAATTATTATCAGTAAAAAAATGTTGAAGGAATTTAAAAAGGTCGAAGGTTAATCAGATATTTCAAAATCGATAAAAATAACGTTTAAGTTTATGAGCATAATGGACTCTAATGGAAATACCATACAACATAAATGTCGATTTACGACTGAAGGAATACGATCTATTAAAACAGATAAAAGTAAAGATACGATGGTTTGAAAATACGCTCTAATGGATACAGCACAACAATAAAATGTCTACTTAGTATATTCGAATCAATAAATTTTGAAAAAAAATATTTAACGTTTGTTAGGTTTTTTTTTGTATTATTAAAATGGAGATCTACTCTGATATGGATCTGGAAATCATAAGAGTTTCGGGTTCACGGAAAGGTAGAATGGAGTGAGGTCATTGACTGTTTGTATTTATTACGGGTTGGATTTGTATAATGTTTCGGGCAGTCTGGGGTCAGGGCCGTACTTAATCTTAGCTTATTGAAAACACCCTAGCATAGTCACAGTATACCGAGATGTAAAACAGTTCGTTATAGTAATCTGATATCAATTCCATATTCGTTCACAATATTATTTCAAATGAGCTCTTATGTTTGGCATGTTAGATATAAATTTGGTAGTTAATAATAAAGATCATTCGTTACTGATGTTCATTCATCATTTCAAGTACTTCTTTTTCTCTAGAAGTTTGTAAAGTCAATTTATTAAAAGATCGTTGTTATGATTGCCTATATAAAAATGGGGGAAAATTTATGAGTCATGTAGTTTGGATAAATGATGAAAGTAAAATTTTATTGTAAAATGGTTTGTGTAAAATAAACGCCACATGATGGTTCACTGTATGAAGAGTGGATAAACCGAGTACTGTATGTGTTGATATAAATGGCATGTCAGTATCAAAATCTGAGAAATGATGTAATTAAAGTGTGACATGTGTATTAAGGAAAAGCGACTAACCTTTTGCCATCTCTTCCCGGTAACGCCTTTCGATGAACTGTAAAACAAACCAAAAACATTGAATATATAGAATTTATCTCTATCTCAGCAAGTAATACACTTTTAAAAAAATCATACATTTGTACATTATGATTGTAAAGATATAAATATTTTTTCGAAAATAATAGGTATATGATTTTTCAAAATTTACATTAAAACCTTTGATAATGGAATGGATATTTTGAAATTGTAATTGAATAAATCTAAATTTATGAAGTTAAAGACATGAAGTACACATTTTTATAGTTGAAATACCTGATAAACTAAGCCTTTTAAAAAAAAAAATGTTAGTGCGTGTGAGTGTATTTTACATATTTTCTCAAATCGTATTAACGGTTATTATATTAATACCTGTTTTTAATATCTAGCCAACTTTTAATAGATCTCTGTATTTATATAATATAACATGTTTTCCATATTTGTGTGTTTTATGTATGTTATCTTTTTGTATACTTTATTGATTATTTATAATTTCTTTTGATAAACACCCTTAAGTACAAGCTGTTGGCTGCATTGATTACCAAAACACGTGCCATGTAAGTTTTTCTTCTGTCAGCGAAACGTGTGACTAACATCTTCCAAACATGTTTGTACAACTTTCTACTGATTTATCCTATTGTTGAATACCCTTAAAAATTGACGTGTTCGGAACAGCGTTGTATAGTCGGTATTTACATCGATATTAGCGACTTCAGTGAACAAAAGTCTACACGACTTCACCGATCTCCACATTGTTTTCCGATACTGCATACATTAAACTAACATCGTCAGCATATGGCACCAAAGCACTTAGTACGTCCATATGTTGACTGGCACCTGCTGTGGGAAGAACGTAAGACTGAGAAGGGTCGTATGCACAGAAAATCCGGGAATAAAGTCATTGATTATTCAAATATGATGCGCGGTCGATTTGTTGGAAATAACGATGGATATGCGTGCGTGAGTTGGGTCATTATTTAAGAAAGGGATATTTCAAACTGGAGTAATCTGTGATTTGCAATATGGACGCACATTGATTGAACGCTAGACGTTGGGTGGGACAAATTTGTCACTGACTTACAATCGATACTCCAAAATGTTAAAAAGCTTTTAGGCCTGGACAATGAATGTGGAACAAAAATTAAAATGATAGCTTAATGGCTGTATTATTTAGTCCAGTCATTTGTCCTCACACATTTAATCGCATAGTTTCTACAAAATAAAACGATTGTAAAATTTGAATATTCGTGATATAAAACCATTAGTGCCCTATATTTCAAAGAGTTGCCGTATCACGAGTTTCAAATAAATACCAAGACTTCTTAACTTTTTCTGCATATTGTTTAATCACCGTTATAGATCAAGCATGATTGCCCCGAACAATAACGGTTACCAAATTCAATCCATGCATGCGTTCATGTGTTATGAATATATGAATATAATCTGAAAACGTGTTCATGTAAAATGTCCATGTATACATTTTAGCAGAAAGTCCACGATCGTTAACTTTGATAGTTGTTTCCAGAATTCAAAGTACTTAATAAATGTATGCTCTGAAGAGCAATAGTTGAAGGATTTTAAAGATTGGTTTACACTGGTATGGTATCAACTAACACAACACGATTCAGTTAGATATTCCTTGGTAATGCATTCGTCGTTTTTAATAATATATTATTGTTGTATAACACATATTGGAATTATCTCTATTGATTCAAAATTCCTTGGTATGATATGCTTTGGTATGATCTTCTAGTACGGTATATCTTGGTATGACAGGTGCATGCATTTGTATGATATAACTCGTGGGAGATTCAGCACAACTGTCATTATGATACTTCATTCATGTATTTCAGTGTAATCATTGCAAAAATTGACCATGAAAATATTTCATGATGAAGGTCTAAGTTTCATTCATGCGAGTCTTTAGAACGTAGAGATTAATTCCCTTAATGTGACAATGAATCTAACTGTGTGTTTTACATGTATCCTACTCAAAAGAAAAACGTCAATCAACTCGAAACATAATGTGCCCGAAGAAATAAAACATGCATATTAATGATATGATCGGGAGGCGCGGAGTGTAAAGTCATGACTAACCAAGCAACTATTGACAATTTGACTGTCATAAAACACATAATTCATCTGGCCAGAAGCTCTCAGGTCTGAGTCGATTATGACTGCCTTGTGATGGATGCTATATTGCTGTATGAATATATGTAGTTATGAGTTGGGAGTCCTATGAAGCCTCTCCTACAATGGTTGCTTGACGTGCTTGCACGCAACAGACGGATAAATCAATGTATTGCGCAATTATGTCTACTGGTTTTGAGGGTCTATTGGACTGAAATCAGAGGCATTCTGAGACTTTGTAAAGGGGAATTGTCTCTGCTCCTGACAATCGGAGCCATTCTTTGAATGAGGAGATCAAAAGGGTTGTTATATTTGCACGGTTTGCGCGTGTAGGAGTTTTGAGTTCTGCGCTGAGATGTAAGCGAGTGATTTGATGGATGAATCGGAAGCTTTTTCAGGAAGAAGTTTTTATGGATTTTTTTATGGATTACACGTCAACGCATTTAGTTGTGGTTAAGTCTAGTAATTACAAACACATCTGTTTTCGGATTCGGGTCGATTTAGACGTTGTAATTCAATCTTAAGTCAATAGGAAGATTGTGTTTTCATCAAATGTACGAAACTAATCTCCAAAAGTCATTGTCAAAATAGAAATCAGATAAGGAAAATACGAAACTAAATTCCTTGTTGACTCCGCGGTGCCACGAGGATTGACTGCGATCTGGCCAATTAAAAATGCTGTTACATTTGGGGATGTCAATAGCCCTAACACAGCTATCGATATAAATATCCGGGTACAGAAAAGGGCAAAGTTTGGCAAGCCGCCTGGATAAGGGAGGATCGAAGTGGTATTAGCAGCTGTTTGAGGGAGTAATACACAATCGATTGCGACATCAATGAGAAAGAGGGGGGAAGCACGACCCGCTTATGGCAAACGCGACCCGATTACGGCAGTCGCTTCGATTTAGCGTGGAAGTCTGTCGTAATCTCTGGTGGCAAACAGGCAAATATGGAAGTCGATGTTGAGCGAAAGTCGACAAAGCGGTCGAAGATAGCACCATAACCATCCAAGTCTCTGGACAACTTGCATTATTCTGCAGTTTATCCAATCGACGAACGTACTACAATATTGCAGGATCAATCATTACGTGAAACTAACTTGCGCTTTTTCGCAACTTTGTGCGTTCGAGGCAGTAAAAGCCATGAACACGCAATGAGTTTTACGAAAGAGGCGCAAAGCATTAAAGTCTGCACGACATCCAGACCGCTTTGTGGCATAATGGGCATGCGTGCTGGTCCCAGAGAACAGGAAGTCACGAAAGCGAGGTAATTAGTCGAGAGCTAAGTGAATAGCAGCGCAGATCGATAATTCTTATGTCCGTGCACGGTACCCCGATATCAAGTTACTTCTACACGTGAGAGCTGCAGCATCACTCAAGACGACACAGGCTGGCCCTCTACGCGCCCTGTCGTGCGGGCCACATATCCAGCCTGACATCCAATTATCGTGTCTGCACCTCTGTGTCTTCTGTCAGGCGATCTTCGAGCATTTCATTCAAAGACTTTTACAGGATCTGCACATTAAACTTTAAACCTCATAGCCGACCGTGAGTTAATTTAAGAATAAAACTTTAATTTCAATGTCAGGAGAGGTTGATTATAAACAATTAACCTGTTCCCTACGAAGGTTCAGATCCTTAATCAATCACTTGCACCGTTTAGCCTTCGATGACTAACGTACATTTTTCATTATACGTAACTTCACAACAGCGTTCAATAATGTTCACAAATATCACCCTCCCGTTTATCAGAATTCTTAGCGTCAGGTTATAATGAAAGACAAGCTCATTAGAAGTTGGTCGCTTATCAAGAGTCAAACGTTCGATAAATTTCACGGATCAGTAATCAACAATTCCTATAACGAGAACTCGAAGAAAGCAAATATCTCAGCATTAAACCGGAAGCACGTGGTGAGTCGAGATATCCAAACTCCAGACAGTGTTAGGCCTCGCTGGCGGACTCGCTTGTAAACCGATGGGCTTAACGTTATTACGGTTATGCGCATAGATGAACAAATCTTTTGAAGGGATTACAAATTATTTTCACGAGCAATTTCTGAATGGCCCAAGGATTTAACCCATGGGAAATTAGCTTGGAAGGCGTGAAAAAGCAAGGCAGAAATTAGGACGATAACGACTCTACTGAAATTACTTGGCAGTCTTTAAGAATCCCTAAGAATATCCTGCCTTCCTCATAAACATCGACCTGGGGAAATCACATAAACTAACAAGAATGTGGGATTTTTTGTACTTCAAATATGTTTTCATTTCCGTTTTAAGTTACAGAAATCTCAAAAGAGCATTTTTAGAGGCGAATAATTGTCTGGAACGTTCTTCAAAGTGTGTTCCATAAACGAGCTCTCTTGGAAGTGAAGGATTTATGTAAGCACTTTGGTGGATGAACATGAAATCGTGTTGTTACCAAGAAACAAACCAGAAGTCATAACAGAAATATTTTTAAGTTCATGCATATCCAAAACGTCAGATCAATAGAAGTATTCGTTTGGGTAGTTGAATTATGTAAGTATCGTGGGAGTTGTTAAAGTTTCTAGTAGGAAATTCAAAAGGGAATTGTCACTCACTATGTCAAAACCCAAATAAATGTGGTATTTCAGTTTAAAATGTTAAAATGTTAATGTTCAATTGTCTTTGAGACATAGAGCATGTTGACGGGACGTGATTGATACCTGTTTAATACTGTCATACACAGCATACCTGTCAACCCTCATTTCCCGTCCCGCGCTTTCCCCTCCTTCATTCAGTCTTCAGGTCCCTACCATGAACTCTTGTCAGTTTCCTCTTTGAAGTGTCGTCACCTGCCCATCCTGACACATAACCCCCTCCCTTGCCAGTGTTCATTCCCACCAACACTCATTTCGTGCGTATGCATCATGTCCTTTCAACCAATATATACCGATTCTTCTCTTGAGTTTACAATACCAAATCTATGTCGTAACCTCATTTCGTCAAGGTATTGAATATTACCTGTTCACCATACATTTTTCTGCTGCATCATTTTCAGTTTTCACCTCTCTATTCCTAACCAGATTAATTCTTTCCTTTTCCCTGAAGTACGTTGTTACCCGTTCGAGGACATGGTCTCGATAATTACACTTTTCCTTCCCAAAACATTCTTTAACATCTATCTTTAACCCCGGTTTGCCTTCTCAGAAAATTGAGCCCTTTCCCTTTGATCAATTTTAAACCGACCCGAAGTCAATGTGTCGAAATGCACGTTCTTTCTCCAAATATGATTTCTGCCATCTCTTTTCTACAACCCCCTCCCCTCCCATACCATCTTTCTTTCTCTTTGAAGTGTGTTGTCACCTGTCTTCCTGACGACGCACCTGACAGGTGACCGACCACCTGAAGCGCCAGGTGAGTGACAAGGTAAAGGCATCACTTGTTTCGGCGTGGACATGTCTTTCCATAGTGACAGGGAATAACGCATCTTGTTAATTTGTGACTCTGTGGTATAAATTACAGTGCAGGGCAAGTCATTTGTAAAGTTATGTTTCGCTTCTGCATTTATTGAATCCCATAACAAAGACATAGATAATAACAGAAAAAGACTTATTGTTGCAAAAAAATTGTAATTGCTTGACAATTAGTTCGGTTATTACAGCTCAAAGAAAACCTATTAATTTCATGGGAAAATCAAATACCACAGTCGTTAATAAATCATTATTTTTTCAAAATGATATTTCTATCCATCCTATAAGAATGCCATGCCCTGACAATGACCAAATGTTTATGCGCATTTTATTAATAAATCAATCACTCAACTATTGAATACAATGTTTTATCTGCAATACATAATTCCTATTCATCAGAGACAATGGTTTTAAGACGACATTTATCGTAATATAGAAGTTGCTTTCAGGAAATCTCAATTTAAAAAAGTAGTGTTTCACATGTCAATAATTGAAATGTTTATAGATAAAACTAACATTTTATGACAAAGGACGTGTAATAGAATCCAGGTTGCTAAGGTTGCTAAGGTTGCTAAGAGACAGAAACCTTCGAGTCATGTTACAAATGTATATAATAAAACTGTTGCACTTTATCTTTTAGTTACGAATATATAACGTCCAAAATGTTGCTCAATGACATCTTATCCTCTCTAATAGCAATGGCAAGTCAGATAATCGCAGAGTTCCATTTCGCTGAAGTCCCAAGACAATATCGAACAGACTGGTTTATGGCTGTGTACAAGTGCAGAAACCTATGAAGGCATCAACTGCCGCAAGGAATCCCCTTTTTCAGAGTGCAACCAGACACCTGGTCAAACATTTCACGTAAGAAACGTATACTTTTAAGAAATTGTCGGTTTAATCTAACTCTGATATATTATAAACTTGTATATCATGCTGTGGTTTTTTATAACTTGAAAAAATATATGGAAACAATAAGACTTCGGTTAAATCAAGTAACACTGTTTGTACTACATAACGAGCTCATATCATCGTCATGCTCTGCCCATCATCATCATCATCATCATCATCAATATAGCCGTCAACATCACTAATTCGGCAATAATAATAATCTTCATCATCATTATCATCATCATCATCAGTTTAATAATCATCGCCCTCGTGGTCCTGGTCCTCACAGTATTCATATTTGTCGCTTTAATCAATATCATCATTATCGTCGTCGGCGTCTCTCACTGCATTCAAAAGCTATCATTATATCCAAACTGATATTCAAAGCATTTTGACATTTGTTAATCGTTGTCAACATCTAACCGTTTTCAATTGATAAATGCATCTACAATGTTCATTTCAACTTAACGCCAAATTCCATGTAATTTGGTAATGTTTTAGAAATCCAATTTCGTCCTACCGTAAGCGATGAGTCACCTACTGAACTCTCAACACAGACACAAAGACACTGCAGATACACATCGCCGTACCAGCTTCGTTTTATACTTGGTTATATAGACGAAAGAACCGAGTTTTGTCAAAAAGTGATCCGTTAAAAAGAAAAGGAACCCAGCTTTGTCAGAAACAATTCCTGTCAAGTGAAAAGATTTATCTGTCAGCAAACAATGGTATACATAACATGAAGACCGTCCATTTGACCAGTTTGACGTTTTGAGGATGATTATAGCCTGACTCTGACGAGGGTTAAATACGACTGAACCTTCAGATCAGAGGAAGCACGGGGGTGATGGATTAACAGAACTCTTGTTCTGGAGAGTTGACGTTTGAGCACGGACTACTGTGAAGTGCTTAAATGCTACCCGTGTCATTGGAACAGTGGCCAAATGGGAATGAATGATTTCCAGAATGTTACAAAGCTCTCAGCTCCCCAATCGATACCCATTACCTGCGCAGGTAAGGGACGTCACAGGCATCAGTTAATATCCCATCAGAATTTTTTCAGATCAATTTCGTAAAATTATTTCCCGACAGGTAGTGATTCAGTGACGGTGGTCGATGGTCGGGACTGTATTTAAGATTGAACCAAACAGATCGATCCTATGAATGTCGAGCTAAATGAAAACGGATTGCATAAATCGGTGCATAAAGTATGAAATAAAATACAAGTTGACTTGAATGTCGGGTTTTTAAAAAGTTGCAGGCAGTGCGTTTTGATTAAGCGATTTCATTGATGCATTAACTCACGAATGGAGTGATTGATGCCTTGAACAAAAGGGGAATAATTTATCAAATGAATATTTCGCTTGTAACTGTATCCTGATCTGTTTCAAATCGTTCTCGTACCTCACGCGAGACCAGCGACGAGATTTGATACGAGATTCAAGTGTGAAGACAAGAAAGAAAAAACATCTGGCATGTTCATTGCCTCATGGATGGCATGTTTTTCGACTTTAGTTCCGTATTTACAACCGTTCCCCGATCTGTAGTCTCTATATATCAGCAGTAAATCCTGAGATGCGATTGGACGCCTTGTCACTCATCCGGCACCCAGTTTAATGGTTCTGTAGCTGCGATGCGTTGCTCCCAGGTGTAAAAGTCTTCTTCGTGGTTATGATCACAAGTAGACTCTTGTGTATACATGATCTTTTTGACTCACTCTGCGTCTCTGGAAATACTTTCAACAAATTGCATTTGTTCGATTACTATTTTGGTCTGAAGTAGAATCTCTTCGTTCTTTTATGCCGTTTTATGTAACATTTGAAGCACTAAAACAGACACGAATCGACTTGGAGGTAGCCCGCAATTACCACAGAGCGACTGTGAGCGTCTGTAGGTCAAGCGGGCAGAAATCGCCAGGAAATTGGACTTTCATGAACTCTCAGCGAATATTGACCGCTGTCCAAACACTGGCCAGAGTCCCGCGAAAAGACAATTATTCCAACATTAGATATGCCTTCATTCAGAACCAGATACACAACTCTGATCGTTTGCGCCTTGTAGAGAATGTGACCAGTCTGGGATGATTCTGCGCACTAATTGGATACTGCCTTAGGCCAATCAGCAATCAATGGGTCGATGACGAGGTGTGAGAGACGCCGCCAAAGACGACAGTAATGATAGGTAATCGCAGACAACGATGGATACCACTGGTGTTAGGGAGCGGTGCATAAGCCTTCTAATTTCCACTTCTTAAGCTGGGATACACACGGGCTCTAGGTCTACGGGTTGGCACAGTGTGCCTCTCCTAGGGATCAGACAGTGAATAAAGATGTGATCTCAGAATATGCATGTGGATCATTGTATGACGTCCAGATTTCCCTTACTTATTGGTGTGTTACTTGTTGTCGAGTCGCCTCAAACAGTAGATTACCGTAACTTACAGTAAATCAAGCCATGGATTTTATAGGATCGTTTATATAGTCACATTTATCCCTCATAGAAAAGGTTCAATAGATTGATATGTATATTCCCCAGTGATGTGATCGATCCAGCATCAGAGCTTTAAACGTTTGAGAAATACTTGATGACATTGAAACTCTCAGGCTTCCTGTACAAAAGACTAACAGTTCGCCGTGTTTGATCCCAATTCAGTTCGTCAAGTAATCGTTATTTCAATCGGAATACCTCGGCAATGCAATCGCAATTGACGATTTTGTCCCCGCGAGATCCCGCTGCCATGCGCGACCTTTGATGCTTCCTAGTAGCGCGTGCTTCATACATCAATTACACGTCATTACAGACAGGCGCCTGGGGCCACGAAACACCGTGGTCAAATCATTGATAACTACCGTTCTGTCACCCAAACAGTGCTTAATTACACAAACTGCCCAGAACAATACTTACAGTGTTTATACAGTAAATATTCACTTGTCTATCTTAATATTTACGAATTTACGGCTGTTTGATGTTTAATTGCAAAGTTTGTCCTAGATAGTCCAAATAGTAAGGGTAAATGGAATTCAATTTGTTATTGAAATTGGCAATCTCGGAGTCATTATTCCATATTTACTTTTACGCGGCATACGTTGTTTTTATAATGAATAATTGAAGACACGAATGTTGTTATTAACTGGCACAAATCAAAGTCAAAATGAAATGTACATAACTTGACATATGTTCAGCAATATCTTACGGATTTACAGCTTAGCTTATCTGATCATATGTTTTTGATATTTTGAAGCAAATCTGAAGGCAAACGTGATACGATCGACAGGTTCCGAAAGAAAACATGAGACTACGTGGTGTTGATCTACCAAATGTCGGCTCGCGTTCTGGCACACCAACATGCGTGCACGGCCCGGAATGATCCGAGAAAAACTTTGAGCTATGTGTATCTTTCACCGCAACGGTAGCAACCCCCTCTACGGGTGTTGGCAGCGTCGGAAAACATCCCCTGGGAACCTGATGACGTCACAATCATGGAATATGTTTTTATAGTAATCGTATATCGCAAGACAACCTTTTTCTATAAAGATAGATAACGGTTTTATACCCGTGTTGAATCGAGGTATTACAGTTGCAATGGATAGGCTATCTGGTTTTATACCCGTCTTGAATTGAGGTATAACTGGAATGGATAGGCTATCTGGTTTTTCGTTGAACTTCTTGTGAAGTCTGACAATGCAAAAAAAAACCCCAAGAGCTCTAAATGCTACCGTTCATGGCTCATTTACATTAGTGTCTAATGTCATGCATGAATAAGTCGGTTTCTTTTTTCAATCTTCCCGGGACGTCTTTGGATATTTTTTTGTAAAATTCTTAAGTTGCTTCTCCTAATGCTTAGATTTCAAAGTGCCGCTGAACTTTTAGATCAATCATACAGCTGTTTCACACATCCAACCGAGAACGGGAATTGACGAGACTTGAAATTAACACAAGAAAACATGGCGGTGATGGGCAGCTTCCTGTAGCGTGAACACGCGAGAACATACGAGATGATGCAAGTAGCATACGAGGAAAGCCTGCCATGAGCATTGTAAGTTAGTTTTACTGATCGTGAAATTATAGCGCCCAACACGCGTGGGATGCCTCCATTTTAACCTGACCCTGTCCCCCTGTCTATAATATGATGTCTGGTTCTTGGTTGATGAGGAGCAGAATATAGCTAAACACAAATGATCTCTGATTGTTGTAAACAGCAAGACCTGTCATAAATAATATCGTAATGGTGGAGCGTTTATGAAAGCTATTTTGGCAACGGGGAGAAATTAGAGGAGAGCTGCCAAGGTTTAAACATAAAACTTATTACAAGAAAAGTCAGGTAGCACGCAGAGTGGGAAGCTTAGACATACACCAGGCGGCGCTGCTCGCTGATTGACTCTGTCTATATGCCTTGAACCTAAGGCATGGCCCTTATCGATAAATCCGTTATACATCGTCGTACAAACAAGCGTACATATCACGATGAATTCGTTATTTACCAAAGCATCACTCATCCATCCATGTGATACCAAATGTGCATTGGTGTTGGTTGGGCCCAGACTGTTGGATCACGAGAGTCATTGGAAGATCAGAAATCGTTGATCCTTGTCTTGTTGCAAAGACAGTAATGAGCGACATCGCGGAGCTACAGCTATTAAGCAATCCTAAGCCGCTTAAAATATGACAGTCTAATTGCAGATGATGGAACAAGCAAGGCTTTGCTTCGATCAGAAGGTCTGCCATCATCATTCCTTTCTCGAACCGCCTGGAACCGTTTTTAGAGGCGGCTATTATATTCTGCTATCATATCCCTCTATTAATCATGTATTTCTTCTCTTCGTGGCGGTTTTACGCCGTTTATATTCTAATTGGTAGACTATCTGTTCAATATGTCCAACAAAAACGCCTAATTTGGATTAATTGCTTCATCTTTTTTCCTCAGTTACTCATAATGGAGATTGAATCTGTTCTGAGGGTATTATTTCCGCGTTGATATCATAAACTAATCTGCAGCGCACGCAAGAGCAGCTTGAAGCTTAAATGATTAATATTTGATAGCAATGGATGCGAGCTGTATTGAGTTGAATTATTCACCTCCCATTATCAGATTTACTGCTGTCTATCACCGAGTTATACAAGAGAGTGCTTCTGTGCCCTGAAATGTTCTTCCCAGGTGTGTATCTACATGTAAGTTAATTGGAGGTGAGAATGGATGATGGTGACACCTCTGATGTAGAAGTTCTCGTGTTGATCCTACAGGTGTTCAGGTTAGAGGTCCTTGTTCTAGAGAAACTATTAGTGCAAGCCTTGTACTTATATACTGGAAAGCACCACGAATTATATGTTTCATACGATGATCATGGGCATGCTTGGATTTTTAATACTAGGTGATATTCATACCAACACTACACTGCATGTTGTTGCTTCGATTCCCGTGTTACTATTGAATTTAAGAAAAGCATTAACGTTTATCTGCGTGTTCCCGTGTAGGAATTGGAATAAATCTCAGTTTCTTCTGCCCTTATTTCAGAATATTTCAGTATAGTGAAACTTATCCAGGCTGATGGATAGATTTTTCGTTTCCTAATAACGGTGCCCGATAAGAATAGATACACGAAATAATCAATATTTAAGAACAAGGTGAACACATACATTTATGATATATGTTACACGGATGTAATGCACAAGAAGTTATCTATCATATTCATATAGTGATGAAATGCAGCCAACATGTGCCAAATCTGTATTGTCGATATATGTCAATATTTATCATGGTGTAATACTTTCTAACGAAGTGTAAGAGAAAGAAACAGTCCATTTCTTTTTGAACAACATTATCCATTTAAATTAAATATTCATATTGTTTCGAAATTTAAAAGTGATAAAATCTCGTTTAATATATTGTCGAAGATTCGGGATGAATATAAACAAAAAAACATGCTCTATGTTTGGAAATAGAATCACCAAACTGCGGGGAGAAATTGACTTGATCTGATATGGAAAGGTTAATCTAATTGGTGTATCTAAGACGCATATAATTGCTTCAGTCAAAAGGAAGTGACGTCATGAATCAATCTGAGATCTAAACCTGATATCCAGACACATCCCCAAATAGACCGAAAGGTCCGTTGCCATTTTAGAGACATTTCACTTCAAGGGAAAAGAAAGTTTAATACCAACAAATCGATGTCGAAGACTGGATACCTACGTCTTGTTCATAGCATGATCGGCGTTTTAAGACGTGACGTACACATGGACACAACACGGTTCCTTGTCCGAAGCCTACAGACTGGGCTCTTTAAGGTTAATATATTTTGAGTGGAAAAATATTTTCAAAATGTTACTTTACATTTGCCTAATTTATTGTTTTTAAAGGTCTTTATGCAGTCATGTATGTCTCTTAAATATCTGAACAAACTTTAGATATGATTTAAGTCTACATTAATGTGTCAAGTCAAGAAAAATTATGATTATTTTTATAGTACATTTTCATTTTGGGGTACCTGTTGGATTCAATTTTATACTTATCTAAATGCATCAAAGTCAATATTCACATTATTATTGGCTTTTGTATATTTGAATAACAACATTTTTTTTAATTTTTTTTTTCAAAATTAAAAATATAAAAGTTGATGTATTTCATGAATCCTCATCGAAATATATTATGATTTATATCAACTATGTAATAAATAAAAATGCGCTGCGTATATTTTTGTATTAAGATAGAAAAACATGTTCGTGTCATCATTTTTGGCTATTTGATATCGAAGTTTCATAATGTGTTTTCAAGTGCCTGGCATTTCATCATAATATTTTCTTGTTATTTCATCCATTCCAAAAAAACAAGGAAGACAGAGTGAATCGTTTTTTTAAATAAAGACAATTGATGTACTATGTTAAAAAGAACCTATATACTTTAATTACGAAAGATAAAGCATAAACGATATTGGATAGCATTAATAGTTCATTCAATAATTTCTCCAGAACATTAATTCATTTTTTCATTTATTAACTCATTTAATTGTTTTTCAAATATTTATAAATAGTTACTCTTAGAAGAAAATCAATAAGGAAGTTGAGATAATGGGAAAATTAGCTTGTCTTTGATATCAAGACACTCAGGTTTTAAAGCTTGGGGGAATGTCGTCTTTAATACAGATACAAGTTTGGTATATAAGCGTTGTTCTTCAAGTGTATCCTATAGCACCTTATTAATGCATGAAATGATTTTTTCCTGGAAGCTGAAAATTACTAACGCTTGGATGAAAGAACATCAATACGTCACTGGCTATAATAACCCGTCTTATTGCGGGGCAAATCGATGCTGAGTAATACCCCGTTATACCGCGCACTATTCACATTCTTGAAAACCAAAATTACTTATGAGGGTTATCAATAAAACTATGAAGAATAACAAATGTATATTTCAATTGTATTTGACAATGAAAAACTGTCACGAAAAATATTCATAAAATGGAAAGTTACAAGTTCAATTCTGATGTATCATTTCCAAAATCAAGAATGAAAGATTACATTTCCTGCAACGAATAACGGGATATTTAAGAAATACTACAGAAAGGTCACTTATTATTGTATATGTATTATAATATATAATATTAAGAAAAAAAAGAAAAAAAATATATTTAATAAATGAACTTCGTGACCTAAAATCAACTGTCCATTGATGAGTTGAGATTTTGATAGTAATAAAATGTCACGACCTGTTTACAGCGTCATAATGTCGCCAGCTATATAATATTTAACATCTAATCCACTATGAGGGAGTTATGTTTATTCATAAGGATTCTTTCCATTCTTTGATCACTCTGAACATGGGCTGTATTAATATCCTCATAAAAAGTGAGAATATTCTCTAGCGCTAAAACAAAAGTTATCCCACCCCACGTCTAACTCCCTCTTCTCCTCGATATAACGCGATGCTGTTAGCAGCGGGGAACAATGTCATCATCGAAATTGATTTTTTCCCTTATTTATTCCCATAATGCTTTCGCTTGACAAATCGGAATTGTTTCAGTGAGTGTTATTGGGCCTGCAAAGAAGCCACGCCGAGTCGGGCCTAAGGCTATTGCAGAAGAGTCGCTTCTGGAAAGGCCTTTTACAACGTGATTTCTCGCCAAATGAAAGTTGAAAGCTCAATGCAATGCGTGAATTCGATATAGACACTCCGAGCACGTGTCGGAAAGTGTCCCTGGAGTTATCAAAATAAACATACTTTTTGCTTTAATCAATGATTCCTAACAGAAAAGACAAACATCCTTTCATAGGGTCCCCAAAAAATACGTGCCAAAACCAAAATCCCTGAACTATCAATAACCGAGGCAGCAGCGAAAGTCTTCATACATTAAGTTTGTTACCAAGGCGTCCTAGTGTCTCCCAGGAAACCACATCAAACGACTTCTGACAGTGAATTTTCGATAGGTTAGTCCCTTGTCAAGCCGACCTCTACCGCCCATCTTTTGTCCAATTTGAGTTTTTGCTAGAAATCTGACTGGTGAGATTTTGCAAGGAATATAAGCCCCTTCAAGCCTAGAGACCATGACAGTTAGCATTGCCACGTCCTGGAATCCTTCTTTAAGAACAGTATCGCATCTAGAATCCTTCTTTGAGAATGGACTTGGAATCCTTCTCTGGCAGGAGCCTGCAACTCTTGGAGAGCACAGTCGTATTGACTTGTGATAGCATTGTCACACATCAAAGACAGGTTGGCGAATCGTATTAAACTTTAGCTGTTTAACACATTCATCTTTTAATAACATGTCACGTCTTTGCTTGATTTATAAAGGCATCTCGCTACGGCAAAATGGATCGCGTTTTCAAGAGCGCAAAGAAAAAGGCCTTCAGCAAATTGGATTGGAATTGGTTTCGAGCTCGTTTAGGGAAACCAACATCGGTGGGGGAAACAGGTCGAAGCAAACTGGGCAGAAGAAAAAGCGGTTATATTAATATTTATCCATGTCTTCCTGATGAATGGGCACGATTGTTGTGTTATTCAAATTTGTTCTTTTGCATGCAATGCAGTGATAATGGCATGCTTATTATCATTCACGAAGATAATGGCGGAACGAATTTGTCCTGGCCTAGATTTCTGCTGCAAGAAGATACGTGACCAATAGACATTTTTCATTTCCGTGTCAAAGTTCAAAGGTCAGAGAGCACACTTTAAGATGAGAGCTTTTATTTCGACCACAGGCTAAGGCTGTTATTTTATATTGAGTGAATTGCAATCTCATGAAATAGCTTTTAGTTTCAGCTGAGGAGGTAATGATTCAGCCATTGATTTTAAATCATTGCAAGATATGAATTCAATTCCATACACTCTCAATTGTAGTTTTGTAAAGTTATGAGAGATACTGTATGAAATATTCCAAAATTACAATTCCATACACGAGTAGAGGATAAAGGAATTGTTGAGGTTTTGGCATTACATCGAATTTATCGAAAATGACAATAACATCCTAGGGACATATAAATAATATACTCTTCAGTATTATGTTTAATTTAATTTTTGTTTCTCGGTTATCACTAATTCATATTAGATTGTTTAAAATTTGGTCAGGTATCATCGTAAAACCCAAAATGATATCTTATCTTAGTTTGATCAGTATTTTTATTACATATGATTGTATGTGAGAGTCATCTGTGTTCGGCTTTTCATATTTTCAATTGAGGACTTTCACATTTATGTGAACTATCATTTGGGTTGATATGACGGTGCCAAAGGGCTTTACCTGGATTATGTAAGGCTACTTTAGCGTTAAGATGGGATGAGGTTTAGCTCAAACAATCACTTGCCAAACTGAAGACAGGCAGTCATGTTCGCCCAACACTGTCTCCTTGCTATACCTTACATCACAGCGCATCATTGTGGACTTTGACAACATTTGACGCCAAGGGTCAAGGTCGTGGGGTACACAGTGAAAAGGTCAAGGTCAGCAGTTTGGATAGGTCTGCTCTTGAATACGTTTGCATAACGTTGTTTTATATTAACATATCCGAACTAAGGTCGGTCATACAGACTACCTTTGAAATTGTGAAAGGTTTTGGTAGGTGTATGTCACGTTAAGGTCTGGCTCTGTATGTTTAAGAATTCGTCTTGTCTTAGCTTTCAAGGTGCACTTGACCTAATCAGGTGATTATTAATTTACAAAATTATTGTAATATTTCAGTATTGCCTCAAAATCCTTTTCCGTCTTATTTTTGCAAAGTTCACTTAACCTGAAAGATGATTAATTTTCAAAAAAAGAGAAATATTTGAGGATTAAGATTTATTGTTCTATAACGTAGCGTTATTCAATTTCCAGTGAAATATTCATTATGATATTTCATTATACCGGAAGATATATCAGAAGCAGAACACTGTTCGTGAGAGATGGTGAAAATGCTCATTTCACCCGTCAGTGCATTTAATAAATATGTAAATACATCATTGCAGATAGCTCCCAGAATAAAACCAATTTCAATTCAAATGATGAATTAGGTAGTTCATAATATAGCTTCTAATATATTTCACAGATATTGATATTGGGGATGAATTCTAGCATTTTCCATTCATTTGAATTATGTCCACTGACGCGAGAATATTTATGATAACAAATGGGGTTGGTGGTATGTTTAATTAAAACACAGACTGGGTTCTGTCTAATAACGCTTTGTTTACTTCGGCGCACTGCGTGACTCGCACTTATGTAAAACGTCAAGTCAACCTTTTGACAACAACTTAAAATCTACTAATGTTGAACAAACATTTATTACAGCGCGGAGTCAAATGTAATATTTGTGAATAATCGATGCTTTTTTTCTTACTTTGTGTAAAAATAAGTTTTTTCTAAATATATCTGATATATAATAATGTCTATATTAATTTTTTTTTGAAAATACCTCATGTACTGTTTCAGTGTAATTGATACTTTTTTACTTCTATTATACCATAATGAACATTGATTTCCCAATAAATCAAATAAATTTGTATGTTCATTTTGACAAGAATAATTTTATCCCAAAAGCACGATTTTAGATTTAGTTGTTTATATCTATCGAGAACGAATCGTGGATTTGAAAAAACCGTGAGACACTAACTACGGGTAATTGTTACATTTGTATACATGTAAATGTCATATGAATGTCGGATATGACTCAGGTCCGGGCAGTTACAATCATGTTTCTCTTCAAAATCACATATACTACAATAAAACTTACATTTCCATCACAATTATGCTTACAAATGAAATAAATCTGTCTGAATATGACATTACGTTATGACAATTGTAAGGTTATGACAAGAAGGCATTACTTTAATTGTCACAATTAACATGATTTTCTGTCAGAATAATTTTCTTTCACGAATTAATTTCATCTGAAGTGTTTCAAATATTATTACACTTCATGATTCCGTGATTTCTAGCGTCTAGACAAAAATGTATTAAATTGGATTTAAAAACGGTATATGAAATTTATAAAAACGGTATATGAAATTTATAAAAACGGTATATAAAATATATAAAACGTCAAAAGATCATTGCTTCAATAATCTGTGTACTGTTAGAATTTATAGTATCGTGCTTAACAAATATCTCTACATTGCTTTTCAAAACACAACCAAAAATGAGCATACTTAGTGAATAAGACATTTTTTATAGAGCTGCATGATATTATTCAAGTATGGTTCAAGCCCATTTAATTTGCCAATTTATAACCCTTCACTTCGCCTTAATACAAATCCACATTGGTGTAACGAAACGGTTTCTACGTTGACAAAGAAACTTTACAATCCCGGTTCAATAGAAAGGAAAGTTAACTTACCCCTTTACAGCCTACCTACCGTGAAGACTTGCCAATTTTAAAAGAAGATTTAAGAAAAAAACATGTCATAAAGTTTCTCGGAAGATTTTAACTTCTTCACATACTTATGCTTAGTAATTTTGACATATGTATGTAATATTCCCTGCTTGTTAATTGCCTTAAATGTATAAATTAAAGAGACAACATGGTATTTTTATATCTTTGCAGTTCACTTTGACAATGGTTTGGTGTATGTGTGGTTTATGACAGAGAGGTGTTATTCAATCCTTTATTGTCGAAAACAAGCTTGATCCTGTTGAAATATTCGCAGCTGTGATATCGTTTTCAACGTACTTGTTGAATTGGTTATATCTTTTCAACATTCGAGACAAGTAAGGATTAATTCTCGGCGATTGCAGAATAGAATCCACTTGTAATAACACATCGTTTTACTTTTAGAGTGAAATATGAAATAACATAGGTGATATTAATTATAACATGTCTTTATATAAGTTATATATCTATAAAGATTTAATTTATAACGGCACTCTATAGAGAAGAATTCATTAATAATAAACTGTTAAACAATTAGTGCAAAATATGAAATTACAAATTGTCGCCGCGAATATGCAACAGACTGTGTTAATATTCGCTCATCTAATAATGTATTGAATATGAATGCGCTGAATATATAACGATTTTTTTCTCAACAATTGTTTATTCGATGAATAAGAAAACATCTCCCCTTTCATTGCGAAATAGATAATGTAGGCAGTATTGAAACACACCTGTACAGAGCAACAGGTGCGAATCTAATTACTTTTCCATTTTATACGAGTCCCTCTTTCTAAATATTCTCCATAAATCATAAAACTGTATCATTTTCACAAACATACATGACAATAACCAAGGCTAATGAGTAAACTAAAATTTCGTCAAATAGATATTTGAAATACTGAAAACCTTACTTGTTAGACTATTTCTTTTATATCAGAACCAAGACTTCCTAACTGAGGACCTAAACTGTATGACTCCGATTTCATAATTAACAAATGAACATGAATAATAAATGAAAGATATGTCAGTTGACATGATATCTTTGTGTATCTTTCCGATTTTTTTTGTATATAACAACATGTTTTTCTTTAGAAGGTGAATAAAGGGTTCACCAATAAATCTTAACTTTTCCGTTTTGAAAAGCTATTCAGGTAATAGAATCGCCTTTATCAGTAAATCGTATTTCCGATCAGTTATGGCTGAATGGGTTTATTCACTAAGTCTTGTTGGCGTTATTCATAACACTGAGGTATCGTATAACCTATGAACTGCAATAACAGAGCCGATTTTCTATAGAAATGCCAAGTTTTAATTCGCTGCCTTTCTGTAAGATAAACTACACTAAGTGTAATGTCGGAAACAGTCAGGGTTTAGGTACTCGTATATAATACGGTGCCACTATAATATGGTGACTAAAGCTTATACCAGGTAGGATGACATGTCAGTTTGTCAGTTCCAATACGGTGTCAAAGCTATATGAATAACCTCCATTCTAATTTTAGAATAATGATAAGATTATTGGTGTCATTTGAAATATACAACCTCATACATGTGTTCTTTGTCAGCTATGAAGTATAGAGTACAATACGGGTGTAGATTTCTATATGATATACCAGACATGACATGTCAGTCTTGGTCACGCTTGATTAGTTTCAAAGAAGTCACCTGTATTCCTGATCAGTTCTACAGCTAGCGTTTCAACAGGTTTTAACAGGTGAGTCCTCTGTACAAATAAATATGCAACTACATAGAATGAAAATGTTTCTTAACTTGTTTGTGCTTTTAACGTTGTCCTGTAACAAACACCTCCAAGTCTGTGTTTAGCATAACGCGTTTAGCCTGTGATATTGGTTACAGCTTTAAAATGACCGAATATTAAATTTCTTTATTTGAGTCGTTTTTTTATATCATATCACAGTTTGCTTGGTAGTCAATGGTTTATGAAGATTAACATAAAAGTTTAGAAATTGTATTTAAAACATTTGCAATATGCAAAGAGCATTCTATAATACCGTTTTGTTGACCATAATGTTCATAATGAAAATAATGGCCATAAAGCTGTGGATCTTGCATTTTCTTAAATTGGGAATAATTTTTGGTGTTAATATACTTAAATCGTACATGTAAATAATGTAATTGATAAATTTGTATGTTATTGAAGAAGATGTTGAAGTTAAAATATGAAACAAACTGTGTATTATAGGTGTTTAGAAACGACGTTAGATTTAGATATACTTCATACATTAGAATCAGAATCAAAGCGTGCCTATCGTATATTTATGTCATGTTTGCTGTTTTAGTTGATACGGCCTAGCTGATATAGCAGAGCGTTGAAATAGGTTTTTGAGTTTAGAAGTAGATATTCCAAAATCACATTGAAAGACAATGACGTGAAAATGTCAAATCTCGGTCGATAACGTGAGAGCTCGATAATCCAGGCGTGCTCTCAAATGAAAAATCTATTTTTCTTTAAATCTGGGAACCAATGAAATGCAAGGCATCTGTGAATAAAGCAACGTCTTCAACAAGATTTATACAGCAGCGATTGTGCACGTAATTGAAATACATTGCTAAACTGGTGGAGTTCTGTCTTCGGACATTGCTGAAAAAACGTTTTATAGGATTCAAGTTCACATCCTTCAAGCCAAGCTGCCAACTTTCATTACGTCCTGATTAATGCACGCTTTTCAAAGGTTGGAATATTCTGCTAGCTTCAATGAAAGCCTGCTTAGCTGACTCAATAACAAGTTTGCTTTATCTCTAATCAAATGAACGCCACGTTCTTTGTGTATGGCTAAAAGATAACCAAATACCTCCTGTTGCTTTCAAAACTAAGGTTTAAGTATTGGGTAGATATTGATCGTACAAACCGGGTCATATCAAAACACAACTTGTCAGCACATACGAGTGACAGCTTTAATAAAAGGGAACGGTTGGGGTTGAAATAGTTATAGTTATTGTGTGAAGAGATATCAAAGTATTTCATTTTTAAAAAGAGTCAATGCCCTCTTGAAAATGTTTAACTTTTGTGTTTACCTTACTATGATTTTAAGTTATGTCTTTGTGATATTATTATTTTCAAGTACGATTAAAGAGGTTTCAATAAAAAGTTATTTTAATTTCCAGTAATTATCACTGAAATAGTAGGTTAAATATACCTTGATAAATATGTAAATGCAGACATTTGTATATTTTGTTTGCTTTTAGTTTAATTTGAAAAAAGAGAGTTGTATATTTACAATAATTTAAGGTAATTTTGAATGTAGAAAGAAACCCTTGTTTATGTTTCACGTTAATGTTCTGTAGTAGTTGAAGAACGGCATATGTAAACATTCGTCATTTGCAGTAAATCAAACTTGATACTTCTGTAATTAAAATGAAAATCTCAAAATACTATTATCCTTCGTACTATAATCACTAGTAACCAGGGATTTCAGCCACGTTGAGGCTTATCAGGTAACAGATATGGTTATATTTCATTGGTTCTGAGACAATGATCAAGATCAAATTAATTAAATCAATGTAAGGTTTTTTTTGGAATGTATGATATACTATAAAAATGATCATACAATAGACAAACAGTAGCTGGTATTAAAGGGTTAAAGTAAGAAATTTAAGATTTCATGTTTCTGGTTTTATTCAATTATTACAAGACTAACCTAGTCTAAGGGTTAACAAAGGGACAGACAGAAGCCGGTAAGTATAAAAAGGTTAATGGGCTAATTCATACCAGAACCTCTGCAATATGGTTCACTCTCTCAGGGCACACGGATTCTCCACCAACTAACACTCTGACGTTACACAGTATGCCCAGTGTCATCCTATATCATAACTTCTAGTTCAACAAACACGCTTTGTTTTGGTTTGTGTAAACTAAACTAGCATGTTTTCGAATACCTACACTGAACAACTGCCATGATGGCCAAGCTGTAATAATGTTGTTGATGTTTCGAAGACTAAACTATACTTAGCGTGTGTATATTATATATTGAAGTTCTAGTATAGAGATGAATTTTATTAAATGTATGAATTTATATTTATTAAGGTATCCAATAATTTGTTGTTTGGGTACATAATATTACAAATGCTTGAATATATGAGGAATATATCCGGCCGTTTGTAAATCAAATTTGTTGAAAGATGTTGAATGACTATTTTGTAATATTGGATTACGGTTTGGAACCAACTATTTCCATATATCATTGTCTTTGATACTCCACATTTAAAACCACAAGGTGGATTTGAAAACAACATTTGACGAAAGGGTAAAACCAAGCTGTTCAAGACAATAAAAGGCGTTTTTCACGTAATGAAATTTGATTCATCCGGGGTAAGAAATTAAATCTTTATTGAAAGGCATATAAAATCCGGTTTCAAACTCCGTTATTATTATATAGATATTGACAAAATACAAGTGTTACCTATGAATGTTGAAACGCATTACAGTTCTGCTCAATTGAGAGGACAAAATACCTTTACACACTTTAGACCTGTGATTCGAAACGTGTACTTGTCCTGTTGTGGTTCAACGAATTTCCATAATGAATATTATATTCACAATTTGTTTGAATGTATCACATAATCTTTAATACACTATAATTGCCCGTGTTAGTTTCTGTAAGAGTCCGCGAGGGATGCTGGCGATGAGACAGGTGTTTGAATATGAGACCACGAGAACTACAAACACCCGTACCTCACACCGCCCTGTCACGTGACCAGATCATGTGACCCGGATGGGGTGTCATCTCACAAGGAGGGTGTCACTCAGATTTATCGAGGGGGTGGAGGCGGGGTTTGTTCACTTAACGCATCTTCTGCAACAGTTTGCTTTTAAACTTTGAGGGGACACCATCGGATAACTTACAATACATTACATCTTCATGTTTACCTTAACACAGTAAATTAAGTAATGGAAACTTTACGAAAATATTAAGATTTATGAAATAAACAGATGTTGTATACATGCTCTAAAATCCGAATTATTTGTTTATTTTAATAATGTATGGGGTAGCCAAGGCAAGGCGCCAAATTCAGTTAGTTTGGAATATAAGTTATAAGTTGAAAATTGTTTTCAAATATAGCAAGTACAGAATATATATAGAATTGCGCCTTATTTTCACTAGACTGGAAACATCAACATATATTACCACAAGTCTATTATACTTCTGACTCACTCAACGGTTCATGAGGTAGAAATCATTCTGAGACTCGACATAAGTACAAGGCGCGGAAACTAACAATACCATGTTTGTCAGATAGGTAATAAGCTAGGAATGCAACAGGCAACGGAACGGTAGTTATTCTCAAACAAAGACGGGAAGGTTTGCCCTCACTGAACGAACACGTCGACGTCTCTTGCCTTACCATGGTGCTACCAGCGATCCACAAAGAATGTCCTGCCTTAGAATATACGTATATCGTGACAAGCGGCCATCTACATGTAGACAGTGTGATGTAAACCTATAGGAGGGTTAAGGATCTGGATCAGTGAGATAGACCCAGCAGATCAGCAGGAGATCTGGAGATGTAGAAACTAGAGGAGCTGCGTGGTTTCTGTCCACTGGAGGATAACCCATCTATAGCCCAATCCTTTGTCAGGACGTCAAAGCTGTTTGTTAGTTTACACTTATCCCACTCGAGTTACTGTCTTCAATCGGAAACCAAAACATTTTCTGTAGTCAATTTGTAAAATATTTCTTCAATGAGTACTTGCATTTCTGTTACTGCTTTAATGAATAACCTGGCTGTGCTTATTCTTTTGAGTTTATCCATGCATGATATACATATACAAATTTTACTCATTAATGTGACCGATCAAAGGTTTATGTTTAAATCCTTAAATAATTTACACGCTGTTTCTAGAAACTATTCAGTTTATGGTTTTGTGACACGTGCTTATGCAGAAGCAATCAGGGATTGATTTGACTAAATACTGGTATGAAATATTAATAGCAATGTATTACATCTGAACCGAGTTAGTCACCGCGTGATCAGCTAACTCGCTATTATCCCCTGCGTAATACAACAGGTAGCGGCCAAGCCCTCCTTAATCAGGTGTTCGATACCTATTGATCTCATATCTATAATTGACACACTTGTTCCATTCATATACTCGTTATTTTAGTCCATGGCCTCGATTTACCAGTAGCAGCATATTGATCAAACTGAATTAGTGCCAATTTGAGGTATGGGGACCGAAGTATATAGAACGCAATCCAAAGAGAATAAGTAAACCAATTCTGTTAATCTTAGAGACCTTCTTTCATGTGTTTTCTCAGATGAGCAATCGATTATTACTTTCAATATTTTTGTTGAAAATTATACCGTTAGAAGATGAGACGAGGGTTTATTTTGGAAGTAATCTTGGCAGCGCGCAGCCAGAATCGGGTGTAGTGTTTCAGTAGCAAGATTCACAACCTTGGGGCGATTTGGGTAAACAAGAACCGACATATGTGGAAACCACATGTAGAGATGGTGAGGGTGGGGGAATGCACACTGTATGTCTCACAAAATGAAAAAACCTGGACCAGAATATCTCTTACAAGACGCGCGTGTCGCTGCACGGAGCGGAATGAGTCTCTCGGTGTCCGACTCACGGTAATCTGTCCACGCTCTTCTAGACCGGAGTGGAATTAGACGGAAATTGACGCTTAGAAGAGTAGATCAGTGGTAGACCTTCATCAATTGACAATTCCGTAGTTGGCCAAACATTTATCTTAGTTTGAGTAAATTACTTGGTGTGTTGAATCGTAAAAACGTACTTCTTAAATTGTCTGTTTGGCGGTTTTAAGAATGGCGAGATTTATGTTGATGTCTTGAATGTGAATTTAAATCTATGTGGGTTTATATATGTTTATGTAAGATGTGGATGTGTAACAGACAAGGTACTCACGAGTTCAAGAAGGTCCAGGAGTTGAGATGGACTCTCCACACAACACTTCTCTCCATCCTCGTCTTCCTTCCGTATGAATTTATTCAGCATATTCTCCTCTTCGGGGCTAGGGCCCAGTCTTAATTCATTACACAAGAAACACAGTTCCTCTTGTTCTAGAATCTTTGCAATTTGTTCTCCTACTTTTGGCTGATGAGAATGGTGAGCAACATCGTAACTGAGTTTGCCATATAGCACCGCTACAATAACTATGAGAATGAGCATCCCCGCTACTACCACAGCGGCAAGTCCGTAAAGGTAGCATGTCACTTGAGCCAGTTTGGATCTCAAACGTTCATAATCTTCTAAATATCTTTCAGACTTCATGGTGACGTTGTTAGCTTTGTGCAGATTGTTCTGTTTGCCTTCCAATAAATTCCGTGAAGAATCAGGATCCCTATCTGTCATATTTGGCCAGTGCCAAACCAATTCCTTCTAAGAGCTCAGGGCGCAATGCAGCCAACACGCCGGTAGTCCAGTGAATGCGAGTGAGAGAGAGACGAGCTCTTAGACACGCTAACTCCCAGCACAGTCCACTGTTCCGATACTCCAGCTCCGTGGCTTATAATCCGTGTCCAAGCGGGAGGGAGTAAGTGTCCGTCAGACTCTTCCTGCGTCCAGTGACCACTGAGTTTCACAACCCTGTGAAGCGTGCACTTGCCACCGCTGTATCTAGAATCATAACACACACCACGTGACTCCCAGCGACCAATCATAAGGCGATACAAGGCAGCGAGCGCGAGCGGTGACGAGGCATTGATCAGTAATTATTGTGCGCGACAAAGACGGCGTGTAAATACCACGGCGTCACCGCATTGTCCCGTCTGTAGATACTTGTGCATATTAAATAACAAACTTATACCAAGCCGAGAGGGGATATACAAGGAACGGGCCAAGCCGTGGTTAGCCAAGCGGAACGCATTGATTCGTGGTAAATACTAATACTTGCTTCTGTGTTGTATTAAACTCAAATAAAGTAACTTGATTAGGAATTATTTCAAATTGGGGTTTTCAGATATGATTTTTACTTTTACTCTTGTAATATTATATGCCTTTTAATCGTTGTTATCCCTGAGTTATTTTTGCTTACAACACGGAAAAGAAGCTCGTTTATCATCCGCAGGCTATTCAGTTTGAACGGTTTTCTTATACCACTTTATCAGTGCGTAATTTTGATAACTGTATCTGGTTTATTCGCCGACGTTATGTTACCAACAAGTGTTAGCATAAATATCAAATATCAATTATTCAAGTTGTATAATTAGATATTCACATTGATAAATATTGGTGTTGCTGTTAATAGATAACATCACAAGGTGTTGCACTTAAAGGGAATCAAAAGTGTTATGCTTATCATAAACTACCCAGGTGATATTTTCAATTATCGTCAACAATGAAATCAATACATGGATAATTGAACTGTCTGATTTGATTGATTTGGTATGACATTTAAAGTGTAAGCCAAACACAGCGATGTAAACAAATGATTTTCCAAACACCCAGACACTTACAATGAGATCGTTTATTTTAATTAGTTTTTACATAAGAACTTAGATCCTTTATCATTTTGCACTATGTACTAACATTTTGTTATGAAATAGATTGTTTTGCTGATGATTCAATATTTCATGAACAAAATAAACAGTTGTGATGGCTGTATCACTTTTCAAGTGAAATATACTCACCAAAATTGTTTTAACATTTTCATGAAATTGTAGTTGTTTTTAGTTATCGTTATAAATAAAATGACTTTCTCTATAAAAACAAGTCAAAATTGTTATCATGTTATTCCCATAACCTTTCATTTTACAAAAGAAGAAACTAAAAAATAAAAATCAGTGACCATTTTAGTTTACCAAAAGGTAGAATCGTAAATACATCATTGTTAGTAACAGTAACCGTCTGGTAAAGGTGTGACTAATTATTAGAAACTTTTACAAAGTTATTATTTACTAAAATCTAAAAATTCACAAAAGGATAAATCATCGGTTCATAAACGGCTAGTGGTTTCTGATGTATAAAAAAATCCTTATAGCTGGAAATCACTGAATGTATTTTCAAAGTGTAAAATGGTTACAGATACAGAACACATACTTTTGCATACATATGTACATATAGAATCAGGCTAACAACAGCGCTAGCGTATCACGTCACAGCAGGGAGTTCCTCTGTTTGATATGCTTCCGCTGTGATACATAGGTTTAGTACTTACTTACAATTACGTACACTTACCTATGTAGGTATGTAAACCCGATAACACCAGTAACGGTACTTAGATATAAACTATCAAAAGTCAATCATTATCGAACGTATCGATTTCCCTCAAGATTTGGTAAACACAGTCATGTTTAAGAAAACTAAAACTCCTGGGCCAACACCGTTATGTGCTATTGATTTACGATATAACATTTCTAGGGATAATTGAAGTGTATAAAGTTTTTATCAAGTTTATATGTGTAAGTTATTGTACTGATGTATTGTAACATTGACCGTGTCTTTGCAACCAAGAGGCTTTTTGTAGTATTGTAGTTCGAAGCAATATAAGGATAAAGGGTGTTGTAATTTAACAACATGTTTGTCGTTTATTGGATGGCAAAACACTAAGGTGAAGTACGTGTTGTAAATAAGCTGGAATAAAGTAATCTGTAAACGATTGTGTTTTCTAACGATTCAAGTGATTTCCCACGGGTAATGTTTCATTGTCAGCGGCATTTGTGCAGGGCACATGATACCTGAAAAACAAAACGAAAATAAGTTAACAAATCAAAAAAGATAAGAAGTGGAATTTGACTGCGTCGACTCTGGCATTTCGAATACTATTTTACACTTGTTAAATTTCCATTTATAACAAACAACGTTTATTTGTAATAAAATCAAATTTTGAAAATATATCTGTAAATTTTAATATTCTTATGTTTCATTCATATAAAGTAGAAATGGCAAAGACAGAATGTTACCATCAAATTGTTCAATAACATCGAATTTTAATTTAAAAAAAATTAAATTTCAGAAATTAATTAGATTCATTAACTATCTTTTGCGTCTCTAAATAACATTTCATTCGTGTGATGGTATCGAGTGAATACCTTTCTTTGTTAATTTTAAACTTGACAAAAACAAAATATGAAATGTAATATATTTTCATTATTGCGATCTTCTTCAAATAAAATATTTCCTAATCTTGATGATTTATAAACCTTATTGCAATCACACAAAATATGCATATGACCTTACCGCAATCCACATATTTCTAAGGAGATCAAACATTGAATAATTTGGGTGCCATGACACTGGGTAGTCATGATCGTTGATTGTGTATTAAAAAAGTGGTACATTATACAGTCTACTTCCTCATTCCGCACGTCAGACTTTACACACCCCACACGTGAAACAAGAAAACCAAGTAATTGAATTTGAAATTGTGATTCACAGTTTTTAGATAAATATTCATTAAAATTATTGTCTAATCATGTACATTTGTACATGAGCGAAATACATGTTAACGTCAGACATGGTTGCATTGCAATGCCCACCCCACCCTTTCTCACTAACCCTAATCTACTAACCTTCAACACCCACCCTTTCCCACTCACCCTTAATCTACTTACCCCCGCTGGTTTGGCGAGGAGATTATGTGTATCGACGATATTGATAATCTTACATGGCGGTCTTGTTTTAACATAACCGTGTCACTAGGTTTGCTTACAACTATTGAGTGTGCTACTTATGTTGATAGCTTTCGGTGGTTTTATCTCACTGTGTCAAATTACCAACTGTGTAAAGAGGTTTGACCAACATTGTGACTCTGAAATGAAAAGAGATATATTGTCGACATGTAAACTTAAAAAAAAGCGAAAATTTAGTAATATAGGTTTTGGAAAATGTTCATTCGTTTGTTGATGTTAATGTTTTGCTAGGTCAAAGTGTTATGCGAAATGCTTTGTTTAGAATGAATCCAGACTGAAAAATATGCCGATAATTATGATTACCTTGATTAAATTCAGATTTCGTAATATTTACCCTAAATGTAAATAAGCCTCTTCTTACGCTAATAAATCCATACTCAGGAAGCTAAAGACCAAAATTCGTAAAAATAATCATCCATTTTCATTTGTCGTGCTGTACTGGTAGATTTGAATAAATTGAATTGAATTTTTCAACATAATTGTTAATTAATTATGCTAGAAATAAATGATCTAACAATTTACGGAAGGCATCTGCACACGACAAGCCGAGACAAGGTGGTGTTATGTCAGTAGCACGTGCCGCATGAACTGCACGTGCATTTGCTGTCGATTTCAGCGTCAAGCCGACGACGTGCACATGTGTTCAGCCCAGCCGCTCATTGCGGAATGTCGCCACAAACTTCACTTACAATTTGTTTCCATGTCAAGTATGGTATCCGGATGCGTGTGTGGACGACATTTAACCAATTGATAATGATATTTCCCTCCAATTAACCTAAATGTTACCAGAGCGTTGTTACAAGTCGTTATGTCGAGTTATCACATCATTATATTCCAAACTGCTAACTGCAATAATCACGCCTAAGCGATATAGAAATAACTATCATTAGATACACATATAAGGAGAAGTATTTGAAGTATTTATATTTTGTATCACCTTATTTAAACTGATACATCGTGTCATACTGACACTATTTTTGTATAACATGATATCATAATATGATATTCATGATAAATATATATAAATGAATACAGTATGATATTAGCTGTGGAAAACTTCAAATGCCGTATATCTAATTCAAAATAATTTCAAATAATAAAAACATCGACAATATTTCACAATAACAAAAATATCTGAACTATCGATTCTAATTTGATTACTTAAAGAAATCGCTACGGGTCTCAAGTTCAAGGAAAGTTCAAACGTTTACCTGTAACATATTTAGACTGCAACCTGTTACTCGACAGTGATTGCATTTACCTGCGCCAAGAGAAACAGATAAAATAACTCTATTCCAACACGAGTATGTTGACACAAATTGTAGCATTGTCTCAGTAAATATGCATTGGATCCTAATTCATATCCTTGATAACTTTTTGTCTGTATCATCTCACAGATTTGTTAAAAGAAACATTTTAAAGATATATTCACAGGAACAATCGGATGAAAAGGCACCGAAGTCGTGTAAGATTTGCATCACCATTATCATCATCTTGTTATTAGATATGCCATTGCTTAACACATAGATTGTAGTAATACTATGACAGCTGAACTTTAGCTTCTCTTCAAAGGAACAAGTCTATATAGCTTATGAATTGATAAAGATTATGAATTATTAAAAATTTCATCAGTGCAGTAGATATGCAATTACTCAAATTCAAATGCTTAAAACCTATTTTCTATATGTTTATCTAGATCACATAGTTTATTAAAATATAAAATAATCTTTTCTTCAAAGATACAATCAGATGCACAAACGGGAATTCACAGTGAATATTATTATAATATCAACTTTTCACTTTGTCACTAAGTATGCAATTGCTTGAAATCTAAATCTATATTCCAAACATGTAACAGAAATTCGAAAATGAAACAGATAGAAAATATCTTCTTTTCAAAAGAACGAACGGATGCAAATGCCACGAGTCGGGTAATCTTTTCCACGTTGTGAAAAGCATAAATCGCGAGGCTTTATAGTCCCGCCTTGTTTTACTGAAAAGCCCGGGTCACTTCTGAACAATGATGTGTCAATACTAGAAAGTCGTCAAATGGACCTTTATATCTGCAACGGTGGCACTGGCACATAACTCAAGAATACCGGGGTCGCAGATTTCAATGAAATTGTACTTAGTATTGAATTCAGACGAAATGCAAAAGCACGCTCCCTTCATCGACATTTAATACCGATCCTGTAAATAAACATGCAGACAATGCGCAGTGGAGAGTTTCTATTTCTGCATAGAAAATCCATGTTTAAGTCAGTCATCTCCAACAGCATGAAAAATGCATGCATTGATATGCAAATATTCCTTTTAAAACATACATGTTCAAAAATAACTTGTTTGTTTTTGAGACGTTTTGGAAAAAATATATAAAAGTTCGACTCGATCTTTATTTTTGAAATGAATATATTCTATTATGTTCACGATTAAAAGTTAATGAGGAAGTTCGTTAATTTTCTATTTGTGTCTCAATTTGCTTTAAAGTAAATTACGTAATTTTAATAGCTAGTGAAATAATACGAATTACCTATAAAGCAGGTGCAGGGGAGGAATTACGCTCATAAAGTATTATCGTAATTATCAAATATTCTCCATTCATTTCCCGCTATAGTTCATAATCGGCTCATAACTGCGCTGCCACAACTGCATAGAACGTAATTCTAAGCGATTATGAAGGCCCTTAGCTACTGGTCCTATTGAACGAATTCGAACTTCATAAACGTATTAAGGCTAATTATGGCCGAATTCTTTTTAATGAGTTGGTTGCATGACGGGCTAAATGCTTGCTTTATTTGATCACCGCTGCACAAGTATTAATGTTAAGAAGTAAACTAATACTCAAAGCTTATGAAATGAAATCTATTGGGATCACGCACGTGACCTCGAACGGGTTTATTCCGAGATTAAAGAATGTTCATGTTCAGCAACATTTAATCTGAATTCCACATTACCAACAGATATGCCTATAGTAAGGCTCAGCGTTTTCCTGGAAGTATTAAGTTTGACACGCCCGAGTAACTCTGAATATAGAACGGATATGTTACAAGTGTAAACATTGTCGTATAGTTATGCCTCTGATAAGTTTTATTAGGTGCTTATGTAATTTAGTCGTGCTTATATTTTGGTGAATATAATTTGGTTTCAGCATGCGGCTTAAAAGGATTATATTACATCGATTGTATTACATCGGTTACGTTACATAAGCAAATGAGTTACAGCATCAAATATGTTGAGACATTCAATACATGAAATTGCTTGAAAATAATTGTTATTTTCAGATCAAAATAATTTTACTATTGCAAGATAATATTTTTGTAATCTATCAATGTTAAAAGGGCACAATGAGGAAAGTATCTTTTAAATGTTCAGTTATTTTTAAACATTACTACTCCTTGATTTTCATCATATGTTGTTATTCTTTTAACCGAAAGCAAATGACATCAATCATTAAGTAGATTCAAAAGTTCACATGTTAATTAACAACCGGCAATTTTATGATAATACTTCTTTTTATGAAAATCTTAAAACATTCGTGGAAGCCAAACTCACACGTCCAACTACATGGATACTATTTATATGAGCTATCAAACAACGTCAACTAGTAACTGTCATTCTTACTGCTTTCGATAAGTTTCCAAAATGACTGCTTGGTACGCGTTATTTTGCCGTTTTCGATCATTATCCCGACTTCAAACTTCCATTTTTAACTATATAACGTTTATTAGCTTTAAATGATAAATTTCCAGAAACAGTAGATACATGACACAAGGACAAAGGAGAAATAAAGAGTTCGATGAACAGAACCTACAAAGACACCTACAGAACCAGGGAAACAGATACGGGGTCAGAACACGTTTTCATAAATACGCGTCAAAAAACTGCATTGTGACATGCAAAAAATGTATTTGAGATATTTGGTTATGTAATTTATATTGTTAAAGCAAAGCACAAAATCAACATACATATAACTACAGGTCAAAGTACTTTTAGCATGTTTGCAAAACTTATCTATGTAGCTCCGGATGTCTTAGTCTATCTACTTAACCCATAGTGTCTTGTATATACTGCATAGAATGTAAACAACAACATTAACTTTGAAACTAGACATAGAACGGAATGTGTGTAATTTGCAGAACTATTTCTTATTTGACGGAAACGTTTGTCGCTGCGCAGGGAAATGTCATAACTCGAAATTCACGTGCAGCACGAGCATGGTTATGAGGAACACGTGTGCGGTTTGTCTCACATTCCACACGTGCGTCACGCAGAGCTCGTGCACGAAAGTGACCTGCCACCCATATGGACATCACGTGACCATTTGAAGACCTACCTAGACATAACTCTGTGAGATTGCATTGATGGATGCAGCTGTGTTATTGATATGCTTCGGCTTGCCTCATTGCGTTTGTTTTCATAATCATGTACATGCAGACTTGCCGGTAAATGTCATTTCTATTATCAGTTATACCAAACTCTCTTCAAGGAATGGTCTCTGCTTATCCGTTGTATATAGTCATGTGTTTGTAGTTACGGCAGCGTTCATAAACATCGGCATGCATTTTCGTACGTAACGTTTGTATGAGGAAAGAGTTTTATCCAGCGAAAAACATGTTTCTTTCACTTTGCAACGCTTTCTGAAAACATTTCTAACATATGATTTCTTTTCCATGCCCTTGTCATTTTGTACCATTCAACAATTTTAACCTCATTTTATGACAAAGACTGTAGTGAACTAATTATATCCTTGCTTTCAGCGTCGTTTTCCCTTTACAAATATCATATTTTACAAGTTTTTCACCTCTAATTGAGCGGTTTCCAAGCAAATAACGCTGTTATCTTGTAACGGAGATAAATCCGTTACGACAGTTTATTCAATAATGGTCACTCGCTCATTATTGTGCTGAGCTTTTTACAAGGCGAAATGCCAATTATGAACCTTATGATGAATTCAATTTATTTCTAATTGACTAGGTTTTACAAATTTAAGTCAAGGCGACTCCGGGACTACGGCCCTTGTCGAACTGTGCAGAGATGATGGTAGCGAGGCTATCGAGTGTCACGTCGGAAACCGTCTAATGCATTAAACATGTAATCCTTAAATACAGTTGTTCAATTCATTACTGGCGATATTTGTGACAGTTTTCATTAGTTTAGGCATCTGTTATCGTTTACGAAAAACGACAAATCGTCTCTTGCATAATTATTCATGTATTTTTTACACCGGAAGAAAGTGTTATAATTATTGCACATGCGTCAATATTTGCAAATTATGTAACAATCTTTTCATATTTTGTCGCATAGAAACTTGTGTTGATACAGACAGTATTTTTTATGTGAATATCCTCTTTGATACTGATCAATGAACAAAGATAAATGACAAAGATATATTTTTTTTAGATAAAACACATTAGACATTATAATTACTTCTCAAACTTCAGATGACACTGATTGATTTAGCAATAGGACAAAATCATAAAGAAAGATAATATTCCCTCATAGATAAGCTTAAGTTTTGCCTCTGCCAAACCTTAAAATATGATAGACTTTTAAAAACTGTCAATATGTAGTTGAAAAAGTATTACTCTTCAAAGACGTTTTGTGAATATTTGAACCTAAAAAAATCTATTTACACCAGTGCTATATTTTACGAGGATCTTTTAGCGTTCATCCTGCTACATCAGCATATCTCTGTCTCCGCGTCAGGCAGTACATATCCTGATATCCATCGGATCAAAAGTCTCGTATAGCCAGTCAATAAACTGGTGCGCATTCAGCAACAGTCGCACCAATCGGATGAGAAATTATGACAGTGTGCTTTTATTTGAGTGATATTGCGTTATGTCGGCGTTATGAAGCCCAAACTGCAAGGTCGTGTTCATTCAAAAAATGTTAAACGTATTACCTTTACCTACCTCTAATTAGCGTTACACGAGAGAAAACTCAACGACAAACACTTACGACATCAGTGCTTTCGAAAAGGCAAATTCAATTCGATTATTTAAAAATATAATGATTATGATAATCCAAGAGATATAAAACTTGAAAAATCTTAAATTTATTATAAACGAAAACGTAAACTATAACTAAAAAGCGTAAATCTCAAAAAGTGACTCGTGGTACGATTCGTACATGGTTAAATTGCCCCCTGTCGCCTAATATGGACAAATTGTAGGCCAGTTGAAAGCTGTAACTATCTGTGTTTCCTAACCCCGCTATTTATCCGGTAAACACAGCGACAGGCTAATATCAGCCCAGGCGGAATATTCAACAACTTCATCAATAATCATTTGACACTCACAGATCTCTCTGTTCCATCAAACAGAATGGCAACAATCAAAATAAAACAGAAAACTTTATAAACAATCTTTATCAAAACACATTTGGAATTTTGGGAGATACTATTTTCCCGTTTTTTGATACGGGTGGGATGATTACGGAGGTTTAATGTTTGATCAATTCACAAACATTGGCTGTTCTAAGCATGGCTTTTAGCCTAGTTAAAAGACTGATGATGAGGATGATGATCAGTTTAATGCAATTTTGACGGATGTCACATAATTTTTTTTATTCTTTGTACTACATAACATTATAACATTAAACATTAACATTAAAACGCAGTCTTAAATAACTTTAAGGTTCATATCAGAGCATTCCCATTCAGACTATGATTGTTATAGATTTGTAAGCAATGGTATAGTTCATTTTGAAAATGTTTGGTATAAACATCTAGTGTACTTTCTTTATAGCTTTTGATAGCTTTCTTTATCGCAATGGAGACGGGAAAACTTTCCATACTAACGACATAATGTAGCAAGTCTAGTCTTCATTTCTCTGATAGACAGACAGACTCACACCGACAGCAAACCGGTTAAATTGAGGACAAAACCGTGAATATCAAAAGCCAGTGATCACACCAAATGTTAACGTAAATAGTTGTTTCCCGTTATTCACACATTCCATAGAACAATAATTGACAGTATCTCAGTAAAACTCAGTAAAACAACAGCAAATTGAAAACTCAGCATATTCAACAAATCTATTGAACAGTATAGCATCGAGAATGTCAATCGGTGATTTTTGATATATGTCAATCGTCTCTGAATAACCCCTTCCCCAACATAACACAATAGTCTCCGAAAAACACCTATTGACTGAAATTTTAAATTTTGTTAAAAAAGAAGACCTGAATAATTTTCAATTTGATGAATTCTTTGACATAACACGGTTCCTTAATGTTTGCTTCGTGGACTTGATAACTGCTATTTGGTTATCTACATTGCAGGTTAATTACATATTGTGTATCTTGTCTATGTTGTTACAAGCCTGATGGAATGATTTGCTTACAAGGACGATTTGCCCCTGTATTAAGTTAAAGCAGTGACTAAAGCGCTTTGAGCAACCACTAGTGGATGGATATGTGCGCTATATAAATATCCTTATATATATATATATATATAAAGATATTTAATGTATAAGCAACAGGGGTGGTTGACAAGGAGATGTTCTACATCGCCCAGCCCAAATTGAAGGCCATACTCTACACATTTATAGTCACGCACATAAAGTGAAGCATCTATCCAACGAGTTGATGGTGTCAAATGTTATGTTGACTGATATATAGTTGGCACTGGTGTACCTTCAGTAGCAGTGCAGTCTTTAATCATAAATATATCTACAATACTATAATATACCTTTGATTCAGATTCAACACACGACCTTTGGATGAACTTACATAATATTCCCTCCTTTCCTAGAAACATTGCTTACCAAGATCAAACACAATTTAACAAATGTTAATCTATTTTTTCAAAGTGTATATCAACAAGTTTTTGCCTTTGTTTAGTCGATATCCATCTCGAGCTATTGTCAAGAACAAATTTGAGGCAAAGGTACGTTATTGTTTTTGTTATTTATTATGTACCAAATCTTTGATAAAACATTCATATAAGATAAATAAAATAATTCACATATGAGTATGTTAAAGAACAGGGGGAAATAATTTACATATGAGTATGTTAAAGAACAGGGGAAATATTTTACTTATGAGTATGTTAAAGAACAGGAACAAAATAATTTACATATGAGTATGTTAAAGAACAGGTGAAAAAAGCTACAGAGGACTGAACGGCATGTTATTTATGATGGACAGTCAAGACTAAATTTTGTTTTTACTTCGATGTCAGAGTTGAATAATCCTTTTATTTGAGACCCAGTTCCACAAATTGTATTCTGATCGATTGCTTCTTCTCGAGGCCAGCTATATAGCTACCATTATCTCGTTAAAATCTCGCCAGTCATTCTCTTCCTCACATGGTTTTATTGTGGAAATTGACACTGAATAAAGTGATGCCATGGTAACACAAAATGATTATATTCCCCTTTTTCATCAATTAAATCATACTGTGAAAGAAATGTTTAAGTAAAATGCTTTTAAATGTGATCGATGATTCAGAGTTTTTCCCCTATTTCCAAATTTTATTTTACTTGATATTAAACTATTACTCCGAGAGTCCGAGAAGATCAATTTTGAATATTAAGGAAGTTCCTAGTTTCTAAAAATGTATGAAAACCTGTCAACTTGAGTTAAAGTTCCCCTTATTGATGGGCCAAGCTTCTGATACAATTTAGTTAAGTGAGTTTCGTTCAAGATTTTACATTATGATATAGCGATAAAGTGGATTGTTAAATCAGGTTTACATAACCTGTCTGGAAATATATTGGGAGAAAGCTGACAGTATTCTGTGTCTCAGTTAAATTCAACATAACATATATATATAAATACTAGATTTTACAAATGAGGACTTTCGTTATATGAAATTGCATAAAAGCAAGCAAGACTAAAACACTTATTTACACTAAAGTGCCTTAAATACATTGCATCAATATTGCAGTTTCGAAATATTGGCTGAAACCTTAAATCATATGCATTCCTCTAAAGAACGGTTGATTGTTTTGTATCTGAATTCAGGCAATCGCACTTCATTAATTCACATTATGGTATAATGCCATGTCTTTGTATTATAGGATGTGTGATATTTAAGCCCGACAGATAGCATCCTTCGTTACCCAGGGAAAACTGCTCCGATAATATACACAACAACACATCTGGAGTCTTCATAAGGAAAATGTCGACTAAAATTACCCGGCCTTTTAGAAAATGTTCCGCAACATAACCCAATGAAATATCCAGTCTTAAAATCGACTGTGCTTCGAGGAAAAAGAGTGTAAAAATATTATCTCTATTGGGGTTCGAACCACACCAAGTCCGACTTTCCTCTCATTCACAGTCTGAAGGCACCCCCATTACCCGCATGTTCTGACGTAAGCTCATGTAGCCAATCACAATGACGGCGGCAAAAGCTTCCGACATCAGAGCTAGGGGCAACTCCTGTGAAATCCATTTGTCTACATGATCGCCGCCATCTTGCTTTTGAAAGGGACGATTTGATTGGTCCGCTTGTGACTAGGTTTTGTCTGCGCTAAACTGGTGTTGAACAAGCGCTTAACTCGCAAGTCTAACCATAAAGTAGTTTCATTGGCTTACTAAGATCAATGACTGGTAGATTTCCAGGTGAACAGTCAAGGGATGACACAATGTAGAGCATCAAACCATTCAACTATTGGTATCCCAGGATTGTCAACATGTTGGAAAGTTATGGCAAGTATACAGAAGATCGGATTGAAACATCACAACGAACTTAATCACTCACCATTACACGTTCTTATAAACGCGAGTAACCCAACTAAAAGTCAAACTACATGAAGGTGTTCTAGTTTGTAGTAAGTCATTAAACATCCGAAGCTATAGCCTTCTGCTACGTGAGTCAATCTAATTTCAGTCATATGAAACCATACAAAAGGTGGCTGAGCCTTTTAATGTCTGAATCATTTAGTTTCAAATATGATTTCTATCATACATGAACGCTCAAATATAAAATACCAACATTGTGGATGCCTTTTGAACCATTTGTCATGTAATTTGCTATTTTCTCCATGACTGAAATCTGACTTCTGACTTTTTCTGCAGGAAGAACGAAATGCCACAAAAGCTTGTTGTCAGAGACTAGTTTGGAGTTGGAAGATATTACAAGATGGCTGTGAAGGGTTCCATATTGTCTCATTATTCTGTCATTTAGCTGGTCCAGAAAGTGACATCTCTCCGTCTCGCAGCTGGTCACAACATTATTCTCCACTTTACTCTCATCGATTTCAACATCAATATCTTCCTTACAGTCTCTCCCTGTCACTCACAATGAGGTAATAAACGATTCCATGAAAAATGTATGATCTATCCTCCCTGGCATATTTCTATGTAAAGCTGCAATTGATTGTTTTTATGTCATGGATGTTTTAATGTCATGTCGCACCATCTTGATTTCTAAAATAATACATCAAAGTCACCGTGAAAAATCATGGGGTTGTGTTTTGTAACAGATTTTTAAAAAAAAGAGTTATTCGCAATATTTGTTGACCGAAATGTACCTTTTTAACATAGTCTATACTTTGAGAACTTAAGAGATTGTCAATGAGTAAAGAAATATACACAAACCTACTTGTATATTTATCAGATTTTCATGTGTAGGAAATTGTGTCAATTTCTTTCACTTTTAAAGTGACAGATTTATTTTAGGTCAAGGCATGAATCATGATAATAATCAACTTAAGATTTTAGTCGATTCAAATATTTGAACCTACTCTCATAACATTTAGATATTGATATCCCGTCATTTCTCTTTTACTTTAAAATAAATCCAATTATTCTTTATAATTAGTTCAATTAGATATGTAATAGTAATCGGAACAAGCAACAAGCGAAATTACTCTCCCATATATCAGTTAATACTCATAACATGCTACTGAACACCATGCCACTAAAGCTTGGAATAAACGCCTTCAACACTTATAGTGATACCTTTGTTATCAAAACAAACATTTCTCAGAAAGAACTTAATAATCTTCCAGATTGAACATTTGAACGAAATTTAATATCAAGCTATTTCATGTGCGTTTTAAGGACCTCATCACTTTTGAAGACAGGAGCACTTTTTTTAGAGTTTATGATCAAAAGGACAAAGGCAGGTCATAGCATCTGACACAGCCTCTCTTGAATTGCGAACGAGGAAATAAATGAACCCCATTGTTTCCTTTTCAGCAATGAATCTCTATCTTTCAGGAAATAATGTTGGATGATTTTCTCTGTATTGTTTCATCAAAAGAAAATAAAGAACAGTTATCATAAAGCTTTACGGATTCATTTGAGTAACTGATAACATCAATGCCATATGCACAGCGGATACCCACAGAAACAAGAGGTATCATTTTTTATGATCATGCTGTCATTCTTTAAAAAACTGACAGTATACAGAAGGTACAAACATCAATTGAATTTATCATGTGTATGATTTTCAATCGCAAATAATTCGAGTTTTTGATGTCGTATTCTCAAACCGATAAGAACAAAAGTTAAATCATCATTCAAAGCATACTTTTGAATGTTTTTGTTATTCGTAAAATGAAATTGTTTGTTTATTAATTAATCCCAAAATTACTTTTGATATAACACAAATGTTCATCAACAATTAAGATACATTCTATTTGAAAAACTATAAACGTTCCTATTTTTTTACATATTGACAACATATAAATAAGGCAGGGGTAAACATAGTGTAATTGTTACTGTCTGCATTGAACAAAGATATTTTAACAAAACATTAACAAGACACAAATTATTTTATTCAAACTACTTCAAATTATGTTATTGTTAACTTAAATTAATTCAGAGACCGTTAACAATGAATTACATAGGTTTCTAATTTATCACCATGAAAAACAGTAGTTGAGATTAGTCAGCCTAATATTAAACATTTGATAGATAAACAGTGTTTCATTAGCCCTAAGATGTATTAAGCTTACGATCTAACCGTGCATGTAACCGTGTGTTGGCTCAGAAAGCATTGCATATATAAACGTGAAATGGCGAATATTGTCATATATTTATTATAGAATTTAAAACCATTTTCTCACAAAATTTGAAATCTTGAAAATGTCCCCTTTATGAAGTAAGATTTTATCTACGATACTTACGTCTTTAAAGCATGTTTTAGATAAGAGGAGTCTCATTTTCATAACAATATTCCCATGTTCTCAACGAAGCTATCCATACATGTGAGAAACGATATCTGTGAAAGTCTTTGCAAACATTGGAGGGCTTTGTAGGCTATAAATAGATATGCAGCCATACGTTTTTGAGAATTCCTATGCTCATATCTGAAACATTCGACATCCATTTCGTCAATTTGTTCGCCAAAGAAACATATCAAATGAAATGGTTCTCAAGGAAAAAATATTTAACCAATTAAAAGGTAATTCTGTTGCTATTACAACGACTTTTATTATGAATGTATTAAGTCTGGAAAACAAAGCAAATCCAACTGGATTAAAAAATATTAAATAATTAATTGATTAAATGTGTTCAATTTAAAATGGCAGCACGCAGGTAGCGTTTAATATGTGATACCTTTTGCCTTGACTATGGTTGAATATTGAGATGGTTTACCCTTAATTGTGCATTTTGCATTAAACGATATGTAATTCTCAAACTTTTCAGACACATTATTTCAGAAATCGTACTGCATTACCTTAGAAGACGCTACCGTGGCTTTTGCTATTCAATTTAACTTCAACAGTCCAGTGTTTCAATTAAACTCCACTTCTTTAGCTCGATCTAATTATCTAACCATCAAGATGAATGTTTACAATCCTTCATGATATGTAAAACTCATCAGGAAAACAATTAGGCTCCTTTGGGACAAGATATCCAGACAACCGCAAATAACATGGAGATTCAAGGATGGTTTTTGTTTGAAAGTCTAAACCAGACACTTATTGTCTCATCAGTAAGTGGCAAATGAGAAAACTTTTAAACTGTACTTGTCTATATATACAGCATTATAACAACTTTTAAAGTATCTATGCTCCTCTTATCATATTCCTTAAAAATGTGATATTTTTAACTTTGTTGCTAATCCCGTAGTGTTAAATTCAATGTTTTTTAATTAATTAATTTTGTATTGCCATGGCTCGGATGATTGTAAATTGTATGTAAATTGTATCGTATAGAAAACCATCTGAAGGGCGGCATAGTTCTAGTTCACCAAGGGTAACTGGAAGAAGGTGATTTGTGTATACGAATTTATTCAGTCAAATGAAGTTACCTGTATCAAATAGTTAATTTTTATAACTACACATTTATCTTTATTTTCATCGTTTGGCAAAGTTTCCTTTCCTGTCATTTTGATAACAAAGTTGTTCCAAATCAGTCTTTGAAATATACGCATAAGAAATAAGTTCTTTTCATAATTTTGAACCATCAAAATCTTATAAATTTATTATAACATTATTTTAAAAGAGTGAAATTATCTTTGTAATGGACTTAAAGTTCCAAGGAACGAATATCATCTTAATCGACAAGAATGTAAACTATGAAAAGTGACCTTTATCGTTTATCGTTATATACATGCAAACTGCCAGGACATAGAAATACACACACAAAATTTTATAATTAATAATTAATATAAATTGAAAACATGTATTCTCCATAATTAAACATTTCCAATCAAATCAATTATGGTGATTTGTTTAGAAAACATTGTAAAATTAAAACTTTGATAGTTTCATGTTACATGTCAGGAAATGCAATCCAAGTCAATGAGTCAAGAGAGACAGGACGATGAGTTTATCAAAAAAAGATATAGAACTATATAACATACCGATGGGATTATCATCAAAATGCCGTGCAATTGAAGACCTAAAAATATGCGAAAAGCCACTCAAAAATACTCTTTCTTCTGAAAGTAAAGTCGGTATACATGTAGGTCCAACACTCAACACACAAATGTATTTTAAATGTGAAATAACTTTTGATGATGTGTAAAGAAAACAATCGTTGACGTTTGGCATCTATTGTAAAGCCATACAAAGTTGTTTCGTTCCAAAATGGCAACCTAAACAATGCACAATCTAATCTTGAAATCATTGAGGCGAAAATTCAAAGCAAGGTTTTTTAAACAGTTTGATCAGTTTGATTCTGACGCTGCAACATTAGTAAATCCATTAAAATGTTTCGGACCTCGTCATATCATGATGAAAGTTGATTTTGTAGAAATTATAGAACATCGTTTTTAAGCCAAATTATCAATTGAATAACATCAACATTGCTTTTAATGCTTCTCCATTCATTTAAGCTGGATAATAATACTTAGAATTCTGGTTGTTTTCCCAACAGATAGATATGAGAAAGTTCTTAAAAATTAAACAAAGATATATATTTTAAAATCGCCATGACCAAAGAAGCCACAGCTGAGGAATTAATTAATCAAAGTTATGAAAAGGCCATTAACATGATGGAATAAGGAAAACCTTCGGTTTGTAGGGAAGTTGGTGGCATTCCAAAATGCATCAAATGAGATTGGAACGAGCTTCATTTTTTGATGATCTTTGAAGAAGTCATAGCAAATCTGAATGCAGAAACAGGTATTTCAGCCCCTAAACGCTTTTGAGCGTATTTATTCTATGCCATCATTGAAGCTACTCCAGGTTTCAGTAATTTTGTTTCAACAATGCAAAGTGGTGTGTTTGGCGGAAATGAATTCTGTCTTATACCATTTCAAAAGAATCATCCGCATTTACAATAATGTTACCGATGTAAGATCTTTGGAGAGACACCTCAGGTAAAATTTGGAGGGAAGCAGTTACTTATACCAAAATGGTTTTATTTCACTTTTCCCGAAATCATTAGTTTACAAAAGGAAGAGCACCGATTCAAATAATCATTTTGTCCACATATCTGCCTCAACACCTAATTATCAGTTTCCCTTGTAAAGTTGATTAAATCTCTTGATGACAGTGGTTTTGATAAAGATAAAGACCAAACATGTCATAAACCGTTGATTAAATCCGTTACCACTAGTTGTAAACAGCCGTATTACTGCGAGTTGTAAGAACCCAAAATAGATATATCAGTGAATGATACAATACAACAATAACGGAAGATTTCTATTGCTTTCTCTGTATGCAACAAGCAGTCTTAGTCATTAATGAAATTGCTAATTAAATCCAAAAAGCAAATTGGTAACAACCTTTGTAAGGCTCTAAACAGGAGGATTAATCCAGCTTATCACCAAACAAATGATAAAGTGGTAAGATCTAATTTATTTGAATGTTGTTTTCCCCTCATCTTCGCTTGATTAAACGTATTTGAGTTTTTTTCATCTCGTTACATAGTCAGTTCTTTGTTATTCTTTCTTAATGTTCAATTGGGTTAGCTTATCAAGATTGCAGAACAGTTAAGGAACATTAAGAATTTGAGATACATTGTAGGGATACGTTTGATAAATTGTTTCGTGAAAGAGGGTCCAGATTTGATATGATTTATAGTGTGTCTTGGAATCGAACGTGCAACATGTATACTGAACAAAACAATGAACACGTAAATTCTATACTGCCTTTACATTGATCATAACATAACATTTTTAATACATCACTTTTGAATTTGGGTCTAAAATCTTTAAAATCTTTGTATATGCTAATCAAAATAGTCCCATGAGTATTTTCTTTGAAATGACAAACTATTTTCTGAATATCTAAAATAGAAACAATAATATCCCCTACAATGTTCATTTCGTTTCATTCAGAATAAACTTATAATAATTTTAGAGAATATAACTTTAAAGGTACTTTAGAACGTTTTTGTAAAATTTTACAAATTCACCAATGAACTAACTTTATGCAAAATGTATGAACAAAGTGTAAAGCTTCCCAAAAATGTTTGAACCTCATTGTCATCAGTCATGAAAGAAATTATAACGTATTGAGCGAAAACTGTATTTAGTTTTTCACTCATTTGAATTAAGGCAATAGGTTTGATAGTTTGATTAATCTTGGAACGTTCAATTGAGAACGTTATTTTCTGTCTTGCAATTAGTGTATGTTTATATCCGTGAGATCAATTTATTTCCATAAGAAATGGGCAGAAATTCCTTTAAGAATTGTTTATAGTCACAATGCCAAGATGAACTTTTACTTTTATAATAATCACACAATCAGGTAAAGCATAAACAACATTGCCATAGGCAATAATAGCTGACCAACTACCTTCAAAAGAAATAAATCATTCTCCTATTTGCCAACAACTACTCGTCTTACCCCTCTTTTTATAAAGGGATATTCTCATGTTGTGCCCTAACAAAATGAATTCTTCTTATGAAAACAAAGATCCCAAATTGAAGACTCGATACAACTTGACTCAAGGTATATAATATCATTTGATGAATTACCTGCAAAGTTAAACAGATGGTGAATGTAAAACATCCACCAAATTCAAGCTACGGTGTTGAAGTTTTTTCAATTTCGATTTAGTTGCTTTTAATGTTGAACTGGTAAATAAAAATGAAAGAATCGGACATTAATTGGTTTCATGTTCTTGGAAAACATGTAAGTAAACCAGAGGTCGAGTCAAACTTGCAAAAACTAATCACTAACACGTGAACCCTGTTTATAATTCGTACTGGTGAATGTTACAAAATTTAAACAATTTCTCTATAAATCGTATACATCAAAAAGTCCAATATGTGCAGGAAAATTGTAATCCATTTACATATATGTTCTCATAAATATATTACAATGTTTATACTATATCGTGTATTTGGGTCTTAATAGATGACAAAGTGCATTTATCAATGACCATATATAAGGCAATTCTTTCTGAAGAACAGCAAACACAATATCATATTTCACTTACTCTCAATTGTGTTCATGTTATTTATGTAGAATGTTCGGTTATTATGATAATTGCAAGACTTACCTTTGTCATTAATTAAGATATATATATATGTAGACTCATACTTACGTGACTTTAGTAAGGTGTCCAGCTGATTGCTTATCTAATAGTCACGTGACACCATGACAACAACTATGTTCTGGAGTGCTTTAAGATTGAACTTATAGTGGATATCTTTGAAGTCTCATATCCGATTCCCATTACTTTCGTGATTTGTCTTTGTTTTTGTCTGAATTTAAAAAGAAAAACGAAAAATATAAGTTCAAAATTACATTTTGACACGAGGTCTAAGTATTCACAGGTATTATATTTATATGGTGCAAAATATATTTACAATACTTATGTACACATTGGTTAGATACGATAAATTTCACCTCTGTGATGTTGACACATATTAAGTAAAACTGAATGAAATCTCATGGAGGCCTCATCGATGGCTTTATTTGATATGGAGGAAAGAAACAACTAGTTGAACATCATTTTTTACAAATCAGGAAGGAAGGTGAAACATGAAAGTGTTTTGTAGCAAGGTGTAACTCATGTTATGTACTTGTTTTATTGAAGACGAAAAAGACGAAAAAAATAAAGAACACCCTCCTTATTGGCAAATATGTTTGATTATTTTGATCACCTAGATATGGTATGAGTAGATATAATCACATGTAAAAAACATGCTGTTTCGTATAATAGAAATATATACAATAGAAAGAATACAGAAGTTTGTTGGTTCCTTCCAATTAAGTAAACACATGTTGTGAGTTTGCATAAAAGTATCATTCGCTCCATTTACTTTCTTATTGTTTTCAGGAACGTGATTACCAGTCAAATATACTGTATACGGAAATGTACTTTTTTTTTAAACTGCTTGTAAACCTCTTCAGATATGAATAAAGTATATGATATAAGCATACCTGCGTCCTCTTGTCTTTTACAATATTTTGACGATATAGAACTCTTAAATATTTCATCTATTAACCACGGAAACTTTGAAACTGTTTTAACAAATCCTTCTAATGCCTAGGCACGAAACAAATTTCCAACATGAACTTGTGCTGAGGATAATAAAGTGTTACTCTATGCTCATGATGATTGGAAAAATGTGTTTACCTTTTTATTCTAAATTCACCCCAATATGATACTAAATAAACTGCACAAAGCTCCAAAAACTTTGACCAAACCGACACAAAAGAAAATTGTCTCCTGAATCTGTGACCAATATAACACAATGACCGATTTATCCTAAAACTGTTGATATAAAAACAGCTTTTCCTCAAAATGAGATAAATACAATAAATAAGAAAAAATTCTCCTGCAACTATAATACTACGACAGAAAATCCGGATTCTCCTGAAAATGTGCCCGATACAAGAGTAAACAGATTATCTCCTAAAAGTGTGACCAATACAACAACAAAAACCAGATTGTAACACAAGACACAACGACCAAGTTGAGTATCACCCCCGGAGAGTACAATGTAGATAATCAGTTATCGCTCTCATATGGTCTCCTTTATAGAAAGTGCTCTGCTGATTAGGTTGTCGATAGTTGTCAACCCTGCCTTACCCCAATGATAAATGAGTTTGACAATCAGTGTTTTTTTCACAAATGCGATCGAATTACTAGGTCATATCACTCCGTTATAGCATAATGATAAGGAACAACTCCATTAATGACCGATTCATTATAAACTTAGCTTGGGTGAAGATAGACATGCTACAAGGAAGATCACGGATAGTAGCTATATTCTATCATATTGAAATATATATATTATTTTCCACAAATGGAATACTTTCCGGAGAGTTATAACATGGAATCAAAGTTTTCAAACATTGATGTTAATTTTTAGAATCGTATGTTTAGACGCGTTCCAGAATTTTGAACTGAAAACAAAAAGAATTTATGTGAAACCTTTTGAGACTTATGCCTCAAAGTCTATACATATATTATCTATTAAGGTGTATATATTAAACAACAGATGTCACTAAAGATGAGATTCAATTATATAAATATATTCAAAAATTGAGTTTCAATGAAGATTTGAAATTCCATACAATGGTCAGGAAGAGATGAATGTTCCGATGATTTAGACTATATTATATATTTAACCCTTGATGTCATCAGAAATACCTGTACTGAAAATACCGGCCCTTCATGTCATGAAGCCACTGAATCTTCAGTCAACTGTACCTGCAAACCTCTCAAAGGACGAGTACAAACACCATTTAGTCGTTGGTTGACAACTTCCGGCTCTTAGACCACATTTTCGTGATCAGAACCAATCAGGAAGGACAGTTTCCACTCAGATCCATTCAAGTTCCTGAGTATGCGTCAACAGGTACTTTTGACTTAAGCCTTATCAAACATCTTTTTCATGTCAATCGGTTTCATTGAGTTATGGGGCATTACAAGAATCAAAAGCAGGTGCTGAAAATTCCGAAAATTTACAGCGAAGAGCATCAGAACATTCCGTCCTGGATAATCATTTGCAATAGATAGATAGACTATAGATGTTTGTCCCGATATCTCCCAGTAGATGATATCAAAATTATCTGACTTTTTCAAGTTCCTGATTTACAATATCTTGCGATTGATGACGTGACAAACTATATTGATAAAGATTTAATCATGTATTGATGTTATGATCTCTAAATTACCTGATTTTGACTTTTTCAAGTCGTTTGACATTTTACAGAACTGTGTTTATCTTTGATCACTAAAAATTAACTTGATTTTTTCCAAAATAAAAGATACTAGTTCACAAAAATATTGACTTGTTAGTTTATGACTTATTGTCTGGATTGTTCATTTTGTTGAATTTTCTATATCAAATTATGATCACGATTTAACTTGAGAAAGAACAATATAAAGCTGTTTAGGCTTATCAGGGCATTCTTGAAAACAAGTCAGCATTTTTTGTATGCAGGTTTCGACTCATTACCTTTGTCTTCTCCAAGAGTCAGAAATGTTCATTTCACAAGCACAGAACACATTAAAGGGCAAGAAGAAGAATTACAAGATCAAGGTTTGACAAGGATGAATTGGAAACTTAGCCAACAGAATCATTAGCAGGAGATTTAATTCTGGTCTTAGACATTCAATGTATCCAAAGAAGAATTATTGTTCTGTAGTAACAATGTGTAAGCTATTGATTTTACTTCTGGACATTTTGTAATATATTGGATATTTCGCCTCCTAGTTTAATCACCTATTAGCAAGTACTAAGGATTAAAGCCACGACGTGAACTGTGATAAAACTGTTTCAAAATCCATCAATACTTCTAAAGTTGCATCCATTTATAACAGTCTTGTCGTAGTGGACTGACATCGAAACATAATTGTGAAACACTAGAAGCAAGTATTTATATAATTACTACACATTTATAGCAAATCTCAAACAAAAACCTCTAATTAGAAAATAGGTTGGGCTTCCAACACCTTTGCTTCTCTACCACTTAGAATAGAAGTGACAAGAGAAAATAGAAGACAAGAATAAAAGAAAACAAGTGAACCAAAACTTCAAACAGACGCCATTTTTAAAAAAGCATCAGAATATTTTTTGTCAATATCAAGCAGTGTGAAAGCAACGACATATATTAATGGACTAAAAGTAATTGGACTAATAATAATTTTCATACAAACTGTTCAATATTATTTCAAAAACAAAATTAATTGATTCCCCTCAAAGGCAATCAAAGGTTACATAATTACAACTGCGACTTAACTTCGAATAGAACAAATAACCTGAGTATTCCAAACCTTTTTTGTCACACGCAAATGCCATCTTTCTTATCTTAGAAATAAAATCCACATTAGCTATAACTAGTTCCGTCCAAGAGATTGTGTACGTAATATTGTTTTCATTTTATAGTCTATTCGCTTCTTAATGGAATAATCACAGGAACACCTATTACCAATCTATTTCCCCCTTAACGCCCCAATTTGACAACGGAATTAATTGCACTGTGTTGTTTGATTACTTCCATCAGTTTGGAAAGCTCCTTGATTCAGTCAATAATGCGGTAATGTGATGAGTTCTAATTAGTCGACAATGACTTTTTATAACATAAGAAAGAAGGGCTCACAACACCTTTACAACGTTAACTGAAAGCAAATAATCAAATAGGAGGACGGATCATATTACAAGCCAATGCAATTTGTCTTTGGATTGAGGATACTACAAAAAGAGGTGATTGTTCATCGTTAATAGGCAAACTAATTAAGAATTCACATCCTATCAAGGTTTTTTATGCTGATACCTGATCAGTAATGTTGACTTAATTATCTTCTTTAGTGTAAATGTTTAGTTTGATGAAGATTAGCATTAGTAATTGCTATTGTAATATGTATATGTAAACCGAAGGGAAATTAAAAAATGACAACCTGTAATTTATTTTGAATTCATATCATAGATATAATCATAAAACTGCTATTTTTTTAAGAACATACCACAATGATAAACATCGGGTCACCGAAAATGAAAGGTATTGAGCATCCTTCACAATCATAAGAAAGGAAATTTGAGAGATTTACATTTTGAAACCAATCACAGTAAATGAAAAGATCTCAAGGTAACGCTGAGCATTATCAATAATTCCCACATTTCTTTCGGAATACCTTGCGATTAAATATCTTATTAAATGACTATCAGTTAACACGCCTTTATATATGTATTCAAATGAATTATATAGTGTTCATGGCGAAAACAGATACATGATCGTTATTTAATGTGAGGAATTCGTATGACCCGAAGGATGAAAGTATCAACAGTACAGCTATTTACTTACAAAGGTAAGAACGTATGGTATCAATTATATCTCATTTCAATAAAGTTCAACACACTTCAAGCAATAGAGGATCATATCATTTTCAATTGGATTTCTGATTGCAGTGAACGTAAAGGAAGGGTAAAGTATAATGATATTGGCATGAATTCCATCATATTTCACTTCTAGATTTATTGTGATAATTATCTGCGATCAAATTTTTAAAATCTCAATATCCTGATAGTAGCGAAAAAAGAAATAAAAATGATATGCATTAAGTGTTAGGACCGTGTATGAATCAGTTACTGTTCACATAACCAGGTATGGTGTGGATTACAACTTCTTAACTATGATGATCTGATATCAAGATATCATGATGAACAATCCCAAAGTTGTTGAAAGTATTGAATATAAGCAATCAGAATCTGTATCACCTGAAACGTTTACTCCTAAACCAAATTAAGAAAAAAAACCCATTAAATCACATATTTCAAAAAACTTTGTTATGACTTATGAATATTGGACAAATCACATTAGTTAAACAAGTGATTGCTTATTAAGATTTATCTTGTTCTTAAAAGTTTTAATTGTATACATCACTTTATTGGCCATACGAAAAGCTTGATCAAAGCATAAAATCCAGAGGTAAATTGAATTTGAAGCATGTCACCATGAACCTTAACTTAATTACTAGTAATAAGAAATGAAAAAAGACAGTTAAGAGCTATTCATGTGTTTTATATTTCCAAATTGTACTTTCACCAACAAGGTTCAAATTCACAATTCTAAAGCCTTTGAATGTTTTTTAAGTACATTATTTTAAACAAGTTGATAGCTTACCCTATGTATATGTAAGTGACTTCTGTCACGTGACTACATTGTTACATGTTACATGTAAGTAGATGTACATTTTAAGTCAAGTGGAAACATGTAAATTTGATTAGAAAAAAAACTTTATTGAACCGACATTCGTTTCCGATATTTCTCAAACCATAACCAATGTCTGTAAAACACAAGTTCTTTAAATGTGTTTTACACAAGAGATTTTACAATGATCTATTTCTATTTGATAGTTCTAAAATGTTGACGTCTAATATCATACATGATTCGACAACCGAACCAATACAAGAAATATGAGCCTATACACATAAACGAGGTCATCCGCTGGGATTATTAGCTAACTACACTGTAACTTGGAATATAATAATGCAGAGGAATATATGGATAGCAACTTCTGTGTTCATTATGTGCGACGCTTTGACACAGATTCTAGTGTCGTTCTCATGCAGAGGAAAAGAGTAATGAAGTAAATATATATATGCTCTTACTTCATCACTCGTTACCTCTGCTTGAGAACGCCACAAGATTTTTACTTATATACATGCTCTCACTTCATTACTCTTTTCCTCTGATTGAAAACGACACAGGAATCTGTGACGAAACGTCGCACACAATTGACTAGACTGTATGGCACAATATGTTTCTGCAATTGGTCGATACGACATGTCTGCTCAAATACAGGAAATCAAGACCAATGCAAGACAAACTTCGCTAATATCACTGAATTAATGTCAATAATATGCCACTAATATGATTTATACAACCTACACTGTATGATTCAGAAACTGGGCCAATACAGGCGATTTTATTGGAGACGAAACCTTGACCTTGACCTTGACACACAAAATGGCGATAGACCATAGCTATCGTTAAAAATCTTTCAACAGTTATGACAGTAAACCAAACACAGTTAAAAGTTGAAAACTTAATTCATTTTTTTTCCGTATCGTTCCAGTTACATGTCATCGGTCTGCCTCGCCTCGGGTCAATACAGGAAACTTCGGACTTGTAACTGGTTCAATACGAACAAAGCTACAAGCCTTTGCATTAAAGCTTTCAAAAGTTATGCCTATTCATATATCTCATAGATAAACGAACGCTTAACTATGAAGAGGCTAATAATCCTTAATGAAGTCTTTGTGAAGGTCTTCGGATCAGCGTGATGGCTCTCGTCTTTAAAACGTCTGCAAGCCTTGAAACTTTAATTGGGCTAATATAAGAATGTTAATTGATAAAAAATATACACTTAAAATATGTCATATCACAACTAGATAGGTTTACTTTCACAGTCTTCAAAGTATACTTAACGGAAGACGCATGTTTAGTGTCGATTTTGATATTCTGAACTATCATTTCCATGGTATTGAATTATTCAACACTTATTTGGAAATTGTACAATGAAACCTATTCCACAGATACTTGTTTTTCCTAATCTGTCAATGTTCTGTAACTGTTCCCTGCTTCCTCCAGTGAAATGATGACTGCATTAAACAGCGAGTATGAGGGGTTGTATGAGAAGGGAACAGGTTACTGTGACGTGAAGTGGTATTTAGTAATTTATTACCCCTGTAGATATGTCTTAACTTACTAAAGGCCTTTTCTTTCTTTAGTAACGGTTCCGTTGATAAAGATGTTGATGGTTGTCGACCTTGTCTCACCCCATTTAGAAAAAATTCCAAATAGTATATTTTTTCACAAACGAGACTTATGCCGTGAAATGATTGCCCGAATCACCTTGACATAATTCACCTAATGATATGGGACTGAGTCAGTTGGCCAGTAGGGGCCCAGTCCTCCATTGAATGGAAGAGTGAATGGGTGGGAGAAATGTGAATGGGGTTACTTTGACATTGAATGTTTCATGTTGATCTTTTATGACCAACTGTTTCCTCGAGTCATTCAACCATGCAATCTACTCCACTAATATTGTAGGGTTCCCTCCGTTGAACAGGATAAACGATGTATCGTTAAATTGAGTTTGCTTGATCTAGTTTTATGACGTTGACAGTATTGACTGAAGTGGTAGGCAAAAGTAAATTTTTCAAATCATATCTTCACATTTGAAAAGGAAAATAATGGTAATAAAGTTCTGCGTTCTTAATTCAAAGGTAAAATAGATGTCATCTTGTATGAACATTGCTAAGAGAGCAGTTTATGATATAGGCTATGATATCTGTTGTACAATTGACCAGAATATGACATAAAGTATATTGTTATCAATGAAAACTATAGCCATCTTGAGCATTTCGGGATGTCATGTGTCATTACATTTGTTACAATGCCTCGACCGGAAATAACTATTTTTCAGACCGGAAGCAGCCTCGCCCTCATTCCCTTGTTTTGGTTACCATGGCAACAATGTCTTCAAGACTATTAATGGCTAAAAGAACTCTCATTATCTCATCTCGTGCCAAATAAGAACGTGACTTCTTTGGTATGGAGTTTCCTGAACTAACCGAGTGCCTGAAAGACACTGAATGATAGGTTTGATTTGTACCGAGTCAGTTAAATGACTGTCCAGTGTGGGTATTTCATACAGTCAAAATCAACAACATTGAGAAGTGATGCCATTCATCGGAGCTTAGAGAAATTACAAGGCATTGGTGATGAGTTGCTTTATTAGTCGTTTGGTAAAGTGTGAATATTCTATCAATACATATTGTTTTATTTTTATCATATTGTAAACATGCATGTAACAGTACAGCGCTGTTTTCATGCCATGTATATCCGAGGAAGTAGCTCAGTTGGTAGAGTGTCCGCTCTTCAACCGGGAGGTCGGGGTTCAATTATTCATTGTTAATAATAACTCATAAACGATTTGTCGTGCATGTATGTGTCAATTTATTCTTTAATCATAATCAAACAACTACTAGTATGTATATGTATAAGAACGCAATTTATTTTGTTATATATGCAATCCTCTTTCTTATATACAATTTACTACCGGATAATAGAAAGGACACGCCTCATTTGAATTCATAACATGAATTCATATCACAAATATATCTTTTGGTTTTAAACGTGTTAAGTACTTCCTTATGTGATATTTGATGAATTAAAAAGGCTAAAAAAATTGTAGTTTGTAAGTATTATATTTATCGGGTGATACCTGTCTGTATTACGGTTAAAATATATCCTTCGCCTGATGGTAATATGATAATCCAAATGCATAATGCAATTTTCGTTTATTAATTCTGAATGTTGATTATCATTGTGTAGCTGTACTGATCTAATAGTGCATTCAGTACATCTACTGTTAATATTTATGTAAGTGAATAAATGGAGTGTAAGGAAACCTTAAGCTCATATGCAGATATACAATCATATCACATGTATGTTACAATTGCTGCACTTTGGTGCACCCTGGTTAACTGGTTATTGCTTATACATGCATCGTTCAACTTTGCATGATCAATTCACTGTATGGTATTTAACTCTGAGGACATAAGAACAGCTGCAACAAATTTATATCCGTTATTGTTCTTCCGATTATTAAGTAAACAATACACGTACAAAGATACACAAACTAAAAATTCTTTTTTTCTTCTGTTTTATTCATTAATATAACTGTTTACGTACGGTTCGATTTTATCGTTTCATGATCATGATCATTATTATTATTATCATTAATTTTCTAAACATTTCATTTACATAGAGGCGACAGCTTCTCTCACTACCAATCCAACAAAAAGGCTAGCTAGTCGAGACATTATGAATAACTGACACCACAAAAGTACATTCTCTGGCAACTTTTGTTTTTTGAAGGACGCCTTCCATTACAAAAAGCATGAACACAGGATATTAGAAGCTTAAGAGGATTAACTGAGTTAGTCAATATCAACGTGGGATATTGCTGAGCTTTATATGGGCTTCCTCATCTGACATTAACTATTAGCAAACTCACCAATAATCTGTACGTAACCCTTACTGGGTTAATATCAAATTCTTTATTGATAATACATTTTACTTTAAAATACATGTCAAATCACAACTAGATAATACACAGTTTTACATTCACAGTCTTCAAATCATATTGAACGAAAGATTCTTAATTGTCGATTTTGATATTCTGAAATAACCTTTCTATGGTATTCAAATATTTGAACTTTACTTTTTGTCAAATAATTGGTCAATCAACACAGATTTAGAAATTTTACAATGAAACCTATTCCACAGATACTTGCTCTGTCAATGTTCTATAGTTATATGTTACTGTTCACTGCTTCCTCCAGTGATAATGACATTCACTATTAGCAAACTAACCAATGATCTGTACATTGTTTCAAGTTTGTCCTCATTAAAATAGTTTATAATATTGGCTTGCTTACGTGCAATGGCGAGATGATCGCACAATGCTATTGTGTACGTTACAATACAGAACATCAGCTGTTTATGATGTATATTGTATGGAATAATAAGAATATTATATAGCAATTGCGAATTAACCGTAACTCTGAACGTTAATGAACTAAGAGCAAAGAAACATACATCATCATTCATTAAATAAAGTTTACATTTTGTTGGCAATGCCGTATTTATAATAGAAAATGTTTAACACTGCCTTAGAATTTCCTGTGCTGATATCAGCGCCCCTACAGACGATTGTAGGCAACCTCCATTTACTTTCTGATTGGACTATCGTTTTCTCTCTAGAGAGCTAGAGAGACAGGACAGAAAATGCAAGGGTCTGCAGCAAGGCATAAAACTGCCAGTTCGGAAACTGGCGTTTAAGGCTTTGTGTAGGAAGATGGCATTTGTTTTGATAAACACGATGTATATGCAGTGTATATAAGTATATATTAAGTATATAAGTGTTATGGAAACTTCCACATTCATTCCACACAAGAGGATTTTCAGTGTTTTGTATAACATTCGAACACTTTTTGTGCCTTGTTTCGAAACTAATTGCAGTTCAAGTATCAATCCTCTTGATTTTTTTCAAAGCATCTTATAATTAAATTGATCTTTTAATAATCCTTTGAATGAATGCGATGCGTCGGGCTTCAAATAACGAGTATGAAACGATAATCGGGAACCTCATCTCGAGAGTGTATCATTGTCGTATGATGAATTGTATTGTATCAGTGACAGACTGTGAATGTCAAAGGAACAAAGAGACGAGATCTACGATCAACTGAATTTATTGGCATCAGATTTCTATCTTTAGCTAAAGTTAACGTCTCAACATTCTAACATAACACTTAAATGATATTGTCGTCTTTAAAATTTCTTTGAATACTTATGATAACAGAGTTATCGGTAAAAGATGTCTTTCTTCTGTTAATCTCTCTATATTCTATATGAATATGATATTACCGCTTTCTATGTATGCTTAAACTTACAAAGTATTAATGATATCATATTTTGGTATTATATATGATTCCCGTATCTTATATTTATGACTTTAAACTTTTTTTTTACTTGATGATGATGTTTTCTCGAAAATATTATGGACTTGTTAGTTCTAAGATCATCTGAATATTCATAATGCTAACGAGGGATTGTGAAGGATATAGGTTGCCCTCAAACAATTTGGTTAATATGCTTGTCCATAACTAATTAAGAATTGTTTAAGAATCCTAAAGAAAGAAAGGCATTAAATCAAGGTATAACCCTTTGAGTACAAACTCTATTCCAGAATTGGAATACAGTAAAGTGAAAAGTACAAGTAATCCTAGAACGAATGGTCATGAAATATTTTTGCGTTGTTTTGAAAGATTCTAAATCAGCAACGATATCAATTATTTCACGTAGCCATAAAGAATCACCCTTGAATTACAAGATTCAATACCTACGTGACTTTTGAAAGGTCTTCAATCTATTCCTTATCTGCCTCATACCCTCAGTCACGTGACTAACGGTTTTGGTTACACTTGGCATTGCGATACGTTATTGTCTTATAAAACAATGAAGTTCAATTTATTTGAAATTGATCATTGATAAATCTACTCATGTTGTCTTATTTTAAATGGTAAAAACAGTATTGTCAACCTTTACCATATATTCAATCATTGTGTTTTACAATGCGAAAGTATCTTTCTTTACGAGTCATTCCATATATTCCATCATTGGATGTATCTTTTATGAATTTAATCAGAGCAACCTTTAAAATTAGCAGAGAAAATAACGAAGGTAATAAAAACATTCAATTTTTGGATTAATCTAAAACTCCAATATAAATACAAAATAGTTTTAATTACAAGATTTGCATTCAATACAGCTAGCTATCAAAGAGTCTACGTGAACTCGATACGTCTTCCACGATTAGCGATTGCCTGGGTAAAAAATCATAATTTATTTAGATAACAGGGTTTGATTCGATTGGATCAACCATCTCGCTTTTGATGAGTAACTGCCTTGCTTGGTGTTTAAACCAATCACCTTCAGCCAAAATAAATCGTAAAAGTTCTCAGCGTTTATTTGGAACCTCTTATGGTATCTGGAAGTTTTTAACATAAGTTTTGAGTAATTTTGTAATGTATCATGGTATATAAATTAGGTTACTTGTCAACATAGACAGCACATGGTATTCCATTCCTTGATTGAAAAGACAAACCGTGGCAGATTCGTAGATTACTATATGAATGATATGGGTAGCATGTCATAGTAGGGAAGGAATATATTTACATAATAATTATTCATCAGGTAGATGTAATGGAGAAGAGATCGGGGATGTAATTAACTCAAAGGATTAAATTTAACTCATTTGAGTATGCGAGATACCTCTACGTTAGTAAAATTTTCTCTGTTGCATTTTATGTCAACTTTACAAATCATCAGAGGATGATTAATTGCCAGTTTCTAGAAGTAAAAAATGCCAGTTTCTTATTAAGTAAATACAGTTTTCATTTTAGTGTGTCAATTTGATTTTTTCTATCTTAGTTTGTCCATTACAATATCCCTTTGTTCCAATTCCTTGAAAGAATCATCAAGGAATCATCTTTGAGGCGTCGTCTGATATGAAAGAGTGACTTTGGTATATGACAGTATATGATTATTTTAGAAGGGTATCGGGGACGAAATATGTATTTAGTCTTACGAATCATTGTATAATTTCATTACAACAATTTTCTCACCAGATATTTAGTTAATACCAAATCATGAAATAATTGTATCATTCTTGAAGACATTGCATCCATAAAGTTCCCTTGTACCTATAGGAAGGATAACACGACCAGAAAGGGATCATTTTCGTCACTACATGTCCGCGTCGATGTACAGACCCGTGCCAAAAGTATTCGTCACTGTTTTTCCATTGACTCCCTTGTTAATTTTGTGATGTATAAATAATTTTCATTTGCTAAATTCCAATTGCATCTTTATTTTACTTTGCAGGTTTATTTCAAATAATCTCAGATTGAAGAACGTACTTTCAAATGAATATTTTCGATAAATATTGAACTATTGTTTTTTAGTTTACCTTCATATGTACATGGATAAAAAACGGTTCCCATAGAACGCAATGTTCATCGTTTGACAACTTGGTACATATGTCGATCAGATAATTGTCATTTTTACGTACCCAATTCAATTGAAATTAATACTGGATTTATGTGGTTGCAGCTAAGGTGATTCGGCACGTAAGAGCAAAATGTGAGTAATATAAGATGAAAACTAAAAACAGCATAATTATTTTTGACCAACAACGCCAAATTAACATGGAAGTCTATGGAAATAATGTTTAGTGACGAACGTGTTTTGATTTTTAACTTTTAAATTCATTTGGTAATTTTAATGTCCCATGATTCCAAAATACAGGACGCATATGGTATGAAGTGTTATTGGTAGTAATGATTGATAGAGTTAAAAGTTGCTTTTTATAGATTCATATTATTCTCTCTTTTTCTGACTGCGGTAATAAGAGAAACAGCGTCTATACAAATAATTGGTATCCAGCCAAAAGGTGTTTGTAAGGGATGTCTATTCTTGAACCAAGCAGTATTTTTACAACCTACATGTTAACTTATGTTGACCCATAAAGTCCAAACACAGGATATTACAAAGAATTACTTCAGATTTAGCAAGGATTTAGCAATATCCATGTGAATAATTGTAGAAAATTATTGCTGTTTCCTTTCCTGGCAGAGCTTATTACGAATATCATCAATTACATTTCCTATAACGCCAGGACGTCATCGTAAAGATTTCCTTTTATATAACTACTTTCAGAGTTCTCAGGAAATGAAGTTGGCTTTATTTACATTTGAATGCCACATAAAAAAGGATTTCCCTCCGAAACACAAGATGCGGTTTCTTTGTTTGAATACAGGAGTCAATACCGAGTTGGTTCGAGGTGACATCGGTTTATATTTTGGATAGCTTTATTATTAACGATTATCGTTTTAAAGATTAAAAACAATAACCGAACAAAGAGGCAATGTGATTTCATAAATGTCGTTTCTTTTAATCTATAGCTTGGACAAAGATTCTGTGTAGTTCTTTGCTGTTTCCCCAAGCTAGTTATTGACTAATGTAAGATTACATATACAAACCTTGCATAAACCATTATTGTAAACTATTCTATTTGCCTTATAATTCAGAATGATTTTTGACAGTCTGGAGCACATTTTATGTTTCATGTTACATGTATATCATATTCAGATTATTTGCGTATGTTTTGACAGACGAAGAATATAATAAACACATTCATAAAGAGGCTGCCTCTATGAGCATGGTATCTCTCCAACACACGTTGACGGAGCAGAGATAAGGACGTAAATATAACAGCAGTAGGAAATCCATCCCGGATTGTGAATCAAAGGATCCATTCATGAATAGAAACCGGTTTATCTGAAAATGTTATATATAACTTACCATGAGTTTATTTTGTCAACGTACTTGAACATGTGTGATTTAAGGAAATGTAGATTTTTGATAATGTTGTGACATAGAGGACTCTTTATTTTCAATTAACTTATATATGTCATGGTTTGTTGCTTTCAAACCGAAAAGGGATTGGACAACAACACAGACATAGCCTGCCAACTTTCTTATCTTGATAAATTTGTTGAATGCATGTAGCTCAGTTAGAAGGTTGTCCGGTCATCTCTCGTACTATCTAGCTTGTGTCATATTAAACGACGTAATAAGATGTCAGATATTGCATTCATTTCAAGCAGTTAATAAAAGCGACCAAGAGTTTATGTCAGATCCTATTATGTTTTGTTAACAAGAACCCAAATACTATATGTCCTGTATCAAGTTCATATGTTCATCTCTAGATTGACCAAGTTATGGAACTTATTTGTTTTTATTTATAACCGCCTCTCTCCAACTATGAATTTTAGAGTCAGGAGTAAGATAAGAAGGAAAATGTTTTTATAAAGGCCTCATTTTCTCGTCAAAGGATCCATTCATGAAGTTTGAAACACGTTTATCAGTAATTTTCTAACTAAATTCTGTTTTGAGGTTTAATGTATGCGTCTTTCATGAATCATTACAACTCGTTCGACTGCATAGTTAATAAAATTACTACATGAAAAACATTTTTGTTACGTTAATGGCCCTGGCCAATATGTAGCGATTTTTAGATAAGCATTTTGTTTATCAGGATATTGTGTATGTATATCTTTTATTTGATACAAAGCAAATATAAATGTAACGACATTTCTTATCTTTAAAACAAGACCTCCTGCTGCTAGTCCATGACTTAGGAACATTATATCGTATATCATTGTTGTATTTTGGAATGTATTTACGAATATACGTAAGAGGTTCTATGAGGTCCAACGACAATTCCAGTTGTTCCAGTAAAAGACAAAAAAACAAAATCCGTATTGATATCATCAGTTGATTGTTGATTATATAATTAATTACACCTTTTGTATTGATTAAACAGGTTACCTTTGATTATTACCTCTTCAGCATTTGCTCAATATCATTCGAGTAGAAGCGCCAATCATACTTAAAATATTTGTAAATTGGTGTAAAGTGGTGGTGGTAAACCTCTCAAAGAAATCAGTCTTGTTTTGATCAATGTATATAATCAGGGATGTTAGAACATTATACTTCCCTTATATAATGAGGACCTCGTGATATGACCATCCACAATTATAAACGAGTACTACTAATAGTTTTATTACCATGTGGTTATAACTGAAAACCTTATTGTTCTTATTTCGAAAGATAATGAATGGGATGGCTTAAGTTCATATTACCGGATGTTTTCAGTAAAATGATTCAATAACACATATCTCTTATTCAGATCAAATAATTAAAGAATTCATCTTCAGTATTGTATATATGAATAAAGTTAATGATTCTTTTCGATTAAAGTCTTTGAAAGCCAGACGAATTCAACTTTTTTTTTTGGGCTACCACTCTATACACCACTACTGTCGGTCAATTCATTTCGTTTGTTTTTCACATACTCTTTTAACAAGATCATTACCTCAACAAGACACTACTTTGATTTGACAATCCATAAGGTTTAGTTCTGAAGGAATTTAAACATCAAACACTTTCTGATAAGACATGATTTCGAAAAGATGAGAGAAACACAGTTTTAAAGTTTTCGCATAAAGTTGTTCCTGGTGAGGAATGTGCTTGGTTTTACTGCAAACAAAACGTCCATGCATCTATAGGCGATCTATTGTTTCTGTGATCTAAATCTGTATGGATTGATGATAGGATTAAATATTAAGTTGTATACAAGATTAAGAGCATGATTGAAATGCTATTTTATGCCTTTTGAGATCACTTTGAACATGAATTAAATTTCGCAATTTCACTGAACAATAAGCGTTTATATGGAGTTGATATTTTCATTGCATTTCATCGTTAAAGAATCATTTACACAATCATCGATTTGCATGTTAGAAATAAAATACAACGAAGCAGTCAAGTCATTTGTATAAGATTTTATGTAAACTGACCCTTGTCTACTGACTATTATTATATAGTATTACCATGGATTGTATCACTGATACGTTCAAGTCAAGCTCTATTTAACATGGCATCAAAATAACCGACACAATAAAAACAATGCATTTAAAATGGCAGTTTGGAAAATTCATCCAGTTTTCATTCATTTAGCCGTTTATTACCTCATTGTGAGTGACAGGGAGAGACTGAAAGGAAGATATTGATGTTGAAATCGATGAGAGTAAAGTGGAGAATAATGTTGTGACCAGCTGCGAGACTGAGAAATGTCACTTTCTGGACCAGCTAAATGACAGAATAATAAGACAATATGGAACCCTTCACAGCCATCTTGTAATATCTTCCAACTCCAAACTAGTCTCTGACAACAATCTGTTGTGGCATTTCGTTCTTTCTGCAGAAAAAGTCAAGAGTCAGATTTCAGTCATGGAGAAAATAGCAAATTACATGACAAATAGTTCAAAAGGTATCTGCAAAGTTCCTGAGTAATGTATCAGCTTTCATGTCTGCTGGAAATGATCTGAAACTAAGTGATTCAGACATTAAAAGCCTAAGCCACTTTTTACTGAGTATCAGATTGCGGATTGAGAGTATGTAACAGAAAGTACTGGCTTCTGAACAAGGGATTACATTACAAGCAATGTTAGTGAAGTCAAAGGATAAAATTGACGTTCTTGTATATTGCAATGATAATGATATTGTAACAATTCATTACAGAATTGAAAACGTCGATGTTTAAACATGTTTTGCATCTTTACTGAAATTTCGCTTTAAGTGCATAGTTATAGTTATGTATGAGTGTTTGTTGGGTAGTTTGCCGACATGTGGACATATTCAGAGTAATATGGCATATAGCTTCTACATTATAAGATCCTTTATATCAGTTACATCAAAAACAAAAATGCAATAAATGATAATTAAAGAAAATACCAAACAATTATTAATAGCTAAGTTGGAATTACATATTCTCTTTATATATTATATTCCATACTCTTGAATCATCTCAAATGAACAGTTCTTCGTGAATATTTGGAAACCTGATTTATCAACTTTATTAGAACACTAGCTGATGAAACTTTTATCCTTATTATACATGATTTCTAGAACATTGTCATTTTCATATATTTGAGATTTGTTTTTTAAGCGATTGTGATTGATAGTTTTATGCAAAAGGAAATCTATTTCAAAATCGACGTCGAAAAACATCATCAATCACATCATTTAGAATTTATTTTTAACTGTTCTGTTACAATTGATTTTAATTGGACAAAAACTAGCTGTGTTGCCATGGTTTTATTTTATTCAGTGTCAATTTTCACAATAAAGTCAAAGAAGGAAGAGAATGACTGGCGAGATTTTAACGAGATAATGGTAGCTATATAGTTTGGAGAGAGAACATGTAATCGATCAAAACACAATTTGTGGAACCGATTCTGACATGAAAGGATAATTCAACTCTGACATCGTTGTTTGCAGAAAGGTAGTCTGGGGCTGTCAGGTGCTGTCCCTGGGATATTGAAATAAGTATACATCGTTTAACTACATATGTGATGATGAGACGTACCGAGAACATACCGTCTTATCAAATGCTTTCCGTCTTTTAACTTTTAAAAGTTATTTTATATTGATCAATATGTACTTTTTGTGATCCGTCCAGATAAAATATATGAATGTCTCATACCATATCAACTAGAGATACATGGCATTCTTTTTAATAATGTTTAATGACGTCATCATTAAAATGGTGAACGTTTACTATCTCCAATTGGATTGGATCACGTTTGATAAATACTCCTGACGACAGAAAACAATTGTAAAGAAATTGAAGGAAGTAGGCTTGCAACTGTAAACGTGACCAAATGATTTATATTTACTATTGCCAAGAAAATATCAGACGGAAATTAAAACGCCATTCAGTCATTGGTGTCCAATCTTTATAGATTATTTATGGAATCCCCCGAATCCAAATATCACGTTGATTCCCTGCATGCGATGAGTTAATGATGGATCAATTAGCCAATAAGAGTTTTACTCACAGTGTGTTGCCATAGCGACGAAAACAATAAGGTGAACCGTTTCCGGTCTGTCCAAGTCATTTCCGGGTTGGTTACTTAAAGAAATCAAAGGTCATATAGCAAAAGGAAAATGACATGGTTTGTTTTTCATTTTAGAGGGTTTTTACCGTAAGACTTTCATTGACATTTTTTGGTGTACTGTAGATAACTTTAATGAAAGTGCAATTGTATTCGGTCTCCACTTGGAATTAATACTTATATACGTGAAGAGGTTGATCATTATACAGTTCTGTCTAAAACGCCTAGCATACATTTATAAACAATCATTTTAGAATGACATTACATATCAAATATCTGTGTTTACACACATCTTGGAATTGCCTTACTATACAATATGATTTGTTCATGAAGAAATCCAATACAGATTCACTTTGGAAACATGCAATATAAATAACCACCATGAAACTATATACCCAAAACGATGAGACTTTATCTAATATCTTCCCTGTCGGACCCTTGTATATGTTACAAATCACTTTGTCCATCTTCCCAAGAAGTGAATCAGATAATGATTACACACGTGTTGAAACAATAGTTTGACTTCATTAAGACAAAACAATAGTCTACTGATATTTAACAATCATGTCATCACATCACAATCACAATCACTTAACTTGACGTTTGTAACATTACAGTCCTTCCTTAAAGGGGCAGTAGCACGTTTTTAGGGGGAATATAAGGGGGTGTCAGGAAAATGAAATTAGTGGTTCCAATTGAAAGACAATGTATTCAAACTATGGGGAGCAGTTACATGTAATGTAAAGTTTAGCCATGCGATTCCTTTTTCTTACATACAATAAATTAAAGGTGTTCACTCGAAATGGCCGCCATTGGATTTTATGTGAATATTTCTGATTTGTTCTCTGACTATGAATTATTGCTTTGAGTTATGAGATTTTCGACACTAACAAAATAATACATTTAGCATTAATGTACAATTATCAGTTAAGAAAATAAATTTATGATTTGTCAAAAACGTGCTACTGTCCCTTTAAAAGACGTACAATTTCAACGACACTATTCAAACAGAGAATTATGCTCAGAATTTAAACATAACATTTGCAGAGCGTCACATCGATCTAAAACATCTTTCACGTGAAAATATCTCATAAAAATTATATATTTTACAAGGTGACTATAACATTCTGAAATAGAATAGATGTATAACAATATGATATATAGTATATTCAACTTTCATTTTATTTAACCTTATATTGCTCATCACCAATTGAAGATTATGCCAGCAATGTTTTCTCCATTGCTGTTAATTATGAAAACTTAATTATACTTTCACTTGTGTTATTGGCTGTATGTTATCACATTAACCGGAAGTAAGTGAGCAGCACCCTGGGAATAACTCAGGTGAAATGCATGACGGGAGTGCGAGTGAAGGAGACAGTGGTGACCGCTACTGAATTACTCCGCCTTTGTGAGAGCCTCTTCACGTCTCTAAACGGTGGAGAGTTCCGATCGATCAAATAAACCCATGGCTCTCGAGATGACAATGAGATGGACGAGATTTGACGAGACTAGAGCGAGATTCCGACTGGAGATGTTTAACAATGGAAGTGAAGGGGACTCGAGTAGGCAATGAGAGAAACATCTGAACGTTGGGACTGCGTAATAAGCCTTTCTCATTGTCAAGAGTCGAAGGCAGTCATGGGGCAGAATTTGATGAAGTTAAAGCCGAGGTTTGCCAGTTCTGGAGTGGAGTATGCGAGACTCACATTTCACGATTAATCACATCACGACTCAAGGAGGATACTTAGAAACCAAAAAACTAAATTCGTTCCAACTTGTTTCACGTTTCCGTTGTTTGAGCAAATGAGAAGGCACAAAGCGTGTTAATCCGAACTGACACCCTAACTGAGATTCTCTGAGTCAAATCCGGAACCTTAATGGGATTGGGGGACCCGAATCTAAACATCTCACGTCTTTGAGACTTGGTAATGTTCGGCAGATACTCCAGCCCTGTTATGTCTTTGGAGTCTACATGTCCGTATGCCAAGGTTATAAGGTTGAAAATAAAATTGTTCAAACGTCCGAGGTCCGCCATGCTGATTAAACTGGAGATGCTCATGCAATAATCGTTAACCTTTATGAATTTATTGTCATTTTGCCATAGTTGTTCCCATATGCTTAAATCCTAAAGGAACATCTGAAATGGTTACATGGTAGAGTCACTCTATTGGACGGTTTAGTGGAAATAAAGTTGGGGTGAAATTAAGTTCTTAAACAATCTTAAGATTACAATGATAGAAAGGCTCTATTTCAAAAAAAATTACAGATGTTATTTAAAACATAATCCTTCTCTAGCATACCGTTTCACATAATATCATCATAACAAAAATGAGATCATCATCTGGAATGCTTAAACATGTTTCAGTGGGGGAACAAAGGCAAGAAGTTTACTTAACTTCAAGACAAAGATCAGGATTTGTTTTCACAAAATAGAGACAATGGACGGTACGACATTTCAAGATCTAAGGTTAAGGGTTTGCCATACGAGGCAATACAACATGAACTTCGGGGGCTATTTTGAAGTCACTCGCATACCTACAATAGAAAAAGAACAGGTTCACAGATGAAATATTCAGAGATATTTTAAATTGTTTTTGTGGTTCTATTACGACAGGAGTTTTTTTTCAAATATTTCGAAAAGTTTACGGTAATTTTATATCATTTGTCTTTGAAAGAATAGATCACATATTGTCAGGACTGAAGATTTAAGGTCAGGATTGCGTTTTGGAAAGGACATTCATTGAATAATGATAGTTTTATGACCGAATTATACCGTGGACCATTTCCATCTATTTGTTGTCGTTGTTACCATCACTGCATATTCATAAACCAATTATCAGCAAGTGGGTTGAGTGTAGAACGAGAAAGAAACACACTGACTGTGTATTCTGCAGGAACGTCTATGTAAACTGGTTCTTAGTCTGTGATGACCATAAAAACAGTGAAGGAAAATTATGGAAATTAATCATTTATGGATATGGATAGGCCCCATCAAATTTCCATAATATTCCAATTGATAATTATCATTCTATGATACCAATCGATATATTATATAATTGGGGTCTTTGATGCTTCCGTTGCTTGGATGTCTTCTGGAAAAGAGCTTTTGTTTGACGTTGGTGTTGACATGCAGAAAAGATTCAATTTCAACATTAATTTTGCATAATTTATTTATGAACCACAGATTAATATTCCCGGTTATTTCATGTAGATATTTTTTTATTATATGTTTATAAGGAATTCGTTATTATAGAATTGATGTTGTATTTTTAAACATTCTTGTACAAACTGACGTCTTCGAAATCTCAGAATCATTGTGTCTATTTAATGCTGCTCAAAGGTAATTAAAACTGGTGTGATAACTTGATTTTTGATAATTATTGATGCAATATATTTTCTTATTGTGAGTTTTTTTATTCTTAAATGTTGTTGTTGAATCTCTGCTGTTTTGTCATACAACAATGGTATTATCCGTTTATAATTTCTTAGCCTTATTAGTGGTTAATTGCAAGACATATAACACGTGTTATTCGAAATTTATAACATATCATATTCGTTGACAGATGTATTAAAATTGTGTTTGGTTCGTACTTCAACCATGTTTTGCAAACCGGTAAGTTTGAGCAAGAATAGAATAGAATAGAATAGAATAGTCGTCTCTGTTTATTCCAATGTTTAAAGGTCTTTAAAAACCTCACAAAGAATAGGGCATGACAAGCAAAAACGATTTCAATGCCTGATTTTTTAAGCCGAAAATGGAATTTCATGCAAAAAGATGAAATATTTGATAAACCTTTAATTCAAGTTCTTTGTTTACATAAATATTTGCCTAAGGTAAACTACGTGATTTTAAATCTTAAGCAAATCAGTTTTCCTACACTTCAAGAAAGAATAAGTTTGAAGGTTCAAACTACTGCATTTCTAGACGCTAAGGCATCTTCCGGTATCGAGAGCAAGACGCTTTAATATCTGCAGTAGACCTCTTGAGCTTTGAACTAACGTTTCACTAGTTACATTGTAAAATGACCATAAACCCGAAGTTATTACCTCTTTACTTTGTTTTAAAGCGTCCATCCTGCCACACTATAATTGACATCTTCACAGGTCGAAACTTTTGCTCTTTTCCTTTATAATTAACCACACACGCCAAGAGGGTAAATCTTTTTACATTCATATTTTTATGCTCGTTTAGGCGTTGTGGTTTCAGGTTGTTCATCGTTCTGAAATATCATGCATGCTTTTCTGTCTTTGAGGGCTTATAAGACAGAGATGATTAACATTTAACGGTTAATTAGCTGTCGGTGAAGCATCGCGTAATGGCTTTCTTTTTGGCTCAAACTATGCTGGATACATGGCTCGAAATGTCAAACTTCCAATTGGTAAAACAGGAAATGGAAGGGTTGTCTCCTTGGTAACCCGAAACACTTCATCGGCTAGACAAGCTGTATGTCAGTCATGTATACTTATGAAAAAAAATAAAGGACCACCCTAATCTTTAGACGTTAAGTATTGCATGGATTTCATATGAACTGTAGAAAATTTCATGCTGGTAATATGCTTGGAATTTTAAGGAGAAATGAATCTTAATTTGTCTGGTCACAGAATTGCAGATTTGTTACAAATTTATTGAAACGAAATATTTTGTAATGAAGCAGTTGTCATTTGTCGATTGTGTATAAATAATAGAAAGTTGATTTTATGATAGTAGAATTAAAGTTCATTTGAAAATCGTACCTCTACTGTCAGTTTGACTAATTGAGCTTAAGCTAATGGTTCTAACAGTATCTTTTCAAAGTACAACATTTAGTAAACAATAAATAGGGACAAATACAAACATTAAGGAAAACGGATAAGCAGAAAGACTAAGGTAACCTTTATTAATGATTGGATTAGAATGGGAGACGCGTGATTGGAGACAATCAAAGTTAGTCAAAATCAGCGACGCTGTTCTTAAATCATCAGTTTTGTTATTATATAAATGATAGCAAAGGCATTGTGATATGAACCACCCTTTCCATGCGAGAAGCGTTGTCATTTGATGAAGCAATTCAAATGGATTGTGGTGCAATTTTTTCCGCCAGGGGAAACTGCCGGAACCCAGGGATTTCGGCGTAATAGAACAGAGGCTTTATCAACATTTCTTGACTTGATCTGACTCTGTGAGGAGAGAATGCATAAACATGTGAGTTCACCAGATGATTTGAACGTTGGCTCCTTTTAATTCTCAAGACAAATGTATCCCTTGAAGCAGAGAAAGCTAAGGTAAGTAAGGTCTCTATTAAACAATCGTCTCGCTTCCACCTCGGCTCTGTTTATCACCCGGAATGTAACTGTGAACCATCTCACCCTTCTACCTCATTAATAACATCAACCCTCTTGCATGTCACGCCACTAATGCACCGGTAATAAATGGAAACTCCGAGTCATATAGTTGCCATTCACAAGTGCTAACATTAATGACTTGTCTTACACTTCATGAATCCCGCCTATTGCACTGGTGCCACTTGACTGCTTCCTCGCATACATCATTCCCATCTTATCAAGTGAAATAATTGCATTGTCAAAACCTCTGTTTACGTCCTGTTCAAAGTATCAATAGACATTAATAAGTCGGAGAAGCCTTTTACATTAAGGTCTACAGAATAGATAGATCTTACTGGATCATTGTCCCAGTACAGTCACAACGAGGCCAACCTCGTTTTGAAAATGTGGGGCCATAGAGGCTGAAGGATGACCTGCAATGTTCTGGCTTCTGAAAGCTTTGGAACTTGGTGTTTATTTATGATGACCTGTTGACGGAATCGATACCGCCTTGGGAAATAAAGTAGCCGTCAAGCAATATCTTGTGAAATTTTATCAAAGTTATTATAACTAACTCGTAATGGGGAAATAAATGGGGTAAAACTGCAATATAAAGATTGTATCAGATACCCATTTCAGCAGGATATTTTCTCAGCCGACAGTGTCATTAACTTTGTAATTAATGTGAATCATTCGCTTGATTTAAAGTTATAGTAGAAACTGCCTAATTTTGATTCATTTCCATCGGACTTTTCTGCTTGTTTATTGCATGAATCATTTCAAGGAGAAACTCTCAAGTTTATTCGATGGTATGTTGTACAGTTTGGACCATGGTCTTTAAGTTTTGCAAATAAGTTATAAAGATACATTGGCGAGCTTTATTCATGATCCATATTGAACATGACTACCCGTCGAGCTACAGTGAGTGAGTTGATGTTTAACGTGTTTTAAACAATACTTACAACATATATTTATTTGCTGTATACATCAAAGTACTTGATTGAATTCATTGAAGTCATCGAATTCCAGTATACTAGCCATGAGGTTGGAGCGATCTGCTCTGATTGGTTGAATGCATAGAAAGTCAAAAGACAAGGTTTTCTAACACAACCTCTCTGGATTAGTACTCAGTTCAGTGCCGCAACAACGTACAAGTTAAATATATATATACATTTATATTTAAGTTTATGTTTCCTACCAGATTTTGCCACATTGGATATGTGTACAAACCATCAGATCAGACTATAAGATATCCCATTAGATAATAATGATTAAAAAAAAACAATGCCGATACTGATAATCAAAGCGAAAGATAACGAGATATGGTAGTAATTATTATGAAAGTTCATGAAGTCAACCTAAGATTTGGACCATTTCTAGAGCATCCAGTAGTTCCAGATCGTTTCAAAACATAAAAAACTGCTTGAATAGAAATAAGCTAATAAGTTCTAACAAAGTGTCATTGTACTGTGCCCCGGGCTACATAAAATAATATTAATGTAATAATCCTTTTTGTCCTCAGTGCACGTACCTGTTTTGTGACTGTCGCACCCGGCGACCACAGTGCAGCACCAGTTCATGAGTTCTACACTCAAGTGTCCAGCAAGGCAGCAACAACGTCCTCTGGTATAACGCAACAGGGAATCGAACCCCGTCTTCCGGGTGACGACCGGACGGATATACTACCCATGGGAGTCACCTAATAAAGATGTGTATTTAAAAAAAACGAAAACCTCAACGCGTGGGCAATATGATTCCAACAATGTTATATTTATCATTGTTAAAAAGTTTTAGATTTGCTAGAAATAGTAATTTGTCCATTAATTACTGAAGACGTTCAATTCAAGTCGATGTGGCAATATTTAAAAACATAAACCATCATCTGTGGCAATCAATTCCACTGGCTGGTGTATTCTAAAGCCTATTCGGTTTTACAGAAGTTTTGATGCAGTTTTTGTGTTTTTCAACGCGCTTATAACTTTCTGGGGAGACATTTTTTATGAAACTGGGAGCAATCCTAAACATTGCTATAAAATCTTAATGGATCGTTTATGTCCAAAATAAGCTAAATTAAGCCGGACAAATGTCTTCAGAAATCAATGGTACATTCCCACACCATCTTGCAGCAAAAACCTGACGAAGTTTCACATATGGAAAAGCCATGAAGATGACTGGTTTTACAGCAAATCAATGTTGAGATTGGAAGCCAAGACGTTTGCTCTTTTAACGTATTGTTGAATCATTGTTAACGGACATTAGGGCCCAGGCAAGCTGAAGGCCTGCTTATTCACCAATGCTTAACTTGCTTTAAGGGGGTCGTAAATAAGCTGTAGAGGTGAGTGAATGGTTTGTTTTATGGAATCCAAACTTGATGCATCTTTTTATCCTACTGTGAGCACGTCTCCCAAAGGTCGCCAGCTAAGCAAGAGACGAGTCAGAATTTAGACTGATTTATGTTCTATATTGTGGATCTCGCTGGCGAATTAACGGCTGCTTGCATTTTCAGCCCTTATCGACTGTTGTGTCCAGCTATTTCATTTCCTTCATGTCACAATCTACACTCTTTGATGACTACAGTTATAGTGTCCCTTGGCGAAAACCTCTAAATAACCATTTAGCCCGGAATCAATATGTTGGCCGCCTGTTGGCAGCACCAAGGCTGTTTGGTTTAGTCGCTGAAGCAAGGAATCAGCTCTGCTTTGGGAGCGCAACATGCATCAGCCATTATCTCACAATGTCTCCTCACGACCGGAAGATGGCTGTTAACTCGCGGTGAAAGCTTTTAATGAAATGTGGTGTGCGCATGCGTCAAGTAGACGGAACCGGAAATCTCGGCTATCAACTTTGCGTGAGACGAGATATTAACGAGAGTTGGGATTGACTAAGCTTACAGTCCGAAATCGTGAAAGAAATTCCTTAAGCTTAGATTTCTTTGACCTTTCATAATATTACAGAAAGCTTTGCTGCAAGTTAAAAGGAAATGTATTAAAGAGCTAATTTAGTTCTAAATCAGCCGCCCTTTAAAGTGGAGGGTTAGATAACGATTAGGACGACATATGACTGACTTTATTCAAGACCAAGTAAGCAGTGTCTGTCTAAGAGTTTACTTAACTTTATATAAATCTTGTTCAATCGAGCAAAGTAGAAGTTTTTGACTTCTTTAGAATATACCCAGACAAAATGAGTAGAGAAGCCTTCAATTAGGCAATCTTAAGAGGCATTTTTTGCGTGGAATAGCTTTTTAGGGTAAAGAAAAAGTTTTGATTTGAATAATTATCGAAACGTTATGCATGCTTCAGATCTTTCAATTACTTGTTTAGTTTAATGCATTTAGTGAAACTTTGCGTTGAAGACGTTGAGATGTTTTATTGACAGATAGTTTAAGAAAGTAAAACGGTTAAATGTTTACTTATTTAATGCAAAAGAAGACTGCTTGTCGTCACTATGTTATGGTTAGGTTCAACCTAAACTCCATAGATTCATCTTACGTTGGACTGAAGTTCACATTTATCCAAATGTAGACAAGTGTCACGTACGTACGTGTATGTGAAATGTTGTGAATGTTGAAAATTTTAATAAAACACAGATATTCAGTGTTAGAGATAAAACATGGCCTATTCAACCAGGCATCCTTGTTATTGAATAATAGAGGCAAAAGTATGACCCGACTATATCTATTACCAGAACATCTGGTCCTCAGTGGAAATAACTTGTTTGACAGGCTAAATCATATATTTCCAAAGATTTAAATCACATATTGAACGGTTTTTAAACAGAGATGGAGATATAAATTGCACTACTTCAACGTATCACATAATATATATATATATATACAGTGTATTACCTATATGATATTACCTAAATTCTGAAAATAAGTTATTTTTCAAAAATTATATAAAATCTCTAACAAAATATCAACCCAACTCTTTGAAAAAGTAGTTTAAGTCGTAAAACCATCTCGATTCCATATATAGTCAAAAGCTCATTTAGCCAGGCTTTCCTTGCTTTTGCAATTAGCAAATGACATCACCGGTCATTGTACAGATCCATCAACATCAACTATAAATTGCACAAATGGATAAGGGACGTGTCTGGTACTAGATTGATTCAATCTGTCTCGCTAATAATTTCTCGACACTTCAGGTGAGACACAGATTTACTTACCTCGATATATCAGGATAGCTTGTAAGACAGGTGTGAAACATGGTGCACGATGTGGGGACAGCCACGGGTCGCTGTGACCTAGTAAGCCACGTGATCTATTACTCTCCTATTATGATTGATGACTGTGCATAACATAGGAACTTTTAAAACAAGCCAAGGTCCTATGTCATCAAGTCAAGGTTTTACTAAGAGAACCAACATATGACAGAATGACCCCCTCCCTCCCCAATTGAGCTAAGTTATGAAAAATTGTGGCTCCAAACTTTTATGCAGGATTAAACTAACACCAACCACCCCCAGCTCCTACCACTTAGATAGTTTAATGAAAGTTAACGCCCCCCCCCCCCCCCCCCCCCCCCACCAACCACCATCCCTGCTAGGGGCCTCTTTCGTGGTTTTAAGTTAGTATAGATTTCTCGAACAGCTTGAACATTTTAATTGTGACCACGGCCTTGATCTTCTTACATGAGATTTCATAAAGAAATACTATCAGGAATATACATACAGACCTATGCTGTCCCTGGGTCCAATTTTTCTTTATTAGATATTGAATGTATACGAAGAGCTATTTACTACAATGATAGACTTATGTTCAGTATCTGTAAATATATATTTAAATCGTTATAAAAGAAAGGAGCCTCAGAGTTAACTTCAGATTTAGATTTACTTTTCAAGAAGTTCTGTCATGCATATTTACAACGACAGTCAGGGTGTTGGATTGCGATGATGGTGACAGCCTAAACAAAAGGTGACAGTTAAAGGTTAGGTACAGCTTTACCTACATATAAACATCAGAATGAATTGTAAGACTGCTATCAAGAATGGGGCCAGATGTGGGGAACAAAGGTGGGTCATTATGCAGAAAGTGACCCTTTAATCTGCGTGAAATATGATGAACACGTCTAGGGTCAGAAGGTTAGGTGACATCCTCACACACAATGCTCGTCATGTCGGAGAAGTCACCATTGAGAGAATATCAACAACCTACCTGGATACGCATGCTGTGGGTATGGTTATATGGCCTTGAGATAGATGCATGAGAAATAAGAAAACATCCCCATTTGTCCATCAATCTTAGCACTGATAAGAAACGTTGAATGACAAAACAAATAAATTTATGGGATATTCAATATGCAATATCAATATATTCCGGTGGTCAATAGACATCCATATTGATATCCATAATGTCAAAAAAAATTCCATGCATGCCTCAGCTCGTGGAACTGTTCAAAATTCAGATATCAAAAAGTAAAATCATAGTCAAAGACTTTTTATAAAGACAATATTCCTTTCACAAACGACATTCAAATCATAAGTTAAAGAAGCCAATAATATAATTAAATCATAGGAAATATAAAGCAATGTAGAAACAAATTTTGTTAAAAACAAAGAATGATAGGAAGATCCTGTTCGATGTAAAGTTCAAGATGTGTGTCTAATTAACTTCAAATTCTTTGATGAAAAAAATCTAAAGTAGGTTTAGAGCATCACATTTTAACGTCAATCTAAGTGACATTGTCTTTATGTTTAGTTGGATCATACATTTCAGAAATGAATTATGTTATCAATCATAATGATTGCAATAAACGTTTATCGGTTGAATTACGTCCGTCTTATATGATATCATCATGTATATCATTAAATCATAAAGTCTATTTTATTGTTAATGACGTTGATCCTATTTTCTTTAACTGCTTTCCAGATGGACTCTGATACATGTATTGTCTATCTAAGACACTGCTGCCATCGTAGAGAGATTGTCAAAAACTAAATATGCAAACTGATACATGTCTCAGTCGTAAATTTCTATTTCATTATTTTATTACCCAGGAAATATGACCGGTTTTATCATCAAGACACATGAGACAAGACATTATATTGTTATTTTCATCCACGACATCGATAAAATAAACATAAAAGCCACTTTATTCTGCATCATTATTGGAGATACTCAAACTGCAATATACTGCGTCACATTCATTTAGTGGTAATATGTTACAAAGTATGACACTCTATAATTCATGAAATATTGAATAATGAACATGTCAATTGCAACATAAATTGAAGTTGATTTAATTCAATTATCTATATTTTTTTTCCATTTTAAAATTTTGATCAAAATGAAATTATTTGTAAGGAAACACTTTGCTTGGACTTAAAACCTTACATGAGAGTTCGTCTTTTCAATTCTTATAAAAACAGAATGAGTAGATAAAAAGGGTCATGATTTAAGAAGCTTTCGCAACTTGTCTGACTCTAAGAGATAATGTCACTATTGTCTGTTCGTCACATAATTCGACATGCTAAATGTCACCTCAGAATATATCTAATTACGCCGACTTCAACCTCCCACATGAAATAGTCCAGAATTAGATGTGATTTATATAGAACAACGGAGGCAGACATGCCATACGCCGTGTCAATCAATCAAATACAAGAATGCACTAACTGAAGTAGACAGAAATTTAAAAAATATATTTGATTACATCTGTAGTAATGTGGATTAAAGGGGCAGGAGCACGTTTTTTTTTCAAAGTTTTGTATTTTAAATTTTCACTAAAATACGATATTTTTATGATAAAAAGTCAAACAAATTTTAAAAATTACAAATTTAACTGAAGTTGATTTACTCGGATTGCATACCTATCCATTAATTTTATTTTTCTTTCAAGTTAGGTGGGTTCTACTCATTCAAACAGTTTGGTACAAAAAAATCAGTTTTAGAGTTGATGAAAAAACATTTTCCCACCACATACAAAGAAGAAGAAATTACTATTAGTCTATGAGGTACAGGGGTTTCTGCAACACTAGGGTCCAAAATGCACAAAAAAAGCCCCTGGAAAAACATATTGCAGACAAAAAAACAGAATTATTATATTTCGACCCTATGCCTCTTTAGTAGAATGCAAGGATTGGATTTGGCATGCCACTAGACTAAATTTTAGTCGGAAATAACAATGCATCTTTAATGCAGCTTTTTATCGTTACAATTGAAAGGAGCCCCCTGAAGCTGTTAATTTTTCTGAAAATGCAGTGATCTAGACTTGCTACAATTACATAGACTTGCATGGGTCTATATAGATATTTTGTTTCAGGGGCTGTTAGACAGACTAGCATGCCACATGCAGTCCACATGGCCGACTAAGAACACAAATATTTTACTCTTTAAGATATATCATCATGAAATGTTGACCAATTCAAAATTTCCAAAATTGATGATATAACAAAGTAAGTCTTTCTTTTATTAGGCAGCTGTACACGTGCAAAGATTTTGCCTGTATTCATGTTAACTATCACTATAACCTCACTCAAGACTTGATGATACCGTCACCGTCTGTAGCCTTACCGGTATACCATTTTTTCACAAAGTGTTTGCCTTCATGATGTAGAAAACTCGAAGTTATCCATTTCGAAAATGTGTCATTCAAATGCTTATGTTATTAAAGACATTGAATATGGCACTGTTTTGTTTCACAATCACTTTTTAGGAGAAACAACAGAAATGTTCATTTATTGATCCATAAAAAGTTTCATTTCAATATTCACTAACAGATTCACTCACATATTCCCAACATATTCACTCACATTATTGCGAACGAGAATAGCCTTAAGACTATTTCACAGAGGTCGGTAAGCCAGGTTACATAGGGGACTGCAAAGCCCAAGCCTTTGTTATTTGAAGGATAAGTGGGTGATTACATGTATGATGATAAAGTAAGATCTTGAGCACAAAATTGCTTAATATTGCTCACAATTCTATATATAGGAAATAGTTTTGTTTTCTTCAAGACCATTTTCAGTAGCTCCAAATCAAACGTGAAACACACAGCAGGGATCCCTGAAAAAATATCTTGACTCATGAACCAGTACTGACAGGAGTAATTGAAACAATGCAGGGACAATCCGCATTTGATATACGATCGGTTCAGAAACACCCCTTTTCAAATATCTGTGGATCCATGGAGCTATTGCACCTTTAAAACCCCACCCCTCCAAAAAATAAAAAAACTTTGAAGATTTTAGCATCACGCTCGAATATCCATGTCTTGTCAGTAGATACATATCCAGGACTGCAACCTGATCACAATGGGACTTGAACATGCTTCACTATACCACATGTTTTCAATAACCCGCTCCAGAAAGATTCAGAAGAAAAAAACCCATTATATTCACTTTATCTTATATTATTGACAATATTACTTGAATATTTTACATAAATACGTCCTTACTACTTTTGACACATAAAGGCACACCTTGTTACTAAATGCATATCTTTGATTCAAAGCCTGCATATTGTCACGACAAAAGAGTTGTGTATGGATCACACTTTTGATGTTTAATCCTAGTTGTATAGGCAGATTCACGGTTAAGCTCATATGCGAGGTTGTGAACCTGTTCTTTTCACCAAAACGGTATGGTTATACTTTGAGTTCCTTAGTCTTGTATAACACTCAAATGTCTTGTAGTATCAGAGATGACAAAGGTAATCGACGGTTCACTGTGTGACTTAGAACCAACATGATTAACATTGTTTCAAGTTTCCGGAATGCCTTAAACAAACTTGTTTATTGGTACCAAACTCATGGAGGGTGTGACTAATGATTTCTTGTATAACCCTCGAGTAGCTATATCTTGCTACTAAATACAGATCAGTTATTGTCACAAGGGGAATTCACATAGAGGACTTAAACCGACTTTATCATTCCATATTTATTTTCATAATCCTTTCCGTTACTCACCTTACAAGTTTCAGAAGAAAATTATGTTTATACCATTTAATCATTGATATGGCATAAACTCTCCCTGAATACGTTCTCGGTGCATTTAACAGATAAAAAGCACGTTCTGTTACTAAACTGAAATCAACGCCTACATACTGTCAGGGTACATAAGCTTTGTGTAAGGATCAATTTTGGTGTATAAATATATGTAGTGATTAAGCTATTTCTAAGAAAGTTGCCGCTCATACTATGAGTTCTCTCACGTTTCACACTTACAATTTTGTGCTAAATTAATATCAGGGATAACAAAGTAAATCGATTGTTAACTTTATGACTTTAAGACACTACGTTGAATGTTTGTAGAAGCTCTTCCACACACTCACAACCTCACGTATCGGTACTAAACTCAGAGATGAAGTTGAAATGCCGTACATGCCTTCAGGTGGATTTGACCGCGAACAGGTCAGGTATTATTACCTGTACAATGAAGCAAATTAGTTGGCAGACAATGGCCGACAATCACCTGGAGGTAGAGTCTGCTGCCTCAAATAGAAGCAATTACCGCCTGACTAAAGGTAAAAATGTTACAATGACAATCGATTTTACCAAGCTCCGATCAACTGGGAAATGAAAATGTTTTCTAAACGGCTAAGTGAAAGTGTGATAGTCGATAAATCTAGGCTGTTTGGTGACAGTTTGATTTGGGCGTGAAGACATGTCTTTAAATATGTCTGGTTGTATATTTAATGAGAGTCGAATGCGTATGAACAAAGATAGACATTTCGATATAGGTCTTTATGTTTATGTGGTAAAATTAATAAGTGTCTAGTTGAAATAAGAAATAATGAAAATACCTTTAATACCTTTTTATGATTTTTGTGTGTTACATTAACGTTTTGGAAATATTTTTCCGCGTTAAAGAATGGGTATTAAACATGTATTAATTGGAAATGTTTGAATTATAACAAAGAGCGCTGGCTATGTAGTTTCAGTGATAGATGTTTTTACCTGACAAAAGTAATATACAACTGAAAGTGGCGTACACGTGGCAAAAAAGCACACAAACAGACGACTCGTAGATATTTAAATGAGACATTTATTATCATAAATCTTATTAGGTGAACAAATGACCAGATTTAAATCTTTACAAAATGTTTTCTCTGTTTATATTGCATGTTTGAAGGAGGTTAATAATAAGCACCAGATTCCTTGGTCTGGTCCATATAAACACGAGTATAAACAGTAAACAGTAAGGTTTGCTTTATGAAGGAATAAACTTATCTTATTAGGTCCTGTCAGTTATAATAAGCAGGGATATTGGATTGATATATTTACAATAGCAGAGGCTCTTGCAGCACAATCGGACGTCTACCTTCCATGTAAAACATATGCTAAGATTTCATTTAGGATAGAGAAACATGTCAAAATCTTTCATTGCAGAATAACAATAACATTGAAATAACCGATTAACTGGCGTCTGAACTGATATTTTTTACTGAAATCTATGGACCTTTGGATGTATCTTTTGACTTATCTAAACGTATTTTACAGCATAATGTCAAGATTGAAACTTTCATTTACTGTAAAAAAATATATGTCATAAAATACCTGAATAAGCTTTTTTGTCATTGAATGAAATATTAACACCAATTGATTCATTTCTTTCTGACAAACACACATAATGTCACTGTAACTAACAGAAACAATGCATGCATAAAATACTTGATGGTTTCTGATATCATGTATACTCAGTTTAATGTAGAGTATACCTTCCTAAAACTAATTATTCTGAAAGGTCATTATATAAACTATAGAAAAATGATATCATAAACATCGGAGTAGACTTAACTTACATTGTTGAGTACATACTATCAATAAATTCCAGCCAGGACACCAGATGGTAAACACCTTACAGTCTGGCCAGTATAACAGAGGCATAAAATCAATGTGGTTATTGTATCGAGATATTGTTTACACTTGGGTAAATGGTTTCTGATTGTATTTATCTATAGCCATTACAAATATGATAATACGTTGGTACAGACGTGGATACATGGAATAAAGCAGTGTCAACTTGCAACCATGATGGACAAATCGCTGTATAACAGACTTAAAACTATGTGCATTACTGGTTCTGTTTATTTTGAAACAATGAATATATTTGCATGATTTCTAGGACATTTAAAGAAGGCATCTGATTTACGGGTTAGTTGAGAGATCGATGTATGACAAAGGTGTAATATTATTGTTTCTTTCACCATTTGACAATTTGTGGAAGACTAATGGCACCATGTGTTGATTCTTAGGACTTGTATACAGTGTAATATATACTAGATCATGTATCTCAATGAACACCATTGATTGCTCTGTCAACTATTTACATACACGCTTACATTTTGTAAGTCTATCAATGGCAAGTCCTCTTCTATTTATGTTTGACATATTGTCTATATAATTGCCTTTTGAATAAGCAGAAACGCCCTATTTTGCTATTACAATGGCATTTTGTCGGCTAAAAGAAGGGACAATCGGTATGTTGCCGACAGAATTGTCTGATGTTACAAATGTGATTCGTACTTGTAAGTGTGCATGTGTTACAACGTTTAAATATGACAAATCAGCTGTGTATTATTTTAAATATTCATGCCTTATTTGATCAATTGATTGTTATCACAGTTAGCATTATCACACGTAAGCACAGTTATCATGACAAAAGACCGAGTTGCAAACCTTGGAATAAACGCATCGTTTCAAATAAATAACACCTCATTATCTCCCCTTTAATAAAACAGGCCCAGTGGTCGTTGTTTGTTGACATGATACAAAACAAGCAATATCTTGAACAACTCGTCTCCTTACTACATGTATATACCATTTTTACCTCATTACACTGCGCTGCTAGCAGTATTGTTAGCCCTGTTGTTAGTGATGTTAATTGGCATGTTTTGGTGGTGTTGGTTCAATTAAAGAAATTACATGTTCAGAAACTTCATTCTTTTGATTACTTATATAAGTTTTTCTTCATTTTATGATACAATGTATTTTTTCTTTGGCCTTAATTTCATAAATAGCCGTAGGGAATCCTTATTTTTTCTGTGAAAAATTCTCGATTTCTCTACAAATAAAATTTTCAGTTCAATTAATACAACACTAGAATCATCTAATACGCGATACACTTTCTCTTTTTTTAGCATCACTCTGTAATTGACCTTTAAAGAGGCCCAGAGGAACGCTCGTTATGTCTTTTTTGAATAACACAATTGCTTTAAGACGTATTACTTTCAACAATTATTAGGCTCTTTTGTAGCTCTTTACAAGTGCTCGTTATGATACACTGACAGTAAAATCTAAATGATCAAATGGTTCGTTTGTTTAAAGGAGAATAATAGACGATGTATATAGAATATGGCATGACTAAGTGCACGAGTGTACAATATGTCATATATACTCATATAAAGTATAAGACACTCTTAAAAAGCTCAATTCAGCATATGGATCTTTACATTGATGATAGAACCTCTCAACCTTGCAACATCTTGGTGGTCATTACTTACTTTATTGAATATACAAAAAATTCATGTATGTCAATTATGTTTGTGAATAGAAGTCCGTTGAAGGCATAATACACATTTAATAAGATACTGAAAAAAGTCAACTGCAGAATAACCAATAGCTTTCTCATCATATAGTTTATATAATATAAATAAGTTAGTCCAAAAAGGTCAAATGACCATGACATAACTGTTAGTTCTTTTTGAATAAGCATTTTACTGTTTCTTTGACCATGTGACGTTAGTTGATGTCAATGTTCTGATAATTAAAATAACTATCAATCGTCTCTTATCAGTACTGCTAACCCATGCCATAATTCTGATTAATAAATACCTGGATAAATTAAAAGACATTATCATATTTGACACGAAACCTTGTCATAACCTGTCCAGAAATATTCTAAACATGAACAATAAATAAACGATCAATTCATATGACATATTAATTTTAAAATTTTAAATTTACGCTTCAAACTTTGACATTTCAAAATTTTTATTCATTTGATTTCATGACATAAAGTTAAGATTGAGTTAAATGACATAAAGTTAAGATTTAATCATTGTATATGATCACCAAGTAGAAAAAAATACAAACAAATGTGCAAACAAATGTACAAACAAATATAAAGACATAGTCAGTAAATTTTATCTTCACATATTATATGTGACACGAAGCAGAGTATCAGTTAAGGAATATTGTTAACATAAACTCTAATTCAAAGATCAATTTTATATCAAATTTATTTCTTTTAAATTTGCACTTCAAACTTTAACATTTCAAAAGTCAGAATTTCTTAACTTATTTGATTTCATGAATGTATATCTATGACTTTAAGTCAATATTCAATCCTTTCATATGATCATCACGTTGGAACAAATACCATAATCTATGTAAGAATTGTAAACTACTCAGCTCCATTAAGTGAAAATCATGTTAAACACTGTAAGAGTCCCAAAGGAATGATCAGGTTCCAAATGTCGATACAACGTTTTGATTCAGTGCTTCATTTTACTTGGTATCAGCTCAGAACGGAATTATCCATCTGCCTGATAATGGTGGATCAAGTTCGAAACAAATTAAGTTTTGTTATAGAACCTGGCATTGTGTACCTGATTGTTAATCATTATTAGAGTTTAGGTGTTATTTATTTGTTATGATTGTATTACATGTTATTGTTTTGTCCCCTTTATAACAATCGAGAATAAATAAATTAAAGTATAGGTCCATGATAATCTACTTTTCATTAATGATAAACTATAGCAAGTATTTATTTGCCAAAGTTGGTTGTTTAAGGGAAAATGTCAACTAAAAAAAGCACTCACTTAGCTTTATAGCGATGCAGTAACGCTCTTTTTATTCATTTATTATTCGGCATCTCAACGAGATGAATCATTGGTCAAATTTGGGCTTTCAACAACTCAGGGAGTGCCTCTTAATATGAGTGACTTGCAAGAGGTAAAAATAAAACAGTCTTGGTGTAAACTAATTTACACCGTCAATGCCACATCACGTTTACAACACATATGTTTAATATTGATATTCAGAAGCATTTCCAGTGATCTCACTAAGTGTATAATGATGAATTTGATATGATAAACAAATCTGAATTCATATACGAGTATATGTGTTACCCCACCTTTATACAAACACCTGTTCAGATGTATTCATTTAAAGGTATCTCTAAGTTATTGGTCATATCTAACATGTCAAAACATGCCTCTCAAAATACATACTTATGTTCATATGTACAAATATATATTCTTTTAATTTCAAAGCTTTGTTTATTTTGGTTAGCCTTACGTCATGGTTATCATCTTAATTAGCAAATGTTTCAACATTCGAAGAATATCTTTCAATATTTGAGTGAATGAAAATCTGTACAATTGAGTATGTCTCGTTCAAAAGGCAGGTTTGCCAAACAAAACCCATTTAATTTGAAGATGGGATATCTAAGATAAAACAATATTGGTGCTTTGGTCAGAAAATGTCAATTTGAATTGTGGTTGCACCTGTACATTTTATCTTATTTTACAATCAATTTAAATTCCAGTGTTCGAATCCAGTCAAGCAGTTATTAATCATTATTCTTACATTTTTTCTGGTTTTGGACCGATTACTCAATTCTTATTTTAATATTATACACCAGGTTATGCAAAACAAATACCCATAGAACATTAAACTTAATAGGGTTAATCCCGCCCCTGTTCCGCTTAAGCTCAGGGATCAACCTCAATATCAACAGTGGTATGCAACAATATCTTATGATTTGGAGTGATTCTACTTCAGAAGTCAATTCCTTTCTCACTGCAACACACTAAGTACTTCTGTCTTGTCACTAAATAGATATAAGCGATGAGTAAACACTTGTACACGTTGTACAGGTTGCATTTGAACAGTTGTGGAAGGAGAATACTTGAACGAATTCAATCTTTCTATAATCTCTATTCAATCATGCAAAATACATAATATAAAAACTGTATATGTATGTTCTTTCAATGTCATATCATATGAATAACGTGAATCTTCTTTATGAATAATTCCTTGTTGCCCTTAAGGCATGTCTTGTTGAATCGAAATCTGCGTTACAAAACTCACATATTACCACAGCCCATCAATCTTTGTATATGAATCGTGCTTTTGATTTTTAATCCACGATTCATTCACATATTCACGTTTTGGTTCGAATGCGGGATGATGAAGCCTGTCCTTTTCAGGCAAACGTTATGGTTATACTATGAGTTCCTCAATCATGTATCACACTTACAACTCTTGTATTAAATTGATATGAGGGATGACAAAGCCAATCCATTGTCCTCTTTGTCACCTCAGGGACACAAGATGATAGACATTGAAAGTTTCCAGAAGTCCTTGTCATCTCTAACGTATTGGTACTTTATTCAGAGATGATGTTGAAATGTCACACACACACATCTTCAGGTGACCCCAAGAACGCCAGGTACGTTTACCTGTGCAATGAAACACATTAGACAGTGATTGACAATAAGCTTGAGGTTGCCTCTGTTGCTTCAAATAGAAGCAATTACCGTCCGACTAAAAGTATAAAAAATGAAAATGACAATAGATTTTACCAAGCTCGATCAAGTGAGAAATGAAAACGTTTTCTAAACAGCTAATTGAAAGAGTGACAATAATAAATCTAGGCTGTTTGTACATGTAACAAATTCTTAAATTGTCCATAATTCGTAAGAGACAAAACCTAGGGGCATAGATATACATTGGTCTATACGGTTGTGATAGAAGCGGGAAATGTGGAATTAAAATTATAGAAGTGATCAGATATATATTTTAATTACCTTTAAATAGTATGTTGTTGTTCGGGTATTTATGGTACTTTCAGGGGAGGATGAAAATGCCACCAATTACAATTAATTCTAAACACTTGTCTGAACGTGGGAAGATTCTTTAAGTTTATCGAATCAGTTTCACAAGTAAATACAAACTTTACCACTGGAATTCTGCATTTATATTTTCGAAATAGGTGACGATTTATTTTACTACCACATTCGGATTATTTACAAATGAAACTATTTTAACATTGACATTTTTAACCTCTGGATTTTTCATATTAGTAAGTGCTATCAGAGATATAGAAAAAGGTAAAGTACATTTTAAAAGCAAGAGTGAAGGTTAAACCATACACAAAGAGACCAATACATGGGAAAACCTGTTTGATAAGTTTTATTAGATAAACATATGATACAAAAATTAATGAAATTGACACAATGATTCATTCTGTTAATATTATATGTATAGAAAGCAATGACGAGTACCATATTGTGTGTCTGGTACATGAATATCAACCATGGCATTTCTTTTTATTAAACAATAAAATATCCCATTAACTCTCGTCAGTCATAATAAGCAGGATATTGGAATGATATGTTTACAATAGCAAAGACTCTGGGTACATCTAACAAGCATTTACATCATATTAAAAGTAAAGGTTTCATTTATGATAGCGAAGTATTTGTCTTATTGCCTCAATACAATAATGCTGCATTTTCATAGGATCTACAATAACCGATAGATTCGTGTCTCATAAAGAATATCAATGTTACTGAAATTAACCTGATGCAATTCAAGAATCATTGGGTCTAATTATCTTTTGCTGCATGTGTAAACTTCCAGTGGCATTAGAACTATGTCAAATTGCATAGAAATACAATATTTACTTTTAACAATTCACTACCTTCAGATGTATAGATATTATTTGTACTATAATTGACAGATTGAATGCAAAAATAAGAAACTCCTTTGTGATTTATAATCAACCAAACGCCTAAGCAACACCCCTCAATTCAATATCTTATCAAATTATATATTGATTTATCTAAGGACCATTAAATAAACTATAACAAATTCTCGTTATTGGAAAGTCGTAGTAGACCTTAACTTTTGGGTTATATTTTGGTTATGTTTTTTGTGTATATATTATGAATCAAACAAAGCTACAGCAGCAAAGGGTAAACACCTATTCGGTCTGGCCAGTAAAACAGATGCAGAAAAGTATTGTGGTTATTGAATCGAAAAAATGTTTATATAGGGTAAATGTTTCATAATGTATTTACCTATAGTAATTTGAAATGTGATCATACATTGCGTAGACGTCGATAAATCATGAAAACATGGCCTCCCTGCAACCCGAATGGACAATATCGATAAAACAGATCTAGAGCTATATCTATATCAACTTCTAATTGTATTGCTTGAAGAACGATTGAAAGGATGAGGCGATTTATCGATTTATGACAAAAAGTGTAATATTATTGTTTAATTCCCCATTTGTAAAAGACTAATAGCGCCATGTGGTGATTCTTTGGAATTGTGTACAGTGTTATATATTATGAATCATGCATCTCAATGAACACCATTGATTGCACTGTCAACTATTTGCATATACGCTTACATTTTGTAAGTCTATCAATGGCAAGTCCTTTTCTATTTATGTTTGACATATTTTCATTGCAATTGCCTTTTTAACAAGCAGAAATGCCCTATTTGTCATAACAATGACATTTTGTCGACTGAAGAAGAAGAGACAATCGTTATGTCGGTATATCGGTATTACGGACAGAAAATCTTTAGTTACTGAAATTTCTAACCGATTGCTTTTAAATGTTCACATTTTGAATATTACAAATTAAACCGTCCATTTGTTTAGTTATTCATGACTAATGTAAATGTTAATAATACAGTTAATATTACAATAGACAAACTTTCAATATTATATTAGGTATATCTCATAAACACATTTGCACGTCATACATAAACGAGGGAAATTCGAGAAATATCTTTAAATAAATTGTGTCCGATTTTCAACATTTAACATCACCAGATCAGATGATGAATGTTTGAATTTATGATGCAAGTTTGAAATCACCTCTAATTACCATTTGACCTCATCACCATTGTGACAACATATTGTGCTCCTCTCAGGTTCTCCACGTTTAGGGTGATTTTAAGTTTTTGTGATTTATGTTCAATCAAAGAGGAAATGTTGTTATGAAAATAACTTGGTAAATATTGTTTTGATTCAAATGTTTTATTTTGCATAGAATGTAAATGGAATAGCTGTCTATATATTTCAACGTTTAAAATTGTTATGATTTGTTTGAGAGCTCCATTTCATATTACGTCTCTCACAAACACTTAATTTTCAATAAAAGTAAACTTTTCTTTCTGTCAAATGTTCTTGATAAACTAGATAACTCAGCTAATAAAGAAGTCCATCGTTCAGTTCATTGGCTGTGGTTTCATTCAACAATAGGCGCCACTCTAGACTCGACTGATACGGGATACTCTCTCTGTTCTAGCTTCAACCTCTAATTGCTCTGTAAAGAGGCCCAAAGGAACGCTCGTTATGTCTTTTTCCTAATAGCACAATTGCTTTAAGACGTATTACTTTCAACAATTATGAGGCTGGCATGTAACTCTTTACAAGTGCTCGTTATGATACAATGACGGGAGCATTTAAAGGATTTAATGCTTTGTTTGTTAAAAAGAAAATATGAAACGATGTATATTGGTTATTTTATGATAAAGGGTATGAGCTTGAAATGTACTATTTGTCATATATACAGCTGCAAACCTTAAGTTTGTTCACTTACTTGCGAATTCTAGTGCGAATATCATGTGATTTGGAACCGAAGCATTGCTGAAACGGCAATGCTGATTCATTTTGCATTAACATATCTGTATACGTTTACCTAACAGTTAACTGTAACAAGTTTTGCAGGTCAAGTGACCAGGGGTTAAAAATTTCGAAAACTTTATTTTCTAGGTCTCTTGGTCTAAGTAATATTTGTTTCTTCGCACTTAGGCAATATAATTGTGTTGATTTTTTCCTAGCGAGTCTATATGAATCGAAATTAAAGAAAATGGGAATTTCTAAAATATGACCAGATCTGTCTATTTATCCATTCCAAACTCCGAAATTCAGCACCAGTGACGAAGGGATCCCGACATTTGGTTTGAAATTGGTTATTTTTCACATGGATAATTGGTGATCCTTTTAAGTGCCCTTGGAGTTATTTTATTGTTGCCCAAACGAACCAAAAATTACATGATATTTTCACTATGATACATTTACAATTGAACAAACCTAAGGTATGCATCTGTACTCAACAATAAGGGTAAATAGCTTCCAAATTTTAGAATGATATATTTGGGTTATCCTTGACTATTATTGAGTATATGTCAATTATGTGAGTTAAAAATGCTTATTGAAGGCAATATATAATATATTCGTTCAATCAGATTGTTAAAAGGTTATTCAATTGCGGAATGACTCATAACTTTCTCTTCATGTTCAATAAAATGATTGAAAAAGAAGATAGTTCAAGAGGTCCAATGACCATGACATAAATGTAAGTCTTTTTTATTCTGTATATGGTTTTGGCTTTTCGATCAATGTGACTATCTGATCTTAATCTTTGGACAAATAAAACAATTGTAAATCGACAATTATCAGTACTGCTTATCCATGTCATAATTACAATATTTTGATTATCAGAACCATGTTATTATTCTTCTCTACAAAATGTTTTGGTGCCATTAATCGACTCATAGTAAAGATTTTATTTTTAATCGTTTCTTATCAGTACTGCTAATCCATGCCATAACAAAGAATGTTAAATTTAAATTTTATCTTTACATATTATATGTAACACGAAGCAGAGTATCAGTTCAGGAACATTGTGAATATAAACTCTAATTCAAAGATCAAATTTTATATTCAGTTTATTTCTTTTAAAATTTGCACTTCAAACTTTAACATTTCAAAAGTCAGAATTTCTAACTTATTTCATTTCATGAATGTATATCTATGACATTAAGTCAATATTTAATCCTTGCATATTATCCTCACGTTGAAACAAAGATCACAATCTATGTAAGAATTGTAAACTAGTCAGTTCCATTAAGTGAAAATCATGTTAAACACTGAAAGAGTCCCAAAGGGATGGTCGGGTTCCAAATGTCGATACAACGTTTTAATTCAGTGCTTCTCTCAGGTTCTACGTGCTATCACCTTACAACATAATCATCCCTCGATGACTGACAGAGGCGGTTAAACTTCCTAACCAATTTCTTTTTTTCTAGAAAAACCAATATTATGTATCTTATTGCTAATTGTTATTGGGCTTCATTTCTTGTCTATTGTTTCCTCGATAATAAGCAATTTAAGAAAATTAATTTCTTTGAAAAGGGTATGGTGACTTGAGATTGTTTTTGTCTTCTAATTAATTTTTGTATAATTAATTCTATTTCCAAATGTGAAACTAGTTGGCAACTAGGGTTTTATATTAGTGTATATTTACTATGGTAAAACGATGACACTTTGATGTATATATTTAGAAAAACTTTTGGAAAAATGTTTAATAATAAAAGTTAATTTATCATTAAGTCTTTTGAAATCTTTTCGCAAATAAAGTTGACAATAGGAAAGGCATGTAAAGAATTATTTTCAAATCTATGATAAATGTTGAACAATATTGATATTGTAAATTGATTTTAAGAATGTGAACAAAATGAGCGTTCTTATTGATTTAACCAATTGATAGAATGACACGACCAACAACATTTAATGAAGTAATTTAAGTGATAAACATACTTATATTCATACCTTTTAATTCCATTTTTATCAAAGAATCATCTTTCCAAATCTTCTATTTTTATCCAGCCCTACTATTTTTATTTTAGACGGACTTGGGCCATTGTTCGCGTCTATTTGTATCTTTTAAGCTTTATAACAAGACATATGAATAAGGATACACATCATATATCGCGTGCTCTAGTAATGATCAAAATCTATTTAATAGAAAAAACATTCAAATATCAGAGGTTTGTTTATTAAGTGCATCATACGGCTCTAGTTATAATTTTACTTTGCAAATCGTTCAACATATTCAACAAATGTTTCAACAAATGAATAGGCATTTGAGACCAAGGTTTTTGATTTTTCCGTTTACCCATTTATATTAGTTATCATTTCAAATTAGCAAATCTTTCGACATATGAAGAATATCTTTCAACATATTTAAAGAAAGGTGAGATAATGATATTGGATTATTTAGTTTACCCAAACGTATCAGTTATCATTTCAATTAGCAAATCTGTCAAAATATGGAAGATATCTTTCAACACAGGAATAGGCAGGTGAGATGCTGATCTAGACAAAGGTGTAGGAGAGGGTTACTGTTGAAGAAGGTTTCATGTCAGTCCTTTCAACGGTCAGAATAGAAAACAATCAGCTGTAATAAACAGTGTGAATGATTGGTGGTTCATTTCGTTGGGTTGCCTGAAAATGCATGAAGGAAAGAACAGATTTTGTTGATTATATAAGTACATCTATATGCAAGACATATCATAAACAAATATATACCAATGGGAGTGGTTGTAACGATGAGTGTTTTGTTGGATACACCTTAATTGATGCATTGTTCCATAGCAATTGGTTCAGTGGGTATTTCCAGTAGAGACTGTCCAACATTGTACTTTATCACTTCAGCCTCTTAGTTGTGGTGTCGTTACGTTTTAGGAAATGATTTAGCTTTATCAAAAGTAACCATTGTGGAAAGCTGTTAATATCTACTATACGAATATTTTTTAATCATTTTACCTTTTTAGGACATCCAGAAACATATCCTCAACTTAAAACAACGACGAACCAAACTCATATTTATAATTTAAGCATAATTCAAGATTCAAGATGTTCATACACTAAAAGTAAATAATAAATAGTAAACAAAATGAGTATAGCTCGATGAAATGGATCGAGCACTTCATTTTATATCCATGAAGGAGTATTCTTCTTTCTGAGTAAGAAAACATGATGTAGTGCTGTATTCTACCATACCTTGGTTATAGTCCTATTGTCCTTTCACCTGGCCAGAAGCCGTAGTCTATGTTCTTTAGTTGATATGTTTTGAGCAGTTTGTCAGAGATAAAAAAAATAGGTTTTAATGTAAACGTCTGAAAAGTGATTGTGTGATAAAAGTTGCTGTCAACGATGACTGAAGTTTGATATCTTATTTCTTTGATGCATAAAGATTTCAATCGGAATGCAACTCTAGATGGGTAATATTGAACATATTGGACTATATAATGTCTTTTAATGCATGTTTTTCATGCGGATGTAACATTGATTTTGTGCATAATACACATTTTAATTTTTTGCATTATACACTTTCTCAGCCGCCCATTTCTCAAATGGATCAATTGTATGTTAAGTTAGTATTTGATTCAGCATTATGCATTTCTAGCAGGCAGTAGGTACAACAAGAGCAAGGTAGAGTCGCAGCAAAACGTCTGCTGATTACGTAATAGGGTTTCCTATCTTTAACCATTCTCTCATGGCTCTCCCCGCAACACTGTGGTAGTTTGAATGATAGATCTGTTCTTGTGGAAGGGTATGCCAAGGTATTTGTAGGAGTCTTGGTCATGAACTATCTCAAGATTAAATATGTTACTTGGGTCAGTCTTACCTTCCTCAAAACATAATGGTTTTAGTTTTGAAAGAAGAACAAGGTAATTATTATTCCGACTATTCTGAAGACATGTAGCTGATTTTGATAGTAACATGAGATTGTCTGTAAACAATATGTGACAGAGAGTTGTGCATCATTGGTGAATCATTTTGAATGTGGATTATTATATAAACTATAGGATACCCGTATAGAAATCCCGGGTACATGATATTCTGATAAATAACTTTAACAATTGTCTCTTAACCCGAAGATAAATCACATTCAGTCATGGTAAGTACAGTTGTTCAATGAAGATGAAAGCGGTATCGAGGGTAACATGCGCCCTGTTATCTTCCAAATGGACAAGTTCCATCAGCATTCCATGTGTGACCTGACCCTGAGGATTTCAAGAAATGTTGGTTGTTTATCTTGGAGAAGACAGCCTAATTAGCCAATCAAAGACTCGCTTTGGTCTGGCAATGGATTAACTTCCAGCCACGCAATAGAGGTCATGCAAGGGTCATCAAGGGCACATCTTCAAGACATTATGCAAAGTTCATATATATGTGCTATGCGGTTACTTTTATCATTATTATTAACTTTCAAACGTGGCAAGCAGGTATATATTCAGCAGAAATATACTTATGTTCCTATATTTGCTTAAAGAAAGACTCAAATATTTAAGATAGAATAACACAATACATTTATGATAGAATATATATTTCCTTCATGATCATATTATATGATAAAAGGTTAAATTTGAATATAAACAAGATTATTGCAAAAATGAAATATAAAGTTACAGGTACATGTATTAAATATAGAATTCATATATGGATTCAATACAGCTGCCATAAATTCCCTTAAATTTGTTCACTTACTTGCATATTGTAGTACAATGTAATGTAATTTGGAATGTCTCTCAGATATTCTACATTGTACCCTTGCAAAAACCATAGCGGATAATATTTAAATTTCACTACATAAGTTGGGATTCATTGTGTGTTAACATATTCGTATGCCATAACCAATGGTCAAAATTTTGAAAATACTTTTTTTATATTTTTCTCTATTTTTCTCCTTCATAAGTAATTAACAACTTTAGGCCTAGGTCATATGTGTTCCTTTGCACTGGCTCAATGTTATGCTGCTGATTATTCTCTCCAGGAGTCAATATGTAACATTTTAATTGAAAATCAAGAAAGAAGAAATTTAAAAAATTTGATAGCTGTCGATTTTCCCCTGACAAACCTTGAATTTCTTACCAGACGATCCTTTGATATGGTTTGAAAATAGTTATTCGACATATGGGCAAATGGGGATCCCTTGTCATAGCTGCTAGAATTATTTGATTGACGTCCAAACGAAACCCAATTTACATGATATTTGCATCTGAGTGAACAAACTCAAGGTACGCAGGTTTAGATAATACGTTTAAATAGGATTTAATATGAACAATAGAAAAAGCTTTAATCAGAAGACTTGATTGCTCTATGAAATTATTGAAAAAAGTCAAATCTGTCTAAATCATAATATATGTGTCTCAAATAATGGCAAGATTGAATTTTACAAAATTATTTTTTAAAACGAAACAAATATTGATCGATATCATTCTGAAATGTGACTCAGAGACACGAACAAGAGGAAAATCCTTATCTTATGTATTTAAACTTCACATTTAAGCTTACTTTACATCAAGGATCAAACGTTTCTGTTCCATTTTATGAATAATGCTTTTAGAGTAGTCCGGGTAACTATCAGGCCTTATGACAAGGTTGACAGCAACATATGCATGGCTAGGTCTCACACGAGATGAAAGCAAACAGACTAATGTCGTAATCCATCAAGAAAAACGATAGCAGTCATGACTGCCTCGGGCTCTTAATGGACACCGAGCCTCGAGTAGAGCGCATCGGAAATGTAGTCCCTAACATCTTCTCGTTGCCTAGCACTTAAAAGTCTTCCAATTGTATTCTTACGCCATGACGTCAGAGCTTCCGGTTCAACCGGAAACACTACTGGCTTTCTACTCTTTTAACGCTAAAAGCCATTATGGATTATTTTGACGAATCTCTAAAATGTTTGTTTTTCAGAACTGGTAAGGACCTGCTTCAATGGCTTTGCTGAATTAAAGGAGGTTTCTTTGCTGTAATCACGAACTGTTTGCAGAAGAGTTTAAAGAACAAACTGAGAGCATGGGCTATTACTCAATGACAGCTAAAACGAAAGAACTGTTAGTTTTAAGTGCCGTTAAAGTAATGGTTAATGCCATCAGGGGTAGGTGACAACTTGAAATAAGAGATATCTTTACAATTTTGATCATGAGGATTATCACAGGTATCATTAATAGATAAACACTCCCAAACATTGAAATTGAAACAAGGAATTCATTGAAACACGAAAAGGTTCATTTTCATACTTGGGAAATGGAGACAAAAACGTTAATTTTATCTTGGATATAAGAATGTAATATAAGAACCATGTTGGTGCTTTTATTCCCAGTATTCTGGCGAGGAAATGATATTGTGATTTCATAACCACGTGCACGATGTACATTTAGCACATTTACTTTATTATGTTCATACTATGTTTCATTACTTTTAGTCTTGCATTAAATATCCAATAACGATCTTATGTACAATAAGTGCAAAAAGAAGTGACTAATGAATGATCCGATCAATTTTATAACCTTTATCTTTTGAAATATGATTAACCTTCTAATTTGATTAAGTCAAAAAACTCAAATTAATGCGCCAGTCACCATTAGACGTATTGCCTGGTACCTGGTGTTCTTTCGGGATACGATAGAGTCGTTATATATTCTTTCCTAGTTTTTCTTATCTCAGGAGATGGTACCTCATGTTTACCTTCTAATGTCTTCTACCCATTGTCCTCCCTATTGTTTCTTATTTGCTCTCTCACTCGTTTGTCTCTCTATCTGACTTCGTCGCTATCTGTCTCTCGTGTATGTCGTCATATGTCTGTTTCTTGTATCTGTCTCTGTCACTCTGTCTCTATCTTTCTCTCGCAGTCTACGTTTGTATGTCTCTGCCGCTGTTTTGCTCTCTGTTTCTCTCTTCTTTCTTCTGTCGGTCTCCTACCATTTTCTATCTCTATCCCTGTATTTGTCACTTTGCTTCTATGTCTCTACATGTAGGTCTGTCTCTGTCTCTGTCCCTGTCTCTGTCTCTCACTGTCTGTCTGTCTCTGTCTCTGTCTCTGTCTCTGTCTCTGTCTCTGTCTCTGTCTCTGTCTCTGTCTCTGTCTCTGTCTCTGTCTCTGTCCCTGTCCCTGTCCCTGTCCCTGTCCCTGTCCCTGTCCCTGTCCCTGTCCCTGTCCCTGTCCCTGTCCCTGTCCCTGTCCCTGTCCCTGTCCCTGTCCCTGTCCCTGTCCCTGTCCCTGTCCCTGTCTCTGTCTGTCTGTCTGTCTGTCTGTCTGTCTCTCTCTCTCTCTCTCTCTCTCTCTCTCTCTCTCTCTCTCTCTCTCTCTCTCTCTCTCTCTCTCTCTCTCTCTCTCTCTCTCTCTCTCTCTCTCTCTCTCTCTCTCTCTCTCTCTCTCTCTCTCTTTCGCTCTCTCTCTCTCTCTTTCTGTCTCTCATTCTTTTACGCTTTTCATTTTTGTTTATCAAATAATTGATTAACTGTCCATTCCATGTTAATGTTGTCGTCTCTATCTCCGTCTGGTGTCCTCTCTTTACCTTACTCCTGGACAGGTGAAACATGAAAGGTAATAAAAGATGAAAGAGCTTGAAGCGCAGGGCACATGGCCATAAACCTATGAAGACGACGTCATCATTTTATTTTGTTTTGTTCTAGATTGAATCAAAATGTCAACACTGAATATTCATAAACGCAGTATGATCGATGTGTTACCTTGGGCTATAAGATAAAAGTTTGATGAGTTTGAAAAACGTGATTTCATGTTTATTTTGAGATCGTAGGATAATATTTACTGAAATATTTACATTTATTTATTTTGCTATTGCTCTTATGGGTTTATAATATAAGACCATCCATACTTCTTTATTTGAAGAATTATATCGTAATTAAATTAGAATCGAAAGTAGATTTCGACAAAAAAGCTGTTCGTTGATATTAATACACGCAGTTTCTTTTTCTGTAAACATGAATGCTCTATAAATTAGCTAGTGTATATGCTTTTATGTTAATATGACATAGTTTAAGGATACAAACTCTTGAATGTGTTTCCAGCTTGGCAAACCCATCCCATGTTATGTAACCTTAAATAACTATCTTACATTTGTGATCTTTACTTGAGGTATATTTTCATGTTTATTTAAATATGTTCAGAGTCAATGGAATATGTAATTAAGCTATAAATCAAAGATTCACTGTTTTTAGCTACGCACGTGTTCATTTGCGTATGGCATCATATTTATCATGTTATGAAAATTATAATCCTTTCTACCCTTTTAATAGATGGCATAAGCAATATTTTTGTCGTCAAAGTTTTTTTAACTTTACAAGTTTGTCTCTTAAGTTAGCAGGTGGCAAGTCTGGGATAGGTTTCATATTCTAAAATTCCTTTTCATATCAGTCAAGTTAAATAAAGATCACATTAATAATACGATATGTGAGTGTATATTCTGGGTAGAGGGATGGTCATTCACGAGAGATGTTATTTCCATCACTGAAACTTAAAAGGATATTCTATTAAATGTCTTATAGCTGCATCCATCTAGGTATTCATAGTCTTCATGTAGACAATGTGTAAGGTCAGTGGTGTTATTGAACAGTGTTTATAAAGCACAGTTTCAAAATATTATGCTTGTGTTAACTAATACCGGGATGGTGTGTTTATAAAAATGGTTGTGATATGTTCAACAATGCCATTTAAAAATATAATGTAAATCATTAATAACTTTGCATTGTTGGTGATGATAGAAGATCATGGAAAATGTATTTCTAATATGTCAACACTCCTTTATTTACCACGACGTCCTTATACAAACCAAAGATATTGTAAATCAATTTTGAATAAACCATGTCTATGTTTGTAGACTCATTTCAAAGTTTGAATTGAATATTCATCATTTGACATCAACTTAAAGCGCTTACACTCTTAAGGATAATAATTTTCTTAAGCATCTGTATCTAACATTTGTAAACATAAATGAATCTTTACTTTACTGTAAACGTACCCGTCTCTTGTCCAATCCTTAAACGTTCATACTAAGAGATTATTTATCTTTGTGGAAACTTAGGTCGGGGAACATTTCGAAACTTTAACTTGTTCCTCGCAGCGAGGTACAAGTAATAGCTAGGCCTGGTTTTAATGAGATTGATATGCACTTCGATTGTATAAGAAAATGTAAATTACAAACTTCTTTTCTTCCATAACCTTGCACTGGAGACATATGACTCCTACGAAGTCACATCCCACAACAATGTTGTGAAATCTCGTAGTATTTTATGTCATTGTGAAATGGCCGTTTTGACATTAGGCTGGAAGGCCAATCTCATTATATTGTATAATTGTTGTTGAATGGAGACAGAACTCGCATAAATGGCAGCTTGCACTCTAAAATCTAATAACACGGAGATCTAGATCGCCCCCTCAACTGTCTTACGCGTAGTTCCCACGTATAGTGTTTAAAGACAAGACATCTGTACATATCTTGTACGTTGTGAAGAAGAGAAGGAGTTTATGGATTATCAACTTCTTTATGGTAGAATCTAGTGACGCATCGGTATAGACTGTTATACCGTCAAAGGACTTTATGGATTATCAACTTCTTCTAGAATGTAACGACGTTTCGGTAAACATTCTTGTCTTCGTGATATCTCCAACTTCTAAAATGCCTCTCAAACAAGTTGTACGTTATGAATGACACAATCTTAGCTCGATATGAGCTCCCCCAACACCAATGAGTTTGGCAATTCCCTCATCGGATATAAAACGGTTATACATGTACAGTAAAGTTTAAAGATAATCAAGTATTCTGTATGATTCCAACCGTGACAGTCATGCTTCTATAATTATATCTTGGCGCAATACATGATCACAATGATGGTAGCAGTTTTGTGGATTTGTATCTGAAACGAGACATAAATCCTTATCAAAAACGTATTGGAATCTTTATTAACGTAGAACCTCTCTTCGTTGCGTCCTCTCTGCTACTGACGTTGTACTGAAGTTGAAGAAAGTATGATGTTAAATATCTATTTTCAAACATATCCTGCTCAGGAAAGTAGCAACTAAACGATATAAAGTGTTGCCCCCTGGGTTGCTTTTGGTCTTACGACTGTGTTCCCTTCCTTGCAAATATTGTCATGCCTTATCATTCGTCATCTTTAATTGCTGCATATACACGGCACCTCAAAATCTCATCTAATCAAATCTTAACATCAAGTGAGAAGAAATATTAATAATCGTTAATCGTGATAAGATCTTGCAGTTGCTTTTATGTTTCCATTTCTATGGTAAATCATTCATTGACGGTTCGTAGGAATATCAATATTTATATTGCTGATTCTTTATAACATTATTTTACTGGATATAAACAACGCATTGAAGATACGTCAATATTTTACACAAATACCATTTATAACCCAAAGCAAGAACTCTTCAGCAATTAGTACGAATTATTATGAAAAAGCCAATACTCACTAACGAGCTATCCAGAAATTGTCCATTTCCGATTGTATTCAAAATATTTTCAAGATTTTCTATTTCTTGCCTCTGTATTGACTCAGCCTAAACACTCATAGAAACTCCATGTTAATAAACGAGGCGTTATTGGAAGAGCTAAACGTGAGAGTGTGACTTCGCCTCTGCATTATAACTAGCTTCGACCTCCTCTTTCAAATCAATGATGTACTCTCAGATATAATTGCCGACCTCGGAGAGATCATGAACAAGTGACACTACTGACAGAGTAACAAGCCCATTCGTTCACCATGAAAATAGCCTCAGCCATTAAAGAGCCCAAATCCCTCTTTGAGGTGCTTTAGTCATTCCTAAGCCTCATTTCGTCAAACAAAACAAACAATTGACTAAAACGGTCCTTAACGACGCTGTTGATCTCACTGCAGTAGCCCAGGGCTTGGTGTATTTTATGTACGTTGGCGCTGGCGTCTTTGTGGTTCCAATCTTGCAGAAAATGGTAAATTGAAGTCTTGAAGACTCTTGCAAAGTTCCTGCAATTAAAAGCTTGTCATCGATTACTGTCAACACTGTTGGCGTGAATAAGTGGGGAATGATGTTCTCAAGAATAACGCCGTCACGGACCAGCTATCCCCCCATTGACCCCCAGGACTTGAGGAGCCGAGAAACATTAACTTATCAAAAGACAACACGCGATCGGATGCCTCTACTCACTTTCCTCTATATTGAGATGTCGCTGTTGGACATCCTACAACAGATTGCACCGAAACTCTTTATCTACAGCTCTTTATACATGTATAATCGCATACAGACTGCAATTCTCAAAATCAAAGATTTGCTTTTAATGATCTTATTCTTTGGTTATTCTTTTTTAATTATGGAAATTAGCTTGTTTACAATTTCCATAAAATGTAGTATATTAAACGATTCGTATCATATTCAAAACTGTATATGTATTTCTTTCATTGTCTTTAATGTAATTCAGGGTCATTCATAATGTATATGTTCGAAAGTCTTTAATCTTTTTTTCTGGTGGTATCAGCATTTCTAGAGGATAATGGAACATCTATTCAAGTCAGAACTGAAAGCCTTATAATTGTGCACAGCACATGTATGTCTAAAACATTTCTCCATATCTATCAAGATTGACACGTCCATGTCAATATATTCCGAAGACATTCATTGATTAAAATCGTGCAACCCGACATGGTACAACATCAATATATAATATCTAAGATATTCCAACTACCCAAATATATTTTTCAGATGTGATTAAAAACGTCATCATCATTTGCAACGACCTAAGCTTTTTTGCAGTTTTCAGGAAAGACGACAGTTAAGTAAAGTATAAACGATAACGGTAGGTCTTCTTTTACCTTTAGCGCCGATAAACAGTACAGGTTTCTTCAATTACATGATGTTTTAGTAAATATTTCAAGAAACCAACAAACATAAAACGTCAACTATATGAGCACAGCATGGTCAGTGGTATTTTGTTGAGTTTGGTATCATTAATTCTGCAAATTCACCTCATGATCTTTGCATAGAATGGTAATTTGAATCTTCTACACACAGGGTAGCATACCAACATTGTATCTTTTATGTCGGAATGTCTTAATCACTACAAATTGTCCTTGTAATGAAATTCCCAGTGACTGGAGGTTCGCTGTCTGTTTACCAAATCATTAGTTGTTCTTCCCACCCATCCGGCATCAGCCTTGTCACGCCCAGACTCGTTAGGCAGACGGGCATCTAGTTCCATTGTTCCTTGTGACTCCCACTGAGAGACATTCCAAGACTCAAAGACTTCCAGGAACCATGCCGATCAGACGCACGCCTTGTTTACTGCCTGCTTAATGTCAGCCATTGTTCTGTCTGGAAAACCACTATCTGCCAAACGGCAAATATAATGATCGCCAACTCTACCGATATAAGCTAGCCATCAACAAAACAATGTAATGGACTTCGAGATAAAATGAAAATATCTTATATGCAATGTATATGTGTCAAGAATCAGAGCTATAGTTCTGACGTATTTGTTGTATCAAGGACATGAAGATACAGTGATTTCCATAAATAAAAAACAAGACTTTAACCCCTGCATATGGTGTATAGAATACATAGTAAGTAGAAAACGATCGACGGATTAAAAAAATAAATAGAGGATATCTGTCATTTCTTGAAAAAACCATGTTTATCTCATCGAGTAAGGAAGAAAGTTCATATGTTCACCAGTAGCGCAGCCAAGAGTAGAACTTTTTTTCCTCACGAGATGAGACCGCAAGGAGAAGCCCGTCGCCTAGGTGACGGTGTGACGTCATATGAGAATTCGTTACGTCAGACTCTTGAACTTGAAATCATCGCCACTTTAGTCACATACAGGGTTTATTTCACTGATAGCACAGAGTATCTCATTTTCAATCATATAATAATGACTTCTGATGTCCTGTCAATATTAGTACACATGGCGTTGAAGGATATTTATGAAGACAGGTCGCGGCAAACGCTCCGGTAGCTTGACGATATTAGCTCGCGACACGAATACAACAATAAATTTAAGTAAGATAAAGTTTGGTTTTTTTACCTATCTATCTATCTCGTATCGTAATAGTTCTCAATATGAGATTATATCAAAAGGTTTCAAAGAAATGTGGAAGCTTTTAAACTTTTCGCATCTTTCCGGTAACAAAGTCTTAGAAGGCCGTTACATGTGACCATTACTTGATCCCTATTAATGATTTTGCTTTTACTCTTTTCAAACGACTTTCATTCAGATATGAAACCCTAAACGACCACTTATGCTAATGGTTCGACAGGGATGTATGCTTTTACCTTGTCTGTTAACTAACGTTCTAGAACACGAGATAAATGTATCAATCTGTGTGCCATTATCTAGAAGCCATCGTTAACTCTTTATTATACTGCGACACTAAAAGCATATTTTGCTACTGAATCAGAAGACAAACAGAACGTGTTGTAAGGCAAAAGTGTCCTGGGATTTGCCAATACCTGATTTCTTATACAAATCTCTCTACATGTACAGAATGATGCGATGAGAATATGATCTTATAATGTGCTTGCAATTATTCAATATCGATTTAGAGGTTAGCTCGCTAATGCATGGAGTGAAGGTTTGACTAGTTTAGTGAAAATGACGTCCCTGTGAATTATTGATGTATCTGTACATGGAAAGTGACAGTCAACGTCATGTTGTTCCTCACTGCTCAAACATTCACTGTGTAATTTTGTCGATTTTAAATCCTTTTGTATTAATTGTATTTGCTGTAACCCAAAGGAGTGATGTTAAATAGGGATTTATTGAAAGAGAGCATCGAGGTTAATGGCTTACTATTGCTGTCAACATGGCGTTAATGCGATATTTATGCAATAGTATCTGACATATTATTGCTATGAAAAGGACCTTTGTGTTTTCCTGATTTCGTATACAATAAAATCAGATGTTATCAAAAAAGTGCACAATAAGAACAAAAAAAAAAAAAAGAAACAATAGATATAAACTTATTTGAAAATAGAATTTGAAATAAAAATTATTTAGAGAACGCCGATACGTCTTTCATATCATATGACATCCATATTCAAATCCTAACCAATGGACTTATCTATACAAAACGTAAAAATATTTTATGTTTTTGATTTTCATTTGCATCAATAAAATAACTATAACTAAGTTTGAGGAAGTGTATCATATGTTATATTATTATGTTGTTTTTATTATTATGTTATGTTATCTTATTAAAGAATGCCTAATATATATACATGTAGTAGTTATGATTATTTATAGCGCATATCAATGTCGCCTTCTTTAACGTCGGTACCATGCATCGAAATCATGATCTTGTTCATCACATTTATTATTTCCAGATGTGATATAACTTTACGATTCCTAATCTCAAAACCTTTGTGGATAGACTATTATTCATCTCTTGTACTTTATAACTGACACCAGTTAATTGGAAAGCAAAGAAAGGGGGGTAACTGTTGATTGATGTTCTATCTTGATACATCGTCTAACTTGATATGTGGAGGGGGGTCAGGGGGAGATCATCCATCTATCCCCCCTTGTTATAGCCGGACACTTTACAAACATGCCGGACAGCCAGAGTGTAATCACGTGACATGGCGTGGCAGATAGCGCCCTCTGGCGTTAGAAGGTGACAACTTAACAAACCCTCATTACTCGTCCTTTAATATTTCTTGTTTTCACAACAGCAAAAGTGTCGGCTGTTTAATTAAAATGGCTTCTGAAATTCGCTCTGGTATGATCGCCGTCAACTCTGAATTGTTGGTGAAATTGGAATAAACTGCAAGGTAAAAGTCTGACAATTGATCTTGCGCTTTAATCTCGGATCTTTGACGTTGTATTTACTCATTTCACTTTGAGATCGACCACTTATTCCTGCCTCCAGCAGTTCTCCCCCTTATCAATAAAGTCTAAACAACAATCTGAAAGTTTTGATTTTAGGCTGTTCGGGTTAGTCAAATTGTAAGAGAAATATTGGCTAAGCGGTTGTATTAATTGAATCGCTATATGCAGTTATTTAGTCAGCACGTGACAAGAGATTCGTGGATCTAATCAAAGATGACGACAGGAGTACAATCAAGTCAAACTCGGCTGGTGTCGCTTTCAATTACTCTTTCAATGGAGAAATATTTATCAAGCTTTATTCACTGTTGGAATTGATTATACTTGCAGATCGCTAACCAGGACTCAATCTCAACTCGTTTGATTTTTTCTATTTGTAAATCTCTTCTTCCCGTCTGCGTCAGCTCTGCTTTGATTACACAGAGCATTTTTCCTTAAAAATCATTTCACGGGATAATTACCTTCTTTATTTGACGTTTTACCCGGTCACGTGATGTCTGACCAGTACTGTTTCCCGGACCACTGGTTCCATCACGATGTCGCCATTTATAATCACTCGCCTCAATTTGGAAGTTATTGCCAAACCTATCGACAGAAATGAAGCTTCTTTTTCAATCATAACACCAATGTCTTTGGCAAACACTTTACTAAAATCCCATAACTCTACTCAAACATGGTTGCCCACGGACTTTTCCCAGAGAACTGCCCTTTCATTTAAGCGAAGCTTGACGCCTAGAACCCGTTTTCGATCTCAACTAATACTTCTCAAGAGTTGCCCAAGGATTTTCGATCTTCATTACTGAAGCTACAAATTTTCTCGGCGTGAAAAAGCAAATTTGTTTCTTTTTGTTGAATGCAGGAAAGAAATGAGTTTTCTGCCCCGAGGATTGTGTACTCTGCAAGATAGCCAATAACGCTTACACAAAAAACTTGACAAATCATTGAAAATTCAAAATTCTATAAAAGTGAGTAAATGCAAAGCCGAGCCGTTGGCAATATTTCAATGGTAATGACGGTATCAAAATATTAATAATCGGATTTTCTGATTTCTAATTTCACTTTTCAAAAGGACTTTTGATTTCCGAATAAATTTGCCCTTAATACGCCATTCATCCCCTTATAGCGATATTAGCTTGTAAAAACGTTCTCTTGTAATATGTGTGCTTTCAATGACCACAGTTTAAGACAAACGAACCGGGAAAGTTTGTAAGTGAAGTTTGTTGAGGTGCAACATTCATCTTTGGAATCATCAAATTAGAAAATAAATTTCTGTTAATGTTGCCTGTCCCTTTATCGGACGCTGAATCTCTCTTTGAAGGAAGTCAATCCATCCTTTACAATATTTGATAATTGTTGCCAATTAATCTTATTTCCACAAAAAGATAGCATCACCTCATGTCAAATATTGTTACTGGTAATGAAGATTTCTCGACGTTATTGACAAATCAATTTCATATCTGAAATCAAATTGCAAAGAAGTGATAACGAAGCTAAGTCAGATTCCGATAAATTGTCTGATGAAAAATGATTTCTATCTCACTTTGATTTTCTATCTTCGGTATTTATAAAGACATGAGTCATATGCAAGGGCGAATTTCTTGATAGAATTATGACTTCCGAAAGCGATTTAAATAAACACTTTATCACTTTGTGTTAATGAATATTTTGATTAAATACCATGTGTATATTTGAATGAAATATTTGTGTCCGAATTTTCCCTGAGTGTTGAAAGATTCCTGGTCCAAATACACATATAAGTTCGTGGCTCGTTTTCTTATCACTTTAGATAAAGGACAGTCATCCCTACACATATTTGAATATTCAATGACACCATTAAATAATTACCCCAAATATCTGATAAATTCACTTTCAATCAATGAAGACAAAAAGGTTTTGAGAAAATAATGAAATTCATCAATAAATCATGAGTTGATGATCCACGAATGTTTTTTCTACCAAGGGTAGATCTGACAGTAGCCAAATTGATTTCAATTTTATTATACCTTGCGGTTATCTTGTAATTTCGAAACTTTTTTGAAGTCATGCTAGAATCAATTTAATGATAATAATAATAATGCTGGTAAAAAACAACAATGACGATGGATGATGATGATGATGATGATGATGATGAGGAGGATTTTCTAAATAACTGTTAAAAGGAACGTCATCTTCATATATATCTTATTTAACTTAGTCCTGTAGAATGGAACTTTTTTTTGTGTTTAGCATACAAAAAACACACTTCTCGAAGTGTTATTTTTTCTACACTTTTTTCTATTACATTCTCTCACGTCACTTCCGCTCGAAGGCGTTGATAGGCTGACAATGACAGGTTTAATTAAGGAGGAAGAATTATCACGTGCTTGATAAACACAGATTGCATCATGTAAAGAAGGCTTTACATATAAATAAGGTTTCCTTTCACCACATCGTGTTAAATCAACGCACTAATTCATTCATCCGTGGGTCTGATTTGTTTTTCATAATTTCTTATTTTCATTTTGAAAATATTTCCATAGTAATAAGTCTTTATTTTAATCAGAATTGCTGAAAATGGAAAAGGGTTTTATTTCATTTTATTGTTTTCAACAGATTTCCAATGGGATTTCGTTCCTCTCATTTAAACCTACGAAATGAGAATTTTGTTGAAAATGGCCTTTGCGCAATTGACGGAGAAATTTACATATAAACGAAAACAAGAGAAATAAAATGAGAATTGCGAAATTCTAATTCCATCTATGAGATAAAGCTTGCAGCCCCTTTGCTCTCATATATCGGGTCGTGTTCTGATAAATGTGTTTTATTGCAAATGGAAACGGTGAAAATATGGGTATCTGGAGACCGATTTCTTCCTCAAAGTGATGCCATTTTCATCACAAGAATTGAAAATGGTGTTGTCGACAAACCAAATCAAAAACATTAATTCTTGGCGTCAATATACAATTTCAGATTTGTCACGAAAACAAATTGCGGTTTTAATTTCGTGCATTTTTTGTTTGTGCTGTTAGCGACTTGCAAGTTACAAGTTGACGATTCTGTGACAGGAATGTGAGTCAGATTGTGTTGTAAAATCTCAATATGTTCCATAGTCATAGCTCGACACACACAGCAGGATATGAATATTTATAACAGCACCGATAACGGTAGCAGGGAACGGAGATTGCGTTAAGTCTACAAAGGCTATTTATATGTAAATGCGAGTCATAATTCGGCATTGGAAGTGTTATATTGGAACTGAGAGATTGACGATTCCGAGATCTGTGTGCATCAATATTCAAATATCTCGCCCGATAACGTCAATTTGGTAAGGGCACGTAACTCTGGTATCGCTTCCGTTCCTGTTTGTTCCCGATACATAAACTCAAAGGATTGAAGAAATTAGCGAATTCTGTTCTTTTTAATTCGTTGGCTTTTCCCCTTTGGTTGTTTATCAAAGTTTTAATTTCAATGAACTCTGCTATTGTTTATTTCATCCATTGCGAAGGCGCCATTTCTAAAGTTGATAATGTTTATATTTTCTAGTTTTACTTTTGAAAAATCTTTCAAACCAATGTATTACAATCAACGATATAGGGTTATGAGTTTAGTGCAGATATGTGAAAATGACATATCTCTATGTTTAGTACCCGTGGACATCTGCTTTTATATCAGCTTGATGGCATGTTCCCACTTTCATTGTTCCAACACTCTCCGTGTGGACAGGAGAAGAAAGCCGATTGGTCTAAAGACTGGATCTGATAAATGGGATACAATGAAGCACATCATCAAGCACAGTGATAAACATTCTGCCTTCAACCTCGCTTTCAATTCAATACAGCGTCTACCAATTATATTTGATCAATGTTCTGCAAGTTCAGAAAGCAAAACCAATAAATTCCCCTTATCTCCTGTTTCGCTTGAAATGTTCTTCGATTTTAAGTTCACTCGGCTTATATCGCCCCCTGTCGGCAACAGGGGAACACTAGGGCAAGAAGATAGCATCACGTAGCTTTAATTACTTCAGTGTTTGACTCGCTGTGTGGGGAAAATGTTGGGTGTAAGCGCTGGAAATCATTTGATATACGGGACAGTTTAATTGAGAAATGCCCTCGTTATTGGGAGACCCGATTCGTTTGGCAAATAAAACATTCCGTCAAACAGAGAGAACAGAACTGAGTCGGGAGTCCGAGGGACATTAACTGTTGTTGCAAGGGCAGACTGCAGGAAGGGTGATTTATTAATGGTTTCAGGGGCTAATTAGCTTTACGAACATAATTGTTATTAACTTTCAGGGTGTTATGTTATATAATACACAACGGCAGTTGCAGCTGGGGATCAAAGGAGTCTAATAATGCTTCAGTGAGTTGACGACGTCGTATAAAGCACCATAAAGCCTAACTGCAGTATCTTACAATCAAGCAATCCTGTTGGAAAGCTAACTCAGAGCCTTTATCAACGCACTGTTTTTCAGTCACCCCAAATGCATTAGGATCAGTACCCTGCATATATTCATGTCGACGCTGAATCGAATACCCTTCATAACTGTCCGTGTTAGGTGACATATGGTAGGCCACCAGACTGCAATATCCGGGTCCTTTTATGGGAAGATGGCGATCCCGTAACTACCTCTCGTGGTTCAGACTCCGCTTGCAGGGGATTTATTCACAATTATGTCTGCAAACTGCTCGACTAGTGGCGGCACCTCTCATTGACTTCTTCCAAGGGCTTAAGACATAGTCGTTCCAGAGTCTCACTCGATCTCTTAACGATAAATTACCAGGGATCGAGTCCAAGGAGTAATTGCTACAGACAAGGCATATGCGGGGGAAACGAACTTAGTGGAACTGTCAGCCTGTCACAAATTGCCTGTCCAAAAGGGTCTGTGTCAATCAGTGTCGTCCTTGCCGCAGACACAGGGTAATAAGGTACACAAGAAGACACTGAAGGCCAGAAGAAGACATATCCAATCTACATAAGTATCCAAAACTATTGTTTCAAATATATAAAAGGACCTAAAGAGAAGTGACTTTGTGTAGTCGAATTCAAATCCAGGCTTGCTATTCAAGAGTTTTTTTAGCTCAAAACCCCTTCTGCGTCTAAAACTAGGTTAAACAACACTTTAGGCACACTTGCAGAATAAGTCACAATGGTCAGTAAGATAGATGGTACCAGATGCAGCGGTTAAGTGACAGATAGATACGTGCAGGGGACAGAACTGTTTTACATACGTGAGACAGATAGTGGTACAATAGTCAGACATAAAGCATTTACGAGGAAGAAACCATACTTATGTTTACTGGTAGAATGGAGAGACAATGGATAGGCAGATTGTGCTAGTGAACGATACGGTAGAGAGACAGACATCACAGGTTCAGTAATGGTCATCAAGTGTTCGTACAGAAATGTACACAGGGTGAGTGAAACATAGTCATAGTGGGGAAAGACAACATGTTTTGATATGTATATACTATCTATAACTTTTCAACTTTATCGTCTAATATTGTTAGATATTTATTAATCTGCACAAGATCGTTACACTTCGCAAATTGTTGTATAGTCACAAATTCAAAGATAGGCTGAAAAAATGTTGGACAATTCAAATAAAAAGGCATTATCATATGCCACTTTAAGTTCTATAAGGAAATGAACATTACTATAAAACAAACTCATGACTAATCATTTCAAATCAATATAAAATCATTCAAAGCTTCATCACTTTAAGCGATAACATCAATTGCCTTAATTTTCAAGATTCAACCAGATAAACTGTTGGATATTTTCGCACTGAAAATCATCACTGGGTATACAAGAGAAGATGGCGTTTATTAGTTGACAAATTGAGCTTTCCCAAATCTTCAAAGCAATTCCCTTGCTTGATCGGATGCAGTCAGCCCACTGGCGAGCGATAAGTAGATTTACTGGAAGATTCCTCCTTGCCTTGAGCCTAAATACCAAATGACAAGAGCGATGTCGTATTTACATCAACTATTAAGCAAGTCATTACAGGAACAAGCTTGGGAGGAGCATATATCCTTGGGGGACGCTCATTGCTGTTGGAGGGGAGATGCAAGTTGCTAGAGCTTAACTCTCGGTAGGATTAGGGAACACTGCCTGCAGGCAAAGACAACTCAGATTAGCATATTACTGCAAATTACTCCGCCTGATGACCGTATTCATTTATATTGACGAGGGAACATTTTATAAGGAATCAAATCTAGAATTTTCAGCTCGTAATCCTTCATTTAAGGCCGTTTATCAAACATTCTTCGATTAGGCTTGGGGATTGAATTGAAACAGTGAATGCACTGTAATAATAACTTTGAGGCTGTCAGCGGCCTAGTTAAGTATTTCTACAAATTCTGCAAATTACAGACTGTATGCCTTCTGATGAGAGTTTTTGAAGGAATTGTTGACGTAAGGTGTAATGCTTAAGAGTACCGTTTTAAATACACAATGCACAACTTCTTCATGAGTAAGGACACTAAATATCCATCTTCAGTAATAGCACTTTACCTTACACGTATATAAAAATAAACCGGATATTAAAGTATCACAAGCTTATTATTAGGGTTGTAAAATTTACTTTTCACTCTGAAAATATTAACAATAAGTTTCGCAGAAATCACCAGCCAAACCACAGGATTTGTGATATTTGTTTTGTCAAATTACAAACCTTAACAATCCCATCTATTCACAGCAGGCACGGAGTTTCAATCAATCAAGTGACAGAATACAAAATGTACAAAACAATTCTGAGTAACCAAATGTAGAGATTAAAAGTATGATTGCATTGTCCTTTCACAATGTTTTTCACGTTGTTACAAATGGTTCTGAGTTGTTTAAACAACGTCCTCACTATTTTAGCTCAGAGAAATAAACAACATATATGAATATGGCCATTGATATTATCCTATTCTCAATTCACTGTGACACATTGTTCTATAGAAAATGATCAATATTTCTAAGAACCGTTTTCAGAAACTACGAGACCCAAAGCAAATGAGGATCTAATTTGTCCAGAAGACCCGATGAACATATGGCTGCATCAGCTCTTCATACAGCCAGCTTGCTTCCTGACCAGAACCTCTATTGACTTATCGAGCGAGTAAACATCAGCTAATAGAGAACAAGTACAAGCAATGTTGGCTTCGATCCCACTAAAGACGTGCTCATTGGCGCACTAACTGCTAAACTAGAGCTCGACACAATGACAGTAATCAGTAATGAAGTGGGTGGATTGCTCCATCCATAATCGTGCCTTCAGCTGGACATAGCGTCCATCGAATGGTCAGTCCATCCAACTGTCGTCGAGTCATTTACATCTCAAAAAGTAGTGAATGCAACTGACCATTAGCACATGCCCAGCGAATTAAGAAGAGAAGAGAAAACATACATTTCAACCACTGTTGCGAAGTGCAAAAACACTCGTAAAAAATGCATTAAAATGTTAACCAACAACGATTGTGCATATCGTCATGTCCTATTGTAATACTAAACTTCTTCTTTTCAGTTTCAACTGTCCCCTTTAGTTTAACACTTCCAGACGGTGTTCTGCCGTCTTACGAATTAGCCAACGACTTCTATCAAACTTTACAGATGTGCCTACCAAAACTTTACAAAACATATCCTATTCCGAACAATATGTAACAATTAAAATTATAGATAAAGGCAATCCGAACGTTTTGGCAGATTTTGTTTTTTTACAAAGTTACAAGTGAAGTATAAGGTAAAATTGAGATAAAATTTGATATTTTAAAAAAACCCATTCCTTTGAATCTTTTTAGCATTCCCAATAATCGGTATTGTTATTGATTAAATTTAAGCAATGATTAAACGTCATCGCCATCAACTTTGTTGGTAACCGTTAATGTATTTTTAAAAAAGATTGATTGAACATTTGCATTGATCAAAGCAGAACCTTTGCTATTGAAGCCTTAAGTTTTAACTCCAGTTGTAAAAACAATTGAATGTCAATACCTAAATCCTGAATGATATGAAATATAATTGATCGATAATGTTTGTTAATTAAGAGGGAATGTGTTATTGTTTTATGAATGATAATCTATTTGGATATAGACTATACGAACATGCTTACTTGTAAGTATATTTAAGTTTAATTAAATAGCTCATTCAGAAGTGTTGAAGCTTAAAATCGCAGATACAATTGCATTTAGTTAGGGGCACTTACATCTCAAATGAACATGCTCAAACCATGTCTTATGTAAATTTCCTTAGCTCTTGGGTTAAAAGCGGCAAAATGCAATATTTATTAGTTTGTTCGGTTGGTCTAGCGATAATATTTGGTTATGTTAGTTTCAGAAAGAAGGTTCTGGTTAAATGTTAACTGGATGGGATGATTAATTCAGATGAAGGCACAGTACGTTTGCGAATTACAAAAATATTGCCATCATGCCCCCTAACTTTACGTCCTTAACAAAGGAAGCAGAAAGCCAGAGTAGTGTAAAGCATTTGATCAAGGGAACAATGAAGGCTGGTTTTGTCGAGTGTTTGACAGAAAATCATCTTTAGATTTCATCGTAACCTGAAGACAATTTATCGAATTTGTCCACACCGCTTGTTCGCAATCTTCAAACTGTGTTAGAGTTTGATTACAAGTCGCCAGTCTTGTCCCTTCATTTTAGTTTGCGTGCTGGAGACGATTATACACATAAAATGTGTTGAAATGTCTTTTTACAAGTCGAGTAGAGCCTTGGTAAATATCCTGGTCTAACTACATTTGAGTTTGGTAGTTAAAATGGTCAGTGAATTGTCTTTTAAACAGAAGTGTGTGATTTGTCAATTCGTCTTAAACAGGATGTTTTACAAAGAAATTAATTTCTGCACAAATATATATATATATATATATGTTTTATACAGTTGTACGATTTGCAAATCTAAATATGACAAACCTTCTTTCGGAAATAAATCGTATTTTAGGTATTACGATTAGCACACCAAACTATGACCAAACTTCTGTGCGAAATAATCTTACAATTGATCATATTAATCATATCAAAATATCAACAAACTCCTTATATAGGGAAATAGATCCTAAAAATGGTCAAATGGTCGCAAATCCAAAAGACGTCATGGCCGTTCTAAACTGAATGGCATAAAGACTCTTGTACTCACTGAAGCCACCAGGTGTTTATAATCAAAGTAGCAAATTATGACTGGACTTCTTTTGGAAATAAATTACATTTGGTCACATGATAGTTCAATTCAAAAGTCTTCAAGAGTGTGGTGATAAAAGTTCAAATACATTGAAATTAATGTAAATACAGGCTTAAAAGGTATTTTTTCCAACATTTCAGTCATCCAGCATATCTAACAACATTTTTAAAAAGTGGTTTCGAGACTGTATAGTATTTCATTAATTCTCCCTTGTTTATAATTATATAATAAGATTTATAAACAAATTTATGAATGTCTTGTTCAAGGCCAGTGTCTATCGTACTTGTCTCGAAGAGGTTCATAATATTTTATTTCATATTTCGAGTCATTGTTATCGGATATTATTGTATATATATAGATATAAAGAAGAAGCTCAAGACGATGAATCATAAACTCCCGCCAGATATAGATACAAAGGTGTACAGATATACAGTTTGTGCTACATGTCACTTTCCTAAACACTGCGGATGATATCTAACATGTAGCTTAATATACCATTTGGTTCTTAAATGTACAAAACAGAGATAAGAGGATTTGAATCCATTTATCTATCTTAATAAGAAACGTGTTCATTGCTATGGAACAATAACTCAAACATATTTTTAGAGGATAAATTCAGATCTAAAAATGAAGGATTTAATAACATTTAATCTTTTGCATTCTTTTCATATAATGTCAACTTTGTTGAGTAACAGTCAATAAAAATACAAATTACCACGTTTGTAGTTGAAACAGCGAGCTGTCAGGAAGTAAAGAAACGATCGATAATTGTATTGCAAAATTGTTGAATTTTTGCCGGGAGAATACTACATATTTTTCAGATTCAAACATTTCAATAACCAACGTCATAAATTATGTACATGCCTTTAAAAGTCTATGGTATTATGTTCAGCGTTGAGCGGTGTAGATGTACATAAGAGCGCGTACTTGACACGATATTTTGACCACACTCGAGCTGACGACTACGCCGCTAGGCAGTGTTCAATCTCAAGTCATTATGAATTTTCCTGATGTGTTTTCCATAGTTCTCCCTGAGGATTTACAAGTGGCAGGTTTGTCACGGCAACCGTTGATTGTGTTTTACAAGAGTTTTTCCTTCGCTGAAGCCTGATTACAATGGCGGATAACGATGACCCTAACCGGAAGTTAAGAGGACGAGTCAATTTGTACGGGCGAGTCGCATTCAAATAGCTGAACCACGCAAATTGCATTCACCAATACAGATTAGGACTTGGAACTGCAATCGAGTTAGAGAAGAAATCGCGTGTATATTAGATTAAGATGACAAATAGCAGCTCATTTACCCATTCGAGCAGGCTTGCTTCTTCACTGTTAGTTCTGACTATTCTTTAAGGAGAATCCTGGTCAGAATGAGACTCTGTATTGTTCAGCTAGGTAGCGGACCTGTCCTCATTGTGCCCTCTATTCACAGCGGCTCCATTCAGTCATTCTGGAACCGAATCAAGTGCCATTGGTAATTGAATGTTCCCGCAGAAAGTCCTATATTGGTTGAAATAATGTCCAATATTGGATGAATAGGAGTTTAGTCTGGGTTAAACGACTTTTGCATACATTACCATCAGATGCCTATTCATATGGAAATCACACGTTTTTCCTTTGCATATTGTGCTTAGAAAGAGGGCTTGGAGTCAATTGTGAATATCTGTTCTGTAATGGTATTTTAACTCGCGATTTTGTATTGAAAACGGACTTTTTATTGCATGATTTTTTTGGAATGCTTTTTTCAAAACTTTGCCTCATGAAAGTTAAATTGTTTCAATCACGTTACAACACGCAATTACCACACAATGTAATTTTTCGGCATAGGCGTGGAACCCATTAATAGGGTTGTCAAAGGTGCCGAAACTTTTTCAATGTTTGCTAATATCTGCTTAAATTATCCTGATGTAATGTTTAACAAATGCATTATCGAAAGCTTAGACATCATGCAAGAATGATGAAGGCAATGTTATGGAAGTACAACTTCTCTATTCAAGTTTTGCGACATATCGACGAAGAAATTTATCTCGCTTGCTTAAGAACGACAGAAGTTTCTATATCGAAACGTCACAAAACCTGATTAAGTTGTATATCCATTATATCATCTTAATCATTCTTACATAAGCATCAATGTCGAAACGTTGCAAAACTTAAATTAAGAAGTTGTATAACCATGATATTGCCTCCATCATTCTTATATTAGTATCAATGTCGAAACGTCGCAAAACTTAAATTAAGAAATTGTATATCCATAATATTGCCTTCGTCAATCTTTATGCATCAAGTTCCAAAAGTCAGGTAATATCAATTTCATTGAAAACTAATTCCATTATTTCCCTTTTAGTCTACATATTCTCTACAGAACTGACACTTAATTTCCCCCAAGTGTCCAATTTCGAATGTCTAATAAAGTGACCATTTTGTATTAACTACTGCACAAGAGTCGATCGACCTACTACACCTGAACGATCAGGTAAACTTAGAACTCCCAGGTGTGTAGACAGTCAGTGGTCATTAAGGTCCATTATACTAATTAGACCCTGGACACTAGCGTATAGCAGGTGTTATATAACATAACGACAACCTCGGTAATGTATTGTCGGCCTGTAGACAATATGTCCGCAGATTTACAGCATGAGTACCTGAGTACAGGTAGGACAAGCCGAGTTGCAAACAGGTAACACAATCTGATCTTCAGACAGAGCATCTGGCGTTAAGGGATGGAATCGTTAATAAAATGGTAATACAGATTTATGATTTGGAAAACGATGCGGCCGTCATAAATCGGCATTTCTAGAATACGATACACTCACTACTTCGCCCTTTGTTTAATGACGGTCAGCAGGCCATGGAATATGACGAAGAAATCTTAACTCGACACCTCACCTTTTGTCTCCGATGGCGACCAGACATTTTGATTTGTGTACATTTCAAGACATAAATCCTGATGAAAATGGCTTCCGTTTTATAAACACGTCGTGTGTTGCTTTTTACCAATTAGTGGTTTTATTGTAAATGTCGTGCTGCTTTTAAACAATTAGTGTTTTTAGTGTTAATGTAAGACAACAGTAGACCTAAGTTAGGTCTGTTCTCAGAAATGTAATCAGACATGTTGAATTTTATTTACAAATTTTAAAAAAATATGCATGATATAAAAACACTTGTTTGGACGAAAAACCTTTACTCTTACATGAGTGAACAGAAAATATAAGTGGCATGTTGATTACTTCTATTTGTAAGCTTTGTCGTGTTTTCTTGCAAATTACATGTTGAATTAAAATCAAAATGCGTTATTCCCCTAAGCTTAGTAATTTTATACAAGGTATTCAGGCATGATAAGAGAATTTGCTTTGATTACGTTTTCTTTTAAAATAATTAAGTTTATCTTTACAGTCGGAACTGTTGAAATCCTACTTACAAGAAAACATAAGTAACTATGCATATAAACACGTATGTTCCTTCTTGCGTTACTCTATCATTAAAAGGAAGAATATCATCTAGTTATATCTCGGTAATCAATCTTTATATTAAATAAGCACATCTGCTTATTTAAATCATGTTCATAATAGAAACAATGAGGGAGTATTTGTAGGAAGCATGGTATAAGCAATTATTGATATAATATGTGCAAACTGTTCTCATGCATGCTACAAACAAGAAGATCAAAGAGAAACAAATATCACATAATTGTTACATATTATCTCATTTATGCCCGGAATACAGATACCAGAAATGTCGACATATGGCTAAACAGATGACCGTATAAAGGCATGTAAAGAGGAGATATGACATCATTAACGACTTGCCTTGATGTTGCATATAAAGCCAGTTGTGATATAACCATCATAAGCATCTCGCTCGTTAGCTCCCTTGTGGTCGGGGAACTACACATTATGGTTGGCATTACGAACCTCTTATAGAAAGTGCTAAAAGCATTCATTTGCACAACACGAGAAACCCGAGTAGATAGATAATGTTTCATTGAGTTCAATGAATGGACTACTCTAATGATCAGGCTATTGGAGTTGTGTTGTAACCTTTATCGATTAGCGAATCTGCCTTCATTTCATCATTAATGCTAATCCATAATTATTTGTAAGGCTTATTGAGATTGAAGAAAAAACTATCCTTACAAATTCAGAAAGCTTATACAAATACGACACTAGTTTCAGAACAAGGTTTATGTGTCATATCACCCTGGGATTTACTCGTAAATGCAACATCTGAAAGAGGGATACATTCGTTTTTATCGCTTTGCACAAGTTTTTAACTCGGTGTGTTATCAAAGCTATATGAATAAACTTGCTTGGTTTACTTTCAATGGCAAGCTTCTTAAACATTTTTACTTTGTAATGTCTTCATTTTTTAATAACTTGTTGAATACCGGTTTGATTACTTTTTTTTCTTTTGAAATATTCTTTAAATTTCTGTCTATAAAATCATTTACTGTCAAGACAAACGTAAACAGATGTTTCTAACCTGCGGGGAATGTTTCACAGCAATGGTCATGTAATACACAATGGTTAAGCGATCGTGTCAATCCATCATGTTAAAAAAATTCCCCCTATCTAAACAACGGTTGCTATTTGGTCCGGTGGGTATACATGATGGATTGCATGTCGATAATTTTCTGATATAAATCTCAAACTAGGAAAAAGAAACTTGTGTTAAAGCAATCAAATATCCTCTGGCTGTTGAAACAAAAGATGCAGTAATCACCGCAAAAATTGTTCTCATTTAATTTTCTCGGCTATTTTAGTTATAAATTGAATCCCGAACTCTCTGGTCGATAGCATGCATTCTCCTGGGCTCTCTTCCTATCATAGCCTTGTTTTTATTAGAAATTTGCGAACTGGATGATGGGAGAAATCTGCTTGTGGACCAACCCAACCCTCCTGGGAACGTAATGTGAGAGTCTTGCATCCAAATATCAACAAAGAAATAAGCCCTTCTGTGATTATACGGACCGTAGTGAGAGACGCAGAGACCAAATATTTGCCATAACCATCACGTTACACAATACAATCTTAATAACTTCATACTCTCTCCTATGGGACTCAACTCTATGCATATCATGATTCTTGTTTTGTTTTTTCTTCAACTGGGCCGCTCCTCTTCATGATGTTTTGTGTTCTAAGCAAATTTCTTACCAAGCCCATTTATGTCTTTACTTGAAAATCGATTCTTAGTTTTTTATTCCCAACGTGACTCACAATTCAGTTCATTCATTTATCGGCATTCAAGGCTAGTTGAATATTTTTGCTATCTCTTTAATTAAATCATTCTTTCTGGATCGATTTTCATCAGGATTTTTATTCTTGTCCTAGTAAGCTCGCCCTGATGTCAACACCGCCTCAATGCTAGTATCCTGATCCCAGAGCCTCTGTACAGCTCTGTAGGGCGGGTTCTGTATTGATTAATGCAATGGAGGAACTTCCTGGAACAAGGTAAAAGTGGGCAGAGTAAACAGAGCTCTGTCATGTGAAAGAAGCGCCATTAACACACTTAGAGACTCGACATTATAGAATACAAAAACAAAGACGACGTTGCTGACACTATATGATGATGATGTTGATGATTAAATTGATTATGACGACGACGACGATGATGATGATGATGATGATGTTGATGATGTTGACGACGACGATGATGATGATGATGATGATTGGTAATGATATTGATGATGATGATGATGAGGTTGATGATGATGATGGTGATGATGATGATGATGATGATGATGAGTATTAATTATGACGATGTAAGTGATAATGACGACGATTACATAAATGGCGACTTCTAGAACGGATTGATGATGTTTAATACTGTTGATGAGGATATGAAAACATTGGATAATAAACATTTTATCAATACGGTTAAGAAAATGATTAATTCTGTTAAAGGTGATTAATCATAATTGAATGTTAACTTTTTGTATGGGACAAAGGTTAAGGTGGTCTCAATGGCAATTTTATAAGTATTACCAAAAATGAACAGTGATTATGATGGTCGTTATGATGGTCTGTCAGATGAGACTGTTGGTAGTCATTATGATAACAATTATGGTTGTATGTATATGCTTGGTTTTAATTAACAAAATAACGCAAAATTTATGCATATGTCGAACTATAGATTTATTGTTCCATTGTTTCAAATACAAGAAAAATAGCTGAGGTAATCCAAACAGGAATAATAGAGATACCTTACCGGTATGTTTATATAAAAACGGAAGGCAAAATATAATTACACTACATCAGATATGTTATTTGTGTCGTCCTTAAAAAATTCATCAGTTTTTTTATGGCATACTGAGAAAGAAAGTTCATAAACGTCGAAAGATATAAATACAAAAATCAAATTACATAATTCATGAATAAATTTTTGCGTGCGATATTTTAAAACTGTTTGATGACAAAATACTTAGCTGGCTATATTAATTATGTAATTATATATTATAAATACTAAAACCGTTATTTCTAGCCTAAATATGAATATATTTTTGTTAATGCATTCAGATATTCGTAATTCTTGTTACATGTAGTTGAATGGCCTCATGGAGTTCTATTTCAAAGAATCAACCAAAATCGATCTACGTTTTCATAAGTGAAAATAGGAAATATGGCATGACAACGGTCATGTCAAACAAGAGTGTAGTATTGAATATAGCGAGAAAAATAAGAAGTTATTGATGTGCCCAATGGGGTGCAGTGAGGCGGAACAACACTGCACGTTATTTCGACTCACTTCACTGATTTCACACGTAAAGTCTTTCAAATTTGATGTGATAACCGTGTTTCCATCACCACTTCCGTTCTGGGCGTTTACATTTTTTGATAGATATTTTCTCAATTCGCATTTAAACAATACCTTACATGTCACTGCTTCAGGGAAGTTGATGATAGTATCGTTTTATTTGGTGTATATCACAATAGGTTCCTGTTCGTAAAGATCGGTTCACACAGTAGGATTCGTATATACAACTTATAGCAGCCAAAGCTTGCTGCACTTTGTGGACAGTCAAACCAACTACGTGTAATGGAAGGATAATGCATACATACATACAAGTCATGGATATACATTTTTTATTATGTACTTCAGGCTCATTCTCCAATCTCTAAATGGTACCGCGTACACAGGGGATGCTGTTGATATTGTTACACATCAAACAACCTTATGTCTGCGTAATGTGTTGTATAATGAACAATCGCCATGAATGTCCTAATCAGTTATATGGATATATATATAATTTCAACTCGAATTCAATTAACGTAAACTATATCTTTAGTAATGATGAAATTGCTTTAAAATAATATATCATTATCATTCATTGATTGAATATTTGTATCTTTCTGTATTTTTTTTACATTTTAAACGTGCATATACATATATGTTAAACCTAAATTAAGTGCCATTATGTGTATTTTACTTATATAATCGTAAAATTACAGTCCAATATATCTGTCCTATTGGTGACCTTTCTTGCATATTGGCGTCCTAGTTCTGCATATTGGCGTCCTAGTTTTGCATATTGGCGACCTAATTTGTAATATTGGCGACCTAATTTGGAACATTGGCAGCACGTGTAAACGTGCCCCACACTAGCACGTGCGATGCTGTGATAGAAAAATACAACAAAAACAATGTAAATGGATTTTATTGTATTTTCGAAGTAAAATGACAATCTCTTCTTGTCAGTTTGCAACATTTTGAGATGTAGTTGAACAGCTCTGAGACGGCGTAGATGCTGTTGAAATCTTTCCTCTTGGAGCATCCACCTAAAGACTGAGCATTGGCGAATCTCTTCAATCTGAAAAGAAATAAAAACGTTTTTGAAATGATGTTTGCCCTTCACAAAACTTATCAAACCTTTCACCTAAAACCATTATATATAAGATTGCAAAGGGTAATAATTGTGATAAAAATTGAATAATTCAATAAGTACCTTGTGATTGCAGTTTCAAGTATTAACATTCACACCATGGGGGATTTCGCTTTTGATGTTCAATTTTATAATGTTTTAATAACATTTGAACGCAACAACCATTTCAACTATTTTAGATATCTGTTAGCTTACTTATAGCTGTGATAATGCAATATTCGTTTACATTAGGGTTGCTCTAAAGATATCTAGATGTAATGCATTCCTGAATTTAACACTTCTGTTAAAGTTCTTTATCTATTTTCTAGTTCATCATTTCATATTTCATCATTATACAATAATCCATCCCTCGCTGCATTACCAAATACAACTGGTACTAATACAATCTGATTAGATCAAATATGGTAAAGAACTGTTTTATGGTACAGTAGCAAGTCCTTAGGAAAACAGTCATGATCTAATGGAAATAGAAACAAACGATTTTGTGGGGGGGTTATTTCATGGATTAAAAAATTTAATGCAGCAATGCAGTAAATGCTTTTAAGAATGTTAACACGATTTTAAAGAGACACGGAGTATGTTGATAGGATTACATATGGATGCGCAATTTCGAATGTTAAAGGTATTTGAGATGTTTTTTTGATTTTTCCATAAAGTCAAGTATTTTAGAGATATTATGCATAGATATTATATATATATATTTGCAAGTCCAGTGATGTGATATGAACTTCAATCAGCACATTAGATATTTTGTAGCGTATCAAAACCAAATTACATTTTAAGAAACATACTCTGTGTCACTTTAAAGCGAGGACTATCATATAGCTTACCTGACGACGAGAGATTTCATTTGTTGTTCCATACGTCAGACACGATGCATACTGTTTGACAGGAAATGCAGGCGATATGCGAGTATTTATACCTGTCCAATACACCTTGAGCTCATGAACCTCGTGCACTTGTTACGATGCACGCCTTTCTCATGTACCCATCAGATGTAGGACGCCAGTATTGGTAGATGCGGTAATCACAAAACTAGCACGCCAATATGTACGAATTTAGGTTTAAGTGGAATAAACTCCTCAAACTCGCCAATATTTGCGGGTCAGGTATCATCGTCGGCCTAACGGCCTCCGACGATACCTGACCCGCAAATATTGGCGAGTTTTCGGAGTTTATTCCTTACTGAATGCAGGTGGGCGTAATGAGTATTTTATTAAATCGAAGTATGATATATGTATGTATGATGTATGCCTACGTACTGAAACAAAGATTTGATAAGGTTAATACTCGTTGTGGTTTTCTTATCATATACATGTTTCCCCACTGCATCAATTCCACCATTTTTGAATAGATACTTTCTTCCAAATAATTCCTGTGCATTAAGCATCTGTCTTGTGATAGTGGTATATTTTCCAACGCGTATGACAGATTCATAAATTCACATATTCATCTACCAATAATCCAGGTGACATTGCGAAGAATTATTCAGATCTCCTTGGATTAAGCAACACCTTGATTCTACATGTTGCTTGTTTTCGGTAGACGTCTGTTGTGTGTCTTGCATGGGGAGCGCTTTACCCTATTTGTCATCTCTGTTAGTGACGCTATTCACGAGGAACAGTACATGCAAGTCTTAATAACGTATAACATATCAGCAATATTGATACGAGAAGAAGAATATTTGGTTACATCCAAAATACCTTTCATTCTTGGTAAGTGAATACCCACGTTGGTAACATAAAGTAAAGTGATTATTGTTTTGGAATAGGTATGTAGCATTATCCTATAATGCATTATTTGGGAAATTGACATATACAGAATAAAATAAAGATGACAAAATGTAAAGGAAAAATGACAAAATGAAAAGGAATAAACGATGTGATAACGTCATTCTACAAGTCAATCCAAACATTCAACGCATTAAATACAAGGCGGTTATATATTTTGAAGAAGCTGTACATCATCTTCCGCCATATTATATATATTTGATCATGATCAACCATTTTATAAATTACAACAATAAAAGGTCTGAGTTGCCTAATTTTCTTCCCCATGTGGTAACAGCGTTACTCGTGCCAATATCACGTCGACCCAATTCAAATTGTGAAGACGAACTAAAATATTTCAATTCCATATTTCATTTACACAATCGAAATATCTATCTTAAGAAAGAATATTTCAACAAAAAATCACAGATGATATAGATCCTTTCTTCGGCATTGCAAAGGCAAAATTGATGTAGTATAGAAATATCAAACGATTGCTGAACAGAGCGAGGGATTGTGTAGAGTAACCCCTATTTGGTTCAACTCTTTAGAGATTTATAGACTGTATATATTGAGTAAGATAACTATCTTCAATCGCACAGCGAAATATTGATAAATGACTCTATTACTGGGATGGCGCATTCGTCTGTTTTTCATTAAGATCTAATATTGAGATTGTACTAGCACAATCGAACTCTCGCTGTAAGGTCGGGTAATTCATTTCATCAATTTCACGCTAGCACAACCAGCTCCTAAATAAATCGGCAACAAAACACTTAAAGACGACAGAAGAATATATGGGATGACACGGAGGATTTTAACACTTCAGTTTCAGGTAATTCGTCTCTGCAAAACTGACCCGCTTCAGAGAAGCTGATTCAATGAAATGTGAAAAAAACTGACACTTTGTCCTCATATTTCACAAGTAATGATATCATCAACCCTTGTCAGTCCGCCTGAACTGAGTTATTGCTCAGCGCAAAGCCACAGCGACTTGCAACATCGCCACCAGTTTAACGCCGTCCATTACAACACAAAAACATCTCTTCCGAAGAGAATAAAGGGAGGTAACTCGTTTCTGTGACAAACTTTCCTGATTATCGAGAATGAGTATTATTGTCGTTCAGATGCACGCTAGTGGAAAGATAGAGTTATCTGCAGATTTTAATGACCCGGGCCACCACAAAACTGAATTCCTCTTTCAAGACCGTTTTACATTAAAGTTGTATGGCTCCCAAACGTCACTCAAATGCGGTGGTTCGTGGCAGAAGAAAATTGAAACGTACATCTTCCCTGTTTACTGTCAATCATAATGAACGTGTGATGGTAATGTCAACAGCCCATGCATGGTAAATTATTTAAGTAAAGTATCTAATAACAAGGTTAGTTAAGCTCGTGCAGAAAAATGTTTGTTGCCTTATAGTCAACATTGATATATTCGGACCGTTCTTGTACTTATCCGGATATAGTTTGGTTTATACATATGTTCCAGATTCATTCCAAAATCAATTTAAATTTTTTTTTATATAGGAATACCACTCACATAATGATATATGTTTACTAAGAGGATATTTGAATACCACAGATAGGTTTGAATTATTAATTACAAATCGAGTAATCTTGAAAGTCCAATTTGTACATGGTAAGTCGTAATCTATGGCACATGAGCGTATATCAAGCGCAGATTGAGGGAAACCAACTTTCTTTAAGGTATTTTGGCATGCAGTTTCCTGGGTTTTGCACTTTGCCTATAAAAAGCGAAACTGAACACATGTAATCCGGCTGAATAATTAAAACAATGATAAAATTGCAATGAATTGTTCAATAAATGTTCGTCTCTTAAACAACAGACAAGAGGAAAAAATACCATAAACCCCGTACGGTATCTTTCAAATTAAAGGAACTATGCCAAAATGGGAATAATTATAACAATGGCATTAACTATTTGTGATATAACGAAGAAAAGGGTAAATGATCGTGCTACAAAGATAAAATTGTATCAAAATGTGTCTTTCTATATACTCTGTTGACTTACATTTAAAATATTTTTAAAATTTACATTTTCGCAACCATCTAGATGTTTTAAAGTATAAATGACAATGATAAGAATACAAGCAATGAAATCAAAAGTAATATCTATATGATGGTTATTTTGACATTTACTATTCAAGACTGTTTAATCATTCCTGATACTTGACAACAACTGTTTGTGTTTCCAGTTACGTGACCATGCTAATATGATGATGTTTTTATTCCGGTTTTGAAGTGCCACATAAAATATGCACCAGGAATACATGATGAAAATCTGACAAATGATATTTCACACAGTGAGTTATCATTTCATCTGTATTATCTATGATGTTGAAACGTCACACAACTGTGATCACGTCTGTGTTTCTAGTAAACATTATCGTGAGATATGGTATTTTAACAGCAACATATTGGTTCAAAAGGTACACCGTGTTTACAACATCATTTTTAAGGTCAACCCGTACCATTTACTAAATCCAAAACATCTCCTTGATGTTTTAATAGAAAATGTCTGAATCAATAACACGATTATATGTTATAATTTAATCAGGACGAAGTTATTTGAGTTAATGAAAGAGTAGTGAGGAAGACAATTACTAAAGTATCGAACAAACCCCCAGCCAGTCCATGAGGATAAAAACATGCCACCTGTTGATATTGTGATTAGTTCTGCTGGTATTAGAAAGGATAACACTCATAAGTCTTGGTCAGTCATTCCGTTTTGTTCCCAAAAATGAGTTTCACAATTAAAAGTTAATCGAATTTTAAAATACTTATTTCATCCATCTGTGAACTAATAGGACGTTAGTATAATCTACAAGATCCTTTGATAACTCTACAAAATGATAATAAACATTTAATCGTTACATTTTTCACAAGCACTCGCTTACTTTATAAAATATCATTATCATGTCACTTTTAGATAGGAAAAGATGTTGTGTATGACTGTTTTCCAGTGAACAATATCATGTTTTTCAAATTTTATTATCTTTGTTTATCATTAAAGGCCAATTTACCAATCACCGGCCAATAACCGTCTAACAAAAACGATTTTTAAAACAATGATCTCAATATGACCTTTAACATCAAAACTATTTAACGTGCACTGCGAGTTTGGGAGTTCCAATGTTATGAAATGAAATGACAAGATCGTTTAAACAAGTGTTGAATAATACCTGCAACCTATAAAAACAATGTACAATTAAACTATTGGTATACAAAATAACGTTATAAATGATCTCTGCCAAAGCGTGTTCAAAACATTCTTCATAACATAGGTGTCTATATGAGTATTCTTGTGAACAATACATTCGGTGAGACAATTCTGTTTGTTAAAAACAGGTTACAATAGACATTTATTCCCCAATATAGATTGTAATTCCATTTGGTGGATGAAAAATTTCATTGCTGTAGATTTGACCAAAAAAAATCTTTTAAATAAAGCCTTTCATCGGCACTACGAATGATGCGTGATTTCATCACTTTGGATGAATTAAAAATTAATTGTCTTTGAATCTCTGCATATGATATATTCATTATATTATATGGTATAGATAAAATAATAAATAAGTGGTCAAAGGAGTAAAAATCGTTTTCATGGAAAATCAAGATGACTGCACTTGAAGCTAACAGAAGCTTCTCTTTAAGGCACGCGTGTGTGAATAGCGTCTTGCAATAACAAACAGGTCGGACGCCTTGTAAACACCGGTCACTCTATCAAATATTCCAGTTGACTTACTCCAGGAGTAAACTATTAAGCGCCATCTGATGGAGTCGGTTTGTCCGGCTTAGAGCTCCATTGTGTTCAATACGTATCAATTTACCACCCGATAATATCACTTACAGCTTTATAGCTTCTCTATGGTGAGTCAGAAGGGCCTTCAATCTCAATTCACGGTTATTATATTTGCGTGGTATGCAGGTTGAGGCAAAGAAAAACAATGGCCATGTCTGCAACAGACTAGGTAAACCACGAAAAGAAAATGAAATAAAAAGCAACGAAAAGAAATGTTGTCGTTGAAATTGCATTAGGATGCTTTGAATCGAAGTGGCTTGTACAGAGACGAAACCATTTTGCAGTATCATACTTTTATTGACGATGCTGGTTTAAAAACACTCGTGTTTCCATTGAATTAAGCATATAAGTGAAGTCTGACATGTGAGTGCAATGGTAGGATATTCATACCGACCCTATAAGACGAGTCAACATCCTTTCTAAGTTTAGCTCTTCCACCACATTGTATCATATACTTCCAATCCAAATGTAACACATTTTTTCATACATCAATTACGAAAGCTTAATCAATCATTGAACGTCTTTATATTTTTTTTCATAAAGTTCTATGATTATGATATGATTATTATCATTATTATATATTAAATGCATTAACTGTAAAGGAAAGTCATTACTTAGTTCATATCCGATATGAATTATTATAAACAGGTAGCTCTAGTCTTAACCTATCCAGTCTCTGCTGTGCGCGAGTTTCGAATGAAATCATATTCAATCATAGTGTTCCAAATCTGTGTATTTTGATAAATTATCGAGTATAAGTGATCATATTATTAAAATAGTAAATCTTTCTAAAAAATCCACCCTCAAAGCTTAGTCAATCATAGTTTGGCCTTTATCAGCCACCATACTTCTTCCCAGCATCCGCATAAGTCAGTGTCTTTGTGCCCAGGTAAACTTCTCACCTGGGGGTGTGGACAGGTAGATTGACGAGGAGATGACCTCACCGGACAGTTGACTGACCACAGGTCTACGTCTACTCGGCCCTTGGTGTTGTCTTACCTTTGTGGAAAGACGGGTCAGCATATGGCCAGGTTTAAGGCAGTCATTAAAATCTCATTTTGTCAGGTCATGGTTATTTAAGGATACAATTCGAACATGTGACTATTCCAGGTTTATTTGAGGACATGACCCTGGTGTCTTTAACAAGGATTTTTATGACCAAAATGTTTAACCTGTTACGACCTCATCTGCATTTAACCGTTAGATATATAGACACAATATTAGTTGTTGTTAAAAATATATTGATTACATTTCCAGATCATGGAATTATATGTCAATGTCTTTTATCTTCTTTGTGATTTTTCTATATATGTGCAGTCAATTTAAGAGATAGTAACAAAAATAAATCGACTAGAAACGAATGTAGTTGTTCTTCACATTGATATTTATCATTATCAACAACTCAAGACATAATCTGATAAAAGGGTGAGATTTCCCAAAAGACGACAATTTATTGTCTTTTCCGAAATAATAACCTCGAAAAGAACCTTGGGTAATGTGATTACAGAAATAGAAGCGTAACACATGAGTTTTGTCAGACCTTTCTTGTCGCATCGCATCTGTTCCTGACGACCAGTTTAATCAACTGAGATTTGATCTGACAATCCTCATCAACGGGAAATAACTCTTGCTGAACGTCAGACAAGGGCGATAACCGAGAGGGGTCAGCAATGTATACTGAGATTGCCGGTAAATATCACATTAAGTTGGGTTATAATGAGACAGAGTCATTACCTGTCGTTAATGAAGAGAGGGGTAGGGTTACACGGGAGACTACAGGGACCGATGTTGTGCAGTATCATATTGATATATCACTAACTGCAATATCAAAGAGACAGATTAAGGCAATTGCTTCAGCTCGATCGGTTATGATGGTTGCCATTCTTCCGGGTTTGCACAAACTGATCTGCAGGTATCATTTTACATATGCTGTTAATAACATAAGCTTCATGATTAAGAAAAACAATTTGAATATCTGCTATGATCACACGAAGTGCAAATTATGATCTTTAACGAAGGGAGCGAGACTTCTGTTATAGTGTACAAAGACTTCGCACATATTAAAACGACGTAATATGATACCCATGGAAGGTTACGATTTATCGTCAATCCATTCTTTTTCATTTGAGTAGTCTTAAACTTGTCAGAAATTGATCTTAACTCATGTGACAGCCCTCAACACTGACGTCATAATCACTCTATGACGTCACAAATCTGAGGATGCATTTCCAACAGAGCGACAGTTACCAACCAAAGCGTTATGTGCACCAATTATCAGTGGAAGTGCCATTTAAAGATATTCATTTAAAGATCAAGTTACATCGTCTTGTCGCCATCTTGTTAGGGGATGTATCATTACCAATTTCATAACACGATTAAAATTGGCTTGATGTTTCGAAAGAAAATCCATAAATTTATTTAAAAAATAATGATAAAACTTAACAACAATTCCTTGTAAATCCGAAGCAAGGCTTTTCACACTGGCAACCATTACAAATAGCTTTACTTCTCTTTGTTGTAGTTATTTTATCAAATGTGAGATCTTCTTGATCAAGCAATCAAAACTCAATATAAAAACTTTCACCTTTTCTACTGTACTAATGAATTACACGTATACACGTATACACGTATACACGTATACACGTAAACTGGATTGCATTTAATTTTCTCAAGAAAATGACCGATAAAAGACAATTTTTAAATCGTTTTGGCCACTCTGTGCCTGTGAAAATATGTATCAATTACATAACATGTCAAACCAGTCTTACCTTCGAATTCGCACTTTAGAAACTGTGTGATTTTGGTATGATCCGAGGGAAAGCAAAGATCGAATAAACATTTGAAAATTTGAAAATTTTCATTCTCAAATTATTCATCAGATTTCTGCTTTACAATTTCTAATTGCTCTTCGGTTGGATATATTAACCTCTCGCACAATCAACAATCAAATCTTAAAGATAAAACTAAAAAACATCGAATGTGTAGACCAACATCGCACGTTTGACTATTTGAAAAATATTGTTTTATTAAGTTTAACATTTTCGAAATATTGATTGATGGATTTTAGAGACAAAATTGATTTGGTTACTTTTATTGTCCAATAACGGTGAGGGCTAAACACAAATCATAATTGTGTAAAATTTAACATAATCTGTAAAAACATGGAGACAGCTTAATAGGTTGGACAACTTGTGCCCAATCCGTTTCACTTATGTGAATTAAATATGTTTAAATCAAATAGACAATCTTAAAATTGATGATTGTTGGTTGAACATATGTTTTTCAACTATATATTAAATAAGGCTAAAATCTTTGAAGGACGGTCTGCAAAACCATAGGACTATTCAGTGAAACCTCGAGCTTATTGTTGCATTTTCATTTATTGTTGGACAGCGTCGTGTCGTTGCACCTGAAGGTCGTACAAGATTTGAAATTGCATGGGACTTGATCCTTAGTCCGAAGACCTGGGACTCCCAGTAACACCTCCATGTTTCAAGAGAACATTGCCCTTACTTCTATAATATTTCTTCACATTTGCATTATGTATACAATCAGAATAAAAACAATCTTATATAGAAGATAAGATGTCTATTCAACGTCGTAAGAGGCTAATAATATCAATTTCGCCTTTATGTAAATAGGTGTCAAAGGATTACATTTTATAGATGGTAATACTGGTAGTTATTGCGAATATAGGCAGTATTTTTTAACGTTGGTTTGACGTCACTGCACAGCATGCGCTGCGATCAATATATCGTGTTTTCAGGATAATGATCAAATATAATTACACAGCGACTCTAATTATTTTTCTATTAACTGGAGGTTATTTCTGAATTGTTTATGTTTTGACCAGGGTGACTGTATCGTTTTCTCTAATAGATTTTTAAATATCAAGATTAATTAATACTTGACGATCACAGAATATCATAATGTAAAGTTAACATTGTACTTGAATATATGTGACACACGGAGCCTATATATTTACGCACACATAAATCAATTCTTTGTTTAAGCACGTTATAAACATATTTATTATTGCACAGAAAATCAATGTCAGGGTTTCGATTCATAAAAAGTTTTTTGATATTTTTACCTTTAAACTGCCTAAAAATAAACGTATGTTAACACAATGAATACTGACTGATTATTATACTTTTTGTATATATGTCTTGAAGAAGTTACATATTCAGATTTGGGAATTTGATTAATCTTATTCTATTCGTTGTATTTCATGTTAGAGTCATAAACATCTTCCTTTATTCATTGTATTTTTTCCGATGTCCCGTGTAGCTAATAAACAAGTCATAAAATCTGCATGGCATTAATACACACCTTTGTTCCCTTTGTATGTCGTTCATTGGCGTGTTTTTAAACAGATCACGTTGCCATAGATTTTTCAGCTTTATACTTTCAGCGGAACATAGGGAAACTCCACAGCTGTATGCAAATAAGTGTAAAAACTTTATTAGTTCCTTATTGTCAATTTTATTACATTTGTAAGATCAACGCGGTCATATTGTTTGAATTCTGATTTTTGATTTGTTGATCGAAGAATATATTGAATTGACAAAGTACTACATGCATAAAAGAAACGCAAGTTATCTAACCCTTATCATATTACCCATGTTCTTTGAAGGGTTTGAGTTGTAATATGCAAGAGCATTTTAGCTTAATCAATAGATAAATAACACACACAAAAAGGAGGACGGTATATGGATAACCTTAGTTTCATTCGATAAAGGCATCGTTTCGAAATGAAGTCAAATGATCATGCTATGCAATAAAAAATCTATTTTCAAACGTCGCAGTAACAGAATACATCAGTGGTAAATTAATTCATCACTTCAACTTCTAGAATGCTCATCCAGGATAATAGCTGGAATCTTTTAGAATATTGGAAGTTTATAAGATTATGCATGGTTGAGTTTTTAGTAGATACCACACTAACGTCAACGAAACAAACTTCCCAAAACTTAGATAGCCATTTCTTAGAATCAGAAATCAGAATCTTAGAAATCATGAACATGTTATTTTTCTGAATGTTCAAATATATTACGTTCATAACATACATGTAGTTCATTGCTTTACCATGGATGATGTTTAATACGTGAACATCATAAACAAAATAAGTGTCCTGTACATGATGAACATCACGAACTTCATTTACATTATGGAAAATATTGAACTAAACTGACAAGAAAATAAAATACACACTTCAGTTGAATTCATCATATCTAAGATTTTAAGTTACGAATATTGTGTTTTTAATGTCGCATTCTCAAACTGATAGGAACAAGAGCTAAATCATCATTCAAATAATACTTTTAAGCATTTTAATTCTTTTTCCAAAATATGAAATTGTATAGTAATGAATTGAATTTGATTTCACACAATTATTCATCATATTCTATGTGAAAATCATTACACACGTCTAGTTTTTCACATATTGATAACAATTTAAGCCTTGTAGGGGTCATGTTATTGTAAATTTTTTTTCTTACCACTGCCTTTATGAAGATATCTTAACAAAACATTATTCAGGGACATTTTTAACGGGTTATAAATTATTACATTACATGTCTTTTAGATTGTTAATTAAATTTAACCAACTGTGCTGTGTATTTTCGTTTGCCTGGCGGTTAATATGAACTAAATGAACATCTTGAACTTCATTAACGATATGGATATGAAAAGTAATTTGAAGAACATCGACATCATGACCATCATGAACAATATTGATACCAAGGATAGATTTTGTGAAAGTGGAAGGATACACAGCAAACAGGAAGAATGTACCACCACTGCGATAGCCAGTCGTTGTAAACTCAGGTAAAATACCTGGACCATCTCACCTGTTGAAGGCTACCTGTGCGTTCAGCTATTTAACGGTCACAGTTTGAAGTCAAGATAACTGACACCAGATTATGATGGGCAATGAAATATGAATTAATACTCGTAAAAATCTAGCGCGCTCCTCCCAGGGTTCTAGATCACGCTGAGTTTAGTATTCAGATATATAAGCCGTGGAATTAGCAAGGAGGGACAAGCGATTTGAGGGACGATCTTCTGGAATAGTAGGAAAACTATGCGAGGGGCAATCTGCTTGAAAATTTGGAAAACTATTTGAGGGGCAGTCTGTATGAAACGTAGGGAAACTCTTTAAGGGGCAATATGCTTTCAAAATATTAAACTATTTGTGGGCAATTTACTAGAAGAGTAACAAACTATTTGAGGGGCAATATGCTTTCAAAATATTAAACTATTTGTGGGCAATATACTAGAAGAGAAACAAACTATTTGAGGGGCAATATGCTTTAAAAATATCAAAACCATGTGTGGGCAATATACTAGAAGAGAAACAAACTATTTGAGGGACAATATGCTTTAAAATAGCAAAACCATTTGAGGGGCAATACATATATTCTTGAAAAGTAGGGAAACTATGTAGGTAGTTAAATGTTGTCTTGTTTGGTAATACTTTATTATGAATCATTGTGAAGTAAAGAGACTTTTGGCTGAGAAAGACAAATAGTACATTGGTACGATGTTATGGTGATGGTATGATGGTATCAACATTGGATATTGTATTATATTTTGGTCTTGCAATGTCTCCGCTATTTAATTTTAAAGATTCGGTTTTTGTTTACTTCGACGGTACAATTGAAATAACAGCAATGAGTTTTTAAAAACTTGTTGGATAGTAATTGTCATCACTCGATTATAAACCTGTATATTATCACGGTTAGAAAAACATGTTATATAGCAGCTTTCCTTAAAGGCAATTGATAATGTGTGGATGTATTTGTTTATGGGAACATAAAACCTATTTATATTGCATTGGTGCTTTATCATGAAACAAATATACATGCGTTGAAAAAAGGTGCTGAAAATTGAAAAGGCAATTTTTTTTTATTTTGAAGTATATCTACTCATTTTTGTTTGACCTCTTTGCTTTATAGCAAAATAGATATTCTTGATATGGACAATTTAAAAACAAAATCTCAAACCACAGGAGACACACACATTAAGGTGTTTTCGTTGTACAAAATTTATGATATTAACTGAGTGTTGCCCATGATGAAATCTGCATGGCATATTGTATAAAATGTTTGGTAGATTAAGCAAAGGCAACCCATGGGAGTTCTTTCACAGACGAGGAACGCCTTTTCTTGTATAAATAGTATTGACTTAACCATGCAATGGAAACTCCAAACTATTTTCTGTTTGAAGTTGAAGATTATGCTGTTTATGTATAATGCAGACATTATTTTTTACTTAACATCACCGCTTTGAATGTTATTGTGTTAACGCAAACGTTAATCAATTAGAAAGTTTGGAATATAATTTTGAATAATATTTGAAGCACAGCACAAATTCAATTAACACGTTTTTCTATTAACGAACAACGTTTGTGAAAATGAGGTAATTACTTAAATTTAAAGATTAAAAGCTAAATGTTAAAAACAGTTTACATGCATAAACTAGTATGCAAGTGCTCCATTTTAAAGATTTTAAAATGGAACTTAACGTCAAAAGCAATTTGATCCTTCAGACATAGGTATTTCAAGTGCACAAGTCTGAACAAATTTCTTTGTTTCCTTGTTTCAATATATTAAAAGAGATGTTTTCAGAACGATAAGGGCATTTCACATAGTAAAGAGGAGAAAAGTTAAAATGATAAGCGGTATTTTATGTTCAATGTGACGGGTCTGAGAAGATGTTTCTTGTTTGAATCTTATCTTTAACAAGCCTGGAGATTTGCTGATAGATATATAGACACTGAATCAGTCTACTGAAAGAAGAAGACAGGGTGCCGCGCCAGGCCCTTCGTTTTTCACAAATATAACAGCAAGTTTCACTTTTGTGTATGCCATAGTTTATCATCCTTCAAAGCAGACTCTTCACCAGTATGCATCAGTGAGTAAGGAGAAAAGAGTTTTCAAGTAGATGTTTCGTGAGTTGGTGTTTCATGATGAAAGATATAAGGTTTTTAAACAAAACGTTTGTGTGGTTGAACTATTTATATATTAAAAAAATATTGATTTATACATTATCAATTGAAAGTGACCGTACCATTATAAATATGAATGTATTCGATTTACATTTAGCATGAATAATAATAAAGTACAAACACTGAATTAAACACTATAATAACCAAACAATCATACAGTTTTAAGAAGTCATTATTAAATCTAAAACAATAAATGCTAAGTTTTTACCTTTTCTTGACCTTGTCGATCACTTTGGATTTTTTAATTATAACAATCCTGTCTTTTTAATTTCTACGATAAAAATGTCTTTGTTACCGGATATTTCTAGAAATGTTACCTCGGACTGGTTTTCCACACATACACCTCCAGGTGCTATAGCAGGAACAAGTGACATATGTTCTTCGTTAGTTCCTTGTAGCAACATCAAGAACATGACAGTTAGTGTTAGCATCAAAACAGGGCAACTCAGCAAAAGCAGTGTCATGTCATTACTGTTCATGCATAGTCTAGACTAACTACTCTACTCTAAAACATTTTCATTTTTAAGCTGTGAAGAATAAGAAGACTAACCAAATTAAATTATGTCCTTGACTTAACTGAAATTTTAAGAAACTTATTTTAAAACTCGTTTTGGACACGATTCAACTGTTAAAATACACAGACTTTCCCTTTCAAATGTACAAATTTATGTGTATATTGTGAAATAAATATGTTTAAAACAAATACACTAAAATATTGTATAACATGTTATGCTGATATTTGTACAAATGAATTGGTAACTTACGAAACATGAATGAAATTATGAAATCACCCAGTATTTCACATTCGCAATTTTTTGGGCATCGGAATGAGACAACATTTTAAAGATCTGATTTAAACATATTAATTAATGGAATCATCACCCCTCCTTACTTCTGATTCACTCCAACATCCCTTGGCTAGATCTTATTAGCATCGTTAGTTATTGTTACTTCTCTTTTTGGCGAATCTAAATGACCCAAGGTAAAATAGGAAAACGTTGGGTGATCATGGACAAGTTAATAACATTTTGGAGTTACGGGCGTACTAAACGGTTGAAGTTTTCACCTTGACCAAAGAATAGGAGAAAGGCCGCAATGAGCCTGTAACAAGTCAAAGGGACCTTACTTGGAAAAGCGAAGGCACCTTTTTAATATTTATTTTTCTTTCTGAAATGACTATTTCATTTGCTAAATTCCTTTAGGAACCAAACGTGATCCTAGTTCAATGGTTATTCGCGTGAAAGAGAACAATTTCCTTTAGGAAAAAACAAGCTACACTGCATATTTTGTACACAACATCAGTATTGATGTGATCCATATTTCATGATTTATGAAGAGTGACCATGGAAATTCCAACATTTATTAACACAATATCTGCAGATTATTCATAACCAATTTTAAAAACATCTGGAATATCAGATAATTAGTACAAACCTATATTATATCATATCGGGTTTTTACAAAAGTGTCATGTGACCCCTGATTCTCTTGGACCTAACATTACCTCTTTAACTTTTTGCCCACCGAAACTATCCTGGAGCATGATCTTATTAGCATCGTTAGTTATTGTTACATGGCATTGTGGCGACACAGAATTACCCTAGGTGAAATATGAGAGAGACGGGCTGATCTTAGACCGTTTTAATGGCACTAAACACGCTATATAGCTTGTTAGCTCCAGGAATGGACAAATTAGCAGACCCACATTACCATAGAGAGCTAATTGAGCAGGGCAGAGTTTCTTCAAAGACACCTCGGGGAATTGGCCCTCCAATTTTGAGAAAAATATTTCTTCTTTGACCCGGCTTATAGTTAATATTTCTAAAGTGTTGGTAGCTTTGTTTTGTTAAGATTGACATTCCTATTGATATTTCAGCAATTATTTTAATATAAAGTAAAACATAAAGTAATATTTTTAAGTTACATGTATATTTTGCTGGGTTTTGGAACACATGAAACATTTCCGGGCGAAAAAGATATAAACTGTACACACATTAAACAATTTCCATGAATTTTAAGCGTTTTTAGAGATTTGAAACATATATATTCTTCTATTTTCAAAATATCTAAATTTGATATTTTTGCAGGTGTACATGCCTATTTGATAAAAGAGGTCTTCAACCATTTATCCCACTTCTTACTATTTCTAAGGTCTAGCTCAAAGTGTTTATTATCAATATAGAGGCAATGTAAAGTGAAATACTTAAAAAAGGATGACCATAAAGGATTTATCAATGCTTTATTTAATGAACGCAAGGTTATGTTCAATGCTGTGAGAAATTGTAATTTAAGGGTGTTGCCTTTCGCGAAATAATTTTCATAATATACTGAATACTTATTAAAGAACAATAAGACAAGATTTAAAGAGTATATTGTAAAAGTTAATGAAAATAAACATCCTTGGTGATAAACGCGGCAGCTGAACATTACCTATCAGAATCCTCGCGATTGCATCTGTTTGAGAAGGCAGCCCTTTGAAGATTAGCAAATAAGAAGACAAAAGTGAACTTTAAGTAAAGGATATGTATTAATAGGTGTGAAACATTGCTAGGTTCATGTAAATACATTTGTTTGGGTGATGAATGGCTCTCATTTTGTCGCAATTTCAAAGAGATCTTCTCAAAGAAAGACTTTATCTTACTTCAGCCCACACGAGTTATTGAAAGCGTTCCTCGACCTCTCACTCAAAACGAAAGGTGGCAAAAACGACGTTACAAATGTTACATCCTGCCTTTGAATGTCCTAACCAAATATGGATATGGGAGGATTATAAAGCCACGCCCATCAACATATTCATGAAGTACCCCTTTTTCTGAACTTTTCAAAGCAAGTAGAAATTCTTATTTAGAAACAGACGTATTTGTTTCCATACAGAAATTTCATATAATTTAACAGATTTTGTTTCATTATTTAAAGATGGTGTTATTCACCTTTTTTAAGACATATCTATATAACTTTTTGTTAATTTAAATGAAATTATTTTTTATATAAAAACATACCTTACGAAAGTGTATACATCAACCTTAAGTTTCGTCTAGCCATTTTGAAACCTTCATCGAAAACATATCAGAAATAAAATGTTATAAGTACTTTAATTATGTATATTCATTATTTCGTCAGAATACGAAAAATCAATCTTCGGTTTAATATAATATGTTTTGATTCACAACTGAAAAATCTACCATTTAGATGCCTGAAGGCAAATTTTGACATCCCCCTTTTCTTAAATTGAAGAATGAAACCAAACAACCCCCTGCTCTCTAAACAGATATCAACCCTCTCCCCCTCACCTTCCATAGCGTTAAGTGCCCTCTATACATGTAAGTAGTTGCTAATGACGGTTATGTACAAACTGTGGATGAAATTTCATCCGACTTTCTCATTTTCATATATATCCCACTTATAAAAGCACGCGAAGATGACGCCAAGGTATCGAGACTTTACAAGTCACAAAGGAGCTGATTTCACTACACAATATTACACGTGAATTAAGAGCATAAACGTCAAACTAAGGGTGTAAGTAGATTGTAAACATCTTGTAAGACGAGAAGATTTGCCCCACGTAGGCTTAGAGGGATCTAGCATTGTGTTAAGGAACAAACGCTGAAAATGAATCCATTATCATCTCAGTAGGAAACTTTACCATAGTATAATCCATGCAGAGGGGTTAATACTGGTATGGGTGTCCTCTAACTTTGAATTTTGGAAAATATCCCATCTTGATTCACTGGGTTGTCCTATAGTTTGCAATTTGAACAGTATCATTGTACATTTTCGAGAAACAATATATTATTAATGAAAATCGTTATTTCAAAGATAACAAGGAAGAGTTAATTCGCATAGACAGATTTATTTTTAAAAACGATAAAATGAGGCTATATTGTAATGGGTAATTCTTTTAATAATGAGGGTTTTCACGTGGTGTCGTTAGTGGATTTTATCGTCAAAAGTTTAAACTTAACGTACGAGAACAACACAAACACTATTTCCTAAATGATAATAATGAAATACATAATTGTGTAATGCGTTTGAGCTATTCAAGTGATAATAAAACAAATCATGTATCAAAGTAATTATTTAGATAAGATAAAATGTGTTTGTTTAACGTGCGTTGTTTTGTTAAATATGGGCTCCATTATCATCGTAAAACAATGTAAACATTAAGCTTTACAATCAAGGAAGTGTAAACACGTTTCCATTCATTCGTTTGCCTGTATTTTGATTGTTATGAACGCCATCGTGTTTTCATCTCACAAGCCCTAATTTATTTTCAAATCACACGTTTAAAATATGCAGGCTGCATTAACCTTGTGTGCATGGGCTATAACCTTTGTGTTCTGAAGTATAATAATGTTTGGATAACTCTCGAGCTAAAACAAACTTGAAAGGATACTACATGTTAAACAATAGTGTGTGTCCTGGCATGTTATGTCGGCATAGACAACATACAAACTTTGTCTTAGTTATTATACATGCAATGGTAAGCTTCTCCGTCTCGCCAGCAGGGATCTAAAGTATACACGTAGAGTGCGTGTCTTCTTAAGGACTGTTGTCATATTATCATGACATAATTCGATGGTTATATAAAAACTTTTCACTTTTTTAAACAATTTTGTCTCTATAATATCTGTGTGTCTGGTCTTTACGAAACTAAAAGATTCATCTAATTTCAAGATGTGATTTATTGTTGATATTTGTTACTTCGTAAAAATAAATGATATAAGCGTATGTCGATCATGACATTATTCGAAAAGTAAAAGGAGTTGTGTTGGTAACGAAGCGTGTAAGAAATAGAAGCGTCTCTTTGATTATAACGCTTGGTTCGTATCATTGAATGATTAAAAGGCAATTCATATACTTCATAATTATCATGATGTTTGGAAATTAAGCCAAACGTTTGACATACTTGTTTGATTGGTTCAAATAGTTGTGTTCCAAACATTTTTTATGAGAATAATAAATCATACCTGTTTACTAGACTGAAAATATATGATAATGTACAACAGATGTAGTAGTCTGTTTAATCATGTAAATTAACATCAATGGTTTATTTTCATGTGGTTTACATGTATTGATTTTATAAAAGATATATGAACTTGATTGGGCTCACATAATGATCCTGTCCTTGTACCAGTGAGTTTACATCTTGAGATACCATATAAGCTATCTTCTTTGGATTTAGTAATGTTTATTCAACAAATACATGTTATACAATTACCAGTTTTGTCGTTTCGATCTTATGATAAATATCCGAAAAACAATAAACATATATACATATTGTATTTTATTACCAACTGAAAATGTAGATGACTATTATAGCAATATCATTTGTGGATGGTTGGAATTGAAGTGACTGTAGATCAATGAAGATATTCTTCCATCACTTTATAAAATGTTTCAAATCCTTGCGTCGATTGCTATCATGTAAAGTTGATTTAATTCAGTCAAGGCATCCTGTCAGGAGCAGACAAATCGATTTCATATTAATATGACATTTTTCTGTCACGAACACTCAACACAATGTTAGATCGTACGAGCACTTGTATTTCACTAGTGGGGACCGTTCACAACTTTACAAAAATCCGATTATGAAAAAAGGAATTCAGCGAATAATAACCAGCTCTTTTGTAGAAGAACACCAAAGCTGTTAATGAAAGTGCCTCATGGGATATATCCCTGTCTCTTCACACCGACACAAATCGACTGCGCTGTTTTGAGTTTAGAACTCAGAGCGTCTGCATAAGAGTGTGAAATTGTCAACTGTCAGTGCCATACGCTCTCAGCGGTCCTCCATTATGTTCCTGTAATTACTTGCCCATTCTATACCCAGTTCAAGAAGCTCTTGTGATGCATTTGCACCGCCGGTCATTTATGGCAATGCCCGAACGACTGATCCCCATTATACCATTCTTTGAAAATTGTTATGGTAAAAGGCCTTCAGCTATGAGTGAATATCTTTCATATTCCCTCATCAATAAAACATACTGTTATTCATTATGTATATCACGAAGAGTTGTTATGCCGAATTTCAATCGAAGATTTGGGTGGCATTATATAACAACTTCTTTCCCCTTATCTATAAACATAATGTTTCCCAAAGTATGATACTTTGAAACAGTATTTTGGTATTATAGATTTTGCGATCGATTTTCAAAATAAGTTATTTGTTAGAACAACGTTTTCTATAAATGCAAAGAAGGGATTAGATTTAAAAGAATGGGAATCCGTTTCTTTTTGTCTCTCAGAAGAGATTACTGAGACCAACTGGGAATGATATTAAGTGCACTTCGATATGCCAGTCCTTTTTCTTTCATTATTCTTAAGAATATAGCGCCATTGTAAATCTTAGAATGCTTTTTAAGACCTTCGAGAAAAAGTCGATAAATATTATTCGAGAAAAGAGCAAAGTGCAAGAAAATGTACGCTTATTTAAGTATTTCAACACATTTAATAGGTTTTCCGCTGTGTCATAAATTTCGGATTATATTTTGTATCGATGCTTTCGTTCATTATGATGGTAATTTCCGTTGTATGATCATGCTACTTTTAAAACCCAAGTCCTGACAATGGAAAGCTTTTGTCCAGTCACCCAAACTAATTTGAATCCGATATCTGAAAGGCTTTGTTTATATAACCCTTGGTTACAAAACGTGTGAACAGTGAAAACAGTGAAACATATTTGCTTTTGAGTGATTATGTGTAACATAAAGAGATACTAAAACATATAATCTTGCATGATGTACATGAGTTATATACTTCATACCTTAGAGGTAGGAGAAGGAAGGGTACGTTATTGAGTATATAAGTATAGAAAACACACACATACAATTATTCATTACTTATATGATTAGAACGTAATTCAAATTTATCAATTCAAATTTTGTTTTGTAGTTTTATCAAACAAAAACCAACGTTACCAATATTTTTTTTGCTTAAGAAAATAGACTGGAGTCCTAAATAAGGTCTAGTCTGAGAGCCCTGCTAAACGATACTAAAAGTCTTGAAAATAGCATTTTCCTCATCTTATTGATGTTTATAATTCTCATTAAAGATCACTCACATCAAATGCTTCACTTACAACTCTTTTGTAGCAACTTGAAACCAAGCTTATAACAAAGCTTTTAAAGTTTCCTTAGAAGCTTAGATTTAAATCGACGTTAGTTATCCTTCGTCCAGAAACAAGATATGTTCAATGTTGTATGTCTTTGAGAAGATAATCTAAATTCTCTATATGATGCATGAAGTGTTTAATTTTTTTTAACATTTGCGATTGAAACGGGAATACTTTAATACATTTACATGTACTTTTTGAATGTTTAATGATTACAAAGGTTGAAATCAATTATTCCTTTATCATTCAACGTTTAAAAAATACGTGATATCTTTATGTCAGTCTATAGTCTACAACATTATCAAAATACCAATAAAACACTCAACACAACCAAACGATTCACATTTAGCAAGAACTTGCAGTATTGATATGAATTCACAAACAAAAGTATTTGTTTCAAACAGACATGGTGTCTTTATTCTACAATATATTTGTTGTAAGTTGCACTTATTTTGCGTCAAGTTAATGCCTGCTGGTTTCATAACATTCCATATTGTCGTTGCTTGATGTCCTCAAAAATTGTTAGCCAACCGATATGCATTGTAAGTTATTCCAGGAGCTAAACCTAACTAAACTCACTTCACTTTCTTTTCGAGATGTTCAATGTGCACCTTATCGCAGCCTTCTTTACAACATAGGAATGTGCATATCCCGTCACGCGCTTAAGGCTTGTTGACATTGCGTACGAATAAGCGTTCCTCCAAGAATGTGGTCCTCTTATCTGATGTTCTGTCTTATAACGTGTCAATTAGTGGTACCAGCCTCATTGTCGTATATCGTGTTTAGAGTATGTATCTTTTGTTTTGACAACATTTCGCTCTTAGCGCACAACGTATGCAAAGCATGCGTAGAAATTTGCCGGATACAGTTGTGCACTAAATCCTTTGATCACCCAGATTAGTCCCGAAGTCAGAGCCGCACGTGTTGCACGTGCATGTCACTGTTTGACAGGTTGCACGAGAAATACGTGAATCCCGTGCTAATAATGAGACTCTGGCCCGCGTTTACAAGCGTATTGGGTCATATGGTCCAGACAACATTGACATAAAGATTTAAAGTAGGAACCTAGCCGCAATAAATCGGATTTATTTGACATCTTAAAATTGGTTTATATTTGTACGTGTCTGTTATAGAACAAGAGTTATTTTAGCAGTAGGAACAGACACTTATTTACTGCGGCCACGCAGACAATAACACTTCATCTTCATCTACACTTATGCGTCTGTTCTTCAGAGTAATGGAATTCTCTCGATATATTATAAGCATCTCCAACAGCTCGAAAACAATATGAAATCTTGCAGCATGCCAGTGTCAAATAAGTCTTTCCATTACAGAGAGCAATTTATTTAAATGGCGACTGCAGGATTCTGGACATGTGGCGTCTGTCAAATTCAGATCCTTGGTTGGAACACAGGGGAAGACTGAGATATAAACATGCAAGTGGGTTATCTCAAGGATATGTCTAGAGGAGTAAACACAATGAATACTGCTGGGCTTCTCATCAAAGAGTCCAGCCCTTCAACCAGGTGAGTGAGGTGCGTGCAACAAATGGAGGAAGTGGGAGTCTTAACAAAACACTTGTCTTCTGACACCTTGATTGATTTCAATATATACAACTGGTTTCAAAGACGGGTCTCAAAAGGAAACTCTTTATATGTGTAATACGTTTTGAAGAAATTCAAATAAACAATTATCATGCTTCGATCAAACATTTATGTAGATTAAACCTGTTATGCGTGAAATACTTGACTGTATTTATCAAATTGAATTATATAATGATTTAAGGAATCAAATATATATTGTCATATATTTTTGTGACATTTAAATTAATATAAAAATTGTTTACATATGTGTAAAAAGATGGAGTAGAGAAAATAAACAAACCCCTCAATATTCGACATCCTGCTACATCAGCAAACCTGTATGCTGAGCTTATAGCATACCCTGATGGGTTTTTCTACCGCCAGATGGAATGACATCTATATGGTTAGTATTCAAACTAATAGGGATCTATATGAAATTCCAGAAATTTTAAAAAAATCACTCTTTAGCTATGAAGATTAATACCCAATATCATCTCAGTTATGACAGATAATGCACGTTGCACCTGATTATTGTGTTGAGGTTTCAAATATCCTTTCTGATTGGTTTTTCCTATATCAAATCATCTTGGAATCATAAAGAAAAAGAATGTCAATAAATGAGCTATACCAGAAAACGGTTCTCTATAGTAGTTATTGGTCTCTCTATATCGATGAAAGGGTATCTATTATTTAATGTCTTCGTTATCTGGATTTGTTATAATATACACTTCACACGCAATACTTTTAGACCTAAGTAATCACTTCGTCATTTAACTCGATTCCTTATTGTTGAAATGTAAAGTAAAGTCAATGAATACATTTAAGTTAATTCTTTCAATATCTTTCAATCTCATTTGCCACTAATTTCTTAAGACCTTTTTAACTTTCGCTCTCTATTGTGTCGATTAGAAATACACTTACCCAATAAAAACTATGTTGATTGTCACCCGTTTGATATTCTGTATTCTAACATTGAAAAGATGTGTATTATTTAAACTTAATTAAGAAACGTGTACTGCTCACAAATCCTTTAATCTGAATTTGATCTATGAGCTACTTGTTAAAACTCAGATAACATTGTATTCATGTTAGATATTCTTTAATCTGACTTATTAATCAATAACTGTCGTGTTACATCTCACATCACCGATGCCAATCTTCTGTAATCGAAAAAGTTTAAACACTAGAACGGATTTGCCTGAGGAACCAAAGAAAGATCAGAGAGATGCGCGGGCAGCCGGAACATGTTTGCTCGCCTCAAGACTTCCGGTTTCGGTGAGATGCTGTCTTCATGACGACTTACATCTGGGAGGTTTGATCCGACTTGGCCTATCAAGCAAGAAGTCTGTTATTCTAAGCGTTTGATTGTTTTCTCTTGGTGCTAATGTTTGGCTGATGATAGATCTCGCAGGACAAGTATGCTTTATGAGTTTTTCTTGTATTTGTGTCGAGTTTCCATAGCTGGTAAATACATCTTTTGCCTTATTGAAAGCTTGTCTTTGACATATTGTGTTTTTTGTTTTACCAGCTGTCGGAAATTCAAAATTAGAAATGTTTTAGTGAAGCATAGTAAAAGTAGAGGCACCTCTTTTCAACTATCTTATTCAACTTTATATAGTTATATGTCGACGGTCGACAGGGGATTTGTTTCGAAGAAAACAATTTCATTTCTTTATCTTAACCTTCAGGTGTTTTTCTATCTAAAATTGAAACTTGAATGAATGTAATAGAAATATAAAGAGAGATGGGAGGAGTGTGGGAGAGAATATGAATACCACTGCGATAAAGAGAGGAGGGTATAGACCAATATTCATTCTCTTAAATAATATGTTCTGTTTCCTATTTTGTTGTAAATAGAAAAGGAGCTTCTTTGTTGTGTTCAGGCCAAATTCTATAAACTGCAGTGTGGTTGTTAGACTTAGAGAGGGTATTCATTGACACAAGCAAGAAAGTAAGATAAAGGCCTATCGGACTGTATAAATCTCTCGATATAAGCAGATGGTTTATGTTATTGAGGTTTCGTAGTCTTCTTATAGACTTGCTTAAGTTTTCCTCTTTTTTTAGATTCTGGCTGACAGACTATACAAAAGGATTCAGGGGCTGAGAATGGTTTTTTGAGATTCAAAGAAAGGGATATGGGATGGTGGTTAAGAGAAGGATTGCTGGGTTATACTCGTTCCATTTGTTATTGGCTGACTTGAAGTTCCTTAAGCACAAACAATTAAAGATAAGCAATAAAGAAGATAGATATTGAATTAAAGTGATGAATGGTTTCAGATATTTTGGAAATTTCTATAGGATAATGCATAACTCTGGACAAGTTGTTGCAATGGTTGAATATGTCTTCGTTAAACAATTATGGATATGGATTTAAAAATAATAAACGTCTAATTGCAATGACATATGTTGAACCTAATCGCCTGTTATTCATTAAAATATGGACATATGTGAACACTTTAATTTGATAACGTATCAACTTCGTGATGACTTTTAGAAGGATACATCAACATGATCAATTATAAGACATTATCAAATTGACCTATACCTACATGTAAGTCTGGTTATTTGACGCATCATTCTGTCGAAAGATTTCAAAAACTGTTATGAATGAATGGGAATACCTGACTTTTTCTCTGAAGTGAAAAAAGGGAAGGTAAAACTAGTTGAATATTTCGTTTTCATTTCAAGCATTAAAGCGTCTTATCATCCTTGATTTTGCTCTTTAATAATTTTAAAAAATGATTGAAGAGATCAAAATTAATCTTACCTACAAATTTTGTATCTATCTCAATTATGGATAATGTGAATATTTGTAAATAAAACTAATATGAAGGAAATTTGCAAACGTTCTTACTATGACACGTCATTGCGATTTCAAAACAATAATCAAGGGTTTTACCTACTTCATTCTAAACCGTTTACGTAAGAGCTTTTAAAGCGTTGCTAATGGTTGACTAACGTCTTGCACAATCACCTGACTTCATTACAAGTGACGCAACCAAGACCCCAATCCCCCCCCCCCCACCACCACCCTTCTCTCACAGCACGTGCAATACTGAAGTACTCAAGTACTTGATCAAGTATCTACTTCTGTTTTTCCCGAGTTGACGTGGAAATAAATAAAGGAAACACTTCAAGCTACTGCTGGTAATGTGTGTGTATCCTTCTACAAGCTCCATTCCCATTTCCGTGGTTTGAATCTGAAAGAAAGCATTACTATCTAAATCTAGTATCAAGACACGAGTCGGACATGCTCCCTAAGTGGAAAATTGGAAAATGGACCACTCAGGCTCTATAATCGTTCTAAATGAAGCGGCTTTTAAACGGCTTCTGACGATATGTTCCTAAATTGTCCATTAACTTTTGGGATTTCTCTTGAAAAACACATTCTTACTGCAAGCACTCGACTTGGCCTCTTAATCAACATTGAGTAATTAATGCTCCTTTTAGAAATTGCCATTCGTAATGTATTTCATTATACATTATCAGTGAAACCTTAAAAGTGTCACAAAATACATCAAGTTCAGATTGCCACCAGAGGTAAATTTATAACGTGTTCGTATGCTTTACTTTTTGTAACCGTAAGTATTGCAAATGTTTTTGACAAACTCTTATGAAACCGAAGAATGAATTCAAATACTATTCAGAAATTAACTTTAATGTTATCCATCGACATCGTATTTGATTTTTTTTACTTGTACGTATTTTCTTTAGCTTACAACAGATTATCTTCGCAAACAACACACTTTTATTCTAGTTCCAATATATTCATAATTCCTTAGCCTTTACCACAAACACACCATAGCTCATATATTATTAAGGCTACGAAAATTCACTACTTAACCTTTTTTCTCATCGATTTCCTAAATGTCACTTCGCTTCACTTTGGACTGAAAAACGACAATATTGGATGCCAAGACAAAACATGTCCTTGAACCCGATGTAGCACTTTCAATTTTCTACATTTTACAATATTTGCCTACAAAATCGAGTTATTCGACATGATGAAGTAAATGTGACTCTGTGACCAACATCGATATATTTCTCTTCTTTAGGAGGCTTCTAAGAACTTGTGATAATTTGATGAAGACAAAGTCCGTACGAATAGTCAAATTCTTGATGGCATGAAGTTATTTATTTAATGTAAAAAGGAAGCTGCCTTTTCAATTGGCACGTCTCAATATATTTCTCATCAAGTTTGTTTACTTTTTTATTTAAAAAGTCAATTATAGAAATGAAATAATGAATTGACAATTTCCTCAGTTCATATTTTCTTCAAATTGATGACGTTGAATGTGTTAATTGGTCGAGGGTAGATATGAGATTGACAAACACGTAGATTGATACGGTTTTAACTTGCTTATACTTCAATTATTTTGAATTCGTAAATAATGAAATATCAAAATCAACAAAAATATACTTTTTGAAGCCATTTAGGCATTGCATCAAATATAACGGAGAATTGATGGCAGTAATGGTTCTCTGAAAACAAAAGTATTGATTACTTATATATTATTCATCACAACATTTCAAAATTCCGAAAAGGTTCATCTAATATTTTCAATGAGTCTCTTTCATCAATAAGACACTGTATCACATGTTTAACACTCAATGCAAGGAAATTATAATTTTATGTTTGAAAAGCCTGAAACTATTGCAAAATATAACGCAAAAAATGAGTTCAGCGTATAAGCGTTAGACGGTAGAATGACACCTGCAGCGAGTATAGTTGTATTTACTGAACTTTTGAAAGAAAGGGGGACAAGCAGAACCTACGGCTTTTTCACCTCACAGTGTGAAACTTTCTCGCCTTCTTTTCTCGAGAGTAGCCGCCGGGCATGCGCATTGTGTAGCGGAACAAGAGGATCTGAGGCGGAGTGATTTGTGCTAGGATTCTTTGTGAAGCGGTCTATGATGAATTAGAAGGGGAGCGGTGCTCTATAGTAATCCCCTTATCTCATCACAGATACTCCAACTCTTCAGCAGGGTTGGGAATTAATAGGATTCGCTTCACGTGTTTGCTTTCATTATTTTATTAAATATGAAGAAAGTCGGAGTAAACAGTCCAACATGTGTGTAAAAGGTAACAGGTAACAACCCCAAACAAATCGTCCCTTACCTCTAAATAAGAAATACCATCACTACGTGAGTTGTGAAACTTCCCTAGCGCAGTTTGTGTATAATGTGAAAGCTCTCCCCCATAACTATTTATCACAATAACGCCGCTGTTGGAATATCTTGACACACCGGATAAAGAAAATTAATGTCTTTTTGATAGTTTACGAGATTTTAACTATTATGTGATGAGCTTGTTATCTGGTAAATCGCCTGCATTTAGATGGGTTTTATTTTTATAGTAATGACTTGGTGATAGCAATTAAGTCTCCAGTAAATAGAAAGGCATTATAAAGAATACACATTATCAATGATTGATGTTTTGTAAGTCATAGTTTCAAGTATTTTTTATTTCTACGGTTTCTTATATAATTAACATCATGATTATTTTGCATACAACTATTGGACATTTCTTCTATGAAATACCCGAATTACCTCAGTCAAGAAATATTTGGTAGTAGTATTTTTGCCAACATTGATTTATATGACATATTGACATATATATTTGTCACTTTAAGCCATATTATTTCATCTTTTGCTATTGTTCAACTATTTTGTCTGGATGTGGCGTTTTCATGACTTTGTAAACATTCACATGATATCCGTTATGAAATGCCGATTTTGTTTAATTTCAGTCTTCATTTCATTCTGCTTCCTTTCCTTATGAATTTATGACTTGATAGTTACATGTATATGTACCGATTCGTTATTAATTTGTTTATCAATTTTCTATGAAATAAACATATCTATTGAAATTATGTGATGACTGCTTAAATTTGACTAAATATATGAAATAAAAAGCCTGAATAAATTAAAAAGATGAATGTACGTTGTTGATTTAATTTTTAAGTTTTGAAAATATATAATTTACAGATACAATATCACTTGGCATGTACAATAATATGTCTGTATTAAGGAACAAGCATCAATGTTTACCCGAAAAAATTAACAATGATACAAATGTCTATTTATTTACATGTACGTAATAAAGACGTTTAAATTCACAAATCCACCGTGTATCTTGATGGAGGTCTTCGTGGACTCTCAAAAGAAATTCTCTATACCATGTCTATATTTTTTCCCTAAACAGTAAAACATCTTAGTACACCTGTCAAAAACGATACTGACTCACATGTTCTCTCCACAGGTTGTCGGTTTCAATGAATTTTGAAATAAGCTTGGATTTGTTAGGTTTACCTAGTGCGAGCGTAACAGTTTTTTGTTTGCACAAATGCAACTTTTAGACTAATGAATATTGAAACATGTCAGGTGGATCATGACCAATATGGGTCATTTTGTTCTACGAATTTTTCAGACCCGCTAATTTTGATAATTGCCTTGATAGAATGGAAGCAATGGTAAGCATGGACATCTTTGCTTTTAGAAATAAAATCTTTTTTTTTCAAAATTGTTTGCGTTTGAAATTTTAAGATTTGCGAGGTAGTTTTTAAAATATTTTGGAAAATGCAAAAATTAATCAAATAATAACGTTGAAGCTTCTCAAAGCTATTTCAATTCACATCAAAAGAAGGTAAATGGAGACGCGTTTTTGCTTTCTTTTCCTTTTCATTCGCATGAATTGGTATTGACATGACTTTTTGTAAGCATTTCAGTATGAAAGGCAATAGAAAGGGTTTATTCCACATATGCTTGGGTTTAATTCCGTGCCCAGTATCAGCAAATCACAGCCCGTGTGCTACCTCACGTTCCGATTGCAATCTCACAGCAGAGAGCAGGAACAATCTCACTCTATATTGTTAAGTCTGTCTGATCCGCTACCAGTATTCATATTGTAGTGCCTGGCTTTTCCACTACTTGACTCAATACTTTAATTATCATTTTATCATGGTGTAGAGATATGGGTGCAGTTAAAGCTTTACCAGCCAGACCCTTCATTTACATGCTCGTCGGGTTGCACTGAAGACTAACAGGTCGACGGATAGGTGCAAGACCAAATTTCAGTATTCAAGTTGTAGTTGCTAGCTTTTTCACTACTTGACTCAATACTTCAATTATCAATTTATCATGGTGTGGTGGTATCAATTTATCATGGTGTACACATGTGGTGGTTTGGTTACAGTTGATACTATACCAGCCAGACCCTTCAGTTACATGCTCGTCGTGTTGCACTGAAGCCTGACAGGTCCACGGGTAGGTGCCACTCCAAATTTGAGTATTCCTCCGCAACGATTATTCACATTGTAGTCGATGGCTAGTCACCACTTGACTGGTAGTTTGGGTAGTAATGGGTAGTCAAGGCATACTGGTCAGCCGAACCTTCATGCACGTGGAACGACACCCAAGCTGAACTGGCCAACGGGTAGTTGCCTGACCAAATTTGAGTCGTTCAATATCTTCGCCATCTCACTTTCTCTGCCTGTTTGTGCCTATTCATTCAATCTTTCGATCCATTTTCTCTCGCATTTTCTTCCCACTCACGCATTTCTCTTCCTTTTTTCAGAGGCAAGCTCAGAAGTTGTCGGAAAAGAAGCTATAGTTGAACAAAATCTTCAATGCAATGTTTTCGGTGATGCGGTAAACATTTTACTTAAGTAAAATAAAATTTGAAAATTTGAAAAAAGATTTGTGACAACTATTCATCAGATGAAGGCAAAAAGCTTCATTCTTTTAAAATATTTTCAAGTTGCCTCGGAAGATATCATGAATCATGAATCCCGATTCTTATCTCAGATATCCTGAACGAGTCATCTTTCCTCGTCTCAACAACACCGCTATCCATTATGTGATATTTGATAGGATTCGCCAACCTGTATATAACCTACAAATATTTACCACTCCAAGATATGGACATAGCATAGGGTAGGAGCTTGGACCAATCAGCTCTCAGGAAGAACAAACACATTACGACCCCTTCAAATTCAAATATATGCAAATCGTGTAGAGTATATAAGCCCTAAATCTTACTTTAAGATCTTAAGTTTGGAATATGACACGGGGATACTCTTGCTCTGTGCTTGTTTAAGGATTTTAGAGTTTGGCTTGGAATATGACCATCTTGGATATATTACAGGAGACTTACATAGCGGAAGTTTTTGTCTTAAGTTGTCCTATGTATTGTGTGTGAAAGTGATTTCAGAGGGAGCTGGAGTGCACGAAACAATCCAGTTCATTTGGATTTTAAACAAATTGCTCTTGAAGTTTGTGTCACGGAGTATATAAAGGGGAGATTAAGTTGTCAGCATATGGATACGTGAACATAATCTGGAGTGTTTTTGATACTTAATATGTTATATCATCTCGATTATTGATGACAAAGAATGTATACTTTTTTCTAATATACTCATAATCACCATCTTCATGATTCTTCAAGCAGAGTGAAAAGTTTGCATTTTTATTCCATTTCGTCAGTGTTAAACGTCGTCTCAAAACTTCTTTTCGAAAGAATTCGGCTTTGCCGATGAAACCGCTGATATTCTCTTATTCCGGTGATAAGGGCACCCTGCGTATTTTTTCTCGGAATCTGATTTTAGCCGATATTCGACTTCTGTTCTTTTTACCCTAAACCGCTAAAACCACTGAGTTTACAAAACTGGTTAGCGAATAATATAAAATAAATCGATATGAATAAGACCTGACACTTTTTACACCACAACGCATCAGAGAGAAAGCGTCGTGGATTTTGCGTTCGCTTCAGGTAAATCAACATGGTTACGCCTCAGTAAAAAGCAAAATTGAAACTGCCTAAAAACACCCTTAGAGTATATGTGAAGGTGGAACAATGCAAATGGAAAATAGCATATCCTATCCAACACCGAAAGTTATTTTTTCCTATATATTATATATTTAATCGAAGAATACTCTCACTTAACTGTGTATAAAAGGTACGAAAAGAAATACGTTTTTGAATAGAATTCTATTTTTTTTAAATTATGAGGAGAAAAGCAAAAACTATACTTTAAAAGATTTTCTCTATGGAGTTAGAGACCTTAGTTAATTATTTTACAAATATCGTTTTACAAATCATGTTCAGTCAAATATCACGTGAATTCCTCACCATCTTTTACCCTGCAACTGCCCAGAGGTTGAATGAATGTCCTGAACGCGATAGGACTATGCGAAAAACACCTTTGTCGCTTGATGGATATAGATTTATCAATTGGTACCAACCCTGTGATTATATATTCAATTAACTCTACACAGGGCATGAAATGCAAAATTCCAGAATCATTATTATCACATTATCTTTAATGTATGAAATACGAGCCCCGTTGATCTTTTACCGTCAAACGGAGGGGTCTGTCTCCGTGGTCAAAGGTCAGAGCAACCCAAGGTGAGGCTTTAGATGGAAATATGATACCTGTATATTGACAGCGTTGATTACAGGTGTTATTGTTTACCTGCGCGTTCAGAGTTGACGGCGGTTAGGATGAGAGCAAGGTATTGAGTGACAAAACACCGCATGTATCAAGAAGGTGAAAGGTCGCTTTGAATAATCTTCGAATACTTTATAGATTAATCATTTATCAGCAAATAAGAATCAATAAAAATTTATTCCTTAAAGGTTTAACAAAAAATTTGGACTATGTTTGAATTAAGATTAAAACATAATAACCTTTTCGATTAATGAACAGTACATGGAAATGAAAACGTGAAGGGACTTTTTAGTTTCCAATCATTCTTTTTTATAATAAAGATCTTTTAAAGACATTTAGGAGTAGAAATATCAGTAAAAATTAAAAGTTTTTGAGGATAACATCCATTTTCTAGTTACTCTTAACAAATAGATTTTAGCGCGCTGAATATTGAGGGTTGAACAAAATATTTATATCATGAAATGTAAAACTGTCCGTTTTTATTATCGTGGTAACACTTATTAAATTTGGTTAACTGATATAATGTAAATATTTCACCTCTCAAGCAATAATTGAGCTAAAAATATTATTTAAGTATCAAAACAAATAAAAAATTCAAAAGTTAAACTTACCTGCTCTCATTATATCAATCAAGAATTTTAATGATAAAACAATCGCTTCATTTTCGCTAAATTAAGATGAACAGGCTAACCCATGTTCCCACGTTCCCAACAGAAGCATGCAACGTGTTTGTGGCAACTTTATTTTTGACTACCAAAGTGTGCTCCAAGTTGATCTTAATTTCCAAATTAGGAAAGTTTTCATATCAGTGACAGCCCATAGATATAGCCCCGCCCATGTTTGATTGGCAGATTTTGAACCAATCAGATCACTCGTTACTTACCCGAAATCTCATCACTTTAGTTTTAGCCAGCCAGTCGCTATCGAAGATTCAAACCAATCGAAGGAATTTAGTACCTTTACTTTGAAAATTATGAAAGGTTTTATCATCTAGCCACACAGCAGTCTAGTGTTGACAACTTTAATGCAAATATTTAAAGAATAAAGGGATATTGTTGTAGGTAGATTTACTTTGGTGTGTCATCAGAAATATAGGCAGACACGACGGGAGTTTTTATCCTTTATGTGAATAAATCCGCATATATTAATTTCCAATCTTTTCACTCAAGTTATTAAAATTCAGCACTGTCATGTTCATTTTGTACAGATATGCATATGCGTAATTTACGTCAAGGGAGGGATAAAGTTTCCTATATTTTTTAAAGATTTCGCCATTAAGATATAAAACCTTTAGAAAATTTGATCATTAAAACGAAATATGTGTTTTTCGACACGTTAAAGATTGACTAACTTTACCTCGCATACCTTTATGTGAAATTGGGATATGATTTTTGAAAACATAATGTCTTAATAGTCTGAGAAACTTTTCAAGCGAAAGAATTGCGATGTTTATATCAGCTAAACTAGACCATTACAGATGTCCCTCTATATTTATCGCAATATTTCCCTGTATGTTTGTCAGGAGTGTATATTTGTTAGTATTATAGAAATCTTTCCAAGCTTCAATAATACAAGTTAACGGGTCCACCCCCACGACCCATAGCCCAAGGGCAAAAATTACTCAAATTTGTCCCAGCAAAAGAACTGCGTCTCTGACAATACGAACATGTTATAAAGGACTCGTGAGGATGGATTGTCGATTGATCACCCACCGACCAAGAAGGTAGAACAGTCTCATGTTGGCAAACACTCGAACACTTGTTGTATTTGCAGATCAACACTACTTGATCGAATTTCAATGAAATTCCGCTATCGGCGAAGGTGTGGAGATTTTAAGGGCGCTTCGTCAACTTGGTGTGAAGTAGTAATTGTCTTGTGTTCGGTATACTTGAATATAATTATGATAGAGTATAGCTATGTATAAGAGTACTTATACTTTGTACTTTTGGTGGACAGTTTATCGCCATATATGAATATCCGTTAATTGTAAATAAACATACATATAGATATACATATATGATAAGGACATTTTCTCATGTTCTGTGTTGTGTGTAGATATACATAAAAAGGACATCTTTTCTTCGGTCAAAACAGGGCGTCTTGTTCAAAGATGAATCCTTCATTCATTAGTGTATGTTTCGTCAAATCTCTAACCATGCAAGTTTCAAATTCACTAGATAGATTTCACTATTTGTAATAAGGCTACTGCTTGTTTTATGATAATCTCTCAGGTGATATCTTACCACATTTACTTTGACCAGAGTAAAGCTTGAAATTGAACCGCATACAAGCTATGAAATTGAACCTCATACAAGCTATGATTGCCATCTTCAGTGCAAAATATCAGTAAATCACTTTCAAATCATTTTTTGTAAAGTACATGTACTCAATTTTTTTCGAAGTTCAACGGTTTCACTGCTGTGGAAATGGAACCACAACCCTTCACACTGTACCTTCTTTTTGAGAGGGAAAACCTTAGGATGGGCGTGTGATAGATAAAAACAAGCCTGACTACATTCCAAGTCACCGTCATACTCTTCAAATGCTTACCAAAGAATCACCTCGTCACTGGTTTCTCCCCATACAACGGTCATACAGTAAGCAAGACTGGTGCGACTTATGCCTTGCCTGAGAGGTTGATGTCTCGGAACGTATCATAGAAAATACTACATCCTTGTTTATATTCTCTCATAAATGCTGGTTAAAACATCAATCTTATACTTTTCAAGGATAAATGTGAGTACTATTTTGCGGACAACAAATGAATATTTTCCGTAGAGTTATTCTCTTTATAATGTTATCTCTTTTAAAAATCAATCGGTCATTCTATTTAATTTAATCACTTAAAATATTGGTTTTGCAAATTGGTGACCTGTCGAATAAATATTTTTAAAAGCAACTTAGTAAAGATGTAATTCCACTTTATACTTAAATTCATCTTGATAGTACTGATATTTCGAAGGGGCACAATATGAGAACTCTACGTTCCAAAACAAGACCCTGCCAACGGTTAAACATTCTGCAATAAAAGCCTGAAACAATCTGTCTCAATATGTGAAAGACTTAATCATTTGTCTCGTTTAAGACACAACTGAAAGCATATAGTGTCTTTCTGTTTAGTAGGATGCACTGTGGCATGTGCTGTGCATCTTAAAGATAAACTATCCACTTATTATAAGTGAACTAAGTGCTGGGCCAATTGTAACAGGTGTGGTTAATCCGAGCAAAGACTAACTGATGAAGCTACAAAGAGCAGCAATTACAATCATTTGAACAAGTATGGTGACTAATAGTGAGAGATATGCTTCATTAGTGTTAGATTAAAGAGACACAGAGTATCTTTCTTAAAATGTTATTTGGTTTTGATAAGCTACAAAATATCTAATATGCTGATTGAAGTTCATATCTCATCACTGGACTTGCAAATATATCCATTTATGCATAATATCTTTAAAATGCTTGATTTTATGGAAAAATCAAGAAAACATCTCAAATACGTTTAATATTCTAAATTATGCATCCAATTAATCTACCTATTAGTTACAATACCTAATCAACACTATCGAATCGAATATATCTTCCTGTCAGCTTATGACAAGGTTTCAAAATTACGTTTGGCGAACTTGCCATCAAAATCCCGACTTTTTCGCTCTAGTGTACTGATTGACCTTTAACTTGTTTTTTTTTTCAGTAACAGTTAGTGGTTCCCGATGTAATACATCGATTTCATAATTTGACATACATGTACTCTGTGTTTCTTCACTCGTAACAAATCATCAAATAAAACTACCCTTAATGTGTGGTAATTGTATCACAGTGTTTTAATAGTTTGCAGAAATAAATAGACTGAAATTAAATAAGTGAATTTCAGAAACTTTCACCTTTTCTATACACAATTTGGTAAATGAATTTTCACGTAATTATTTTTATCTGACAAGAGTGATATTCGAAAATGGAAAATATATGAAGCTCATCAAAATAAAGTTTAAACAACAAATTAAACGTAAATAATTTCAATTGTTAAAATTGCATATGGCTTTAATTGTAATTTAATTGTAAGCTCAGTTGTTTCAACACTCTAGAGTTTAATTAAATTTCGGAAAAAATATTTTAAATGTTTTCAAAATCTAGGTGTCATTGCAGTTATCAAGTTACGATCATTTGAATAAAGGTACATGTACCCTATGTTTCCTAATGTTACAATTGCCCCCACAATATACAGATACAAAGTCGCGATTATGATGGAAAATCTGACACTGTCGCGCGTCTTGTGAACGTCATTTAATCTTAGAAAACTTTTCAAAAGCATAAATAAGATATGATTAGTATTAAAATTTGAATTCATTTAAAACCGTATGTATATGTATGAACAGCTTGTACATATAATGTGCTGCTTAATTTGTTTGTCTACTACATAGCATTTTATAAACAGTTTGATTGCCTCTTTATAAAATATCACAAACTTGTTTTCAAACTTGTTCACTAGGCAATATTTACGGAAATGGTTAGGTTATATATTTTACGTCCGCATCCCTAAGTATATTTTTTGATATTTTAGGGTTTAGTCATTCTCCCCACAGAGGCAGCTCAGTTATACCCAAGTTAGCCTCTGTTAACTCGGGTATGACTGAGTTGCCTCTGTGGGTGGCTAACTCGGGTATGACTGAGCTGCCTCTGTGGGGAAAGAAATGGGGTTTAGTAAGCATGCATTTGTCATTATTTTACACTTGTTACTGACAATGTCATAACATATTATATGCATTATTATGAATACGATACTTTCTCATATTGATGAAACGAGACAGGCATGGAGCCCTTCATGGCTTAATCTGAAAATAAGCCAGAAAGAGTTGTTTCCCTTGAACAGAATATTCTCGCTTCGCGCACCAAACATTCTCTATAAAGAAGCAATGGATATTGCGCTGTCTAACATGAACCAAGATTTTAATTTTCTTTGCTTGAATTAAAATTGGTGAAGTATAAAGGTTTGAAAATTAATCTGGCGTTACCAATTTATAAAACAAGAAAGGGACACTCGGATTGCTAAATCGGTCTGATCGAAAACCGGACACCCCAACTATTTTAACGTTCAGGTAAATGATAAACAATATTTTCTTTACTAAACGTCTTGAAATTGTCGTTATCCTTGCTGAAACTCTTTCTCAATTTTGTTTCTAATTCTAGACAATTGTTACTCACATGAGCTATATAGCACCAACCCTCTATTTGAAAATATGCCTGGCCGATGCTTCGAAGACACATTTTAGATTATCCGTGTTAATACCGTCATTTTAAAGGGTTGTCACCGCTTTACCAAACTGTGAGAGAAATTCCTGAATGCAGCAACAATTACCGTTTGACAACTAAATTGTTTATAAAAACACAATGTAAGAAAATTTGCCAAGTGAATCAAACAGAAGTTACCAATCCTGCTTGTGTATCATTCTAACATACCTTTATTGTATTTGTTTAATGTTTCCCTATCAATATTAGTGTATGCCACATGAATTTTCTCCAGAGGGTCAAACGTCTAACTATTTTTATGTCATTTTCTACGCTTAAAAGGAACTATCTAAAATGAAATTTGTTGACATTTTAAGATGCTGTTTTAGATGGATGAAGTATTTGTCATGTTAATTGGGATTACATAGTGATATAATCATTCTGGAATAATCTTGATGATTAATAACCATCTTCAACATAACATTTTATCTATTTACAATAGTAAATTGCTAAATCATGTAATTATATTATCTGCAGAAAGTATATTCTTGTCTCAAGCATTAGACGGGCCATTTCAAATCTTGCAAGATATTTAGTTATTTTGAAAGAAATATTCAGTGTAGAAACATTTTTATTGCAACTAAAATCAGTAAACAGGAAATACATGAGAAAAAATGGTAATTTGAATGTACACCAAATAATTAAGCGTAAGACAACTTTAATATCAATTTAAAGTGTTGGATTTTATTTACATGAACTCGAAAATGTTGAAATAATGTATTACTGTATCGCAATGTGCTTTAGGGATCAATACAAAAACTTTTTTTTAAACTATTTTTTATGGTACACTGCAAAAATGGCGTTTTGACTTTAAACATGTTCCGTACGTGTTTTACCCAAAACATGTTTTGAAATGTGTTTATATGCCAAACACATGAATTTGTATGTGTTGTAACTCAAAACATGTTTCGATTTTAAACATGTTGCGTTATGATAACTAAAGGGCTTTTTAACTCTAAACATGTTGTAACTCGCAACATGTTTTGAAATGTGTTTATATGCTAAACACATGAATTTATATGTGTTGTAACTCAAAACATGTTGTGACTCGCAACATGTTTTGAAATGTGTTTTATATGCTAAACACATGAATTTGTATGTGTTGTAACTCAAAACATGTTTCGATTTTAAAGATATTGCGTAATAACACATGATTCCGACCTCATTTTAGTAGAGTCGTGCCAACATATATGTTGAAAATATACATGTTGCTGTCACGGTTAGTTCTAGTAGATTGTACTTTTGTACTATTGTCATTGTCCGTTTAAAACTGATTTTATGTTATCTATTTCAGAATTACTTTTTTTAACGTTTTAAGAAGATATTCCATTTCATTGGCAAGCAAAGATTTCTCTGTATAGAGTTTAAGAGTATTGACAAAATCTTTTGAATGGGGAAACATCTTAACAAAAGAAAAACAAAGTTCTTATCCATGAAACACCTGCTGTCGAGAAATATACTTTCAAAATGGGGTTGGGGGAGTGACATTGTGCACGCTAATTAAGCTTAATGAGCTCATTATATCATTTTGATTCATGGCAAAAATAGAGTTTAAACTCTTTTTTATTTCAATATTCTTAAAAAAATATGAACAAAGTTATGACAATGTTGTTTCAAATAGCTACGCTAATAATTATATATAAGTTGCATAGTATTGCATCTCAGGATATAGATTGCAAAAAAAAAGAATAAACGTGTTCTATTTGTGTTTTAAAACTCAAAAGATGTTTTCAAATGTGTTTATATGTGAACATGTTTTGAATTTAAACACATTCAATCGTGCAATTAGAGTTACTTGCCCTTGCCTGAAAGCGCGCGAAAGTTCCTTTGTTCTCTTTGCTTCATCGACCTGATATAAACACGCCCTGTTGTCCTTGAATTTGAGCCTTCAAAGTCGGTTAGAAGATTATTTACGTCAATATACTATTGTATAACATCGGAAACAGAAGTCAAGACCCATTTACCAACATATTTGAAGGTAAGAACTTGTTGAATCTGACATATTTTAGCAAGTGAACAACTGGGATAGTAAATTACACGTTTACATAACTTCTGTTATGCCATCTGGTAACATTTTCATCTCACTGTTTTCATCAACAAATAGTATTGACCTTTAATAATCTTGCAAAATATATTTGTCTAGCTCAAAAGAAACTTGCATCATGCATCACAATTATTGTTATGTTCTTCGTCTGTACATGCTATTTTATGGAACTTCGGGCAGTTCAGTGTGTCATCAATTTACATTTATAATGAGCCAGTGGCCCCGTTTACAGAAATTAAATCTCTCTCATAACATGAATCTCGATTTGTACATGTTATCGTTGACAAATAAAACGCGAGAATACGTCGTTACTTGAAGCTTAAAGGTGTCTGTAATAGTTATTTGAATCATTTGTTAATTAGCATAACAAATATAAGCTTGTTTAATTCTTAGGATATTTATTTGCTTTTGTATAGGACGATCAAGTCATGTGATACCCTTGAGGCTATTCGCTCGGAAACTGCTCAGAGAAACAGAGGTCAAATATGTTCTCAGAAAAGGTAAGAGAATTTGCCCATTTTTTTTGTCTATTAGTGTATATGATAGCATGTATGTCATGATGCATAACAACTGTTTTTATATTTAGGCTGCAAGCAATATCTTAAATCTCTTTTTCATTACCAGCTCTTAGAGTCAGTTCTGAAATTAGCTCGTTAAGCAGTCGTGACCTGCCCCCCAAGACACTGAGCTTTGACCTTGTTGCGTCATTAAGTAAACACACATGGCTATCACTATGTAACAGGTCAAGCTGAACTACTGATTTTGGCCAGTGAAAGGCCATCTTCCATGACCCTGGAAGAACAAGGATCCCTTAATACACTCTAGCTCCCCGATTAGCAAGTCTAGAGTTTACAATTAAACAACTAAAATATGAAGAACAAAAAAGCGTTCAATTATTTAAAGAAATATTTTATAGAAATAATACGTCTATAAGGGTGGTTTCGTTTACATCCGTGCGAGTAACAGAACCGTTATATATATTAGAACGTTCAAAGTAGAAACTTTAACGCTATAGTATATTACAAGTTGCTATGGAAATTTGACGTGTGAATTACCTTCCGAATTCGTATGACTTAAATATTTTCACTTCAAACAAGTATTTATCACCTGCCATTTGGGATGAATATTTTAAATGTTTTGAGTTTATATAATGAATCGAGCTTTACTTGTGAAATGTTCATGTTCATATCAAAGCAAAACAATATAGGATGAATATCATGAAATTGCTCTTTAGTCACATCTTTTATTGACAGAGATACGTAGTTAACTACCCATATCTAATATCACTTAAGTCAGTGCCTAATAAATCGTAACATATATTAAAAAGTAAGAAAAAGATTTCTAAATATTTCCATTTATATTGCAAGCTGATGTAGAGACAGTTCAGGAAGTAACAAACACTGTGTTATTCAAGCAGGTACATTTGAGCGGTATAGATTTATCATATTTTTTCTTCACTTTTCACATGTACTTAAATGCATTAACATGATAGTTCCGCAGGTCTTTGTCCTATTAACAGACACGTGGTCCACTAAGCTAAATCTTCATGATCTTGGCGACGCAACAGTGCACATATGTACCGATGTAATCTAGTTGTGGGATTTTTACTTTGTATGCTCATAGAATGCAACCGACTTTTTTATATTTCAATGAACAAAACGCTTTTAAGTATATCGGAAATATTAATCATGTTTTATCACTAAAATTTATGAAAGAATCACAACCGTTGTTAGAGTTGTGTTGCATCAAGGATGTTCAATGCCATGAACGTCCTTGGTTGCATTAATATCAAACTGATATATTCTTTCATTAAATAAAAAGGGATATTTATTCGGATTTTGAGTTGGCACTGGGTCGACGTCTTATTTCATTCTTAGATATAGACACAAATTAAGGCTAACGGAAGTGGGGGAGTTCCAAATAAAGTAAATTTTGAGAGTCACCAGAGTTTTTAAAAGTTGTAATGTTGGAGCTCAATAATAATGTATAATAGCTGGTAATGTCACTAAGCTATCTTTTATATTAAACAATGATTGCTTATTTACTGAATATGAATGTATGTAGTAGAAACATAGTTAGGGACCTTTCTCTTACTTGCATTAAAACGCTGTGATTTTATAAGTAACTGAAGAATTTTGAATTTGTTCTTGATAGGGTCAGGACATCTCATCCATGAAAAAGAAGCTCCCGGAATGCTGATGATGACCAAAAGAGAAGTTGGTTTGAACTCAGAAGCTGATGTGCTGTTCATAGCACACGGAAGTCACTGTTAACAATAGGGTGAAGAAGGTCGCCCTGTCAAGAAGTTTTACCTTGATTTTATGGGATCTAAATTAGCCAAAACATTTGCATTTGCAGTTTTTGGGCTATATATTATAAATGATATCAGTACTTATTAATGAATAAATGGATGTTAGCTGACATAAATTATTCACTGTAATGTGTCCTTATTTTCTCAATGTGTGATAATTAAAATATTGTTTTTTTATTATGTTACGGAATGCCTTGTTTTTTTAAAAAAGCAATAAACATGTTTTACTTTTGAACTGTCTTCATCTTTTTCTTACGCGTTATTAAAGATATATATTCTGACATGTTAAAGGGGCAGTAGCATGTGTTTTGAAAATTCTATATTTTCACTGATAGGTGTACGTTAATGCAAAATGAACCATTTATTTTCATTTTCTGACATCACCCTAAAACGTACTACTGCCCTTTTTAAACATAATGATGAATGATGTATGACCACCTATCACTGTATTTTGGTGGGCTGCTTTGTACATTTTTCTATGAATTTGCGCGATATTTACTGAACAATATCATTGTTTACCTTATAGCATTTTAATGCATCAACAACGAGTGCTACAAGAGGCTTGTACAACCACAAAATGTCCCAACTCTAAACATATTTACATCAAAACACTTTCCACAACACGTTTTAGATTAAAACACTTTCCACAACATGTTTTATATTGAAACACTTTCCACAACATGTTTTATATTGAAACACTTTCCACAACATGTTTTATATTGAAACACTTTCCACAACATGTTTTATATTGAAACACTTTCCGCAACATGTTCTAAGCTAGAACATGTTTTGATATTAAACACTTTAATTTATGTGTTTAGGATTTAAACATGTTTAGATTATTTATGTGTTTAAAAAACAGGACAAGCTATGTGTTTGGCTTTGTGTTTAATATTAAAACACCATTTTTGCAGTGTAGGGAAATAGATTACGTAGCTTAAGTGAATACGGACAGTTTGTTTTTAAGAAATTATCAAGTATTAAACAAAAAACACATTTTTAATGAACACATGGTCAATTTACGTCAGTACTACATCATCGCTTTGACTAAACACCATTGTGTTGCACTTCATAACATTTGATTCCGTGAGATTTTTTATTTTACCTTAAAAACGTGCTTCTGCCTCTTTAAAATAGATCAAATATTGACGTTCAATGGTCGAACTCAGTTAAAAGTGTAAGGTAAGGGACCAACAGTATACAACCAATGATGAAGAGAGCCACTCATCACTGTTTCGAATCCAGTCTGATTAAAATTGACCGTGTTAGAGGAACAAAGTAAAAGTATGCATCAGAGCTTTCCTATCAATAACGAGAGGTAAGCCTGTCTGGGTGAGGTTCGAAACCCACTAGAGATCATATTTTCACATTTTTTTCAGTCGATTGTTATCAGACTGTTTCGAATCTTACCAGTAAATATAGATGATGACTCAATGAACAGAGGCCATTGTACGACCCGTATCAATTTCCGTATGAAACCATAACTCCATCTCGATCACTCATTATCACCGGACGAATGACGCATGTTCATATACAACGGTTACTAGGACGTTATCATGTTTAACATAGTTTCACCGCTGTGTGATAAGTGTCACATGACCTTAGATAAGCGTGTCAGGAAACCAGGGCACTGTGTTCGGGACACATAATAACAAAAACCGCAGAAAGGGGAACTACTTAACTGAATCCGTTCATTCTGCAATCGACTCTTCATTCTGACCTTACAAGGAACTTCTCATCAGGTGTTATAACCACTGTTTGTACAAAGAGGATAACAGCTGATAGTTTGACGGTTATCCGAAGGATGTTTGGATTTTACATCAGTTGAGAATTTGTGTTTCTATCCTTGATACACTCTACTAAGATACTTCAACTGACATTATTAAAGATATCATTGAGTTGGAAGTCAACGAAATAAGTTTGTGAATTGGAAGGACTGGAAAGACATATCAATTACCAATTACTAGCTCAAACGACAATTTGGAAAATATATCATCGAAAAGACAATTTGAAGAAGAAGCTACTGAAGGAGTTGAAGGAGTAAATTGGAATCAGCTAGGTAAACCAACATGGCAGAAGAATACCAAATGGAGGACGATTGTGCTGGATGCGAATGTGAGGTCAACGGGTGCGTTTGGGGTCCAGGTAACAGTTCGAATCATGTATCCCATATTCATGTCATTCTCTCCTTACAGAATAGCTCAAGATCCAACCTTTGTTTACGCGAGGCCAGTGTGTGAGCCAGTAAGGGATAAGTCTGATTGGACGCAATCAAATGCAGTGGTGAAATCAACTTGGCGTCTGAATCATGCTGAACAACAGCCCTTTCCATGCGAGAAGTGTTTTTATTTGCCGAAATGCTAATTCATTTTATCTGAGGGAACTTGCCCGAAAGCCTTAACTGGCCTTATGCCGACAGAGGTTGGATCAAGATTTTACGACTTTGGGAGAAGAATGTCCAATATCATTTTCAAAAACACAATGTGACGACTAATTGTGAAAATGTAACTCATATTTGGTATCATCTTCACAACGTCACGGGCGAAACGAAAAAGTTTTTAGACTTTAACTCGATACGTTTCGACCTTGCCGTGGGAAGATGATTTGGTATCTAAGACTTCCATTTGTTGTTTTACTTGGATGTTGCATTAATGTCATAATGGTTTTATTTGTCTTTTAACTGCAACTTATGTTGTTAATCAAAATATTAATGTTTAGCCCCAGTGCTATTCATGATAAGGTAATGTTGTAAAAGAGATGGCACATATATTCCTTTGGTACCAAGATGAATGTTTTTTTACCACCCAAAGCATACTTGGCTGATAAAAAAGCTCCAAAACTCTGTCAAGACGTCATGATCTTTTAAAATCTACTAACGGTGATTTTCGGACACAGGAACTCTTCCTCATATTTATCCATTCACACATATCTTTTCCTATCTCTAACTGACTACTGTCCAGTAGTAAATATCTTCCCTTTTCTAAACGTTTACCTACCATGACCGTTTGTTCGGTTTGAAACTGGTTGCACTTCTTTTGCAATCAGTTCGACTTTTATATTTCTTGTCCAATTATTATCTGAATGTGTCTCACCATAAAGCTAACAAATAGTTCTTTTTGTTACCGAAGTTATGAAGAGAAATGACTTTGAGTGGACTCTGTGGGAAAACATAGTAATAATAATAATGTGCCTACTTATATTGCGCCTTTTCCACGTCCTAAGACATGCTCAAAGCGCTACCCCAAAGGTGTGTACTTTCACAGCTGCTACTAAGCGCAAATCACGACCACGTAGGTCAGTACATCAAATTTTCAGGTACCCATTTTAACAGCTGGCTGGACTGAGTGCAATGTGGATGACGTGCCTTGCTCAGGGACACAACACAGGATGAGACCCAAGTTACAAGTTTTTGGTGTCTCCACTGGGATTTAAACCCGTGTCTCTGGCGTGAGAGGCCCGCATGCTCATCACTACACCATAGTGCTTCATTGCGTTGGATCGCGTGTCCCAAATATCACTGCAATACTATTGCCCTGCATAGATCTCATTTGTCGCATTTCAAGAGATGAATGACGAAGATGTTCAATTTGCCTTATCCTGTATCTTATAAATGGTTCCTATGTTACCGAAGATTTGAGAAAGATTAAAATTGAGTTGACACTAGTAGTGTTGGAAGAAAAATGCTTCTCGTTACTATTTTCTTGCATGGGCAACATGAATTTCATTTCAAAAGATACTGGTTGAAGATTCTAAATATGTTTCATCATTAGTCCTCTCTATCTTATTTGTTTTGAGATTATCAGGGATTATGAGTGGCATTTGCTTAATGCGTACTAATGACATGGTGCCCAGATTTTCAAATATGTTATAATTTGCATGAACTTTTCCTTGCATAAATTCAAAGAATACTTGACTGTCAATATGTCTCATCATTGTCCCCACTTCTGCAGGCTACAACAGCCCGGAGGGGAAGGCGAAGCGACAAATCGGTCTCTCTAGGATCCGTCAACTGACGTTACTGCAGATAGTGTTGAGTTCCATATCGGTCGTACTAGGCATTGCATCTATTGGTGTTCTAGCAGTCAACCCGAGCTACCCTCAGATCAACGGGTATGCAGTGGCAGCAGGGATCATGGTAATGATGTGTTCTATTGGTCAGAAGCCTTCTTATTACATATTGTAACATTACCAATTATTTGAAATCAATATGTAAATGATTATTATGAATTACGTCTATGATTGTTGTCTTTATAAAGCAAAGAACAAAATCGACATAAATTATATGTTTTCTGACTTGACTTCATGATAAACAAACATATATAATAGTGTGTTCTAAACCGTGTAGAATACCAATAATAGGTAATAAAACCCTATTATTTAGTACTTGCTTTGAGATCAAATACAACGACGAAAATATCGATAGAATTAAACAGAGGAGTGTAATCTGTAAATTATTTAATTTATCAACTATATATTGATGTACTTCAATGCCTTTAACCAGACGACTGACACGTGCAAAAGTGAACGTTTATTGCCTGCCAACAAATATAAATATATTGGTATTGCTTATATGTGTCGTTTTCAATGTCAAGGTACTGATCGGAAGTGTACTGGGGAGAAAAGCCTCACTGCAGCCGTGTGACGACAAGGTTTCGTCTCGAGTTCGAGCCTATGTACGTATCGTATAATACTCCAATGAGCAAGGGACACTCCAGTGGTATTTATTATTTATGATAAATTTAGATATTTGAAGTTCAAAAGGATTTTTGTCACACTCATATGCATTACTTACACGATTCTGGCAAATTCTGAACTTTAAAGTTTAAACAAAGATAATTAATACCAATAATAAACTTTTAAATCACATTTTCATACGACAATGTCTTTAAAACTACATGTATCTTATACCAGGGTATCACTTCTCCAGAGCAAGAAATTAACCCACAGTATAACTGCATCCATCTACCTACGCAGAGCCTAAAAGGCCAGTTTCCAAACTGTCATTTTATGCCTTGCTGCATAGCCTTGAGTTTTCTGTGCTTGCTCTCTAGTCTGTAGGGGCACTATAGCAGCACAGAAAAGTAAAGTCTCTGTAGCAAGGCATAAAAGGTGTAGGTTCATTTTGATCCATATTCCAATCAAGCGGTCGTATTAAATAGTAATAAATGGTCCATCATGTGATGAGTTTGTTTTCATTGTTTCAGATAATGGTCCACTATGTAATGAACATCACCTGCGTGACTTTCTCAATACTACAAATCGTGTATACCAGCATAGCGCTTGGAGAATGCCTCTCCCCTAACCATGAGAAATGTATGCCCTATCTCACAGCCAATCAGATTATAGATTGCACGATCATCGTGGCTGGGATTGGTCTGCTTATCACGTGTATTATTGGGGTACTATTCTTCTTTATGTACGCACGTGTGCTTGGTTATAACAACAGGTACGAGCGTATGAGACAGGAGATAGATAGTCTAAGACAGGAAGTAGCTTCCCAACAGAATACAAAGGGAGCTCACGTCAATAACACCTACAGTTCGTTCGGATCCAAAAGTGTCTTTTAGTATTGTTCTTAACTTGGTTAACATCAAGAGGTGTTTATTTTGTTTGGACAAGTTAATATAAAGACGTATCATTTGGATCCTAAATTGTAATCAAACAGTTGTTAGTTACTTGTTTAACGTTATAACTGCTTATCTGTTCATTTAAGCTAGATCATTGAGCTTCATTGCAACACATGATCTTATCATTAAAAATGAACAATGTTAAGTCGTAATATTCGGTATTCATTCAGAAACATATGTGACTTATTGGCACTTCGGATAACACTATTGAAATGTGAGTTTCTGATTATATTCCTTGTAAAATTTCGTTATATCCTGTATTTTATATTCATATTTTTGTATTTGTAAGATAGTCATGATTTGTTTTTAGTTCGTAATAAAATAGAACTATCATCAAAAGCCGATAGTATTCAATACTTTGAAACCTTTTATGTAATTATGTACGTTATGAATAAATACAAACCATTGTCACTTCTCATCATTATTATTTCAATTGATATTCTGTTATTATAACTTAATGACTGCAAATCTATACTGTCTTAATATTCGATAACATCTTTCATAATGCATACACACAATTTTACTCAATTTTAAATGGTGTAAAGGACTTGCATGTTTTGCAAAATTACTTGGTCCCTCCAGCTTTTCATATTTTTGCTTAACATTTTAAAAAAAAGCTCAGGGCTGTTCAGATACTTCTGAGTGTGATGCCCTCAACAAAACTTTATATACTCACATGAACCCTTAATCTGAAATTCTATTTTGTGTTCTTATCTGTAGTCGTTTTACAGTTTGACTGCTGTCTTTGTTCATACAAATACCAAAAGCGGTAATTGGTAGTTTTGTTTCTCAAAAGGCGGGCAGAAATGGGACATACACCACGAGATGTATCAATTGTTGCAGTGTTAATCTAACCCAAACCAACTTGATTCGAACTATTATCTACGGGGACGTAGCGCAGTGGTAGTGTGGCCGCTCGTCACCCGGAAGACCGGGGTTCGATTCCCGGTCGCGTCATACCAAAAGACGTTAACAGATGGGAGTTATTGCTGCCTTGCTTGACACTAAGCATTGTAAAGGCAAAACAAAGCCTACCGGGTGCATAGGCACAACACGAATTTCCGATCTACTTGTTAGTGGGACAATACAGTATTATTAAATTATTAATATCATAACTAACAGTTCCGAACATAAGCAAATGACTCCATCGGACAGGGGGTATTCTTCTACTTCCATTACAATATCCGGTCTAATAAGTGTGAAGATATGCCCGAATAATATTTTTTTCCCAGATATCTAGATCTATGACGGAAAAACATCTCAGAAAACAACGTCCCAAAACTCTCCATAGTCCATGACTTTCCGATGTTTTAGTTACTTAAGAACTGTGGATGTAGTTCAGTTTGTAGTGCGCCCGCATATCACTAGGAGGTGGTTGACCGATTTCCGGCCGCGTCGTACCAGAGAAAACTTAAAAAGATGGGAGATGTCGCTACCTTGCTTGACGCTCAAGGGATAAAACAACGCGTGCGCCGTGGCTGCCAGGTGCCATGGGCAGACAAAGAATTTCCGATCTACTTTGTAGAAAGGACAATAAAGAAGTAGTATTATTTAGTAATACATATGCTCTTTAAAGTTTTTATAGTGAATCAATCAAGATCAAGAATGTTCTGATCATAATTATGTACTTTATGAATCATCAAAAATTGTATTACCTCTGATTTCATTTACCGAAACACATTTTTGTTTCCCTTTCAAAATTCTTGTCAGAAACTTGACTTGAAATAACAGCGAAAACGAATCTTCTATAGCATTTCTACTCATGGAATATAAGTGTGTCAACAGTAATCTAAACAGCTTCTTATCAGCCCTATGTAACCATCAGCCTGTATCTCTAACCGTCTGAATCTTTTATAGCCGTACGCCTCAGGACGAGAACGCACCACATAAAACAACATTACCGAGGGGAAGACATTCACGCAATTATTGTTGATGAAAAGTTTCTTAAATCATCAGAGATATCCTCTAACTGGACAGTCTCTAATACCAATCGACATGAAGAATTCAATGTCGCTTGAAAAGCTTACGTTGAAAATTGCATGTGTTTAACAACCACATCATTTATAACTGGGATTGATCGAAATAATAATCATACATGTTGGACAAATTGGGAGGCCAATATGCTGTCACACAATAGGTCAGATAACGAGTACATGGTATATGGATTGTTATCCGAGGAGGTTTCCGAGTGCTTCATTTCGCCCTACAAGTAACTCGTAAAGCTTACCGATACCAATGGAAATGGATGATGATGACTGTGGCTGTGGAATACAAGGATGCGGCTGGGGACCAGGTAACATTTTCTTCATTTTACCATAAATTTTGAATCATTGTTGAGTGTAGAAATCGGGGTATTCCCCGTGACTGATTATCGAGGATAGGACATGCTGATCTCAGAAGTTATAACTAAGTCATCTATCCCAGTGACTCTTCCCTATCCTATTCTATACCAGGCTTCTTCAAATGTCCTTTGGGTACTTTCCAAGTAATATAAGTTAAGCTATAACCTAGCTATAGCTATATAAATTGATAAATGACGTATCACGCATTCGTAACGTTGATTAGAAAGGGTTTTCTTGAGATAATAATTTGAACATTTATGGTAAGAGATGGAGCAAACATTTCAAAATTTCTTTCAACAGGCTACAGTAGCCATGAAGGCAGGGAGAAAAGACAGAAGGGAATAAAGCATCTTCGACGCCTGAGTCTACTCCAGATAGTGTTGAGTGTTCTCTCGACAGTTGTCGGCCTTGCATCACTAGGTGTCTCTTCAGTCAACCCCAGCTACCCTCAGATGAACGGGTATGCAGTTGTCACAGGAAGTCTGGTAACTGACATCATATAACTTTACTTAAAACACTGATAAAAACTGATTGATATTTGATATAATTTACCCAAAAGGTGCAAGGTTAATATAAATCTGTTGAGCATATCTTTTATCGGATAAATACCTTGTTTTTGTGATTACTCTTATCTATATGAATCGGTCGAATGATCTACCATAAACAATATGATTGACAAAACGTTTTCCTACACACTAAGCAAAAAAACTATGTTGCTAACTTTAAAAGAGGTTTTGTATTCCAAACATTACGATGTTATCCCATGTCTGTGCCTGGGCTTTTTCAGTGACAATTTGAGATGTAGGTAAACTGGGAACAAGCCAACAATGTCATGATGTGGAAAACTATCCACATTAATTGGCTTTTCACTTTATACCTGATGACTACTGATAATAGTTAGAGGATATTTGTTATTTCTTGACAAATTCCATGTTTATCTCATCGAGTGAGGGAGCAAGTTTATATTTTCAAGAGTGAAAATATTAAGCTATTCTGCCTCACGAGATGAGATAAACATAGTATTTGTCAAGAAAACACAAATTTTCTATTTATTTTATGATTTTATCGTTTTATTTCTATCAAAGTTGAAGCGAATTTACGTTGAGTTGGCTCCAATGAACGGCTGTCGCCTAAGCAACAACATGACGTCATGGGCGTGACATTGCGTCAGAGCATTGTGTGATGACGTCAGGCCATTGTTGTTATCAGTCATTATAGCTAAAATGGATGGAATTATCATGAAAACGCCCTCATGTTATCAGAAATGAGCGGGCCGCTGCAAATGATAATGGCCCGCTAAATCTTGACGACGAACCAATATCACTTCGTAGCCAAGTGACGTCACATTAGAATTTAGTTTTGAAGTCTTGAACAAATATGGCGACCATATGAGCGTATCGACTCGAATATTTTGAACCAATTTAATTACTTTCTTTTACTGTAGGGCACGAACTTTCGGCATATGTCATCATAAATATCATGTGACAATAGAACGGCATTAACATATCGAGGGTACAAACACATTTTAAAAGGATTATCATTCTTAGTTGCAACCACTAGGTTTAATGGTAAATTTACGTAGCAAATAAGTTTTATCCAGAATTTGTCAAAGACGATTTCTTTCATAAAAATTCAAAGTTCTTATATTCAGTTTAATTATTAAACATATCTTTGCATCAATTAGAGAGTTTCATGATACAGAATGCTTCAGTTTTCTCATTCAACGGCTACATTCCGTATGGGTTCGAATCAACCAGATGACGATCGCGATTATGACGTCATCCTTCACTTGTGACGTCATAGTGTGTGTCGGCTGTGACCAAATGCTTATTTTGTCGTTTTTGTTCATGTACAAGTGTAACTAAGAGTAAAAGAGAAAAATGCGTACATAAAAACAAATTCCATCCATTTTAGCTATAATAACGGTAACGCAGTTTTTCAGGGCATTATCATTTGCACAAGCCCGCGGTCTTTTCAACTGCCCTCCTTCGTCGGGCAGTTAATTTATGACCTTGGGCTTCTGCAAATGATAATGCCCTGAAAAACAGCGTTACCCTTATACTAGAGACTGATAACACGTTCCATTGTTATTGTCACAGGTCACTGATAACATGGTTTATTTTCATTGATAGACTTCGGTATTTCACCGCCAATCATAAAATAAAGTTGTGTTATGTGAACTGATGCCTCTGACCCTTTGCTGAAATGATTTCCTCATATTTGAAGGTCTTTATAGGAAGTGTGCTGGCCTGGAAAGCTTCCACGAGGCCGTCGCTTGACCAAGTTCCTCCTCGAATAAGAGGCTTCGTATGTGTCCACAAATTGTATCGCTTGATTTAATATTACCATTTACACTACAAAAATACTATTCAAGATATTGCTTCTCATTATTTAAACTCTGGTGTTTCTTTAGTTTTAACACAATGACAAACATATAACACTGTGTGGGTAACATTGTATGTAACTCGTATTGGTCCAGTTATCTAGTGTCATCCTGTTCATAGATATCCATTTAACTGTATATATTAACCTTTGAACTTTGCCTGGGTTATTATTAGTAGCATACAGTCCACCTCTGTTTTGGTAAGAACAACTTGGATCTCAGTGATGAAGTTAAAGATTTTATCCCTTGTCACTAACACATTATTACACATGGGATAACACTATCTGCAATAGTACATATTTATGTACTTTTTCGGGTGGAATCCCACAAACCCTCACCCCAGAGTCAGGTACCCTGCCAGCACTGACAGTGTCACCAGCTTACCAACTCATCCATCTGGAAATTCATTCGACCCGAAAAAGAATACAACCTTGTACTATTGCAGACAATATGATCCCAGTTTTGTTAATAAAAGGATCAACTCATTATCCTCATCACTGATATCCAAGATATCAAAAAGAAGATTGAAACCTTCCGTTTGACTGTACGCTACATATAATTATTACTTTCTTTTCATGTAAGTCATATTGGTATTTAAAGTTTAATTTGTATTTATGAACACGATCATATTTGAAAGGTCGGCCCATTTGCAATCTCATTTTAATGTAGAAGATTGAAGGATATAACCATTTATCCAAATGTATATGGTAATAGTACTTTTGTTTAAGTTCATTTATTGTTCATCAAATTATGGAATGTCGCACAGCTATATCAAACAATAATTTAGTTTTGGTTTATTGATTGTTTATATCTTAGCAAGTTTGAAATCATAGTCCATGTAAAGATGTATAATGCAAATCATGTTTCAGATTCTGGTGCATTGTATAACCAACATAGTTTGTCTGACATTCTTGATTCTTCAAACCGTGGTCACGAGTTCGGCTCTCTTTGAATGTTTCTCCTCAAATCAGGAGAAATGTATGCCTTACCTAACAGCCAATCAGATTCTGGACTGCATGATTATCGTGGCAGGGATTGGTCTATTCGTGTCGTGTTGTATTGGAACAGTATTCTTCTTCTGTTACGCACGAGTATTCGGTTACAAGCAAAAACACAATATACTGAGACAAGGAGACGGTGTTGCTCAATAGTATTTCAAAGATAACATTTGGAACAACATTACTTCGAGGCAAACTGTGTGAACAGCATTGTGAACAGCAGGATTTCAAAGCAGCCTAAATGAAGTATGCTGCCTAATAGAACTTCAAGGCAAACATTGTAACATTGTAAACATTGTACTGCCTAAAAGTAAGGTGAACATTACATTTTCATAAAAGAAACTTTTGCAATTTCAAAAATGAATGATTTTTAATGATATTTTGATCTAATGCACAAACATCTAATTAAGTTAGGGTTGTCAATCACAATGTCAACCCAAACAAAGCATTTGGTTATTTTTCTCCAGATAACAAAAGCTTGGAAAAGTATTATTATAACATGTGCGTAGAAAATGTTAAAGGCATGATACACATACAAGTGTCGGTGCTTGTTGTCCAAACGTTTGGCTCCATGAATGAAACGCCTGACCACACGCCGCACGTCTAATTAGAGATTTCCTCGACAACAAATTATACACTTGCTTCCACGACGTTTAATATTTCCCGATCTCAAACCCTATCGAAAAAGTTGGGGACATGATGATAGACGTGCACGGCGACAACGATCACAACCTCAGAAACTTAACATTTTCGCCCGTTTTGGTGAGAGAAATGAGAAGTCTATCACCGGGTCAAATCCGTCCCTTGAGTCATTCTACACCCATGAGATGCTGTATTGTGAACGCTGCTGGTGGCGGATAACCACATACTGACTTTAAGCTGTCGTTGTTGTTGTTGGCATTGACGCTGAGGTAACATGTAATTGTATTATATGTTTGTGCCTTCCAAATATATTGCGTAAATTGAGTTCTCAAAATACATAACGATTTACCTTTTTAGGCTTATCGCATGGCATGAAAGCTGAACCTTTGTGTACAGACTCCTTGACTTGTTGAAATTATAATTTATAGCGTTTGTGGCCACGTGCCCCTGTGGCCCCTAATAAGGGTCACAGGGGCCACGCCCTTAAAACCTATTTTCATCTTTGTTATCTCGAAAACAGATAACCCTGACCATAGCTCCTTAAAGGGTAACATACTGCAAAGTAAAGAAAATACCCGAATTAGGAAAATATTACACTTAAAATAGCATAATCAAGACAAAAGAGTTAAAAGTACCAATAGAAAGTTAAAAAGATTTTAGGATATATTTCATGTGTGCTTCCCTAGAAAATGAGAGGTTTGCTGTTGAGAGATACTGCTGCATAATGGAAAGATGATATTTTACAGCATTTTATTTTTATTTTCGGGGCCATAGGGTCACCAAAACTGCAACTTCAATAGCAGGAGTCTGTACTCAAGATTTCAGTTTTCAAGGCCTTTTGGTTCTGGAGAAGAAATTGAAAATAGGTTTTAGGGCGTGGCCCTTATAGTCATCACTATTGTATTCACGGAAATAGAAATAAAATTTGAATTCCAGATATTCTTTCACAATGATTTTCCCCAACTTTTATTTCAGTCGGTCTTTGTAAAATCCCCCGTTATATAAGAGTTTACAGGAGAGAAAAATGTGTCATTTTCACGCCTCGAAATTATTTCAAAGTCGGAATGTATGCTTCTGATGAAAGATATAGTATGTAAGTGAGCTGCAATCTCAGTACCGTCCGCTAAATTACATTGTTTAATGTACATAAGTGTATATCGTATGTCCTCTACTATTCATTTCTTATATGATTTTGAAATTCATTAAATAATTGAAAAATATAGGTAGTTTTCGTTTACAGACCTAGAGGCGCGTTTTAAACTACTATTCCTAGGAGTTCGTTCATAACTTTTGTTGTCAATTGCAGAGTTGCTGGGGCAATGCACGTGCAACTGCAAATTCAAGTGAAAAGATTGTTGCAGGTTTATTATCACACGCATTGTTAAAAGTGACGTAGGCTAAAACATTTTTCAAAATGTCATGCCAATATGCAAATTATTTTAGGGAGTTTACCTGAACAAAGGCAATATATAAATTATACTTTTGCACTTCGTTCATATAAGGCCTAGTTGGGAAAACTTAGTTTTTTGAACATCTGTTTAATAACATACATTAGTCGATAACTAAAGAAATAACTATGAAAAACAATTTTATTTCCGCGAGTACTTTATATAGGTACGGTCAATCTAATGTTCGCGCCAGTGGGAGAAAATTATCATCAAAAATTCTTTCGGGGCAATAGTTCATTCACTTTTGTATTATATCTCATACCTCGACTGTATTTTTAAAAATATTCATTGTTATTTTTAACGAAAGGAGGGAAAAAACTGAGGCGGCCGTAAAATATCAAAAACCCAAACCAAGACCTTTGTTATAAGAGGACCTAACAAAATATGTATGTCAGAGCTATCATAATAGCTCAGTGGTCAGAGCGTTGGGTTAAGCGTTCGGCAGTGTAAACTCAAAGCTATTTCTTTGAATGTAAACAATTCAGCGACTTTTTGTTGGATTTCGACAAAAGTTTGGATTTGTGATCAATACGTATCAGTGTTACAGCAAATATGATTAGAAAATTTAATTTATTTAAAGCAATTTATCGATCGTTTTAATAAGCACAAATCTTTTTGCATCATAAAACCTCACGTAAATGTGCCTCTTACATGTATATCCAAATGATAACCAGCCTGTCATTTCTAAAACCAACATTGTGTTAAGTAAAGTCAACAATTTTACAGCCAGAAATATTTTTTTTACGTAAGTACATGAAAACCAACAATTGACCCAAAAACTACACCGAATGCACAAAAACAAACGTATCTCTCGCAGAGTAATTTGTTCACGTCCCGTTGTGTAACAAATTCCAGGCATACTCATTCATACGGTGTGAATTTGATGTCATTGCATCATCCAAATTGCAAGTTGGGAACAAATTGAGTTCATACGTCTAAATCATTGCCAAAAAATATATCTTATTTGAATGAATAAGTTGAAAAGCCAATCGCAAATTTATACTTCTCTTCTTCTAATTGTAGGTAGGTTCATAGCTTAATATATTCAGTCATTTGAAGAATTCAGTATTTGATTTGTATGATTTATAGTTTCTTTATTTTGTCCTGTTCATAAACCAAACTAATTTCTCAAAAAATACTCGGAATACCAAAGATCGGGTATTGCCGTGTATTGGCCGTTGAGTAAAAGGTATCGGTGCATGTTTTCTGTAACATTGGTGATAAAACAACGACAATTTTTTAAAAGGCTGTTTTAAATTTGTTTTCCGCCTATTGTTTACATGTTGCCTAGTATCGCTAAATTGCAAAAGTGAATAGAGAATGATTACAAAAGCATTTCTCAGAGATTTAAGATATTTAAATAAGTTCTGTAATGAATGTGTAAGGACCAATAATTATCTACGAAATACTCCTTAACGTCTGTTTTGGAAACATCTCAATGTTAAAAGATGCAAAGCCGGCATGACCGTACCAAAGTGTCTGCAGCCAGTCGGAGCGAAGCGCAATACACTTAAGGAACCAGTTTTGCAAAGACAACATACATTCTCTCATGTTTCGTATAGCTTTTAAATTCCAAACTTTTTAAAACTTTGTTTATGTTTATGTCGACTATTTCATATGAAGAACTCATCTGAAGTCAGCTAGTAAATGCATTTTCATTGGTTTTGCAGGTCCTATCGACGAAGCAGTTTGGTTGGGTCATATCAGCAAATGGCGGATAATTCAAGTACAGAATTCTTTAATGGAATATCCCAGGGGTACGTGTAGAGGATCGGAGTAAAATCCCCTGGGTAACCGAGGATAGACAATATCTATTGTCTGACATAAAGGTATAGGTACATCATTAAAAGTCTTCAAGAAAGACTCTTCAAAATCAAGGCCTTTTTCCACTCTGTCATTTCGATGTCACTCCCTGTAACCAGTGACATACTGACAGTGGCCAAGTGAGGGTTGTACACTCCAAACATTGGCCACAGCGTTAAAGAGCTAATGATATTTCGAACCCTGCATATGATTTTCTCATTCTTCACATCTAGGAAAGCAATGCGACCTCTAACACTGTCATAGACAACACCATAATGTAGAGTGGCTGAGGTGCCAGGAGCGTTCCACAGAGTGTCAGACAGACAGGTGAGTTTTGTGCCATGTCTCCGGACCTCCCTACAGATAGAACTGTGTGTAGTACAGCGTGAGACAGTGAGACTGTAAGAGTGGGGCTGTCCATCTATAGCGTGATGCTGATCCTGTTCCTCCTCCCTGACCAGTCCTATCTCCAGCAGGAGTCTCCTCCCTGTCAGAGTCTCCTCAATACCAACCTTTGACTCCACCTCAAAGTACTGGGGAGATCCACACTGGGGGAGGGGGACAGTGCTGCTTGTTCCTGTATACATCTTCAGTCTCTGGTCACTGTGTGGAAGGTTTGGTTGTGGTTTGTTGATCAACTCATATTCAGCATTGATATGTACCTTTTTTGCGTTGTACTTTGTTTTGCTGAGCTCTACACGTGAACCTGAAACAGAACTATACTTTAGGAAAATCAACTATGTTTATTTATAATGACTTATCTCAAAACGAAATGCTTCTTCTGATTGAACTAAAGAAGCTTAACGGACCGGAAAATATTTCATAAACACAAACAGGTAAGAAGGCATAAGTTATATGACCATGGGAAATATTGATTAGAAAAATGGCCCTTTGTTGAATAATATTAAACACGCTAATTGGCTTGGGCAAATCACCGGAAAATGATACATCATGTCCACCAAATTCGGTCCGACTCAACATTTATTTTTTCTGATTCTCCCAATACTCGTGCACTTTTAAAATTTGATAGGTCTTTTGTTTTCGGTTTGTTTTACCTTTATGTAAAAATTTTTTTTTCAAATATTTGATTTTTCACTATCTTTCTCCTTCGGTTTCTTTCAAAAGTCGTTGGAGGCGGGATAGCACATTAGTTAGCGTGTTCGGCTTCGGATCAATAGATCCGGTGTTCGGATCCCGCCCGGGGCTAGGCAATTTTGTCTGCAGTAGAGAACTGTTCTCACCGCAGTAAGGGTTAGAGAAAGTTTTAGCGCAGTACCACCCATTGTTCGCTAATTCCTGCCGATGCTGGAAGGTTCCATCGCAATACATTTTGTTGTGGGTTTTTTTTTTCTTTTAAACCTCAGATCACCTCATCTCGAATGTCGTTCCCATGGCACTACTTCTTGTGCGTACCATAACCTTTAGTGAAGTCTCTCTATTGTTAATCCTCTATCCCAATGCCTTCTGACTTACATGACAAGGTAATTATTAGAATAATGTCCCTCGGGTGCAAGATATTATCAACATATGTCGCTCTTCAATCAATTCTTTTTGAACCATAGAATTGATGATTGTCAAAATGTAAACTGATTATTGTATTTTTGCAATTTATCGTCTCGAATCCGTTTAGTTAACTACTGTGCACAGACTGAAGCCGACGCTCTGACAACTAAGCTTTTGCGACAGCACTGACAAATTATAAATAGCTAATACACTCATGGCAAAAATTGTTGTCACCCCCTAATATTTAATTAAATTGGAGTTTATATCACATTGTATGCATGGCAATGTTGGTTTTCCATGGAAATGTCATTACAGGCATGAAGTTACATTAACTCACACTTTACAATGAACAGTGTCAGCGGTTTCATGTAGACCACGTGCATTTCATTGAAATGATGGAAATTTGTCTCCTTAGGTTTGTCATTTCCATCGATTACTATAGACCTCTTTCATAAGATACAGCTTCACGACTATAGTTTCTGAAAAGCATAGACCATGCCTGGTCCCACTCCACCAGGAATCAGACATGAAATCATTGGCATGAGTCGTGGTGGCGCTTCGAATCGTGTCATTGCTGCAGCATGTAACGTCAGTGTTAGAACTGTTCAAAGGATTAAAAGACTGCACGCCATACAGGGAAATGTTGTTCCGAATAAGTCTTCAGGCCGTCCCAAGAAAACTACGGTTCGTCAGGATAGAATTCTTCTTCGTTTGACCCGACGTCATAGACGTCTTTCGTCTTTGACTCTTGCACAGAGATGGGGGGCTCATATTAATACGCCCATTTGCCGGAGAACTGTAGTGAACAGGTTGCTCCAGCATGGATATAAGGCAAGAAGACCTGCCATCAAACCATTCTGGACACTGGCCAACCGCAGGGCACGGCTTGCTTGGGCGCAGCAGCACCGCAGAATCCAACTTGGACATTGGCGTCACGTCATATTTACTGACGAGTCTCGTTTCCTACTGCATAAGGTGGACAGGAGAATGAGAGTGCGACGTTTACGTGGGGAAAGGCTCAATGACGACTGTCTGCAGCATCAGGTTGCCCACGGTGGCGGTTCTGTACACGTATGGGCAGGAATACACCATAACGGTAAAACGGATCTTGTCGTCCTTCAAGGAAACGTCAACCAGAGGTCGTACAGACGTCTTCTTGAAACCGTTTGCCTCCCACATGCAAGAAGAGTGTATGGCAACAACTTCCTGTTGCAGGACGATAATGCACCAGCCCATCGTGCACGTACAGTGAACGCTTTCATTCAGGCACAAGGAGTAACAAGATTGCCCTGGCCTTCAAAAAGTCCGGATATGAATCCGATAGAACATGCTTGGGATCAGCTTGACCGTGCACTTAGAAGACTGGACCCTGCTCCTGCAAATTTACAGCAATTGCGGGCTGCTCTTGTGAATGAATGGAACAATTTGGCTGTTGCAAACATCAACACACTGATAGACAGTATGCCTGCCCGAATTATCGCCCTTGAAAATTCCAGAGGCGGTGCTACCCGATATTAGGCTTGTAAATATACTCTTACATGACTGCAGAATGAAATAAAACCGACAATTGAACTTGAAAATGTAATTTGTTTTATTGATACCCATCCAATTGATACTATATGGATACTGTAAAAAATTGCCCTTTTTCACAGGGACCATACATATCCTAGTAGAATTTCTTAAATTGGCCAGCACAAGACCAAAATACAAGCTGGTATGTTTTACGAATGTTTTTCCCAATCACACAAATCATTCTGACAGTTATTGCATATTTGATTATTTGTCAACACTCAGTTAAACTTGACGTAGCGTTCTCAGTCTGGGGTGACAACCATTTTTGCCATGAGTGTATGTAAGGCCCTCATTTAACAAAGTTCTGAGTTTCACATGTTACAGTATTGTGTTCTACACTATGCTTTTGCATTATAAGTCAAGTGTAGCTCGGTTTATTATCGTCGAGTCATGTGTTTTCGTTCATCATCGGTTTTCGGTCGGCCATTTTGTTTGTCATTTCTCGCGATATGAAGCGAGATATTGCGTCATCAGCCAGGTTATTTTTAGCCGGAGATCGACTGTCAAAGCTCTGACTAGAAAAAATGTTTCGTGTGAAGTTTAGCAAGGTAAATAACAGCAAATTAATCAAAATTAATCGTTTACGATCAGAGTTCACTAATGCATAAATTTCCATGTTAAAAAATGTTGAATCTCGAGAACCATAAGCCCAAACTTTTCAGTAAAGCGTCGTCTGCTTGTTTACACTCTGAGGTATCAAAATCACATAACATATCACGTGACGTTGTCGTCGTAAAAAAATATATGGAAGATGGAAAGGGGCATCTCTTATTATCGATTTTAGAAATAAAAAATAAATGTTCGAAACTGAAATGGATACTTCTGTTGTTTTGTAGGTTATGACTAATGGTCAGGCGACTGGTAGGGGGAAGTACCGACAATATGACTCTGAAGCATTAGACAAGGCGTATGAGGCAGTTATTGATGGAATGTCTGTTGGGAAAGCTGCCAAGTGTTTCTCTTTACCTTTTGCTACACTTTGTGATCGTACTAGTGGAGAAGTTGGAATTGACTGTGTGAAATCGGGCCCAGATCCGTTATTTTCTATAGAGGAGGAGAGTCAGTTGGTACTCCATATCCAAAGTATGGCTGACTTCGGATTCGGATAAACTCGCACGGAAGTCGCTGATCTTGCAACAGATCTTGCAGTTCATGTAGGGAAAAGAACAAAATTGGATAAACCGTTGTCTATGCAATGGTTCTATAACTTTCTATCAAGATGGCCCGAACTTACAGTTCAAAAACCGAGATCACTAGAAATACAAAGAGCCAAGGCGACGTCAAGAGAAACCGTCGGCAACTATTTTCAGGAACTAGAACGAATTCTTGACAAGTACAATCTTAAAAACTCGCCTCAACAGATCTATACTTTTGATGAGAAAGGCATTGTAGAAAATCATAACCCCTCCATCTGTAGTGTCATCAAGTCAGTCGACACCTTTTGCTGTAACAAGTCCAAGATCAAACACGACTACAGTGATAGGTTGCGGAAGTACTTCCGGTGCTGTTATTCCCCCGTTTTTTGTATTCAAAGGAAAACGGATGCGTGAAGAATACTTGGAAGGATCTACACCAGGAACATCTGGCACTGTTTCTGATTCTGGATGGGCAAACACCGACGTTTTCCGACATTATCTTGAATGTCATTTCATGAAGCACTCGGTGAGAGCAGCTCCTGACAGTCCCCTTCTTATTCTGTATGACGGACACAATCACACGGTTCACTATCTTTGATATCATGGGCTTGTCAACATAATATCATCCTGTTTGTTCTACCAGCGCACACGTCACATGTTCTACAACCTATGGACGTAGGTTGTTTTGGTCCTTTTTCAAGGATATATAACAATCTCCGACACAAATTCATGCGGGACAGTTCTGTTTCATCTATTGGAAAGAATTCGTTGTGTGAATTAGCCTGCAAGTCCTACACATTGGCATTAACTCCATCAAATCTCCAGTCTTCCTTCAAGGCCTGTGGAATTCATCCTTTTAATTCAAACGTTGTACAGCGAATAAACTTTGGCCCATCACAAGTCTACAGTGAGCAGCGAGAATTGGAGAAAGAAAATCAAAGTGAACAGACAAAGCAAATTGAAGACAATTCAGCTGGTGGTTCCTCGTTCTTCAAATCAAAGACAAGCGTGTTGAGTGAGAAGAGTCGGCAAACTAAAAGAGAAAAGTTCTCAGTTCGATTGTTGGAGGGAAAGCCATTACCGAAGATACAGTTATGAAAAAGGTAGCAGAACATAAAGAAAACCATCCACCTCCAAAGAAAGCAAAAGCATCTATAACTACCGAAAAGAAAAAAAACAAATAGAAAGTCAAAGTCAACTGAAATTGAAAAGCCTATCCCAAGCACGTCTGGGGTTTCAGTGCGAGAATTTGACAATGACAGTGTGCCATCCGATTCCGACTCGGACATTACAGACGACGAGATGTGCTGACACCTGAACAGTTGAGAGGATGTCGCACTATTGTGTTTGTCTCATGGGCTCAGTGTACCCATCCTGCATGCAGTCACTGGGTTCATCTCAAGCTGTGCACCCCAACAAGAGTGGTCAGATCGTCTGATGAGTTCTGGTGCCCTTGTCACCGTGAGGAGGAAGAATTAATAGAACTGTGTTGTAAATATATGTAGTCAAAAAAATTCGCGATTGCGATTTTAACTTTTAATCAGATTGACTGTTATTTTAATTCTAAGTTTCATTTTTTGGAAATATGACAAGATTGGTTGTGGACTGGATGTTGCTAACAATTTGTGACATTATAGCAAGTCTAATGCTGATAGTTTTCTGATGAACGTCGGACCAATGAGGTGAACGAAAACACATGACGTCACTTCCTCATTGCCGATCTTTGTATAGCAAAGTTTCTGGCTTGCCGTGGTGATAAAACGAATGGTAAATTCTTCATATCTTATATTATCAACAATAAATAGCTAACAAACGATGATCGATTTATTAATACAGTGTTTGATACGTTGGTCTTCATTCGTTATCTGACCGAAAACCGATTACACAAGGATAATTAGTAAAGTACGTACGCAAAATAGAGTTATGATGGTTAATGATCATGCTACAATATCGGTATATTATTACCTACGAGGGCAGTCATATCGTGGTTCATATTTTTCATTTATTATATAAATGGACTATATCTGTCTTTCTGATTGGCCGAATTGGTCACATGACAGCATTGACGTCAAGCAATGTCAACCTGTGTGATTCGCGAGAGGTTGATAAAACAATCCAATCACCTCTGGTGGCTAAAAATAGATTTGAGAATTACGTCTCCAACTCCGCACATCACATTTTATGCTGTTCATCAAGCAATAGGCATCGCTTTGTGACTATGCTGAAATAGAGTTATGTCCCTTACTTTCACGGAAGAAAAGTTCATTCAAGAACATTTTTTTTCATATAATAAAACAATTAGACTTCAGATTCGGTTGATCCAATGATTTGTCGACCTTTGCCTCGGTGAATATCACGTGTCCAAGGTCGACAAATCATTGGATCAACCTCACTTGAAGTCAATAATTGTTTAATGTTGCCCTAGGGCAAAATATCACTTTTTCATTGTGGCGTCACGTCAATACTTTGACGTCACGGTTTACCTATGACGTCACAATCTATACGGGCCGGCGGCGGCTAGTCCGCCTATGCCGAGAAGTAGGTTTAGTGTATTTTCTTTAATTTTAGGACTGCTGTAATAAACAGAATATTATATGAGTGCCCATGACATACTATGTTTACGACACTCGTGCCTAAATATCAGTATATCCCTCGCTCTCGCTCGAGATATACTAATATTGAGCCACTCGTGTCGTAAACATAGTATGTCATGGGCACTCATATAATATCCTCTATTTATTTGCGTTTGCCTGGTGTTGAATATCAATGAACCCCGGGAAATGTATTGTACAGTGCTGATACTGCTATCGCATGCTTGTTCACTGTTCAACATATCATACAGTGTATGCACTCAGTCAAGCCCAAGTATTAATATTGTGGTATGAGGTTCTTGCTGAGATGATATTTAGTGGGTTGGGTCTGTTTGAGTGGGACAGTTATATGTTGTCTAGGAATACTCACAGTTCAGCAAGAAAGCGGCATCATTCACGTCAGCCATCAGTCTGTAGATACCTGCACAGACGTGAAGAAATATATAACATGTAGATGAAATATAACAGACAACATAACATTACACGTTCAAGATATTTTGACGGGAATTTGAACAATTACTTAACCAGTTCCTTCTTACCATTTTCTTTATCCTTTTTCTGTCTTGTTAGATTTTCCCTCTGAGTCTGATTCTCTTTTCTCATCTGCTCCAGTTCCTGAAAATATCAACTCTGTATAATTTAGCTTTGTTACCATATTTACATGTATCCCCCTGTGCCCCAACCTTAATTAAAGCAAACAAATCTATCCATTACAGCCACAGAAAACTAATTTGTGGACTAAATTATAAGATTCCTCTTTTATTAAATTGCTATATTTTACTGCGATCAACTTCAAAAGAAGACTTCCTGTACCTCTTTCAAATCCTCATTTTCTCTTGACTCCTGATTCTCTGTCTGTGTTCCACTCTCTGAAAATATTGAAGCAGGGAAATTTTTGTCCATTTCTTCATAACCTCTTCTTTAAAATGACACTACCCTGATAAGGGAGTATTTGCATATTGTGATACGTCGCGTATCTTCACTATAAAGAAGTTGTTATATCTTTAATCATCAATATTAATATAAATAAAAGATTTATAGCACTGTTGTCAAATTCACATCATTAGCGCTTCACAATATTTCTCAATGCAATGCAATTTTCAATCAAGTTCAGTTTTTATGCTCATGCTTTTTAGGGTAAGATGTGTCATGACTTGATCTTCTAATGATTCATTGACTTGTTGGTGCATGTTGATACTCATTTAGTATCGTATGGTTACTATTTTAATTTTACCCTAGTGTATACTAGGACACCAGTTAAATATTATTATAAAGAGAGACCTTCCAAGACAAACCTTCAATACATATCTTACTTTACTAAATTATATGTAATTCTATCTGCATTTAATCGGTCATCAAGACGTTTGAATAAACTCTCTTGTTCGGCATAAAAATGATTATCAAAAGAGTGATTGAATAACATTGATTCGGTAGATATTCCAGTAAATAACATGCCAATACTAAATGTAAAACCGAGAAAAATCAAAATGACCGAAAACATTACCTTTGGTTAGTTTTCCCACCACCCGAAGACTATTTGATGCTATGGTGCCAAATCCAGACAGAGTAGATTTAATCTTCTCTAGACCATCAGTGTTAAAACCTGGCACGGAATCGCTCTCCGGGAATCTTGCTTGAGCAGAACTGGTGTTTTCCTCAGTTTTACTTTGTAAAATTGGTTTCAATGACATGATGTCATGGTCAGATGAATACTGCAGGGCTTTGATGATGTATTCAGATGTTATCTGGCATCTTTTGTAGAAAGTTTCTGATGTTTGCTTCTTCCTGTCAAGATCGTCTCTGGCCATTTCCTTGTGTTGCTGCAGTTCAATTTGTAGCTCCTTTTCTCGTTGGTCAATCACATTCTTCAGAGAACAGAGAGTATGGCCTATTTGGTCAGGGATCATTGTGTATTTCTCGTCTGATGATTGAAGATCGTTCTCAGCTGCTGCTATCTGGGCTGCATGTTTGTCAACAGCAGATTCTGCATCTTTCTGAAGATTGGCAACTTCCCGTCTTGCGATTTCAGCAGCATGTTCAATCTTAACTGCCTTGTGTTGAGAATGTTCATCAAGTCTACATTTTCCACAAGTGAGTATGCAGCAACTTTCGTCCCAAGTATCGAGGATATACTTTGGGTGAGTTTTACAGTATAACTCCTCTTCCAAAGGGCCGGGCTGCAGCTCCCCAATATCCTGAACAAAGTGCCTCTTCGTTCCCTTGAAGCTGTTGTGAACCATCTGACAGTGTTCACATAGAAACGCCTCGCATTCTTTGCACCAGCACACAGCCTGGTTCCCATCCTCCTCGTGTGTACACAGGACGAGTTCTGGATGGTGCTGCACTGTGATGGTTAGTATTTCCCTCTCTCTGACAACATCCTTCTGTAGAGGTGTCTCTGTCAGGTTCACGTCTCTGTTGCACGGTCTGCATTCTATCTGTCCTCCATTTGCTGACGTCACACACGTCTCACAAACTGAGTGGAGACACGGGAGCAGGAAGGGGGCGGGGCCTTTCAGAGAGAACTGCTGTCGGCAGACTTGGCATGTTGGGAAAGTCGACATTTTTTTGTTGCCATAACTGTAACATACAACCAAAACACATAAAATAACATATGGATTGCATCGTTACGCTTAGCAATGAGGGAAAGTAAAGAATACAGAAACAACATTTTAGTGATTAAATAAACTTAGATTATGAATACAAGGAATATTATTCACGCCAAAACATCAGTATTTCCTCACACATTGAAAGCATAATGAATGCATAATTTATCTATTTGTAAAACATACCAATATTTTCAGTTAACACTTAATCAAAGTATGAAAATCATCTGTATTGTATACCTGGAGATTTGGTATTATGAAGTTTCTCTCCTCGGGTAATAATTATAGAGACCTGACGATCTGAACGTGATCTAGACACCAAGCTAGTCATAAGTTGAATAGATCCATTGAATCGTTCAAGCCCTCTATCAATGAGGAAGTAGGTCGGTCTAACAAAGACTCACATGTACACAGTGGAAGTAGCTGTGATTTATCGACACACACACGCAAGAGAATCTAAAGAGACTCGGTGTTAAAAGAATTAAACATAAAAGAATATAACATACTAAACACCTGCAATCAACCTCACTTGTGATGACAAAACCAAAGGCTTGATAATGTAACATTAAAAGAGGTAACGCGAAAGTAAGATTTGATCCTAACAGTACTCCTCAAAAGAGTTCAGTTTTTCTAAACGTAATTATGAAACAATTTCATATGTACATATACTTGAACATTGGAGTAGAAAAACATAAACAAGAGTAACAGATTTTGTGAGCGTTCTAATACCGATTGCACAAATTGAACATATCATATTTGCAGGTGATGTATTTATTACTCATGCATGTAAACTGTTCAATCACATGATTGAATCTCAGTATGTTCCATATAAGCATAGACTTGGAATGGTTATTTCAATTTACAAGGGTAAAAATGACAAATCAGACCCCCGAAACTACAGGGGTATCACACTGACCTCTTGTCTTGGAAAACTATTTGAAAAACTCTTACTTAAACGAATTGAAAATGTGTTAGAGAAATCGAAACCTGAGTTTCCTGATAAGTTACAATTTGGATTTCGAAAGGAGCATGGCGCCATAATGTCTGTATTTACTCTCATGGAAAGCATTCAATATTATAATCATAGAAACTCCCCTGTTTATACAGCCTTTCTGGACAATGCGAAAGCGTTCGACAGAATTTGGCACGATGGTTTATTTTATAAACTTCATGAGCTTGGCATAAGAGGTAATGTTTGGAAACTTTTACACCATTGTTATACCAATACTCAATCATTTGTCTCATATCAAGGGGAAAGGTCAGAAAACGACCAAGTCAAGCAAGGTGTAGGGCAAGGTAGGGTTATATCATCATGGTTCTTCCTCGTTTTTATCAATGACCTAATTACATCTTTAAGACAAGCTAACTGCGGCATTTGTGTTTTTGGTATGAACGTTCCATCTGTCTTGCTTGCTGATGATACTACACTTGTAAGCACATCCCCTAAAAGCCTACAAGCATCACTAGATATTGTATCAACATACGCATCAAAATGGCGTTTAACATATAATCCATCAAAAAGTACCATTATTGTTTTTAGCAAAAAAAAAGGCTTTCATGCCAATTTGCACTGTAAACTTGGCAATACACAAATCCCATTGTCAGAATCTACCATATATGGAGGTGTACTCTTTACAAGTAACCTTTCAGCCAAAATTAGAAGTGAAAAGTATTGTCAGAAAGCAAGACAGAATGTAAACTCGCTTAGATCTATTGGATTGAATGATAATGGTCTGCATCCATTCACGTGTGTTAAAATTTGGCTGAGAATGGTCCTCACAACTAGTCTTTATGGCTGTGAAGTATTACCAAATATATCAGGTCAACAGGCCGACGCATTTGAGCAAACACAAAGATATTTTGCTCGACTAATACAAGGTCTTGATAAAAGATCATCATCAATATCTACCATTGCAAATTTGGGGTTATGGTCTCTCATTGGCTATATTGACAAATGTAAACTCTTATTTCTTGGGCGTTTATGCCGCATTCAGTGTAATACTTTTGCAAAGGATGTTTTTTGTGCTGCTATAACAACTCCAATTAAATCGAGAAACATATGTGATGATCTTCTATCAATATCTAAAAAATACAATCTAAACACATTTGTTGATAGATACATTGCTCAAGGTATATTTCCTCCGAAACATGTTTGGAGAAGAATTGTTAATACCAATGTACATAGATATGAAGAACAATTGTGGCAATCTCAAACTCTTTATCGCTCAAATATGTCATTTTATGCAACAATTCATACTAAACTCTCTTATCATGTGCTCTGGCAACTTGCGTATAAACACCCTGATTATAAATCAGCCTTGCAACTTTGTGTCAAGATATCATCAAGAAGTAAAATATCAAGAGAGTGCGCCCTCTGTAACAAACAAACTTTTGACTATGATTTCCATATACTTTTACACTGTGAAAACTTATTACAGCAACGAAATGACTTCTTTACATGCTTAATTGACCTGCTTGATGTTGAAACTTACGTAATGTTTGAAATGCAAGATGATCAAGATATGTTATCATTTCTCTTTGGAGCAGAAAATGACTTTTATAACGCCTTAGATCCAATACTATGGGAAACTGTTTTGTTACGCTTCTCTCTCTATGTACATGAAATAAAATCTCACTTTGTCTTTAATTACGATGATTAATACATCAAATATTAAATGTTTAGAAGTGTTGTACATAATCTTGTAAATATTTTTCTGTTGTAAGCTTTGATGCAATGTGATGTTTATATGTAATCTTCGGACACCACTGGAGGAAATAAAGACTCTCTCTCTCTCTCTCCCTGCAATCAACCTCTTTACCTCGGTGTGGCTAGATAAAGTTCACAACGTTTAACGTGTGTTATCAGTGCGATATAATCTAATTCAAACCTTAAATGTGTCACTTGCATCAACCAGTACTTCTTGAAAATTGATTTTTACTCTTTTACCTCAGGTCCAATCCCTCTCTTTGCTTCGTTGTTGCCTACTAGTAGTTGTGAATACATGTATATCAACATTTATCCTCTATGCTTTCTTCTGAGGGGCTTCTTTAAAATACAAGGTGAAATGTATAAATGGAAAATGTATTTCTGGAATGAAATACAGATTAGAAGCTTTTTAAGGAAGTGGAAAGCTCTCATGAAATATTACAGACCCGCATTGAAGGTATATAACATGTAATTGCCTTTTAATGAAATTTGTTATTGTGATTTGAAATTGAATAAAAGGGTAAATTCATCCTTTCGTGGTATGAAAATATTGTGAACTCATTATCCTGAAACTCGTTTACCACAGAAATAAATCGACCATGTGTCCACGAGACCTGTTCTAGTTTATGTTAACAATAATGTTTGTATTGTAACCCTGGACGACACAACCGTGTTTGTACTTGAAAGTACGATTACGTTGCAGCTATTGACATTGACACTAATGTAAAATAATGTCATTCTAAATATACGAAACTAGCTAAATAGTAGCGCTTGAGGTATGATGTTATCTCAACACGTTATCCTGTACTGATACTTGAGATTTGTGCAAAGTGTTTGTTAGCTATTTACACACCTACCTTGCACTGCTACATCCACCGACGTGGCGAAGATCATTTCCGTGTCAGTATATACATGTACCCTTTAACCTTTGACATGTAACCTAGTTAGATAATCAATGAACTCCGATACAGATAAGTGTTCAGCGATTAAGGGTAGTATTTTAATATTGAAACTTTCGTCCGCAAAGAAAAATATAAGTTGTACTTGATAAATATAAAATTAAGTATTGATAAAAACTTACTTGATATTCAGCCAAGGTGCATAAATAAGTTATGTATGATATGTTGCAAATGTAAATGTTGCGATATGCCATTGCGCGGTTTTTAAATTTTTAGTTTTCATGACAAGAATTTGTTTTAATAATTTCATTTCATTAATAAAATTACCATAAATGTACTATTTGTTTCTTATAGATGTGTTATATATTGATTGGATCCGATCTTCAATGGCAAAGACAAACACAAAATAGAATTGTTCGATTAGCTGAATGGCACACGGGTTATGTATAATACATGCATGATTTTCAGACCATTTTTCTGTTACCGTTTTACATTCAGTCGCGTCGTGATTATTTTAAATAGATTCTTTTGTTTATTTCTTATTTCTCATACCTTTACTTATATACTATTACAGATTATCAATATTTCTTGCAAACTTTGCCATATATCATGTAAATTATATTTACCTAACACGTTGCACATGACTACTGGTTACTGAACACATACCCATAATGTAGGTCAGATATAGGACACGCCTAAATCGAATCTTGTTATCACGCTTTGCAACTCTATCTTTTACTTACTTCTTACCAGTGTATTGTGCTGCAGTGTAATATCTATACGGCATATACATATACATATATTTCACAATCAATTAAGCTTTATTATAGAATCTAAGACAATTAAACCTAAACTCACTTGTGATGACAAAACCAAAGGCTTGATAATGTAACATTAAAAGAGGTAACGCGAAAGTAAGATTTGATCCTAACAGTACTCCTCAAAAGAGTTCAGTTTTTCTAAACGTAATTATGAAACAATTTCATATGTACATATACTTGAACATTGGAGTAGAAAAACATAAACAAGAGTAACAGATTTTGTGAGCGTTCTAATACCCATTGCACAAATTAATATACCTTATTTAGGGCTTAAGGTTCTGCTGAGAATGTGGGACTCTTGAAATGGAGTCTGTTTTCATAAACAACCAAGATTACATGTATGTATCCCGAAACTCGTTGTATTTCTGATAGATATTTTGATATCTGCACATACAAACAACAATAAATTAGATATTCCAGTTTTACAAAATGGACACCAATGACTGAATGATGCGAAGAAGACTATTTCATTTAAGTGTTAAGACCACACCTAAATTACAAGGCAAATCCTGCATGACGGTTTTAAACAGAGAACCAAATAGAGTTCTCTCCCTTATGCCCCTATTTCACTACGAGAGGAATTCTTACGAATCGCCACGAATAGGTGATTGTAAAAAATCGTGAATATTCTTGAATATTCGGCAACATTCGTGAATTGCAATTTCGTGAATAGTAATTTCACTTGTGCGAATGTTAACGAAAATTCGTAGGTTTTCATACTGAAACCCTAAAAAAAAGATACGAATAATTTACGAATTGTTGGCGAATTTCGTACGAATTGTACGAAATAATTAGGAAACAGTTGGGAATACACTACGAATTAGTTATGATAATTTACGAAGCAACAACGAATCTAAAATTCGTAGTTGATTCGTGAAAATTTCATCAAAATTTGCTCACGAATGCCACGAAATGGATGAATCATCTATAACTCATTTAAGGATTTTCAAGAATTAATTAATTACGAATTGTGTATGACAGTTCACGAATGTGAAAAGTTTCTCTTCCTGGTGATTCGTGACGTTTCTCTCGTAGTGAAACAGGGGCATTACAGTTGTAACTAAGGTTGAGGTCACTATTGAAACACTGCCAACTGAACGATATTCTCTATGTAATTGCAATCATTATTTCTAAACACCTTGCACAGTACACCTACCACATAAGCAATGATGATGACATCGTAGTAGAAGTTATTTTCTCGCTGTACAAGATGTGCTAAGTATGGTCACAGAGAAAAAAGGGACAAAACGTATTGCAGATGGCTTATATTTAATGAAGAAACAATACAGAGTATTCACCAATGTTTTCCTTAAATCAACATTAATAAATTATCTATACTCACCAGCTAAAGCAACGTCCTCATACAAATATATGTATAGTATGGAATATTTCAATCCAGAAGTGACAAATATATATATGACTGAAACACGGGTATACAATTTACCTGTTTTCAGATTTCAAGATATCATATAAACATGCATATTATTATATTTAAAAATATCTCTCTTCACACTTTTGAAATACATTTCTTTTAAGAAATCATTAGAATCAGTGGAGTGAGGAAGGCGATTTGCTTGATTCTTGCGTCCTACTGAAATGACGCGTTCGAAACTTATTTATGAAGGTTATTTACATTTGTTTATACTAAGTTCACAATCTCACACATATACAAACCCTAAAACCATTTAGGAAAATACATTAATATAAAGCACCACAAGTCTAATTTGATAGATATACAAAGAAAAGTATCATACTCTAATATACGAAATCATTAGAACATGTACTTCTTTACAACCTATATATGTGCCTATAACAGTGATGTAAGGCGCCTTCCTCCGACAGCAGCAGTATTTGGGCGTAAACAATGTTCAAACTGTGATGACACCTACTTTGCTTGTGAGTTTACAGTTGCCATCCGTATTGACCTGAAACTATTTAACTCATCGCAAAAGGAATATACGTTTACATTTTCCAATTACATAATTTGGCTTAAACATCACCAGAATCGGGAATGTAACAGGTTTAGCCCAAAGGTTATTGTTTTGGTTAAATTGTAGGATGTAAATATAGGTGGCAATCTAGAGAGGCTATAAACATACGCACTGATGTTGATCGAGAACTCGTTGTGGCTTACTTAACATAAAACATCAACAGGGGATGTAATTATGACAAAATCTTTGATATACAAAATGATTCAGTTCTTGATTTCTTTACAGTTTGTCTGTCATCCAGGTCTTGGAGAAAAAATATTCATTGACGACCAACCCACGCTACAAAAGTACAGCAAGTCTACATCAATCAGCTCTAGCTCTGAAGATAAAGCAACTTCTGGGCTCCTTTTGTTTCAATACATTAATTTAAAATATTTAGAAACATTATTTTTTAGACTAAATTTTGGTCTACATCAAAGTCTTTGATTAAGACTTCAGAATCAGTTACACACTGTTAAGGACATCACAAGTTCGAAAAAGAATCAACAACTGCTGAGTCAAAACATATTTACATTCATTAACATTTACAGTTAGATTTAAAGGATCATTGTGTGTTTTTCTAATGACAAGTGATATGCCAAGGGTCTGAAATAATTACTTAGAACGTTGTTCAACAGGTCAATCAACTCTTCAATCAATAAAGACTTTTCAGAATCAGAGCCCTTTTCCATTCGGTCATATCGATATCCCTCCCAACAACCAAGGACATACTCACAGAGGCAGCGTCAGGGTTGTAAACTCCAAACATTTGCCAGAGTTCAACAGAACTATTTATGTTTCGAACTCTGCTTGTGATTTTCTTACTTTTGATATCCAAAAATGCAATGCGACTTATTGAATTGTCGTAGACAACACCATAATGCAGATCTGCTGAGTAGCCAGGGTAGTTATCTAAGGTGTCGGGAAGACAAGTAAGAAGTTTGCTGTGTCTCCAGACCCTCCTGCAGATAGAATTGTGTGTCGGACAGTGTTGAACGATAAGACTGTAAGTCTGGGGTTCTCCATCTAGACAGTCATTCTTATCCTGTTCCTCCTCCCTGGCCAGTCCTATCTCCAGCAGAAGATTTGTATCTGTCAGAGTCTCCTCAATGCCAACCCGTGACCTCACCTCAAAGTATTGAGGACATCCATGACGGGGAAGAGGGGCAGTGCTGCTTGTTCCTGAATACTGTTCTAGTCCCTCGTGACCTTGAGGAGGGTTGGGGTCGTATTCATTGATCAGCTCCCTTTCTATGTTGATGTGTACACATTCAGCATTGTAGTCCGAGTCACTTAATTCGACGTGAGTGCCTGAAACCATGATACCATTTTCAGGCTATACTAAAAAAGGAACTTCGGAGCAACGCGGATGGTCAATTTGAGCACTATAGTTAATATTGCCTTAAAGTAGAATACAAGTAGAAGTAGAATGGTTGACAGTCGTTACATTTTATCTTATCTTCCCTGCGACTCAAGATACGACACTCACTGGTTCTAATGAGGATATGTATGCGCCTTATGTAGGACCTATTGACCTGCTCGACACCCTACCTACATCAATCCCTACATCATTATCCAGTTGGAATTATACTTTAAAAGCAGCATACAAGCGCTTAGCGCGACCATGTAAGTACGTAAATCCTGTTTTCAGCTACCAAATTTAACAGCTGGATAGACTGAGTGTTATTTGTATGAAGTGCCTTGTCCAGGGTCACAACACAGTATTTGACCCAGGACACAATTTTTTGGTGTCTCCACAGAGATTCAAAGCCGGTTCGTTTGCGTGAGAGGCCAGCATGCTTACCACTACACCACTGTGCTCCAAATGCATACATTTACAACACGAGTCACAAAAGGTCACATCATCTTTGTTCCATTCCCATCCCTCGCCTACGGACTTAACTAGCACTGATATAAGAAGATGAGACATCAAAACTATAACTAAACTATAGCTGCGTACCTTAAGTTTGTTCACCTACCTACGTATTGTAGTGCAAATATCATATAATTTTTATTAACTTAAAGGCATCGTAGCATTGCGAAACGAAATGGATAATGTTAAAATTTCACAAGGTAAATTAGAATTCAATTTGCTTTGACATCATTGTATGTTTTACCTAACAGATATTACCGTTACAAGCTGCGCAAGTGACTAGCGGTCAAACTTCGAATTAAAACTCTATTTTTTATTTTTGTCCCTAAAATCATTCATAGGTTTTCAACAACTTTTGATTCAAGTCATTTTTGTTCTTCTGCACTAGGGCAAGGTAAATGTGCTGATTTTTATCTTACAACGTCTTTATGGAATATTTCAATCGACATTCAAGAAAATCTGAATTTCACAAATATGACCCCATCCATCTATTTAACCATGTCAAATATCAATTCTCAGACCCAGTGACGAGACGATCCCGATATATGGTTTGAGAATGATTATTTTATACATGGACAATTGGTGATCCTTTGTCACTGCTCCTGGAGTTATTTTATTGACGTCCTAATAAAACCCAAATAACATGATAATTGCACTACGATATACAAGCAAGTGAACAAACTTATGGTATGCAGCTGTACAATGAGTAGAGGTTACCAGATGTTAACTTGTATTAATGATGATAAGAGGGATATGAATACACATTTCGTATTCAATTGATATTATAATTTGTTTAATGATAACTTCATCTTACATGAGAAAAGGTTCAAATGGTTTGGAAGAAGGGAAATGGTTCAGGTTTTAGGTTATACTCGAATACTCACAGTGCAGTAAGAAAGCGGCATCAGGAACGTTTGGTTTCAGTCTGTAGAGACCTGTACAATCGAGGAGAGCTGTTAGTACATTGTGAAAATAAATGACTCAGCTTGGATTTCAAAACATCACAACATCAAAACAAGTGCTTAAAATAATCTTCCTTACCATGTCGTTCTTCCATTTTCTCTCTTGTTAGATTATCCCTCAGAGTGTGATTCACAATCTTCAGCTGATCCAGTTCCTGAAAATACCATCGACAAAAGAAATTTATCCTTTCTAGTGAAAATAAGCTGTTGACGGATCATTACAGTTTGATTAACTAGATTTAAAGTTAGCTGTTTTTAAGTTGAAATTATCAAAGTATTGTTTACCTGACTATTACCAATAAACATTGCACTTGCAGAAAGACTTGTCATGCATAAGCAAAATATGTCAAGGTCACATGCTCTTGTCAGTGGCTCAAATTGTATATACAGAGGTCATGGATATCTACTTCGGCATCATTAAATTTCTACTGTTTTCAAAATTGAGCAGGTTGTGGACACGGACAACGACAGTATTTCTACCGCATGAAGACGCCTATCCGCATGCATTAGACCATAGTCAATACTTTCTCTGTTTGCCAAATACTGTAGACCGGTACTGCATTATGTCCAGGACGATTAAGGTCAAGTTAAATCAATGCTATTTGATTGCTGAATGGACACATTCTGACCACATAATTTAGAGATCATCCGTGGAGTTGAAACATTTTAGTACCTCTGTCAAATCATCACATCTGGTCATCAAGTCATCTGTCCACGTTGTCGCTGTCTGTGTCTCATTCCCTGTGAACATAAACAACATATTTCATTTAATACATGAAAATATATATTTTGAAAAAGGTTTTGTAACACCTTTTAAAATATCTTACAGGAGAAGAACTACTGATAGTCGATCAATGAAGGTTTTCTATATATATTGTCAAGACCCACATAATGGTCGAAATGAATTCATCGTATTAAAGAAGATTGATCCAGTCTGAACCATCTGATGTCTACTATCTCTGATATACAACCTTTCTTCACGTGAGAAACCAACTCTCGTTATTTTATATATATATATATATATAACTAAAACATAATCGCACAATCCCTCTAAGTGCGCATTTAGAAACATGTGGAAAGAATAAACATTCTGTTTTCCCAATATACAAAGTTGATTGCAATGAACCTGATAGCTTGGCGGAGAAATAATTATTGTTTATAAACAAATTAAAGCCAAAGCTAAATTCCAAAATATAACATAATTAACTTCAATTCCAATGTACATGTACATAATGTTTTCATGTTCTGTTTCTACGGAGATGTATGTGTACTCCTGTAACTATGTTGTATTGTGACGTCATAATTGTATTTAATGACGTCATTACAACTGACTCAACGTCATTCACCTGAAGATGCCGAAAGGTTGAAAGTACTAGTGAATAAAGTCATCAAAGTTTCAACAAATCGTTTTTATTCTAGATAAGACCTGAGAGTTGGACACATTTGAACTGTTTATATATATATATATATATATAGATAAAAATTGGAAAAGTTTACTGGTATACAGTTTTACATAATCAAAAGATAAAAAAATGACACGAAGCCAATCAAAACTCCAACATGTTTCAATGGTATCATCAGGGAGACTCCCTGATGATACCATTGAAACATGTTGGAGTTTTGATTGGCTTCCTGATGATACCATTGAAACATGTTGGAGTTTTGATTGGCTTCGTGTCATTTTTTTATCTTTTGATTATATATATATATATATATATATATATATATATATATATATATTAAAAAGATAAGTCAGAAGTTGAATGAATCCATTTTACTGGCTAGTACTTTCAGCTCAATTTAGGAGCATCTTCAGGCCATATACAAATTTTAGTTGAATGAATCCATTTTACTGGCTAGTACTTTCAGCTCAATTTAGGAGCATCTTCAGGCCATATACAAATTTTAGTTGAATGAATTCATTCAACTTCTGACTTATCTTTTTAATATATAATACCTGAGAGCTGAACAACGATCTCAAGATTTTGAACTTTTTGTATATATATATATATAACGCCTGATTGTGACGTCATACCATTGTTATGTCAAATTCATTGTGACATCATAACGTCATAACTGTATTTTGTCAGACTCCCTGATGATACCATTGAAACATGTTGGAGTTTTGATTGGCTTCGTGTCATTTTTTATCTTTTCATTATGTAAAACTGTATACCAGTAAACTTTTCCAATTTTATCTATATATATATATACAAATTTTCGTTCCCATGGCGGTGCCTTTAATTTGCTTGTAGTATTTATCATTGAAGAAAAAAACATTGTTGCTCAAAATAAATTGGACACTTTGAAGTATAAAAGATTTACTTAATCTATCAGGTAAAAGTTCTGGGTATGTATCAAGCCAGTATTGTATAGCCTCAAGTCCTAACTTGTGTGGAATATTAGAGTATAAGCTCTTGACATCAAATGTTACTATCTTGGTATTATCTGGAATATTTTCTGGTAGGAAGCTAAGGAAGTCCATTGTATCTCTAGTGTAACTCTTTACTTTTTTAAGATATGGTTTTAAAAGAATATCAATGAAATTGCTCAAACGATGTGTTCCACAGCTTGGACCGGCGATTATCGGTCTTAAGGTTAGATCCTTTGGGTGTTCACATAGAATGTAATTTCCTGAACTAATTGTACATTGTTGTGCAATACTTTTGCATTTATGAATTTTGGGTAAGCCATAAAAATTACTTTCTTTACAAGGGAAGTTGGTAAGATAGTCTAATTCCTTATCAGTAATTTCATCAGTATAACATTTAAGGAACTTAGTCAATTTTGGAAGGATGGAAGTTTGTTTTGTTTCCTCATAGCCTCATGAAAGAAGATTACTTCATTAGAATGCTTAAACCAAATTTGAATGCATAATTATATATTCATGTATAAATGTGTTGGATTCTCGCTTGCTTAATATTATGACGTCATATCTGTGTTACGTCATCACTATTGTGACAATCTAACGTCACAACTGTTTTGTACTCCCTGAAGATTACAATGAAACTAGTAGGAGTCTATTGGTGTTGTGTGTTTTTTAACTTTTGAATATATATATATATATATATATATATATATAAATAGTGATATACGAAGTTATCAACATACACTAGTCACATAAAGTACACGTAATGAAAATAGAAATGCGAATACTTACCGCCCTGTACCTTCGATTTCTCACTTAGATTTTCCCTCAGAGTCTGATTCTCTCGTTTTAATTTCTCCATTTCCTGAAATATCATCTATTAAAAGCAGTCGTTTTATCATACAAGTTATTATCTCACTTTATGTCAATCCCTTCCGGAAAAATCTAGTGTTATTCAAAACAATTGATTAATTCCATCTAAAGCTAATCATATCTTGTCCTGTTCTACGTCGTTTAAGCTAAGCGTGAATGATTTTTAAGAAATATTAGAATGTCGTACCTGTTCCAATTTCTCACATTTTCTTGACATCAAAATATCGATCTCCGACATAGTATCTGAAAAATATTAGAAGTGTATTGTTCAATAATATAATAATTTGATAGTGTATGGCCAATTGAAAAGAATTTAATATTATATTGTTTCTCTGTTAAGTTTCAGCACATTCAAAAGTTTCAGTTAAGTTAATTTTGTTTTTTTTTGTATGAAAAGATATAATTTCTAATTCTTTGTTTTTCAAACATGAATTACGAAAACTTAAATCATAATGGTAACTATACAATTAAAAAAGTACAACTGTACAACAGAATACTATATATAGAGAATTTTTGTCAGTTTTCATATTTTCAACCAATACATTTATCAATATAAAGTCATATTAACAATAATAGTCACAATAAGACAAAAATGTACCTCCTGAATGATTCCCCCACAACTGGTTCATTCTTCGATGTTATGGTGCCGAATGCAGTTAGGGCAGATATGATATTCTCCTGACCATCAGTGTTAAAGCATGGCATGAAACGATCCTTCTCGATGTCTGCCTGCAGTGAACTCATGCAATCCTGTGTTTTGTTCTGTAGAAGGTGTCTAAGGGAAACCATGTCATGGTCAGATGAATACTGCAGTGCTTGTGTGATGTATTCAGATGTTATCTGGCATCTTTTATGACAAGTTTCTGATGTTTGCTTCTTCTTGCCAAGGCAATCTCTCATCTTTTCCTTGTGTTGATACAGTTCAATTTGAAGCTCCTTTTCTCGTTGGCCAATCACTGTCTTCAATGAATCGACGGTGTGGCTAATTTTCTCAGGGATCATCACGTATTTCTCGTCTAAGGTTTGAAGATCATTCGCAGTTGCTGCTATCTGGGCTGCATGTTTGTCAACGGAAGATTGGGCATCTTTCTGGAGAGTGTCAACTTCTTTTCTTGCAAGTTTAGCAGCATGTTCAACCTGTATAATCTTATGCTCTGCATGTTCATCAAGTCTGCATTTTCCACAAGTGAGTATGCAGCAACTTTCATCCCAAGTATCGAGGATATACTTTGGGTGGGTTTTGCAGTATATTTCCTCTTCCAAAGACCCTGGATTCAGCTCTCCAATATCCTGGACAATGTGCCTTCGTGTAAGCTTCAAGCCACCATGTACCATCTGACAGTGCTCACAAAGAAAGTCTTCGCAATCCTTACACCAGCACACAGCCTGGTTGCCGTCTTCCTCATGTGTACACAGGACCATTTCTGGGTGGAGCTGAACGGTAAGATGCAAGCCTTGCTTCTCTCTGACCTCATCCTTCTGTAGAGGTGTCTCTGTCAGGTTGACGTCTCTCTCACACGGACCGCACGTCAACACGCCTCCATCTGCAGATGCCACACACGTCTCACAAACAGTGTGGAGACACGGGAGCAGGAAGGGGGCGGGGCCTTTCAAAGAGAACTGCTGGCGGCAGACTTGGCAGGTTGGGAAGCTGGACATTTTGTGCTTTCATAGCTACAAAAAGATACCGAAATATGATATAATTGATATAAGTCATCATTTGAGTGTTACCGTTTAAAGTTATTTTTCGGCAATCCAATTGCTCAGGAGCCATTCATAATGACAGTCGACAGAAACGCATTTTGACGCAACCCAAATAGACCCAAGAAACACTATTAACCTCGAACTTTGTCCTCGGTTTACATTGATATTGATATTGAAAATTGACCGCAGTACCAACTTTTAATTGTTGTATCCTCCATATTAACATTTCTTCAAAAGACATGTGGTCGGGAAAAGATACAATTGAAATGTTTTTATGGTGCTGAAGATTTAAATGTGGCTTTACTTGAATACTGTCACAAGAAAGAGGTACTTTCTGACCAAACCAATGTTAATACTTTGTCACCTCGTTTATTTCAGGACTATAAGTTATTCTATTGAAATTGAAGTCATCGATCAAACTGGGTGTCAACATGACAATTAAAGGCAACAGGCCGAATCTAACTTCCAGATGTCAATGTTTTTGTTTGAGCCTAGAAATACAAAGTAATCAATATTTACTTGAGTCTAATTCTTAAGGGGAAAGGGGGCAAATATGTCCGTACATGAATTTGTTCATGTTATTTTAATGTAAAATTATTTTCAAATTAAAACCGACTATATTTATGCGAGTAAAAAAATTTGGGTAACTGACGATTGGTACGGGTGAGTTATGTATCGTGTTCTTATCAGTGTTTGTTGTGTATGGCAAATATTTACCGAGCATTCTGTATCAGCTACTGCCTTGTTCTGGGGCAGCTTATCACTTACATTGAATTTAATGTAGGCCAGTGGTTCAAAACTCTCATACAGTAGAAGGTTGTGAGTTATCGCGTGCCAAATGCCATATATATCGGTGTATACAACACGTTGGGCTGAGTTATTTTGATTGATTATTTATTCACTTGTTTTAAACTGCATTGTTTTATGTTGTATTATACTGACAACAGAAAAAAAGTTAATTTTGAACTTGTATGCAGCTTAAGTTATGGTGGACCTGTGCGTGACGCTTCAGCTAATCACATGGGTCAATCACGATGAAATTTAGAAACACACTTGCATATAACCAGAAAATGAAATCCCCACCTGGACACATTGTGGATGAATATCATGTGAAATTAGAATACCCTGTTAACGATACAGTTTTTCAATACTTTTTTTATTCATTTTCGTCATTTTATTCACAAAAGTATGAACGATAAAAAGCAGTCGTCATGGTTGATATCACATCATTGATGATTATGTCATAACAATATATTTTAAGAGAACTCAATGAAAATGCACCTCGTTATTACTTTGTATTTGTGTCCAGTGACTGAATACAACAGCTACAAACAGAAGTCACAAGCGAATATATTTTCTTATATGTGTTCACTGCGATAGACGAGCGTATACTTCAAGGCGAAGGATAACGGAATGTTTATCAAAGCTATAATATACCCTGATATTAGATAATTGTTTTTCGAAACATAGCTCCTAAGTATCTCTAAACATCAGATTTTACCTGTTGTGACTGTTTTTACTCATACAAGATTGAGAGAAAATAACGAGAAAATATCGATACACCTACCTTCCCCTGTTATATAAGTTACATCCGGGGGGTGTGACGAAGGTCATTTCCGGGGCAGTGAGTAATATGTAACGAAAAACCTTTGAGAAATGTTGCTTAAAATTGTTTCCGTTGTTTATTGATCCTATATTCATATGTTTTGCTTTAAAACATAGGAATATTTAACATTGCATATTGAAGAGGGTTTATGTTGTCAACGTATTATTACCACATGACATTGTATTTAGATTAACACAAATGCACTTTGTCATTTTTACATGAACTGTTTTAAAAAGATGAAAAGAGGGGGGGAGGGGCAGAACAGGAACCATGCAGATCCTATACTTTCCATTTTAGCGACAAACACGATTTCTATATCAATATTCTTTCTTCGTTTTTCCTTTCCATTTCATCTACGAACGAAATTACAACGTCAAACTATGGTAAATATCTAAATAGAGGTTATCATGCGAGTGTGTTTTGGGGTCGTAAATATCCTGCATTAGTAATAAACATTGTATTTTGCGAGCCTTGGCGAGCTGAATACATAATGTTTATTCTTAATGCAGAATATTTACGATCCCAAAACACACGAACATGACAACTTCTCTATCATACAATGTCATGTTAAATGCCTGATTATATTATTTTGATAGCTGACATTGTTTTAAAAGATGCGCGCAATAATATATGCAAATAAATAGTGTAATGACATTTAAACCCCACTTCCGGTCTCGTTGCTATGGTTTCCTTTGTCCTAAATGTAGGTGTATGTAGTAAATAATAACCCGGTACCGAGGGGTTATGGAAAATAACCTCCCGAGGGCGTATTATTTGACTTACACTCCCGCGGAAGACTAAATGGTTTCACCTTAATAGACTTGTTTATATACAGTTAATTTTAAATAGTTTTACTGACATTCGCGGGTTTATTATGTCTTGATAAGAAAAAATATTAAAAATACTCCAAGTTTAGGGTTTTAGAATTATACGCTTGATTTCTTACAATAAAAACTTTTTATTACGGTGTTTCAACTAAATTGGTTTACATACAAATAATTGAAAACGTTTTAGTGATCCATTTTGCGGGTTTGATATGTCTTGATAAGAATACTATTTTAGACTACTAACAATACCCCCTGCTTAGGGTTTTATAACTAAAAACTTGATTCCTTACATTAAAAACTATTTTATTGCAATATTAATATATATTTATAGGGAGAAATAAAAAACCAAACATGACACACATTAACTTGCATGGATGCAAGAATTATTGTTTATAAACAAATTAAAGCCAAAGCTAAATTCCAAAATATAATCTTTCTAACTTCAATTCCAATGTACATGTACATACTGTTTTCATGTTCTGTTTCTACGGAGATGTATGTGTACTCCTGTAACTATGTTGTATTGTGACGTCATAATTGTATTTAATGACGTCATTACAACTGACTCAACGTCATTCACCTGAAGATGCCGAAAGATTGAAAGTACAAGTGAATAAAGTCATCGAAGTTTCAACAAATCGTTATTCTAGATAAGACCTGAGAGTTGGACACATTTGAACTGTTTATATATATATCAGAAACATTTGAGTTGGTCTGGTATACAGTCAAATATATTCAAAAGTTAAAAAACACACAACACCAATAGACACCTACTAGTTTCATTGTAATCTTCAGGAATTACATAACAGTTGTGTAGTTGAACAGTTGAATAGTCACAGTCTGATTAACATCGACCTTGCTCCGAGGAATAAAATATAAAAAATATTGTCTCTATCGGGGCTCGAACCATTCGGGATATCCTCTCCGTCTCGGTCTGAATGCACCCACCTCTATCGCGTGTTGCTTTAACCAGTTTAGCGCAGACAAACTCAGTCGTAAGCTATCCAATCACATCCTCGTTTTTAAATAGCGTTTAGCGGCGGTTATGTATAACGAATGGTACACTGGAGTTACCTGCCCCTGATGGATACCGAAGCTTTCACTGCGCTCCTTTCGATTGGCTAGATGAGCTTGTGTCAGAACATGCGGGCAATAGGGGTGCCTTCAGACTGTGAATGAGAGGAAAGCCGGGCTGGGTGAGGTTCGAACCCCGCTAGAGATAATATTTTTACACTTTTTTCCTCGAATCACAGTCGATTTTAATCAGACTGGAATAGTCATAATTGATAGACAAGAGAACAACGAAGACATTGAACACTCAACGGTACTTTTATGACGAGTAGAAAATCGATGAAAAATAAATTTGTTTTATTTTTTTCGAGGGTGGATGTCTTTGAAATCAAATATCTTTTTAACAAAAAAAATTATTTTGAAAATTGAAATTGCATCTTCTTATTCAAACTTTGTTCTATCCACACACCAAGTTTGGTTAATTTGATTGATTATTAAAAAATCTGATTATGCCTACTAAAATAGACAGCCTGTGCATTTTCTAATCCAAACTAAACAAGCCTATTAAGAATACTTAAGATGTATAGATGAGTTGTTTGAACATGACACTTGAACTGCCTTTGGTACCTGTGAGTAAAATTGTTCGGTCGGTTTCATTCAACTATGATGGCAGTGCTTTTGCACTGCTTGGTCATACATATGATAAAGACCCATATAGTTTCGTTGTCATTTCCTTAAACAATGTCTATGCAATTTATGCTTATGATTTGATGGCTCTCTCCGTTACTAAAGGCGTTCAAAATATTAACGCTTGTTACGTCATCAGAATATACAAAAGAAGTTCCGACCTTGACCTTTGAAAGTTGCATCTCTATCCAACGGATGACCCCAACGGATACCGAAAATATCCGTTGGCTATTGTGCCAAGAACACTGTCCATTGTATGATAAATTGATAAAATCGCGTCAACTTCGTCATTAAGCTTATTATCAAAGCTAGTTAAGAAAACTGCCAAACAATATACATTTTTTACCACCGACCCGACAAAGACTAAAGTCTCTCTTTCATGATACATAGACACTTTTCTCACATGTCTTTATATACCTAAATTGCTTATCAACCCCAAAACTAAAGCTTTTGTTTACATCTTATTTAATTCCCCCTTATATTTGATAGTTTCGAAATAATTCAAAACTATTCCTTAAATATATCACATTTTATTTTCGATATCAATAAGTATTTTACTGAATTGATTTTTTTTTATGTTAAGGTCACCAAGCGACCAAGGTCCTCAAGGGGAATACTCAATACATGATAAATACATGAAAGAGGGTAAGGAAATGAAAGCACTATCGAGGCACTTCACCACTAAATCAACCGCAGGAATAGTAAGTAAAACATGGAAAAGTTTTGACAGAAATACTCATAAATGATATCGATAATTTATTAGAACAAACATAAAACAGCACAAAAATAGTAAACTTTATTTCAATACATGTTCAGAAATAATATATATAATAAAGTGCAATCAAATGGTTTCTCACCCTTATCTAAGGTATCATAGTGTGATTGTGGTTGATAATTCGGTGTAACTGTGTAAAGTCAAAACAAAGCGACTTGATATACACAACCAAATCGTTAATTTCGATTATCATCATGCACCATTCTTTGCATGCGAATTGCAATCAATCAGCTTTATCGATTACTGTTTACTGAAAATTGTTTTCTCTCGTTCAAAATATTTGAATCCAAGACCGTCCTCATTTCATATTATATTTATCATATCGTCATTCAAAATCTTCGATCAGATTTCCCTACATTTTTCGCATATGAACTTATGTTTGTGGGAGCAGACACCATCATTCCAAGTGTAGTTACTGGACGGCCACAGCTCCAAACAGTGTTCCTCTTCTTGTTCCTCCTCCCAGTAAGTATTGTCTGGTTGACCAGGTCCCCAGTTTCTGTATGATAGATTCATACTGGTACCTCCCTCCCACTTCCACACGTCCTCGTTACCAAGATCAGCTGCACCAAGAAAATGTATTCCTGAAAAGGCAAAATGCAAAGGGATTATTGTAAAACATAATATTCAGAATCTGATACAAATATTATGAACATATACAGATACTGATACAAATGTAGATGCATATACAGAAACAGATACGGGTACTGATACATATGTAGATGCAGATACATAAACAGATACGGGTACATATTAAGATTCAGATTCAGATACAGTCGTAGAAACAGATAGATATAGGGATACAGATGCCGATACATATACATTTATGAATACGGATGCAGGTACAGATACAGGTATAGATTTGGTAACAGACACCGATTCGTTTTAGGGTAAAGACTCAGATACAGATAAAGATACAGGTACACACACATGTACAGACAGATATGCAGATACAGATACAGATATAGATACAGATTGAGTGACAGTAACAATACAGTTACGGATACACATTAAGATGTTTCCTTTTGAACAATAAATGCGGAAGGAGAGCAATGCAAAACAAGTTATCAATATCTTACCTGTCTTATTTTGAGCAATCCGTCTAACAAAATCATCCTCCGCTTCGATCGTAATTACGGCGAGGAAACTTTTTAGAAATCCACAGTAGGACTGTAAAAGATTGCGTCAAGATTTAAATAATCCATATGCAAAGGGAATAACACAGGTGAATATACTCACTCAACAATATTATTATTTTGAAGCATGCATCCTTTCTCTCATTTAAGAAAAGAGTGAAAAAAATCGCACATATACTACACCATATGACCTAATTAAACGTAATCACGACTTGTGTCAATCACACTGTGGCGTCATTTTCGCTTATACATATTTTAGGTATTGATAGCATTTGTGACAATTTGAAATACTCCAAATAAAGTTTGAATCTTTGAATGCAAACCAGATGGAATCTTCTTTGAATGTTTCATGACGTTATAAATTAATAGTTAAATTATAACGTCACTATTACAAATTCAACGAAATCATCCAACATGATATCAAATTAAAGCAAGGAATTCAGAAGTGTTTAAAGGTGTTTTGATTTCCCAACTGTATATGTATATCTGTGATCTATAAACTCTCTATAAATGAATTCAAGTATCAACATATGATTTGTTTCTGATCAAAATTAACATGCCAATTACAAACATGACAATGCATGACCTCTAATGAAAATAGATAATAATTACATCGATATTAATAAATCGTATTTAAGTGAACAGTTTGCCACATACACATCTATTCGTCGTAGGAACACAAGAACATATGGTCAACAAATTCCATTTTTTTAAAATTGCATTTTACCCGTGCATTTATTTTTTTAGACATTTAGGCATTTAACACTTTCTTAGCAGGATCTATTAAAAACAACATAACTAAAGCAGCATATTTACCCTGGCTTTACCAAAATCAGCTTTAATATCCGAAAACCAGTAGCAGGACCCCCTGAACTGATGGAAACCCTATGGGCAGGAAGCTGCAGAATTAACAAAGAATATGTAAAATTTAATGTTTAATGTAAATGCAAAATTAATGGGAAATAATCATTGTCCTTGGGAATTTGGATATTGTGTGGAAGTCATCTGTTTATAAATCTTGTTTAATAACATTTTGCAGAATATTTACGAGTCTGGGTGTTTAGTGATACATTGCACACAAAAATAAAAGTCATTTAAGCGGATGTCCAAGCAAGTTCACAAGCAAGACTGTGTAAATTACCCCAGGGAATTCCTAAAGCATTCAACGAAAGATTATTTTGAAACAAAATTTTGTTATTTTGTGAAAACTATTAATGTATGGATTATTAATCCATATAAAGCAATAACAATAGCAAAATAGCAAATAGCAGTAGCAAAATAAGCAAAATAAGCAAAATAGCAAATAGCAATAGCAAAATAAGCAGATATTCAAGCAGCAAGATGTTTGCAAGTTCACAAGGAAGACTATAAATTACCCCAGGGAATTCCCAAAACATTCATTCCGTTATTTTGTCAAAATATATTCATGTTATAGATTATTGATTCATATATATCAAAAACCAAAAACATTTTGCAATTGAAAAAGTGATCGTTATGAAAATGTTCTAGAAATGTGATTGTTACTTACAACCAACAAGGATAAGCAAACTGTTGCACACCATCGCGACACTCGTAATACGGAGCAAGACCATGGTTGGTTAAAATGATCTTATGTTGTGATGTAAGTTTAAAGTCTGCTTCGACCTCTCGCTGTCCGTGAAGGATGTAAATTGGAGAGAGGCTAAATTGGCTGTAAGTGAAAAACAAGTCACGTGTTCAGGGCGTTGTTGTTGAAATACCATGTGACATCGATAACCTTATATTCTATTCTTTTAAACGTTAGATATTGTAAATGAAAAGAATCAAGTTATTTGAATGACTTGTTCAAATATATATACAACTGCGTATCGTAGGTTCACTTACCTACGTATTCTAGTGCAAATATCATGTAATTAAGAATGTTTTTGAGGTATCAGCATAGATATAATGAACAATTTGGCTGGTCATTAAAGTGACCGGCGGTCAAAATTTTGACACCGCTATTTTCTATTTTTCATAAGTGATCGACAGCTTCAAGACTAATTATATTTGTTCCTTTGCACCAATGTAATTGTGCTGATTCTCTTTCTAATATATAGTCTTACACGTACGTAATATTTTAATCAAATATTAAACAAGGAAAATTTCAAAAGTTAGACCAAATCTGTTTATTTAACCATGCAAAATCCTACAATTCTGTACCAGGGACCAGACGACCCCGATGGTTGAGAATAGTTGTTCTATACATGTACAATGGGTAATTCTTTGTCAGTTCTTTCGGGAGTTATTTCATTGACGTCAAAATGAGACCAAAATTTCATGATATTTGCACCAGCAAATGAACAAACTCAAGATAGGCAGCTCTGTTCTAGTAGAATTCTGACAATGATATGGCATAAGAAATAACTATATTTTACTTCTACTTCGTTTCATTACGGTAGCATTTTCTCGAAATACAAATTTCCAAATTATTTTCTGTATGAATTATGTTTATGTATGAGTTTCTAGTTTCTTTTGTGCCTTTTTAATGTTTAATTAATCTAGCTCAGTTTTCATTTAAACAACTGGAAATATTCTATTGGTCCTATGTGTTATCGTTAATGTCAGTTAATGTTCCGTATCTATAATCGTATATACATGTACATCCTGGTGTATCTGAGTTAGTTTGATAAAGACATATAAAATGTAGAGGACATACATACGGATATAACAATTATATCTAATATTATTTGAGAAAGTCATCTTCCTGAAATATAAACCTAAGAAGAATTTTCCCCTTAAAAAAATTACCTTATAACTTCACGTGCCAGCTTCACCAAATTTCAATAATCAACCACGATTCCTAGATGTGTCTTTTAAGAAACTGACAAATGTAATTATCCTTTGGCGGTTTTGGAAACTTAACTTTAACAGTGCCTCTGTCCTTTGTCCGCAGCATTTATAAAACTTTATGCACTTACATGGTTCCTCGATGTGCCTTTTGAGGGTTTGACTTATAAATGATGTTATTCTGTGGTTTCGATGGGCACATTACTAAAACAGTAACTCAATGACAAAGTTCTTTGTCAGGAGTATATCTCGTATATCATACGTGCGAGCTTCACCAAACTTTATGAATCAGCAAACCATGATCCCTACTAGTAGATTGTTTGACCTGTATTGTTTGATTATATCTCCTTAAATATCGTTCCTTGACTAGATCCTAACTTCTCCAAACTTTGCTTAAGAATTCCAATACAAATTTATGAAAAGAGCGAAAAGAGGTTTTTTAGGTGGTTTTTTTTTTCAGTTGTACTTTTTTAAAAATTATTATTTACATGTAAGAAGTATATTCATACAAACAGAATGCCACAGATCAATAAGTAAATGAGGTTATCCATAAAGTATTATGTTCTTCATTCCTCCAAAGGAGAGTGACATAGTAGGAGTATATGGATGCGAGAATGCGAGAACAAATTAATCTATTCTGTTGTTTCTTCTGGATCTTAAGAAAGTTATTTTTAAAATCATTTTCTTTAAGCTACGACTATAAATATATATTTTAGCAGAAAACATTACATGGTATCAAACCAAACCAATAAACTTCTTCGAGGGGCATTTAGAAGCTGGTTGTTGAAGAAGAACAAGTTATATTGATAGTCAATTTCTTTATTGCATGAAATGCGACGTTTCGGTGTAGATACTTACACCGTTATCAAGCAGATGATACTGGATATGATGATCGTTATACATAAATGGATATCAAGTTTATACAATTGAGTAGTTTGATGTAGTGAGCCATAAATAAGTTTATACAAAGAAATAGGTTGATGTACATGGTGGTGATTGATTGTTTTTACAGTAAACAATGCATGGGGAAGCCAGATGGACATCTTACGTCCCGTAAGATTAGAAATTACTTACATCTGCCAGCGGTATCAGCGGAAGGACAGCACATCGTCGGACAAGTACTGTGACCTCTGGATCGTCGTTGTAGAGTCTCTGGAGACCAACATTCTGGGTCTTCCTCAACACATAATGCGTGAAGTGGAAGAAGCATCCCTTCCATGTGGCAGCAGGAAAAACCGAAAGTACCGCAGACTTGGCAGCCGCCTCAAAATCCATCTGTAAATGAAAATAATACATTAGTTTTACATCTTCACCATGGTAATTTTTTGATAATTTCAAGTATGCTATGATATTTACTACATGTACAATAATTAGTTAGTGTAATTATTTTTGTTATCTCAATCTTAATTATATCAGAATTATTACATTTGTTTATGCTAACCTGAACAGTCTGCGGTGACAGCTGGAGACCCAAGTTGGTGGCTGCATCCTTCAGGAGTTGAAAGGCACGAGTGTAGTCTTGCTGGGCAGCAGGAAGAACACCAATGGAAACATCTGGTCGGCAACTTTGGCGTGGATGGTGTAGAGTTGCAGGAACAACTTGGGGGAGACAAAGAAAGTTCCATCACCGTAGAACACGTCTGCAGCACAGAGATGTTGGAGGTTTTCTCTAGTGGTGAATCCTAGGATCTTCTCATCCTCTCCATCATTGACAAACAGGAACTGTTCGCCTCCATCTGTCCTAGTGTACTCATCTGGAATGACGATATCCCGACGACTGGCTGGCATCGGTGGGAACGTTGTACAGTCGGTTCTTAACGGTGTCATACGATGGCATAGCTTGGACCACTGACTTGTTGGCTTCTGTCCATGGACCTTCTCTCAGGGATAGGAGTTCCTCTTTGTAGAGGGATGGCATAGCTTGGACCACTGACTTGTTGGCTTCTGTCCATGGACCTTCTCTCAGGGATAGGAGTTCCTCTTTGTAGAGGGATGGCATAGCTTGGACCACTGACTTGTTGGCTTCTGTCCATGGACCTTCTCTCAGGGATAGGAGTTCCTCTTTGTAGAGGGATGGCATAGCTTGGACCACTGACTTGTTGGCTTCTGTCCATGAACCTTCTCTCAGGGATAAGAGTTCCTCTTTGTAGAGGGATGGCATAGCTTGGACCACTGACTTGTTGGCTTCTGTCCATGAACCTTCTCTCAGGGATAGGAGTTCCTCTTTGTAGAGGGATGGCATTGGCTTGAGTGTCTTCATGGCCTTCATCTTCATCCTTTTCGCGATTTCTTTACCTACAAATTAAAATATTTATTAATATATAATTCAATAAGGATTCTCATAGTTACATTAATTATGATTTGAATGATTTAATCATGAACTTTTGCCTTATATTTTCATAATATTAAATATAATCAAAATAAATGTAAAATATATTCTCATAGTTACATAAGTTACGAGTTATTAATACTAACCTGAATTTTCATTTCAGTGGCGTCATGGTTGTGGGGTGATAGCAGTTTCGAAATTAGATCAGTGGTGGTAGACACTATCGAACTGCAATCAGCTTTTTGGCACTGCCAGGAAATCCAATCGCCTGCTTTTCTTTTATTTATTCTATACATATATCCTCCCATTCACAAAAATCTGCCGACCCTCGAAGTAGGAAGAAAGTAGTGTTCTATATGTGCATTTGCCATGATGAGAATGATGTTGAACACTCACAGAATACTAGCTTATACGTGGGTTATGATTGAATTGATTAATCTATTCATTGAGTGAACTCATTCATTAATCAGCAGATGAACACATTTCATGTATCAGGGTGACATCCTCTAAGTTGGTGAACACATTTCATCCTATAAATTGGTTATCATTTTTCGCACCTGAGTTCAAGTTTTAGTGACTCCCCAACTTTAATCCCTTGTAACAACAAGCCAAAAACAACATACCACATCAAAGGGTCGACAAAAAAGGTACGACCCCATTGAATACTGGATTTTCCGTCTCGCCTTGCTGCGGGATAGGGATGGCGTGTCACATGATTAAATCACGTGACATGGGACACGCTTTGGGACAAAATGGCGAATGCCGACTTACCGCAATGGTATCGGGCTTTCAAACCGGGAATGAAAGGTGTGCTTGCGATAGATTTGAATGCAATATTCGACTTGTACACAAGTACTCCATGTTTAAAGTGAATTATTTACGATTCCCAAAATAAAAATCTCGATCAGAAAAAGATACCACGCCCCTTCTTGTACTTGTGACTTTGAGTCTAATTTATCGTGATCCTGGTTAAAGGGTCATCAATAGCATGTAAATTTAAACCAAACTTTATACAATTAAACTGTTTGCTCTTTAAATTAAAAATTATTGTCCGTGCATTTAATAGAATAATATGATGTAAGAAACACGATTATAAATATAGCATAAAGATTTTAAATTTTTTTTTAACAAACCCCAAAATACATTAAAAATAATATTGATAGGCTTTACTTCAGATAAAAGAGAAAATATAAATCTTGTAACGGTAAAAAAAATATGCGCTGAAGCCAATTTCAAAACTTAAAATTTCCACGAATAATTGTTATATATAGCCTATCAAACATTATCAACTCGAACCTGCCACTCTGACTGCTTTACATAAGTTTAAAAACATTACGTTTGACTTGTTGACTCGCGTCTTTGTCTGGTTTTTGTCCCGATTTCAAACTTTCCTATGTCATAAATCAATGTCTATTGGCCCTTAAATTTTACTTTTATGCAATAGGCGAAACTTCTCGTTCAAATGACACTGTCGATAAAGATTTGCATATGCGACCCAAAACAATTCGCTCTTTATCGGGCCGCTATGTAAACCGCAGCGATTTCAATATTTATTTTTACAACATACAGTCAGCGGACAAAAGTCTGTTAATTCGCACCAATGTAATTTCTCATAAACTTACACGTTAATAATAAATTACAAGAATAATTTTCATGAATTAAATAAAATTCCATTCGTTGTGATATTTTGCATATGCCTTGGAAATCATCTCGGCTACGTTCACGAAATTACCTTAAATCTCTACGTTGATTAGTTATTGAATGACACAAAGTTAAGCATCACATGTACAACTTGTAATTACATTGTCCCATTGACGGTCAAGTTAAACGTAATCGGCATGTTTCATATACATGTACATGTATAGTATTCGAGTAAAGAGCGGAACAAAAGTATTTCCTCGAACAGTCACTTCTACAACAAAGAAGTCAAAAATCTAAAAAACAATGAGACCATCTGACCAAAATATACAAAAGGCACATCTAGGGACCATAGTGATTACAAATATGAAGTTTTGTGACATTTGAACAAATAATATCCGAGTTATGAGCGGAACAAAAAGGACTTCCTCAAAGAGTCATTTCTACAACAAAGAAGTCTAAAATCTATAAAAAAATTATGAGAGCATCTGACCGAAATTAACAAAAGGCACATCTAAGGACTGTAGGGATTACATATATAAAGTTTTGCGACATTTGAACATATAGTATTCGAGTTAAGAGCGGAATAAAAGGATTTCCTCGAACAGTCACTTCTACAAGAAAAGAAGTCAAAAATCTAAAAAAACAATGAGACAATCTGACCAAAATATACAAAAGGCACATCTAGGGACCATAGTGATTACAAATATGAAGTTTTGTGACATTTGAACAAATAATATCCGAGTTATGAGCGGAACAAAAATGATTTCCTCAAAGAGTCACTTCTACAACAAAGAAGTCTAAAATCTAAAATAATAATGAGGGCATTTGACCGAGATATACAAAAGGCACATCTAGGGACCATAGTGATTACACATATGAAGTTTCGTGACATTTGAACAAATAGTATTCGAGTTATGAGCGGAACAAAAAGTGTGACGGACGGACGGACACACGGACGGACGGACGCGCTAACCGCTAAATACCCCCGACTACTTCGTAGCGGGGGTATAATAATACACACTTTATGACATCTTTTCAACCTCTGATAGAGACTAAACATCATTTTTACGACAGACATAGTTGTTTCATCATTGTAATTCAAGAATCGTGTAAACAGAATGACTCAGATACTTACGATATTGAAAAGTCAAGCTTAGCATACAACCATTATCAGCTGCCGCTAAGTTTTATCTAGAGTAAAAATTAACTTTATCTTACAAATTATACTACCTTCATTTATATAATCATATTGCTTTTAACTTTTCATTCAGTTAATCTAGACTTTATTTCCCATATTGCTCTGAACTAGGTCATAAGAATTGAACGTCCCCTTTTTAACTCAGTACCTCTAAACATTCACACAATTGATAACGGGTTAGCCATTAAGAATAATAGATATTTTATTGCACCGACGGAAAGCTTTAATGAGTGTAAAATGGCCACTTGTAGCTCAATTCAATTCTTTATTAACCTTTAGCATTACAGCTAATCGGCGGTTACAAAGATACATTATGAGTTGGTGCAGGTGAACATTTTCAGAAAACATACTCACTTACAATTGATAGCAACTGATTTCTTAATGTACATGCTTTGTAAAGATATTTCCCAAGATTACATAACTGTTTTACATTATTGATACTTAATAACTGGACAAGTTTAAAAACAGATGGGTTATTACAATAATATGGCTTTATAAATTTTTGTCGAAGATCATTATACATTGGACATTTCAAAATAAAATGAAATTCATCTTCAATTTCACTTTTACATAAAACGCATTTCCTATCATTTACATGAACATTTTGATATCTACCCGTTTCAATTGACAACGTATGAGAGCACAGTCTAAACTTGGATATATATCTTTTATACAGTGCTGGGATAGGTTTCTGTAAATAATACTGTAATACATGACTTGTAATAACGTTTTTATAGATTACACATTTCGAGGAGCTTTCTAATTGGCCATTAATAACCTGAATAGCATTATCTATAAGTCTTTGCTTAATTACAGGCAAGAAATAAGATGACAACTCCTGTTTATACCAAATATCATTAAAACCTAAAGAAAAAAGTATGTGTTTAACATTATAGGCCCAATTATGTACATTCCGGTTTTCAGCTTCATCAAATAAATAGTCATAACAACCACGCAAAATACAATTTTCTGTCTTAAGTAATTTACACCAATATTTAACAATACCAAACTGCCTTTTACAACTTAATGGATAACGACCTAATTCAGAATAAATCATTGCATTGTTTGTACATTTTTTTACTCCTAATAACCGTTTACAAAAATCTAAATGTACCCGTTCAATATTAACACCCTTATTATTGCCCCATATCTCAGCTCCATAAGAGAGAATACTGCCAATATAGCAATCAAACAGAGACAATATTGTTTCAGCATTAAAAGAGCAACACTTGATATTATTATTAAGAGCAAACATTGCCTTCCTGGCTTGATCAGACAACTGTTTTTCAGCAAAGGAAAACTTATTATTATTATTATTATATAGCTAGTTGCAATAATAAAATAAAAATGATGATACTGTATTGTCCGACAAAGGAATTTGATTAACACAGTGAGAAGCAGCATGTTAAAGACAATGAAGGCAAATGGAGAAATGAAATAACTTTAAAACACAGCATCAACGGAAGTACCGAGGGTATCTCTTGTGCGAAACAAAATTCAAGATAACATTCAAGTTTGTACATATGTCATATAAGTGTACATGATATGTATACAGCCTCGTTGAGACAGGAAACATTTTGTTTGATTTATAATTGTCAACTTGATACATAGGAGCGCAGAATTGGACAAAATCATAAACAATGACCGGCACCATCAGTGTGAAAAACCTGGCAACGGCAATAAAACATGATTGCAAGGCATTTTAAGTAGTAATTTGATTTATAATATGTATAGGTGCGGATATTTTATCAAAAATAGCTTGTGTCAACAGTTTTGTAATTATGTCGGGTTTGTTCGTGTGATGTCGCCAACTTCAAAATGTCGGACCTGATTCCATAGGACAGTCACGTTGATGTCGATAATATCTCTCTGATATACAAGTACGCACCTCTATTTATTCGATGCATAAAGCATGTAATGATTTAATGATGTTTTCTTTCCCATAGCACTGGATCAATAATGGAGTCATGCTATATTAAAGGGTCTAATACAAGATAACGTAGATTTTCATTTCTAATATGTAGCTGCCTTCATGCATTTAGTGTAACGTACAGTGTATATCATACGCTGGGTCTTATCATTAAGACACTGTATATTGGTAAAGCACACATTCGGGAAATACATATACTTTTGCATATGCGGCAATATATACATGTATTACCGGTAATACATGCATAACAAGGTCATGCGACTTGTTATTTGCAAGTTGTTTAAACACTACACTGCAAAAATGGTGTTTTGACTTTAAACATGTTCCGTACGTGTTTTACTCAAAACATGTTTTGAAAAGTGTTTATATGCCAAACACATGAATTTATATGTGTTGTAACTCAAAACATGTTTCGATTTTAAACATGTTGCGTTATGATAATTAAAGGGCTTTTTAACTCTAAACATGTTGTAACTCGCAACATGTTTTGAAATGTGTTTATATGCTAAACACATGAATTTGTATGTGTTGAAACTCAAAACATGTTGTGACTCGCAGCATGTTTTGAAATGTGTTTATATGCTAAACACATGAATTTGTATGTGTTGTAACTCAAAACATGTTTCGATTTTTAAAAAATTGCATAATAAAACATGCATATGATTCCGACCTCATTTAAGTAGAGTCATGCCAATATATATGTTGAACATATACATGTTGCTGTCTAGTAGATTGTACTTTTGTACTATTGTCATTGTCATTTTAAAACTGATTTTACTTATTTATTTCAGAATTACTTGTTTTAATGTTTTAAGAAGATATTCCAATTCAATATAGAGTTTAAGAGTATGGGAAACATCTTAACAAAAGAAAATCAAAGTTCTTATCCATGAAACACCTGCTGTCGAGAAATACACTTTCATTGACATTGTGCACGCTAATTAAGCTTAATGAGTTCATTATATTAAAATATGGCAAAAATAGAGTTTAAACTCATTTTTATTTCAATATTCTGAACAAAATATGAAAAAAAGTTATGACAATGTTGTTTCAAATAGCTACGTTAACAATCATAGATAGGTTGCATAATATTGCATCTCGGGATATACACTGCAAAAAAAAGAATTAACGTGTTCTATTTGTGTTTTAAAACTCAAAAGATGTTTTGAAATGTGTTTATATGTGAACGGGATTACTTTGTACGTGTAGCAACTTGCAATTCACAACATGTTTTGAAATTAAACACATTCAATCGTGCAATTAGAGTTACTTGCCCTTGCCTGAAAGCGTACGGAAATTCCTTTGTTCTGTTTGTTTCATCGGTCTGATTTAACATCGCCCTGTTCTCCTTGAATTTGGGCCTTCAAAGAAGATTGTTTACGTCAATATACTATTGTATAACATCGGAAACAGAAGTCAAGACCCATTTCGCAACATATTTGAAGGTAAGAACCTGTTGAATCTGACATATTTTAGCAAGTAAACAACTGGGATAGTAAATTACACGTTTACATAACTACTATGTTATTCCATCTGGTAACATTTTCATCTCACTGTTTTCATCAACATATAGAATTGACCTCAATAATCTTGCAAAATATATTTGTCTTGCTCAAAATAAACTTGCATCATGCATCACAATTATTGTTATGTTATTCGTCTGTACATGTTATTTTATGGAGCTTCGGGCAGTTCAGTGTGTCATCAATTTACATTTATAAGAAATTTACAGAAATTAAATATCTCCCATAACATAAATCCTGATTTGTACATGTTATCATTGCTTATCCTTGACAAATAAAACGAGAGAATTCGTCGATACTTGAAGTTTAAAGGTGTCTGTAATAGTTATTTGAATCATTTGCTAATTAGCATAACAAATATAAGCTTGTTTAATTCTTAGGATATTTATTTGCTTTTGTATAGGACGATCAAGTCATGTGATACTATTGAGGCTATTCGCTCGGATGAAACAGATGTCAAATATGTTCTCAGAAAAGGTAAGAGAATTTGCCCATTTTTTTGGTCTATAATTAGTGTATGTGATAGCCATGTATGTCATGATGCATAACAACTGTTTTTATTTTCAGGCTGCAAGCAATATCTTAAATCTCTTTTCCATTAACAGCTTTAGAGTCAGTTTTTGAAATTATCTGCCCTTAGCTCGTTAAGCAGTCGAGTGTAAACATATGGGTTTCAACATATGACCTGCCCTCCAAGAGCTTTGTCCTTGTTGCATCATTGAGGCTAAGTCAACACACATGGCTATCACTTTGTAACAGGTCAAGCTGAGCTACTGATTTCGGCCAGTGAAAGTTTGAAATTTGACCCTCTTCCATGACCGTGGAAAAACAAGGATCCCTTAATACAGTCTAACTCCTCGATTAGCAAGTCTAGAGTTTACAATTACACAACTAAGATATGAAGAACAAAAAAGCGTTCAATCGTTCAAAAATGTATATTTGATAGAAATAATACGTCTATGAGGGTGGTTTCGTCCACATCCGTGCGAGTAACAGAACCGTTATGTTAGAACGTTCAATCAATAAAACGTAATGTTGAAAACTTTAACGCTATAGTTTATTACTAGTTTCTATGGAAATTTCACGTGTGAATTAGCTTCCGGATTCTTATGACTTAAATATTTTCACTTTAAACAAGTATTCACCTGTCATTTGGGATGAATATTGGAGATGTTTTGAGTTTATGTAATGAATCGAGCTTTACTTTTGAGATGTTCATGTTTATATCAAAGCAAAACAATATAGGATGAATATCATGAAATAGCTCTTTAATCACATCTTTTATTGACAGAGATACGTAGTTAACTACCCTTATCTAATATCACTTATGTCAGGGCCTAATAAATCGTAACATATATTAAAAAGTAGAAAACGATTTCTAAATACATCCATAAAAACCGCAAGCTGATGTAGAAACAGTTCAGGAAGTAACAAACGCTGTGTTATTCAAGCAGGTACATCTTGAGCGGTATAGAGTTATCATATTATTCTTCACTTTTCACATGTACTTAAATGCATTCACATGATAGTTCCGCAGGTCTTTGCCCTATTAACAGACACGTGTTCCAATAAGCTACATGTAAATCTTCATGATCTTGGCGACGCAACAGTGCACATGTTTAATCTAGTTGTGGGATTTTTACTTTGTATGCTCATAGAATGCAACCGATTTTTTTATATTTCAATGAACAAAACGCTTTTAAGTTTATCGAAAATATTAATCATGTTTTATCACTAAAATTTATGAAGGAATCGACTAGCATCACAACCGTTGTTAGAGTTGTGTTGCATCTAGGATCTTCATTCCATGAACGTCCTTGGTTGCATTGATATCTAACAGATATATTCTTTCATTAAATAAAAAGGGATATTTATTCGGATTTTGAGTTGGCACTGAGTAGTCGTCTTATTTCATTCTTAGATATAGACACAAATTTAGGTTAACGGGAGTGGGGGAGTTCCAAATAAAGTAAATTTTGAGAGTCGTATTTTTCTCTTAGTTGTTAAAATTCGTTTAACTTCTGAAGCCATTCAATAAGATAATTTTCCTGTGTACACGTTTTTGTAACCAGAGTTTTTAAAAGTTGTAATGTTGGCTGTTGGAGCTCACAATCAATACGAAAATTTTGTATCCGCCCTTTGCAAATTTTAGTAAAGAATAATATAGATTGCAAAAACAGTAATGCTTTAGCAACTAAGTTATACATCTGGGAACACCTTGGCTAGGGAAGGGAATTATTTCAAGCTTATATTACAACGCAAACATAATTAAAGACCTCCCACTGGTTACCAATTGCCACCATTAAGCACTCGAGGCTCGTGATCAGCGAAGCATGTCACAGAATTTCTCAGTTTTTCGCTATTTTCAAACATTGCAGGAACAATGGGTAATTGTGTTAAAGTAATTTCGAATGTATTTCTGTAAAGAAGAGAATTGCGTGTCTTTATCGCGAACCTTGAATTTTGAACAACAAATTTAATTAAATTAAAATGAAAAATATCATTATAAAGAGCACATATTTATCTTTATACTTTGAACCTTAAATTATTGGTTATTGCAGGGGTTCTTTAGTGACATGAGTCTAAAGACAAACTCTTACAGTAATCATCTACAAACTTATTTGTCTGTCCGGAGAGACTCTCGCGCATGCGCAAAAGGGTAATGAGTATAATAGCTGGTCATGTCACAAAGCCATCCTTTTTATTAAACAATGATTGCTTATTTACTAAATATGAATGTATGTAGTAGAAACATAGTTTGGGACCTTTCTCTTACTTGCATTAAAACGCTGTGTTTTTATAAGTAACTGAAGAATTTTGAATTTGTTCTTGATAGGGTCAGGACATCTCATCCATGAAAAAGAAGCTCGCAGACTGCTGATGGTGACCAAAAGAGAAGTTGTTGGAAGCTGCTGTGCTGTTCATATCACATAGAAGTCACTGTTAACTATAGAGTGAAGAAGGTCGCCCTGTGAAGACGTTTTACCTTGATTTTATGAGATCGAAATTAGCCAAAAACATTTGCATTTGCAGTTTTTGGGCTTCCATTAAAGATATAAATGATATCAGTACTTATTAATGAATAAATGGATGTTAGTTGACATAAATTATTCACTGTTACGTGTCCTTATTTTCTCAGTGTGTGATAATTAAAATCTTGTTTTTTTTTACAATGTTACGGAATGCCTTGTTTTTAAAAAGCAATAAACATGTTTTACATTTGAACTGTCTTCACCTTTTTCTTATGCGTTATTAAAGAGATATATTCTGACATGTTAAAGTGGCAGTAGCACGTGTTTTGAAAATTCTATATTTTCACTGATAGTTGTACATTAATGCAATATGAACCATTTATTTTCATTTTCTGACATGACCCTAAAACGTACTACTGCCCCTTTTAAACATAATGATGAATGAAGTATGATCACATAACACTGTATTTTGGTGGGCTACTTTTTACATTCTTCTATGAATTTGCTCGATATTTACTGAACAATATCATTCTTTACCATATAGCCTTTAATGCATTAACAACGAGTGACACAAGAGGCGTTTACAACCACAACATATTTTCCATCAAAACACTTTCCACAACATGTTTTAGATTAAAACACTTTCCACAACATGTTTTATATTGAAACACTTTCCACAACATGTTTTATATTGAAACACTTTCCACAACATGTTTTATATTGAAACACTTTCCACAACATGTTCTAAACTAGAACATGTTTTAATATTAAACACTTTAATTTATGTGTTTATGATTTAAACATGTTTAGATTATTTATGTGTTTAAAAAACAGGACAAGATATGTGTTTGGCTTTGTGTTTAATATTAAAACACCATTTTTGCAGTGAAGGATAATTCATACAGTTCATCTCTCACATCAAAGTGTATGGTGCAAGAAACACCGAGCCGAGTTATGTAATAAGATCAATTATTGTATGTGTGTCACCAGTCTAAAATACGTAATACGCTGGACTTGAAAGAGGTCCTTTCATCAAAGTCATGTTGACCCGCCATTTTGAGTTGTTTTAATTGCGTTAAATGATACAAAAGGACTGTATTGTTGTTATAATTGTTTTAATGCTAAGTTATTCGCGTTTGGTTTTACAAACTATATCAAATTACATTGATAACTTTCTTAGTCTTCTTATCAATTTATACAATTAAACATATAGCAGAAAGATATCAAAATGTTAGGGGTGAGACTCTTGTAATCTTTCATTTAACTGATGACTGCAGAAAATACAAACACAATAATTATAAACTGTTTCACAAGCAATGAGGCATTTCATAAGCAAAAAAAGTCAGTTACCTATAGAACTGATTACGGGTTTAGTACACAATTTACTGTCGTCATATATATCGTCTCGGGTATACTGATATCAATGAAAGAACTTTTTTTATTGTACATTCACTTTTCAGGTTTAGAGGGATAGAGCACAATTATATGTAAATTTGACAAATTTTAGAGTTATTGAAATACAACCGTCAGTAAATATGTTTGCGCTATTTTCTTATTGTTTCGCTTGTTGTAAAGGTATGCAGATAAAATGCATACATGTATGAACAGACGTACATTTGTAACTGTGTCTATTTATCTGATTTGATAATGGTAAACATATTTATAATACATGGAAGTAATCCAGTGCTAAATTACATACATGTATATGCAAAATACAATATTAAATGGCTGATTTATACCTTTTGTTATACATACAATAAACTGTTGCGGCGATGGATTTGATGTGGTGTATATTGGACAGCATGTAAATAGTCTTATCAAGAGAAGATAATCTGTGAAAATACTGGTCACATACATTATTACATTAAGTTTATAAAATAGCCCAGATCTTATTTCTTTGTAGAAATTGCACTCGACAAGAAAATGAACCTCGTCCTCTATAGAATTACTATAACGTATCTCCCCAATTTGATAAGCAATTATCTAGCAAGCAGAACTTGTTAATATGTTGCGTCAGAAGACAAAATATCGTACGGAGGAAACTGCATATTTTACAAAACAAACTCGTATAATGTCGGCTATGCATGCATGAAATATACAATATTTTCCAAATTGAATCAATATTTTTATGACTTTAAGGAAATCTTACTTATGGAACGAAATGAGAATTAGTATCTAAATTCTTTGAAATACGTAGTGATCATCGATTTAGTTTTGTTCTTGGGTTTGGACACAGTGATCCTAAGAACAAAACGTTTATCAGACGTTTGTCCTCATAAACATTTTAATTGTCATATAATCCACAGCCCTTCTTTGTGTTTTCTATCGTCTTTTTCTTCCTCGGTAACGATCTTAAAATCATTTATCAATAATATTGTGTATGTTGGAGAGGATTAAACTTGAGTAAAATTGTACAAAACAGCTACAGAACTAACTTACGACAAGCACATATCACATTCATATCTTGATATCTTTTAAATAAGTTATTGAATTGCATTTTCAGATTGTTCTCTAAATACGATATTATTGTTATAAAATGGTAACAAGCGTTACCAGATGATAGCAAATGCAATTAACTCAGCGAACCGTATCTCCTGAACACGCCAGCGGTCGCTCAAGTGTAATACACAAGTAGTGCGGGATGTCAAGACATGAGTTTCAATAAACAGTTAAAGTTACACAATACACATTCGGATTCTAGAGAGGGACAGGAACGCTAATCTTTTCCTTAGATGATAGCGCAAAACTACATTATGTAATTCAGTTTATGGCAAGAGGACATGCCTGTTACCGGGCAGCGGTAGTGGGATGTAAAGTCATTGTGTGAAAGTGAAATTTGATTTCCTAAATTCATTCAAGTACGCATCTTGTTTTGCATTTGGAACTATTTAGACAATCACTAAATACACTTGACAACGTTACATACGAAACATGGGTTCGAACCCGTGACCAGTTGGATTCAGGCCCAGTAAGCCAACCCGTCGACCACGGAGGTCAGTTGCAGACAATGGATTTCATACTGTCTTCATATATTGATAATTCTTAAATAAATATCATTGGCACCGAGTGTACATCAACGGTTAGTTAATGCTTTTGTACTTGTTTGCTGCTCTTTTTTCAAATGTTTGTAAAATTTTGCATTGACTATTTGTATCTACAGACCAATATATATAATATTTGTAATGTTCGCCCCAAAACCAGTTCGGCCCAATTAATATATGATAAACTCATACCAATGTGTATGGTTTGATATGATTATATATGTGTAGTTGGTTATGTATAACAAAGAAATTTATCATATTACGCATATATTAGGACCTATTATCTTCCTAATGATTGATTAGATTTACGGTGCGACAGCGATATTCTCGCATGATTTCCAGAAATGTCGTATGTATTTTCAACCCTATTTATATTTTGTTTGATTGTTTAATTGAATGTTTTTTAAACTGTTAAGTCAACTTATCTTAATATGATAATAAACTGTCGGGAAATAGAAAGTAGTCAGTGTAATGTTTGCATGCTGTTACAGACAGATAGTTTATTTTGGTCTCACCTCGTACAATGCATATATATATACATTAAGAATAATTACATAAAATACATTGCCGAGCCACCCATTAGGGTTACGAGAGACACACACAATAAAACATGAGAACAATATATACACTAAAATACATATATGATTTAAATACCGTTGTATAAAATATCCCTTCTTCTATCTAAAATAAGCTTGCAGGTTTTGGCCGATAAAAATACAATCTCCGGGTTAGACAATATAAAAGATAACTTATCACAGATGCTCCACTGAGTAAAATTATCACAGATACTGTTACATTTTTCTAAAAGCACTTCTCTAAAATCAACGTACACAGGACAATACATTAACACGTGACACTCATCTTCCACACATCCCTCACAGTTAAAACACACTCTCTCCGCTAGAGGTACATTAGTGTATCGACCAGTCTCCACTCGTAAAGGGGCTGTACCACATCTGAAGAGAGCTAGCGCACGGCGATGTGTCCTGGGGAGGGCGTTCTGTATGTATGGCTCTACACTGTAAGTTTGCTTAAACTGGTTATACAGTCTGAGTTTGTTGCCTCCCTCACCACGTTTACTGTTTGGATTTTCGAGCGTCGCCCGCCATACCTCCTTATAATTTTCCATTAGAATGCAAGTAATAGTTGATGTGATATGATTTACATGAAAATCATTTCCTATAGGGATAAAGTGTGCTAAGTCCATACTGTGTAACTTGTTATGGATACGTAAGTTCCAGTTACGTCGCTTCTGCAAAGCCATCTCATTTGCCCACTTAAAAATCTTAAAACAAAGTCTGTCTTCACTCATCCCACACAGCTTCTTGTAGACGCGACTCACACTTCTCCACTGACGTACAGTCGGGGGCACCCAGCCCATATCACCTGCTGGTTGGGGTAAATCGCCTGACACCCATAAAATACCTCATTGCACGGTTGTGTACGCTTTTCACTGCTGGGATGTTATACGTTCCCCATATAGCCGACCCATAGTCGATAGTGGACCATACCATGGAGTCGTACAACTTAGTGAAAGTATTATACTGCATACCTCCAAGAATCTTCCATTTAGAAATCAGCAGGCCCAGTGCCCTACTGGCCGAGCTGGCCACTGCTTTACCCATGCGTATATAACTTAAGTGTTCAGTTAGTAACAGTCCAAGATATGTGTAACTTTCAGCAATTTCCAGATTCATGTCACCACATTTGAACGTAACTTCTGTTCTCCCTATCGATGGACGTCTGAAGTGAACCACTTTTGATTTGGCTTGGTTTACTGTCATCTTGTTCATATTACACCAAGAGTTCAATCCTTCTAGAAGCACATTCAGGTCGCTCTCCTCTTCTGCTAGCAACACAATGTCGTCAGCGTATGCTAAAACACTTATGCGTTGATCATCAATAGGCACACCCACATTAAGACTGTTGAGGTATAAAAGCAAATCATTGATATACAGGTTAAATAAAAGTGGATATAATAAACATCCTTGTCGAAGCCCGCACTTCACATCAAAACTCGCTGTTTCGAGACCATTAATTCTGACACATGACTGAACGTTTTTATAGAGAGACACAACTGCATTATACATATTCCCAGCAATACCTAAGGCACTTAATTTTTTCCATAGAACAGTTTGGTCAATACAATCATAGGCCTTCTTCAGATCTATGAAGGCAGCAAATGTCTCTTTCCCCATACTTTTTCTAGTTTCAATAATCGATGTCAAGGTTGATACATGTTCAGTTGTACTTCTTTTCTTCCGAAAGCCGTTTTGCTCATCACACAATAGTTGATTGGTTTCCACGTGTTCACTCAGTCTGTTATTTATCACACCACAATATAACTTGTAAGATGAACATGCTTATGTTATTCCTCTATACGATAGTGGGTTGCGAGGGTCTTCTGTTGATGACTTTGGTATTGGATTAAATATACCTTTCGACCAAGCATACGGTATCACTCCTTTTGTAAAACACATATTAAACAGTTTATGTAAAAACAACATACACTCCTCGTTACAATACCCTCCCCTTCAAGTATCGGTTAACAAGCTCCATGCATTGACTGTGCATGCAAGACTTCATGTGTTTAGAGCTTGCATCTCTGTAGGGAGGATAAAGGAACAGCCACCTAAATCATATGCACTGTAATGTAACATAGCTATACCTTGTCAATGCGATTTAATCTCCATCATTAACACTTTTTGTCTGATTCCCAGATACAAATGTCAATATAGAAGCAGATAACACGACATAAATCCACTGGTCAACAAGCGAGCAGCCTATAGTCGCGACAGTACTCAACACTCAGACAGTCCAGTCCACTCCCCTCCCGTCCCCCCACCCCTACCCCACATTTCCAGCGAATACCTTGCAGTCACTGTTTAGGATTCGTAGCCATTCGTTAGTTAGCAATCTCCTAGTGTAACATTGCGTCATGGAGACATGGGAAAGTGTGCAGGTGTAAAAACATGCTCTAGTTGCAGTAGGTTTCATTTTATCTGATCTTAATGAATATCTCTCAAAATGATTTGCTTTTGGTTCATTTCTATATGATAAACTTTAATATATTTGTAAAGTATACATGTATGTAACAGAGCACTATTGTGTCAATGTGGATATAATACCCGTGTTTCAAAATCGTAGTGGGGACTTCTAATCTCAAGGGCGTATTTCATAGTGCTTACCACGACTGATCTTAATCTGTATGCTTTGTTTAAGCTTTTAGAACTCCAAATTTGCAGTGATTGTATGATTGGTTTGGGTAAACTCGTCACAAGTCAAAAAACGAAAACGATCTACCCACAAGGCATACAGTCAGTAAGTAAGAAAAAACAAGTTCTGAATAAATTGTTCAGAGTAGACCAAGTCCTCACTTTAACCCATAACATGAATTAATGAATATAATTATGATGTTAAGTTTATAAAGTAAAGAAAGTGCTGAAATTCTGTCAGTATGTCAAACTGTTAATGTTTCCGTTTTACTGATTAAATATGAAATGATGCGCGTCATGATTTTGATGATAATGCAGAGGAATACATGGATGACAACTTCTTTGTTCATGGTATGCAACAATTCGACACAGATTGTTGTTGTGTACTTCTCAAGCAGTCGCATACGATGAAGTTGTTATCCATATAATCCCTCTGCATTATTGTTTTTCCAATTTCTAAAATACCTCTCAAAAAAGTTATGATTTTGATGCATTAAGAAAATGCGCATTGTTATTTTGCTGTAGGATAAACCTCACTTTGTACTCTTTTATCACAAGCAGGTATTTATTTTCATTGCGTACTTTTTGTAGCGTAATATACGCAAACATAATGGTTAAATTTAACTCTAATACGTGTATGTCATTTATCAGTTGTAACTTGTAATCGAGATCAATTTCATATCGTTCATATCATTTTGATACCGTCGACCCCTTACATGTACCCCTAAACATACAAATTGGCATGATATGGCAATAGTGCAGTATCTGTGTTACTGTTATATGGCGAAATATCCAGAAAAGTTAGGGGGTGAGTTATTCAGAAAATAATGTAGGACGAATTGAGCAGAGATGCTGTGATAAGTGTTGCGAGGAAATTGCGTGTAACAGAATAGCTCAAAGGCAGTTAGGAAGACAGTATACATGAATCAAGAATGTGTAATAAGGGTTGTTAAGGGATAAATCTAGTAAACGTAACGAAAAATGACAAACAAGTGTTTGGTTTTGGTAATATAATACGAGGGGCAGTTGTGGTGTCAAGAAAAACAAGAAAGATGAAGCAGAGATGTCATGGCAAGGAGATTAGTAGGAGATTGGGGAGAGTCTAAAGGGAAATGGATAATTGGGTGCAAGTACAAAGCGATTTAGAAGAAAGGCTAGAACTCTCCGAGGGAGCCGGGTCTAAGATTAATGGTAGAAGGTTAGAGAGTAGAGGTTGAAGGCTAAAAGTTAAAGGTTGGCAAAACCAGGAGCGATTGGCTAAAAGTGAGACCCACCCCAAAGAATGAGTGACAGTTGAGTACAACAAAAAGAAGCTGCACAGTAGTTTCAGGGAGTTAGTCCCGGAGTTCTCAGAAGTACCAACTGCCTGCTTAACCCTTGACCGGCGTCTTCGGCTGGGCCGGAGCGGCTTCTTAGAGGGAACCGTATGGGTATCGTATAGCATGCTTTTCGGCAGTATGAAGTTAGGTAGGGAATAAGGAATAAGAATATTAGATTTAAGTAAGCAATCAGGGGTTAAGTTAAGCAGATTTAATCAAGAGGACAGAGGGTTAATGTATTGATGTATGACGATTGTGTAATTTGCTTTACATGTATTTGTAATAAAAGGTAAAAATATTGTAAGACTTTTTTATGATAGTTAGCGAGGCAGTACCTTGAGCAGCCAAGCGAGTAAGAGTACATCCCAAGTAAATTAAATAACAAGAACAAGCAAAATATGACATGGGGAGATGCGGGTTTTCTCAAACTATTTAGCTTTGAGATAGATTCATAGAACTAAAATAGCGGGGAATTTTTCATTTTGTTTCTGGGGGTATTGTCAATGAACGGGCAGTCGGTATTGTTTATCGATCGGTCTGAGGCAGTTTGGTAGACAGGTTAGGTAATGTTGTGAGGCGAGCAGACCGTCGCGGATCGATAATACTAGTAAAGCTTCCCTGTGAAGCGGGATCTTTTTGGAGAAAGGGTTGGTTACGATTTGTTATTTAAATGAATTCTTGGAAAAAGGTAAGTGTTAACTATGTTATATATTGCTATAAGAAGGGTTATTAATGTTTTTGCCTACATGGTATGATGGTTTTAAAATTTTACATGTATTAGTTATATAGTGTTATAAAACAGGTACGTGAAACTTTAATTGGTTCAGGCAAGGATATATTTATGATATTTTATGGATGAAATATATTTTATGTAAGAATATTTATGGTTTGAATAATTATGAATGCGATTTGCTGGATTATTTTAAGGGACTATAGTTTAGTCATAGGTGGTTTGATAGCGGAAAGGAATTGGGGGTATTCGGTTAGTGACATAATATAACTATTATGTGTGTCTCGCACCAGTGTGAGGTGGAGCTTTAAATTTTAGCGTACAGGAACCGTTAAGTGTTGGTCAGGTTTACTGAGCAGGGTGGCAATTCCAAACTTTAATTCTGTTATTGCTTAGGAAATAATTTTATGGGGTCTTTAAAAAAATTGATTTGTTGGTGAACGGGATATTTGGTAGTAGGCGGGCAAAGTACACGTTATATGTTATTTGGCCTTGTTAACTGTGATCCCGTTATTCTGGAAATGGGTGTATACACAAGGGTATGTTGAGTCATATTTTATATATGTATAAGAGTGGTTGGAAAATAATTTAGATTGCTACAGGGGTCAATTACGAGGTTAGAAAGGTTTTTTAAGGGTGTCGTTTGTAATATTTAATTATAATTAGATTTTTATTATTAGTTCACTATCACGAGGGTTAAGTGGAGATAATAGATGAAAATAATGCCGGGCTTGCCACAAAGTAATAATTTTGAAGCTATAAAGGCTGAAATTCTATTTGGAAGATAGAAAGGATAGGTTAGAGGTTATTCAACAAGATATTCAAAGAGATACAGACGAGTCAGCCAAGGTCAGAGGTGAATTAGAGGGTAACGCTGTTATTACACAGGAGGCCGAGAGAATAGTGTCAAATGTACAGTTTGATTTAGACGGGGAACAGATTGATTTAGTGAACAACCAATTTGGTTTTGAGACAGGCCAGATAAATGTAGGGGATGCTCATATTGTAGCCAATCGAGGAGAAGGACAGGAAATAGATACGGATAGGAATTTAAGTGATACAGAAGGTGATTTGAGAAGCGAAGTTATTAGTATAGCAGGAGGGGTCGAGTTACTCGGGGAGGAAAATTGTAAGGACTCAGTGAATGAAAAGTTAAAGGGATCAGGTTCAGAGGAATATTTATTAGTATTCTTAGCAGAGCAGTGCCTACCAGAGGCTAAAGAAGCTCTTGGTATTGAGGAGTCGGTTGTTATTCAGGTCGATAGTGTATTGCAGGGGATTGAGGATAGAGAGTTGTCTTTTGGGTCCCCATAGGTAAATATTACGGATACCTCATTTGATATAATGGGAGATAATAGTATTCATCCTGAAGTTTTTGATGGTACAGACCATTCGGTAGCTCAAGAGTTTTTGGCCCGATTTAATCATTATGCTGATTTTAAAGGATGGTCTAAGACTCAGAAAATTAAAGCATTTCCTTTATTTCTGCGCAAGAGTGCGTACTTATGGGTTCAACATGTAGAACTCGAAACGAACGATGATTTTGAAATTTTAGAAATTAAATTTAAAGAAAGGTTTTGCCATGCTGTACCAAAGTGGACAATGGTTAAAGATTTTCAATCTCGCCGACAGAAACCAGGTGAGAGTCTCGATCAATATTTAGCTGAACTGACAAGGTTGGCGACATTGTTAGGAAAAACTGAAAGTGACATTTTAGATTCTTTTGTGAGCGGCCTACCTGCGCGCGTTAGAGCGCTGGTTATAATTCAAAAGCCTGAGACTCTTGCTGCGGCTGTGGAAGTTGCCAGATTGGCACAAAGCATTGCAGAGGAGGATACCAGAAGTATAGTGCAGGGTTGTTTCGAAAGGTTAGAAAATGTATGCGAGAGAATGGAGAAGCAACAAAATGCAGGATTAAACTGTGAGTTTCAGGAACCCCCCGTAGCAGCATTTGAAAGGAGACAACCGGCACCGGATCCAGGTCGCTGGCAGGGGAGACCACCAAGGCAGATGGAACGGAGACAGTCGAGGGGACAGGATGTAACCGGTATTGGACCAAGGAGGGAGACTTTGGCCCACAGAGTACGATGGTCTTACCCCTCCAGTGACAAGACGCACGCACAGGGACAAGTCGTTACCCGCTCGGGGAGAATCGCTGAGAGGACCTGTTTCAAGTGTGGCGGTAAGTTCTCTGAGTCACATATTGAAAGGTGTCCAGCTCGAGGAGCTGAATGCTTTAATTGTGGCCGCCTTGGGCATTTTCGGCGTGTTTGCAGAGCACCAATTCAGATGAGAAATAGATTACTAAGGGGACAAGGTCTAGGGACAGGCAGGTTTTCTAGGCAGAGTGAGAGGCGGAGAGTTATGGGACATTTCTGTCATAACTGTGGAGAACCCTGGGCCAATAACGCTTAAAGAGGTTGGGAGTCTCGAGGTGACAGGCATTATTATACAGGTGATACACAGGGGGGCTATGGTAGTAAATGTAAAGAGCCAGGCCGACCTGGCGTCCGTTCTCTTAATTTTGCCAGACAGGGTAGGTTTACTCCAAGTATGGGAAGAGTTTTTTCTGGGGTAACGAAGACAGTCTCGATGATAAAAATTGGACTTCGCTTAAATAATTGTTTTGTGAATTCCATTGTTGACACGGGGGCGTGCTTATCAGTGATCACAGAGGGTATTTTGAGAGACACTGGGTTATGGCGTGAGGAGAATCTACAACTATCGGATGTTCAGCATTTGAGAGGTATTAGCGAGGACATATTTCCGGTAATTGGTCAACTGTTGGTTAAGTTTGAGTTAGGGGGTCGTTGTTATGAACATTTATTTTATGTAGTGAAAAAATTGATATTTCCAATGTTCTTAGGGTTGGATTTCTTGAGGAAGCATAAAGTAGTAATCGACTTCAGAAGTGATACAATCGAAATACCGGGTGAATTGCCTTCTCAACCCTTGTGTAGTGTTGATAGTAAGGAGACAGTGAATGAGGATGTAGAGTCAGATAATCGTTGTGAGATACCGGTTAGAGTAATGAAACGTACCATTGTTCCAGCTCATTCGGAAATGACAATAAGGGTTTATATACCTTGTTTTACTGAAACCGATGACATATTGTGTGAGCCACTTCAGTGCGCAAGCGAGGAGTTATGTGTTTTGGGAGCGCGGTGTGTAGCTTCGGCTCCAAGAGGGTTGACATCTTATAGGGTATTGAATCCTCATGCTCAGGATATTGCTTTAGAGAGGGGTCAACAGATTGCCTCCTGTTGTCATATAAGTAACGATCAGATTAGCCAGTTGGAAGAGAAAGGGGATCAAAAAGACCGGACAGAGAATACTCAGTTGTCTGTGGAGGAGGTAGATCGTCGGATATTAGAGCTTGAGCTAAAATTTGATGATGAGAATTTAAGCGAGGTTCAGAAGTCAATGTTAAAACGGTTGATAGCAGAGAATAGGGATTGCTTTGCAAAGTCGTTGTCGGAATTGGGGAGGTGTGACTTGTTGGCCCATGACATCGATGTTGGGGACGCGAAACCAGTCAGGCAAAGATTTTACAGGGTTAATCCGGAGGCGAGAAAAGAAATTAACAGGCAAGTGGGGGAGCTAGTTAGGTTAGGAATATGTGAGCCACATTATGGAAGTGAGTGGGCCTCTCCAGTTATCTTAGTTAAAAAGAAGAGATTGCAAGGTAAACCCCAGGAATATCGTCTGGCAGTAGACATGAGAGCGGTAAATAGTGCGACAAAGGTTAAAGAGATATCACCATTGTTAAGAATAGATGATGTCATCGATTGTTTGGGGGAGAAAAAGAGTCAATATTTTTCCACTATTGATTTGTTCTCGGGTTATTTCCAAGTTCCCCTTACACAACGAGCACAAAATATTTCGACATTTGTAACTCAAGATGGGTGTTTTCGGTTCAAAAGAATGGCTTTTGGTTTGTGTAATGCACCGGCGACTTTTTCCCGTGTGATTCAGGATGTATTTAGGTCTCTTAATTGGAAAACCACGTTGTGTTACTTAGACGACATTATTTGTTTCTCGCCATCTTTTGATCAGCACATAGAAGATCTTAGGGAGGTTTTTGCATGTCTGAGAGCAGCTAACTTAACGGCGAAACCTGGAAAGTGTGAATTTGCTGCAAGGGTCGTTAAGTATTTGGGACACATATTTTCAAAGGATGGGGTCCAAGTTGATGCCGAAAATACTAAGTTGGTTGACAAGTTTCCGGTTCCGACAAGTCAGAAACATGTTCGCAGTTATTTAGGACTGAGTGGTTATTACAGACGTTTTGTAAAAGATTATTCTAAAATTGCACATCCATTAAATAAGCTGTTGCAGAAAAATGAGAAATTTCATTGGGGTTCAGAGGAGGAAGAGTCGTTTCAAACGTTGAAGAAAGCTTTAGTAAGCCCACCAGTTTTAGCATTTCCAGATTGGACAAAACCTTTCATTCTAACAACAGATGCGTCATTAACAGGTATGGGTTTTGTCTTAGCACAAGCAGACGACAAAGGGTTTGAACATGCAATAGCGTATGCAGGTAAAAGTTTGTCACCGGCAGAACGTAATTATAGCATTACAGAGCTAGAGCTCTTGGCAGTCATTAGTGGTATTCATCATTTCAAGGAATACTTGCAGGGGAGAGAATTTATAATTATGACAGATCATAAGGCACTTCAATATCTTACCAACAACCGCACTAAGTCAGCAAGGCTTATCCGCTGGTCCTTATTTTTGGGAGAGTATAATTTTACTATTAAGTATCGCCCAGGAAAGTCTATTAGCCATGCAGATGGGTTGTCAAGGTGTGAACACTTAGAGCCAGGTGAGTCGGATATTTTGGAAAATATAGGTAGCTTATTCACAATAGCTAAGGGTGATGATGTAGTGGTTGAGGTGGATAAGGATATGCAGGACGAGAGTAGCGCGGAGGTAGCAGAGGATAAAGATAGAGAAGTACGGGATGAGCTAGACACACCGGTAGATGGGGCTATATCAATGGAGGATATACAGGCTAAACAACAGACAGATGCAGCATTACGTCCAATAATTGATTATTTGAGCACAGGGTATTCAGACTCAACGGGTAAGGACAGCAAGTTATTACAGGCTCAGTGTCAGGAGTATGTCTTAGATAATGGCACGCTTTTTAGGCTGTGGGGGCCACAGGTTTCTGGAAACTGGAAAAACAGGTGTGTCAAACAGGTGGTTATTCCAAAATGCTTAGTTAATAAAATTTTGGCCGCGTATCATGATAGTTTGATGGCAGGTCATCAGGGTATAGATAGGACATTCCAACATATCAGAAATAAATATTATTGGCGTTCAATGTATACAGACATAAAGAATTATATTCAGACATGTGTAGACTGCCAACTGGTTAAAAGGGCCTATGGACAACGTCATGCACCGTTAAAACCTCTACCAATAGAAGGTAGGCTATGGGATCGTGTGCATGCTGACACAATAGGACCGCTACCTGTTACTACGAGTGGTAATAAGCATATTTTAATAGTGACATGTAGCTTTAGTCGTTTTACCATGGCGTTCCCATTGAAAACTTTGGAGGCAGCAGAAGTAGCAAGTGTGTTCTATGAGAGATTTATTTGTGTCTTCGGAGTTCCTAGTACTGTACTTACGGATAATGGAGGGCCATTTATTAGTAGAATATTTGCGCATTTGTGTAGGATTATGTCCATAGAGACTTTGCGTACAGCAAGTCATCACCAAGCTACAAATGGCGCATCAGAAAGATTTAATTATTTCTTAGAGGTGAGTTTGAAGTATTACGTGGACAAAAAGCAGAACGATTGGGATAAGTATTTGTCTAGTATTACTTTTGCATACAATTCCACTCCTCACTCACAGGGGACAGCTTTTAGTCCATATTTCTTAGTGTTTGGTCAGGAAGCGAACCTGCCAATTGATGTGGAGCTAGGGGCAACAGCGGGGTTGCCACAGACAATTCATCAAAGGGTCGAAGCAATTTCAGAGTTAGTGGGGGTCACAAGGGACATTGCCAAACAGAATTTAATAAAAGCGCACGAACGGGCTAAAGGTTATTTTGATAGAGGGTCCAAGATGCCATGCTTTGAGCTAGGTGACAAGGTGTGGGTAGATAGGAGGATGGTAGAACCAGGTTTGTCAAAGAAACTAGCTCCAAGCTTTACTGGACCATACTACATTTGTGATTTAAAAGGGCACTGCACTTATCAGTTAAGGAAGGTAGAGAATAATGTTTTGCTTAAGGTACCAGTTCATGCAAATAGATTGAAACTCTATGTCGACCCAGGTATAAGAGACACTATTGGTCAGGCAGATGAGGTGCAGGCAACAGATGGCAATGAAAAGGTGGTTCAGAATATAAAAGATAAGACTGCAGTGGCAGAAGTTACAGTAGATGGGACAGATAAAAATAAAAAGAGGGTCTCGTTCAAGGAGACAATTGAGATTATACGTGAGGATGGAGACATGGAATCGGATAGGGAGGCCGACGACGTGGTCGATGAGGGCGATGATATCCAGTTGGGACAGCCCGAGGTGTATAAAGTAAAACGCATTATGGCACATAAGCTTATCAATGGTTATTCATTCTATAAGATACATTGGGAAGGTTATCCATTGTCAGAAGCTACATGGGAACCAAGCAAGAATTTAGCGAAGAATTTGATACAGGCATACAAGATTGCGCAAACTGTTAAACAAAATGCTAAACAGCGCAAAAAGAAGAGAGGTACTTAGACTATTTGTATATGGATAAGAGTGTCATAATTTTGAATCAATTGACACACTGACACAAAAGAAGAATGAAATACGAAAGAGCTGTAACAAGTCGTTATATTTATATTTATTTCATGGGATTTTGTCAAGATGGTTGTCTCTTATAGCGTAGTGGGCATACCGGAAGCAAGGGTGCACACTTGCGAAGGGATGTCTGCTACTGAAGAAAGCTATTAAGAGATAATTATCTACTTAATTAATTGAGTATCAGTTGTTATCCTGGATAAAAAAGCATATCTTATGACAGGGTCCAAAAGGACTAGACAAGATAATGAGGGTATTGAGTTATACTTGAGTACAGTGACATACGGTGAGAGAAATGAAGAGTTATACATTGAGTATAGTGGATACTATGGAAGGTTGATGGCCTATAGCTATTTGAGTACACAGGCCAATACTGTGAGTGAATTATTGACGTATATAGTGAGTACAGTATAAGCTGTCGGAGAAATAATGTGAGAGGTACACGGAGTACGGTATATAAACCGATAGTGAAAAAAAGGGAGAAGAAGATGAGTAATGTACATGCCATACAGTTCATGTTATGAAAGACATAATGTGAGTGAGTATTCACTCGGATGTTATGTGGATATTGGAAAAAATGAGCATACTGAGTATATAGAGATACACAAGGGAAGCTGTTCCAAGGTGTCAAGTTGTTGTGGTCATAGTGGACCTTAGATGTAAAGGATCATAGTGAGTTACAGGAGATGAGTACTGTCTCGGACGACAGGACAAGTTACACATATAACTGTATCTATCTAATTATTGCGGGATGAATGTTGAAGAATTATCATATGTATATCTAGACCCGTAAAGAGAAGTGATAATATTTGTTTTACAGCCACAAGGATGTTACTCGGTGTGCTGTTATGCTGTTGGATCAGCGGGACGAGAACAACCCAGAGAGAGGACCAGGAGACTTCGGGGCTGAGGGCTCCATACGGAGTTTTGTTCCTCAAGTTTTCGGAAATATAGATATTGCACGAATTAATGGTTGCATGTTTATTTTCCGTCACCAGCTTTCAGGTTTTGCTGAAGTTCGAGGGTTGCAGTTCTCCAAGTTTTATTGTCAACCCAGACAGGAAGAGATGTTATTCTATTTTCAATACGGATTTGTGTATCCATGTATCTTCACCTTTGACATGTGAAGAGGTGTTAGTTACGTTTCTGACAGTATGTCCTCGTGACATTAAAATAACGGCGGGGTCAAACGTGAAGAACATGACAGTCGTGAAGCGGCGGTCCAAATATTTTTTCTATTATGAATGCGATATTTTAAGAGTGATCATGGCGGGACGAGTATTGACAGTAGCGAATACTGTACAGGTTTCATGGGGTTCAGCGCGGAGTCTGCAGAAATTACTTAAGGAATCGGCGTCCGTTTTTATCTCGTTTAAGCATAATAGTGTTACGTATCCGATACATTTTGAGTGATTGCAAGAAGTATATCGATGTTTTCATAAGGTCTTATCGTTCGGAAGTAGCATCTTGGTCAGTGGGGTATCGTTGTATTTCATATTCGGGTGTTTGTGTGTCTTGTCGCGTATTGAACAATCTCCGAATATTCCATTCCTATACAGACCCAGAGTCGTTTTTTTTAACATGTTAACTTTAGACGAGTTGAGTTCGTATTACGGATAACAGATAGTTGGCGACATCATAGCGGTTTAAACGTAATTAATGAGGAGTATGGTATCGAGACCCCGTGTGGTGTCGGGGAGGGTTAACTTACCCTGGGATAGAATAACACTTCGGTTTATTGGCGGCAGCAGTCAAAATGACGTCAATGTGCCTGTCGTAAAAGGCGACTAAATCTTTGAGGCTTCAAAAAAAAAAAATATATATAAATTATCATTCAGATGTTGTCATGCGGTTCTTCTTCTTCTTCTTGTGGCGGTCTTCTTACCCCGTGTGGGTTCCGGGGGTGGCTGTAAGGTATAGCGTCCTGCAGTCTGGTTAGAATAGTCCCACAGCGCATTGGCGGCCTAAGAGTAATGAGACGTCAATTCGCTTGTCGTATGAGGCGACTAATTCGGGAGTCTTTCGTATCTTTTAAAAAAAATATAATAATACTAATAATAATATCAATGATAATTATAATAAAATGTTATACACACATTGGAAGTATACCTTCCACCCGATAAACGAATAGAAAAAGAAAAAAAGAAAAAGGGAAGATAAGTAAATAAGGAAGAACGTGAGTTTTTCTGGTTTGCTAGGCAGTGTCGCCAGGAATATAGATGGCCAGAGAGGGGACCTCTCTGTCCGTGGGTCGTATAAAAAAAGAGAAGGATCTTTTCAACAGTCTCTTTCGTTTTGTTTCTTTTCTTTCTCACTTTACATCACTTCCTGGTCTGTCCACTCTCTCTTTACTGAACGTTTCAAGCAAAATACAATAAAATTACTAAGGTATCGTGTTAAGAGGATTTGGTATTATCAATGTTTCATAGTCGGAGTATGTTCTCAGCTCTGGTGTCCTTCGTATAAAAAAAAAAGGATACCATAATAATCATAATATTGTTATATGGAAATCACATATTCTTGTCTTTGAACTTCACTTTAATAAAAAGCGGTCTGGTCCTTCAGTTTGAACAGTCCAATCTGGAAGCCAGCTTCAGTTGAAGCTCTCCTATTTGTCGTCAGATCCGTTCCTCTTAGTCCCTCTTAGGTAATTATGTCAGATATACATATCGAATTAGTGGGGAACGATCTTTTCCGGTGTAGTTTATTGTATTTTGTGGAGATTCCATGAAATTGTTAGGCGGTATAATAATAAACAAAGATAATTACATAATATTGACCTTATACTGAAAGGTCTTTCGTAGTAATGTGTTCAGTTAACTTGCCTTTTCCCAAGAATCCTCCGTGAACACTTTTCATTTAACTCGTGCAAATTTTCTGAACGTCCATACATACATTTAATTGCCGTTCCACAATATACCTCGTAACATTTGCCACGACTTTGATATTTGTCCTTTCCAGAGTTTGGAGGTGACTGTTTCGTTAAACAAACAAAAACAAAGAATAAAGGGTTGTCTTTGATTGGAGAACACATTGTCCATTTACTTGTTATTCTACAGGATAATGACTATCCTAAGGGTGAAACCTTAAGACTCATTAAAAGCAAGTTCTTTGGGAGACTACGGGTCGGATTGTGGATAAATTAGGTTGATGTTGTTCATATCAATATAATGGCAACAAAAAGAACGTTATGTTTACATGTGGGCAATGTATTTAGTTTATAATTATGTATGATGGTTATTTTTTTTAGAAAATGAATGCAAACACATTTTATATTGTACATTGGTGTTTTTCTTGGAGCTGGGCAGGTGGTTCGCTGATGCTCTATATGTATATACAAAGGAACGTTTCGTACATGAAAATTGATGATGTACGGAAAGTCACACAGTTCTTTCAGTGTTGATCTGCGAGAAAGCAGCCAAGGTTCTCTATTTGGGAGAATATAGCGAGTTAATGTCAGGTTAATCTAAGGGAGATAATTCTGAGCAATTTTTTTAAGAAACACCTGAACAGTGAATGTAGTAGGAGGCATATTTATACGATGTATGAATAATGTTCGTTGATGATAATCAGATCATGGAACTTGATAGTGATATAGTCATATTGTTCTTGCGATGTTCTGTCGTACTTTTCTCAAGTGTTATAGGAATGGATTGTCCAAGGAGGATATGGTCGTTCCCGTGTGGAGGTATACTGGTACTCAGCTCGGGTGCACGGACTGGTCACGGTCATCCACTTGAATTGACAGTAGTAGCTGCGATAGTACGGTCCGGAGGTCACCGGATAACTGGGAAACTACAGGTCCAGTAGCCGTGACTGCAGCGAAGTCACAATGAAACCGAGGGGACGTGTCTGAGGGGGCGTGTCGAGAGATACGCGTCTGAGGAGACGAGTCCGAGGAACTGTCGACGAGTCGAAGGGTCGCCCTGTCGTCAATCAGGGGTGGCCTATGACAGCCACAAAGGCAAGGATCTGATACTGCAAAGACACTTGTTAACGTGCTTGTGCTATACATTCAGAGGTGCGGACACTTGTAAATGTGACTGTACACCGTGAACCAGTGCTGTGACATTCGCATGTGAATGTGCGTGAAGGGAACATTAACCAGAAGCTGAACTTGCCATATGGTATCCTCAGGGTTCGATGAACATTTCTTATCCTTTGAGATGTGACTTGTTGGTGACTTGACATTCATGTGATGGACTTCCATGGCGGATTGTGCACGAGGAACTTTAATATATTTATGATATTCCGTGCTATACCTCAACTATACACAACAAGGAAGACTATGGCATTACGAACTCTAACGATGTTTCTCGGTGCTATGCCAGGATTTTATGAACTCTAAGTGTGTTGTTCTCTTGATGGGACGTTTCCATACTATTGATGTTTGCATGTTTCTCTTTCAGGGTTAGGGTGTTGTTAAATGTGTTTGCATCTCCAAACAATATTGGGTCGCAGTATGATATTCTAAATTCATTTATAAGGTTCTTAGGTGAACCATGGTTTGGATAATGGTGACATAAGGTGGCAATTGTTCTACCATGGTGTACCCAGTATTGGAGGGTTTGATTGGTAGGATGTTGTCTTCTCCGATGAGTCGAGGACGACTCATATTCGGAGGGGGGAAATGTTATATGGCGAAATATCCAGAAAAGTTAGGGGGTGAGTTATTCAGAAAATAATGTAGGACGAATTGAGCAGAGATGCTGTGATAAGTGTTGCGAGGAAATTGCGTGTAACAGAATAGCTCAAAGGCAGTTAGGAAGACAGTATACATGAATCAAGAATGTGTAATAAGGGTTGTTAAGGGATAAATCTAGTAAACGTAACGAAAAATGACAAACAAGTGTTTGGTTTTGGTAATATAATACGAGGGGCAGTTGTGGTGTCAAGAAAAACAAGAAAGATGAAGCAGAGATGTCATGGCAAGGAGATTAGTAGGAGATTGGGGAGAGTCTAAAGGGAAATGGATAATTGGGTGCAAGTACAAAGCGATTTAGAAGAAAGGCTAGAACTCTCCGAGGGAGCCGGGTCTAAGATTAATGGTAGAAGGTTAGAGAGTAGAGGTTGAAGGCTAAAAGTTAAAGGTTGGCAAAACCAGGAGCGATTGGCTAAAAGTGAGACCCACCCCAAAGAATGAGTGACAGTTGAGTACAACAAAAAGAAGCTGCACAGTAGTTTCAGGGAGTTAGTCCCGGAGTTCTCAGAAGTACCAACTGCCTGCTTAACCCTTGACCGGCGTCTTCGGCTGGGCCGGAGCGGCTTCTTAGAGGGAACCGTATGGGTATCGTATAGCATGCTTTTCGGCAGTATGAAGTTAGGTAGGGAATAAGGAATAAGAATATTAGATTTAAGTAAGCAATCAGGGGTTAAGTTAAGCAGATTTAATCAAGAGGACAGAGGGTTAATGTATTGATGTATGACGATTGTGTAATTTGCTTTACATGTATTTGTAATAAAAGGTAGAAACATTGTATGAGTTTTTCATGATAGAATTAGTTAAAACCACATCCCAAAATATAGCGACACAGGTAAATATGACATTACGACATGAATAAATATATGAACATTCTAATTGAACTGAAAAAAATATTTTCAAGAAAATCTCGTTGCAGTACTAATGTGTCATAGATCACATTGTACGGTATGATATATCTGTACTAGGTGAGGAATTTCTGTTGCTGCCCAAATACATACACGGTTGTATAACAGCCACTTCATGTTCTAATATTTTAACAGATCGCAATTAATGATGACACAATTATAGCAGCCTAATATCTCGTTCAGTCTGAAATAACAAAATGGGTGTCCTTGGATTAACTGGATGATAGTGTAATATATAACAAAGAAAGCAGATGTTGGTTCAATATGCAAATAACTCAGTCAACCGTATCTCCCGAACACGGCAGTGGTCGCTGCACTGTAAAAGGCTTTGAGTATGTCGGAATGCAAACCAATCAGCTCAATTAGAAGTTGAGTGAGAATACACATTCGGATTCTCGCGTGAAAGGAAGATTGGAAATACTATGTTATGTAATAGAGCTGATGACAGTGGTATGTTTATTACAGATCGTTGATTGCTGCGCAATGATAACGAGTGGAATGCAATTCTATAAATGAATGAATATATTTAGTCTAAAAGTTAGACATTGAAATGAAACGGCTTATAAATCTATGAAAAGTTAAATAACATAAAAAGAAGACGAACTTTTCTTCACTTTCATTGAGCATTTGAGTCTCCTTGTTTAGGTTTTTACCTTATTTTAGGCCCTGGCTGGCAGACTAGAATATAGTATTTGTCTTACATATTGATAATTGATAATCATTACTTAATACACATAATCGAGAAAAACTACATTTCATTGTGATCTGAAATTATCACGATCATTGTAGGTTTTTATTTATCTTAACTTTTGTCTTCTATATCATAAATGGTTAATATAAAAAATATCTAATACGGTTTATATAAAAACATTGAAATATCTGCATTAACATTGGGGAATCTCGGTTATATCTCGTGTATCTGTACTAAGTGCATATTGTCGTATCTTCTACGATAGCGTCTCAAAAGAATGGAAAATTAAATTGATGAATCAAAATGGAAAGATAGGAAGACGAATAAACCAACATGCAATCCATAAAAACGGCTTAAAATAGATTGAGTATTCACTGGGTATATAGATGTTAATCTTAATCCAACCGTTTGGTCTAAATGACACTAAAAGGTATTGAACGTATGCATATACAAATGAAATTATGCAACACACCGGAAACAAATATCATTTCAGCTTACCCAAGTGTTTTACAGGCAGTTCCAGAAGTTGAAAATCCATTTTATAGTAATGAAAGGGTATTTTTATTAATCACTGATCGTTCCGTATTAGTTTAATCATAGAATGAATATATTTTATTTCTGTCTTTCTGACTATCTGTCGGTTTGTTTGTCTATGCACTCAAAGCCTTTTGATCCATTGGTCAATAAATGCACAAATAATCTTGGAGGTCCATATATTCTATTATGATTCTTATACGTCTGAAGATCTTTCTTGTATTTGTCACATTATTTAAATTCACGTGAGCCAAACATTATAAATAGCGTTTTTTGATCGCGGACTATCGACTGTTCCTGAAAAGAATGATCTGGATGTAAATCGGTTTTGCACGGTGATGAAGGTTGAAGGAATAAAGTAGCGATAATGATCGAAAACCGGACAATGACAATCGGCATCACTGTGAAATAAACTTCGATTTATGCGTACATGTGAAGCAGAAGATTTATGATTACATGAAACAACAGATTGTTGTAAATGTTCGTAATCGACGGTCAGTAAACCACAAATCGAATTATAATGGTCATCAAATTATGCTTTTGATATGTGACATTTGTTTAAAGTAAATTTGGACGATCGTGGACGACATTCTACTGATTTAGGTTCATTAGTGATTGGATTGAGTTATATCTTTTTATAGTCTTAAGCCTTTGCAGAGGTGAAGATCTTCCGAATAACATCTTGAAATAGAGTTTAAGCGTGCTCCATGAATGGCTTAAGCTTTTGTGAGACAATTGCTTTGTTGAATGTTAACTTAGAAATCGACTTTACTGACGCAATACAATATTGCGGGGATGTACATCTCTCACAACAATTACCTATACATAATGTATTGAATTCGATTCATAGCTATATCATGAAATCCGATCAATTTGAAAGTTCATAAGCATATTCATTTTATAATGACTGCCAAATAAACAAATGGTATACATGCCCTACCACGATATATTCGAAAATGAATTACGATTTGTCATACGTCACTCACTTTAATTTGTTTGTAATATACACATGTTATTATTATGTTACATATATTAATTATATTGGAGCGGTCTTTAAATAAGGTCTTTTGAGCTTGTTGGTCAATCCCTTTATGTACTATACTATACAAAAAAAGAAACGCATAGGTGAATGTTTTCCGGATAAATGAGTTTTCAAAACGAAATATGTCCATAAAAACTGTGAAACACATTTGGTTGTAGAAACATTTTGATTGTGACAATTTTGAATGTTCGAATCTGTCACTGATTTCAAAATTGTGAATTTGAACGCGTTTTTGACCAAAATGAAAAAAACATCGCAAAACGGAACCATAAGCACTTTGAAAGTTGAAACTATTGGAAACATGCGTGTATTCACATTCTCCACAAAAGGCTTTCACCGATCACGAATTGCAATAGGAGTTTTACCATATGAGGAGTAAATGCAAATTCCACGTTTTGGCACTGCAACTCGAATCACCGCCATTGGCAAAATTCAGACTGGAGAGTCGCAAACATTCCTTGCCAGGGGTCATAACGTCTAAAAGAGCACAAACACTTGTCTTTTAGAACGCCTCCAACAATTTGGTTCCACCAATGATTGTCCACGTTCTGGAACACCTTGGGTCATCACAGAGGGTCAAGATCGCTAAATTTGGTTCCTTCATCCATGTTGCTGCATTGTCAATGCTGTGTACACAGCTGACAGGGTGCCTATAGTACACAGAATTTCGCCACAAACAATACGGAATCGTTTGCAACAGATCAGATTGAGAGTCAGGAGACGCTACTTTGGCAATATGTTATGACGTCAAAATCGCTCGCAACGTTTTCTGTGCTGTAACAACGTTCAGGTCTGGAACCTAAGACATGGGAAATGTGTAAGTCTTAGCGATGCATCAGGATTTCTTTTGCAAAGAGGAGATGAAAAAGAATTGGGTATACAGACGTGTACAAATGAAAGATACGCTCCAAACTGCCAAAGTCAAGTCGTTAGATTTTGGAAAGGGTAACCTGATGATGTGGGCGGCCATATGCTACACATTTCTTTCTGGTTTCATTCATTTTCAAGGCAGTCTAATGGGCTTATGTTCATAACACACTACCATCAAACGACACGTGCTTCCGATAAATGACGTAGCGTCGTAACGTTGTCCACTACATCGAAAGAGCACATACTGTTGGTGTCACAAGATCATTTCTGACATGTTACAATGTCAATGGGATCCCCTATCACTTACGTAATCAGGATCTTAACCTGATTGAACACTTTTCAGATGAACTGGATTGACCTCTCTGGCAGCGTTAACGTTTACGTCAAATGCTTCCAAACCTGGCTCAGTTTATGCAGGACAAGTTGGAGACCATAATCCAATCATCAATGTAGCGACTTATACAGTCTATGCCAAGGCGTTTGAAAATTGTTAAACGTTCACGTGGTGGTAAAAACAGACAATGACATTCAAGTGACCTCTGATTAGCTAAAGGAAGTTAGAGTCATATGGCGTGTATGATATCATAAAGAGCAATGATCCTGTTATCTCCATGAGAAATTTCAGTTTGTTATACGCATTTACTAAAAGACAGTGTCAATTCAAAATTGACCGTAACCACACCTTGAAATATCCAGCTATGCATTTCTTTTTTTGTATAGTATATTTCATGAATAAATATGTTTAAAGCATAACGCATCGTCTTTTAATTTACTTAGTACAACTACTTTTAGTTTACCTGACAGGCATTTTATGAGATTTGTTTGTCACTTGCCCGCTGCTAAAGGATCCATGCTTTTGATTTTACAGACAATCTTAATCATAATCAATATTAATTGATATTCATCAAGGTTATATTACTTACTTACTTTCTTAATGTTCATTATTTACAAAATGCTACAACTAAAAGAAACAGCATGTCTCGAAGCATCATGCTGACGAGACATCTAATTAGCGCCGATCAGTGAGGGGCCATAAAGCAGTGTGTGCTATATTTAGATAGCCATCTACAGTGAGGAGAGGCGCGTTAAAACGAGGAAGATCTATTATTAAATATCATCTATCTCCCTTTCTATTAATTGTATCATGTTGAAAATTTCACAGTAGGGAAAGGAAAGACAGGGATTTCAAAAAAAGTAAAAATATTTGATTATTACAAAAAATGTAAAAACTCGAAATTTCTAGAAATTTCTAGAAACGCACTAGAACCGCACTAGAAATTTTCTCGATACGTTCTAGAAAATTTCTAGTGCGTATCTAGAAACTTTCTAGTGCGTATCTAGAAAGTTTCTAGATACGCACTAGAAAGTTTCTAGATACGGGGGATGTTTATTTATTGCTTAACTGTATGTGTTACATACTTGTACCACTATCTTAATATTTAACTTGTGTATAGTATACATTTTTTACCAATCTTTTGGTTGTAATACTTTTTATACCTTAACATAATATATATACCTTATATCATTTTATGTCGTGTATCTACAACATTGTATTCTCTTATATGTCTCTCATAACTCAAATAAGAGTGGCTCATTACATGTTTTATCTATGTGTATTTTATGTATATATATAATTTTATCATGTAATGTGGTGAGACGTTAATAAACTATCTGTCTGTCTATGTTATTAAATAACATGTATATTTCTTAATAATCATCGGGTAATTGAATGAAAATTATGACATTGTAGCCCTGATGATTTCCGACATGCTGGTAGAGATTTCAAAATGAATCAATAAACGTTTAATTAATTAAAAGTATTCCCGCAATTGCAAATTAACATGCAAGTCTATGAGAAATACGTCAGTGCGAACAGACTTTTGGCCACTGACTGTAGATTCTGATATTATTCAACTATGTTCCGTCAATTGTAAACGTATTATTCACTCTTCTTATTTGTGTCAGAAAGCTTTATCATCTACATCTTCTGATCATTAATTTTAGTTCTAGGTCAGGACACACGTTGAAACAATAAATATATTTTCCATTTACATTATTCATAGATAACTTTAAACAATTCACGCATAAACATGTCAAAATCTAAATGGAGAAAGATTGTTTTTTGCAATACGATGACAAATCGATTAACATTTGAGAAATATAACAAGATGTGTAATTTTGAAGAAAAGAAAATATGATACTGAATCTTGTTTTGTATCAAAAATGCAGTGTAGATATTTTGCGATGGGATGCATTGTTTAAGTCCCATGTTTTATCAAAAAATATTTTGTATGATTCTATATGATGATATACAAAGTCGGATCGTATAAAAATATTAAACGATCGCCGGAATAGCAGTTTTTGGGAAATATTTAAAGGTAAGTCGCCTTCTTCAAATATCATAATTTTATTTGTAAGATCGTTCACGTGAATTTTTGTGATATCGCTTTCATCAAGCTATCAATGTATAACTGATTTCACATCGTGTCTGTTCGAGGACGGCCTTTTGAGAACCAGCGTAATTCTTTTACTCCTCGGTATATTCATATGTGATTACATCATGTTATACACGATGCACGACACATGAAAATATCCCTAAATATGCTTATTGCATCAATTACAATTATTATGTTGTAACGTGGCGGTTTTGAAGGTGTCGACTGGAGGTAATCTAAAAATGAAATAAAGTTAATTTTTGTCATCAAATTAAGCCGCACATATGGCTTTAATTTTCAATGTAGTTCAATACATGATCATGAAATTACAAATGGCTACTTATCGTTTTTATTCACACCCTTTCGTTCGACTTCTCATTATATTCGGCAGTAGCCTATATAACTTGGTTTTCCGTTGGCTATCTTGACTTACACATTAGGGAACAACATACAATGTTTTAAAGAAAACTGTCGGTAATTGTTATTTTGGAAAACTAAAAATAGCCAATAAAAAATTGTCGAGTCGAAATATATTATTAAAAGCTTATTTTATTCCGTTCCGGGTCCAACGCCTACAGGTCATGATAAAAAGCTCTCAGTTTTCCCTAATAAGCACAATGTAAAATTAAAAAAGGCTTTTTACAGGTAAAGTTACTGAACAAAATTGCGAACCGGCTTATGGGAAATTAGAAAGGTGTCATAATAACCGATGGATGAGAAAAATAAATTCATCACCTTTCAGAGAGGAAATCTTCATTTTCAAGAACAATTTATTATCAGCTATGAAATCAAGATAAATAAGGAATAAACCCCGGGGCCCCTAAAAATAAAAAAATAGAGCCATTGGCTCTGTAGCTCATCAGGCTTCTTCATCAATTATGTAGAGTGTGGCCAATGTGATTCCCCCTTTGTAGAGGCCACAGGGTCACCAATCATAAAATTAAGTATATAGGCGACAAGTTTCAGTTTTCTAGGCCTTGTACTTCAGGAGAAGAAGATAAATATAGATTTGAAGGAAGTTCCTGTTGCCTTTATTAGGGGCAACAGGGTCACCAAAGCTAGAAAACATAAACCTCGCTAGTTAAGGAGCTTTCAGCTTTCTAGACCTTATGCTTCTGGAGAAGAAGATGAAAATATGTGTTTAGTGCGTAGCCCCTGTGGCTCTTATTAGGGACCACAGGGCCACCTAAGCTACAATTTATAATCCTCACTAGCCAAGGAGTCTGTACACAAAGTTTCAGCTTTCTAGGACTTATGCTTCTGGAGAAGAAGATAAAAATAGTTTTTTAGGGCGTGGCCCCTGTGGCCCTTATTAGAGACCACAGGGCCACCAAAGCTACAATTTATAATCCTCACTAGCCAAGGAGTCTGTACACAAAGTTTCAGCTTTCTAGGACTTATGCTTCTGGAGAAGAAGATAAAAATAGGTTTTTAGGGTGTGGCCCCTGTGGCCCTTATTAGGGGTCACAGGGCCACCAAATCTAAAATTTATAATCCTCACTAGCCAAGGAGTCTGTACACAAAGTTTCAGCTTTCTAGGCCTTATGGTTCTGGAGAAGAAGTCGAAATTCCACAAAGTTTACGAACGGACGGATGGAGGGACGGACGCCGGACACCATGCCATGTCATAAGCCCATCGGGCCTTACAGGCCAGATGAGCTAAAAATAAGTGTAGGCCTACCATGCTTTTAGATTGACATACGAACATTTCAAACTTCAAAAATTATTTTATATCATTTTATTTTATTTAATATGACTCGTTAATGGTAGACTGTATCTTTTAAAGAGATAACACTATTTTTGTGTAAAGTGTAGGCCCTATATATATGCCCTAACTGTATTCCATTATTTTCATATTCGAAGATATGAAAATGACCGTCCCGATTTGCTCTTCTAAAAATACTTTTTTGCACACTAGATTTGCCAATAACTGTCAGAAACACTTTTTGTTACTTCGTTAGTTCGAAGATATTTAGCATTCAAACATCAAATGTGTTCGATAATACTAAATATAGCCAAAAAAACGTCATATTTACTTCCGCGAGTCCGATCAACATAGCATCTTGATGCCGTAGCGTGTCCCATGTCACGTGACTAGCAACGGTTACCACGCTATGGCAGCCGTCCTTGAACGGGATCTCGCGTAGCGGAAAATCATTTCAAGAGCTCTTTTAGATTATCCTATGAAAAATTGTAACTGAAAATTTGAAAGCTTTATATCTTCAAAGACCCATTTTCAGAGTTCAATAATTTTAAACGTAATTTCATGTTCATCTTGTATTTTTTTGTAAAATTTTGCGACCAACATAGGGGAAATCTAAAGTTCTTAGTTGCGAATTTATGTTCTCTGTGCACCCCCTTTAGAAATGCTTTTGAAAATCATCCTCAATTGGAGTGAAGCCCTGGATCTCTCTTCCGTGTCATACTTACAAGTAGAGATACATACAACCATCGTATTTAAGAATGAGATTACTATGTGTATGGGGGGGGGGGGGGGGGGGGGGGGGGGTATATGTTCATTTGTAAACATTTACATCTTTTGCAAAACTCTTTCTAAATGTAATAAAAAGCTAAGTCGTTTACCCTCACTTTACAAACTTTTTTATTTGACAATCGCCTGGTTCCAAAATAACAATACAGACTATGGTCATATCTTTTATAATTTCATCAATTATATTTGAATTGAATAAAAAGATAAAATGATTTGATGTACAGAATCATAGTGCTTTTATTTTACCTTATCAAATGGAATTAAAATTATCAATATTTACAATTAGTCTGTTAAATTTGTCCCAATGATGTGTGCCATAGCTAACAATAAATTGCACAAGACGCCAAAAAATCTCATAAACAAATTATGTCCTGTGAATTATCTCACACATGATTCACACACGAACTTTGATTCGATTGTGCAGGGAACATCATTCCATTTGTAGGAGTCCTCTTCCCTAATATTAAGACAGCGTTCATCGTCATAGTCGTATTTGTTGTTGCTTGGCTCCCCTGAATCCCAGTTCGTGTACGTCAAGTTCAGCTTCACGCCTCCCTCCCACTCCCACACACCTTTACTTCCAAGGTCCGTGGCGCCAAGGAAATATCGTCCTTAAAAACATGACAGAGTCTGACTATACACCACAAGAACATTTACTCATATACCAAAAGCGTGCGACTAACCCTGCTTTTAGAATATGTGGAGAGGAAACAAGCTGGTATCCCGGTCCCGTCTGTGATAAAGTACGTTTATTTCTGTGATGAAGTACGTTTATTTCTGTGATAAAGTACGTTTATTTCTGTGAAAAATGTAAGTTTATTTGTGCGATAAAGTACGTTTATTTCTGTGATAAAGTACGTTTATTTCTGTGATAAAGTACGTTTATTTCTGTGATAAAATATGTTTATTTCTGAGATAAAGTACGTTTGTTTCTGTGATAAATATGTTATTTCCCGGAACACAGACTAATTTATTTAAATGAGTCACTGCAAGTCTACAAATGGTGACACCACACAATATATAAAAGTCAGTAAATTACAGCAGTTTCATATAGTAAATGAGGTTATAGTTTCCATCAATCATTTATATCAAAAGCCATGTCAAATCTCATCAGAAGTTAACATCATTGGTAAAGGATTCGTAACAAATGACACGTTTACTTCTTCATATCAAAGTCGACTAAACTTAGGTGAATGAAATATTCGAAATAGTCACTGTCTTTTTCATTTCTTTAAGCATTTCATTTCATATATGTGCGTATCGAGTCATTCTAGACATGTAGAATAACAAAAGTTTATCGATTACTCCTATTTAATACACAGTCAGTAAGCAGTACTTTTATATGAGGACAGACATCTTAAAGGTTTTATTTCATTTAAAAAATTCAAATGCCTCATACAAATTCCTATTCAAGCTGCGCTCCTCATTACAAGTAATGTAACTTACGCAACTTGTGAAAAACATTCACAAATGATTAAAGCGGCATATTCTTACCAGTTTTATTTCTTGCGATCGCAGAGATAAAATCGCCTTCCTCTTTGCTAGTGATGACAGCGAGACGACTCATTAGGAATCCACAGTAGGACTGAAATATGAACATTATTTGTTCGTGAACATTAGAAATTCGTATCAGGTCCTACAATTAAGGAACGATTGTTGTCTGAATGAGTTGTGTATATATATATTTTTTTAATTTGACTTAGCAATTTGTAGTGTATTAACGTCTGGTGCTATGTCCTACGAACAGTTGTAGGGACAGCGTTAAGTTACATAACAACATGCATTGAGTGTCGATTTGATGACAATTTTAGGTTTAGCTCTGTTTGGTCGGTCTTCAAAACTTGTTTTATGAAAGTCAAATCGCTCACCCTGGCTCCCGCAAAGTTGGTTTTGATGTTTGAAAACCAGTAGCAGGAGTTTTCAAACTGCTTAAAACCTGGTGGACAGGACCCTGTTATTAAAGAATTAAGCTACATATCAATTAGAGAAAGCAGTTTTAAATAAACTACATTTATATTGCGCTGTTTCAATGCATGTATATGTGGAAAGAATGGGAAAAAGTTATTTTATCCCAAAGCTCGAATATCATACCATATAAAACACAATACTATATTCCATGTAAACATTGTAATAGTTGTTGAAACTCACTTCCTGCTTGGACCTGCACACTGCAACAGATCAGAACGAGGCTGGTAGCACGGAGAGAGATCATGATTGCAATGCAGGATGTAAATAGGACAGGTTCTTTTATGCAGTCATAGGTCACGTGCCCTTGATTAAGGATATGATTGGTCAAATCAAATCAAATCAGTATTTTAGTATAAAGGTTATGGGCCAATTAAAGGCACCACTCGATCGGCTTTCATCCGCCATCTTGAAATGTTTACATTGCGAGAAAATAAATGTACTGTTTTATAGTAACTCATTTACAAATTAAGAAATAACTACCTGATTGATAGAAGAGAAGCATAGTTACAAATGATTCATAATACAAGTTATCAGTTACGCCAACATTTTGTCGTAGTTATGCATTCCACGATCATAGCTTTGATGATCGGATTCGTTTCACGGTGTTTTTCTTTTTTGTGCGATAAACTTTATTCTTTGTCAAATTGTGAAATCTTGAAAAGCTTAAATGTTAACCTCACAAACTTAAATTGTATTTGACATTAAGTAAAAAATTATCATGTAAAATTCGTTTATATTCGTAAATGGGAAAATCCTCCTGAATTTCGTTTCTACAAAAAAAACCCGCTCGAATGGTTCCTTTAACTGCCGCTCGCTTAGCGTGTTTGGAATTTTTTAGATTCAAAATGTTACAGAAACGCAAGAAAATGTTACCGACAATATCATTCCACTTAAACCTCCATGGCAACCATTCATAAAGGTGTCCTGTTCATTATCGATATCGGGAACTCTTAGGCCAAAGAGCCCTGACATCTGATGCAAGGACACTTTTGTAAACCTTTCCTACACAAGGTTTCAAACAATTCATCAAAAACATAGAAATAAAAGTGAACTGAAAGTATCAATAATCAAATAAAACAAGCTGGAAAACAATCATAACACTAACACGTTTTGCTTGAATCGAAATATGAAAATCACTGCAGACTTTAGTTTGAACTAGAAACAACAAAACCAAGAAATAAACATTAAATGACTTATGTTGCACCACAACTTTTGTTATGTTCGGAAAATAAGTTTAGAAATATCCAAAATGATTTAATAATGATACGTTATTAATTTATTTCATAGATAAGCTATACAATTTTAGTTAAATTTTTATGGGAATGATAAAATTACCTTCTTTATTGGAAATTCAAGGGAAACGTTTCTTAAGTAGAAACCACTGTCAAAATTCAACTGTCTATGGAGGCTCTTATAACGCGTCTCACACCTTCAAAATCCAAAACGAAATGGACAACCTGTGAGATTATGTCTTAAAATAGCCTCATATTCACGGAGTGCACGTAGTTTGCAAGCCCAACACATTTACTTAATTCGTGCCTTGCGCTTTGACACCCGAGAAGCACGTGTTCGTTTCACCCTCCATAGTACTTCACACTTCATAAAACAGTTAAGGGGCCCTTGTAAGGAAATTATATTTAAAACTATTAATCTTGTAGTTGATTGTACTCGGATCAAGTGAGATGTAAGTCAGTTACTAGCATCCGTATGCATCGGAAACTGGCAAGGACACATTGTCCTCGAGCCATTACTCGTACTGGCCTCTCGGACAAAGTGTTTACTGCCGGTATCCGATGCATGCCCTTAACTATGCTAGTAACTATTACTTGTTGGTAACCAGGTAATAAATGAAAAGTAAAGTTAAGTTTTGATTAAGTTCAAAAATATTTTTCAAAATCAAATGGAAAATTAAGGAAAATATTTTAAGAAAAAGAGACATGAACGCTGGGTTTTTGTACATTTAGGTAGTGTAGTAAAAAATGTAACTGTCTTGAGGTCGTTGCTAGTACACAAGTTCAGTAACCTTTAAGTTATTGACTTGGTTAGGAAACCCATTTGCTCAAAATAGGGACTTTGTGAATCAGGACTTTGGAGTCGTTTTGCAACATGGGACTATTTCAAAGTGAAGCTCGTATAGTCACCTGGTTTACAGGATGCCTTAATATGTGCTTAAGTTTCGTTCCGTGAGATATATATATATAAGTATATAATATAATTTATATTATAGAATCACAAGTTGATAATGCTTAATAACAGAAGATTCATTCCCAATTCCCACGGCTTAATTACATCCTTGTGCAGACGTCTTCATCTTGATATCATTATACGAATAACTATATCTGATTTATTTCAGGATGCATAACCTGTTTACAGGACATGTTTACGGATACTTTTGTCAAAAAATATATGATCTCAGCATTGTACAACTACGATAATATAGATATCCTAAAATATGTGATTTTATTGGTAAAATGGGACAATCTCACTTTTGAGGTAAGAAGAGAGACATCTCACAAAACAGACAAAAAATACGAACTGCAGGTTAATGATGTCAGATGGTAAGCAATTCCGAAACGATAGTACAATGATATTCAATCAATGGGTATAGGTCATCTCACTGTCTGCATTCTTTTGTAAGGCTAAACCCACTCATTTCAACAACGTAAGCTATGACACTGGGTTTGATATGTTTATATAAAATCAATGTTTGAAAGAGGTTTTTGATAAAATTCAATATTTCAGAAATTAAGAATAATACCAATGAGTCGAAAGTGGTATTTTTTCAAAATCAGTTACGAATAACATTCCCGGTATATCCATACAGACTGTTTAATCCAGGGATTTCTTCACGTTTTCATTACGTTCTCATTCGGTCCGTGGTGCGAACTATTTGTACAATTATTACGCCCTGGTCCGTTTTCTTAATTAAAATCATCTATTTATATATAAGAAACATTAACATAGATTTTTATCAAATAAAAGATAAAAGATAGAGCATGAATAAATGCCAATTCAAATCAAAAATTTTAACGAAATTTACTCTATTCCAGCTGCAAAATAATTCATTATTACTGGTTCAATACCCTGAGTGAACCAAAATGCATGAATTTATATCCGTCCCTTCAATGTGCATAGCCCAAGAGGTAAGACAAATGTGAGAATTTTCGAAACATACTACATGTAACAATGGAAACTATGTATTCTGAACCTTGTGTGAACTTTCAGACCTGTGCAGGAACGTTCCTATAACTTACTGTTTTTGACTTAAACAATTTCTCACCTCGAATAAGCTAACTTTAGTGTTTCATAAATACACATATATAAATCGAACAACAAGAATTTATAAATTTCTTTTGTTAGTCCGGAAGATCCAGCGTATTGATATATGTATTTTTGAAAGAATTCAATACTTCTGCTTACGTCAAGTCAACTTCCACTATGTCCTTTTGTGTCTCTTTTTACTTTTGAATATCATAAGTTTTTAAAAAATCGATTACATTTTCGGCGCTTTGTTTGTCATACAATGTTTTTTTGTAAAGTGTCTTGCTCCGTTTTATCATTTTAGTTTTGTTATGACATCAAGATGAGAATACGCTTCTCATGTGATAGGAACTATTAAGTTAGTAATTTATTTTCATTCCTTTCAGCCTTAGAACGAAGTATTATACTATCTGTTTCACTTATTGGATCTCCTTCATTGTTTACATCACTTATCAATAAGTCAAACCTCAGAATATTAAAGTTGTTAATTTTAATTGGACCATAGACTGGAGCAACAGTTTTACATATCGTATGCTCAAGTGTTGATGGAAAACATCTTCACAAACCTACAATTAGTTCCATGTCCAGTCAAACATTAAACCAACTGATGATTTCCCTGACATTGTGATATATCAATATACCTTGTATAGTCATTTCATAAAAATATTAGTCAATGCATCCAAAAAGACAAATGTAGATAAACTGGTTATTGAAAGATTTTTATTAAGACGGTTGCATGCTGATCACAAATCTCTCAGAAAAAAGTAATGAAATATCATTAGAAGACATCTTGGTGAAAGTACAAATCGCCCGTATGTTGTCATCAGCGACAGAGAGTTAAATATCTGTTATAGGATCATAACTACAAGAAGCAGACTATGTTAAAATGATCAGGTATGTATTCAGAAAGCGTTTTTCAGATCACTGAAACTAAAGATGGTTTCCCGACCAAGTCAACAACAAACTTCGAAGTGATATTCTCTGGGGATGTTTATGTCCTTTTCAGATGTGTGACGATAACGACAACGGCATCTGTCACTCTCAAATACAAAGATTAAACTCAATGATAACATCTTTCACAGATGAACTTTTGCTTCAGTGAACAAAAAGCATCATTCCACATATAGTCCACATTCGGCCACAAGTCCAGACAGTGTTCTCCCCCTGTATTAAGATCGTTATCTGGCTGATTATCTCCCCATTTTGCGTCCTTCACCTTCCTGCCTCCTTCCCAGACCCAGCTGCCTTCCTCTCCAAGGTCAGTTGCTCCAAGAAAGTGACGTCCTTGAAAGTAAATGAAATCAACTGTTAACGACTTCCCATGAATATTAGATACAAAGACATGAGAACAGGTTGTTGTCATATATATTTTTAAGTTTACAAGTTTTGGTTTGAAAGTTATTTTCTACAAAGCTCTCTTGTTGTACTCGTGGTTAAACCAAAAATCAAATCAAATCTCGAATTAACCACCTTATAAAGCATGAAACCTTATACTCAAATCGTTGTATTTAAGCATGGATATTTTCTGAATTAACAACATTAACTTGATAAGGTCTATTTTAACTAGATATTACCCGTTCTTTTTCTTGTGATGTTTCTGACAAACTCATTTTCATCGTTGCTATTGATGACAACGAGGTGACTTTTCAGAAATCCACAGTAGGACTGAAAACATCAAAGAACATTGTGTCATCGTGAATTAAATGTTTCAAGAAAATATTAATAAATTGGACGCTTTATCGTTTAAGAAATGAAAGACTGATATATCAATGAAACATATCCTATTTGATGTAAGCTAGACTAACATTTAGTCTATGAAATATGAAGCAGGACTAGATGTAAGCATAAACGCTGGAATAGCTTGCCGAACTATCACTTACCCTGGCATCTCCAAAATTGGCTTTAATGTTAGAAAACCAGTAGCAAGAATCTTGGAAATGCAGAAATCCAGGTGGACACGAACCTGAAAAAAAAGACAGAGTGCAAACAACCTTTGTCTTTATCTCGTTTCTGTACATGACTGGCGCCCCTTTGACTAAATGCCTTCAGGTTTTTATTTCACGGCACAGATTCCTGGGTAATAAAAAGAATAGAGCTTCCAATTTTACATGTTGCAAAAAAAGAGTGTTTTGAGACGACATCCTGATTTAAACGCCTTCATAGTTTTAAGATATTTAGTGTTGAACTCAGGTGATGGTCTCAAAACACTTTTATTTTTTCGGAGGTTTGCTTCAGTGACCCTGAAATTCTACCAGGAGCTGATTCTGGCAGGGCACCCAAGCTGGACAAGTACAAACCAGGCCAACTGAAACGTTCTATAAACACTGTCGTGCACTAGGTAGGGAGGAGAGAGATTAAGATGGCAACGGTATCAACACAAATTGGGGTCTTCTTCTTCTTCTCCTTTCCAATCGCGGATGTTTACATGGTTGACTTTAACTGAGGTTAACGGGAAATAATGTCGTACACATACATCTCTTGAGTGGCCTAAGATGTTGTTTAGGTGAAGAAATATAAGTTTATGAATTAACAGCTTATTTATTTTAAGAAAATGCTTCCTTTCGGTGAAGCTACTAACATCGTTATCAAGCGGTATCTCCAGCAAAACGTCACATCTTTTTGCACTAAAAAGGTTTGATTCAATATAAGTTGTTTTGCAATCGGTAACATTTATTTCTTTGCTTATGATACCTTTCCAAACAAAAGTGCTACCTTGACTTGTTCCTCTTCTCAAAATATCAATATTTTTATCTAAAGTAAATGACATCTTGGAACGCACATTTTACTGTTCATTTAATTTGTAATTGACGGTTTTATACAACTCAAGAGCATAAGGGACACTATTCTCTCCCTACAGAGGCAGCTCAGTCATACTTGAGTTAGCCTGTTATATTACGACAAGATCCCAGGGTTCCGGCAGATTGCCCTAGCGGCAAAAACGTTTAATTCACTATATTTCCGTTAGGTGCAGCCAATGAAAACACCGTTTGGATATCCATGACTTGAAGAATTCTGAACGGTGGTATCGTGACAAGGAAAATATCATGCCTTCATGGTTCTTTTTCATTAACAGTGTGAGAGAGGAATATTTGAAAAATTAGATATGGATAGGGTTTTTCGTTAGAAGGATAATGTTTTTTAATTGTGTAAATTATTATTTGTGTTATGATAAATTCTATTTTACTAATTTATCAAATAAAAATTAATTTGAAGGAAAAAAGTGATGTTTTGTAGAAGGAAGGGTTATCTCCCCTGCATGTTAATTTTCAAATATAGCTTTGCTGAACAACACGGGAATAGCCAAGGTTTTGCGAATGACTACTTCTGAAACGGCGTCACTTATTGCACAACTAACTTCGATTGCCTCCAATCAGATTTCTACCTTTCTATCCCATGTATTAGCCGTAATAGAACAGAGGCTGACTCTGGTATGACTGAGTTGCCTCTGTGGATAACTGGCATTTCTTTTCTGAACACTGTAAATTCATACCTGTCTGAGCTTAATTTCGTGACGTCACAACATATTTAGCCACGACCCATCATATTTAGCCACGTTCCTTATCACGGAACTATTCGTAAACAAGTAACGTTCTTAATGCTGTAAAACTTCGCGAGAGTACGACAAAAGACACAAAAAGCAAATATGAAAAAGTTCTTTTATAGTTTTCTGAATAAATGACATGGCTTGATAAATATAAACTCTCTCCAAAAAAACGCAACCCCTGATTTTATGCAGTGTTGATATCAGTCTTTAACTTTTTATAACACATAGATTATCAAAGATAACACAATGAAGTTTGTGTATGTGTAATGTATGTGTAGTATAAGGTCTCAATTTCATATGCCTCTATTATACATTCGACGGAAACTAGGGGGCGCTTTCGTCAATATCTAAACTCATGTCCAAAAGAAACGATACCAAGTTTTCAAAGTCGTCCGAAACAAAAGTCTATAACCTGACAGAGTCGAATTTAAGTGTGTCTAACAGGCATATATCTTGTAAAAAAGTATGCACATTTTCATTCTTCAGGAAAAGATACTTTTGATTTTGTGTCTTTTCAAATGTACATGGAGTGCATAAATCGAAATTTCAAATTGTTTTATGAACAGAACTTTTGTCATTTCACTTTAAAATTGATAAAGTATTGAATTTATGTCAGAAAAAAATGTTGTTGATATAATACACTTTATTTGACATGAATTCTGCACTAGAACGTTTTAAAACAAGAGAAAGTGTCCAATTTCTCTCTGCTATCTCGCCTAGTTAAGCAGATTCCAGATCGATGTTTTTTTTTTCAAATTTATGTTTTCGCAAACATGAAAAGATAATGTTTCCAAATTTGCATAGACGTAAGTTGACTACTGAAGAAATGATATTACTATGTTTTAGTCTTATTAATCTGCAGTGGATTGAGTTATTTTTGGATATGTATGGTATCGTTTCTTTTGGACATAAGTTTAGTATGAGGGCCACGAGCTGTAATCCCAATATTGCACCTCCTCGGAACAGAACGGATCAGATGACAAAGCCTTTCCTGTGGTATTGCTCTCCACTCATCCTGTAGTGCTGTGGCCAGTGCATCTAACGTCTACAGTGGTAGTGTATGTGCACGGATACGACGATCAATATAGTCCCAAAGATTTTCGATGGGGTCGATATCGGGCGACCTGGAGGGCCATGGCAAGGAGTCGACATTGGAATTCCGTAGAAAAACCACTGTTGCACAAGCTGTGCGATGGCGGGTATTGTCCTGTTGAAACAGCTCCCTCTATTGGTCGATTATCAAAAGGGGGTGTGGCTGTAAAACATCATTGATGTAGCGTTGGGCCGTCAAATTGCCGGAACTGATGCCATGGTGTGATCGTCCGTTGTAAGACATGGCTCCCCACACGATGACGTTCCCTCCTCCAAATCTGTCGACCTGTCGAACGCAGTACGGTGCGGAACGCTCATTTCCTCGTCTGTATACACGTTTCTTGCCATCACGTCTGTGAAGTAGGAAACGGGACTCGTCAATGAACCAGACGCGTATCCCCTTCCTTAGGGTCCTTACCCTCAGGTTAGTTCACTATCTGAGACGTGACGTCGATGTTGGCGTCTCAGAATAGGTCCAACAAATGTTCGTCATGCATAAATTTTAGCCTCACGGAAACTGTTCCTGATGGTTTGGTCCGACAATCTCCTCAAACCAGGCACTTGTGTTGCAGTGACGGTTGGTGTGGCTTACCGATTACGTAGGTGGGTGACCCGGATGAATCGATCCTGAGCCGTTGTGGTGATCCTTTGTATACCACTCCGAGCACAGTCTTCGGTTCATGGAACTGTAGCGATTCCAAGTCGGGAGATCGTTGTTTTATGGACATTAAGCTGGCGGGCAACTGTTACAAAACTTTGCCCGGCCTGAATCCGACCAATGGCAATATTTCGATCTGCAATATTCAATCAGGGCATTTTCGACCTTGATTCTCGGAGTAAACAAATTGAATATATTGCCAAACTACGTTTTCTTTTATATACCTTGGCTGAAACAGTGATTTCCTTGAATTATACGTGCAGTACACTTTTAGCATTATGCACATGACTGTTTCGCACATTCTCGAAACAAATCGAATAAAAAGTCAGCGTACGTGAATAAGGCTGCGTTTGGGAGCTATTACTAATCAAACAAGAACATATTAAGAATACATCACAAAAAAATCCAATTCACATTCACCATTTTTGTTCAGAGGTTGTTGTCAGATATTGAGAGAGGGGTTGCGTTTCTTTTTTGAGAGAGTTTACAACCGGCCTTTTTGTCTTCTCTAGAAAGCATATCAGCAATGCAGTCGTGGTTATTACATGGGGATCGGTCATTGAAATGCTGTTAAATTTGTCGACAGTTTATAGCTTTGTTTCTCAACAAAATGTGTTATTTCATAAAGAACTTAAAAGCCCCCATTTCAAAGATCAGTGTAGTTCAATCTTTTTTAATTATTTTTACTGTATTCATTGTATTTTTAGCAAAATTTAGCGATTGGCAATTTTTGTAAATTGTTTTTTTTATGACTTTTTTTCGGAAAATGTCATCAAAATTTTCACATCAAGCTATATCACTATTCAAATCATTAACCAGACGGAAGACAAGACTTCATCGTTTTGAACCGGAACTATCTGAAATCATGTTTTTTTTATTCGGCCCTCCGCTATGTTTACAACCTTTTAGTTTAATAGAGAAACTGCATAACTTTCAGAAGTCAATTCCAATATAGCAGTCGGAAAGTGTTTCTTTTATAACTTACGTAACTTTGAATTCACGATCATATTTGACGTTTTTAAGGGCAATTTACAAATGTACTTTAAATTGTGTGTAGAAGTATACATTTACTTACATTCTCCTACAGCTAGGACACTGCCGCACATAAGAACAAGGAAGGTAACTGGAAGAGAAGCCATGGGTGTCGTGTAGGATGTAAAATGGAGATGTGGTCTTTAAATGAGATGACAGGTCACGTGCACGATATTTTGGTGTTGGTTACTTGTGATTGGTTATTTGTTGTGATGTATTTATAGTGTTGGATGATATGTTCAAATGCCCAAAGTTACAGAGATCAGTTGTGAAATAAAATATACAAAGCTTCTCTGTAAGACCATACCATTGCATGAATTGGTTTTAAAAATCGTTAATCTTTTCTTTGTAGCTTATATATAACATCTGGCTAGATGAACTTTACAAAGAATAAAGAAGTTATGAAATGTTGTCCAATAATGTTTTTACGCCCTTTTTGTAAGTCATATATTTCTTTGTTGATTTGATGATATACTCGAAATGTACGCCATTTGAATAGTGAAACATTGATAGGTCGGGAATAAAAAGTGTCTGTAATATTTCAAATCCTTAAACTTATTCAGGTCGAGTTGACTGAAGGATTCGAACCAATTCGACACCGCCAAGACTAAGTTCATTTTTAACTCTAAGTAAATGTACAATGTATCTGCTTATATCATATTTTTTTTATTTAAAAGAACAAAAATGCATGTGTCCCAGGTTAATGACATTATACGAGTCCATGTATTGGACTTAGTATTAACCATAACAAAAACGATAATAAATTCGTTGTTTACCTGAAAACACAAACAAATTGGTAACTAATCAATAATTATCATGATATAGATATTTCAGTTGACAAGTGTTTATATTCCCATCACTAATGCATGTAAACTCAGATCGGAAGCTATTTTCCTTCCTTAATCAGATGTGTCTTATGTCATACGTTCATGCAATCATAAATTTAAATGCATTTTAACTATTAGGTGAAATACTCTTCAATTCGTCTACCGAATTCGTCAAAATATGTATTATTTGATCTTGTTTCAATGATATTTTAAATTCAAGTCCCGTGTCCCAAGTCACTAACAGTACTTTGTATATTTTACGTTTTGTAATGATGACATTTTCATTATTGAATTTCATCGTAAGAATTTTGGATAATACTTTGCTGTCAAATCCTGGCATTTCACATCATTATCATACTGCATTGTTGCAAAATCACAAAGCTTAGTTGAAAGTAAACCTTTTATTGCAAATGAGTATGAGCTGTTTGCTGTAAACATCAGTTATCAGTGGCTATCTTGTCCTATATGTTGACCTTAATTGTTTGCCTGTGATAAGGTATTTTACTTTATCTCACAAGGGGGTGTGCATCCGTCCCGTGATGATGTATCAGACCATGTTGTTCTTACTGTCTTGTTGATCCTCAGTGAGTATGAAATCCTAAAAAATTACCGCGTAAACGTGTGAACTATCTGGCAGGAAAGGGGAATTTGTCAGGCCAATAAAACTATTCTATTTTTCGTTTATTTCGAAAATTTCGTTCCTTTCATACTGTTAATCAGACTGTCTAGGTAAAGGTCAATCTTTCCTGCCTCTGTTTAATATCAACATTGTTTATCATTTGACGCTAACAGTTTCAATTGGCGGGATAATTTTTTGGCATCAACATGATTTGCTCTGAACAATTCCCCTATATGATGCTTCCTAAAAACGGTGACGTTATCGCACAACTCTTCACCACCGTCTCCAGTAGTTCCGTGGAATCGGAATTTATCTTTGGAAATGAAATCAGAAAAAAATGCCACCTAATCAAAAAGAAACTTTACGTTGTGGGCAGGACTATCATTGGCTGTTTGATTGTCCATTTGATACGTGTGGAGGGTGTGGTTGTGGTAAGTGTGGAGGTTGTGGTACGTTTGAAGGGTGTAAATATGGAACGTGTGGTGGCGATAGTTGTTGTACATATGGAGGCATGGTTCTGGTACGTGTGAAGGGTGTAATTGTGAAGAGTGTGGTTGTGGTACATTTGAAGGTTGTGGTTGTGGAGCGTGTGGAGTGTGTAATTGTGGAACGTGTGGAGTGTGTAGTTGTAGTACGTGTGGAGTGTGTAGTTGTGGTACGTGTGGAGTGTGTAGTTGTGGTACGTGTGGAGTGTGTAGTTGTGGTACGTGTGGAGGGTGTAGTTGTGGTACGTGTGGAGTGTGTAGTTGTGGTACGTGTGGAGTGTGTAGTTGTGGTACGTGTGGAGTGTGTAGTTGTGGTACGTGTGGAGGGTGTGGTTGTAGTACGTGTGGAGTGTGTAGTTGTGGTACGTGTGGAGTGTGTAGTTGTGGTACGTGTGGAGTGTGTAGTTGTGGTACGTGTGGAGGGTGTAGTTGTGGTACGTGTGGAGGGTGTAGTTGTGGTACGTGTGGAGGTTGTAGTTGTAAAGGGTATGGTTGTGGTACGTGTGGAGGGTGTAGTTGTTGTACGTGTGAAGGGTGTAAATGTGGAACGTGTGGTGGCGATAGTTGTTGTACATATGGAGGCATGGTTCTGGTACGTGTGAAGGGTGTAATTGTGAAGAGCGTGATTGTGGTACGTGTGGAGTGTGTAGTTGTGGTACGTGTGGAGTGTGTAGTTGTGGTACGTGTGGAGGGTGTAGTTGTGGTACGTGTGGAGGTTGTAGTTGTAAAGGGTGTGGTTGTGGTACGTGTGGAGGGTGTAGTTGTTGTACGTGTGAAGGGTGTAAATATGGAACGTGTGGTGGCGATAGTTGTTGTACATATGGAGGCATGGTTCTGGTACGTGTGAAGGGTGTAATTGTGAAGAGCGTGATTGTGGTACGTTTGAAGGTTGTGGTTGTGGTACGTGTGGAGTGTGTAGTTTTGGAACGTGTGAAATGTGTAGTTGTTGTACGTGTGGAGTGTATGGTTGTGTTACGTGTGGAGGGCGTAGTTGTGGTACGTGTGGAGGGTGTAGTTGTGGTACGTGTGGAGGGTGTAGTTGTAAAGGGTATGGTTGTGGTACGTGTGGAGTGTGTAGTTGTGGTACGTGTGGAGGGTGTGGCTGTGGTACGTGTGGAGGGTGTGGTTGGGGTTCGTGTGGAGGGTGTGGCTGTGGTACGTGTGGAGGGTGTGGATGTGATACGTGTGGAGGGTGTGATTGGGGTTCGTGTGGAGGGTGTGGCTGTGGTACGTGTGGAGGGTGTGGTTGGGGGTCGTGTGGAGGATGTGGTTGTGGTTCGTGTGGAGGGTGTGGTTGTGATACGTGTGGAGGGTGTAGTTGTGGTACGTGTGGAGGGTGTAGTTGTAAAGGGTATGGTTGTGATACGTGTGGAGGGTGTGGTTGTGATACGTGTGGAGGGTATGGTTGTGATACGTGTGGAGGGTGTGGTTGTGATACGTGTGGAGTGTGTAGTTGTGGTACGTGTGGAGGGTGTAGTTGTGGTTCGTGTGGAGGGTGTAGTTGTGGTTCGTGTGGAGGGTGTGGTTGTGATACGTGTGGAGGGTGTAGTTGTGGTTCGTGTGGAGGGCGTAGATGTGATACGTGTGGAGGGTGTGGCTGTGGTATGTGTGGAGGGTGTAGTTGTAAAGGGTATGGTTGTTGTACGTGTGGAGGGTGTGGTTGTGATACGTGTGGAGGGTGTAGTTGTGGTACGTGTGGAGGGTGATATTGTAAAGGGTATGGTTGTGGTACGTGTGGAGGGTGTAGTTGTGGTTCGTGTGGAGGGTGTAGTTGTGGTACGTGTGGAGGGTGTAGTTGTAAAGGGTATGGTTGTGATACGTGTGGAGGGTGTGGTTGTGATACGTGTGGAGGGTGTAGTTGTAAAGGGTATGGTTGTTGTACGTGTGGAGGGTGTGGTTGTGATACGTGTGGAGGGTGTAGTTGTGGTACGTGTGGAGGGTGTAGTTGTAAAGGGTATGGTTGTGGTACGTGTGGAGGGTGTAGTTGTGGTTCGTGTGGAGGGTGTAGTTGTGGTACGTGTGGAGGGTGTAGTTGTAAAGGGTATGGTTGTGATACGTGTGGAGGGTGTGGTTGTGATACGTGTGGAGGGTGTAGTTGTGGTTCGTGTGGAGGGTATGATTGTTGTACGTGTGGAGGGTGTAGTTGTGGTACGTGTGGAGTGTGTAGTTGTGGAACGTGTGAAGGGTGTAGTTGTTGTACGTGTGGAGTGTATGGTTGTGTGGAGTGTGAAGGGTGTAATTGTGAAGAGTGTGGTTGTGGTACGTTTGAAGGTTGTGGTTGTGGAGCGTGTGGAGTGTGTAATTGTGGAACGTATGGAGTGTGTAGTTGTAGTACGTGTGGAGTGTGTAGTTGTGGTACGTGTGGAGTGTGTAGTTGTGGTACGTGTGGATTGCGTAGTTGTGAAGGGTATGGTTGTGGTACGTGTGGAGGGTGAAGTTGTTGTACGTGTGAAGGGTGTAAATGTGGAACGTGTGGTGGCGATAGTTGTTGTACATATGGAGGCATGGTTCTGGTACGTGTGAAGGGTGTAATTGTGAAGAGTGTGGTTGTGGTACGTTTGAAGGTTGTGGTTGTGGAGCGTGTGGAGTGTGTAATTGTGGAACGTGTGGAGTGTGTAGTTGTGGTACGTGTGGAGTGTATGGTTGTGGTACGTGTGGAGGGTGTAGTTGTGGTACGTGTGGAGTGTGTAGTTGTGGTTCGTGTGGAGGGTGTAGTTGTGGTACTTGTGGAGGTTGTAGTTGTAAAGGGTATGGTTGTGGTACGTGTGGAGGGTGTAGTTGTGGTACGTGTGGAGGGTGTAGTTGTGGTACGTGTGGAGGTTGTAGTTGTAAAGGGTATGGTTGATGTACGTGTGGAGGGCGTAGTTGTGGTACGTGTGGAGGGTGTAGTTGTGGTACGTGTGGAGGTTGTAGTTGTAAAGGGTATGGTTGTGGTACGTGTGGAGGGTGTAGTTGTTGTACGTGTGAAGGGTGTAAATGTGGAACGTGTGGTGGCGATAGTTGTTTTGACATATGGAGGCATGGTTCTGGTACGTGTGAAGGGTGTTATTGTGAAGAGCGTGATTGTGGTACGTTTGAAGGTTGTGGTTGTGGTACGTGTGGAGTGTGTAGTTTTGGAACGTGTGAAGTGTGTAGTTGTTGTACGTGTGGAGTGTATGGTTGTGTTACGTGTGGAGGTCGTAGTTGTGGTACGTGTGGAGGGTATGGTTGTGGTACGTGTGGAGTGTGTAGTTGTGGTACGTGTGGAGGGTGTGGCTGTGGTACGTGTGGAGGGTGTGGTTGGGGTTCGTGTGGAGGGTGTGGCTGTGGTACGTGTGGAGGGTGTGGTTGTGATACGTGTGGAGGGTGTGGTTGGGGTTCGTGTGGAGGGTGTGGCTGTGGTACGTGTGGAGGGTTTGGTTGTGGTACGTGTGGAGTGTGTAGTTGTGGTACGTGTGGAGGGTGTGGCTGTGGTACGTGTGGAGGGTGTAGTTGTAAAGGGTATGGTTGTGGTACGTGTGGAGGGTGTAGTTGTGGTTTGTGTGGAGGGTGTAGTTGTGGTTCGTGTGGAGGGTGTAGTTGTGGTTCGTGTGGAGGTTGTAGTTGTGGTTCGTTCGGAGGGTGTAGTTGTGGTTCGTGTGGAGGGTGTAGTTGTGGTTCGTGTGGAGTGTGTGGTTGGGGTTCGTGTGGAGGGTGTAGTTGTGGTTCGTGTGGAGGGTGTAGTTGTGGTACGTGTGGAGGGTGTACTTGTGGTACGTGTGGAGGGTGTAGTTGTAAAGGGTATGGTTGTGGTACGTGTGGAGAGTGTAGTTGTGGTTTGTGTGGAGGGTGTAGTTGTAAAGGGTATGGTTGTGGTACGTGTGGAGGGTGTGGTTGTGATACGTGTGGAGGGTGTAGTTGTAAAGGGTATGGTTGTTGTACGTGTGGAGGGTGTAGTTGTGGTACGTGTGGAGTGTGTAGTTGTGGAACGTGTGAAGTGTGTAGTTGTTGTACGTGTGGAGTGTATGGTTGTGGTACGTGTGGAGGGTGTAGTTGTGGTACGTGTGGAGGGTGTGGCTGTGGTACGTGTGGAGGGTGTAGTTGTAAAGGGTATGGTTGTGGTACGTGTGGAGGGTGTAGTTGTGGTACGTGTGGAGGGTGTAGTTGTAAAGGGTATGGTTGTGGTACGTGTGGAGGGTGTAGTTGTAAAGGGTATGGTTGTGGTACGTGTGGAGGGTGTAGTTGTGGTACGTGTGGAGGGTGTAGTTGTGGTTCGTGTGGAGGGTGTGGTTGTGATACGTGTGGAGGGTGTAGTTGTAAAGGGTATGGTTGTGGTACGTGTGGAGGGTGTAGTTGTGGTTCGTGTGGAGGGTGTGGTTGTGATACGTGTGGAGGGTGTAGTTGTAAAGGGTATGGTTGTGGTACGTGTGGAGTGTGTAGTTGTGGTACGTGTGGAGGGTGTAGTTGTGGTACGTGTGGAGGTTGTAGTTGTAAAGGGTATGGTTGTGGTACGTGTGGAGGGTGTAGTTGTTGTACGTGTGAAGGGTGTAAATGTGGAACGTGTGGTGGCGATAGTTGTTGTACATATGGAGGCATGGTTCTGGTACGTGTGAAGGGTGTAATTGTGAAGAGCGTGATTGTGGTACGTGTGGAGTGTGTAGTTGTGGTACGTGTGGAGTGTGTAGTTGTGGTACGTGTGGAGGGTGTAGTTGTGGTACGTGTGGAGGTTGTAGTTGTAAAGGGTGTGGTTGTGGTACGTGTGGAGGGTGTAGTTGTTGTACGTGTGAAGGGTGTAAATATGGAACGTGTGGTGGCGATAGTTGTTGTACATATGGAGGCATGGTTCTGGTACGTGTGAAGGGTGTAATTGTGAAGAGCGTGATTGTGGTACGTTTGAAGGTTGTGGTTGTGGTACGTGTGGAGTGTGTAGTTTTGGAACGTGTGAAATGTGTAGTTGTTGTACGTGTGGAGTGTATGGTTGTGTTACGTGTGGAGGGCGTAGTTGTGGTACGTGTGGAGGGTGTAGTTGTGGTACGTGTGGAGGGTGTAGTTGTAAAGGGTATGGTTGTGGTACGTGTGGAGTGTGTAGTTGTGGTACGTGTGGAGGGTGTGGCTGTGGTACGTGTGGAGGGTGTGGTTGGGGTTCGTGTGGAGGGTGTGGCTGTGGTACGTGTGGAGGGTGTGGATGTGATACGTGTGGAGGGTGTGATTGGGGTTCGTGTGGAGGGTGTGGCTGTGGTACGTGTGGAGGGTGTGGTTGGGGGTCGTGTGGAGGATGTGGTTGTGGTTCGTGTGGAGGGTGTGGTTGTGATACGTGTGGAGGGTGTAGTTGTGGTACGTGTGGAGGGTGTAGTTGTAAAGGGTATGGTTGTGATACGTGTGGAGGGTGTGGTTGTGATACGTGTGGAGGGTATGGTTGTGATACGTGTGGAGGGTGTGGTTGTGATACGTGTGGAGTGTGTAGTTGTGGTACGTGTGGAGGGTGTAGTTGTGGTTCGTGTGGAGGGTGTAGTTGTGGTTCGTGTGGAGGGTGTGGTTGTGATACGTGTGGAGGGTGTAGTTGTGGTTCGTGTGGAGGGCGTAGATGTGATACGTGTGGAGGGTGTGGCTGTGGTATGTGTGGAGGGTGTAGTTGTAAAGGGTATGGTTGTTGTACGTGTGGAGGGTGTGGTTGTGATACGTGTGGAGGGTGTAGTTGTGGTACGTGTGGAGGGTGTAATTGTAAAGGGTATGGTTGTGGTACGTGTGGAGGGTGTAGTTGTGGTTCGTGTGGAGGGTGTAGTTGTGGTACGTGTGGAGGGTGTAGTTGTAAAGGGTATGGTTGTGATACGTGTGGAGGGTGTGGTTGTGATACGTGTGGAGGGTGTAGTTGTAAAGGGTATGGTTGTTGTACGTGTGGAGGGTGTGGTTGTGATACGTGTGGAGGGTGTAGTTGTGGTACGTGTGGAGGGTGTAGTTGTAAAGGGTATGGTTGTGGTACGTGTGGAGGGTGTAGTTGTGGTTCGTGTGGAGGGTGTAGTTGTGGTACGTGTGGAGGGTGTAGTTGTAAAGGGTATGGTTGTGATACGTGTGGAGGGTGTAGTTGTGGTACGTGTGGAGGGTGTAGTTGTAAAGGGTATGGTTGTGATACGTGTGGAGGGTGTGGTTGTGATACGTGTGGAGGGTGTAGTTGTAAAGGGTATGGTTGTTGTACGTGTGGAGGGTGTGGTTGTGATACGTGTGGAGGGTGTAGTTGTGGTACGTGTGGAGGGTGTAGTTGTAAAGGGTATGGTTGTGGTACGTGTGGAGGGTGTAGTTGTGGTTCGTGTGGAGGGTGTAGTTGTGGTACGTGTGGAGGGTGTAGTTGTAAAGGGTATGGTTGTGATACGTGTGGAGGGTGTGGTTGTGATACGTGTGGAGGGTGTAGTTGTGGTTCGTGTGGAGGGTATGATTGTTGTACGTGTGGAGGGTGTAGTTGTGGTACGTGTGGAGTGTGTAGTTGTGGAACGTGTGAAGGGTGTAGTTGTTGTACGTGTGGAGTGTATGGTTGTGTGGAGTGTGAAGGGTGTAATTGTGAAGAGTGTGGTTGTGGTACGTTTGAAGGTTGTGATTGTGGAGCGTGTGGAGTGTGTAATTGTGGAACGTATGGAGTGTGTAGTTGTAGTACGTGTGGAGTGTGTAGTTGTGGTACGTGTGGAGTGTGTAGTTGTGGTACGTGTGGATTGCGTAGTTGTGAAGGGTATGGTTGTGGTACGTGTGGAGGGTGAAGTTGTTGTACGTGTGAAGGGTGTAAATGTGGAACGTGTGGTGGCGATAGTTGTTGTACATATGGAGGCATGGTTCTGGTACGTGTGAAGGGTGTAATTGTGAAGAGTGTGGTTGTGGTACGTTTGAAGGTTGTGGTTGTGGAGCGTGTGGAGTGTGTAATTGTGGAACGTGTGGAGTGTGTAGTTGTGGTACGTGTGGAGTGTATGGTTGTGGTACGTGTGGAGGGTGTAGTTGTGGTACGTGTGGAGTGTGTAGTTGTGGTTCGTGTGGAGGGTGTAGTTGTGGTACTTGTGGAGGTTGTAGTTGTAAAGGGTATGGTTGTGGTACGTGTGGAGGGTGTAGTTGTGGTACGTGCGGAGGGTGTAGTTGTGGTACGTGTGGAGGTTGTAGTTGTAAAGGGTATGGTTGATGTACGTGTGGAGGGCGTAGTTGTGGTACGTGTGGAGGGTGTAGTTGTGGTACGTGTGGAGGTTGTAGTTGTAAAGGGTATGGTTGTGGTACGTGTGGAGGGTGTAGTTGTTGTACGTGTGAAGGGTGTAAATGTGGAACGTGTGGTGGCGATAGTTGTTTTGACATATGGAGGCATGGTTCTGGTACGTGTGAAGGGTGTTATTGTGAAGAGCGTGATTGTGGTACGTTTGAAGGTTGTGGTTGTGGTACGTGTGGAGTGTGTAGTTTTGGAACGTGTGAAGTGTGTAGTTGTTGTACGTGTGGAGTGTATGGTTGTGTTACGTGTGGAGGTCGTAGTTGTGGTACGTGTGGAGGGTATGGTTGTGGTACGTGTGGAGTGTGTAGTTGTGGTACGTGTGGAGGGTGTGGCTGTGGTACGTGTGGAGGGTGTGGTTGGGGTTCGTGTGGAGGGTGTGGCTGTGGTACGTGTGGAGGGTGTGGTTGTGATACGTGTGGAGGGTGTGGTTGGGGTTCGTGTGGAGGGTGTGGCTGTGGTACGTGTGGAGGGTTTGGTTGTGGTACGTGTGGAGTGTGTAGTTGTGGTACGTGTGGAGGGTGTGGCTGTGGTACGTGTGGAGGGTGTAGTTGTAAAGGGTATGGTTGTGGTACGTGTGGAGGGTGTAGTTGTGGTTTGTGTGGAGGGTGTAGTTGTGGTTCGTGTGGAGGGTGTAGTTGTGGTTCGTGTGGAGGTTGTAGTTGTGGTTCGTTCGGAGGGTGTAGTTGTGGTTCGTGTGGAGGGTGTAGTTGTGGTTCGTGTGGAGTGTGTGGTTGGGGTTCGTGTGGAGGGTGTAGTTGTGGTTCGTGTGGAGGGTGTAGTTGTGGTACGTGTGGAGGGTGTACTTGTGGTACGTGTGGAGGGTGTAGTTGTAAAGGGTATGGTTGTGGTACGTGTGGAGAGTGTAGTTGTGGTTTGTGTGGAGGGTGTAGTTGTAAAGGGTATGGTTGTGGTACGTGTGGAGGGTGTGGTTGTGATACGTGTGGAGGGTGTAGTTGTAAAGGGTATGGTTGTTGTACGTGTGGAGGGTGTAGTTGTGGTACGTGTGGAGTGTGTAGTTGTGGAACGTGTGAAGTGTGTAGTTGTTGTACGTGTGGAGTGTATGGTTGTGGTACGTGTGGAGGGTGTAGTTGTGGTACGTGTGGAGGGTGTGGCTGTGGTACGTGTGGAGGGTGTAGTTGTAAAGGGTATGGTTGTGGTACGTGTGGAGGGTGTAGTTGTGGTACGTGTGGAGGGTGTAGTTGTAAAGGGTATGGTTGTGGTACGTGTGGAGGGTGTAGTTGTAAAGGGTATGGTTGTGGTACGTGTGGAGGGTGTAGTTGTGGTACGTGTGGAGGGTGTAGTTGTGGTTCGTGTGGAGGGTGTGGTTGTGATACGTGTGGAGGGTGTAGTTGTAAAGGGTATGGTTGTGGTACGTGTGGAGGGTGTAGTTGTGGTTCGTGTGGAGGGTGTGGTTGTGATACGTGTGGAGGGTGTAGTTGTAAAGGGTATGGTTGTGGTACGTGTGGAGGGTGTAGTTGTGGTACGTGTGGAGGGTGTAGTTGTGGTTCGTGTGGAGTGTATGGTTGTGGTTCGTGTGGAGGGTGTAGTTGTGGTACGTGTGGAGGGCGTAGTTGTAAAGGGTATGGTTGTGGTACGTCTGGAGGGTGTAGTTGTGGTACGTGTGGAGGGTGTAGTTGTGGTTCGTGTGGAGGGTGAAGTTGTGGTTCGTGTGGAGGGTGAAGTTGTGGTACGTGTGGAGGGTGAAGTTGTGGTTCGTGTGGAGGGTGTAGTTGTGGTTCGTGTGGAGGGTGTAGTTGTAAAGGGTATGGTTGTGGTACGTGTGGAGGGTGAAGTTGTGGTTCGTGTGGAGTGTGTAGTTGTGGTTCGTGTGGAGGGTGTAGTTGTAAAGGGTATGGTTGTGGTACGTGTGGAGGGTGAAGTTGTGGTTCGTGTGGAGTGTGTGGTTGTGGTTCGTGTGGAGGGTGTAGTTGTGGTTCGTGTGGAGGGTGTGGTTGTGATACGTGTGGAGGGTGTAGTTGTAAAGGGTATGGTTGTGGTACGTGTGGAGGGTGAAGTTGTGGTTCGTGTGGAGTGTGTGGTTGTGGTTCGTGTGGAGGGTGAAGTTGTGGTACGTGTGGAGGGTGAAGTTGTGGTTCGTGTGGAGGGTGTGGTTGTGATACGTGTGGAGTGTGTAGTTGTAAAGGGTATGGTTGTGGTACGTGTGGAGGGTGAAGTTGTGGTTCGTGTGGAGTGTGTGGTTGTGGTTCGTGTGGAGTGTGAAGTTGTGGTACGTGTGGAGGGTGAAGTTGTGGTTCGTGTGGAGGGTGTGGTTGTGATACGTGTGGAGGGTGTAGTTGTAAAGGGTATGGTTGTGGTACGTGTGGAGGGTGAAGTTGTGATTCGTGTGGAGTGTGTGGTTGTGGTTCGTGTGGAGGGTGTAGTTGTGGTTCGTGTGGAGGGTGTGGTTGTGATACGTGTGGAGGGTGTAGTTGTAAAGGGTATGGTTGTGGTACGTGTGGAGGGTGTAGTTGTGGTACGTGTGGAGTGTGTAGTTGTGGAACGAGTGAAGTGTGTAGTTGTTGTACGTGTGGAGTGTATGGTTGTGTTACGTGTGGAGGGCGTAGTTGTGATACGTGTGGAGGGTGTAGTTGTGATACGTGTGGAGGGTGTAGTTGTAAAGGGTATGGTAGTGGTACGTGTGGAGGGTGTAGTTGTGGTACGTGTGGAGGGTGTGGCTGTGGTACGTGTGGAGGGTGTTGTTGTAAAGGGTATGGTTGTGGTACGTGTGGAGGGCGTAGTTGTGGTACGTGTGGAGGGTGTAGTTGTGATACGTGTGGAGGGTGTAGTTGTAAAGGGTATGGTTGTGGTACGTGTGGAGGGCGTAGATGTGGTACGTGTGGACGGTGTAGTTGTGATACGTGTGGAGGGTGTAGTTCTAAAGGGTATGGTTGTGGTAAGTGTGGAGGGTGTAGTTGTGGTACGTGTGGAGGGTGTAGTTGTAAAGGGTATGGTTGTGGTACGTGTGGAGTGTGTAGTTGTGGTACGTGTGGAGGGTGTGGCTGTGGTACGTGTGGAGGGTGTGGTTGGGGTTCGTGTGGAGGGTGTGGCTGTGGTACGTGTGGAGGGTGTGGATGTGATACGTGTGGAGGGTGTGATTGGGGTTCGTGTGGAGGGTGTGGCTGTGGTACGTGTGGAGGGTGTGGTTGGGGGTCGTGTGGAGGATGTGGTTGTGGTTCGTGTGGAGGGTGTGGTTGTGATACGTGTGGAGGGTGTAGTTGTGGTACGTGTGGAGGGTGTAGTTGTAAAGGGTATGGTTGTGATACGTGTGGAGGGTGTGGTTGTGATACGTGTGGAGGGTATGGTTGTGATACGTGTGGAGGGTGTGGTTGTGATACGTGTGGAGTGTGTAGTTGTGGTACGTGTGGAGGGTGTAGTTGTGGTTCGTGTGGAGGGTGTAGTTGTGGTTCGTGTGGAGGGTGTGGTTGTGATACGTGTGGAGGGTGTAGTTGTTGTTCGTGTGGAGGGCGTAGATGTGATACGTGTGGAGGGTGTGACTGTGGTATGTGTGGAGGGTGTAGTTGTAAAGGGTATGGTTGTTGTACGTGTGGAGGGTGTGGTTGTGATACGTGTGGAGGGTGTAGTTGTGGTACGTGTGGAGGGTGTAATTGTAAAGGGTATGGTTGTGGTACGTGTGGAGGGTGTAGTTGTGGTTCGTGTGGAGGGTGTAGTTGTGGTACGTGTGGAGGGTGTAGTTGTAAAGGGTATGGTTGTGATACGTGTGGAGGGTGTGGTTGTGATACGTGTGGAGGGTGTAGTTGTAAAGGGTATGGTTGTTGTACGTGTGGAGGGTGTGGTTGTGATACGTGTGGAGGGTGTAGTTGTGGTACGTGTGGAGGGTGTAGTTGTAAAGGGTATGGTTGTGGTACGTGTGGAGGGTGTAGTTGTGGTTCGTGTGGAGGGTGTAGTTGTGGTACGTGTGGAGGGTGTAGTTGTAAAGGGTATGGTTGTGATACGTGTGGAGGGTGTGGTTGTGATACGTGTGGAGGGTGTAGTTGTGGTTCGTGTGGAGGGTATGGTTGTTGTACGTGTGGAGGGTGTAGTTGTGGTACGTGTGGAGTGTGTAGTTGTGGAACGTGTGAAGGGTGTAGTTGTTGTACGTGTGGAGTGTATGGTTGTGTTACGTGTGAAGGGTGTAATTGTGAAGAGTGTGGTTGTGGTACGTTTGAAGGTTGTGGTTGTGGAGCGTGTGGAGTGTGTAATTGTGGAACGTGTGGAGTGTGTAGTTGTAGTACGTGTGGAGTGTGTAGTTGTGGTACGTGTGGAGCGTGTAGTTGTGGTACATGTGGAGTGTGTAGTTGTGGTACGTGTGGATTGCGTAGTTGTGAAGGGTATGGTTGTGGTACGTGTGGAGGGTGAAGTTGTTGTACGTGTGAAGGGTGTAAATGTGGAACGTGTGGTGGCGATAGTTGTTGTACATATGGAGGCATGGTTCTGGTACGTGTGAAGGGTGTAATTGTGAAGAGTGTGGTTGTGGTACGTTTGAAGGTTGTGGTTGTGGAGCGTGTGGAGTGTGTAATTGTGGAACGTGTGGAGTGTGTAGTTGTAGTACGTGTGGAGTGTATGGTTGTGGTACGTGTGGAGGGTGTAGTTGTGGTACGTGTGGAGTGTGTAGTTGTGGTTCGTGTAGAGGGTGTAGTTGTGGTACTTGTGGAGGTTGTAGTTGTAAAGGGTATGGTTGTGGTACGTGTGGAGGGTGTAGTTGTGGTACGTGTTGAGGGTGTAGTTGTGGTACGTGTGGAGGTTGTAGTTGTAAAGGGTATGGTTGATGTACGTGTGGAGGGCGTAGTTGTGGTACGTGTGGAGGGTGTAGTTGTGGTACGTGTGGAGGTTGTAGTTGTAAAGGGTATGGTTGTGGTACGTGTGGAGGGTGTAGTTGTTGTACGTGTGAAGGGTGTAAATGTGGAACGTGTGGTGGCGATAGTTGTTTTGACATATGGAGGCATGGTTCTGGTACGTGTGAAGGGTGTTATTGTGAAGAGCGTGATTGTGGTACGTTTGAAGGTTGTGGTTGTGGTACGTGTGGAGTGTGTAGTTTTGGAACGTGTGAAGTGTGTAGTTGTTGTACGTGTGGAGTGTATGGTTGTGTTACGTGTGGAGGTCGTAGTTGTGGTACGTGTGGAGGGTATGGTTGTGGTACGTGTGGAGTGTGTCGTTGTGGTACGTGTGGAGGGTGTGGTTGGGGTTCGTGTGGAGGGTATGGCTGTGGTACGTGTGGAGGGTGTGGTTGGGGTTCGTGTGGAGGGTGTGGCTGTGGTACGTGTGGAGGGTGTGGTTGTGATACGTGTGGAGGGTGTGGTTGGGGTTCGTGTGGAGGGTGTGGCTGTGGGACGTGTGGAGGGTTTGGTTGTGGTACGTGTGGAGTGTGTAGTTGTGGTACGTGTGGAGGGTGTGGCTGTGGTACGTGTGAAGGGTGTAGTTGTAAAGGGTATGGTTGTGGTACGTGTTGAGGGTGTAGTTGTGGTTTGTGTGGAGGGTGTAGTTGTGGTTCGTGTGGAGGGTGTAGTTGTGGTTCGTGTGGAGGGTGTAGTTGTGGTTCGTGTGGAGGTTGTAGTTGTGGTTCGTGTGGAGGGTGTAGTTGTGGTTCGTGTGGAGGGTGTAGTTGTGGTTCGTGTGGAGTGTGTGGTTGGGGTTCGTGTGGAGGGTGGAGTTGTGGTTCGTGTGGAGGGTGTAGTTGTGGTACGTGTGGAGGGTGTACTTGTGGTACGTGTGGAGGGTGTAGTTGTAAAGGGTATGGTTGTGGTACGTGTGGAGGGTGTAGTTGTGGTTTGTGTGGAGGGTGTAGTTGTGATACGTGTGGAGGGTGTAGTTGTTAAGGGTATGGTTGTGATACGTGTGGAGGGTGTGGTTGTGATACGTGTGGAGGTGTAGTTGTGGTTCGTGTGGAGGTTGTGGTTGTGATACGTGTGGAGGGTGTAGTTGTAAAGGGTATGGTTGTTGTACGTGTGGAGGGTGTAGTTGTGGTACGTGTGGAGTGTGTAGTTGTGGAACGTGTGAAGTGTGTAGTTGTTGTACGTGTGGAGTGTATGGTTGTGGTACGTGTGGAGGGTGTAGTTGTGGTACGTATGGAGGGTGTAGTTGTGATACGTGTGGAGTGTGTAGTTGTAAAGGGTATGGTTGTGGTACGTGTGGAGGGTGTAGTTGTGGTACGTGTGGAGGGTGTGGCTGTGGTACGTGTGGAGGGTGTAGTTGTAAAGGGTATGGTTGTGGTACGTGCGGAGGGTGTAGTTGTGGTACGTGTGGAGGGTGTAGTTGTAAAGGGTATGGTTGTGGTACGTGTGGAGGGTGTACTTGTGGTACGTGTGGAGGGTGTAGTTGTAAAGGGTATGGTTGTGGTACGTGTGGAGGGTGTAGTTGTGGTACGTGTGGAGGGTGTAGTTGTGGTTCGTGTGGAGGGTGTGGTTGTGATACGTGTGGAGGGTGTAGTTGTAAAGGGTATGGTTGTGGTACGTGTGGAGGGTGTAGTTGTGGTTCGTGTGGAGGGTGTGGTTGTGATACGTGTGGAGGGTGTAGTTGTAAAGGGTATGGTTGTGGTACGTGTTGAGGGTGTAGTTGTGGTACGTGTGGAGGGTGTAGTTGTGGTTCGTGTGGAGTGTATGGTTGTGGTTCGTGTGGAGGGTATGGTTGTGGTTCGTGTGGAGGGTGAAGTTGTGGTACGTGTGGAGGGTGTAGTTGTAAAGGGTATGGTTGTGGTACGTCTGGAGGGTGTAGTTGTGGTACGTGTGGAGGGTGTAGTTGTGGTTCGTGTGGAGGGTGAAGTTGTGGTTCGTGTGGAGGGTGAAGTTGTGGTACGTGTGGAGGGTGAAGTTGTGGTTCGTGTGGAGGGTGTGGTTGTGATACGTGTGGAGGGTGTAGTTGTAAAGGGTATGGTTGTGGTACGTGTGGAGGGTGAAGTTGTGGTTCGTGTGGAGTGTGTAGTTGTGGTACGTGTGGAGGGTGTAGTTGTAAAGGGTATGGTTGTGGTACGTGTGGAGGGTGAAGTTGTGGTTCGTGTGGAGTGTGTGGTTGTGGTTCGTGTGGAGGGTGTAGCTGTGGTTCGTGTGGAGGGTGTGGTTGTGATACGTGTGGAGGGTGTAGTTGTAAAGGGTATGGTTGTGGTACGTGTGGAGGGTGAAGTTGTGGTTCGTGTGGAGTGTGTGGTTGTGGTTCGTGTGGAGGGTGAAGTTGTGGTACGTGTGGAGGGTGAAGTTGTGGTTCGTGTGGAGGGTGTGGTTGTGATACGTGTGGAGGGTGTAGTTGTAAAGGGTATGGTTGTGGTACGTGTGGAGGGTGAAGTTGTGGTTCGTGTGGAGTGTGTGGTTGTGGTTCGTGTGGAGTGTGAAGTTGTGGTACGTGTGGAGGGTGAAGTTGTGGTTCGTGTGGAGGGTGTGGTTGTGATACGTGTGGAGGGTGTAGTTGTAAAGGGTATGGTTGTGGTACGTGTGGAGGGTGAAGTTGTGGTTCGTGTGGAGTGTGTGGTTGTGGTTCGTGTGGAGGGTGTAGTTGTGGTTCGTGTGGAGTGTGTAGTTGTGGTACGTGTGGAGTGTGTAGTTGTGGTACGTGTGGAGTGTGTAGTTGTGGTACGTGTGGAGGGTGTAGTTGTGGTACGTGTGGAGGTTGTAGTTGTGGTACGTGTGGAGGGTGTAGTTGTGGTTCGTGTGGAGGGTGTAGTTGTGGTTCGTGTGGAGGGTGTGGCTGTGGTACGTGTGGAGGGTGTAGTTGTAAAGGGTATGGTTGTGGTACGTGCGAAGGTGTAGTTGTGGTACGTGTGGAGGGTGTAGTTGTAAAGGGTGTGGTTGTGATACGTGTGGAGGGTGTAGTTGTAAAGGGTATGGTTGTGGTACGTGTGGAGGGTGTAGTTGTGGTACGTGTGGAGTGTGTAGTTGTGGAACGTGTGAAGTGTGTAGTTGTTGTACGTGTGGAGTGTATGGTTGTGTTACGTGTGGAGGGTGTGGTTGCGGTACGTGTGGAGGGTGTAGTTGTGATACGTGTGGAGGGTGTAGTTGTAAAGGGTATGGTAGTGGTACGTGTGGAGGGTGTAGTTGTGGTACGTGTGGAGGGTGTGGCTGTGGTACGTGTGGAGGGTGTAGTTGTAAAGGGTATGGTTGTGGTACGTGTGGAGGGCGTAGTTGTGGTACGTGTGGAGGGTGTAGTTGTGATACGTGTGGAGGGTGTAGTTGTAAAGGGTATGGTTGTGGTACGTGTGGAGGGCGTAGATGTGGTACGTGTGGACGGTGTAGTTGTGATACGTGTGGAGGGTGTAGTTCTAAAGGGTATGGTTGTGGTAAGTGTGAAGGGTGTAGTTGTGGTACGTGTGGAGGGTGTAGTTGTAAAGGGTATGGTTGTGGTACGTGTGGAGTGTGTAGTTGTGGTACGTGTGGAGGGTATGGTTGTGGTACGTGTGGAGGGTGTAGTTGTGGTACGTGTGGAGGGTGTGGTTGGGGTTCGTGTGGAGGATGTGGTTGTGGTTCGTGTGGAGGGTGTGGTTGTGGAGGGTGTAGTTGTTGTACATGTGGATTGTGTGGTTGTGATACTTACGGAAAGTTTGGTTGTGGTACGTGTTGAGGGTGTTGTTGCGGTATGTGTTGAGGGTGTGGTTGTAAAGGGTATGGTTGTGGTACGTGTGGAGGGCGTAGTTGTGGTACGTGTGGATGGTGTAGTTGTGATACGTGTGGAGGGTGTAGCTGTAAAGGGTATGGTTGTGGTACGTGTGGAGGGCGTAGTTGTGGTACGTGTGGAGGGTGTAGTTGTGATACGTGTGGAGGGTGTAGTTGTAAAGGGTATGGTTGATGTACGTGTGGAGGGCGTAGTTGTGGTACGTGTGGAGGGTGTAGTTGTGATACGTGTGGAGGGTGTAGTTGTAAAGGGTATGGTTGTGGTAAGTGTGGAGGGTGTAGTTGTGGTACGTGTGGAGGGTGTAGTTGTAAAGGGTATGGTTGTGGTACGTGTGGAGTGTGTAGTTGTGGTACGTGTGGAGGGTGTGGCTGTGGTACGTGTGGAGGGTGTAGTTGGGGTTCGTGTGTAGGATGTGGTTGTGGTTCGTGTGGAGGGTGTGGTTGTGGAGGGTGTAGTTGTTGTACATGTGGATTGTGTGGTTGTGATACTTACGGAAAGTTTGGTTGTGGTACGTGTTGAGGGTGTTGTTGCGGTATGTGTGGAGGGTGTGGTTGCGGTACGTGTGGATGGTGTGGTTGTGGTATGTGTGGAAGGTGTTGTTGTGGTACGTGTGGAGCGTGTGGTTGTGGTACGAGCTGACAGTGGTGTTGTGGTACGTGTGGAGGGTGTGGTTGTGATGGGTGTTAAGGGTGTGGTTGTGGAACGTGTGGAGGGTGTGGTTGTAGTATGATTGGAGGGTGTGGCTGTTGTACGTGTGGAGGGTGTGGTTGTGGAGGTTGTGGTTATGGAGGGTGTGGTTGTGGAGGGTGTGGTTTTGGAGGGTGTGGATGTGGAGAGTTTGGGGGGGTGTTGTGGAGGGTGTGGTTGTGGAAGGTGTGGTTGTCGAGGGTGTAGTTGTAGAGGGTGTGGTTCTGGAGGGTGTGGAGGGTAAGGTTGGTGAGGGTAATTTTGTGGAGGGTGTGGTTGTTGAGGGTGTGGAGGGCGTGGTTGTTGAGGGTGTGAAGGTTGTGGTTGTGGAGGGTTTGGTTGTGGAGGGTGTGGTTTTGGTACGTGTGAAGGTTGTGATTGAGGAGGGTGTGGTTGTGAAGGTTTTGGTTGTGGAGGGTGTGGTTGTAGAGGTGTGAAGGGTGTGGTTGTGGAGGGTGTGGTTTTGGAGGGTGTGGTTGTGGAGGGTGTGGTTGTGGAGGATGTGGTTGAGGAAGGTGTGAACCATTTACTTCTTTTCATTCTTGAGTTATCAATGCAAAATACCTTTGAAAAAAACAATGATAAGTTGAATGGATATATAGTTTCTCACGTGAAGAAAGGTTGTGTTTGTACATGATTTTAACTCTTTCCCCTATACGTACATATGTTTGCTTGTTTTAAGTGTTGAATGTCAGTTGTCACGTTGATTATGACGTCAATACATATACATATACATATTAATCATATTATTTATAACAGATAGCATCAATGGAAAGCACTGATTAGAGTGATAACAGCGGCACATCTGACCCAGGGGGCGCTGCGACTCCAGGTGTGATTATTCAGCAAGGATTGCGGAACGAGGCTACTATCTCTAAACCAATCACAAGCCTCACGCAGGTCGGAAGGAAAAACATCATCAATGTTCATGCTGGAACAGAACCCATCAAGATAATGGCCAGTTCGAAACACAAAGATGTCGAAACAGGTGCCGCGATCAACATAGTTATGCCCAATGAAGGTAAGACAACAGAATGAAATAATTATTTAGGCTTATAAGCTACTTTACTTGGTCTGTATGAGCTCATATAATGGGAGACAAAATCTAACAACAAAGTATTTTCACCAAATAGTTTTGCTAGCGTTATACTCTATTTGAAATTAATGAAAAGTTCTCAGTATGTATAAACATAGCATTAACAGCCATTGCTTTGAAGGTCTATTTTATATCGGGGAAATGAAAAATCAGCACATGCATGTACATATCTGGCATACAACCCCAGCAATAACTAGCTGACTACAACCAAATGTAAGCCCAGCTTTGTATTGTCACTTCATTCAAAAACATTTGAATTCAAATTAAAGGGAGACTGCGCTAAATCATTATATATAGTAAACAGCCCCGCTGTCAACATAACTCAACCACTGTAATGAGCGCGAGCAATTATTTTTAGTTGCGTGTCGTGGTCACGTGACTCAACTTGGGCGCAGCCCGGCACAAGTAGATGACTTTGTAATCAAATGACCTCGATTCGAGCATGATCGCACCCATAACAAAATAATTTCTACCTCGATATAATTAGCTAATCTAACAAAAGAAGTAAAGAACGCGGCAAAAGAAACTATAGGTCGGGTTTGAAGAGTAATGAAGAAACCAAAACAAATCATATCAATTTATTGTTTCTTTTTCACAAGAGAATGATTTCAGATCATTGAGGCACATTAGGATAAGCATACAACTTACACGTGATTAGGGGGCGCTCATTGAACAGTGGATTGGTAAAAATCGTTATCAGAATCGATATGATTGATTTAAAACATTTTAAACGTTACACCACGGTTTTAGTAACTTGTATGTCCACCTTTGGCATCGGTGCCGGCAGTAATACGTCTCCTTATCGGTGACGTCATACGTCTGATGACGTTAATTGAGATATCGGCAATTATTCCCTTGAAGGAATTTCCGGTTCGTGTCAGGAGAACAGGCAGTGAACATTGTGACGCCCACTGTAGTCTCTCACGTCCATGTTTGGCGAAGAACATTTATCTTAAGGGACGGTAAGGTCTGATACTTGCAGAACAAAGTCTCTGTAGTACTGTGCGTTGACTAATGCGAGTCGTAGAGCTGTTGCTGCCGTTGACGCTGCAGTTTCGAATCGGTTGCGCAGGTATGTGTGTACAGCTGCGTACCTTAAGTTTGTTCACTTACCTACGTATTGAAGTGCAAATATCATATACTTTTGATTGACATCGTAGCATTGCAAAAACGAAACGGATAATGTTGAAATTTCACAAGGTAAATTAAAATTCAATTTGCTGACATATTTGTATGTTTTACCTAACAGATAACCGTTACAAGCTGCGCAGGAAATTAGAGTGACTAGGGGTCAAAATTTCGAAAGTTCGATTTTTTTTATTTTTGTCCCTAAAATCATGCATAGGTGTTCAACAATTTTTGATCCAAGTCATATTTGTTCTTCTGCATTAGGGCAAGGTAATTGTGCTGACCTTTATCTTACAACGTCTTTATGGAATATTTAAATCGACATTCAAGAAAGTATGAATTTCACAAATATGACCCCATCTATCTATTTTACCATGTCAAATATCAATATTCAGAACCAGTGACGAGACGATCCCGATATATGGTTTGAGAATGATTATTTTATACATGGACAATTGGTGATCATTTGTCAGTGCTCCTGGAGTTATTTTATTGACGTCCAAATAAAATCCAAATAACATGATAATTGCACTATGATATACAAGCAAGTGAACAAACGTATGGTATGCAACTGTAGATCTTCCTGTATTCCCTGCCTGTTTGCCGGTGTCGTTCGAGAAGTCTGCCCATTTTCAAGACGTGTGCAAGAGCCTTCTTGCAATCTGTACCTGTGTTGCCCCGTTTCTCGCGTACCAACAGATCGCTCTAGCTCCCTCCTGTTTGTCTTGGCGGTTCTTGTTTGTGCTTTCATCAGCTATGTATACAATCAAATGTATGGGAATATCTATACTTATCTCAAGTACGTGCATTAAGATCTAATGGCTTAAAACGTGTTTTTATCATTTTGACGTGACTCATGGCACCATGAAAAATGATCCGTTTTACAAATTTGATGATTTTGTAAACACATTGTGTTCGTCATTTATGAACGTTGTTCCAAAATATAAATGATTTTTAAACCATTACTTTCTTTTGCCGCGTAGTTTATTATTTGATATAGACTTTAGAATAGTGAAAGCTTCTACGTACCATTCAGCTCAATTCGCAATGGTCAGTTATTAGGTCATTAAAATTTACTACCCGACACAGTTAATAGCTGGAATTCCCTGCCGTTAGGTGTTGTCAATTCCGGTTCTCTCGTTGAATTAAAAACAAACTAAAAGAAATCAACACTTACTCAATTCATTTCGATCTTCACTATGTCTCAAGATCATGTCAAATTATTCACGCCTGACTTTGGCATGGACGTAGCAATTTAAACGCTGATAAAATGGATAGGTATATTACAAATTCCCCTACCTGCGACTGTGGTGATAATTCGGAAGACGCACGCCACTTCTTTCTATAACATGTCCAATTTACAAGGATTTAAGAAATATATATTTACTATTCGTATTTATTCATAAAGGTTATAACCTACCTACCATCTATCCTCAAAGCGCCGGTGAGCAGGAATCCTGGGACTAAGGCGCTATAGAAATTGATTATTATTAATGAACATATTATAACTTCAACATATACTGACGAAGATTGTCCGACTTTTCATAGTGTGAATTTTTCATTTATGCCTTACAAAAACTGGTTTCCGATACTTTTTATGCCTACAACTCGTTTCTATTTCGTATGACAGACACACAGAGAGGTTTTATTGCTTGATGCTCAAAGGCATCAACCTTATAAACTAATGTCCAAAAGAAAGTACCCAGTGTATATTTTTAACATAAAATAACAACCAATGCATATGTATATGCAAATCTTTTTGTTCTGAATAGAATATTCAATTCCTCAGCATATGCGGACAATTTCATTTGGTACGAAGTCAAAATTACCGTATGACTGTCAATAAAAGACAGGTGGTATCAAAAACTGAATTTCAGCACAAATCAACAAGGCAATTCTTTTGCAAAATGACAAGAAATGTTTATTTAATAGCGGGTATGGCGACCATGGGCGTTAATACAGGCAAACACACGTCGACGCATGGAAGAAGCAAGGCGGCGTATGACCTCTGGTGGGATTTGCTGCCATTCTTCAATCAGAGCTTGTTCCAGTTGCTGGATCGTGACTGGGGGTGCGGGTCGTCTCCTGATTTGTCGATCCAGGTGGTCCCATAGGTGCTCGATGGGATTCATGTCGGGAGAATATGCTGGCCATGGCAAAACATCGATATTGGCGTTGGCTAGGAAGGCATTCGTAAGTCTTGCTGTGTGCGGTCTTGCGTTGTCATGTTGTAAAACAATTCCCTGCGGCTGTTGCTGAACGAAAGGAAGCACAACTGGTCTCAACACCTCGTCTCTGTACCTCTGAGCATTCAAATTGCCATGAATAATCACAAGCCTCGTCGTCAGATTCCCGCAGATCCCTCCCCATATCATAACGGACCCGCCTCCAAATGGTCTGACTTCCTGGACGCAATTCTGGGCCGTGCGTTCACCAACGCGTCGATACACACGCGCTCTGCCGTCATTTCTGAAGAGACAAAACCTGCTTTCATCTGAAACAGCACACGTCGCCAATTACGGAGCTGCCAACGTCGGACTTGTTTTGCCCATGCCAGTCTACGACGCTGATTTTGAAGAGTCAGCTGTACGCCACGGTAAGGACGACGTGCTCGGATGCCATGGATTCGTAGTCGTCGGTACACCGTCTGCCGACTGATGACGCGTCCGAGTGCTGTCGATGCCGTTGACGTCGCCGTGACAAACCGATTGCGCAGATGTATCGTGCGGAAATGGCGGTCTTCAGCGGGTGTTGTCACGGGTGGACGACCACTTCTTGGCCTGTCTGATGTATTGCCTGTTTGCCTGAGTCGTTGCATCAGTCTGGTGATCGTTTTCCTTGTGCAGCCGAAGGTTCTGGCAATGATGGTGTTGTTGGCGCCTTGTTGCGCCATACCGACAGCTCTTTCTCTTTCCACCTGAGTTAAACGCGGCATACTTTTTGTGGTTTTCTTTCTGTTGTGGTCATACCGTGTTGCGTGAGCTGATTTATACTGTCGATATGCACGTGCATTTTGTGCTACAGCAGGAAACATCATTTTGGGTGTTTTGCAGCGTTGGGGCGATTTTTTTAAATTGTTTTGTCATGCGTTTCCGAAAAAAGATTGGTTTTCACGTATGGAATATGATCCAAAAAGTTTTTGGACAACATTTACATTAAAAAAAAAATTGGTATCAAATTCATGGGTGGGTACTTTCTTTTGGACACTAGTTTATTACTGTTGATATTTTCAAAGGGAAGCCGCGCCAATCACATGTGCTGTATCCAAATCAAATGACCAAAGAACAGAGTTCTAGCAAACAATGCATTACGTCACCATGTGGGTAATACAAACTATTTGGCACATTAAACTGTGGAATATGATTTCACTTTAAATACATATTTTTCAAGAAGCTTAATCTGCACGCTTTTTTCATGGCGGGGTATAAATAAGTTCAATTTGCACGCCTTTTTCGTGATTGGTTCATTGCGGGGTATAAATAATTTATCCTCCCGCTCAAGAGGGTGATGTCAGTAGTTATCCAGGGTCACGTGAACCAATCAGAGATCGAGATTGTTACATGAGGTAGGATAATATGTCATATGTTGGTTACATCAATCTTTACTCATCCTTTATTATATCTGAGTTGTTGGAAATTATAAGTTAAAACTATTAAAGCTTTATCTTAAGTTTTGATCTGTCTATCTACTCAAGAAACGCCAATTAAATTCGAGAAAGGTGTTCCTTACCATATATTTAGTCGTGAAAACGATGATGACAAACACAATCTTAGCTCACGCTTCTATTGTGACAGCCAATGTAAGCGGGCGCTTGCATGTGGGAGTTACTCCGATTGAGACGGTATGGTCGTTCTTTTAATTAATTTGATATGAGTACGTTGTTATAAAAACCCGATAGATAGTGCAAATTGTAGCTGAATAATTTTTCTACATCATGAATGTTTTGTAGACAAGTGCGTTTTGCGAAAATACGGGTTTTTTTTACATTTCTGAAGTTTTTTCTCTTCACAAAGTCAACATTTGACGTCACATAAATGAAAATCTAAAATAAGTGTCTCTGGATTTGTTATCTTATTTTCTTTTGTAGTATTGTGCAATAAGAGGCAACGGTACGAAAATACGTAAAACCACCCCCCTGTTTTGACCCCGATTTCTAACCAACTTTTTACGCCTGCGATAAGAGTTGTCCTGGTTATCTCCCCTGTCTGATTATCGCTGATTCAAAATTCATAAAACACTTACCAAAAACACCAATGCCATGAATCCGATGGGTCATTCTGAAAACCACGTATAAATTCCAAACACAGGAGAATTTAAGTTTGTAAGCCGTCTGTCCATGTACAATGTTTTGTATTCCATACAGGTCAATAATTGTTTCTATGTATTGCATTATTGTCACATCTAGAGTCAGACAGATAGTTGACTGCATTTCCAATAATGTCGCTAATAGGCATCTTAACAAACAACATCAGGATTAAAAGTTTATTTCAATCTAGTTATGCATGTACCTTCTGCATTATCATGAGTAGGAATAAATATCTCTTTAGGTCTGTAACATGTCTTCTTAATATCCAATAGTCAATGGGGAAAGATAATGTAATACTTTTGATACATCAATTTTGAGATAATAATGACTGAGTACACAGTACAGCCCTGTCTAACTCCGCATCAACAATAACAAGATGTGACAGATTTATATGTTCAATGAAGTGAGCCCCATCTGCTGCAATTTGAAGATGATATCTACAACACTTAATGGCTTTCGAAATTCCACAAAAACATATGTAAGAATGTCAGTGACACAGCATGCCTCAATCAATCTGGAAGGAAATAGTTCTAATTTAAATCGTTTCCATGGTAGTTTGGAGATAAAAAGACTGTGTTTGAAAAACACCGGTAAAAAGTGAATTTTAAGGCTCATGCTACGAGTTTGGTTTTGACTTTAAAATGAAATACCTGATTCTAATTGGATGTTGTAATAAGAATAGAGAGAACATTATTTGGTCATATAGAGAATCTCATCTAAGTTGATAAAAGTAACAAAGCTTGCCGAAGATATTTTACTTTAATAAACGAGTGTTGATATATTTAATATCAGAAGACAGGGTGAGATTCAACCAAAACCATTGTTCATTACGCACGAAAATATTTTCATAACCATATCACTTCCTTCAACCTCCTACAGCAGGGATATCATAGCATTATATCGTCATCTCTGTGTGACGGTGTCATGTTTATGACGTCATAGCATTATAGCGTCATTACTTGATGATGCAAAACGTTTGTGATGCCACGTATAAGCCGATTGCAGGGCATTGTTCACAATCTACTGTCAAAAGTCTCCTAGGAGATATCACTTGATCTTCTACGAGCGATATCTCCTGTGGAAAACAGTTTTGGATGATAAACGCTGATGTGTTTACTTCATTTTACGTTCATAAATTGCTTAGCATGAATAGTGTCATCCTGTCTCAGGGTACGAACGTTACTCTAACTCCACTAATCTATACCCCGGGCTCAGAAGCTAAATTCGCTCGCGCGGCCCGACTTGGGATAGATCACAATCAAATCATTTTCTCGATGAAATTTTATCGAGAAGGTGGCGGAGCCAATCACATTAAAATAATTGGTAATAAGTCTAAAAGTACATAAAAAGGCAATAAAAGCTGTCCATTATTGTAATCACTTACTCCCTATTACAAAGCAGAAAGTCTTTCCTTGAACAACTGTTACTATTCATTGCCCAATGGTCACTGCTACATTTCAGATGCGAAATGTTTTTTGCTTCTGAGTGTGTATGGTATAAACGATATCTATACGTTTTCAGGACCCACAATGTCCAGTTTTCCAACTTGCCAAGTCTGCAACCAGCAGTTCTCTCTGAAAGGCCCCGCCCCCTTCCTGCTCCCGTGTCTCCACACTGTTTGTGAGACGTGTGTGACATCTGCAGATGGAGGAGTGTTGACGTGCGGTCCATGTGAGAGAGACGTCAACCTGACAGAGACACCTCTACAGAAGGATGAGGTCAGAGAGAAGCAAATTGTGCATCTTACCGTTCAGCTCCACCCTGAACAAGTCCTGTGTACCAATGAGGAAGACGACAACCAGGCTGTGTGCTGGTGTAAGGATTGCAAGTTGTTCTTCTGCAAAACATGTCAGAATGTACACAGGAAGTTCAAGATCCTAAAACAACATAATGTCTATGACTTTGAAGCTTTGAAAGTTGGAGACTTGAATGAGGATAAATTCTGCACAGTCCACCCAAAGCTACTTGCGGACAAATGGGATAGCGATTGCAGTATGCTGACCTGTCAGAAATGCAGACGTGGAGATCATTCCGGTCATGAAGTTGTTGATGCAGAAGAGGCTGCTAAGACTGCAAGAAACGAACTTTCCAAATATTGGAATGAAATTCAGCATTCAGTTGACCATCACAACGCCCATCTGGCAGCAGCAGAGAAGGACGCCACACATACGGATGAGGAAAGCAGCACACTTGATGGTACAATATGCTTCGCATTCAATGCCCTGAAAGGTCAACTCGAACAAAGAGAGAAAGTGCTGCGGAAGGCACTCAAGAATCACAGAAGAAATGCAACAGGTGAACTACATAATAGAAAACAGAAATCAGAGACGTGTCGCCAGAGATGCCAGACAACCTCTGACTACTTCAAACAAACTCTCGAGTATTCATCTCTGTACGACATCCTGGAGCTAAAGCAGATACTCGAAGATAAATACAAGGATTGCAGAAGATCAGCTCCAACTGAAGATTACAAGTCTCTGCCTCTACCTGTGTTTTACACTGATGGCCTGGATAGAATCAAAGCCAACCTAGCACATTTCGGTACCATAGCAACAGACGAGGAAGGACCCACAAACCAGATGAAAGGTATTACCGCTTTCAGCAATATGATATTTTTTTTGAGTGGTTTAAAAATGATTTCAGAGTTTATACTGTTCGTTAAGAATCATAATAATGTACTTGACCGTGATGACACATCACAAGATTCTAAGTATGGAATGTACCTAATGAATCAATTCGAAAAGTGAAAAACAATTCATTTTCATTGTCCTTTTTAAATTTGAATACACAATTCCATCGTTTCAGGTTTAATAATCTCTCTCTTTTGTGGACATTAACAAAATGCTGTTCCCACAGAGGTAGCTCAAAGTCATTGAATCTCTGTTCGAATAACGCAAGACTTCGGGCTAAAAAGGGAGAAGCCTGATTGAATGCAAACAGCTTGTTTTGCAATCGGCTTTGCTGTTCAAAAGTCATCATTTTGACGATTGACTCATGTGCAAAAACCTCTAGCGGTGTCAAGAATTTCTCTTTTCATGCTATGAGTGTTTTCATTGGCTGGATTGTTGCAAATGATTTAAAGTTCCCAGGGGGACCTGCTGGAAACCAACCCTCTAACTGATCTTATTTAAACAGAGATTGAATTTTAAGATGCTGAACAATCGAAAAAAAGTATTTTATCAGACAATAAAGGTCTAGTTTTTAAATGACGTAACAATGACGCTATCCGCTTTTCCCCGCTGCTCCCTCGTAATCACGCGTGTCCATGGTAACCTTTGATCTCGGTCCTATCAATCAACATAGCGCTTCCGAAGCCGGGTTTGGGGCCCTTGGTATCATGTCCGTCACTGGTCACAGAAATGAGCAGTCGTTGAAAAGCTACATAACAACTTCATCTTACAGGGGAACAACGCTGCGACCAAAGCTTTGCCTCCGACATGCTTGTCGAGTGACCACGTTGACATTCCCCATCAGGTCACGACGCCGCGTAGCATTTACGACGTTGACACACGTCAACCGTCTCTGCCAAGCAACGGTGTAAAATAGCTTAAACAATACAGTTTGTACTTCTTTTCATTGTGTACAGCTGCTCCAGTCAGCTAATATAAGTGGTGGTATCATCAACTTCAACTTTTATAACAACAGAAAAAAAAAGAATAATAGATCTCGAACTACCGCGCTTCCTGTCAAACAAAACTCTGCACTGCATGATCGCACAACTTGACTGTTCAAAAATAAGGTTTTTTTAAACATGAGTTGTCTGATATTTTGTTTTGTTTGAACAATGAAATAATAACAAGAGAATAAAAGTTTATAACTTTATAAATGAGAAAATAAAACTGCTACATTAACATAATCAACTGTTTATCCAATAAACAATATTTTTTAATTAGGGGGTGAGTTCTAAACATGGAATAGCCAGCAGTTAGCCCTGTTCATGGATATATAATTTAAGTTATTTGAACAATATTATAATTTGAAATTATAAGAATGTTTATACTTCCCTACAAATAAGTTTGGTATCCTAGAAAAGAAATAAAGTTCGCTCTACCCCAATGTGTTTTGTTTAGTTTTGCCCCGAACTATTACAACGTCAACTTTAACGTCATAATACGTCCTCGTGTTTTTATGCATAATACGTCCTCGTGCTTTAACGTCGTAATACGCCCTCGTGTTTTTACGTCGTAATACGTCCTCTTGTATTTACGTCGTAATACGTCCTCGTGCTTTAACGTTGAATACGTCCTTGTGTTTTTACGTCGTAAAAGGTCCTCGTGTTTTTACGTCGTAATACGTCCTCGTACTTTAACGTCGTAATATGTCCTCGTACTTTAACGTCGTAATACGTCCTCGTGTTTTTATGTCGTAATACTTCCTCGTGCTTTAACGTCGTAATACGTCCTCGTGCTTTAACGTCGTAATACGTCCTCGTGCTTTAACGTCGTAAAACGTCCTCGTGCTTTAACGTCGTAATACGTCCTCCTGTTTATAAGTCGTAATACGTCCTCCTGTTTTTACGTCGTAATACGTCCTCCGGTTTTTACGTCGTAATACGTCCTCGCGCTTTAACGTCGCAATACGTCCTCGTGCTTTAACGTCGTAATACGTCCTTGTGCTTTAACGTCGTAATACGTCCTCGTGTTTTTACGTCTTAATACGTCCTCGTGTTTTTACGTCGTAATACGTCCTCATGCTTTAATGTCGTAATACGTCCTCGTGTTTTTACGTCGTATTACGTCCTCGTGCCTTTACATCGTAATACGTCCTTGTGCTTAAACGTCGAAATACGTCCTCGTGCTTTAACGTCATAATACGTCCTCGTGCTTTAACGTCGTAATACGTCCTCGTGTTTTTACGTCGTAATATGCCTCATGTTTTTACGTCGTAATATGCCTCATGTTTTTACGTCGTAAAACGTCCTCGTGTTTTAACGTCGCAATACGTCCTCGTGCTTTAACGTAGTAATACGTCCTCGTGTTTTTACGTCGTAATACGTCCTCATGCTTTAACGTCGTAATACGTCCTCGTGTTTTTACGTCGTAATATGTCCTCGTGCTTTAACGTTGTGCTACTTCCTCGTGCTTTAACGTTGTAATACGTCCTCGTGCTTTAACATCGTAATACGTCCTCGTGTTTCTACGTCGTAATACGTCCTCGTGCTTTAACGTCGTAATACGTCCTCGTTTTTTTACATCGTAATACGTCCTCGTGTTTTTACGTTGTAATACGTCCTCGTGCTTTAAAGTGGTAATACGTCCTCGTGTTTTTACGTTGTAATAGTAAAAACTATACTTTATTACAAAACACATTGGGGTAGGGCGAACTTTATTTCTTAAAGGATGGCGATCATTAACTTACCAATGCTGAAATCATGTCAAAGACCAACGAATATCTGTTGAAAGTGAGAATTGGACCAACTGCCTTTATGTATTAATTGCCAAAGATTTCTGTCACAGACAATGGGACTCAGACTGATGAGGATGTGGTAAAGGAGCTTGAGAGACTGACACAGGTAAAGATAGAGAAGAAACATTATTCCACTGGAGAAAGGGTCTTAATCCAATCTAAACACTTGGAATGACCGTTTTCATTCTGTACTATCTGGCGTTTTCTCACCAATATCAAGTAATCCCCATTTTTTGGGGTTTTGGCATCTTGGTTGGAGATGGTTCATAAATTGTGACATATCCATCATGTTTCAACATTGATTTAAAATGATAATGAAAGTAAACAATAAGCACTAAAACGAGTTTCTCCACCAGAAAATTATCATTATGGGATTAGTTAACATGCAAGCCCTTTCGTCGTGTTCCTTTGAAACATAAATTCACTGCCTCAAAAAGCTGAGAAAATATATGCTGGAACTGTCGTATCTATTCTAATTTTTCACAGTAGGGCTGAAACTGAAAATTGTTAAGTGGCTGTTTTTTTTAGTTTTGGCCGATATATATATTTTCTTCAGAAGGTCAAACACCTGATAAAGTGACCTGAGGATACAAAGTCGCAGAAGAAACATCAAGTATTCAGTTCAAATTTTTAGTGTTAGTTTCGTGTGATCATTTTTTAATTTTTTTGAGGTTTGGCAATGTTACCAAGAAGCTGAACCGAACATGGTCTAGTCATTTTAGAACTGCTTGTATGTGTGTGCTTTGCAAATGGAAACACGTTTTCCTATTAAAAATCCCGTGATACTGCCTCTTTAAGCTGTTGACCTATTGCGATACTCAGTTTTTTTACCTGTAACGTTCGATACAACAGTAGTCGCACATTTGTATTTCAACATTTTTCTAGTGATTCGGGCAGAAAATTCGTGACGAACATGCAAACATGTCATTATTAAGTCACAATATAAGTAGTCTCTTCATTTTGTAATGATGACAATGTAGTTGAACATTACAAACGATTGTTGTTTCAGGAATTGAAACTTGTAAAGACTTCTGAAAGAAAACTGTCCAAGGAGAAGGAACAACTTGAGAGAGGTAGACATTGAATACTTCCCCAGCATGTTTAAACGATCCTACTTACCTGTTGGGTACGAGCTGGATTTGATCTGTTCTGGCAAACGACGATTTTGGTAAAAACGGTGAAAGAATGAATATATCGAAATACAATCAAAGCTTATGAAATTGTCATGAATGAATGGATCTGGAGACGTGAAACGTTAATTTGATATCTACCCTGTGTGGAGTATTCAATTATTGACACTTGTAATATATAAGGTATGATAAGTATTAATTATGATTGAATAATTTCAATAATTTAATATAACATCCGGATGATTATTGACAAAACCAATTAGAATTCATTACTTTTGACAGTGCCAGGACCTCATTCTTTTACGTTATCAAATATTGTATAGAAAAGATGTATATATGACATATTTGTATATCTTTCTTAATTATTCATCCTACCCTTTTTTGTTTTACTGTATCCCTTAAATTTATGACAAAATTCATCTGATGAAGAAAAAACGCATTAAAAAGCAATTGCATTTCAAAGACTTACTCGGCTATGATTTATGTTTAATTAACTCATTTTCTATTGCAGATAAAGAAAGGATAAAAAAGGTAAATGAATAATGAATTTGTTTCTTTTTAAAATAATTACATATTTTTTATTTACAAGAAAGTTGATATCATCAAATATTTATAAGCATTAAGCAATGTATAATACCTACATTAAAAATATTGCTATAAATGCGCTTTTCTTTAAAAAGAATTGTTTTAAAGTGTCAAAATAGATTCAGTGTCAACTTGGACCTAGAACTTCCCCTTAGCTTCAATTGAAAAACTGGTTTTTCCTATCACTGATGAAATGGATTATAAGCAACTTGATCATGGTGCGTCTGTTCATTCGGCACAACTTGTTAATGTTGTATTTCAATAATTGAATCTCTACAGTAGACAGGTGCCTCCACATAGGTACGTTTCATGTTTCTTTCCTGAACCTTTAACAACACTCACGAGCATAAGAAGCATGCTCAAATAATACATTACCATAATCTTTTTACTATAATCTTTTTCCAAATGGTCTGATGATAAAGAGCCTCGAGAACACCAAGCCACATTATTATCCCCGCCGCACGTTAAGCGCGAAGTGGAGGATATAGTGTTTGTCAACGGCCGTCCGTCCGTACGAATAACTAAAATAATGTTGAATAGTGTCTTTTTTCACCATAGTGTTTCACCGCCATGAGAGTAAGGTCCCTATAGAGGTTCATGCCCTTAACTTCATTTCAAGGTCTCGACGAGACTTCGGCATTTTACATTACTTTCAAGGTCACAGCAAGGGTGTGAAAATGTAAGCATTGAAACCTGCAATTCAAGCTTGTCAGCAGGAAATATCAAGAACCATTCACTGAGTTCTCTACATAACATACGATTTTTCTCATGAAGGCGCCGAGCCCAGTAGATATGGCGACATTCGCGGTTTTTTTCAAGGTAGGGCTTTGAAAAGTTCAACATTAAAACCGGTTAATTAAGCTTGTGACGGGATACCTCAAGAACTATTAACTAGATTCTCTCCATAAATTACGTGTACAAAGACTTTTATTGAGAAGTAAACGGGCCAAGTAGATCTTTGAGGTATTCACCTCATTGTGATTATCATTTATTTACATAAAAAACTCGAACTATCAGCATTATTACCTGCTTGCTTAGCTTGTTATTGTGATATCTTAAGAGTCAGTAAGTGGATTATTTCTTAACTTTTTACAGGAAGTCACTAGGTCCGTTTGATTTTGGTGACCTTCACATTAATTTCAAGATCACTGCAAAGCCAACACGCATTTAAAGTTTATGATGATGATATATTCAGAACAGTTCTCTAGATTGTCTTCATTTTTTCACAAAGTTTCTCTTTTGGAAGAAGCAGGGACCATTTAATTTGGATGGTCTAAATGACATGACATGACAAGTGTAGACAATAGACTTTTTCTATACATTGTAATTGTTGTTAACAACAATTTGTGACAATAACTTGTATCTAAAAGTTAGGGACGTTAAAGGGGCAGTAGCACGTTTTTTGATAATTTTATATTTTAAAATTTTCACTGATAATTGTAAGTTAACGTATAATGTATTATTTTGACAGTGTCCAAAATCTCATTACACAAGCCAATTATCCATAGTCAGAGGAAAAAGTATGAAGATTTACATAAAATCCATTGGCAGCCATTTTTGTGTGAACACCTTTAATTCATTTTGTGTAAGAAAAAGGAATCGCATGGCTAAACTTTACGTTATATATTTGAATTGTTACTGCTCCATTTAGTTTAAATACATTGTCTTTCAAGTGGAACCATTAATTTTAATTTTCCTGACATCACCTTATAATCGCTCTAAAACGTGCTACTGCCCCTTTAAAGCAGTAAAAATTATTAATCAATTAAAACTTTCCAAAACCAAAACGTGCCCGCATGAACTATTTTGTATTCAATACAAAGGTAACTGCTGAGCAATGAATTTTGGCATTACATTACATTATGTTATATTATATTTAAATATTGTATTCAACCGTATATAATCATTATATTTCAAGTAAAAAATGTATGCTTAAAATTTAAGTTAGAACCTGTAAGTAAAACAAACAAAAACAACGAGTGTCAGATTGGTCACACGCTGGGGATATATTGCAAAAACACCAGATGGACCAATAGTTTCAAACGTAAAGTCACCTCCTCGAGAGACGATGCACATATCAATGTGCTTCAATCCAGAAGTCGGTCGCTGCTCTTCAAATGAATAATGCTCCAGTTCTATCCATCAACTTACAATGGAATGTTATTTTGTTCCAGGAGTCATGTGCACATTTAGAGAAAATCACAAGCCTGGAGCAAGAGGCTGAAAGAAGTGAGGATTTTTTTGTTCTTTGTCAATATTTCAGTAGTGTGACCCAGACTTATAACTAACAACCAACTTATTTTCTACTAGGTATTTCTGAATCAATATGAAGAGATGAACTATATACATGTACACTTTGCAAAAAAAAAACGCAAAAGAGTTTATTAGAATGTTCTACTCAACGTTCGCCAACTGTGTTATGTAAACTAAAGAACTGGAACCTACAAAATTTGAGGAAAATCTGTCTTATCACTGAATCAAAATTACGTTGATCAGCTCTATTTATTGTCATGAAAAAGCCGTTGAGCTTTCTGTGCTGATATCAGCGATTGTTAGCAACCTCCAGTTCGTTTCTGATGTGACTATTGCTTTCTCTCATAGTACGCTAGAGAGCCAACACAAAAAACTCAAGGGTCAGCAGGAAGGCATAAAACTGACAGTTCGGAAACTAGCGTTTTAGGCTTTGCGTAGGAAGATGCAGCTTCAGTCAACTCCCTTGACTTGACATGGTTAACACCCACAAATCATGCCTGTCAGTTGGAGGCAAAGTACATGTACATGTATGTCAAAGTTTCCCCGATGACACGAACTTGATACTCTAGACGAGAAGGAGAACTTTGTAATCGTGTCGAAGGCTGTCGATAATTTAAGCAGCACAAGAATGGTAGCTAATATGGAATTAATAGTAAAAAAGGCAGAACGATAAACTAGTTTTGCTGAAAAAAGATATAGGGCAAACTGACCGAGGTTTGGACGGTGTTCCGATCCAAATACTTTCAAAGATCGTACTGTACATTATTATTGGAAAATTAATTTTGTTATTGTATTACGATTTATTTTTGTAGAAATACTTGTAGGTTAACTGAAATTAACGGGTTTGATTGGGTATATCAACTCGCCCGGGGTTCGGACAGTCTTGACCTAACCTCGGACAGTACCACTCAATGTTCTCGCATACATCACAGCTTTAATATATGCCTCAAATAGGTTAATTTTATCACCCAACATACATTAACTCGTTAATTTACAATAAAAACCCGATAATTTGCAAATATGATTCAATGTTTTGCTAATACACGGCTTCATTTCCGAAGATAAACTTCTCGGCAAAACCCTAACGCGCCGCTGGAATCTGATGACGTCAAAATGGCATGTGCATGCATTGACGCTAAAACTTGTACAGGCTAAACTAAATGATTTAGGAGTAAATAATTTTGTAATATGTTTTGGTTAATTGTTTCTCTCTGTTTCCTCAGCAGTTGTTAGATAATGTATGTGTTTTTCTCTATAAAGAAAATTTATAAGTGTCCGAAGCATGGTCAAAACTGTCCGAACCATTGCAAGGTCATTTTCATATATTTCGAAAATCCCGATATTTACTTCAAAATCAACTTTTTAATTGCAAATATTTATCGGAGTTTGATTATATAGTAGTTTCTCTTTAAAAACAAATAAAGCATATGATCTTTTGGCGCTTTTTACATTTCCTGTAATTTGTGCAAACATTTACATGAAAACAAATATTTCGCCATTTTCCTCCATGAACCGGTTTATTGCCCCTGTCCGAAAAGGTAAGTTGGGAAATAGGTACGATAGGTGCGTTTCTTCTTTTGAAGAGTGTAGTAGTGATGTAATAAATACCATTTAAAAAGTTATATACAGAACGCCGAATTTGATGAGTTTAGTTGAAGAAAACTTTATCAACTAATCTTTTTAACAGTTGCAGAATGGCAGAGATTTCGCACGTTGGCTTTGGACGACTCGTTTCTTTTGAGCTGTGAGTATATCACTGACAAACATTCCAATTATAGTGATAACAGTGTTCTTCTTTTAGTTCTCTTGAATAGTGTAAATAAAGTTAATTCTTGATAACCAGTGTTTTGACATGTAGATGTTAGCGATGACACTAATATATCTGAGTCCTTTATCTACCCCAGTAAATGAGAGATTCCTAACTTTTCTTATGTACTCTTTAGTATAAGAGTAAATATGTTATATGATGCAATATGCTTTTGCATCATTCATCTTGTTTATTTTTATCCTTGGTTAAATCAAAAACTACCGATTACTGTTTTTTTGTTACTCACAACATATAAAAACATATAAAAACGATTTATATGTTCAAACATTAATATTTTATCTGTTTATCCCCCCGCCGCGCCGGGCAGTGTCCGTACGTACGTACGTCCCGACGGATGAAATTGAATAACTCAAAAACTATTGATCGGATTCTTTTCATTTTTTGTATATAGCTTCATCGCCGTGAGTAAGGTCCCTATAGAGGTTCATGACCTTGACCTTCCTTTCAGGTCATTACGAGACTTTGACATTTTACCCTTGTCAGCGGGATATCTCAAGAACCATTCACTGGATTCTCTTCATAATTTACACAAAGCATCTTATTGGGAAGGCGCCGGGCCCAGGCGATTTTGGTGACCTTCACATTAATTTCAAGGTCACTGCGAAGCTTTGAAAATTTCAGCATTGAAACCTGCATTTTAGGCTTGTCAGCGGGATATCTCAAGAACCATTCACTGGATTCTCTTCATAACTTCATCAGATTGAAATTTCGAAAACGAAATATCTTAATGCCCAAATTCAATCAAAAGCTTGACAATAACAACGTTAAATATAAGAAACAAACATGTATATGGTAAAGTAAGGTGCGGAATCTGAAAGTTATAATGCAATTTTTATTTATATTTAGGCTATTTTCAAGGAATTGATTTAGAATTTTAATTTGCATAGTATGCTACTACACTACACTACACTGCATTGTGAATATACCCGGGGAATGACGAATGCATTATTATGTTAATTTCATTTTTAAATCTTAATCTTATTTCAGGCGCAAACATTGAGTTCAGTATGACGAAGTTCAACTCTGATAAAGTACAAATCAACACTGAGGGTATGTTGATCAACAATCGACAGCCAAACCCTCCATACAGTGGCCAGAGACTGAAAAGCTACTGGGGAACAAGCAGCACTGTCCCCCTCCCCCAGTGTGGATCTCCCCAGTACTTTGAGGTGGAGTCACAAGTTGGTATTGCGAAGACTCTGACAGGGAACACCCTCCTGCTGGAGATAGGACTGGCCAGGGAGGAGGAACAGGATCAGCGTCACAGTATAGATGGACAGCCCCACTCGTACTGTCTGGATATCGTTCATTGTACTACACACAGTTCTATTTGTAGTATGGTCTGGAGACACGGCAAACATCTCACCTGTCTGCCCGACACTCTGGAGAACACTCCTGACACCTTAGCCACTCTACATTATGGTGTTGTCTATGATAGCTCTAGAAGTCGCGTTGCTTTCCTAGATGTGAAGAATGAGAAAATAATTGGGAGGATTGCCAATGTTGACAGTTCTGTTGCTCTCTGGCCCACGTTTGGTGTTTTTGATCCCAACAAGGTCTCTGTTTGTATGTCACTGGTTGTTGGTAATGATATTGATATGACGGACAAGAAGAGGAAATTGATCCTTGATTGTTTGACAGCATCGAACTTTTCCTTCGGAAGGGTTTGAAGTATTTCAATTTCATTAAGTATTGAATCTTATAAACAGGTTTAACAGATACATCCATAATATCATGTCTGGCATGATGTCAAGATTCCGAGTAATAAATATGTTATTCTATTAAAACAGAAGAATGTGTTTCCATTGTTATATATCTATGCAACGTCTTTGCACAAACTGAAATCAACAAATCTTATCAATAAAACGTAGTCATTCACAAGGGGATTAGAGTGATCATGAATATAATAAATTATCTGCTTGTCACGTCGATTTTAATTCTAAGATTTCGCCTGAATGTTATTCTAAACTTTCGAGAACTTATAATGTTTCTATTCTATATACGAAAGAAGTCTATCAGGCCCTCGAGATGAATATATATGTGAAACATAATCTTTCAAATTTCAAATTTAGAGCTTTACTTTATGGATAATAATAGCTTTTATAATGTTTTTATTATTCAAAACAAATCAATGTTAATTGGGAACAGATCCTCATTTTTTTTAGTTATGTTTACTCTGTGTTTATGTAGCGTCTGTAGGGCCTACATGTCCGGATAGTTTAGCTCAGTTTCCTTCATTATCTCCATGGTATATATTGAAACAACTTATTTTGGTTCTCAGAAGGCTTCTCTGTTGCATTGACATTGTTTTTCCTTAACAAGTTGATTCAATCAAATGAAGAAAAATGAAATGTTAATTATAGGATCCTATGCCATGTGTTAACTCAATCACAATCACGGCTTTTTCGAATTGCCAAGTAAAGGTCTTAACTATCAAAGTTTAAAAAGACAACTGTACACAATTCAACTTGGTAACTTTGCAAGATTTTAAAATCAAAATATTCGCTTTTGATGTTGTATCATTTGTCAAACCATGTATTAGCGGTTTTCTTTATCTTTCTTTAAGGCTTGTTTTTAATTTCCAAGAGAACAATGCTTCAAATGCAGTAAGTAAGTAAGTGAGTGAGTTATTGTTTTTCGCCGCTAGGGCAATGTTTTAGCTATTAGCGACGTCCAAATGCAGTATCATTATATACTTATTAATAATTGTAGATCATGTGTCTCCTTTCTTCTAGTATGATTATAAGTTTGAAACTGCAACCCTATTATCAACTTCCTTCTTAAATTCCAGAAAGCTTAAATCATATACTTGGATGACGTTTAGGAACTGAGTATTAGTAAGTGTAGCTCTGGTGACATTCCAGAATGGTTGCAGTGGCAGGTAAATAGTTCGAATATATATGTTTACATTCCTTAAAACTGATTTTTTTCAATTCTGTAGGTCTACGTTTGAATACGTGCATAGAGATTATTACCCGATTACGAAACATGTGTGAATGTGTGTATAACCCGAGCGAGAGCTAGTGTGGCTACTGTTTGCAGTTGTCGTTTTGGTAATATGAGCCATGTGTTCCTTTAATAACTATGTATGCTTTGAAGGCTACTAAATCATATCCTAGCAGGGTTTTATCCTTCACATGTTATACCTACAAGTAGTTTGAAATAAGTTATTGCCAATTAAATTGTTTTAATCAATTTTGTGTTGTTATAAGATATCGAGATATATATATATATATATATATATATATATACGGTGTATTGTATTGTGAAATACTTGTATGGGCATAACTGTTCAGAATTTTATCACAAGTTGAGTTGAATGTCGTTAAGGTTGATTTTAATTTATTATCATACATGTATAACCCTCTCCTACAAAGTAGTTGGAGTCTTTTAGTGCTAACTCCTGTCCATTTTTTTTCTTAAACATTTTATATCTAAAATAATTTACTGTCAGAAATTGTAGTAGAATTACCCAGCCTTCAATAAGTTTTGAATATTCTATCAGAATTAATATTATCCAAAATTGAATAATAATTCATGACATTTTAAACTGTAAGCTACCATATTTTAGGAAAGCTGGGAAGAGATTTAATATCTTCAAATCATTAATTCATTAAGATTCTTAACTTCCACTGGTACCGTAATTGACCCATTTACTATGGAGTTGTGTTAGCGGGACTAACCTTTGTTGTGATATGTTTGCAATTACAGAAGTTTTATATATTAAATGATTTCCATTGTGATTGTTGATAAAATGTGGTTTTACCGATTTAAGTGATTTGTTGAATTATTATCAATAAAGTTTATTGTTGATTATAAGTGATTGTTTGTTATAAGTGGGTAATAATTCCCTGTTAACTTTGTAAGTGAGTATTGACAAACTGCTGTCTGTATCGCAGACCATTCCCAGCTGGTTGGATGATTGAAACCATCATTCTAACAATTGCAGGGTAAGTTTCCTGGAGGCTGGCCAATGTTTCTGTCCTTACAGATGTTGTGTAGCATGGCGCACACAGTCACCACCTTCAACATAGTAACCATAATTGTTTTGAAGTAACCTTAACACTGAAAGGAATAAACATGGTACTTTAAGGAAATAAATCTCATATGGCACACTTCAGAGTGTAATGATTTCCATTTATATAAATGCACTTGAATAATTGATTGGAATATTTTGCACTAACGGTCAGTAAGGCCCAATGGACTGAATGTCATAATATTCGGCTTCTGTCCGTCCGGAACTTTCTGCATTATTTCTAGAATCGGTGACCTTGTTACTCCCCTTAAAACATTTCTCGAGAAACATAAGGCATAGAATGCTGAGATGTAGTGTAGATACTCCTTACGTAATGGGGCTTCTCAATCATTTGGTGTCCTTGTGGAACCTACTAAGAGGGAACCAACATTGGACACACCCTTAATCACTTAATCATTCTCTTCCCACAGAGGCAGATTTAAAATTCACCACAATCCATTTAAATTTCTTTATCAAATGACAACGCTTCTGGCATAGAGAGGTTGGTTCATACACAGAGGTTCGAATCTCGGAGTGGACAGTATAACACAAAATATTCAAAACCTGGACTTTTGCACTCGATATATCGTTTTCATATGTTGAGATAAACCTACATCTCAAATTTGAACGAAATCGGTCAAGAAATAAAGACTTTAGCGTAATCTCCACCTATTATATAGAATACACAAGGGGAGTCACTCCAGTCCCTAAAACCTGATCGAAAACAGGACACATCGATTATTTTAACGTGCGGTGCAATTAATACTAAATTTTATCGCAAAACTATGCACTGGAATCAAAGATCAATCTTTTAATTTGCTGACCATCTCGCCCAATTTTTCGAATTCCATCCAACTTTTGACCACTGACGCTCGCATTAACACCACACCTATCTTTGAACAAATGCCTGGCCGATTACGGGGAAATACCCGTCTTGTCATTTCAAATTGATAGCTGTTGGCAACGGTAACAAAGCAATTTGAGTAATATTTTACTTGTTTAAAATATATTTTGACGTGAAAAATCACGAGTACCGTATTCGTCCTATTAAGCGCCCCCTCCCTAATAAGTGCCCCCTATTACAAATTTCCATATAACAGAGCGCTCCCCCCCCCCCTCCCCTTCATACGTAAAATGGCCTACCTCTACTGCTTTTCCAATAGTTTTTATTTATCCGGGCCTGTGAATGTGTAGTTGCACTGAATTTCAACGATCGACCTACTTTCATTCTCGTTCAGAATCCCGACAAGTGCTAGTTTAGCTTGTCTAAAACGTATTCTTAATAAGCGCCCCCCTTTCTGGGGTATCCTATTAAGCCCCCTTTGGACTTTTTAAAGCTAAGCGCCCGGGGCGCTTAATAGGACGAATACGGTACCTCCCTTTGCATACCACGCTGTTTTATTAATTTCGCAGTTACCTCCCTTTGACGTTCCCTACAAGCAAGTTGGTGTCACGCTCTCGGGCGGTTTACCTATCGCAGTATAAATTTCGACATATCTCCGTTTAAGAAGGTGTTGGTGATGGCTGAGGTGAAACCGAAACAGAAACATGCAGGGCAAAAAATGATGGAAACTTTGGAGTCCGTGAAACACCCGACTCAGGATGAGGGGTTCGGTTTGACCACGCCGCCTAAATTGACGTCACCTGTTTTCGAAGGAAGGTCGAGTGTTATGGAGGACAATACTCGCGTGTTAGAACTTGAGTGTGAATCCATTGAGGCTGAAATGAAGAGTCTAAACCGCGAGACCAGAAGGATGAAGCTCGGTCGGGAAGTGGAGCGCCTTAGACAGGAGCTAGCGGCTGGTCAATCGAGGTCTACTCAACGTGAGGAAAATATTCAAAATGGCGGCTCGGGGACAAATGTGACTGGGAGTGTGACAAGTGGTGAGACTGGTGACGGTAAGAAGGGAAAGCTACGGAAACTTGTGCATTAATTGTGGGAAGACTCCTTTGATAGCGTGGACAGTCAGGGGAAAACAATAGACATTGGTGAGGGAATAACCTTGGATTTTGGACAAGCAAAGGGAAGTTTGGGAAAAATGACTCACGAAATGTGGACATATGCAAGTGCGGATGTTTTGAAGAACATGATTCAGAAGAAGGAAGTTGATCTCGCTGGTGTCTTAGACTATTTCAATCTTATTAAAATACGATCTATTTGCTACACTACGCTACGCATGTAGATCTTACCAGGCTCAGTTATAACAGCCGTCAGAGTATCCTTTGACTCAGCCAATCAGCGACTTTGCCCCGTAACTCGGGTTGCTGGTGACGGGTATTCATATGTAATCTTCAAAACTCGAAAAACGAACATTTCCGACTATTTCTAAATGTCGACAACAAATATTTCCTGTCATGTCCGAATGAATAACTCAAACTGTGCTTTATATCGCTCCTATCAATTTGTTGGTCCAAAATCGTCCAGGTAAATACTTTAATGTTATCATTATCGAAGAATCACCGTAAATGGGGCAAATTCAAACAGCAAGCTGTAGATGCTATTTTTGGAACAGTTACGTTATATAAACGTTTCCCTTTAAATCTTATATGAAACGATTCATGTTCATTAAAGTCGGTGTATTTTGTATCCATAAATATACTGACACAAATGAGAAGACCAGAACTGACATAAAAACATTAGATCAAGTCTTGTTGATTTGATATCACACATATTCGATGTACATATGCAAATTAGAAAGAATCTAGTTCTGTCAAATAGTCAAACATTACAAATGAATTTACGACCTATGCAAATTACCTAACACTGCTTTTTGGAAAATTCGAAAGGTCATAAGTTATCATTTTATCATTTGGGCCGTGCAGATTTACGGTTTAATCTCTTGAATTGTCCTTTAAGAGACGTACGATTTGATTGGTGGATGAAATCTTCCTCACATCAAGCGGTCAAAGGTTACCCTGACGGCTGGACTTACGGGGCCTTGTGAGATCTTTTATCTGCGTAACGTAGTGAAGCAATTAAGATATCATTTTAATGAGATTGAGACTATTTGAAACACATGCAGGATGTGGCACGTTTAACATCGAGATATGTGTGGGGCAGCGTTGTTTAGTACGATAATGAATATCGCCAGAGGCAGTACGAGGAAGGGTTCGCATGGGGAAAACCCTACCAGGAAATTAGAGACTTCCAACTTGTACCAAAGCCTAATTCTACCAGCGCGAAAGGACTACGTATTATGGAACAAGGTGTTAACGCTAAGCGTCAACGATCACGTGGTCCATTCACTGTTGACGGGAGAGAGATCTGTCGTCGCTACAACTATGGGAGCTGCAGCCAGCCAGCATATTGTAGACATGCTCACGTTTGTCTCGTGTGTCGCCAGGAAGGACACCCGTCCCACCAACATAGCCCGCAGTTTCCGGTTTCAAGGAGTGCTGGACCTGGTCAGCACGAGCCAAGGGCAGTTGACCAAGAGGCAAAAAACTTTCGTCACGTGACACAAAATCACTAATATAAACTACGAAGCTTGGAAAAAGTGGTTACCACAGGACGATCCGGATAGAGATTACATTTTGACTGGAGTAGAGCATGGATTCAAATTAGTGGATCTAACTGACGTTAATTTAATGAATGTGTTTACAAAAAATCATAAGTCTAGCATAGAAAATAATATTGAAACTGAGAAACAAATTTGTGAGGAAATAGAATTAGGTAATTATGTTACAACTACCCAGCAAACAGACAACGTTAGCCAACGTTGTAGCAACGTTGTGGTTTGGTTACGTTTTTTTCCCGACGTTGTAATGACGTCAACACAACGTCACACTTTCACACCAGTCCTTAACATTAAGAAAACGTTATAAAAGAACGTAAATATAACATTGTCATTTAGTTAGGTTTAAAACCAACGTTCATTCAACGTTAAAATGACATTGTATTCCAACGTCTTAATTCAACGTCAAAATAACGTTGAAAGAAAACGTCCCTTCAACATTGTGAATACGTTAGGTCAAAAACTAACATTGGGAGGACGTTGTATTTCCAACGTCTTATTCTAACGCTCAAACAACGTTGAAAGATGACGTCACTTCAATGTTGAGAATTGGTTAGGTTAGAAACCAACATTGAAAGGACGTTGTATTCCAACGTCTTATTCTAACGTCAAGAAAACGTTGAAACAGGACGTTGGTTCAACATTGTGAATTGGTTAGGTTCAAAACCAACGTTGAAAGGACGTTGTTTTTCAACGTTTTATTTCTACGTTCAAACAACGTTGAGAGATGACGTCACTTCAATGTTGTGAAGTGGTTAGGTTAGAAGCCAACATTAAAAGGACGTTGTATTTCAACGTTTTATTCTAACGTCCAAACAACGTTGAAACAGGACGTTGGTTCAACATTGTGAATTGGTTAGGTTCAAAACCAACGTTGAGAGGATGTTGTATTTCAACATCTTTTGTATTACCTCCAAACAACGTTGAAACAGGACATCACTACTACGTTGTGTTTGGTTAGGTTAAATATCAACATTAAAAGGACGTTGTACTCAAACGACCAATTGTTACGCCCAAAGAACGTTGAAAAGAACGTCACTTCAACATTATGAATTGGTGATTTTTAAAAACCAATGTTGAAAGACAGTTGAATTTAGACGACTAATTCTTAAATTGGAACAACGATGAAACAGTCACTTGAACGTTGATAAAACTTTTATCAACCTGTGTTTCTATTTTTCAAGCCGCGCGCCGCTAATGGCTGAAATATTGCCCAAGCGGAGTAAACAATAACTCATTCACTCGCTGTATTTTCTCATATCAGAAAACGTATGTTAGAGATTTTAGATATATCCTCCGTTATTAAGAACAGAAATTGAAATATAGATATCGTTTTCAACCAGTACAAATTACATATTAGGGCATATGATATATTACCGATACAAATATTTTGAAACAAATACAATAACCAATATGTTTTTCGCATGAAATCTTGTATTGCCTTACAAAAGAACCACAACCGAACGAATATTAGAAGGTGTAAAGATCCACAACATCCATCCTGTCTCCGGGTACGAACGTTACGCGAACTCCACTAATCTATACCCTGGGATCAGAAGCTAGATTCACTCGCGCGGCCGGACTAGCCAATCAAATCATCTTCTCGTTCAAATTTTATCGAGAAGGTGGCGAGAAAATGATTTGATTGGCTGTATCCCAAGTCAGGCCGCGCCAGCGAATCTAGCTTCTGATCCCAGGGTACAGATTAGTGGAGTTAGCGTAACGTTCGTACCCGGAGACAGGATGCACAACATCATACATTCGACTAAAACATAAAGGAAATAAAGTGCGCCTGACTCGTGATGTTAAAAGACATGACATCGTTGAAAATGTGGCCGCTAATAAATGAAAGGTGTATCTTGAATATGAAAACATATAACAGAAAATAGTTAATAGTGTCTAGACTTTTTCAAATGTATCAAGTTGCGGTAATTGTTCAAAGACAATACTTTCAAACATTACAAAATTCTCTCTATGAGCCCAACTGTTGTTGTCCCCCCTACCCCCCCCCCCCCCCCCCCCCCCCCCCAAACAAAAAACGCGTCCCCGGCGTCAATTCCAGCCTCTGACCCAGCGTGTATTTGAGACCTGATCTCAATTCGAGTAATGAAGTTATGGTGTTGCCTAAACTTGGAAGCTTTAAATATCTGAAAAATCATTGTTCCACAAAGGAACTTAAACCAGATAAAGCATTAATGTGTAAGTTGATATATCCCTTTCAAAGTCAATCATCCACATCCTATCTTGCATAAGTTATTTGGTGTGCGCAAAAGCAAAAATATTACCAGCTGATAAGCTGAGCATATAATAAATGTTCATTTGAAATTGTGTATAAGGACAGAAGATGTTAAGTATGATGGTGGAGGGGTCAGTATATAAATATTTATTACATCCGAGGATGTCATATTGGCCATTCCTGATAAATCTGTGAAGCGTATTAAAATGTCCAAGTTATCGCCCCTTATTTGTAGCGTTGCTTCGAACTCTATTCCTTATACTAATGCTTTCTTCATACTAACCTACCATGCGTGTCAGTGCGGACTACATATTATGTATAGTACCATATGAATCGTCGTGATGAGACATGTTATTGGGGGTAAACATTGGCATTTAACACGATTGATGAAAGTAAAGTTAAATAATATTGCAAATTGTTATAAACTGTGCTCATTTATCGCTGTTGCATATATTCCACATACAAACTGGAGAGATGCTTATAAACAGAACATAGAGGTTATATGTTGCGCCTTTATAATTTTACAGCCGCCTTCAGATAAACGAATTTACAGCAGTCTTTAATTTCAGTTAGAGTAACAACTATATATACGCATTCGTTAGTATCCAAATTCCGGTTGGTTTTAAATTAAACATAAATTGAATCCTACAAGTACATGTACACGCAATATAGGTTTGTATATGTTATGTTCTAAAAGTCACAGTCAAAAATTATAATACCAAATCTTTATCAATAAATTTTGAAAAGACTTGTAATGAGTCGACTGAATGCGTAGTAAAATGATATAGCTACAGCCAATGCCGTCTGAAGTATTTTTCATATTTTTTCAAGGATGAGTATTTAAGTAAACAAACATGTCTACTGTGATGAAAGTATCAAATTATTGCATAAAGTCTATAATAATGGCGTGAGGAGTAACATTAATCTTCTGTTCAGGATTACAATAAAAAGTTTATTTAGATATATTCATTCAAATACGTGAATGAGATAACCTGCATTTTCAAAATTATTATCAGAGGAATACTTGACAGTGTGGAGTAACTAAGGAAATCTGGTTTGACCTCGTAAAAATTCAGATTGATTCATTGAGCCATGTCGGAATTTATGAAAGGAAGTCCTAGACAATATATCATTAAACAGACTATTTAAATTATTGAATACTGTTGTTAATACAACTGGTTTAAAATTTTCGTTCCAGAAATAGATAAATAAGAACGAGCAAGAACATTTTAAATATCTGTTTGGATATTGAAAAAAACACATATATTTTATACTGAGATAAGATAAAATAAGATAAACTTTATTATCCCCGCGGGGAAATTTGTTTTACATTCAAAGAGCTTTGCATAAATAATAAAAAATCACAATTAAATAGATATATGAAATATATACAACAATACATTTTGCACTACAAGCAGTAATATTAAAGCATTGTAAACAATTAAGGGTGTTACATTGAACAATACATTTATGATTACAGTGCGACGGTTAGTCAGATTTACAATTTTGTATGTAAATTTAAAATCTTGATACTGTATGGAACAAATGATTTTGTACTTCTATTAGTTTTGAAATGCCAAATTTTGAACCCCAGAAGGTAAAAATTCATAACATTCATTTTGAAAGTGGGATGGGTCAAATTGAATGGCTAGAGCTTTATTTTGAACTTTTGAATCAAACTGAAAGGAAAGGTGTTCAAAATTGATGCCGATTGATGCTGGCTATATTTACAATTAGTCGATTTTAATTTTCAGTGATAGGAGAAGATTGCCCCATACCATGCATGAAAACTGAAAGTCAGCTGAATGGTTTTGATGATAGAACAATTTTAGAATACATGTGTCAAAATTGAAAGATCTTAATTTTCGCAGGAAGAAAAGTCGTTGTTGAGCTTTAGCATGGACACGGTGTGTATGAGATTTCCATGAGAGTTTATCATCAATTATGGTTCCCAGGTATTTATACTCGTCTACTACTTCAACTTCCTGTCCGTCAATAGTAACTGGCTCCAGGTTTTCCTTTTTTCTGCGGAAGTCAATTAAATTGTCTTTACACCATTGGTTAAATGAATCAATATTTTCTCTATAGTCTAATTCTGATTGATGAATGAACCCAACCGAAGCGGCATCATCTGCAAACTTGAAATTCAAACAGGAGGAAAATAGAGATACACAGTCATTTGTATATAGAGAGTAAAGAGGACATGTACAGGCGACAGGACGCAGCCTTGAGGAGCACAAGTACTCAGGAGATTCACTTCAGAGAGCGTAGAATTAACTCGAACACATTGGGGACGATTAATTAGAAAAGCTTCAACCCATTTAATGAGGTTACTGTTTACTCCCATATTGAACAATTCCTTAACTAATATAAGATGTGGTTGGATGGTGTTAAACGCCGAGGAAAAATCTGCAAATAGAATTCTTACATATGAAGATTATATTACAGATTATTTATAATGGATCTTAGTATTTGATAGTAAAGTAAAAGTAAAGTAGCCTACCTGCATAACACATGCACTTGGAAATATTTCATATGATTAAGGCTAATGTTAAAACAACAGAGTTGAAAACCCGCCACGTTACTGTGTCTTGTGTGTGCGACCGCAAATATACATGCATTATTGTCCTACTTGACGCAAAACTAGTGTTAAAAGTGCGACCAATTCTTTCCCTTTTGAACGCAATTTTGTTTTCAATATTGCTGAGAAAAAACGAACGAAAAATATGTGATGAGGCAACTTTTTTTATGATATAGCAGAGAGATTTAATTTGAAATCAATTATCGAAATTGTTGAAGAGATTTACAACATCAATCATTGTGGATATGATGGCCGCAAAGTTTATAAACAGGGTTTCGAGTTGACAAAAGGTAAGACAAAGGCTATTACAATCGGCGAGTGTTGCTATACTTATTGCTTGTTTCCATGATAGACAAGAATTTGCATGTCAAATTCGTTCCAAAAAGTGTATCAGTTATATAGTTAACCACACTAACCGAAAATCGTCAGAGCACTGTGTCGTCCTTAGTTTTCAGACGTAATAGCAGTGGTCGCGGTTATAAAATCTTTTTTGTCTGGGGGCAATTACTGGAAATAGAATATTAATATATCATCTGAATATTTTTGTAGCGCGCATATCCACCCACTCGTGGTTGCTCAAGGTACATTGTTTCCCCTGGTCAATGGTATTCTTTCACCGCCCGATCATTTTTCCAATTAAACTCCCTGGGGAGTATTCAACCGGATTCCACATATATGTGGCGCTCAGGTTAGGGACCGTTCTATGCCTCACAGGGTACCCAGCTGGGTGAACTGAGACACATAGTCACAGCAGTTTGTCCAACACTGCTGAACGCTGATATCCGACAGCTCGACGTATGCACGTGTTCATGTATCCACCATTCCGCCACTGACATGAATTCGTGGGCTCCAGGGTGACACTTACAGAGTTCTAACAGAGGTGAACTCTAGGTTTTTACACCTTGGTTTGGATTGGATTCGAACCTCGGACCTCAAGAACGTGAGACCGGCGCTCTTGCCGACTGAGCTATCCCGTAAATATGTCACGATTGTAAAAGATTATCATTGTTGAATCGGGGGATACGAGGGTTCGCACCCCTTCCCATGGAGTTCCAAATGTAATAGATTTTAGGAGTTTCCTATACTATATAAATTGATATAAAAACAGTGTTAGACGGGGGACTTTAATTCTGCAAACAGCCTAGTTTTCCTGTGGACATATATTCTTTGATCAAAAGTCATCATTACTTTTCGTAATCGTATTTGTAAAACCGATATATCGCACCGTTTGCTCCCAAATATGGAAATCCTGTACCCGCCCCTGGTTTGATTTCACTTCCACAACCTATATCAACCTATTTCTGATAAAGTATACAGTTGTGAAGGGTCCTATATATAAGAAACTCAGATAAAGATAAGGCGCCAAGTCGTTGGCGAGAAAGAAAACTGTTTGTGATGCAAACAATATGCCTATAACATGAAAACGTTGTGTATTTAAATGTCAACACAATCAGGACAATCATACATTTTAAGTTTTTCTTAATCATTCTATTTCGTTTATTGATATGGTGACGGATAAAAAGTTGAACAAAACTGACATCAGATCGAGGTGTATACAATGCGTCTCTAGATTGATATTGAAATGAATTAATTTCTTAAGTGTTACGAATGCATCTCAGATACGTTCATTATCTATGCAGATCGTAAACGACGAAATTTTTATTACTCGAGTTAATGACTTTGCATTAAGCAAGCGAAAGCGAGTTTGATACCAAATTTTTCACGAGTTTCAGAAAAATAGTTTTAAATGGTAAGAAGATAAGTATTCTTTATAGCATTTACCCTCAAAATAAAAATCAACCAAAATTACCGACAGCTTGCTGAAACAAAAATTGCCGCGACTCGGCAGCCATTGTGACGGCGCGCTTACACTGTGGCGTTACAACCACTCACTTTTGTGATGTCATACTTGCATTGTGATACTACACTACTTTCATATTATAGATTATAACCCGATGAAGTATGACTTTTATTACCTACGAGGGCAGTTATATTGAGGTTCGTTTTTTTTTCATATGTTGCCCGAGGGCAATTTATCACTTTTTCATTGTGACTACGTTATAAACAATGCTTTGACGTCACGGTTTAACCTATGACGTCACAATCTATACGGGTCGGCGGCGACTAGTCCGCCTTTGCTGAGAAGTAGGTTTTGAGTATTTTCTTAAATTTTGCGACTACGGTAATCAACAGAATATCATATTGGTGTAAATACTAAAATTTAGCCACTCGTGTCGTAAACATAGTATGTCATAAACACGCATATAATATCCTCTATTTACGAAACGAGTGTGAATTTTTGTATTAGGGCTTACCCGAGCGAGAGCGAGGGTTATACATACACTTGCACGAGCTTCGTAAAAGTCATTTGACACATTTCAGAGGGTCATCATTTCTTTATTACCGCTTTAAACCAATATTTCATTCTCAATTTTCATTCAATTTTAAGAAATATCACGTCACAGGTCAATTGTGCTCATAATGATGTGAAAATATGTCACTACTTGTTTTCAGCCAGGTATATGGGTAATAATACCGTATAAATATTACACTGCGGTATCTTACACGGGCGAATAATAAATCACTATGTCTTTATCATCAACAAGCGATATCTCATGTATGCGCAATACAGTTTGGGATATATATGCTCTTACACGTTTATATCGCTAAGATATTTGATTATTCTCCGAAAACGATGGATTGTAGTATGGACACGTTGAACGATATGTCGTCAGTTTTATTTCGAACGTAGAAAAGAACAGGATTATGGCGTTTGGATAATGGTTGAAGATGGAGAATGCAATAGACATTGTGTCGTGGATTCGTGAAAATAATCAACTCGCCACCCCGGGACTCGATAATTATTTTCACGAATCCACTCCCTATCATGCATTTTCTATTACTTCAAAGCCGTATGGTGAAAGATTTTGTCATCCCAAAGTTCTTTTAAATATATTTAGATCGACAGTAACGTTCCGTATTTGTTATATTCAGATTGATTCAGTGTTTTTATTCATAATTATCACGTGATTTTGTATACTTATAGTTTTGCCCTGCGAAGCTTCATGTAAACTTTATGTAACATTTCATTAACTGATGTGAGTGTATTAACTCGTGTGCGCATATATAAATTTTGTCGTCAAATGGTACAGTCTTAATCTTAAATAATTGCAAAACATGAATAACTAAATCTAAGAAACAAAAGAAAAGTATCAACTTAAAGTGAATGAATTTAAACCAAATGCAATCTGGCGATGATGTTTCAACATTCAGAATCATTCATCTAGATATATGACAAAGCTGGTATCATCTTAAAAGCTAGCGAGGGTTACGATAGATACCAGCTAGCAAATAAGTACAACTTTGTTGCAACGCCATATTGAAGATAAGGGCAATGTGGTGAAATTTGAAAAAGCAACAATGTTATAGCGGCAGTCCGCTAGGTTCGATTGTCCATGGTATTAATGCAACTAGTAATCGCTCAAGTTCGTTTCAAGTCCAATTTCCATCGCATGCACAACACAGTGATAAGTCAGTGAGTGACAGTTCATCCTTTTATTCCTAGTTCTCATCGTAATATTCATCGTTCACAATTATGGTTATGGTAGTTTTGATACTGAAGTTGTCGTAATATCATCGTAAAGTTCACAATCACACATCCAATGTTCAGAAATACATCTTATCAACTCCGTAAACACCATGGTCCTACCATGTGCTTCATCGCATCCATATTGGTACCAGAGAAGAGAAATAACTCTGTGTTTTTTATGTTATTTGCATACCGCTAAAACATTAAGGCTATAAATTCTAAAGCGATAAATGATTACCGTTACACTCCCCCTCAAAATTAGAAAATATTAATTTTACATAAGGAAAGCTAAAATCTTTGACTAGAACATCATTCTCACCAGCACCAACTACCATCCACCATCATCATCATCATCGTCGTCGCAAATACATTTCAATCACAAATCAACTTTCTGGCAATTAACACTAATAAGCGATTTAACACTTTCTCACAAATTACTTGTTAACAAAGAAAACTACTTCAAAATAATTAACTCCAAATAAACAGACTTTCGTCTTTACACAAACAAGTCAAAACGCATATAAAATAGAACTTAATGAATAAATCTTATGACACTTCAAAATATGTCAACATGACTTCAAGTCAAACAATTCAAACTATGATTTTGTCCATATTACACAAAGTTCACTCAAATAATATCAAGTCATCAGTTCAAAGTTCAAGTCATTCTTCATGTTCAAGGAGAAGTACTAGCTTCTGGACAGGCCGTTCCAGAAAGCTCGTGGAAGATTTTCGTCTTCCCTTAGAGTCAAGTCCTTGATCTCCGATCTGAAGTTTTACCTTCCGAACATGTCCATCCCGACTCGGAAAAGTTTCAACAACTCTACCGAGCTGCCACAGGTTTCTAGGTACATTGTCATTCTTGATAATCATAATGTCACCAACACGCACATCTCTGGAATGTCGTGTCCATCTCTGTCGTGGCTGCATGTTTTGAAGAAACTCCTTCTTCCACCTAGACCAAAACTCATTAGCGTAATACTGCACTCTACGCCACTGCTTACATGCATACAGGTCAGCTTTCTGAAAATGTCCAGGAGGCGGCAGTAAAATCTGAGTCTTCATAGTCAGCAAGTGATTTGCTGTCAGGGGTTCCAACGACGTTGGATCATTTAGAGTCTCTGTTGATAGTGGACGACTATTCACGATCGCTGTTGCCTCCAACATTAAGGTTCTCAGAGATTCATCGTTCAACTGAGTGCTAGCTTGCTCCATCAGAGAATTAAGCACTGAGCGCACAGATCGTATTTGCCTTTCCCAAACACCACCCATGTGGCTGGCGCCAGGAACATTCATGTTAAAGTTCACTACGTCACAATTAGATTTCAAGAGGTAGTCTCTTAACACATCAGCCTCTAAACAGTCCTTCAGTTCATTCATCGCGCCAACAAAGTTTGTGCCTCTATCACATCGCAATTCTCGCATAGGTCCCCTAATTGCCTGGAACCGCCTCAGAGCGTTAATGAATGAATCTGTCGAAAGTGACGAGGCAACTTCTACATGAATAGCACGGCAGGCTAAACAGGTAAACAACACACCATAGCGTTTTTGAGTCTTCCTCCCTTCTTTCACCAAGAAGGGTCCGAAACAGTCTACACCACAATATGTGAATGGCGGAGACTCATTCACTCGTTCGGACGGTAGGTCTGCCATCCTTTGCTGCTGCACCTGACTTCTAAGTTTCCTACACTTCACACATTTGTATATGTATGATGAAACTGCAGAGCTACAGCCTACAATCCAAAAACCACTTGATCTGAGTTCATTTATAGTCATTCCTCGACCTTGGTGACAGGTTTTCTCATGAAAATGACGAATAACTAGTTTGCTCCCATGTTGACCCTTCGGTAGTATCACTGGATGTTTCTCATTACACGTGACAGAGGACTGCCTGATTCTACCCCCTACACGTAACACACCGCAGTTATCCAAGAATGGGTCGAGGCGAGAGAGTGAGCTTGTCTTCTTCAATTCTCTGGATGAGTGTGGATCGTCTTTCAGAGACTGCAACAGCTTGATCTCCTCTCCATAGACTTTCTGTTGAGACAATTTCACAATCTCATTTTCGGCTTCCAACATGTCGTTAACAGTCACAAAAGTGCATGGTCCAACAGTTTCATCAGTTTCACAAATGTCACCACGTTTCACTTTGACATCTCGTCTCAACTTTCGCTTCAGTTTCAGGCACATAGCAACAACACGTTTCAACCTGAACCAATCCGAGAAGCGTGAGAATCGGTCAACGATATCTGGTTCAGTTGATTCTGTTGCCATCGTCTTCATCACTGTGCCTTTAACACCGGTGTTCAAGCCAGGATTTTAAAAAGTGGGGCCCAAGGGGCCCCTCATCATCCGAAAAAGGGGGCCATTTGGTAAAATGATGGGGCCATAAATTACCATACTCATTTTACCATTCAATAAAAGATAACATTGATAATTGTGTTCTTGTATTTTTTAAATAAAAGAAAACTTAACTATCAGTGACTGAGTGTCCTTTTTTATTTTTAATAACAAACTATGTTCTGGTTGATTGGTCGAAGCTATCGCATATGTATCCAATGAAATCTGCTGTACCAGTAACCTAGTATTGTCATTCGGAAAATGTAAAATGCAGTTTACATCGATGTCATTTTTTGAAGAATAAAAATGCATTGTCCTGTTGTTGTTTTTAATAACTATATACATTGTCAATAAATAAAAATAAAATAATATAGCCCCTTTGTTTTAAAATATTCATTCATTATTTACGTTAATTCCAGCAGAAATCACGATGTATGTGGCTTCACTTGCATCAGCGATCGGGATTTGAAATAATTGATTCCCAAAATATTATCAAGAACTACCGCTTTATAAGGCTTGTTTTCCATTTTAAATGTTTAATATATGATATTTCCAAACCTTTTAATCATATTTAATCGAAGACCAAAGAAATCTTTGTGAAATATATTTTCGCGAAAGCACGTTGTTTTACTGTACTTGGAATCTCAATCGTAATTTCTTGACGACAAATAACATTAGTAATATTCTTTCGTGCTCATTATTATAATATTTGCAAGTTTTTCTTATAATTTTATATACGTAAATATTTCAATTAACTGCATGTTGTTTTGGAAAATGTAGTATATCGAAAATGTTAAACAAATATTTGAATATTTAGACATTTAATATTGTATCGACAGTATGTTGTCATGACTTTATTACAACCACGTTTCAGTTTCATACATCGTTTTCAAATCGACTTGCTGATTGGTTGACCTACATATCTGGGCCAATGAAAAGGCTTGGAACAAATATCTCTCTACCCGTAAACACAGCAAAAGCTGTCGACTGATTATTCACGTTCGTTTTTCATGAGAATAATATTATGTAATCTGATTAAAACAAACAACAAACAATGTAAGTTAGCATTTGCAATTTCTTTCACCATTCTTTTTAATAATAAACCTTATTTTATACCCGCGAGGATACGGTAAATCTAATGCGCCCCAAAGGCCCATACAGGTGAATTTTTTGGCGTCAAATTGAAAAACTATGCGTCAATCACGCAATCCCGCGGCCTGGCTTGAACACTGAACACATTTCACCTCAGGGTCATCTGCGCTCAACTTCACACTGTCTGAATCTGTGTGCTGTTCAGGTAATTCCTTGTTCCACAGAAAGAGTGGTCCCTTCAGCCAATCTGATTTGTATATCAAGTTGTGAGGTATGAGACCTCGAGAAGCGTCATCTGCTGGGTTCTTCTCAGTCTCGATATATCTCCACTGCGTTGGGTCAGTCTTCTCTCGGATCTGTGATACTCGATTAGCTACAAAGACGTGGAATCGCTTTGAGTCGTTGTTTATGTAGCCAATAACTACTTTGCTATCTGTCCAGTACACATGCTTCACATCTTCATATTCAAGTTCTCTGGATAACAAAGTACTAATTCTGTCTGACACAAGGGCAGCAGTGAGTTCCAAGCGAGGTATGGTAACCTGTTTTAGTGGAGCGACTCTCGATTTTCCCATCAGTAATGAAACATGTATTTTCCCATCACTGTCAATCAGTCTAATGTAAGAACACTGACCGTATCCCAGATTGCTAGCGTCCGAGAAATGGTGAAACTCCACTCTTTCCACCTTTCCAAAGTCCTGTGGTTTGAAGCATCGGTCTACCTTGACGCTTGTCAACTCCAAAATTTCAGTTCGCCACTTCTCCCACTGGGGTCGTAGGGTATCTGGAACAGGGTCATCCCAGTCGGCATTATCTCGGCACATCGTTTGCAGAATAGACTTTCCAACCATGATCACTGGAGCTATAAACCCTAGAGGATCGTACACAGAACTGACTGTTGACAACACGCCTCTGCGTGTCAAAGGAGAGTCCTGTAGAGTCACTCTGATTGACAGAGTGTCTGTTTCCACACACCATAGTATTCCTAAAGGCTTCTCAACAAGGTCCATTCCTTTGAGCAGTTCTGTCTCCTTAGAGTTGGCACAATCTGCTGGACGGAGAGAGTTCATGACTTCTTTTGCGTTCGACACAAATTTGTGTAGCCTGATGCCACCCTTCGCACAAAGTTCTTGGCTCGCACTGACGAGTTCGACCGCTTCCTTCACTGTTTGCACTGACTTCAACCCATCGTCCACATAGAAGGGATTTCTCAAGAATTCAGCAGCCTCGTGTCCAACTTCTTCTTCGTAGTCATCAGCGCACTGTCGCAGGCAATAGTTGGAACATCCAGGCGAAGAGGTAGCTCCGAATAAGTGTACATTCATCCAATACTCAATTGGCTCTGAGCTAAAGTCACCCTTATCGAACCAAAGGAAACGAAGATAGTCTCTTTGATTCTCGTCAACTCGAAACTGGAAAAACATCTGTTCAACATCGCACATCACTGCTATCCGTTCTTGACGGAATCTGTGCAGAACCCCAATCAGTGTGTTAGTCATATCTGGACCCTGCAAGAGGTGGTCGTTAAGGGATTCACCACGAAAGCGTGCACTGCAGTCAAACACAACTCTTATTTTGTTGGGTTTCTGAGGATGGTACACCCCGTGGTGTGGAATGTACCAAACCGTTCTCTCACCGTCATCTATCTCAGGGGCTGGTTCAGCATATCCGTTCTGGATAAGCTTGTCCATGAACGTGACATAGTCTGCATGGAATTTGGCATCTCTTCTAAAACGTCTGGTCAGCTGCTCCAAACGTCGAGTAGCTTGAACCTTGTTGTTGGGCAACTTCGGTTGTGGGTGTCGAAAGGGCAGGGGCATTTCATAATGCTTGTCTGTGCCTTGACGGATACTGGTTTTCGCAATTTTCATAAACTTCGCATCATCATAGGACATCACCTTATCACTCTTCTCATTCTCAATGAAGTCTTGTTCAAGCAACTTGACAACTTGTGATGGTGCAATAAATGTCTCCTTCACCGAAGTCTGCAAGGATATCACCACTTCATTAGGAGGCTCAGATTTCTTCATCACATCGCAGCTGGGAGACAACTCTTCAGGTACCCTATACGTGAGTATACGGTGACTTGTTCCAATAGGATCTTCATCCACAACGTCTGGATCCATGACACCCACCACACTCCATCCAAGATCTGTTCGTACTGCATATGGTCCATCTGCGTCTGAAGGTATGACGTCCCTGGGTGTGAGAGCTTTGGTACAGTTGTACCCAATCAGCAAGCCTACTTCACAGTCTTGTAAGTCCAACAACTCATTTGACATACTTGCAAGGTGTCTCCACTGTGACACATTCTCAGGTGTAGGAATATGCTTACGATTAACCGGCATTATTCCTCTGGTGTAGGACATAGGTAGGGGTATCTTCAGGTTAGAGTTGTATCCTCTCACGGTAAGATTCTTTATCTTCTGACATTCAATTGTCTCATCCTCTGCGTGCATCGTAGATAACATCAGCTGTACCTTCGGTCCAGTGACTCCAAGTCTTTCACATGTGTTCTTCAGAATAAAGGTTGTATCAGACTGGGTGTCCAGTAATGCATAGGTCAGTATTTCAGAATCCGGATTGTCGTCATGTGACAACCACACTGGCACAATCATTGCACACTTGTTATTCTGAGCAGTGTCATTCATGAAACTTACAGCAACCTTTCCGTTCACAGATTTCATCTTGGTTTGAGAATTTGAAACGTGGCGATCTTGCTTCGTCTCAGGTTTGTTGTCCACACGGTCAAAATGAAACACTGTTGGGTGTTTTCGAGAACATACTTGACAAGTCATTCTATCCTCACAGTCCTTTGAAAGGTGACCCCATCTTAAACACCCGAAACAGATTCCACGACTAACTGCAAATAGCTTCTTATCTGAAATAGATTTCTTGAGGAAAATATCACAATGTTCAAGTTCATGATCTTTGTTGCACAGGTAACATCGTTTCTTCTTGACTTCGGTTGACATGGAAATAGCAGGTCTTCTATTTCCATGTGCAGTCTGTGTGTCTTTAACCCTATCCCTGTGTGTGAAGGAATCCTTGACCTTGTCCTGTTTCATGACGAGAATACCTGTAACCGGTTCACACGCAACATCAGCTTCGTCAGTTACGAACTTCACAAACTCTGCAAATGGAGGATACACCTTCCTTGATCTGAACATCACGACAGTGCGACTCCATCGGTAAATCAAGTTATCAGGAAGTTTAGACACTAACATCCGGTTCTCTTTCTCAAAGTCCAGTGCTTTCAAACTTGGAATAGTTCTCGCCGCAATCAAACATTGCTTCAGAAAACCAGCATACTTTCTGAGAGCTGTCCCATTTTTCCCATTTATTTTCGGCCATCCATCTAATTTGTCCCTGAATGCATCACCTAAGACAACTTGATTTCCATATCTATCTTCCAAAAGCTGTTTTGCTTCATCATAAGCTTCAGGTGTCCTCATAAGAAAATATCCTTCAAGATCATCACGCACACTTCCACCTACATATTTCTTCAAATAATAGAGTTTTTCTTGTGGCTGGATTTCACGAGTTTCTATGAGAGTTTCAAAAGCAGTTTTCCATGAAGGAAAATACAGTGGATTTCCATAGAAAATACCAGGCTCAGGAACTGGCAATCTACTCAAACTAAACTTCTCTGCAAATGTTTTTGTCATATTAGCAATCTCACCTGCTGCAGCCAAAACACAGTCTACATTTGAAATTTCAGATTTTCTAGGAACAAACTCTGGTGTCAACTTGGGTGTAAATTCATCTGCACCTATGTTCAGCTTACTTGAAGTAAATGGATGTCTAATAAAGATACTTGTTTTCTGCGTCTGTGTTTCGCCTGTAGAAATAGTTGTGATAGGAATTCCTGGGGTTTGATGATCATCTACAGAAGGCACATTATCAACTATTTTGTCCTGCTTAGAATTCTCTGTATCAACATTTGGCAATGTCTGAAGGTATTTCTTAACAAATTCAGTTTTATTTTCTTCTTCAAAATTCACATTTTTGTCAACTATTCTTTCATCCACAGCAGGAGGGAATTTATTTGGGCTAACTCCATACAGAAATGTTTCACTCATTTCAAATTGTTCAAATACCTGTGATTTTGCATTTTCAATATCTAATTTCTTCTTTAACCCTTACGATGCGGCTATATATTTTTGCTCTACAAGCTCACGTGGCGGAATTGTTTTGTCCGGTGCCAGCCACCGTTATATCCTGATTAACCGCTTCTTTATTTTTGTGCGCGGATATACATATGATACATGGAAATAAAGACAATTCTCTCTTCTATACGATGATGTAAAAATTATAAAATTATCTCTAATGGTTCGTGAGGTATAAATGCCGCAAGGTGGGTACCCTCAATCATTTTGAGGTAAACAAATTGTTTGCGGCACTTGTCGCAACGCTTTGCCGCTTCTTTATTTTTTGTGCGCGGATATACATATGATACATGGAAATGAAGACAATTCTCTCTTCTACACGATGATGTAAAATTTATAGAATTATCTCTATTGGTTTGTGAGATATAAATGCCGCAAGGTGGGTACCCTCAATCATTTTGAGGTAAACAAATTTTTTGCGGCACTTGTCGCAACGCTTTGCCGCTTCTTTATTTTTGTGCGCGGAGGTGTGCCGCAAGGTGGGTACCCTCAATCATTTTTGAGAAAAGGTTTGATATTTTATATCCGGGAGCAGCCAAGACTGCTTGCAGTCAATATATAGCCTTATCCTGAAAGTTACGGATTTCGCCAAGAGGGCTTACGTGCCATTTTATATTTGGCCCGTAAATATCACGCGCCCCGCATCGTAAGGGTTAAATCAAGTTTCAAAAGTTCACTTCGAGTTTTCTCTTCCTTTTCAACATATTCTAATTGCACACGTAACTCCGCTGCCTTCGCTTGAGCTGCCATACGCGAGTCACGTGACCTCACCGAATGTCCAGACAAACCACTGATCACTGAACCTCTATCGCTCATTATGAATCGTAAAATGTCCTAATATTTACAATATAAGTTGTATGCTTCTCACGAGGGTAATACGGTCTGATGTACCATCTTTGTAGAAATGTTGCACGAGCCGTTAGGCGAGGGCTGACATTTCTACAAAGATGGTACATCAGACCATATTACCCGAGGGAGAAGCATACAACGTATTTATCTTACCGTAATAATTCATTCTTCTCATTTTCAAAACAAAATCCTCCCTTTTATGAAAACTTTGGTGAATTGCCGAACTCTTAGATTTCGAACGTTAGTGAAGAACTTGGGTTTTAATGTGATGAACAGTTGATGCAACTATCCAAGTTAAATGTGTTTGTATATTGGTAATATCTACATGAGAAATAACGGAGGAGGATTATTCCTATATCGTGTTTCACAAAAGACATAAGGCAGAACGGAACGTTGGTATAAACCTTTAATAACATCACCATGTCATTTTTTCATATTTGAAACTGTCATGAATTGAAATACTCAACAAATGTTAACACCGGATAATGCAACGAGCCCAATCAATGAAAGTATGGATACGTGTTTAACGTTCAGTTTTCACAAGCAAAAACACAAACATTAACAAACATCAGTTGACCGATCAGCTGGTACATTTGCCGAACTTTGCGACGTTGAGTGTTCATTTCCTTACAATGACGTTAACGTTCTGAATGGTGCAGTTCTGGAACATCGATGATGTCTGATTCATTTTGACATTAGCTTGATTGTTGAGAACCGAATAATCACAAAACAGATCGTTTATATCCAAGTCTTCTAAGAAAGCCAGCTGGTTTCCTTCTTGGTTTGTACTCTGATTTATCGGCAGCAATGATGTCTCCCCCGACCTTGAACTTGTGACGGCTTTGACAGAACTTTCGAAAGAATTTTGCTAAATAGCTGAAGTGGATGGTCGCATGCCACAGGATAAAGCGTGGCTCATTTGCATCTTTTCTCGGTTTGATACCCGTTGATAAACAGCAAGCGAACTTACGCTTTTGTGTCCAGTGACGCTCATGATTTGAGCGCTTGCAAATCGGTCCCGAGTGAGGATTGTCGCCCCTGTCGCCCTGATGCAGTGATTCGTGTAAATCTGTGAAAGTCCGCAACGTTTACTCATGTTCTTCATGAAAGAGGCCAGTGTGTTTTTGCCAAATGGTTTTAGACAGTACCACACAACGTCAGTATCACAGAAACTCTCTCTCGGATATTGCCACAGTCTATCACTATCAGGATGTAGCTTACTGATGTAAGTACTAAAGGATGCCACGGGACAAGAGGGAGATCCAGGTTGTTCCATCATGATACCGCCAAAGGATTCCTTGTCGTCACGGTGATTCTTGGTGAGTTCCCCTTCATTTTTCTGAACGAATCTCAGTCCAGTTTCTGGGTCCGTCATGATCGCAAATGTAGATTTCTTCATTTTTTCCATGTTTTCAACACCGCGACGGAAAAAGTAGAACCTAATGTCAAACTGTACCTTGTTCGACAAACCGTAGGGAGTGTTAGTGTTCATATGGATTGACGAATACAGTTTTTCTCTGTCGCACTCTGAAATCACTTGCTTGTGTTCTGTTTCACCTTTACCGGCGGCCTTCAACTCCAACATTGACGTTTTGAACGACTCGTTAGCATCATTAAATCTGGGGTCCTTGATTATGTCAAAATCCTTGCAGTATGGAGGGGATTTCAAATATCTGTTCAAACTGTGCCTGATATTCTCCAGGGTCGATGTCTTGTATTGGTCTCCAGTCTTCGTACGAATATCCATGTAGAAATGGCACAACATCTCCGCTAACGCTACAGCGTCGACGTCCTCAAAATTAGGATTTTGGCCCTTTTCTGTCAAGTACTCTCGCAGAATCTTCGCCGATGAGAAGTTTGATTTTCTCGTATTGTCAGGTATGACTTTCGATCGTTTTTCGAGGATTTCTTCGTGAGAATGTGAAGCGAAGCGCTTATTTGTCGCCATTGTTTTGACAGATGAACGCCAACAAACGAATGTTTACGTATATACTCTTAGCATCACATGCATCCACAATGTTAAGAAGACAATAACGTTAGCCGAAACCGCAGTCGCTGTATGGAGCTTAATAACTAATAGAGTTCGGCAAATAGAAGTTGTTATGACAGCGGGTAATATTTTTTCCAGTTGTCACCCTCCTGGAGGAGTGACACGGAAATTTGTTAAAGCTGCATTGACCAATGAAATTAAAGTATTTTACATAAAGGTAAGATAAGCTGCATTCAGAGTAGGTGTTTACTATAGCGGCAGTCCGCTAGGTTCGATTGTCCATGGTATTAATGCAACTAGTAATCGCTCAAGTTCGTTTCAAGTCCACTTTCCATCGCATGCACAACACAGTGATAAGTCAGTGAGTGACAGTTCATCCTTTTATTCCTAGTTCTCATCGTAATATTCATCGTTCACAATTATGGTTATGGTAGTTTTGATACTGAAGTTGTCGTAATATCATCGTAAAGTTCACAATCACACATCCAATGTTCAGAAATACATCTTATCAACTCCGTAAACACCATGGTCCTACCATGTGCTTCATCACATCCATATTGGTACCAGAGAAGAGAAATAACTCTGCGTTTTTTATGTTATTTGCATACCGCTAAAACATTAAGGCTATAAATTCTAAAGCGATAAATGATTACCGTTACAAATGTTTTAAAATAAGGATGTAAATGCACCATATTTGAGCTAACTAGGTGCTTCAGAATGAGTTTGATATTTGAGATCAATCACATTTTTATCAAGAGATGAAAAAAACAATCAGTTTATATATATATTTTAGACATGCAGTTGGTGATTCTAGTTATTGATTTAAACCACGTTACAATTTCAAAAATGGTTAGCATCTGTAAATTTCGCGATCGACAGTTACATCTAAATATATTCTTATAAAAACATATTTTAACCGAACTGGACAAAAAACTATCATTTGCATCATAAATAAAGAATCTAACAATGTACAAATGTAGATCTTTTATATTTTCATATGGTAACAGCTAGGTTGCAAAGTTACTGTATGTGTTAAATTATTGTTTTCATATTCCAAGAAGTTTTCTGTTCTTTTCGGCTCTTGTCAGGACAACATAAACTGGCAAAATCCTCCGGAAATGTGTGAGATATTTTACCATACAACTATAACCCTGTCTTTTATTTAGGAAAAACTCAGCATCAAAGACGTATCTCAAGAAATATAGTTCGCGATATAGAGTATCCTCCCTGGCAACTTTACGGCCTCGAAACCCAGAAACCTGAGTTTCGGGGCTCCCTAGACTTACATGAAGTAAAAAAATATTAATCCTCATAAACGATTAGGAGTCTCAGGGCTACAGGTCTAGACTTGCTCATCAAGAGGTTTCGTAGTGTCAAAACGTTCTTAACTACAGTCTAGGTGTAAGACTATGATGTTCATAAATCTACTTGGATCGTAGGACTTTCTGTGGGAATGCGCACTTGAAGGTAATTTCACGACGTTCTGCAAGTCTAAGGGGAAGTGACGTCTGTCATGATGTAGGTGGGGAGAGAGACGACACAACTTCTTCTCTTGACGACTAGAGCTTTACTGCCGAGGCACGTGTATACAAGCGACACCTCTGTATGGTGTCAGGGGAGGCAACTCGTGGTTGCTTACTTAATATCATAATACGACATCCCCCTTTCCTAACAATATAAAGTAGTTTGTATTGAATATATAATTTTTTATGGTCATTTTTATACTGTACATTTCTCATCGTGACTTATAAAATTATTAAAAGCTTTTGGTGATACCCGACGATATATACATATATATAAATAGCAAGTCCTTATAGGTCCAGCCTGTCTGGTACTTTGACGGCTCGCTTTGACCGTCTAGGTTCCTCCACCTGCTGTTGGCCTGCAGGCAACATCGTTGTCGGGAGTCCAATCTGAGATGGCTGGACAATCGACGTCTCGGCCAGTCGTTGATGCTGCATGGACGTCTCTGCCAGTCGCTGCTGCTGCACGGACGTCTCTGCCAGTCGCTGCTGCTGCACGGACGTCTCTGCCAGTTGTCGCTGCTGAACGGGCGTAACGCCAGTCGTCGCTGCTGCTGCACGGACGTCTCTGCCGGTCGCTGCTGCTGCACGGACGTCGCTGTCAGTCGCTGCTGCACGGACGTCTCTGCCAGTCGTCGTCGCTGCTGCTGCACGGGCGTATCGGCCAGTCGTCGCTGCTGTCTAGGTGTCTCGGCATGTCGTCTAAGTTGTTGGAGTGTCTCGGCGGATGGTCTCTGCTGTTGCATGGTCTCCGGAGGCCATCTCTGTTGGAGTAAAGCTGTCGGTGTCGTCGCTCGTGTTTGTCTGTGCTGTGGAGTATTGTTGAGAAGAAGTTGTGTCGTCATCTTTGTCATCTGGTCCTTTTTCGTCATGGAGTCTGGCTGCACTCTAGATGGGCTTCCCTGATTCAATGCTTGCACTTCTGCTGGCGTTTGGTATTCTCGGATTTGTCTTCTATTTCTGCGAAGTATCACATTTTGTTCATTTATTACCATATATGATCTTGGTTCTTTACATCTTTCCTGTATTTTCCCAGGTAACCATCTACCTGTGTTTGGATCTTGAATCAGTACTCTCTGACCAGGTTCAAGTTCAGGGAGGTCTCTGGCATGCAAGTCATAATATGATTTTTGAATATCTTGCCTCTGTCTCATTCTATCATGAATTTCATCTCGTTCTTCATTGCTGTTTCTGATATGCGTTGGTAGGTTACCCCTCATCTTTCTATTGTAAAGCAGTTCCGCAGGACTTGGCAAGTAGTGATCTATTGGTGTTGTTCTCAAGCAGAGGAGGGCCATACTGATGTCCTTGTCACTGGATTTGGCTTTGAGGATGGCATCTTTTGCAGTTTTCACATTTCTTTCGATAAATCCGTTGGATTGTGGGTAATTTGGTGAACTTGTAGTGTGCGTGAATCCCCATTCTCTTGAAAACGTGTTGAAAAGGTGAGAGTTGAAGTGGCCACCATTGTCGCTGATCACTTTCTCAGGTATCCCGTGCTCTGAGAATACTTGCTTTATTGTGTTCACTACCGCCATGCTTGTAGAAGGAGATGGGAGTTTTCTGACGAAGAAAAATTTTGAATAGTAGTCTGCTATGATGATGTAGTTCACTCCTTGAATGTGGAATAGGTCCATGCCAATCACAGTCCATGGTCTGGTTGGTATTTCATGTGGCATGAGTGTTTCTTTAGTGTTGGACCTCTGATATTCTTGGCATGTTGAACATTGTCTTGTTATTTCTTCAATGTCTACGTTGATGTTGGGCCAAAATACACAGTCTTTTGCTCTCAACTTGCATTTCTCCATGCCCTGATGACCTTCGTGTATTTTCTCAAGGACCATTTCTCTCATTGAAGCAGGGATAATCACTCTTTCACCTTTGAGTATGATTCCATTCTCTACTGAAAGTTCATCTCTGTAGGACCAATACTCTCTGATACTGTTTGTGGTGTCTTTTCTTTTCTCTGGCCATCCTTGAATAATTGTTTCCATTAGATTTTCTAGTGATGGGTCATCTGTTGTTTCCTTTCTTACTTGATCTACTCTTTCTTGGCTAAAATTCATGTAGCTTATTTGTAGGTCTAAGTCAATGTGATCATCCTTTTTGCTGGGTAGTCGTGAGAGTGTATCGGCTATCAGCATTTCTTTTCCTGGTTTGTACTTTATGGTTACGTCATAGTTTTGGATTCTTAAAAGCATTCTTTGGAGTCTGGGTGGGGCTGCAGTAAGGTTTTTTAGCTGGATCATCTCTAGAGGCTTGTGGTCGCTTTCTACACTAAATCCTTTTCCATAGACATATGTATGGAATCTTTCGCAACCGAACACAACAGCCAGTAACTCTCTTTCAATGTTGGCATAACGTTGTTCTGTTGGTGACAGACTCTTCGATGCAAAGGCTATCGGTTTGTTGTCTTGTATCAGTGCCGCCCCAAGACCCTTTAATGATGCATCTACTTGGAGTATAGTTGGTTTTTCTGGATCAAAGTAGTTCAACGTGACTTCTAAGCTGATAAGGTCTTTAATTTTCTGGAATGCCTGTTTATGAGATTCTGACCAAGTAAATTCTACTTCTTTTTGTAGCATCTCTCTGAAAGGAGTAGTGTGGTCTGACAAGTTTGGAATAAATGGAGACATGTAGGTTACTATACCTAAGAACTCTTGTAATTGAGTCTTGTTTGCTGGGTCTGAAATGCACTTGATGGCTTCGACTTTGTTTGGAGAGGGGTGAACTCCATCTTTATCCAACACCATTCCGAAGAATTCAATCTTCTCACGCTTGATGTGGCACTTGCTACTGTTGAATACCAGTCCGTGTTTACTGGCCGCTCTCATCAAATCTTCTAGATTCTTGTCATGTTCTTGTTCCGTCCTGCCATATACTGTAACGTCATCTGCTATGCCAATGGCTCCAGTGCAATTTTCCAATATTTGGTCCATTTTGTGTTGGAAGACATCCTGTGACATCACAAGTCCAAAGGGCATTCTTCTGAAGCAATATCTACCAAAAGGTGTGTTGAACGTTGTCAGGACGGAGCTTTCTTCATCCAGTTTTACGGACCAATATCCATGTTTTGCGTCCAATTTACTGAAGAGCTTGGATCCACGTAATTTGTAGGTAATTTCTTCTAAAGTTGGTGTTTTGTGATGACATCTCTTGATTGCTTTGTTAAGGTCCTTTGGATCTAAACAGATTCGTATTGCTCCATTACTCTTTCGGGAGAAGGCTAAACTGTTTACCCATTCTGTTGGTTCTGTTACTTTTCTTATGACTCCATTTTGTTCCATGTTCTCTAATTCAGATTTTAGTTCTTCACGAAGATGTATTGGACATTTCCGTGGGGCATGTATCACGGGTTGTGCTTCTGGGTCTAAAGATATGTGGTATGAGCCTGGGAAGTTTCCAATCCTATCGAACTGTTCTGGGTAGGTTGACATCAAGTCTTCTACAGAGTCTATTTTCCTAACTTGTTCCTTGTGTATGGAGCAGTGGAGAGTAACTAGTTTCATCTGTTTGGATGTGGTTAGTCCTAAAATTGCTGGGCCTGCTGATTTGACAATAAAGTATTCAATTGGGATCCAATTCTTGTCATTACTTTGGCAATGTAGTGTGATACATCCTAACTGTTCAATGATGGTGTCATTGTATGCTCTGAGTATGATTCTTTTTTTCTTTACCATTCTTGGAAGGGGCTTTCCATTGTTTCCTACTTGATCTGGGAACATTTTCCTGAACATTCTAATTGGCAGTGTGTTCCCCTGGGCACCAGTATCTACCTTTGTTCTGACCCTTGCAAGTCTATTTTGTCCTATCTTTGTCCCTATGTATGTGATGGCTTCATCTTCTATGTTTTCTTCTACATTACTCATGCTTGATACAATGATGCTGTTTATGGTTAGGTCTTGACAATCATCATCACCCTGGTAATTATTGTCTGTATTGTCATTCTCTTCCATGTAGTGAATTGCTTTTCCTCTACCACTATTTCTATATCTAGATGTTGATCTGCTCCTGAATCTCCCCCTTTGCATTGGTCTTCCCCTCTGATTAGGTTGGAAATTCTCTTTGTTTCTACACATTTTAGCAAAATGATTCATGCCCCCACAGATATCACATGTCACTCCCATTGCTGGACATCTATGGAGCCTATCGTATGCCTGTCCACAACGATAACATGGGTTTCTGTTTTGTTTTTGCTTAATGTAGTCAATCTGAGAAGCCTGAATATCCATGTTTGCCTGAACACTAGCTAGCTGATTCATATGGCATATCGATGCTTCAAAAGTTCTTCCTGAATTTAGTGCTTCATTTAGCTTCAATGTTTTGTCTTTTCCTAACAATTCTTTTTGCAAATCAGTGTGTTTTGTTCCCGAAATTATTTGTTCAATAATTCTCTCATCAAATTCTTCTTTTGAAAATTCACACTTGAAGGCTTGTAATTTGCACCTAGAGACAAAATCATCAATGCTTTCATTTCCTTCTTGTTTATATTTTTGGAGGTAAAGTCTAGATACACGAAAGTTTGTTTTTGGTTCAATTTGTGTTTTGAAATTTTCCCACACTCTATCAGGTTTTTTCTTGTCTTCGTCCGAAATTGTCCATGAATTGAATATTCTTATTCCCTGTTCCCCAGCGAATAGCAAAATATGGTCTACTTGTTTATCTGTCTTTATGTCTTTCACGGAGAAATATAAGTCACATCTTTGTTTGAACATGGCTAGTGCGGCTGCCTGGTCGGGCGAAGACCACTCCATTTTTGGTGTGAATTCAGACATTTTGTGTTTGCGCTACGTCTTCCTAGTCATTAAATTGAGCAGTGAAGGGTGTGCAATAATGCGAAGATATTACCAATTACCGCTGCCACCATGTCATGATGTAGGTGGGGAGAGAGACGACACAACTTCTTCTCTTGACGACTAGAGCTTTACTGCCGAGGCACGTGTATACAAGCGACACCTCTGTATGGTGTCAGGGGAGGCAACTCGTGGTTGCTTACTTAATATCATAATACGACAACGTCAGCCGCATCTAACGCCATGTGGTATGACGTGTTCCCGCGGCGTTATCGAGTTACAAGACCAAGACGTAAATTCATATAAGGCCTACATTAGTTTGGCTGGTGCAAAGTTCGAATATAGTTAAGCTATGCATTGTTTGAAGAGCCGAAAGACGACTATTGAAACATCACGACCAAATTTGACCGTTGTGTTTGAACACTGTTGAAAACTGGGATCGAAAGACTGGACGGGTACGTGTTTGTTCAGGTATTTGTGTCTTCTAGCTTGTTCAATGATTCCCTTGAATTTTCCTTATTTTCCATTAAAATTCATTGATAAAATAAATCCACATAGATTAAATTTCTGTTAAGAATAATCTAGATGTTTTCTTATATTTGAAAGTGTCGTTTAAAAATTGTGACAGATGACTTAGATCTAACCTTTGCATAAGTTAGCTTAAAATTGGTTTCAACTCGTTTCCCTTTCAGCAATATGGCAATGTAATCTCCCCATCCAGTTGCACATGTTATCATGCCTAGTCTAGTAGATGATCTTTGAATGCAGAGGATACAGCACAGCAGAAAGTGTTTCAAACGGCAACGGCAAAGAAGGTATGTAATGAGACTTCTTATCTTTATTAATAAATCTGTACTCATTTACTGTCAGTTTAACCTTCAATTTATCAAGTAAAGTGACTTGTACATGGTCTTTTCCAATGTGCTTGATTATAATCTGAACTTGTCTATTGACATTATGGGCCTAATGGTAGTGGCCCATTTAAATTTAAGAAAATTACCAAAATCATGCCTGAAAATGGCCCATTGTCAAAGATGTCTTTCCCAATTCCTGGTCTTATTTTCAAGAAAGAATTATCTAATTGTGTTAACCGTGTCGCCGTGTAGTGTGGAGCCGGATGTAGCTAGGGAATGCTGGGTGTATTAAATGGCGCATGATCCAAACATGCCGTGTTATGTTATCGTGTGATGTATATTGAAGTATCTGACTCCGGTAGGGGTTAACATGGTGTCAGAAGTGGGATCTTTCGTCCACTGTGATCGAAGAAGATAAGTGACAGTCTGTGTGTATAAGTTTCAGTCAGAAAATCGTCAGGAATATAACATTCACGTATCACGATGGCGACCTTCATGACAAGTTTTCCTGTCCCGTCTATGATGGAGGGGGTGGATGAGAGAGAAGCTCTCAATACTTTTGTGACTGATTATTTAGATTACTGCACAGTACAGAAGTGGTACAAACCAAAAGAAAACTGTACTTTTGACGGTGATTCTAGCGATGCGGTAGGACAATGGGCAAATATTCCTATGTGTATGGCTACACTTCGTGCCACTCTTCCACCCAGAATGAAGAAACTGATGAAGAACATGCTAAACTTGAGTGCGGAGGATCAGGAAAAACCAGTGCCTGTCATTAAAGCCCTGCAGAAGTATTTTTGTGGGAGTGTCAGCGTTCAAGCAGAAAGAACAAAACTTGGGAGGATGTATCAAAATGAGGGGGAAACCATAAGTTCATGGGAATCCAGAGTGAGAGAAAGAGCAGCCTATGGAGAATATGGGGAGTTTGAAGACCAGGCAGTGAGAGACAGGTTCATTGCGGGATTGAATGATGAAGCATTGCAAGCTAAGCTGAATAACAATGGGCATAGAGATAGAGATGGTCACATTGTATTGATGAGGAACGTGTCGGGGATTGCAAAGAATTACGAATCATCAATGGACACCAAGAAATTAATGAGGCTGGCGCGGAGCGACCAAGAACATGTCAATTGGACACACTCGAAACCCGCGAAAGTAAATGGCCGTTATTCAGGATATGTGAACAGGGGAGGTGCTCATCCTCAACAGAATCAGGGTCAGAGAGGGAATCAAGCAGAGTGCATTTATTGCGGAGGTGCTCCTCATCCAAGAGATAAATGCAGAGCTCAGGTACGTCGTTACAAATGTGACAAATGTGGGAAAGAAGGTCATGTTGCAAGAAAATGTCTGTCACGCTCAAAGGGGGTGCATGCGATAGAGGAAGATAATCTCAGTGAACCGGAAGTATGTCACCGTCTATTCGCAGTTGACAATGTAGTGAAACACACCATTAGCACTGTTACTAGTCAGAAAGGAGAAAAGTTCTTCGCAGAAATCAAACTGTCAGCATTGGGGGGATGCTATAAATGGACCAAAGTACAACTTGACTCAGCGTCTACAGCCAATACTTTGAATGTCGAGAGCCTACAGGACATGTGTCCTCCTGGAAGCAGAGTCGAGCGCCTTATAACCAAATCCAATGCAATACTGAACACCTATGACAGTGGCGTCATCAGACCTGTTGGCAAGATCACGCTCTTGTGTGAAACGAAAGGAAAGTTCCACGAACTTGAATTTCAACTATTGCGAGGACGAGACATGAAAGGAAAACCGCCCCTGCTATGCGGTACAGACTGTATCAAGTTGGGACTGATGAATATCACAGGCTATTCACCAATAAATCAGGATGAAGGAAGTAATCATCAAATGTCGCTTCATGTAGTATCAAGCCAAGAGAGTGGTGGAGGTGATGAAGCAGGGCAAGAGGTGGAATCAGACCAAGTCGACAAAAAACTCGCTGTCGCAGCTGGTAAACTCACAAGGGATGTAGTCATGGACACTTTCAAGGATGTTCACCAAGGGCTAGGAAATCTGGGGGAACCTTTAACGATCAAGATGAACCCTAATGTGCGACCGGTACAGGCACATCAAAACAGATGCCCAGTGTCTAAGGAACAAGGAGCCATTGAAGCAATCAGAGATCTTGAAAAGCAGGGTATACTGCAGAAGGTGACAGAGCCAACTGATTGGGTGTCAAACAGTCTGTTCCGAGAGAAACCGGATGGGTCCATAAGAGTGTGCATCGATCCAAGCCAAACAATCAACAAAGCTATCGAAATCCCCAAATACCCCATACCAACAGTAGAACAGTTGCTTCCAAAGCTCAACAAAGCCAGAATATTCTCAACAGTTGATGTGTACAAGGGTTTCACAAACATTGTGCTTGATGAACAGTCATCTTTTCTAACAACCATGCACACTCCAATCGGTCGTTACCGATGGTTGAGAATGCCTTTTGGAATCTCTAATGGTCCAGAGGAGTACCAAAGGAGACAGCATGAAGCACTAGAGGGGTTGGAAGGAGTGATCAACAAGGCAGACGACATCCTTGTGTATGGATCAGGTGATAGTGACGAAGAAGCACTAAAAAATCATGATGTCAATTTGTGGAAACTCATGTGCAGATGCAGGGAAGTCAACCTAAAGCTCAATCCAAAGAAATTCCAGTTCAAGGTCAAAACAGTCACATGGATGGGACATCTTATCAGTCCCGAAGGTATCACTCCGCATCCTAATAGAGTGAAAGCGATTGTTGAGATGCCATCACCGTCAGATGTTAAAGGAGTCCAGCGTTTCCTAGGCATGTGCAATTACCTGTCAAGATTCACACCCAATCTCGCTGAAACAGTTAAACCACTGACAGAGTTAACACACAAAGCTGCTGCATGGATCTGGTCCGATGTTCATGAAACTGCATTCAAGACAGCAAAAAGCATGATGGCAGGTGCGACAACTCTGAAGTTTTTCGACGTGAACAAACCATGTGTTGTACAAGTTGATGCAAGTGATATAGGAATAGGAGGAGCCTTACTCCAGGACGAATGCCCTGTAGCCTTCACAAGTACAACTCTCTCATCAGCAGAGTAAACCTACGCCCCGATAGAGAAAGAATGTTTGGCTATCAGAGTGGTGTGTGACAAGTTTTACCAGTACCTGTGTGGGAAACATGATGTCACAGTGCACAGTGATCACCAGCCGTTGGAAACCATATTCAAGAAGCCTTTGAACAAGGCTCCACGTCGTCTTCAGCGCATTCTTCTGCAGCTACAGCCGTACAGGTTCAACGTTGTCTACAAGAAAGGTAAACTGATGTATCTTGCAGTTACCTTATCAAGAGCAGCCATGAAAACAGAAACTATGGAAACACAGGTTGAACAGGTGTTTGGAGTGGAAAAGATGGAATACAGAAAGGAACTGGAAGAAATGAACTTGGATTCTCCAAACATGCTACCCCAAACCATCCAGAGAATCCAAACAGAAACCAGGGAGGACTCCACCTTGTCCGCGCTATGTGAACTTGTGGGGACGGGATGGCCTACGCCGAAGTCGCAAGTACCTGCTCCTCTACACCATTATTATGGGATACGGGATGAACTCTCATTGTATAACGGGCTTGTATACAAGGGAGAGAAGGTGATCATCCCTTCAAGTCTACAGCCAAAGATGCTGAAAAAGATACATGGTGGACATCAAGGGCCAGAAAGTAGTGTTCGTCACGCAAGAGAGGTCATGTACTGGCCAGGAATGCAGGCAGCAATAAGGGACATGTGTGATCAATGTTCAACTTGTGCGAGCTATGGGGCGTCCCTCACAAAGGAACCGATGATGTCTCACGAAATACCTGAAGGTCCGTGGCAGTTCATTTCCCAGGACCTGTTTAAACACGAGGGCCAATGGTATGTGGTGACTGTGGATCACTACAGTGACTGGTTCGAGGTGGATCTACTCGGACAAGACACAACATCAGCAAATGTGGTATCCATAACAAAAGCACATTTTGCGCGGTACGGAATACCTCTAAAGATGCTCACCGACAACGGACCTCAATACACATCAGCGGAGTTCAAGAAATTTGCCCGGGAATGTGATTTCCACTTCATCACTCGCTCCCCTTACCATGCACAAGCGACGGGAAAAGCAGAGTCATGTGTGAAGCAAGCAAAACGATACCTGAAGAAGTCAAACCTGTTCGAGGGCCTCATCGAACACAGAAACACACCAGCCCAAGGTCAAACATATTCTCCAGCCCAAAAGTTTTTGTGCAAAAGGACACGGTCTTTATTACCAATATCAAAGTCGCTGATGACGCAGAGTGTGCCTCCAGTGGCTACAGTGAAGCGTGAAATGTCAGACCGTCGGCTGAAAGCCAAACTACAGTATGACAAGGATGTGACCTGTGAACATCCAATTCTCAAACTTGGAGAACATGTGTATACAAAGCCAAATGACCACCATCGAGGTGAAATCTGGAAGTATGGACAGGTGGTCGCCCAACCAACCCCGCGTTCGTACACAATTGAATCTCGAGGCACTCACATCCGAAGGAACCGGAGACACATCCGGAGAGCAGCACCTCCCCGCATCAATGACGACACAATCCACTCACCTGACAGCAATGCTGACTTAGAAGTGTCGGTAAGCTCTGGCTGGGATCAACTGGAGCCCACTCCTGGGCAGAACATGGTCAGGGAGTGGGAACCATCAGACAATCCAGCAGATGTAGCGGACAAACTGACTCCAGAGCGGTCAATGTTAACCACAAGGTCAGGCCGTGTTGTCAGAAAACCTACCAAGTTGGACCTGTAACTTGGGTGAAAATGAACAGTTCAATGTGTTAAATGTTAAAGCGGACATGCTTATTTTTCTTTCAGAAGTTCAAAAGACTTTAAAGTTAAAATCCTCATGGTCACTGTTGTGTTGAAAAGACGTTAAATTTAAAGACTGTTTGAGGTTCTTTATTGTTTGAAAAAAAAAAAAAACAAGATGTGTTTGTGAAACACGAATGCCCCCGGATGCATATGTCAAGTATCAAAGACCTAGCTCTGACCAATCAAAAGTTATGACCAAGGTTAAAGTTTTTGTGGACAAACGGACAGACAGACGGACAGACGGACAGACAGACGGACAGGTGAAAAACAATATACCCCCGGAATCTCCGATTCGGGGGCATAAAAAAAAGGAGCATGTTAACCGTGTCGCATACTCGCCGCACTGCCAGTGTAACTGTCGTAGTGTGGAGCCGGATGTAGCTAGGGAATGCTGGGTGTATTAAATGGCGCATGATCCAAACATGCCGTGTTATGTTATCGTGTGATGTATATTGAAGTATCTGACTCCGGTAGGGGTTAACAATTGCATAATGACGTGATAATGTTTGACGGCTTACTGGCCAACTAAACTTGATGGCACTAGTTATGAGTGACAATATTGTCATAAATATTGATAATTAAAAGTTTAGAGCTTCGGATTTACGGTGGACTTGAGTCATTCCCTCTTTTTTCAATGGCCCATAAATTTTGTGCACATGTCGAAAAAACATAAGATTTTTTTAAAGAATGATGCTGAAAAATGTATGTGTGCATATGGTAATTTCTAATGTGAAGGAGAATTCAGGTAGTTACTTTAAATGTAACATTTGTGAGATAAGCAGGGATAAATTTATCTGCGAGTCCTGCTTCAAATACTCATAAAATTTAGAAAGGACTCATATATATTTAAGCTGCGAGTCCTGGGATGCATATTTTTTGTGTGTGATACTATGTGCTTACTTATTAAAGGACTCATTTAAATCAACTTGGACTTATAAGACTTTATGGTAGCGAGCGAGTCCCTTGACTCAGAGGGTCATATCTGTAGATTGATCACTGGATAAGTCAGAATAACAATAATGCATTATGCAGTATGTATTTGTAATTATCATTTCATCTCAGTTACCAGGAAAGTTGATCATATAACTTAATATTTATCTTTGGTCCCTACTAAATATAGTTAAACCCTAAAATGACCGATTGAGGGCCCCGTGACCAAAGATAATTAAACAAATCTCAGCTTCTCAAAAAGACTTAACTTTAATTCATGCAATGATATGTTGACATAAGTTGAATAGTAATTTAGGAACAAGGGGTATTAAAATGAGTACCATCCCTCCGTTACATCTACTCATATCTTTCGTACATTGTACCTTATCGACCATTTTATTTCAAATTGAATTGGTCATCAGGTCATTGTTCTTTTGGACATTTATAGTTTAGTTAAAAGTGACACAGAGTATCTTTTTAAAAATTTCATTTAGGTTTGCTTTGATAAGCTACAAAATATCTAATATGCTGATTGAAGTTCATATCTCATCACTGGACTTGCAAATATATCCATTTATGCATAATATCTCTAAAATGCTTGATTTTATGGAAAAATCAAGAAAACATCTCAAATAAGTTTTATATTCGAAATTATGCATCCAGTTAATCTACCTATTAGTTACAATACCTAATACACAATATCGATTCGAATATATCTTCCTGTCAGCTTATGACAAGGTTTCAAAATAACGTTTGGCAAATTTGCGAGTGCCACTCGAGCCACATTGCCCAGTTGTCACTCAAAATCCAGACTTTGAATGGTCGTATTTTCGCTCAAATGTACTGATTGACCTTTAACTTGTTATTTTCAGTAACAGTGGTTACCGATGTAGTAACATCGATTTCAAAATGTGACATACGTGATCCTATCAACATACTCTGTGTCTCTTTAATACAATGTAGCTCAATTATTGTTCTCAAGAAGAGATTTTATGAATGCTTTAATTGAATTTGACATTTTTAGAACTCTCCTGTGAGAGAGTCACAATTCTCAGGCTAGCAAACTGTAAAGTTTTGTTTGGGAAAAATTCCCCTCGAATATGTCCAGACAAGGCAAACAAATTGCCCTAAAACAGAGTGAGTATGATCGTTGAAAACTTATTAGAGAAATTCAAGCCTAGCTAGTTTTTGGAAGGTTGCTCCACTTCCATAAACCGCATTATCGGTGGTTGGGCCTTTTCTAAGGGAAGTAACTCTGTTTTCCCACTTTCATGCGGAGCTACGGCCGTTGTTGACGTAGTCACGCGCGCAATGGATACCAATGGCGTGTTTGTATCCTATCTCCGTTACATTTTCCTTGATTTCTGGGTAAAATGGCACTTACAGTCAAAAATAAAGGTGATTTAGGGTGAGTAGTTTTACTAAGATTATGAGTATGTTTTGGGATAGTTCGTGTGACATTTCCTAACTGCAGAGTGATTGTTTAAAATGTGGGCCCACTGATTTTCATTCCCCTTATGCTCAGTCGACAGTGGGACCACAATTACAGAAATCGAATGTTTCCGTAAATTCACACATTTTCAATGATGTAATATATGTACTTGTGGTGTATTGACATTCTATAATATTTTCCATCAAATAATTTTGATGGAAAAGGTTCACCGATATGCAATATTAACATGACAAATTCAAATAGTTTTGGTGGAAAAGGTTCAACATTCTAGAATTATTAATGATTAGAAATACTGACGATGCAAATTGAAATAGTTTTGTATATTTTCCATCAAGTAATTTGGATGGAAAAGGTTCAACATTCTAAAATATTTATGATTAAATACTGACGCGGCAAATTCAAATAGTTTTGATGGAAAGGGTTCAACATTCTAAAATATTTATGATTAAATACTGACGATGCAAATTTAAATAGTTTTGATGGAAAAGGTTCATATCATTCTATGATGTTTTCCATCAAGTAATTTTGGTGGAAAAGGTTTAACATTCTAAAATATTTACGATTAAATACTGACGAGGCAAATTCAAATAGTTTGGATGGAAAAATAAGGTCCATATGTTATTCTATGATATTTTCCATCAAGCAATTTTAATGGAAAAGTTTCAACAACATCTTTAGAACATTTAAGAGAAATTGATCATCAAATAAAGTCTTTTGGTAAATGTGGGCCCAATCGTTTCGACCTCTATTAGAAGCTGCCGAAGTGGGCCCACATCAACGTTCTACAATATTAATGATTAAATTTGGACGAGGCAAATTCAATTAGTTTTGATGGAAAAGGTTCAACATTCTATGATATTTCCAATCAAAATCGATAATCTAAAATGTGGGCCCACTTCCCTATAAGAGACCAAACGAGTGGGCCCACATTTACCAAAAGACATTATTTGGTGATCAATATCTCTGAAATTGTCGATAAACACGTAGAGTCAATGTCACGACCCTTGACCTAGGTCCTGACCTTTGATGTGACCAATGACAGCGCATCACTCATTAATATGCATGAGCTGTGTCCTTCTTTTCGCGGAGAATTTGAATGTCGTTTCTGATGGGAAAAAAACGAGAATAATATTTATTGGTTTGTTTATTTTGTATGAGAACATAATAGTACTGTTTCTAGAATTTTTCCCCTCCAGATAAGTTACTTTTTCTACAGTTACACGCTTGACAATATGCGAAATCGTCGGTACCGCGATGATAACAAATGTGGGCCCACGTCATCTCGGCTCTATATAGGAAGCAGTTCAAGTGGGCCCACATTTACGATAACCCAGAAGATGAGGGAACTTTGCTGATAAAGTCACTATTACTAAATAAGAAAACATGATAAACGTAGTTAGTACTAGCATGTCTTAATTTAATTGTAATCATTTATTTATTTGTGAATACGGAACTAAGTTGCATAGCTTCCATAGGTTCCATAGGTTCAATCAGAGTTACTTCCCTTAGAAAGTGCCCAACCACCGATAATGCGGTTTCGCCCTTCCTTAATTTACTTAAAGAGGTGTTACGAACCATACTGAAGGAATGAGATGTGCTGATGTGATGCAAATCCCGATGCACAGTAGACTAGAGTACAATATTGTTTTCACAAAATATTTGGATCAATTAAATTAATTAAATTAATCAATTAAAGAATTTGATTTTACTTGGTTTGATGTAATTTTGATATGAGGTTCTTGTGTGCGTAATTAGTATTAATAAGTATCTTTAATATCGCTTTCTCAGTTTTCACCATGTGCATTATACAATATATCCTGGATCATTTTTTTCGCGATATGATACTGTGTTGCGGTATCGTTACACCTCTAATAATTTAAACAGAGGTTTTCTATGAATATCATTTATCTGTGCATTATACATGTAAATCAGTGTAACAATGTAAAGTAAAAATACTGTCTGCAAAAACAAACTTCATTGAAGCTTATCCTCCTGTAACATTGATGTATGGATGAAAGGGGTATTTGTAGTTTTACATTGTCAGCTAAGGATATATACTGCACAATGAGAGAAATACAACTTGAAAAGTTCTTGCAAACCTGTTCAAGATTTATTAAAATTCTTTTAGACTTTGAAGATTTGGACTAATATCCCAAAATGAGACTCCTGTTAGAGGTGTGACTAATGACTTTTTTTTACATGATATCAATACATTGAGAACAAAAATTCTTGACCATAATGTGACAATATACAACAAACTGTGATATCTGTTTAATCTTAAAAACAAGAATGTTTTTTCAAGCTTTTTATATATATAGATATAGTTGTTGGCTGTATGTCTGTCTGTGATCACAATGTTTCCGGGGCAGAATTTGAAAACCGTTGCAGCTAGCTCAATGAAACTTGGTATATTGACTCATCATAGCATGTAGTTGTGCCTTTTGGGGTTTTCAACTTTCTGGAATTTTTTATTTTTCTGGGTTTTATTCACACGAGGAAGTTGACAATGGCATAACATAAGCAATTTAACTTATTGAGAAGATTTATCTGTGGTTTATCATAGTCTTTTGTTGGTTATTAAAAGTCGAACAAAACTAGCTGCATGTATGAATACAACATTATTCACACCATCAGTATATCAAAATATATGCTTAAAGTGATCAACTTTGGTGGGGCCGGGCGGATAAGCAATCTCTTCTGATGGCTCTTTTTTTTTCTATTACATACCCTGAAAAGAGTGTGCTGTGACATAACTGTGTCGAATCATAATCTTTCTTTAATATCATTGCGATACCTATCGAATCGGGACATTGACTGTATTGTCAGAACGCTTACAAATATCGAATTTTATTATTCTTGGCTTCAGTGGACACTGGACAGTATAAAATCAATAAGTCAACCATTAAGATAAATTTCATTATAGAATGTTTCTTTGTAAAAATAAAAATGAAATTGTGTAATCAAAAGGTTTATTATACTCAATGAAAGGACTGTATATCAACTAGATTTTGCACAATTAATAAATCTACTATTAATGTTGAGAAAAGGGAATCATTACACTCCACTTTACTTTTTACTCATGCACCAATATGCAGCAATGAATTGTTTGTCAGTTGAGAAGCAGTGTTGTTTCTAGGGGGTCAGGTAAGGAGGTCATTTTGACCTCTTTTTTTAGGCGATTGGTCCCCTGGCAAAAGTAAAAGTATCCTATTGCTCCAAATTTTAAGGTACACCAATCAGGACCTGCTCTAGGTACAATGTACAACACCAGAGAAGGCAATTTGTTGTAAATCTGAACATCATCAAGTGAGACTCTTTTGTCAGTCTTACTTCTCTTTAATCGTACCGACTGTTATTTAAAAAAATCAGATAAAAGATTAAGAAATTAAGATTTGATTTGCTTATTTGCTAACATGATTGAAGTTTCTATTTTGCAACCTTTACTTGTTTCACATGCTTAATTTCTTTGATCGATCATTCCAGTGTTCACTGTTGACTGAATAGAGTGATCTTGTGTTGGACAGATTTGAGCTGAATATGCTGGCATCATCAACCGATATTCAACCTGAAATTCAGCTTCTTTGGGTACATTATACTTGCAGTCTTACAACAATGTAAGTTATCAATCTTTGTTTTCTGATTTCAATGAATTTCTGAACTTGATATTTAATGTTACATTGTGATAACTTTACACTTAACTTGAAAATATCCATTGGCGGCCATTTTGTGTGAACACCTTTAATTCATTTTGTGTAAGAAAAATTAATTGCATGGCTAAACTTTACATTATATTTGAATTATTACTGCTCCATTTAGTTTAAATACATTTTCTTTCAATTGGAACCATTAAATTTCATTTTTATGACATCACCTTATATTCTCCCTAAAAACAAGCTTACTGCCCCTTTAATGACGTGTTGACAAAAGTGAAATGTGAATCATTACACTCCACTTTACTTTTTACTTATCAATCTTTGTTTTCTGATTTCAATGAATTTCTGAACTTGATATTTAATGTTACATTGTGATAACTTACACTTAACTTATTAAGGCTGGACCTTTTCCAGCATGTCCATGTCATAACTTTTAACCTGGTTTATAATGTCTAACATTCAGCTAGGATCATTAATCAAATACAAATTTATTACATGATCAGCGATGAAACACTTCAGTTTTATCAGTGAGGTAAACTAGGCAACACCAAAGCAGCAAAGCTATATTATATTTCTCTGTGACCAGTGAGGATAAATTCATTAAATTGTATTGTCACTGGTCAGGTGTCAGAACTGCTTTCAGCTAGGTTACTAAGGTGAACAAATGGGGGTAACTTTCCAGTGTTAAAGTCATTTTAATTACATTTTTCATTGAAAATCATATAATGAAAAGAATAGTACTTCCAAATACCAGGTTTATTTCATCTTGTGACATTGGTACAGTTGATATTTCATGACTTATGCTAGAGGACTTGTGAAATGTCAAATTTACCATGATGACACTGGATGAAATAAACCGGTATAATGGAAAGTAACATTACTGGTATGTATCCTCTATATATCTAATTGTTTAAGGCCATTTTATTATCCACAGATTCAACATGGACTATGAATTCATCAATTCAAATACTTGCCACTCAGTTATTGGCAGAATGCAAAGTGAAATGACAAGGCCTTGAAGGTAAAACACATGAAAATAGTAATATATTAGTATGTGATATTGATGACAATAATAATTTAATAAATGACTTAAATGTTAGCACTTATCTATAAATGCTTTTTTGAAGAATGTATGACACCTGTCCATGAAATTTTTGCTTTCCCCACTTTTTCACTTTAGTAATGTATGGCTGACAGGGATTGGGAAAGACAACGTTTGCAAAGGGCCATTTTCAGGGTTTTTGGTAATGCCTGTAAGGCCCGATGGGCTTATGGCATGGCATGGTGTCCGCCGTCCGTCCGTCCATCTGTCCTTAAACTTTGTGGAATTTCGACTTCTTCTCCACAACCATAAGGCCTAGAAAGCTGAAACTTTGTGTACAGACTCCTTGGCTAGTGAGGATTATAAATTGTAGCTTTGGGCGCCCTGTGACCCCTAATAAGGGCCACATATGCCATGCCCTAAAAACCTATTTTCATCTTCTTCTCCACAACCATGAGGCCTAGAAAGCTGAAACTTTGTGTACAGACTCCTTGGCTAGTGAGGATTATAAATTGTAGCTTTGGTGGCCCTGTGACCCCTAATAAGGGCCACATATGCCACACCCTAAAAACCTTTTTTCATCTTCTTCTCCAGTTGCACAAAGCCTAGAAAGCTAAAACGTTTTGAACAGCCTCCTTGACTATAGTTAGTGGGGATTGTAATTTATAACTTTTGTGACCCTATATTGCTTAATAAGGGGCCACTCTGTTAAAACTTATTTTCATCTTCTTCTCCAGAAGCATAAGGCCTAAAAAGCTGAACCTTGTCTACGCACTCCTTGACTAGTGGGAATTAGTGACCCTTTGGCCTCTGTTAAAGGACAACAGGGGCTACACCCTTAAATCTATTTTCATTTTCTTCTTCAGAAGCATAGAGTCCAGAAAGCTGAAAACTTGTGTACATACTTCTTGACTAGTGGATTATGATTCATTGCTATTTTGACCCTGTGACCCCAAATAAGGGCTACAGGGCATGTCCTTAAACCTATTTTCATCTTCATAGGGTCTAGAAAGCTGAAACCTTGTATACAGAAATTTTAGGTAATTTGGATTCTAATATAGTAATTTAATAGATACATTTGGTGACCCTGTGATCCTTATAAAGTCTCAGGGATCAACATTTGCCACACCCTAAAGCAAAATTGATATGAAGCCGGATGAGCTACATAAGTAACTTTATTTTGGAATTGGTGACCCTGTTGCTGCTACTGAAACCTTCTGCCTCTTTTTCATTGTCTTACCCAAAATCACTAGGCATAGAATGCTGAAATAGTTTTGTATAGTATTAGGGTGGTAAAAAAGTTCCCTGGCTTCCATCTCAAAATCTTTCAGTATAATTTGATTAGACCTAAAATGTGGTTAGACTCATAGATGGAGTGGACCTTTTTACTCCTTGCACTACTTTTACAAATGAGTGTATAATTTGCATTTTAATTTTGTTCAACCTTTTTTGACTGCATTCAAACATGCTCGAGTCAGTAGAGTACTGCTTTAAAGGGGCAGTAGCACGTTTTTTGATAATTTTATATTTCAAAATTTTCACTGATAATTGTAAGTTAATGTTAAATGTATTATATTCACAGTGCCAAAAATCTCATTAAACAAGTCAATCATCCATAGTCAGAGGACAAAGGATGAAGATTCACATGAAATCCATTGGCGGCCATTTTTGTGTGAACACCTTTAATTCATTTTGAGTAAGAAAAAGGAATCGCATGGCTAAACGTTACGTTATATATTTGAATTATTACTGCTCCATTTAGTTTAAATACATTGTCTTTCAATTGGAACCAATAATTTTCATTTTCCTGACATCACCTTATATTCTCCCTAAAAACGTGCTACTGCCCCTTTAAGTGTAGCAGGCGTGGAGCAAATCTCAGCTTTAGAACCACGAAAGGTAACTTCGATGATTCCTTGATAGCGGAGTACAGAGAATGCACTGCACCCAAAAATAGTGACAGCTGCCTGACATGACTTAACGTTGACATTGGCAGGGAGATCACTCGCAGTTCCTGTGTAACTCTATTGCTGGGACCATGACGATTCTTTGAAAATTTAATATTGCTGTTACTTTTGATTCTCTGTACATTGTAGTGACTTCATATCTGCATGAATTTGGTAGGAGGAATGCTGAATGATTCGCAAATCAAAATAAATCATCTGATTAATCCATAATAGTATGCATAACATTTCTGTCAACACCAACAGGCTGACTTTTGAACAAGACATGATTATTTTCAGCGTAATGTTAAGTTACTTTCAGCTTGTGAATGTCAAGAATGGAATTTCATGAATGACAAAAAAATAGTCTGGTTAAATTGACCTTAGGACATCACCATGGAACAACCACTTGGAAGTTTTGTTCACAGTATCTGACATGTTAGATGCCAAGAATATCTCGCTTGCATGAGTTTAAGAATGTCACATAAAGGCCTAATTAAAAAATATATTGTCTCCATTATATGGTCATTGCATTCCCATAGATAATTGATTAGTTAATGGAGATAACAATCTGTCATTGTTATGAAGAATGCATTACATCTCCTCTTTGAACTTGTTTTCAATCCTTAAATAAATATATATAAATAGATTAGAATGTTTTTGATAATTTTCAGCATTAGAGGCATATTGTCAAGCCAGGGCATCTCAACACAACAACAACTGAAGGATGTTCATATGCTATCATCAAGTGAGCAGAAACTTGTGACAGCATGCTGCTCTACTACATACCCAAACATACAACTCTCAAAATCTGGGTAACACTTCTTGGTAAGTTCAATGCCAAATAGCTCTTGGTGATGGCAGAGACGGGATTATCCCGCATAGTGCTGTGGTTAGTGTGTTTGGCTTTGGATCAAGAGGTCTGGGGTTCAATTGAATCAAATCCTGCCAGGGGCTCAGCAACTTTGTCTGCAGTAGAGAACTATTCTACAATAAGTAAGATTTGAGTGCAATGCTACCCTGAATTTAAGTGCTGTACCACCAATACTCATATACTCTTAAAAGCAGGCTAAACTCCAAATCACTTCACCTATGATATACACTGTTTTCTGATAACTTTAAGAATGTGCAATATTATTATATTGGTATAAACAGTGTTATACGCATCGAAACACATTTCTGAAAATATCCATTAATGTATAAACAATTTCTACCTAAACTTTCAGAAGAACATTGCTTAACAAATTATTTTACAAGAAGTTATATAGTGTATAGTGTAAACGTATCACATTTGAATAGTGCAAATATTTATTTGGTCATTACCATCTAGTCATGGAGAAATCTTCTTGTACATAAATCCTTTCAATTCATAGACTGTTTTTTTAATAGAGATTTTGCAGTATATTGTTTTCGCTGACATGACAATGCTATCGGCTCTGCACATGGTTCCGTGGTTCTAAATTCTTTTGTTCCCCTGCCATATTTTGAAAAAAAATTAGTATATTTTTAGCTCATCAGGCATGCTTCCCGAATGACGTCACGGCCCGTAGGTCACGTGACGCGGTAGCCATTTGTGTGGACAAGCACACTTGACAGATGCAAACAACAGCGAAGTCCGACCACGTCATGTTTTCTGTATTGGACCTGTCAATCGTTATTGTCGGCTAAAATGGTCAATTTTTGTTCAGTTTATAACTGCAGTAATAGATCAAATCGTGACAAAGTTTCATTTCATTCCATACCGAAGATTATCGACCATCGCGATCAACGGACATTAGAACTGTCATCAAAGAGGAGGACAGCATGGCTTGCTCAAATCAAGAGGAAAGACTTCAAACCTTCGAAGTATACACGGATCTGTTCAAAACATTTCATAAGAGGTAAGCAAAAATTTATTTTTTGAAAGAATTAATTTGTTTAGTGGCACATCATGTGACATGTCAGTGATATACGAAATGTTGTAGTTTCCATATATTCATGACCAAATCTCCTTATAGGTAATGTACACAGAAACAGTATTGCACTGTCCTATTTTTAAAATTAAGAATAATTAAAAAAATATGATAAACATATCATAAACGTTTCTAGATGAATGTCTTGTATGTAAATATATGGGTAATTTAATTGACTAAGTAGATTTTCATTGCCATTATTGTTTCATACTCATAAAAAATATTAGATCCATGTTAACACTGTAAATCATTGTTAATATTCTTGTTGTTACATGAATGTTCTATTTATCATAAGAATTATAAGCTTATTTACAACTACTATTAAGTATCCTGAGCAGATGTACAGCTGTTTCATAATTAAATCACACTTGACAGGACTTATCTTATTGATCAGTTAATTACTAGCAACTACACTTGAATTAGGCATGTGATGACCATGTGTTTGTGACTTTAAGTTCTGCTAGTAACATCCTCTTGTAGAATTGCTATGTAGAGATATTTGGTAATCTTCCTTAGCAATAAATGAATGTAAGTAAGCTTATGTGAAGAAAAGAAAAGTATATTATCAACATAATAAATATAACACCTTGAAACAAACTTAAACCTGCCTGTCTCACCTAAATTGTTGAATTTTGTGCTTGTGATTATGCTATATAATAATTTAAAACAATATATTTTGACTATATACTATTATACCTTGCAGGTAAGCCCTCTGATCTCTACGACCACACTAATCCTGACTGGGTTCCTTCTCTTCATGTCGGCTGCAGCGAGGAGGAGTCCCCACGAGTCGACCATGTCTCCAGGTATGAACGGGGGAAGGCACGACAGAAAAAAAAGGAGACACTATCAGCAGCCCAAGCACTTCTTGAACTTAGTATTCCTGAAGCTTCGGTGAATGAAGAGGATATCACAGAACTTCCAAATACAGATGTAGAGCAAGACGAGACAAATCACAGCTCTGATGATGAATCTATTGAATCCGACATCAGCATAACAGAGAAAATGCGGGTAGAGATGCAACATATGCTGACCGAAAACTTGAAGTTGCGGAAGGACATCCAGGACTACCAACTCTCTGAGGAGTCTTTCAAGCATGACAATGAACGAGTCAAGTTCTACACCGGCTTACCATCATTTCTCGTGTTATCAGCTCTATTTAACTTTATTTCTCCATATTTGTCAATTCATGGGCGCTCAGCGTTAACAAAGTTTCAGCAGGTAATACTTGTGTTGATGAGATTAAGACTTAATTTGTCAATCCAGGATCTTGCTTATAGATTTAACATCTCCAAAACAACTGTGTCAAGGACATTCAAGAGTGTAATTGCAAAGATGTCTGACAGAATGGAATGTTTAATTGTATGGCCTGAACGAGATCAGTTGAGATTAACAATGCCTATGATCTTCAGGCGACATTTTGGTTTAAAAGTGGCAGCAATTATTGATTGTTTTGAAGTATTTTGTGGTTTTACTCCAAGATGTCAAACATGGTCGTCCTATAAACACCATAATACAATCAAGTTTTTGATCAGTGTGACACCACAGGGGACTGTCTCTTTCATTTCAAGAGCATGGGGTGGAAGAACCAGTGACAAAACCATTACTGAGCATTGTGGTTTTTTGAAGAACCTATTACCTGGTGATCTGGTGCTAGCCGACCGTGGTTTTGACATTGCTTCAAGTGTAGGACTTATGTGTGCTGAGGTAAAGATTCCCGCCTTTACCAAAGGCAAAAAGCAATTGTCTCCCAGGGAGATTGAGACTACAAGAAAAATTGCAAATGTTCGCATACATGTGGAGAGGGTAATTGGACTTGTTAGAAATAAATATACACTTTTGCAAGGAATTATCCCACTGGACTATCTTAAAACCGAGAGTAATGAGAACGCTCTGATTAACCAAATTATGACAGTGTGCTGTGCCCTTATCAATATGTGTGACTCAATTGTGCCATTTGATTAACAAATTGTTGAAAAACATTACTGCTAAAATCTGAAGAAGAACCATGTGCCAAATATTGTTGACTCCACTATTTGACTATTTGTCATATTCTTTATATGTTACTTATCTGATCAAGTACCTTTCTCATGCAACAAAGTGACATTAAAAGTTCAGAGATCACTAATGTTGTGTTAACTTGTTGGAGATGCATGTTCTCCAAAGTTGAAGAAAAGGGCTATTGTTCATTATACAATTTTATTTGAACTGTTCGCAAGTTCATAAAACTGTACATTCTTTTTAACATTAGTTCTTTCATGTTTATGCTGATTTTGCAGTGTTGACAACTATGACATTCATGTAACTACATGTTCTCATCTAGTCCAATTTAACTATGGTATGTTTGTTATCTGGATATGATATAATATTGGAAGCTGTGGCTTGAAAATTAATTTTCATGTTCAGATTGTTCAAATACTATTATAATATATTACATGTAATGCATTATTTACATTTTACCTTGTTCTTTCACTGTGTTTGTTGTGATGAGAAGGACATTAAAAAGTTTTTGTTCATGTAAACCTTGTATGTGATCTTATTTCTCTTACTCTCAATGAAGAATTTAATTTCTTTTTAAAGTGATAATCATAGGTCTAAAAATCTTCCCAGGTCCCTGACTGACTTAATACATTTTACTTTTACTTGCAAAAATAATCACAGATAAGTCAATGACTTGCCTTTTTTATAAAAATAATCAAAAAAAATTGACCTGATTTTGTGAACAGTGAACTCATAATCCATGAATTACTGAATCTGGAAAGATTTTCAGACCTTATCTTGTTTTCGTATCCGACCAACATTATGATACTGTTTTGCTACATGGACCTAAAACCATGCTTATATGGTATATAAAAAATCTTGCTGATCAGTTGAATTTACAAACATTCATTGCAAATTGCCAATGATCCATGGAAAATGGGTTTTAAGTGACTTGATAAGAAACACACCCATTATATGTACTTTACTACAGCAACATAGACAAAAAGTAAACCAATGAATTTTTTACAATCATAAACTTTAATTCATTTCAAATAATTGTTTATATCTGCATCCATTAAACATATGATTGTGTTTGTAAATGCCACTAATTCAGATCCACAAATTTAATTGTGCACACAACAAACTTGAAAAGATTCATCAATGAACATTTTGCTGAACTAGGAACCATAATAAAGGACATAGTAACCAGCGTTAGCTTTAAACTGTATCTTATTTGGAAAGTTCAATGCTACGAATCGAGGTATCAGGTAGCATATGGATGTTGAAACTTAAGATTCAACATACCGGTACATTCAACAAGTTAACAACCAGAATATATTAACAATTTTCTCCCTATGTGTTATACAGTCTTAACACAACACAATGAATCCAATATGTGTTCTCACAGGTCTTCATGAGATGAAATGACGACATTGTGGACAATACCAAGAGCCTTTTGGCGCTCTTTTGATGCCAACACATGTATAGTGAAGCCATTGAAAGGGACACTTGTCATTGTCACAGCCAATCACAGAGTCGTATTCTGAGTCGTAGGGCTTTTGACATATGCAAATAAGTTTTTCAGGATTGTCTCCATTCTCATGGTCAGCACAGACATTCAGGGACTTTAAAGGAGATCGCTGCTTGCCTTCACTAGGAGGCATGTCGGATGAAGCAAGGTGCTTGGTGGCAGAAGATGGAGTTGACTGAGAGTAAAACTTACCAACCAGTTCCAATAAAAGCACTTCCTTAAAGAACCTAGAAGCCATTTCACTTTTTTCCTCCCAGAATGTCTTGTCTTGCTCAACTCTCTCCCAGTGAATGTCTTTCTCCGTCCAAACAAGGAAATCACAGAAGTCTCTATTACACATGAACATCTGCATCTGAATTTGGTAGTAATATGCGTGATTTTTCTTGAGCTTGAGGTTGCCATTCTCATCCTTGTGGAGACAAAACTTCTGATCTTCAGCTGCTTCAGCAGGAGTCTGCTGTCTCTTACAGAAGGGACACTTTACTTCCAGAACTCCGTCGCCACAACAATCACATGATGTCAACCCATCTGGAGAGGCACCAAAGAAGGGCTTATCAGGGTTGAGAATTAATCCACTGTCTTCAACCTGAAAATTGCTGTGAGAATCTGTCATGTACCTTGTATACTGACTTCGGGCTTCTTTTTCATGATCACAGCCCCATCTTGTAGCAGTGTTTGTGAAACTCTTTGTAAGTGGATAGCAAATTACCTTGATGAGGCTCTGAGATGGTTTGGCAGGTTTGGTGTGGCATACATCCTTGAACTTGGAAGCAGTCACTCGACCAGCCCGGAAGGAAAACCACAATTTGTCAGAGGATTGCTGTTTTGTGTCCTGTTCAACATTTTCAGCCTGTTCTTTAGAAAATTGCAAATTATCAACCACAGTGTTGACATGAGCAGTTAGTTCCTCCTTGGACATCCCAAAACAGTTCTCATCAACTAGTTCACTGAACAGTGTTGGATAGTCAGTTGAGAGTGATCTTGGTATAAAAACTGATGAAAATGGTGGAATAATAGACAAAATCCCTGGCCTTGACCCAGAGATACTCAACTCTGTAAAGAACTTGCTGACTTCTGATGGTGTCCCCCGAGGAGCATGAACTTTAAACTGTTTAGTAGACGTGTTGGCAAGTGTGGATGACACATTTTCCTCTTCTCTGATGTGTGTATCAAGTTTCTTTTTCCTGGTCTTCAGCGATGTAAAGTTTATGTCATTTACCTCTGAATATTCCACTTTGTCAACGCCGGTTGGAAGTAACCAGTATGCTTTCTTCTGTGTGACAGTTGCTGAATTCCTGATTGTAACGGCAGCTTCCACAGTAAACATCAGGGCACCAACATGACTGCATGATTCTGCTAATCCTGCCATACATGTGCAGTGAGCCGAAAGGATTTTCCCGCTTGACTCACAAATAATCCAGGGTCGGTTGGGGGTTTCCCTCATTCGCTGAGAGTGATTTACCTACAAATTAAAAAATCCTTTGTTACTAAACTGTTTGTGAGATTAAATATGTATCTTAGATATAAATATGTATCTTAAATAGAATACCGTAAGGACATAAATCAAATTATTTTTGACAAAATCTTTGAATTTAGACCCAAAAACATCTTCAATTGGAGAAAGTTTAAAAGGTATTGCATTGTCAAAAACATTTACCATAAACTGTAGAATTATCTATAGAACAGGGATTATTGAAGGTCATTTGATTTAGGAATTGGTTTACATGAACTTGCTACAAAACAATGAGTTTTTATATGTCCATTAAAAGTTAATTAAAAAAAACCACTGTCCCTCAAATGAATAGTTGGTAATGAAATGCCGAAAATATCCTGATAATATAAATGTAGAACAACTATTCATGCACATATGAAAAAAAAATCATAACTTGATAGGGACGAGTGTACATTTGTTTGAGTAACTGTTAGGTCTACAGAGATATCATCATTTAAAAATAACACATAAACAGGTGACCAATGCTAACATGTTCATTTATATAACAATCATTAATCAAGGGTACAAAAAATGCTGGAAGGGTTATTCAAGTACATATTTTATATTTTCATTTTTGATATTTTGTTTTGTTTTTAAATAATATAAATATTAGAATTCCAAAGTACCGTATGATAATTAAACGTTTACTTGATGCAACAAGAATAAACGAATATATCTGTATCAGTGTTTTTCAACTTACCCTTGCAGTGAGCAGACACAATCCATTGATAGTGAGGTTTGATATTTCATGAACCCAGCCGTGCACAAAGTAATTATACGACTCCAGTGACTTGTACGCCCTCATTTCCTCCTGTGTGTAATGACTTAATTTATAAACCAAATAATTACAAATGTCAAAATACGTGATGTTTGGGTACTCTGTGACATCGTGCATCCACTCTTTCTTGGGGATTTCATATGGATCACGATCGCTAATTGCACTTATTTTGCTGAAATACCTTTCTCTGACCTCCCCAGAAAGCGAATCTACATATGGTATTTTCTTCCTGGCCTGTTTTGTACTGCTATCGCTAAAATATTTCAAAATCGAAGCCATGTTTGCATTGTCTCGGTAGCGCGGATGTCCATACAAATGGCTGACCGGAAGTGCGGTTACCCGGATGTACGATTTTACGGGAAGCAATCATGTGCGACCGGTACAGGCACATCAAAACAGATGCCCAGTGTCTAAGGAACAAGGAGCCATTGAAGCAATCAGAGATCTTGAAAAGCAGGGTATACTGCAGAAGGTGACAGAGCCAACTGATTGGGTGTCAAACAGTCTGTTCCGAGAGAAACCGGATGGGTCCATAAGAGTGTGCATCGATCCAAGCCAAACAATCAACAAAGCTATCGAAATCCCCAAATACCCCATACCAACAGTAGAACAGTTGCTTCCAAAGCTCAACAAAGCCAGAATATTCTCAACAGTTGATGTGTACAAGGGTTTCACAAACATTGTGCTTGATGAACAGTAATCTTTTCTAACAACCATGCACACTCCAATCGGTCGTTACCGATGGTTGAGAATGCCTTTTGGAATCTCTAATGGTCCAGAGGAGTACCAAAGGAGACAGCATGAAGCACTAGAGGGGTTGGAAGGAGTGATCAACAAGGCAGACGACATCCTTGTGTATGGATCAGGTGATAGTGACGAAGAAGCACTAAAAAATCATGATGTCAATTTGTGGAAACTCATGTGCAGATGCAGGGAAGTCAACCTAAAGCTCAATCCAAAGAAATTCCAGTTCAAGGTCAAAACAGTCACATGGATGGGACATCTTATCAGTCCCGAAGGTATCACTCCGCATCCTAATAGAGTGAAAGCGATTGTTGAGATGCCATCACCGTCAGATGTTAAAGGAGTCCAGCGTTTCCTAGGCATGTGCAATTACCTGTCAAGATTCACACCCAATCTCGCTGAAACAGTTAAACCACTGACAGAGTTAACACACAAAGCTGCTGCATGGATCTGGTCCGATGTTCATGAAACTGCATTCAAGACAGCAAAAAGCATGATGGCAGGTGCGACAACTCTGAAGTTTTTCGACGTGAACAAACCATGTGTTGTACAAGTTGATGCAAGTGATATAGGAATAGGAGGAGCCTTACTCCAGGACGAATGCCCTGTAGCCTTCACAAGTACAACTCTCTCATCAGCAGAGTAAAACTACGCCCCGATAGAGAAAGAATGTTTGGCTATCAGAGTGGTGTGTGACAAGTTTTACCAGTACCTGTGTGGGAAACATGATGTCACAGTGCACAGTGATCACCAGCCGTTGGAAACCATATTCAAGAAGCCTTTGAACAAGGCTCCACGTCGTCTTCAGCGCATTCTTCTGCAGCTACAGCCGTACAGGTTCAACGTTGTCTACAAGAAAGGTAAACTGATGTATCTTGCAGTTACCTTATCAAGAGCAGCCATGAAAACAGAAACTATGGAAACACAGGTTGAACAGGTGTTTGGAGTGGAAAAGATGGAATACAGAAAGGAACTGGAAGAAATGAACTTGGATTCTCCAAACATGCTACCCCAAACCATCCAGAGAATCCAAACAGAAACCAGGGAGGACTCCACCTTGTCCGCGCTATGTGAACTTGTGGGGACGGGATGGCCTACGCCGAAGTCGCAAGTACCTGCTCCTCTACACCATTATTATGGGATACGGGATGAACTCTCATTGTATAACGGGCTTGTATACAAGGGAGAGAAGGTGATCATCCCTTCAAGTCTACAGCCAAAGATGCTGAAAAAGATACATGGTGGACATCAAGGGCCAGAAAGTAGTGTTCGTCGCGCAAGAGAGGTCATGTACTGGCCAGGAATGCAGGCAGCAATAAGGGACATGTGTGATCAATGTTCAACTTGTGCGAGCTATGGGGCGTCCCTCACAAAGGAACCGATGATGTCTCACGAAATACCTGAAGGTCCGTGGCAGTTCATTTCCCAGGACCTGTTTAAACACGAGGGCCAATGGTATGTGGTGACTGTGGATCACTACAGTGACTGGTTCGAGGTGGATCTACTCGGACAAGACACAACATCAGCAAATGTGGTATCCATAACAAAAGCACATTTTGCGCGGTACGGAATACCTCTAAAGATGCTCACCGACAACGGACCTCAATACACATCAGCGGAGTTCAAGAAATTTGCCCGGGAATGTGATTTCCACTTCATCACTCGCTCCCCTTACCATGCACAAGCGACGGGAAAAGCAGAGTCATGTGTGAAGCAAGCAAAACGATACCTGAAGAAGTCAAACCTGTTCGAGGGCCTCATCGAACACAGAAACACACCAGCCCAAGGTCAAACATATTCTCCAGCCCAAAAGTTTTTGTGCAAAAGGACACGGTCTTTATTACCAATATCAAAGTCGCTGATGACGCAGAGTGTGCCTCCAGTGGCTACAGTGAAGCGTGAAATGTCAGACCGTCGGCTGAAAGCCAAACTACAGTATGACAAGGATGTGACCTGTGAACATCCAATTCTCAAACTTGGAGAACATGTGTATACAAAGCCAAATGACCACCATCGAGGTGAAATCTGGAAGTATGGACAGGTGGTCGCCCAACCAACCCCGCGTTCGTACACAATTGAATCTCGAGGCACTCACATCCGAAGGAACCGGAGACACATCCGGAGAGCAGCACCTCCCCGCATCAATGACGACACAATCCACTCACCTGACAGCAATGCTGACTTAGAAGTGTCGGTAAGCTCTGGCTGGGATCAACTGGAGCCCACTCCTGGGCAGAACATGGTCAGGGAGTGGGAACCATCAGACAATCCAGCAGATGTAGCGGACAAACTGACTCCAGAGCGGTCAATGTTAACCACAAGGTCAGGCCGTGTTGTCAGAAAACCTACCAAGTTGGACCTGTAACTTGGGTGAAAATGAACAGTTCAATGTGTTAAATGTTAAAGCGGACATGCTTATTTTTCTTTCAGAAGTTCAAAAGACTTTAAAGTTAAAATCCTCATGGTCACTGTTGTGTTGAAAAGACGTTAAATTTAAAGACTGTTTGAGGTTCTTTATTGTTTGAAAAAAAAACAAAACAAGATGTGTTTGTGAAACACGAATGCCCCCGGATGCATATGTCAAGTATCAAAGACCTAGCTCTGACCAATCAAAAGTTATGACCAAGGTTAAAGTTTTTGTGGACAAACGGACAGACAGACGGACAGACGGACAGACAGACGGACAGGTGAAAAACAATATACCCCCGGAATCTCCGATTCGGGGGCATAAAAAAAAGGAGCATGTTAACCGTGTCGCATACTCGCATACTCGCCGCACTGCGCAAGAAGCTGCGAGTCCTGGGATGCATATTTTTTGTGTGTGATACTATGTGCTTACTTATTAAAGGACTCATTTAAATCAACTTGGACTTATAAGACTTTATGGTAGCGAGCGAGTCCCTTGACTCAGAGGGTCATATCTGTAGATTGATCACTGGATAAGTCAGAATAACAATAATGCATTATGCAGTATGTATTTGTAATTATCATTTCATCTCAGTTACCAGGAAAGTTGATCATATAACTTAATATTTATCTTTGGTCCCTACTAAATATAGTTAAACCCTAAAATGACCGATTGAGGGCCCCGTGACCAAAGATAATTAAACAAATCTCAGCTTCTCAAAAAGACTTAACTTTAATTCATGCAATGATATGTTGACATAAGTTGAATAGTAATTTAGGAACAAGGGGTATTAAAATGAGTACCATCCCTCCGTTACATCTACTCATATCTTTCGTACATTGTACCTTATCGACCATTTTATTTCAAATTGAATTGGTCATCAGGTCATTGTTCTTTTGGACATTTATAGTTTAGTTAAAAGTGACACAGAGTATCTTTTTAAAAATTTCATTTAGGTTTGCTTTGATAAGCTACAAAATATCTAATATGCTGATTGAAGTTCATATCTCATCACTGGACTTGCAAATATATCCATTTATGCATAATATCTCTAAAATGCTTGATTTTATGGAAAAATCAAGAAAACATCTCAAATAAGTTTTATATTCGAAATTATGCATCCAGTTAATCTACCTATTAGTTACAATACCTAATACACAATATCGATTCGAATATATCTTCCTGTCAGCTTATGACAAGGTTTCAAAATAACGTTTGGCAAATTTGCGAGTGCCACTCGAGCCACATTGCCCAGTTGTCACTCAAAATCCAGACTTTGAATGGTCGTATTTTCGCTCAAATGTACTGATTGACCTTTAACTTGTTATTTTCAGTAACAGTGGTTACCGATGTAGTAACATCGATTTCAAAATGTGACATACGTGATCCTATCAACATACTCTGTGTCTCTTTAATACAATGTAGCTCAATTATTGTTCTCAAGAAGAGATTTTATGAATGCTTTAATTGAATTTGACATTTTTAGAACTCTCCTGTGAGAGAGTCACAATTCTCAGGCTAGCAAACTGTAAAGTTTTGTTTGGGAAAAATTCCCCTCGAATATGTCCAGACAAGGCAAACAAATTGCCCTAAAACAGAGTGAGTATGATCGTTGAAAACTTATTAGAGAAATTCAAGCCTAGCTAGTTTTTGGAAGGTTGCTCTACTTCCATAAACCGCATTATCGGTGGTTGGGCCTTTTCTAAGGGAAGTAACTCTGTTTTCCCACTTTCATGCGGAGCTACGGCCGTTGTTGACGTAGTCACGCGCGCAATGGATACCAATGGCGTGTTTGTATCCTATCTCCGTTACATTTTCCTTGATTTCTGGGTAAAATGGCACTTACAGTCAACAATAAAGGTGATTTAGGGTGAGTAGTTTTACTAAGATTATGAGTATGTTTTGGGATAGTTCGTGTGACATTTCCTAACTGCAGAGTGATTGTTTAAAATGTGGGCCCACTGATTTTCATACCCCTTATGCTCAGTCGACAGTGGGACCACAATTACAGAAATCGAATGTTTCCGTAAATTCACACATTTTCAATGATGTAATATATGTACTTGTGGTGTATTGACATTCTATAATATTTTCCATCAAATAATTTTGATGGAAAAGGTTCACCGATATGCAATATTAACATGACAAATTCAAATAGTTTTGGTGGAAAAGGTTCAACATTCTAGAATTATTAATGATTAGAAATACTGACGATGCAAATTGAAATAGTTTTGTATATTTTCCATCAAGTAATTTGGATGGAAAAGGTTCAACATTCTAAAATATTTATGATTAAATACTGACGCGGCAAATTCAAATAGTTTTGATGGAAAGGGTTCAACATTCTAAAATATTTATGATTAAATACTGACGATGCAAATTTAAATAGTTTTGATGGAAAAGGTTCATATCATTCTATGATGTTTTCCATCAAGTAATTTTGGTGGAAAAGGTTTAACATTCTAAAATATTTACGATTAAATACTGACGAGGCAAATTCAAATAGTTTGGATGGAAAAATAAGGTCCATATGTTATTCTATGATATTTTCCATCAAGCAATTTTAATGGAAAAGTTTCAACAACATCTTTAGAACATTTAAGAGAAATTGATCATCAAATAAAGTCTTTTGGTAAATGTGGGCCCAATCGTTTCGACCTCTATTAGAAGCTGCCGAAGTGGGCCCACATCAACGTTCTACAATATTAATGATTAAATTTGGACGAGGCAAATTCAATTAGTTTTGATGGAAAAGGTTCAACATTCTATGATATTTCCCATCAAAATCGATAATCTAAAATGTGGGCCCACTTCCCTATAAGAGACCAAACGAGTGGGCCCACATTTACCAAAAGACATTATTTGGTGATCAATATCTCTGAAATTGTCGATAAACACGTAGAGTCAATGTCACGACCCTTGACCTAGGTCCTGACCTTTGATGTGACCAATGACAGCGCATCACTCATTAATATGCATGAGCTGTGTCCTTCTTTTCGCGGAGAATTTGAATGTCGTTTCTGATGGGAAAAAAACGAGAATAATATTTATTGGTTTGTTTATTTTGTATGAGAACATAATAGTACTGTTTCTAGAATTTTTCCCCTCCAGATAAGTTACTTTTTCTACAGTTACACGCTTGACAATATGCGAAATCGTCGGTACCCGCGATGATAACAAATGTGGGCCCACGTCATCTCGGCTCTATATAGGAAGCAGTTCAAGTGGGCCCACATTTACGATAACCCAGAAGATGAGGGAACTTTGCTGATAAAGTCACTATTACTAAATAAGAAAACATGATAAACGTAGTTAGTACTAGCATGTCTTAATTTAATTGTAATCATTTATTTATTTGTGAATACGGAACTAAGTTGCATAGCTTCCATAGGTTCCATAGGTTCAATCAGAGTTACTTCCCTTAGAAAGTACCCAACCACCGATAATGCGGTTTCGCCCTTCCTTAATTTACTTAAAGAGGTGTTACGAACCATACTGAAGGAATGAGATGTGCTGATGTGATGCAAATCCCGATGCACAGTAGACTAGAGTACAATATTGTTTTCACAAAATATTTGGATCAATTAAATTAATTAAATTAATCAATTAAAGAATTTGATTTTACTTGGTTTGATGTAATTTTGATATGAGGTTCTTGTGTGCGTAATTAGTATTAATAAGTATCTTTAATATCGCTTTCTCAGTTTTCACCATGTGCATTATACAATATATCCTGGATCATTTTTTTCGCGATATGATACTGTGTTGCGGTATCGTTACACCTCTAATAATTTAAACAGAGGTTTTCTATGAATATCATTTATCTGTGCATTATACATGTAAATCAGTGTAACAATGTAAAGTAAAAATACTGTCTGCAAAAACAAACTTCATTGAAGCTTATCCTCCTGTAACATTGATGTATGGATGAAAGGGGTATTTGTAGTTTTACATTGTCAGCTAAGGATATATACTGCACAATGAGAGAAATACAACTTGAAAAGTTCTTGCAAACCTGTTCAAGATTTATTAAAATTCTTTTAGACTTTGAAGATTTGGACTAATATCCCAAAATGAGACTCCTGTTAGAGGTGTGACTAATGACTTTTTTTTACATGATATCAATACATTGAGAACAAAAATTCTTGACCATAATGTGACAATATACAACAAACTGTGATATCTGTTTAATCTTAAAAACAAGAATGTTTTTTCAAGCTTTTTATATATATAGATATAGTTGTTGGCTGTATGTCTGTCTGTGATCACAATGTTTCCGGGGCAGAATTTGAAAACCGTTGCAGCTAGCTCAATGAAACTTGGTATATTGACTCATCATAGCATGTAGTTGTGCCTTTTGGGGTTTTCAACTTTCTGGAATTTTTTATTTTTCTGGGTTTTATTCACACGAGGAAGTTGACAATGGCATAACATAAGCAATTTAACTTATTAAGAAGATTTATCTGTGGTTTATCATAGTCTTTTGTTGGTTATTAAAAGTCGAACAAAACTAGCTGCATGTATGAATACAACATTATTCACACCATCAGTATATCAAAATATATGCTTAAAGTGATCAACTTTGGTGGGGCCGGGCGGATAAGCAATCTCTTCTGATGGCTCTTTTTTTTTCTATTACATACCCTGAAAAGAGTGTGCTGTGACATAACTGTGTCGAATCATAATCTTTCTTTAATATCATTGCGATACCTATCGAATCGGGACATTGACTGTATTGTCAGAACGCTTACAAATATCGAATTTTATTATTCTTGGCTTCAGTGGACACTGGACAGTATAAAATCAATAAGTCAACCATTAAGATAAATTTCATTATAGAATGTTTCTTTGTAAAAATAAAAATGAAATTGTGTAATCAAAAGGTTTATTATACTCAATGAAAGGACTGTATATCAACTAGATTTTGCACAATTAATAAATCTACTATTAATGTTGAGAAAAGGGAATCATTACACTCCACTTTACTTTTTACTCATGCACCAATATGCAGCAATGAATTGTTTGTCAGTTGAGAAGCAGTGTTGTTTCTAGGGGGTCAGGTAAGGGGGTCATTTTGACCTCTTTTTTTAGGCGATTGGTCCCCTGGCAAAAGTAAAAGTATCCTATTGCTCCAAATTTTAAGGTACACCAATCAGGACCTGCTCTAGGTACAATGTACAACACCAGAGAAGGCAATTTGTTGTAAATCTGAACATCATCAAGTGAGACTCTTTTGTCAGTCTTACTTCTCTTTAATCGTACCGACTGTTATTTAAAAAAATCAGATAAAAGATTAAGAAATTAAGATTTGATTTGCTTATTTGCTAACATGATTGAAGTTTCTATTTTGCAACCTTTACTTGTTTCACATGCTTAATTTCTTTGATCGATCATTCCAGTGTTCACTGTTGACTGAATAGAGTGATCTTGTGTTGGACAGATTTGAGCTGAATATGCTGGCATCATCAACCGATATTCAACCTGAAATTCAGCTTCTTTGGGTACATTATACTTGCAGTCTTACAACAATGTAAGTTATCAATCTTTGTTTTCTGATTTCAATGAATTTCTGAACTTGATATTTAATGTTACATTGTGATAACTTTACACTTAACTTGAAAATATCCATTGGCGGCCATTTTGTGTGAACACCTTTAATTCATTTTGTGTAAGAAAAATTAATTGCATGGCTAAACTTTACATTATATTTGAATTATTACTGCTCCATTTAGTTTAAATACATTTTCTTTCAATTGGAACCATTAAATTTCATTTTTATGACATCACCTTATATTCTCCCTAAAAACAAGCTTACTGCCCCTTTAATGACGTGTTGACAAAAGTGAAATGTGAATCATTACACTCCACTTTACTTTTTACTTATCAATCTTTGTTTTCTGATTTCAATGAATTTCTGAACTTGATATTTAATGTTACATTGTGATAACTTACACTTAACTTATTAAGGCTGGACCTTTTCCAGCATGTCCATGTCATAACTTTTAACCTGGTTTATAATGTCTAACATTCAGCTAGGATCATTAATCAAATACAAATTTATTACATGATCAGCGATGAAACACTTCAGTTTTATCAGTGAGGTAAACTAGGCAACACCAAAGCAGCAAAGCTATATTATATTTCTCTGTGACCAGTGAGGATAAATTCATTAAATTGTATTGTCACTGGTCAGGTGTCAGAACTGCTTTCAGCTAGGTTACTAAGGTGAACAAATGGGGGTAACTTTCCAGTGTTAAAGTCATTTTAATTACATTTTTCATTGAAAATCATATAATGAAAAGAATAGTACTTCCAAATACCAGGTTTATTTCATCTTGTGACATTGGTACAGTTGATATTTCATGACTTATGCTAGAGGACTTGTGAAATGTCAAATTTACCATGATGACACTGGATGAAATAAACCGGTATAATGGAAAGTAACATTACTGGTATGTATCCTCTATATATCTAATTGTTTAAGGCCATTTTATTATCCACAGATTCAACATGGACTATGAATTCATCAATTCAAATACTTGCCACTCAGTTATTGGCAGAATGCAAAGTGAAATGACAAGGCCTTGAAGGTAAAACACATGAAAATAGTAATATATTAGTATGTGATATTGATGACAATAATAATTTAATAAATGACTTAAATGTTAGCACTTATCTATAAATGCTTTTTTGAAGAATGTATGACACCTGTCCATGAAATTTTTGCTTTCCCCACTTTTTCACTTTAGTAATGTATGGCTGACAGGGATTGGGAAAGACAACGTTTGCAAAGGGCCATTTTCAGGGTTTTTGGTAATGCCTGTAAGGCCCGATGGGCTTATGGCATGGCATGGTGTCCGCCGTCCGTCCGTCCATCTGTCCTTAAACTTTGTGGAATTTCGACTTCTTCTCCACAACCATGAGGCCTAGAAAGCTGAAACTTTGTGTACAGACTCCTTGGCTAGTGAGGATTATAAATTGTAGCTTTGGTGGCCCTGTGACCCCTAATAAGGGCCACATATGCCACACCCTAAAAACCTTTTTTCATCTTCTTCTCCAGTTGCACAAAGCCTAGAAAGCTAAAACGTTTTGAACAGCCTCCTTGACTATAGTTAGTGGGGATTGTAATTTATAACTTTTGTGACCCTATATTGCTTAATAAGGGGCCACTCTGTTAAAACTTATTTTCATCTTCTTCTCCAGAAGCATAAGGCCTAAAAAGCTGAACCTTGTCTACGCACTCCTTGACTAGTGGGAATTAGTGACCCTTTGGCCTCTGTTAAAGGACAACAGGGGCTACACCCTTAAATCTATTTTCATTTTCTTCTTCAGAAGCATAGAGTCCAGAAAGCTGAAAACTTGTGTACATACTTCTTGACTAGTGGATTATGATTCATTGCTATTTTGACCCTGTGACCCCAAATAAGGGCTACAGGGCATGTCCTTAAACCTATTTTCATCTTCATAGGGTCTAGAAAGCTGAAACCTTGTATACAGAAATTTTAGGTAATTTGGATTCTAATATAGTAATTTAATAGATACATTTGGTGACCCTGTGATCCTTATAAAGTCTCAGGGATCAACATTTGCGACACCCTAAAGCAAAATTGATATGAAGCCGGATGAGCTACATAAGTAACTTTATTTTGGAATTGGTGACCCTGTTGCTGCTACTGAAACCTTCTGCCTCTTTTTCATTGTCTTACCCAAAATCACTAGGCATAGAATGCTGAAATAGTTTTGTATAGTATTAGGGTGGTAAAAAAGTTCCCTGGCTTCCATCTCAAAATCTTTCAGTATAATTTGATTAGACCTAAAATGTGGTTAGACTCATAGATGGAGTGGACCTTTTTACTCCTTGCACTACTTTTACAAATGAGTGTATAATTTGCATTTTAATTTTGTTCAACCTTTTTTGACTGCATTCAAACATGCTCAAGTCAGTAGAGTACTGCTTTAAAGGGGCAGTAGCACGTTTTTTGATAATTTTATATTTCAAAATTTTCACTGATAATTGTAAGTTAATGTTAAATGTATTATATTGACAGTGCCAAAAATCTCATTAAACAAGTCAATCATCCATAGTCAGAGGACAAAGGATGAAGATTCACATGAAATCCATTGGCGGCCATTTTTGTGTGAACACCTTTAATTCATTTTGAGTAAGAAAAAGGAATCGCATGGCTAAACGTTACGTTATATATTTGAATTATTACTGCTCCATTTAGTTTAAATACATTGTCTTTCAATTGGAACCAATAATTTTCATTTTCCTGACATCACCTTATATTCTCCCTAAAAACGTGCTACTGCCCCTTTAAGTGTAGCAGGCGTGGAGCAAATCTCAGCTTTAGAACCACGAAAGGTAACTTCGATGATTCCTTGATAGCGGAGTACAGAGAATGCACTGCACCCAAAAATAGTGACAGCTGCCTGACATGACTTAACGTTGACATTGGCAGGGAGATCACTCGCAGTTCCTGTGTAACTCTATTGCTGGGACCATGACGATTCTTTGAAAATTTAATATTGCTGTTACTTTTGATTCTCTGTACATTGTAGTGACTTCATATCTGCATGAATTTGGTAGGAGGAATGCTGAATGATTCGCAAATCAAAATAAATCATCTGATTAATCCATAATAGTATGCATAACATTTCTGTCAACACCAACAGGCTGACTTTTGAACAAGACATGATTATTTTCAGCGTAATGTTAAGTTACTTTCAGCTTGTGAATGTCAAGAATGGAATTTCATGAATGACAAAAAAATAGTCTGGTTAAATTGACCTTAGGACATCACCATGGAACAACCACTTGGAAGTTTTGTTCACAGTATCTGACATGTTAGATGCCAAGAATATCTCGCTTGCATGAGTTTAAGAATGTCACATAAAGGCCTAATTAAAAAATATATTGTCTCCATTATATGGTCATTGCATTCCCATAGATAATTGATTAGTTAATGGAGATAACAATCTGTCATTGTTATGAAGAATGCATTACATCTCCTCTTTGAACTTGTTTTCAATCCTTAAATAAATATATATAAATAGATTAGAATGTTTTTGATAATTTTCAGCATTAGAGGCATATTGTCAAGCCAGGGCATCTCAACACAACAACAACTGAAGGATGTTCATATGCTATCATCAAGTGAGCAGAAACTTGTGACAGCATGCTGCTCTACTACATACCCAAACATACAACTCTCAAAATCTGGGTAACACTTCTTGGTAAGTTCAATGCCAAATAGCTCTTGGTGATGGCAGAGACGGGATTATCCCGCATAGTGCTGTGGTTAGTGTGTTTGGCTTTGGATCAAGAGGTCTGGGGTTCAATTGAATCAAATCCTGCCAGGGGCTCAGCAACTTTGTCTGCAGTAGAGAACTATTCTACAATAAGTAAGATTTGAGTGCAATGCTACCCTGAATTTAAGTGCTGTACCACCAATACTCATATACTCTTAAAAGCAGGCTAAACTCCAAATCACTTCACCTATGATATACACTGTTTTCTGATAACTTTAAGAATGTGCAATATTATTATATTGGTATAAACAGTGTTATACGCATCGAAACACATTTCTGAAAATATCCATTAATGTATAAACAATTTCTACCTAAACTTTCAGAAGAACATTGCTTAACAAATTATTTTACAAGAAGTTATATAGTGTATAGTGTAAACGTATCACATTTGAATAATGCAAATATTTATTTGGTCATTACCATCTAGTCATGGAGAAATCTTCTTGTACATAAATCCTTTCAATTCATAGACTGTTTTTTTAATAGAGATTTTGCAGTATATTGTTTTCGCTGACATGACAATGCTATCGGCTCTGCACATGGTTCCGTGGTTCTAAATTCTTTTGTTCCCCTGCCATATTTTGAAAAAAAATTAGTATATTTTTAGCTCATCAGGCATGTAAGGCCCGATGGGCTTATGCCTTACGGCATGGCATGGTGTCCGGCGTCCGTCCGTAAATTTTGCACATTTTCGACTTCTTCTCCAGAAGCATAAGGCCTAGAAAGTTGAAATTTTGTGTAGAGACTCTTTAGGAAGGGGTATTATAATTTATAGCTTTTGTGGCCCCTAACAAGGATCACAGGGGCCACGCCCTTAAAATATATTTTCATCTTCTTCTCCAGACCTAGAAAGCTAAAACTTTGTGTACAGACAGGGTTATAATTTGTAGCTTTTGTGGCCCTATGGCCCCTAATAAGGGTCACAGGGGCCAATGCCCTTAAACCTATTTTCATTTTCTCCAGAAGCATAAGGCCTAAAAAGCTGAAACTTTAAAGGCTTTATTTACAGACTCATTGACAAGTTGGGATTATAATTTATAGCTTTTGTGGCCCCTAATAACAATCACAAGGGGCCACGCCCTTAAAACCTGTTCATCTTTGTTCTGTCGAAAACAGATAACCCCGGCCATAGAATGGCTCCTTAGAGGGTAAAAGACTGCAAAGTAAAGAAAATTTCAGAAATAAGGTTAATATTACACTTCAAATAGCATAATCAATTCAAAGACCAAAGAACCAGCAGAAAGAAACAATTTTAGGAGATGTTTTATGAGTGCTTCCCTAGAAAATTTCTAACAAGGAGATGTTTACACTGCAGCATTGAGGAAAGATGATATTTTACAGCAGCTTCAATCACTTTCAAGTGCCTACACAAGTATGATGAAATAGTCTTCACGTGAAGAACACAATGAGTCTACATTGCAAAATAAGTTAACACGTTAATAACAGTTAAAATATTATCCTTATGTAATAAAAAGCAATATACATTCACTTTGGTGGGCCTATGAATCCTTACATGCTTAAAATGTGACAGTGAAAAGGTCAACAATGTGGCCGACAAATCCATACATCAGCCATTCAGGTCCCTTACAAATGTGATGACTATATCCCTAAACCTAATCATACTGCTTATACCATTTTCTTCTCCAGAAGCAAAAGGGCTAGAAGCTGAAACTTTGTGTGCAAGCTCCTTGACTAGTGAGGATTATGATTTATAGCTTTTGCGACCGGGTGGCACCTAAAAACCTATTTTTATCTTCTTCTCCAGAAGCATAAGGCCTAGAAAGCTGAAACTTTGTGAACAGACTTCTTGACTAGTGATCACTACATGTATAAGGGCCACAAGGGCTTAAAACCTACCGTTATTTTCATTTGCTTCTTCAGAACCAAAATGCCTAGAAAGCTAAAATCTTGAGTACAGACTGCTTCTATTGAAGTTACAGTCTTGGTGACCCTATGGCCCCTAAAGAGGGTTTGTTGAACCTTTGGATCCTATACCATAAATTATCAATTGAATATTTGAGCTATTTCCATTTCTGTTTTGATTACAGGTTTCTGAAATCACATCATATATATATATTTAAGTCTAGAATTTGAGACCTTTTGGCCCCTACAAAGGGGGAAATCACATTGACCACAGCAAAATTAGATATGAAGCCTGATGAGCTACAGAGCCAATGGCTCTATTTTTGTTCCTTAGTATACCATTTTTTCTTTTCTTAGATATTGACCTTTTTGATTGTCACATGCTCATGTTTCTAGTTCCAAAATGTTTTCTTGGCCTTTTCACAACTGTTCTTTTTTAGCTCATCTGGCCTGCAAGGCCCGATGATGGCCCCGATGGGCTTATGGCATGACATGGTGTCCGGCGTCCGTCCGTCCATCCGTCCGTAAACTTTGTGGAATTTCGACTTCTTCTCCAGAACCATGAGGCCTAGAAAGCTGAAACTTTGTGTACAGACTCCTTGACTAGTGAGGATTATAAATTGTAGCTTTGGTGGCCCTGTGACCCCTAATAAGGGCCACATATGCCACGCCCTAAAAACCTATTTTCATCTTCTTCTCCGGAACCATGAGGCCTAGAAAGCTGAAACTTTGTGTACAGACTCATTGACTAGTGAGGATTATAAATTGTAACTTTTGTGGCCCTGTGACCCCTTATAATGGCCACATATGCCACACCCTAAAAACCTATTTTCATTTTCTCCAGAACCATGAGGCCTAGAAAGCTGAAACTTTGTATACAGACTCCTTGACTAGTGAAGATTATAAATTGTAGTTTTGGTGGCCCTGTGACCCCTACTAAGGTCCACATATGCCACGCCCTAAAAACCTGCAGAAGCATAAGGCCTAGAAAGCTGAAACTTTGTGTACAGACTCCTTGACTAGTGAGGATGATGAATTGTAGCTTTATAAAGATAATAAAGGCATCAGGAATGTCCTTCAAATCTATTTTCATCTTCTCCTGAAGTATAAGGACTTGAAAACTGAAACTTGTCGCCTATGTGCAGTGTTTAAAATATTGCTCGTCAGCCAGTCCTTGAACTGGCTACTTTTTTCCAGGACCGGTTACTTTTTGGTCAGGACTGGTAACTTTTAAAAAATTTTCTTAAATTTCCCAAAGGAATTGACCAATGAGTTTTCAGGACAGGCTAGATTTCCAATCTATTTTATACACTTCCATATACTAAATTTTATGATTGGTGACCCTGTGGCCTCTACAAATGGGGAATCACATTGGCCACACTCTACATCATAGTTGATGATGAAGCCTGATGAGCTACAGAGCCAATGGCTCTATTTTTTTTGGTTTACAACTTCTTCATACATATTTTATAACCTCACTTCGAAGTAAGTGTGGCCACTCTGTCCTTCCGTTCCGTCAATTATCTCAAAAACAGTTAACTCTTACTTTAGATCGACCAAACTTTTGTACACAAGTTGACAATAACTTTGTCTTGAGTAGAGAACAATTTTGAATTTTCTGGAATTAAGTTTTCTTGTTGTTTCAATGAACATCACTTTTTGAACAAAAATTAATATACCTAGATGAGAGAAAGTTTCGTACTAGGATACACTTGATAATACGATAAGTGGAAAGCCATGTTATGCCAATTGATTGTGCAGTTTGACTTGGAGTGATTACCAGTTCTGATGCGCCAATAACACCTATGTGAATAAAATATTGGTAATCGGTACACCTGATAATAAATCTATTTCCAGGATTATTTTTGATAGAATTATTACTCTTGATTTTGAAATAGGACCTTGAGTCAAGGTGGAACAAGTTTACTAGACACCATGACACCTAGGTGAATAAAAGTTTGGTTTTGGATACCCCCATATGATACTTTTAAATGAGTTTGAAAACCATCCGAATGTTATTTTGGACGGAGTTATTGTCCCTGATTATGCAATTGTACTTGGAGCCAATAACACATTTGAAGCTCAATGTTTTCTCAAACACTATTACACTTTAGTGAATAAAAATGTTGTTTTTGATACACTTACTTTAATACTTTGATCAAATTTAAAAGAAAGTTAAAAGAATGTATACAATTTCAGTGCATTGTGAAAAGTTGACTTTTTTCGATCAGATTTAAGTGACAAAAGTGTCATTCCTTGTGTTTTCAATATATCAAGTAAAGATTATTTTTTTCTTCATTCTTTTTAAAAAAAACCCCTTTGAATATATGTTTGTCACGACATATAAAACGACTTATAACTGCAAACATTTAGATTTCAAAAGAGATTTGGAACCCTATGGCTCGAGGGGCCACATCCTAAAGCCTATCTTCATCTTCTATATAACAGAATCAAAGGGTTTAGAAAGCTCAAAAGACAGTCCCGAGCAAATCTTTAAAACTGTAAGACCTAGCTCAATGAAACTTGGTACATGTATGGATAAGTCATTATGTGCAGATGTACTTTTTGGGGGTTTCAATTTTTTGGGATTATTATTTTTAGCAGTTTCCATGGAAACGTATCTCAGAATTTTGTTTCAGGAGCAAAGCTCAAAAACTGTAAGACTCAACCAAACTTGGTATATGGATCAATCATTTTGTGTAGATGTGCATTTTGGGGGTTTTAACTTCTTTCGATTATTATAGCCATTTGTACACAAAGTTTCAGCTTTCTAGACCTTATCAGGGGTCGAAATTAGTCCCAAAGCTGTACAAGCCATTCGGACTAGTGCACTCCTGAGAGTACTAGCCCAAAGACATTCCAACTAGCCAAATACATCTTCATAATCATAACAACTTAAAATCTAACTACTCCTTCGGACTACCAGTCATTGCATTTTACTAGCCCAGCATCTTTTTCACTAGCCATTGGCTACCGGGCTAGTGCTTATTTCGAACCCTGCCTTATGGTTCTGGAGAAGAAGATGAAAATAGGTTTTTAGGGCGTGGCCCCTGTGACCCTTATTAGGGGCCACAGGACCACCAAAGCTACAATTTATAATCCTCACTAGTCAAGGAGTCTGTACACAAAATTTCAGCTTTCTAGGGCTTGTGGTTCTGGAGATGACAAAATTCCATTAAGTTTACGGACGGACAGACGCCAGACGCCATGCCATGCCATAAGCCCATCCGGCCTTACGGGCCAGATGAGCTATAAATGAATATCTTCTCAGTAAATCTTATAGAATAGTTTGCTTGTTCTTACTCAAAATAAATTAAAGGTGTTCAAACAAAAATGCCTGCCAATGAACTTTATGTAAATCTTTATAACTTTTTCTCTGACTATTGATGATTGTTTAAAAACTGTGTAATGAGATTTTTGACACTATCAAAGTAATATTTTTAATTATCAATGAAGAAGTGAAGATATTAAATTTTCAAAAATAAATTGCAACTGTCCCTTTAAACATTGTGTTTACTGATGACATTGTATTCAGCAGTATCCATACCACGATCAACAGGATTCTTGTGAACGATTTCACTGATAGTCTTAAGTTAAATTGTAAAGCCTTGTTGGCTTGATATCTCACTGGGTGGATACACAGACAGCAAATGAACAGTTTTCAATTTCTAATGAATGTGGTATCTCATGAATATTTCAAAAGCCTGATTGCAGACATTTTTAAGTTTTCAAATATGGTCACAGCTTACATTGAGTGATTCAGCAGACACAAGTTGCTTTTGATGATACTGTATAACTATTTCTCTGCTTTGATAACATTGATTACATGAGTTTTCATTATAAATTATGTTTTGTGAAGGCCGTCAAATGGCAGATGGGGTATTGTGATCTAATTTCTTCCTTGTTGCTCAATAAAAGTGTGTATAAAGGCAGTTGATGAAACAGTCATAGACATTAACTTTCAATTACCATTTAACCTATATTTAAGTAAATATTGTCGGCATTAATAACACTGCTGTCCTTAAAATATGAAAAGTACACTTCCAAAATTTGCATCACTAAAAGTTTACTTTTTTTCAAATAGTATGTTTGATTCATTTCTATGAGAACTCACAACTAACATTTATTCTTATGTTTTGATTTCAGGTATGATGAATATCAAGATGTACTCTACTTCTGTAAATGTCAACTGACTGACCTTCAAATGTGAATGAATGTAGATATTTGGATATGAAGTAAACAATTTGAACCATTATTCTCAGATTTGTTTTTGAAAATTATTCTTATTGTCTTCTTGTTTGCATGTGTTCATTAGAAGGTTTAGACGTTGATAACATTCAGAGGATGTCGGTTTACTTAGTATAATGTTCAAAGGACTTTGATTTACAACGTTCAGAGGCTGGTTAACAAAGTTTGAGGAACATTAATTCATGACCTGCAGTGGACATGATTGAATAATGTTGTTTTGGACGTTTGTTTATGACATTCAGGGGAGGTTATTTCACAATGTTCATGATGTTAACAAACGTTAGTAGAACATTGTGAAATAACCTCCCCTGAATGTCATAAACAAACGTCCAAAACAACATTATTCAAACGTTTGTTAACATCATTCAGAGGACGTTGGTTTACGACATTAAGAGGACGTTTGTTGACAACATTCAAGGTATATTGGTTTACAACATTCAAGGGAGGTTTGTTTCCAATGTTAAATTGACGTTTTTTTTGCAATGTTGAGATGACGTCAAACATAACGTTTGAATCGCATAAGAAGGACAACGTTATCTGAATGTTGGTATTGTAACGTTACAAAACAATGTTAGAATGACGTTGAAAGGAATCTATTGGTAACGTTGGAAAAAAAACGTTGCCAGAACATTAGTTTTGTAACGTTTTAAACTAACGTTAATATAAATCTTCAAATAACGTCATTATAACATTAGAAAATAACATTACTCGTATGTTGGTTTTAAAACGTTATAAAACGACGTTAGAATTACGTTCTAAGGAATCTACAAATAACATTAAGAAAAAGGTTGTCACAACATAACTATTGCAACGTTAAAATTACATAATAACGAACCTACAAATAACGTCATAATAACATTAGAAAATAACATTACCTGGATGTTGGTTTCATAACGTTATAAATCGACGTTTGAATAACGTTTTAAGGAATCTACAAATAAAGTCGAAGAAAACGTTGCCAGGAAGTTGATTTTGTAACGTTACAAAATTACGTCAAAAGATGTCCACAAATTATATCATGATAACATCAGAAAATAATGTTACATGGATGTTGGTATAATAACATTACAAGTCAACGTTTGAATGACGTTAAAAGGAATCTACAAATAATGTCCAAGAACAACGTTTCCAGAATGTTGGTTTTGTAACGTTACAGAATTACGTTAAAAATACGTAAAAAGGAATCTACAAATTACGTCAAAATAACATAAGAAAACAACGTTGCCATAACATTGGTTTTATAACGTTATACAATTACGTTAAAATTACGTAAAAAGGAATCTACAAATGACGTAAAACTAACATTAGAAAATAACATTTCCCCGACGTTGGTTTCATAACGTCATTAAACAACATTACAACAACGTTTGAATGACGTTGTGAGGAATCTACAAATAACGTTGGGGCAAAACGTTGCCACAACATTGGCTTTGTAACGTTACGAAATTACGTCAAAATTACGTAAAAAGGAATCTACAAATTACGTCATAATAACATTATAAAATAACGTAATTGACACCTTCACACGACGTTGCCACAACGTTGTGACAACGTAAAATTGTTTGCTGGGTACTTCCAAGCCACCCGTGGTGAGCCCCCTTGGATCTATTCCCAAAGACAATGGTAAAGTTCGTTTAATTCATGATGGTAGTCTTCCAAGCAATGTAGGCATGAATTCATACATGGTGGACTGTGAATGTGAGTACATGGACCTTAGACACGCTCTTAGATTTATCAAACCCGGAAGTGTTTTAGTCAAGGTGGATCTTAAAAGTGCGTACAGATCGGTTGGAATTCACCCAAGCAATTACGCTTTGACGGGCTTATACTGGCGCTTCAGTGGTGATGCGGACATTACTTATATGTATGATACGAAGCTGCCTTTTGGTGCATCTAAAAGCTGTCGTATTTTTCAAACTTTGAGTGCCTCTGTTTGTCGCATTATGAAGATGAAATACGGTATTGACGTTATCGCGTATATACACGATTTTCTCATCATCTGCGATTCTCTCGAGGACTGCTCACGAGCCCTGGCTTACCTGATCAGCTTATTGCGAGAGTTAGGCTTCATGATTAACTGGAATAAAGTTGATGGACCCGCTGAACGGATTGTTTTCCTGGGAATCACCATTGATACACTGAGTGGGACGTTGTCACTCCCGGAGGCTAAATTGACAGTTTTCTATGACCAAATAAAATCCTTTTCTAATTAGTGTAGGGCAAGCAGACGCCAGCTTGAACGCCTGATAGGACAATTGAGTTGGGCAAGCATGGTCATTCAAGGGGGGCGTACCTTTTTACGTCAAGTGATTGACCTAAAAAATGCAATCAAATCTCCACAGGGACGATGCAAACTGAATGAAAGTTTCCACGCTGATATTAACTGGTGGTTGTGTTTTATGGAACGTTTATAACGGGTCCACCCCGTTCATTGACACACGCCGGGTGTCTTTTATGTCTACTGACGCACGTGATGAGGGGGCAGGGGGTCACTACAATGGTGATTTCTTTTACATAAACTGGAATTCTGACCTGCCTGAACTGAGGGATAAGCACATAAATATTAAAGAAACTTTAGCTATTATCCTGGCCGCCTGTAGATGGGGTCATTTGTTGAAAAACCAAAGAGTAGTTGTTAAGACTGATAATCAGGTAGCAATGGCTTTTATTAACAAGTGCTCCTGTAGAATTCCATTTGTAATGGAGTGGTTGAGATATCTCTGGTGGTTAAAAGCTTGTTTTAACTTTGTTCTCCGAGCTGAGTATATCCCTCGGCGTGAGAATAGACTTGCTGACTGTATATCAAGACTGCATGAGCCGGGAAATTTGCGACTTTATTGTCCAATGTTTATGATATGCTACCACATTGTAATTATTTTCTCTTTAACCAATATTTTTTATGTTGTCATATGTCACCTGCTTTCATAAATTTCAGGTGGAAGCAATGTCCAGTTACGCCTACAACAGACTGTAACCAGACTTGTGTCACAGGGGTGGTCGGAGGCGACGAAGCGAACATATAAGTCCCAGGTGAAATGTTTAATGGACTTTTGTGACTTTTCTGGAGAGAACCTGGTACCTATGTCCTCCGATACCATTTATCTTTACGTAGCATACCTCGTCGACTTCAGGAAGATGAAGTATTCATCAATTCGCCAATACCTTAACGTTGTTAGCAATTTACACAAGTCAAATGGTTTTGGTGACTCCCTCTTGTTTAGTGAAACATCAACAGATCCAAACGTGCTGACTGACATGTATAACTCTACATTGATAAGTCTTTTGGATAAACATGCTCCAGTTCAATTTAAGAATGTACGGATGAGACCAGATTCTTTCTGGTACAATGATCAAGTCCTCAACGCGAAGCGAGAGTGCAGAGTGGCAGAACGTCAATGGCGCAAGTCTCGACTTGAGATACATCGACAGATTTATCGGCACAGACGACAGGAGCTTAATTAAGTTGTTAGGAAAGCAAAAGCTGATTACTGTAATAATAAAATATTGGAAATGAAAGGATGCTCTGACAAGTTTTACAAATTCGTAAATAAACTCCTCGGTAAAAAAGACAATGTGAAACTGCCTGAATGTGATTCTGATGAGGTTCTAGCTAATGACTTCGCTGAATATTTTGATACCAAAATCAAGGATATTCAGGAAGATCTGAAAAACTCTTCAAGTATGTCAAAACAATCTGAAATTCCTGATGCATCATCAACTCGCCATGAATTGTCCACTTTTGAACCTTTCTCCCAACAAGAAATTGAGAAGATTATAAGAGCATCAAAGAAAACAACTTGTTCGCTGGACCCTATTCCCACTTCTATGTTGATGGATTATCTAGATTTACTTCTTCCTTTCATAACGAATCTGGTGAATTCAAGTATATCAAGTGGAGTTTTTCCAGACTCTCTTAAATCTGCTATTGTGAAGCCTCTTTTAAAGAAAAGTGACTTGGATCCTAACAATCTGAGAAACTATAGGCCTGTATCAAATGTGTCATTTATATCGAAAATCATTGAAAAGGCCATGAATGTAAGACTTAAGGATCATCTTCAAGAATATGAGCTTATGGATGATTTCCAATCTGCATATCGTGATAACCACAGTACAGAAACGGCTTTGCTACGAGTCATGGACGAACTAAGAAGTCGGGTGGATTCAGGGAATATTGCTGCATTAACACTATTAGATCTGTCGGCAGCTTTTGACACTGTGGATCACAAGCTTCTACTTTCGAAACTTCAACTGGAGTCGGGTGTAACAAATGTTGCGCTCTCCTGGATTGAATCCTGGATTGAATCGTATCTAAAAACAGACCACAAACCGTGGTTATACATCAAGCAGAGTCTAAACGCTTTTCACTTGCGTGTGGAGTACCTCAAGGATCTGTGCTTGGTCCAGTGCTGTTTGTACTCTATACTAATAGTCTTGCTAGAGTGATAGAGGATAATAAAATGGATCATCAGTCTTATGCTGATGATACGCAACTGATTGACAGTTTCAAGCCAGAAAATGTACAGGAGGCTCTGCAACGTACTACTGATTGCACAACTGATATCAAGTCATGGATGTCATCAAATATGCTGAAGTTAAATGATGAGAAAACAGAGGCACTGTTAGTAGGAACTAAACGTAATTTGCGTGATATTCAAGCTACCTCTGTTGAAATCGGAACTGCTACAATCCCTTTTACTGACCATGCAAGAAATCTTGGAGTCATCATTGATTCTCAACTTTCAATGGACTCACACATAGATAAACTCTGTAAAACTTGCTATCATCATCTCCGTTGCATCAGTCAAATACGTCATCTTATAACCAGAGATGCCGCCAAAATACTTGTGCAAATGCTTGTTCATTCACGACTTGACTATAGTAATAGCTTACTGATTGGAATCAGTAAACCTCAGTTGTACAAGCTCCAGAAAGTTCAGAACGTAGCGGCAAGAATTGTGACCAGAACACCAAAAGCATGTCACATAACACCTGTGCTTAAGTGTCTACATTGGCTTCCCATCGAAGTGAGAATCAAATTTAAAGTTATATGTATTACTTACAAATGTCAACATAATATGTCTCCAGCATATCTTTTAAATTCCTTGGAGGACTATACCCCTGCAAAAGATCTTCGATCCCAGAATTTGAAGCTTCTCCAGATGCCAAAGTATAAAAACACCAGTTATGGACTTAAATCTTTCAGCTGTACTGCTCCAAGACTTTGGAACCAACTTCCTTATGTCATCAAAATGTCATCCTCACTGACTGTTTTTAAATCACAGCTCAAAACTCATCTATTTTCTAGCTATTATTCATAGATTCTACCCATAGACTCTAATTATAAATATCCTTAATCAATGCTACCAGTATTACTTTTAGGCTTTATTTCATAGCATTTCATCTCATCACCTTAAATTTTCTTATTTTCAATGCGCTTTGAGCATGCACCTTGTGTATGGATATAGCGCTTTATAAATGCCCATTATTATTATTATTATTATTAAAGGGTAATTGGTATTTAAGCCAGCTCCTGTGGGGAGTCAAGCGTGAACTTTGGGATTCTCAATCTTGTGCAACTCCGATCACCCCAGAACATCTGCTTCTCATAAAAGGAAGCCTTGATTGTACATCTTTGTTTAGCTCATTTGTATTGGTAGCATGTTTCCAAGATTCTACGGAATGTTGCGTCCGGGGAAATTCGATCCGAATAAGCATATAACTGTTTTGGATGTTTCTAGTATGCAGACAGGTTATCGTGTTTCTTTGAAATGGACAAAGACATTACAATTCCGAGAGAAATTGCTGGATGTCTTTCTGCCGGACACTGGCAGTCATCCTCCTAACCCCGCTGCGGCCATGAGACGTCTTCTGCAGCACCACAGGCACGCATCTCCTACACAGCCGCTGTTGTGTAATAATGACAGAACGCGTCTGTCCTACTCTGTGTTTCTCAAGACTGTGGGTGAAGTACTACACTCGCATGGTGTGACGGTGAACATCACTGGACACTCTTTCAGACGTGGGGGTGCCAGTTGGGCATTCGATGTGGGAATGCCAGGAGAATTTATTCAGGAAATAGGCCTTTGGAAAAGCTCAGCATACTTACGATATCTAGAGTTTAGTTCTCATCGTAAAATGAAAGCTTTGAATGCTTTTGGCAGCACCTTGCCATTTTAACTTTTCTGTCTTAGATTTTATCAATTATCTACCAAATTGTCATTTTTACCTTTCCTTAAATTTTCATTCCTTTAAGGTTTACAACTTTATTACACTGGGGTTGGGGAATCAATAAAGTGTCTTTATCTGCCCCGCAAGTTGGCATTACTCACATGACACTTATTTGTTTGCTTAATCCTTATGTATTAAAGTTCCAATTATCTTATACTCATGCCTTTTGTCGTTTTTTAAGGAGTTGATGTTCAGATTGTTAAAGTAATATTTTACTTGTTTAAAATATATTTTGACGTGAAAAATCACGAGTAACCTCCCTTTGCATACCACGCTGTTTTATTAATTTCGCAGTTACCTCCCTTTGACGTTCCCTACAAGCAAATTGGCGTCACGCTCTCGGGCGGTTTACCTATCGCAGTATAAATTTCGACACCCATCCCTACCCTCCCAGTAGAATTATTGGCTCGAGGTATTGACTTGGGGAATCAATTAAGTGTCTTTATCTGCCCCGCAAGTTGGCATTACTCACATGACGCTTATTTGTTTGCTTAATCCTTATGTATTAAAGTTCCAATTATCTTATACTTATGCCTTTTGTCGTTTTTTAAGGAGTTGATGTTCAGATTGTTAAAAATGACAACACGGGCGCACGTGGAAATGGACCAATGAGAGGCGTTTCCATTTCCGATTTATTCACGGCAGCGTGTTTGATTTACGAAAACTGTGGGTATTTCCCCGTAATCGGCCAGGCATTTGTTTTGGGTGTGTTTCCGTTCCATAAATATCATTAATAGGAATTTCCTTAAATCTATCAACAGCATGAGCGAATAGTTGTTTTTGGGTTTTTTTTGGGGTTTTTTTGTTTTCCATATTTTGTGTTACAGGTAAATTAAGGTGACTGATAATCTCATTACTTCAGCAGAACAGAACTATTTCTTAACAATAAGTGGAAAGATCACCAATATTTGAAAAATATATCTTCAGTTTCTGTTGATAGAAAAACAAATTGTGATAAATCATAATACCGTAGAATTTCATTTTTTACACTTTCTAACTTTGGTTTAAAACCAATAATGCTGCATCTATAGATGTACTGTTTAACTAATAAAATGATTGCATTTACATAGTTATTGTTCCTTCCTTCCATTCCCAATATGATAACGTTATTTGTTAGTTTCAATTTCAGTTGTACAGAGTTTAACCATGATTCTATTTCCTTCCATAAATTGAAGATAGGTTTGCAATCCCAAAACATATGGTTAATCGTTTTTATTTCTGTCTGGCAAAAAGGACAAAGCGGAGATGAAATATATCCAATTCTGTGAAGAAATTGTCTTGTTCGTAAAATGTTAAGAATAATTCTGTATTGCAACCTTTTTTTAAATCTGTTCCATCTGGAACATTTATTGGCAATTATGTTTAAAAAATTCCAATCATTGTCAGTAAAGTCAGTTTTTAGAATTCTTTTCCATTTTGAAAAGCGTGGAAGACGAACGAATTTTGAGTCAAGTAGAAAGGCATATAGTTTTTTACCCCAAATTATTGAATTTATTTGTGATATATTAAAAGGATAAATTGGACCAAACAGTTTTCTGTTGAAATTGGTAATGTTGAGAGATCGACTGTATGCCATTATTGCTCTTTTCACAGATTCATAAGTTAGAAAATTTGTCTTTATTGAAAATGTATTGGAAAATTCTTCATATGTTAACAGTCTGCCGTCTTCATGCAGCAGATCAATCACAAACACAACACCTTTTTTAAACCAATCATAATACAAAAACGGCTGTCTACCTATTAAAATATTTTCATTGTTCTACAATGATTGTGACAATATGTCATATTCACTTTAAATTTTCTTTTTGCTTATGGATATAAAGTTTGACCATTCTAAGAGTATGTCCTTCCAAAAAGAGTTCGAAAGCCTTCATTCTGAATGAAGCCACAATCAGTTATTAGAAAGGGAGTTTTTATATTTAGTAAGTGTTTAAACAGATGTGTCCATTTAAGATCATTACCACTGATACGTTTCATCCATTTTAGTTTTTGTGATGATATGATCTTTCTGATGTTTGGAGCTTTTATACCCCCATGTTCTGGGTTCAGTATTATTTAATCTCCTTTAACCTTATCTGGTTTATTTTTCCATATGAAGTTAAAACATTTCTTTTGCAGTCTTTCAATAACACTCTTTTTAGGGTTAGGTAGGGTGGAGAACAGATGCTTAAGTTTTGGAAGTAGGAGTGATTTAAGGATTATTTCTGCCATATGGAGTCAATGTTCGAGCTGACCAAATATTCATTTGCCTGTCGATAGGCGCGAGTTTTTCGTTATAGTTATTGTTTACCATGTTTTGTAAGTCAATATCAAAATTTATACCTAGAAGAGTGAAGTTTGTTTATGACCAGTCAAAATTCCATTCTTTACACATCTTGTATCGGGATCTTTTTTTGAACCTATCCATATAAGTTTTGTTTTATCAATGTTGACTTTCAGTCCTGAAAAACTGGCAAAAAGTTCCAAAGTATTCAAGGTAGAATAGAGGTTTTTTTTCCGATCCATCTAATGTAAGAGTTGTATCATCTGCAAATTGTGAAAGAATATATTCTATATCTCCAATTTTAATTCCTTTAATATTCTTATTGTTACGTATCATAAGACCTAAGATTTCTACACATAGCAGAAATATATATGGTGCTAGCGGATCCCCCTAGCTGCAACCTCGACTTATTTTAAACGGAGTTGATGCGAAGCCATTTACCAAGACTCTTGATTCAATTTCATTGTAGAATGTTTCTATCCAATGTGATATACTCGGTCCAAAAAACTTAAACACTTTGCTGAGGTAATTTCTGTCTACTGAATCAAAAGGTTTTTTTAAGTCTATGAGTAGGAGTAGTCCTGGTATCTGACAAGAGTCGGTGTGTTCCATTAGGTCATATACAAGTCGTGTTACTTCGCCAATATAACTTCCTTTTACAAAGCCTAGCCTTTTTTGGTCTTCATTAATAATGGAGGGTAAAATCGTTTTATTTCTGTTTGCAATTGCGGCAGCACGAACTTTATAGGAGGTATTAAGTAGGGAGATTGGGCACCAGTTTTTCCAATATTTCTTGGGTTTATTTGCTTTTGGAGTGCATGTAATCAACCCTTGCTTTTGTGTGATTGATAAATTGCCAGTATCGTAGCCAAAATTAAGTGAGTTAAGAAGAAATTTTCCTAAATCTTTCCAGACTAATTTAAGAAATTCTGTAGTAAAACCGTCGGGCCCTAGATTTTTTTCATTTTTGATGTTTTTTTAGAGCAAATGACAATTCACATGATTTTAGTTCTCCTTCAAGGTAAGATATATCACGATCATTTAAAACTTCATATTTTTCATTTTTAAGCATTTCGGACATATTTACTTCAGATTGTTGCTGTGAAGTATTTAGAGAATCTCACCCAAGTGTCTTCTGATATCAAATATATCAACACAAGTTGATAAAAGTAACAAATATCCGAGGCTTGCCGAGGATATTTTACTTTTATCAACGAGTGTTGATATATTTGATATCAGAAGACACGAGGGTGAGATTATATTTATCATCCAAAATCATTTTTCATCACATAAGCATGAAATATTTACATTTTTGAACACTGCATAGCCCTAAAACTGCTAAACCAGTGATATCATAGCCTTGTGACGTCATCGTGGTAACGACGTAATAGCATTGTGACGTCGTTGTGTTTATGACGTCATAGCATTGTGACGTCATTACTGTTGATGTAAAACGTTTGTGTTGTCATGTATTTTCTGATTACAGGGCATTGTTCAAAATCTACTGTCAAAGCGATATCTCCTAGGAGATATCGCTTGATCTTCCACAAGTGATATCTCCTGTGAAACATAGTTTTGGATGATAAATAACTTTTCTTTAAAAAAACTTTTTTTCTTCAAGTAGAAGTTTACTTTCTGTGATAATCGTTCCGTCATGTTTTTCTGATTGATTTATTCAAGAAGTTTCTCGACTCTAGTTTAAAAAAATATTTAGTTGTTTTTCCTCCTTTTCTATCCAATTTGCTTTAGATTGCATTAGTATTCCGTTTATTCTATGGTCGGCAATTTCACTTAGATAATTTTTGGTAACTTTTATTTCTTCAAGCAAACCTTGCGAATAGTTTTGAGTATTTGTGGTTTGCTAATGTCACGAAATATCTGTGAACTACTTGCCAACGCTGCTACAATGGGAGATGTCATTCTAACTGCAGTCTTAAAAAGCTACATGCCATGGCTGTTTCGGCAGTTGGGTTACGGTATCCTTAGACTAAACGGCGATTAGGTATAGGGTCATGTCCGAGTAACTCTCCATTCTTTGAAAATAAGAAAAGCCTTTTAAAAAGGCATGGTTGATGCCACAGATTAGGTTGTGATTAGTCGACCAATTTGGGTGATAAGTGAATAATAACAACACTGGGTACCAGCACAGGCCCCCAGGTCATTGAGCATTGAGCATTGAGATGACCCCCAGATTTGACAGCCTTCGTAGATACATATTATTAACAAGGCAGGACGCTAATGCGATTATCGGCAGGTTTGTGCCCAGACGCTCGCATTCGGGCCCTATCGCTACGCTAACGAGACATGTTTTCCAATATTTCGTTGTGTAGACATATACTTGGATGATTCACCTATCGATCCCCATTCACTGAAACTACCAACTCTGTATTGCTATTTCTGCAATTCGCCCGAAAGCCGACGCGGGCCGCTCAACGTAGCAAACATAGAACAAATGGCCGCCAGTGCAGAAGAGGTGTGTCACAACCGAGCGCTCTCATTGGTCGGCGCGCTCTCAACTTACTGCGAGATTTCTGGACAAAATGAACGTACTAAATCCAGACCAATTGTGTCAAAAAGGGCACGATGTGCTCATAACTGGGTCAGCAGGCACAGGAAAGTAGACTCTGCTCCACAACATTTCCACGAGTGACAGTTCCATTGGTGACAGTTGGTTGGGGAAAATGTTATTCAAATAATTACTATAGAGACAAAGACAGAGACATATACCATAACTTCAAAATATTTCTGTATAGATATCAGACCGGTGATATATTACACAGGCGAGTAATAATAATTAAAATCAAACTATGAAACTAGCCAAATCTATAAATGATATTATAATCCTTGGATTATAATTAACCATTCAAAGGAGCAATATTTTTATGTGGCAAGCTAACAATTATTTCAACTAACCATGAGCTACAGGCAAGTAAAAAATTCTCCAAAAAAAACCCACTTCATGTCCTACATAAAATTATTGAAAAAAATGAAAATCATGGCATTTATATCATTAATGAGGATTTCATTTTGATCAATGCTGAAAAACTTTTTAATCCATCAAAAAATAAATTTGTGTATATTATTCTACAAGTGTCATTTAAACCAAAAACGATGTTATGATCTAAATAGTCAACTCTAGTAAAAGTTCTAATTTGAATAATACCACAGTTGGCAATTAATTTAAAGATTTAGGTACAATTAATCAGAAATTCCAAATTATATTGTGGTATTTTGTATTAATTTCGGAACTAAAACTTACTATTTACCAGGAAACATTCACCGCAAATGTTTTCTTTGCATAAGTCATTACACGAAGGTTATGTCTGTTGTGATTCCAACAGTAAATCAATCGCTAATATTCGAAAACTCCGTGGAAATCAAGTCCGTGTAGTTCAGAGCGCGCCGACCAATGAGAGCGCTCGGTTGTGACACACCCCTTCTGCACTGGCGGCCATTTGTTCTGTGTTTGCTACGTTGAGCGGCCCGCGTCGGCTTTCGGGCGACTTGCAGAAATAGCAATACAGAGTTGGTTGTTTCAGTGAATGGGGATCGATTGGTGAATCATCCAAGTATATGTCTACACAAAGAAATATTGGAAAACATGTCTCGTTAGCGTAGCGATAGGGCCCGAATGCGAACGTCTGGGCACAAACCTGCCGAAAATCGCATTAGCGTCCTGCCTTGTTAATATTATGTATCTACGAAGGCTGTCAAATCTGGGGGTCATCTCAAATTTTTTTTTTTTTTTTTTTTTTTTAAAGGGATGATTGCTCAATGACCCGGGGGCCTGTGGGCCTGATAGCTAAAGTTTGGAACCAACGATATATGTCATATTCTAAATATAGCACACGTCATTTTCAGTAGCTCTTGTGATAAATACATATTTTCGACGTAACCATTTAGTGACATCGTTAATTATAACTTGTAACGTGGTAATAAATGCTCCACCTGTTAGTAAACATTAGTCTTATTTCAATGTCACCAGCGTACTTACAGAAACATTCCTTTTAATTCGCCAGGCGAGCCAAATTAGCGAAATTAAATCGCGTGGGTTATAAAAAAAGTGGATTTTACGATTATTGAATGCAAAAAAGTGCTCTTATCTAGAACAATGTAGACTCTTCTTCATATGAAGTTGTTTTTGATTGATTTTGTTAACATTTATCAGCGTCTTGAATATGAAATATTATTACTATTTTGATATATTATAACATTTAAAGTGAAATCATATTCCACAGTTTAATGTGCCAAATACTTTGTATTACCCACATGGTGACGTAATGCATTTTTTGCTACAATTCTGTTCATTGGTCATGATTTGATTTGGATACAGAACATGTGAATGGCGCGGCTTCCCTTTGCAAATATCAACAGCAATATAAGGTTGATGGCTTTGGCCATCAACCAATAATGACCAGAGGTCCCTTGGGGCCGAGGGCCATCATTTGCAAGATATGGGGCGTTGAACAAATTGTCTACATTTAAGTAACTTTACTCATATGAGTAAAGGTAAATTTACATTATTTTCATTTCTCAGTCGACGCGATGTTAAGATGACAAAATCACTTGTTTAGAATTACTGAATAATATCATGTAAGGAGTCAAAAAAAAATATAAGTTCGTTATCTGGAAAATAAACAGTTTCCGAGCTATATACGTGCTTATACTTATCCGTCACCAAGCTGAACATTGTAATAACAAGTTGCCTTACTGTGTAGAGACAAATTCATAAATAAATATACTTTAACTACACTTCCTTGGGCAGGGCAATCATATTTATACTTCAATTTGTTCCTCCAGGCGTAAATTGACTCATGTGACTAAACAATTTCTGTGTATTATAAATACAGGTATATACATTATTTGGTTTTAGTTTGTCAGCTTAAACCCGAAAATAACGCAATGTCATAAATATAACCCTCGATTGTGTCTGAAATAACTTTACCGATTGTGTTACAAATTGCCTAGTGTAAATATGAAACGTCACAGTTCATCTTATGACCCGGACATGATATATTTCCAGCTACCCGGATGTAACATGTAGAGTCGGGTAGGTATGCAATGCCTCTTACATTAATCGTTTACTACCAGGTTTTCAGCAATAGATAATTCATAACAGTTGAAAAGGAGTGTCAAGGGATATTGTGGGTCTGTATCTCACCGCTATCTTAAAAAACAACAACTTATTTGCATTCAAATCAGTGGTATCTACCCTAGCCTGATCCTATTTTCGCTTTTGATTATACAAGTATTTACGACCGTCTTCTCGGTATTGAAAACTAGGCCGCTCGGCTAAGTCGTTCAATAGAAACTTGCACATACTTGTCGACACATGGATTAGAGGTCTCAATGAATACCACTGAAGCCTACACGGTTGTAGCATATGTATATGATTAGTGGGCTTTCTACATGGGACATTCTCTCCCCACAGAGGCAGCTCAGTCATACCCGAGTTAGCAGCTGTTCTATTTTAGCTAATAGATGGGATACAAAGGTAGAAATCTGATTGGAGGCAATCGAACTTAGTTGTGCTATCAGCGACGCCGATTCAAAAGTGATCATTCGCGAAACCTCGGCCAATCCCGTATGACTCGGCAAAGCTTTTTTAATTAGTAAAATAAACTCTATCATAAAACAAATAATAATTTATACAATTATAAAACAGATTCTATCTAATGTAAAAAACCTATCCATATCTGATTTATCAAATATTTTACCTCTCACACAAAAAAAGGCATGATATTTTCCATATATATATTTTGCGACCGTTAAGAGTTCTCCGAGTCATGTATATCCAATAGGTGTTTTCATTGGCTGCAAAGAAGGGAGATATCTTAAAAGGCCAGTTCGAGCGGGTATGTTTTGTTCCACAAATATTCGGGATGGAATTCCCTATTGCACACAACACGTCACTTTTTATATATTCGATTTGTTTTTCTATTTTCAATGTTTATAACTGTGTCATGTTTGGTAATTAGTTTCAATCCGCCCTTTAAAAGAAAAAAATAGCTAAAATAATCGACCCGTTGACAAGCACTACCATTCAAGGTGCATCTTTTGTGGAAACGATATTCAGGACTTTCCTGTTATCAAATATATATGATTTTTACATGATTATTTCACACTTATAACTGCAAATATGTTAATGAGGTTAACATTTCAGTTGTTCATGGTGTAACAATTTGGCAATGAATAAAGGGTATCGCTCAAAAAAAGAAAAACATCGTGAAATGAAGCCAATCATATTTCACCAATCATCGGAGCTACTGCGTGGAATGCATAAATGCCACATAAATGCCACAAAACATCGTAGTAACTGATAACTTTTATTATCAATTATTTGTTCCTCTTCTATCAATCAATTATTTATTTCTAAATTTTGTAATGGATTACCATAATAGGCATACAGCAAATGTGTTTTCTCGCAATGCAAACGTTTCAAAATGGCGGACGAAAGTCGATCGGTTGGTGCTTCGAACTTTATTGTGATCATGGCGGACACAAGGATTATTGTCAGCTGATTGTATGGTTGGTGTTGAGGTTACTTGGATGTTTTGATTGTATGGGATTTGTAAATAATGTTTGCATAAGTAAATATAACAGATTTTTTATTCAAGTTTATATATGACACCTCAAATGACCATATCAAACTGAGAAGAAAAGTGGATTCGTTTCGGCTTTCGAATATAAACAAATATTCGTCAGCGCTGCCGCACTCCCAATTGTACACAAATCTGAACATTAAAACTTTATATGAAGTTATTCAGATATGTTTTTCGGGAAAAACTGTTTTACTATGAGTGAGGTTGTGCATAGTCGAGGGCGACCGCGAAAGTAAGATGAAAATTCGCCTGCGAGAAGACAAGAGAGAAATGTCAAACGGATTTATTGGAAAGACCTTGGCCCAAAATGGAATGACCAAATCTACACTAAACATTTACGGATTTTCAACTAGCAAAATATTTTTTTAAATTGCTTTACAACCATGAGTTGACATGTCACTGCAAGACACCCAAATGCAACTGATTTTGCTGTTGTTCGCTGAAAACGCGCTCGATCAGGCCGTTTAAAGGGCGACTAATCTCAGGTCTGACAACGCTAATCACCCGAGGTAGTGAGAGTTCGCGGAACTTTGTTTAGTTGCGTAACGCGGTTACGTGACACGAACTGGGCACCGCCCTGCAGCTGTAGATGATTTCGTAACCTTGGTGTTACCTCGGGTTTCGTAACCTAGGTGTGATCGCACCCATAAAAAAATATGATTTTTACCCCAATATCATAAGAATTCTAACGAAAGCACTATTATTTGATAAAGCCTTTAGCATAGTCAAAGCCTCGTCGTAACACACTCAGCTTTATTCTCAATGGCCAGTTGGGCTACATTTTAATAAAATGATTTATTGCAAAGAGAATAAACGTACAGAATGAAACTTTTTATGTATGTTATTTTAAAATGTTATTGCATTTACGTTCCGTCTATGTACTACTTTTCACCATATATGATAAATACAACGTCTTTGTTTTGAAATAGTATTTTCTTTTTAACGTTAGTAGGTTATCTTCGTTAATGCATGAATGCGTGGCTAAACTTTTTATCATTTTGTCAATCTTTTTTTTCGAAATATATCATTTCCATACAGTCTCAATTTAAGCCTTAATGATATGAGAACAACGTTTTAATCCTCGTTCTAAGTACAGTGCTTTTAACAAACCCTTTCAAATAGAGGAATGATTTCTATCTTATATGATTTGTTGAAAATAGTGTACATCGTTTTGAAATCCGTGACCGCATCTGACACGGTAATCGGAAAAAAGTCACGAATTTGCCTAGGGAAAAATCACAATATTTTATTATAGTAATGCTTATTGAAATGTTTGGTATTTCAAATAAGTGCTGTGTGTTGAAATTAAGTTGACTGATGATAGGCCACATGCCATGACTTATCTTATGTTGTCTTTGTTAACAATATTTATCATTTTATAATTTAATAAATATTGAATATCACAGTTGTCCGTAATTTGTACTTTTGAAACCGTGTTATGTATATCTTTATTTTGGATATCAAGATTTAATGAATTCCATACTTTTGTTGCACCATTACCACCAAGCATTTGTCCCCCTTCTTCATTTCATTGTCCGAAAGGATGAATTTTCTCTGAGCTTTTAGTGGTTTAAATGTTGATAGCGCTCCGGGATACAACAGTTATGTTACAGTTGATGGATGGTGATCTCACAAGAAAAGGAAGTGTATATAGAAATACAAGAATGCTTTCATGACAGAGCTTTTAGTCAATTGTTTTAGGTAGTTGAAGTGAATGAAGGACTGTGACTTTTTCCCCGATCACCGTTGAGGCAGGATAATCAGATATTTAGATGCGATATTATTCTTCATTTTATAAATATGATAACTTCGTTCTAAGTATCAGGTTTGTAATTAAACAATCATATAACAAAATATGAACAAAAATATGCCCCTATCACCCTATCTGTTACATTTATTCAAAAATAATTATACTGCAACGGTTTTGTAATAATATTTGAACTTTTGATCAATCCATTCATTAGCTTATTTTTTTTCACGAAAAAAATATGATTAAATCATATGACTAGTTTTTTCCCTAAATCTTCTCAAAAAGAACATTATATTTCTCACAGTTAAAGAAGATAAAGTATCCAATCAAAGAGTGAAGTATGATATTAATGTTTGCTTATTGCCTAAATATGCAATGTAGATAAACATATGTTTGTCTCATTATTCAGTGAAATCATGTAACTGAGTGATAGGTAATGGGGTTTACAAAAAAAAAGCAATTTTCTCATCTAATAATTTTTATCTATCAATTTTCGTTCTTAAATAACATTGTTGTAAATTTGTATAATAAATTTAACAATAATGCAGAGGAATATATGGATGACAACGTCTTTGTCATTCCAATTTCTAAAATGCCTCTCAAAGAAGTTTTAAATTTAATAGTCTGCAGTTACATCTAATAGACATTAAAAAGTGCCTTGAAGACGGCGAGGAATCTGCCATTTGAAGTTGTGTATAAAAAAGCGGGATGTTACAGATAACAGGTGTGAGGTTTCAGTTTATTGACGTCCAGTGAGTCTAGTCATGTGTCGTAACAGGTCATATAACTGCCGGGCCATTGCTTGATGGCGCCGTCGTGTCTGGCTTAGTGGACAAGAAATATACACAATCACCGCTTATTATTGTGTCATTAAATGTTATTTCTTTCTCGGGCACAATGTCTAGTTTAATGAACCAATGAAGTTGTAGAACATTGAATATGACCAATGAAAATTTTAATGAATGAAAGCTTTTCCTCCGGACACAATCCAAAACTGTAAGATTATACATCATTAACATAGATTATATACATGGATCATCTGAGCAGGTTCGTTATTAGCCCTGCTGGAGGCGCTCGCTAACTCTCAAACTAAGAGCAGGTTCGTTATTAGCCCTGCTGGAGGCGCTCGCTAACTCTCAAACTAAGCAGGTTCGTTGTTTTCTTTCACTGAACATGTTTTATATTGTACCAGTTACCGATGTAAATTATCCTGGTACTATGTTTATTTTACCATTGTTTCATTGAAAGCATTTTAACTCTTTCTTCCCAATTTTGCTATGGTCTCTGTCTCTGAGTAATAAATCCTACCTCGAAAACTTTTCGTTTAGAAATTTATCTTCAGTTTTAAAATTATCCCATAAGATTTCGTCTGACCCAGATCATTTGTTACACTGTGAATTAATGCAGCTTCTTTCTTGAAACAGGTATTTATTACCGCTGGTTTCAAACCCATAGTGGTAAATATGCGTTTATTCCATATAGTATTCCATGATCCGTTGAGCAGAAGAGCGTTTAATTCCAGCGCATTTGTAGTCGTATAACCAGTCGAACATTTTCCCAGCATGCAACTGCAAAACAAATACAAAGTCAAAGAGCCCGTCCCAGAGTTTACTCAATCTTAAGGTTTTTCGCAGATCCGATCAGTCTCCCTTTAACATTATTACAAGTTATACGTCTTACAAAATCTTCCTTGCTAGGTTTAAAAACATCATCATGGTGAAAATACTCTTTTCTTGCATCCTTGTAGAGTTCACAAACCATTAACAGGTAATATACATCTTGAACTAGTGTTGCTCCTTTGCAATGGCAACATAAATATATATCTTACTACAATATTCTGTATCATTAGGTATTCCTGTTTCAATAGCAAGTTTGAAATAGTTACATTTAATTTGACTCAAGATATGATTATAGTACAATAGGATATCTAAGGAGAGATATCTTCAACTTGTACCATCGTTTTAAATTGACAATGAGTCTGGCATTTACTCAGTTCAGAAACAGTGCTATGCCAAACTTGGCTCAGACAATCAAACAATCTTTTTTTAAAAGTGAAATAAACATTTTAATGTTTTCTATATCCTAGCTTAACCAAAAGACACCAAAGCTAAATTGAAATAGAATACTTCTAATATGTGATACCCATGTTCTTCTTTCTGCATCATCAAGTGTCCTTAACATACAATAAGTTTGATAAGGCAATCTATTGGTTTCTAAAGTAATTGATTTACACCAAAATGTTCATGGTTATCTTTGTTCTTCTCAAACATTGACGATAAATGGTTAATGAAACAATAAATAGTATTGGGCTCAAAATGCAGCCTTGAGCCGTTCCATTATTACACTGGATAATCTGTTGTTCCATTTGATGTTCTAATACATGATGAAAGAGCAGAATACATGGGAATTAGAAATCAAAAATATTTACTTGTAACACCTTTATACAATCGAAAGTCTCGCTAAAATCTATGAATATACAGTAAGACCTGTCTCTCAATTAAAATATCATTATAAATGCCATGATTATTTCCTTCATAACAAAAATCTGAAAATGTATCTGTAACAGAAATAGCATTATTATTATCAATAATAGGACCAACATTTAATAGCTTGTCAAAATGATTAAACCACTGATCTGTATCTATATCCTTTGGCAAGTCAATTTTAATGTTATGCCTCTTTAGAATTTTCAACAACAAAATTTGGAATCATTACTGGACTCCATTAGCTTGAATCTTAGTTGGGCTTGGTATTATTTTCCTGAGAATGAGGACGTTAACTTGCGTTCATCGACTCTGATCATAATCAGTTAAAGTATGTACCCATAAAGTGATTTTTCAGACATTATTTCATAATGATATGACTACATCGACTGTGTACATATTTTTCTGAAAACACGAAGGACGGGGCTGCTATCAGTTTTTGTGAAGTTTCCACCGCCGCCGCCGGTGCCGCCGATGCCGCCGCACTCGTATTAAAAGCTATAACTTTTTTCCAATAAGCTTTCCAGAACTCTTATTCATAACTTTCTACTCATACCTCGGGGGAACCATTTTGACACGTTCACTTTCAAGGTCAAAGGTCATGGTCACGAGCTGTGTAATCACTCTAAGAAGTCATTGTAAACGCGATAACTTGAAAAGTTTTTGTGCTATGAAGCTCTTATTTGGTATATATTATCCTTGGAAAAGTAAAACATTTTGGAAAGGTTTCGGCTACAATCCGTCAAAGGTCAAGATCACAGCAAGGACATGACAAAGCATGGTTTAGCGAAAATCCTTAATTTTAATTATGAACACTTTTAATCAATACATAATTATTATGCTCAATATAAAGTGTTCAATAATGCCGTGACCTGAGGGTCAAAGGTCAAGGTCATGAGATATGAGTTATTGCAATGTGCACTAAATTTGAATATAACTTTATCCCATTTACCTTTTCAGAATTCATGAACATGTCTAAATGTTAACACTTCCAGGGAATAATGACAAGGTCAAAGGCCAAGGCCACAAGTTATAAAGTCCCTACAAAATTCCTTGTAAACACAGTAACTTGAAAAGTTTTTGTGTCATAAAGGTCTATTCATTCTTGGAAAAGTTTAGAAAATTTTGAAAAGGTTTTGGTTCAAATCTGTCAAAGGTCAAGGTCACAGCAAGGTCATGACTAAGCATGGTTTAGCACATTCTCTCCCCACAGAGGCAGATCAAGTCATGTTGATTTAGCCTCTGTTCTATTACGAGGAGTTTGTGGGATAGAAAGGGAGATGCCTGATTGGAGGCAATCAAAATTATTTGTGCAATCAGCGACGCTGTTCTTAAATCATCATTTTGGCTACTGAAACAAGGCAAAGGCATTGTGACATGAACCACCCTTTCCATGCGAGAAGCCTTGTCATTTGATAAAGAAATTCAAATGTATTGAGATGAAAGTTTTTTCCGCCAGGGGAAACTGCCGGAACCCACGGATTTCGGCGTAATAGAACAGAGGCTAAATCAACATGACTTGATCTGCCTCTATGGGGAGAGAATGGGTTTAGCGAAATTGCTTAATTTTAACTATGAAACTTTTAATCAATACATGATTGTTATACTCAATCAAAAGTGTTCAATGATTGTGGGACCTTGAAGGTCAAAGGTAAAGGTCATGAGATATGAGGTATTGCAATTCCTTGTAAACACAATAACTTGAAACGTTTTTGAGTTATGAAGTTTAGATTTTGTATATATTATCTCTTGAGAAGTACACATTTTCAAAAAGTTTTGGGTACGAACTGTCGAAGGTCAAGGTCATGGCAAGGTCAACATATAATGAGAAAATTGATTAAATTAACTTTTAACACTTTATTTCAATACTGAAAGTGTCAATGCTCTGAACAGTGAAGATCAAAGTAAAACCTACAAGTTAATTCCTTTCTAATTTATTTCAGAGATGACAGATCACAATGTCATCCTTCCCAACTTGCAAAGTCTGCCGCCAGCAGTTCTCACTGAAAGGCCCCGCCCCCTTCTTGCTGCCGTGTCTGCACAATGTGTGTGAGACGTGTGTGACATCTGCAGATGGAGGAGTATTGACGTGCGGTCCATGTGAGAAAGACGTCAACCTGACAGAGACACCTCTACAGAAGGATGAGGTCAGAGAGAAGCAGATCTTACATTTGACTGTTGTGCAACAACCAGAACTGGTCCTGTGTACATATGAAGAGGACGGCAACCAGGCTGTGTGCTGGTGTAATGAATGTGACGACTTTCTGTGTGAACACTGTCAGATGGTTCACAGCAGCTCAAAGAGAACAAAAAAGCATGTTGTTCAAAACGTCGGAGAAATGGACCCTGGCAAGATGAATGAGGACCAGTATTGCTCTGTACACCCCAAGAATATTGCAGACGCCTGGGACAAAGACTGTTGCATGCTGACTTGCGGAAGTTGCAGACTCCGAGATCATGCCGGTCATGAAGTTGTAGTTGTAGAAGAGTCCGCTGAGATTGCAAGGAAAGAAGTTTCCATTTTTGGGAATGAGATTCGATTTACAATTGAGCAGCACAAATCACATCTGGTAGCAGCTGAGAAAGATCTTCGATCTTTAGATGAGAAACTCAACACACTCGATGGGAAAATCCTTCTCACGTTTACTTCTCTGAACACTCAGGTTGATCAAAGAGGAAAAGAATTGCAAATTGCACTTCAGAACCACAAAGTGAATATGAAAGATCAACTCAATGACAAGAAGAAGACATCAGAAACAAGTTACCAAAGATGCCTGGCCACCTCGGACTTCATTGACAGAACTCTGAAGTATTCGTCTCCCCACAGCTTACTTGAACTGAAGCCTATGCTGGAAGAGATATTCCAGGACTGCAGAAGATCAGCTCCAACTGAAGACTACAAGTCTCTGCCTCTACCTGTGTTCAACACTGATGGACGGGAGAGAATTAAGTCCACCCTGGCACAGTTCGGGACAATAACAACGGATTGTTCAGCTACCACAAACATGATGCAAGGTAATTTAACCTGGCTTCCTGATAGTGTAAATAAATCAAAACAACCGAGAATTGCGTAAAATTTGTATTTTCTGAAACTCACACAAGACGTGCTATCTTATTTTTTATTTTAAATCATAGATTTTAAATTGTAAATTACATCGTTTATAGCGCAGAAGTTGTTTCAAGATGATCACGAATATAAATTAAAGATGTCAATATATCTAACAGAGAAAACTTTTGTAAAAGTTAATGAGAGAATAATGAGGTTTTATCGATTTTAAAGATTCTGTGAATTTAATAACATTAACATGATTCATTTCTCCCCCAGAACACGGGACCCAGACAGATGAAGACATGGTGCAAGAACTAGAGAAACTGAAACAGGTAACAATACTGTCAATTTCAGTACTTAATGAGTTTCTTTTACCTACTGATAAGGAATTATTTGTGTTTAAAAATAATTCGATGTTCTGTGTTTTCCCTTTATTAGTATCTAATCGTACCCGTTTACCTCACTATTTTTAACTTGCTTTCAAATTGAGATATTTGAAGGTGTATGGCAGCCTTTGCATATCTTTAAGTGCTTAAATATTTCTATGAATATTTCAAATTAGGTTAACCAAATCATATTTTTCTTATAAAATTGTATTACCAGCAACACTGTCATAATAGAAAAGGTATTGATTATAGACCAGAACTAAGTAAAAGTCTGATCTATGTACCCTTTAAAAAATAAAGTTTCCTGTAACTAATCACTGACTTAGCGCTTGTTAAACGTTGTTAAAAATCATTTTAGAAAATAAAACAGTTGGAAACATCTCAAAGACAACTGATGAAGGAGAAGGAAAAAGAGAACACAGGTAAGATCTTCATCAACGATGCTTAAATGTATTTTCCACTAACAACTGAATTACAAATACAGTTAAAACAAATATGCAACAAATTTTCTTTAAGAAGTTAATTTGACAAATACAAGGGTGATATCTGATGCCTATTCAATGGCTCCTGATTCTAACAATTTCAAGCACATTTTTTTTCAATACTGGTTCTCAGGTTCTTGGGAAGAAGCAGAGAAATTCAGACTGGTGAGATGTTTAAAATTGTTTTCAATATCTAAATCAGATCAGATGAAACATCTGTCTCCACAAAAAGTAAATTTGTTTTAGGATGATGATACATTGTTCCTCCAAATTTTCATTCTTTGTATGATTTATTTAAGCATTTTTTTAATTACGGACAACATTGTTGTGGAAACGTTGCATGTGTTGTTGTAAGAAGATTTTAAATGACTCAAATGAAATTCAACCAGGAAATTACATCAAATATAGCAGCTAAGAGAACATCATTTGCAAGAATGGACTCAGAAACATTCCAAGGATTCTGGTAAAGTAATCATTACATCACTACATCTTTACATAGTGTAAGAGTGTATCAAACCTCTAAAACGTCTTGTAAATAGAGAGACAAAGGGTGACAAGAATGAAACAGTTCACATGACCTTTCCTTTCGATCATTTCAGGAAGTGAAACAGCTGAAAATGTCTCAAGACCTACTCAGCAAAGAGAAAGAAAATATGGAAAGAGGTTAATAAACTAAAGATGAAGTTTCGTATTATATTAAAATCTGGATGATGTTAAACTGCTTTATTGTCATTAAATTTATTTAACATCATCCTGTAAGGTAAGGCACGGATATTAAAAAAGATCTCCAAGTACTTAATAGTTAACGAAATAAACCTAGGGTGTAAGTTGGATGAGCCATTGCAGGCGTAAATCATAAAATGCAATAACATTTGCTATAAATACGTATTTCTTCCTGTGTCCAATTATTTCAAGATCTATATTAGCTCATTTTGTTTTCATATTCTTGGGAAGATGCAGAGAAGTTGAGAAAGGTGAGATCTTAAACAATTGTAAGATCCATTATCATATATAAGAAGAAACATCTATTCCAACAAAAGTACAGAATTGTTTTAGTCGTTTGAACAAGATGATGGTACCTTCATATTGAGTATTTTTTTACTGGCAACAGTGTTAGGGAAGAGGATGCGTATGTTGTAAGAAGTTTATAAATATATCAAATAATTTTAAGCCAGGAAATTACATCAGATAAAGCAGAGAACACCATTTGCAAGTTGCACTGAGAAAATTTCAAAGAATTATGCTAAATTAATCATAACATCACTACATGCCCGTTTTCAAAGTGATGATAAATCTCTTCAATTGCTTATAATTGGAAAGTCAAAGTGTTGAAATAATAAAACGTTACAATGTTATTCTCCACAAGCCTTTCCTTCTGAATATTTCAGGAAGTACAACAGCTGCAAATGTCTCAAGACCAACTCAGCAAAGAGAAAGAAAACATGCAGAGAGGTAATAAAATTAAAGAGGAAGCTTCGTATTATTTAGATCTTGGTAAAGTTAAACTGTTTTATAAACATTTGATTTATTTAATATCATCGTGTGTTAGGTAAAGCATGGATATTTATACAGTCTTACGTCAAGTAAGTAATAGTAACCGACCTTATTCTCGGATTGAAGTTAGACGAACCAATGCACACCTGAATTGTGTAAAGCGAGTACATTTGTTACAAAGACATATTTCCTTTAGTTTAAATATACCCTTCAAAAAAAGAAATCCAGGAAGTGTTTTTCTAAGAATATATGTCCTTATAGTTGGGAGCAAAAATGTCACAAAATTTCCATGGTAAGAAAGTGAAATTTAACAAGGCTGTAGACAAAGTGTTGACAAACAGGTCGACAGCAGTTTTTCTTCTGTTCTTGTGTGCTATTTATCCAAAATTTGGCCCCTAAGTCAGTTTATTATTTTGTTATGATAAACAGCTATTCTTGGTGGACATATTTCTTGCAATTTAATGTAAAGTTAAAAAAGTCACTTTTACAAAGTTCTTCTCCATCCTTCCTGCATAGCGATGGCCGGTTGTTGAAACGTAAAGTTCTAACATTTACGTTCTAAAGGGGTTTCGATCTTGTGTTTGGGGGAGTTTGTGAAGGACCTTGTTCTTGACATAGATGTAGACCAAACGGCGTTCTGTATGCGAATGAACGCAATCATGATTCACAAGTCCCACTGTCAGACCAAAACCCTGATGCATTTGACGTTCATGGATGTTGTTGATGTTTAGACTATCAGCCAAATTCTCCTAAAAAAACGAATAAAGCAGATCTTGTGTGCTTAGTTTTATTACTTACATTAATATACCTCTCACCCTCTGTTGACTTTTCAAATAAAATTATACGCCAAATTTAAATTTTCAGAAAGTAAACAATTCTGAGAAACGCTGTTTTTCACTTCACAATTTTGGATGGAAGTGACGGTGAGCACCAAACCAACCTTTTCTAAAGAATAATGATAATAATGTGAATAAAGTGCCTTGCCCAGGGACACAACACAGTTTGGGACCCAGGTTACAAATCTTTGGTGTATCCACCGGGATTCGAACCCGGGTCTCTGGCGTGAGAGGCCAGCACGCTAACCACTACACCACTGTGCTCCTGTGATTAAAAAATGTCTCTCCTTTCACCATTGATGGCGATTGAACGTTTTGAAGTCACTCAAAACAGGGCCGATACTTAGCTCTATTGGTCTAATATCCACTTCAGGGAAACGGGTCCTTAAAGTTTTGTCAAAGTTTCGAAATTCGAAATTCATGATTTTTGGTGAGTTTACGTCAAACTCTTGCACAAACAATGTAAAAGGTGGTCCGCATTATGAACTGGTACTATTGCAACGAAAAGCACACTAAAAGAATGCCAGAACAGAACAGAACAGAACAGAATTTTATTTCTCATAATTCACAACAGTGAATAGAGAAAAGTTAAATATATTACATACACACATATATATATATACATATATATTTACAAATTGGAATAATAGTGTGCTGCATTGATTGCCAAGATTAACATCAGAGCAACGAGAGCGAGCCGTGGGTATGTCCCAGGTGGGAGCAACAAACAGCCACATTGCAAGAACTCTTGGATGCAGCCAACAAACCATCATGAACCTGTTCAGGTGACACCAACAGACTGGCCAGACCGTTGATCGTCCCAGGAGTGATAGACCAAGACTTACAACGCCCCGAGAAGGCCGCTTCTTCACCTTCGCAACAGGTTCCTGACAATGACGGCAACGGCAGCAACGGGACTTGGACACCACGCCCAAAGGAACACCATCATGAGACGATTACGTGTTGCAGGTATCCGCGACTACCAACCTCTATGTGAGAGGCCTTTGACCGATGTTGATCGGCTGAATCGTCTGCGCTGGACAAGGACTGTGCAAAGTTGGCAACAGCAGAATTGGCTACGGGTACTCTTTACTGACAAGAGTCGGTTTAATGTGCACAATGCCTACAGTTGAGTCCGAGTTTATAGGTGTAGAGGAGAGCGACATGCACCAGGTTGTGTACAAGAGGTTAATTCATTTGGTGGCGTTGGAGTGATGTCTGGGAAGGGTTACCATAAAAGGAAATCTTACTGCTCAGGCGTACCAAGACCAAGTACTGACTCCCGTAGTGCTGCCATTTGTTTCAACAAGAGGTACAGGGGACCATGTTTCAGCAATATAACGCCACACGCCATACTGCCAGATTGACGGTTTGCCATGGCCAGCCCGCTTGCCAGACTTGTCACTTATACAACATCTTTTGGAACATCTTGTACGACAGCTGATGCGTCGACAGCCGCATCCACAGACCAGACAACAACTGGAACAGGCACTTGAAGACGAGTGGTGACAGATTCCAGCTTACGCCATCCGATGCCCAATGTTATCCTTCAGACGGCGATGGGAGGTAACACAAGATCTTAAACTGACAAAAACATTCATTATTGAAATCATGAAATGACATGTTCATCAAACTGTGGACTGTAAATATGAGTTTATACCCCGTGGTCCTTTCAGTGACTCTAACTCATCATGTTTGAAAAAAAAGTATGATTGTTTGCAGAATTAGTCAATCATTAGCATTAAATAATTTCCCGGTTTAACTTTATCAATTTGTTTTGTTATTTTTACTGTATGAGTGAAACAATGGGGTGTAAAGTTTCTTATGTATCGATCATTTCTCTTCGGTAGTTATTTACCGCATGGTCCTTAATTTAACAGTTTGAAAGCACAGGTGCGGCATCAAGTTCCTCATAAACATCTTCCTCCAAAGGCAAAATGTCAACACTATCATGTGTAACATAATCCAATTCAGTTCCAGTTCGGCCATTAAAATAGATTATTATAATTATAGTAGTTGATATAAATACAAGGCCGATCGCGAAGGCCCAGTGGTTTGACGTTATATTTGTTCAGGGCAAAACTATACTCTATACACATATGGTGGTAAAGGCTACTCTATTATTTTTCTAGAATGTTGATATTAAATCGTTTAAGTTTTTTCTTCCCCTTAATAAACATATATTTTGTAAATCACAATCGGCAGTGAATTGAAACTCTTGAAAAGGTCCTTGGCTAGTGACGTCATAGACGATTGTTTTTTATGTTATTGACCATTGTTTCCTGACGTCATTAAAAATATACTTTATCGCGGAATAAATTATATATCATTGGCAAGAATACTAGAACAACCGAACATAAGGTTTATTTTCTGTCAAGATATCTTTACATCCGTGGTGAGCACGACGTAAGAAAGATGAAATCGTGCCATTCATTCACTCACAACACTTGAAAGTACCGACTTTATTTATCTTTCGGACGTAATGATTTATGATTTAGAACAAGTTTCGGTCAAGTATATTATATCGTATCTAGAAATACAAACACCGATGTCAGGATGGATAATCTTACTGTATAAACCGTTCACATGTCAATTGCATAGACTGAGAAGACGAAAGAAGCTAGTTATCATGCTCGTGTGTTTTGGGATAGCATATATCCTGTATTAGGAATACATAATATGTTCACAGCTCGCGAGGCCTGGAAAATTTTATGTTTATTCCTAGTGCAGTATATTTACCATCTAAAAACACACAAGCATGATAACTCCTATTTGAATGCGTTGATCCATCCTTCAATATATGTACAATGGTGTTTACAGAATCTGAAGAGGCAGCAGAGAAGTTTAAACAGGTCAGTTCTTTACAATGATATATGTTGAATCATTCTCTTCAGACAATGTACTCGAGAATAAAAACAAAATGAAAACGTTTGATGGTTCATAGGGAAAAGAAAATAGCGGTAATAATTCCATTTTACAAGCGTCAAAACCTTGACACTGGGATGTTATTCAAAATATGTGGTTAATAATTGAACAAAAATAGTCATTTAGCTGTGCCATATGAATTGTCTAAAACAGTTTCAAATTGAGCCTTTTATCACATTTGTTTATGACAATATATTACATGTGAATAATTATGACACCAGATTGATAACTCTCAAAGATGATAAAAACATATCATTGCATTTTTCTATAATATTGCATTATACATATTTTAGGAAGTCAACCTGTTAAAACTGTCTCAAGATCGGCAATTGAAGGAAACAGAAAAGACGAAGGGAGGTAATTAACCGAGAAGAAACTCTATAAACTTAGTTTTGATGTGCACTTTGTAATTAAAACATTTATTTGCGATTGTACCTTGAAGTGTCTAAGATAGGAAATACATTATTTTATCATATTATTTCTAAATTCTTTTATAATGTCATCAATGTTAATAGAATGTAAATAATATGACTTGCTGAAATATTTTCAAATGGGTTTTCAAAAGGATGTTATTTCAAATCTTTTTTCCACAAATGTATATTTTCCTAAATCAAATTAAGCCACTCTAAGAGTTGATTCTCCTAAACAAAGGTTATTGCTGTTATCGAAATAAAGAGCTTAACCAATTTTTCTAATAATCATTCATCAATATTTACAGACTCTTGGAAAGAAGCAGAGAAGTTGAGACAGGTAAGGTGTTTGCAAATGATTCACAGGCTTTTATTCGAATTCTGCATAAGCTTAACAAACAATAAATATAATTTATACAAAGTCACGTGGTTATTTATTAACATGAAATCAATTTGACAAGGAGCGTTCTTAAAAGCATTTTTACTACTGACAATCATCAGTTTCAAAGAAATATGATAAATGATTTGTTTCGCAAAACAAATACATAAGGAAAATTTTAGGACTGAGAACAAACTGAAGCACAATTGTCTTTCGGAGGCATGAACGAAAATGTTAAAAAATTAAATCCAAAGTGTATATTTCTTTGCAAACAATAGGAAAAACCAAAAGAATCTGTTTTAAAATTTCAGGAAGTAAACAAGCTTAAAATGGACCAAGACCAACTCATCAAGGAGAACAAAAAGATGGAGAAAGGTATTTAAGCATTTCGGGTCTTCTATAAATAACAGTGGTAATACAAGTTGTTGAGCAGAGCACAGTATTTACTTTACTAGTATCCATGGTCATCCTCGATAATCCAGAGTAAACGGTTCAATATTTACAAAATACATTGTATAATCTCAAGATCGTCAAAAAGGTTTTATCTTTTTTTTTCTGGAGTTTTTAGCATTTGCACGGAAAACTTTGAAACTAAATTAATGAATGTTTTGGTTTATGTACTTCAACTGTGTACATTTGTTATTTTTTTGTTTTATTATAGAATTATTTTACTTATTAACCATGATAACTAACATAAAGATAAAGGCTTATTTGAAATAACGAATTATCAACGATCAACTATCGTTAGTAACATAATCCAATTCAGTTCTGGTTCGGCCATTAAGATTGATAATTATAATTTTAGTAGTTGATATAGATACAAGGCCGATCGCGAAGGCCCAGTGGTTTGACATTATAATTGTTCAGGGCAAAACTATACTCTATACACATATGATGGTAAAGGTTACTCTATTATCTTCTAGAATGTTTATATTAAGTCGTTTAAGTTTTGTCTTCCCCTTAATAAACATATATTTTGTAAATCACATTCGGCAGTGAATTGAAAATCTTGAAAAGGTCCTTGGCTAGTGACGTCATAGCCGATTGTATTTCTGTGTTATTGACCATTGTTTCCTGACGTCATTAAAAATATACTTTATCGCGGAATAAATTATATATCACTTCGGTAAGAATACTAGAACAACCGAACATAAGGTTTATTTTCTGTCAAGATATCTTTATTAGATATTCTAACCATTCGCGGTGAGAAAGACGGAAGAAAGATGAAATCGTGCCATTCATTCACTCACAACACTTGAAAGTACCGACTTTATTTATCTTTCGGACGTAATGATTTATGCTTTAGAACAAGTTTCGTCGGTGAAGTATATTACATCGTATTTAGAAATACAAACACCGAAGTCAGGATGGATAATCTTACTGTATAAACTGTTCACATGTCAATTGCATAGACTGAGAAGACGAAAGAAGCTAGTTATCATGCTCGTGTGTTTTGGGATAGCATATATCCTGTATTAGGAATAGATAATATGTTCACAGCTCGCGAGGCCTGGAAAATTTTATGTTTATACCTAGTGCAGTATATTTACCATCTAAAAACACACAAGCATGATAACTTCTATTTGAATGCGATGATCCATCCTTCAATATATGTACAATGGTGTTTACAGAATCTGAAGAGGCAGCAGAGAAGTTTAAACAGGTCAGTTCTTTACAATGATATATGTTGAATCATTCTCTTCAGACAATGTACTCGAGAATAAAAACAAAATGAAAACGTTTGATGGTTCATAGGGAAAAGAAAATAGCGGTAATAATTCCATTTTACAAGTGTCAAAAACTTGACAGTGGGATGTTTTTCAAAATATGTGGTTAATAATTGAACAAAAATAGTCATTTAGCTGTGCCATATGAATTGTCTAAAACAGTTTCAAACTGAGCCTTTTATCACAGTTTTTTATGACAATATATTACATGTGAATAATTATGACACCAGATTGATTACTCTCCAAGATGATAAAACATATCATTGCATTTTTCTATAACATAGCATTATATATATTTTAGGAAGTCAACCTGTTAAAACTGTCTCAAGATCGGCAATTGAAGGAAACGGAAAAGACGAAGGGAGGTAATTAACCGAGAAGAAACTCTATAAACTTAGTTTTGATGTGCACTTTGTAATTTAAACATTTATTTGCGATCGTACATTGAAGTGTCTAAGATAGCAAATACATTTTTTTATCACATTATTATTAAATTCTTTTATAATGTCATCAATGTTAATAGAATGTAAATAATATGACTTGCTGAAATATTTTCAAATGGGTTTTCAAAAGAATGTTATTTCAAATCTTTTTTCCACAAACGTATATTTTTCTAAATGAAATTAAGCCACTTTTAGAGTTGATTCTCCTAAACAAAAGTTATGGCTGTTATCGAAATAAAGAGCTTAACCAATTTTTCTAATAATCATTCATCAATATTTACAGACTCTTGGAAAGAAGCAGAGAAGTTGAGACAGGTAAGGTGTTTGCAAATGATTTACAGGCTTTTATTCGAATTCTGCATAAGCTTAACAAACAATGAATATAATTTATACAAAGTCACGTGGTTATTTATTAACATGAAATCAATTTGACAAGGAGCCTTCTTAAAAGCATTTTTACTACTGACAATCATCAGTTTCAAAGAAATATAGGAATATGTAATCGTAAAATTAAATTATTTGTTTCGCAAAACAAACACATAAGGACAATTTAAGGACTGAAAACAAACTGAAGAACAATCGTCTTTCGGAGGCATAAACGAAAATGTTAAAAAAATTAAATCAAAAGTATATTTTTCTTTGCAAACAATAAGAAAAACCAAAAGAATCTGTTTAAAAATTTCAGGAAGTAAACAAGCTTAAAATGGACCAAGACCAACTCATCAAGGAGAACAAAAAGATGGAAAAAGGTATTTAAGCAATTCAGGTATTCTATAAATAACATTGGTAATACAAGTTGTTGAGCAGAGCAAAGTATTTACTTTACTAGTATCCATGGTTATCCTCGATAATCCAGAGTAAACGGTTCAATATTTACAAAATACATTGTATAATCTCAAGATCGTCAAAAAGGTTTTATCTTCTTTTTTTTTCTGGAGTTTTTAGCATTTGCACGAAAAACTTTGAAACTAAATTAATGAATGTTTTGGTTTATGTACTTCAACTGTGTACATTTGTTTTTTTTTTGTTTTATTATAGAATTATTTTACTTATTAACCATGATAACTAACATAAAGATAAAGGCTTATTTGAAATAACGAATTATCAACGATCAACTATCATTAGTAACATAATCCAATTCAGTTCTGGTTCGGCCACTAAGATTGATAATTATAATTTTAGTAGTTGATATAGATACAAGGCCGATCGCGAAGGCCCAGTGGTTTGACATTATAATTGTTCAGGGCAAAACTATACTCTATACACATATGATGGTAAAGGTTACTCTATTATCTTCTAGAATGTTTATATTAAGTCGTTAAAGTTTTGTCTTCCCCTTAATAAACATATATTTTGTAAATCACATTCAGCAGTGAATTGAAAATCTTGAAAAGGTCCTTGGCTAGTGACGTCATAGCCGATTGTTTTTTTGTGTTATTGACCATTATTTCCTGACGTCATTAAAAATATACTTTATCGCGGAATAAATTATATATCACTTCAGTAAGAATACTAGAACAACCAAAAATAAGGTTTATTTTCTGTCAAGATATGTTTATTAGATATTCGAACCATTTGCGGTGAGCACAACGGAAGAAAGATGAAATCGTGCCATTCATTCACTCACAACACTTGAAAGTACCGACTTTATTTATCTTTCGGACGTAATGATTTATGATTTAGAACAAGTTTCGGTCAAGTATATTATATCGTATCTAGAAATACAAACACCGAAGTCAGGATGGATAATCTTACTGTATAAACTGTTCACATGTCAATTGCATAGACTGAGAAGACGAAAGAAGCTAGTTATCATGCTAGTGTGTTTTGGGATAGCATATATCCTGTATTAGGAATAGATAATATGTTCACAGCTCGCGAGGCCTGGAAAATTTGATGTTTATTCCTAGTGCAGTATATTTACCATCTAAAAACACACAAGCATGATAACTTCTATTTGAATGCGTTGATCCATCCTTCAATATATGTACAATGGTGTTTACAGAATCTGAAGAGGCAGCAGAGAAGTTTAAACAGGTCAGTTCTTTACAATGATATATGTTGAATCATTCTCTTCAGACAATATACTCGAGAATAAAAACAAAATGAAAACGTTTGATGGTTCATAGGGAAAAGAAAATAGCGGTAATAATTCCATTTTACAAGCGTCAAAACCTTGACAGTGGGATGTTATTCAAAATATGTGGTTAATAATTGAACAAAAATAGTCATTTAGCTGTGCCATATGAATTGTCTAAAACAGTTTCAAATTGAGCCTTTTATCACATTTGTTTATGACAATATATTACATGTGAATAATTATGACACCAGATTGATAACTCTCAAAGATGATAAAAACATATCATTGCATTTTTCTATAATATTGCATTATACATATTTTAGGAAGTCAACCTGTTAAAACTGTCTCAAGATCGGCAATTGAAGGAAACGGAAAAGACGAAGGGAGGTAATTAACCGAGAAGAAACTCTATAAACTTAGTTTTGATGTGCACTTTGTAATTAAAACATTTATTTGCGATTGTACCTTGAAGTGTCTAAGATAGGAAATACATTATTTTATCACATTATTTCTAAATTCTTTTATAATGTCATCAATGTTAATAGAATGTAAATAATATGACTTGCTGAAATATTTTCAAATGGGTTTTCAAAAGGATGTTATTTCAAATCTTTTTTCCACAAATGTATATTTTCCTAAATCAAATTAAGCCACTCTAAGAGTTGATTCTCCTAAACAAAAGTTATTGCTGTTATCGAAATAAAGAGCTTAACCAATTTTTCTAATAATCATTCATCAATATTTACAGACTCTTGGAAAGAAGCAGAGAAGTTGAGACAGGTAAGGTGTTTGCAAATGATTCACAGGCTTTTATTCGAATTCAGCATAAGCTTAACAAACAATAAATATAATTTATACAAAGTCACGTGGTTATTTATTAACATGAAATCAATTTGACAAGGAGCGTTCTTAAAAGCATTTTTACTACTGACAATCATCAGTTTCAAAGAAATATGAAAAATGATTTGTTTCGCAAAACAAATACATAAGGAAAATTTTAGGACTGAGAACAAACTGAAGCACAATCGTCTTTCGGAGGCATGAACGAAAATGTTAAAAAATTAAATCCAAAGTGTATATTTCTTTGCAAACAATAAGAAAAACCAAAAGAATCTGTTTTAAAATTTCAGGAAGTAAACAAGCTTAAAATGGACCAAGACCAACTCATCAAGGAGAACAAAAAGATGGAGAAAGGTATTTAAGCATTTCGGGTCTTCTATAAATAACAGTGGTAATACAAGTTGTTGAGCAGAGCACAGTATTTACTTTACTAGTATCCATGGTCATCCTCGATAATCCAGAGTAAACGGTTCAATATTTACAAAATACATTGTATAATCTCAAGATCGTCAAAAAGGTTTTATCTTCTTTTTTTTCTGGAGTTTTTAGCATTTGCACGAAAAACTTTGAAACTAAATTAATGAATGTTTTGGTTTATTTACTTCAACTGTGTACATTTGTTATTTTTTTGTTTTATTATAGAATTATTTTACTTATTAACCATGATAACTAACATAAAGATAAAGGCTTATTTGAAATAACGAATTATCAACGATCAACTATCGTTAGTAACATAATCCAATTCAGTTCTGGTTCGGCCATTAAGATTGATAATTATAATTTTAGAAGTTGATATAGATACAAGGCCGATCGCGAAGGCCCAGTGGTTTGACATTATTATTGTTCAGGGCAAAACTATACTCTATACACATATGATGGTAAAGGTTACTCTATTATCTTCTAGAATGTTTATATTAAGTCGTTAAAGTTTTGTCTTCCCCTTAATAAACATATATTTTGTAAATCACATTCGGCAGTGAATTGAAAATCTTGAAAAGGTCCTTGGCTAGTGACGTCATAGCCGATTGTATTTCTGTGTTATTGACCATTATTTCCTGACGTCATTAAAAATATACTTTATCGCGGAATAAATTATATATCACTTCGGTAAGAATACTAGAACAACCGAACATAAGGTTTATTTTCTGTCAAGATATCTTTATTAGATATTCTAACCATTCGCGGTGAGAAAGACGGAAGAAAGATGAAATCGTGCCATTCATTCACTCACAACACTTGAAAGTACCGACTTTATTTATCTTTCGGACGTAATGATTTATGATTTAGAACAAGTTTCGGTCAAGTATATTATATCGTATCTAGAAATACAAACACCGAAGTCAGGATGGATAATCTTACTGTATAAACTGTTCACATGTCAATTGCATAGACTGAGAAGACGAAAGAAGCTAGTTATCATGCTAGTGTGTTTTGGGATAGCATATATCCTGTATTAGGAATAGATAATATGTTCACAGCTCGCGAGGCCTGGAAAATTTGATGTTTATTCCTAGTGCAGTATATTTACCATCTAAAAACACACAAGCATGATAACTTCTATTTGAATGCGTTGATCCATCCTTCAATATATGTACAATGGTGTTTACAGAATCTGAAGAGGCAGCAGAGAAGTTTAAACAGGTCAGTTCTTTACAATGATATATGTTGAATCATTCTCTTCAGACAATATACTCGAGAATAAAAACAAAATGAAAACGTTTGATGGTTCATAGGGAAAAGAAAATAGCGGTAATAATTCCATTTTACAAGCGTCAAAACCTTGACAGTGGGATGTTATTCAAAATATGTGGTTAATAATTGAACAAAAATAGTCATTTAGCTGTGCCATATGAATTGTCTAAAACAGTTTCAAATTGAGCCTTTTATCACATTTGTTTATGACAATATATTACATGTGAATAATTATGACACCAGATTGATAACTCTCAAAGATGATAAAAACATATCATTGCATTTTTCTATAATATTGCATTATACATATTTTAGGAAGTCAACCTGTTAAAACTGTCTCAAGATCGGCAATTGAAGGAAACGGAAAAGACGAAGGGAGGTAATTAACCGAGAAGAAACTCTATAAACTTAGTTTTGATGTGCACTTTGTAATTAAAACATTTATTTGCGATTGTACCTTGAAGTGTCTAAGATAGGAAATACATTATTTTATCACATTATTTCTAAATTCTTTTATAATGTCATCAATGTTAATAGAATGTAAATAATATGACTTGCTGAAATATTTTCAAATGGGTTTTCAAAAGGATGTTATTTCAAATCTTTTTTCCACAAATGTATATTTTCCTAAATCAAATTAAGCCACTCTAAGAGTTGATTCTCCTAAACAAAAGTTATTGCTGTTATCGAAATAAAGAGCTTAACCAATTTTTCTAATAATCATTCATCAATATTTACAGACTCTTGGAAAGAAGCAGAGAAGTTGAGACAGGTAAGGTGTTTGCAAATGATTCACAGGCTTTTATTCGAATTCAGCATAAGCTTAACAAACAATAAATATAATTTATACAAAGTCACGTGGTTATTTATTAACATGAAATCAATTTGACAAGGAGCGTTCTTAAAAGCATTTTTACTACTGACAATCATCAGTTTCAAAGAAATATGAAAAATGATTTGTTTCGCAAAACAAATACATAAGGAAAATTTTAGGACTGAGAACAAACTGAAGCACAATCGTCTTTCGGAGGCATGAACGAAAATGATAAAAAATTAAATCCAAAGTGTATATTTCTTTGCAAACAATAAGAAAAAACCAAAAGAATCTGTTTTAAAATTTCAGGAAGTAAACAAGCTTAAAATGGACCAAGACCAACTCATCAAGGAGAACAAAAAGATGGAGAAAGGTATTTAAGCATTTCGGGTCTTCTATAAATAACAGTGGTAATACAAGTTGTTGAGCAGAGCACAGTATTTACTTTACTAGTATCCATGGTCATCCTCGATAATCCAGAGTAAACGGTTCAATATTTACAAAATACATTGTATAATCTCAAGATCGTCAAAAAGGTTTTATCTTCTTTTTTTTCTGGAGTTTTTAGCATTTGCACGAAAAACTTTGAAACTAAATTAATGAATGTTTTGGTTTATTTACTTCAACTGTGTACATTTGTTATTTTTTTGTTTTATTATAGAATTATTTTACTTATTAACCATGATAACTAACATAAAGATAAAGGCTTATTTGAAATAACGAATTATCAACGATCAACTATCGTTAGTAACATAATCCAATTCAGTTCTGGTTCGGCCATTAAGATTGATAATTATAATTTTAGAAGTTGATATAGATACAAGGCCGATCGCGAAGGCCCAGTGGTTTGACATTATTATTGTTCAGGGCAAAACTATACTCTATACACATATGATGGTAAAGGTTACTCTATTATCTTCTAGAATGTTTATATTAAGTCGTTAAAGTTTTGTCTTCCCCTTAATAAACATATATTTTGTAAATCACATTCGGCAGTGAATTGAAAATCTTGAAAAGGTCCTTGGCTAGTGACGTCATAGCCGATTGTATTTCTGTGTTATTGACCATTATTTCCTGACGTCATTAAAAATATACTTTATCGCGGAATAAATTATATATCACTTCGGTAAGAATACTAGAACAACCGAACATAAGGTTTATTTTCTGTCAAGATATCTTTATTAGATATTCTAACCATTCGCGGTGAGAAAGACGGAAGAAAGATGAAATCGTGCCATTCATTCACTCACAACACTTGAAAGTACCGACTTTATTTATCTTTCGGACGTAATGATTTATGATTTAGAACAAGTTTCGGTCAAGTATATTATATCGTATCTAGAAATACAAACACCGAAGTCAGGATGGATAATCTTACTGTATAAACTGTTCACATGTCAATTGCATAGACTGAGAAGACGAAAGAAGCTAGTTATCATGCTAGTGTGTTTTGGGATAGCATATATCCTGTATTAGGAATAGATAATATGTTCACAGCTCGCGAGGCCTGGAAAATTTGATGTTTATTCCTAGTGCAGTATATTTACCATCTAAAAACACACAAGCATGATAACTTCTATTTGAATGCGTTGATCCATCCTTCAATATATGTACAATGGTGTTTACAGAATCTGAAGAGGCAGCAGAGAAGTTTAAACAGGTCAGTTCTTTACAATGATATATGTTGATTCATTCTCTTCAGACAATATACTCGAGAATAAAAACAAAATGAAAACGTTTGATGGTTCATAGGGAAAAGAAAATAGCGGTAATAATTCCATTTTACAAGCGTCAAAACCTTGACAGTGGGATGTTATTCAAAATATGTGGTTAATAATTGAACAAAAATAGTCATTTAGCTGTGCCATATGAATTGTCTAAAACAGTTTCAAATTGAGCCTTTTATCACATTTGTTTATGACAATATATTACATGTGAATAATTATGACACCAGATTGATAACTCTCAAAGATGATAAAAACATATCATTGCATTTTTCTATAATATTGCATTATACATATTTTAGGAAGTCAACCTGTTAAAACTGTCTCAAGATCGGCAATTGAAGGAAACGGAAAAGACGAAGGGAGGTAATTAACCGAGAAGAAACTCTATAAACTTAGTTTTGATGTGCACTTTGTAATTAAAACATTTATTTGCGATTGTACCTTGAAGTGTCTAAGATAGAAAATACATTATTTTATCACATTATTTCTAAATTCTTTTATAATGTCATCAATGTTAATAGAATGTAAATAATATGACTTGCTGAAATATTTTCAAATGGGTTTTCAAAAGGATGTTATTTCAAATCTTTTTTCCACAAATGTATATTTTCCTAAATCAAATTAAGCCACTCTAAGAGTTGATTCTCCTAAACAAAAGTTATTGCTGTTATCGAAATAAAGAGCTTAACCAATTTTTCTAATAATCATTCATCAATATTTACAGACTCTTGGAAAGAAGCAGAGAAGTTGAGACAGGTAAGGTGTTTGCAAATGATTCACAGGCTTTTATTCGAATTCAGCATAAGCTTAACAAACAATAAATATAATTTATACAAAGTCACGTGGTTATTTATTAACATGAAATCAATTTGACAAGGAGCGTTCTTAAAAGCATTTTTACTACTGACAATCATCAGTTTCAAAGAAATATGAAAAATGATTTGTTTCGCAAAACAAATACATAAGGAAAATTTTAGGACTGAGAACAAACTGAAGCACAATTGTCTTTCGGAGGCATGAACGAAAATGTTAAAAAATTAAATCCAAAGTGTATATTTCTTTGCAAACAATAGGAAAAACCAAAAGAATCTGTTTTAAAATTTCAGGAAGTAAACAAGCTTAAAATGGACCAAGACCAACTCATCAAGGAGAACAAAAAGATGGAGAAAGGTATTTAAGCATTTCGGGTCTTCTATAAATAACAGTGGTAATACAAGTTGTTGAGCAGAGCACAGTATTTACTTTACTAGTATCCATGGTCATCCTCGATAATCCAGAGTAAACGGTTCAATATTTACAAAATACATTGTATAATCTCAAGATCGTCAAAAAGGTTTTATCTTCTTTTTTTTCTGGAGTTTTTAGCATTTGCACGAAAAACTTTGAAACTAAATTAATGAATGTTTTGGTTTATTTACTTCAACTGTGTACATTTGTTATTTTTTTGTTTTATTATAGAATTATTTTACTTATTAACCATGATAACTAACATAAAGATAAAGGCTTATTTGAAATAACGAATTATCAACGATCAACTATCGTTAGTAACATAATCCAATTCAGTTCTGGTTCGGCCATTAAGATTGATAATTATAATTTTAGAAGTTGATATAGATACAAGGCCGATCGCGAAGGCCCAGTGGTTTGACATTATTATTGTTCAGGGCAAAACTATACTCTATACACATATGATGGTAAAGGTTACTCTATTATCTTCTAGAATGTTTATATTAAGTCGTTAAAGTTTTGTCTTCCCCTTAATAATCATATATTTTGTAAATCACATTCGGCAGTGAATTGAAAATCTTGAAAAGGTCCTTGGCTAGTGACGTCATAGCCGATTGTATTTCTGTGTTATTGACCATTATTTCCTGACGTCATTAAAAATATACTTTATCGCGGAATAAATTATATATCACTTCGGTAAGAATACTAGAACAACCGAACATAAGGTTTATTTTCTGTCAAGATATCTTTATTAGATATTCTAACCATTCGCGGTGAGAAAGACGGAAGAAAGATGAAATCGTGCCATTCATTCACTCACAACACTTGAAAGTACCGACTTTATTTATCTTTCGGACGTAATGATTTATGATTTAGAACAAGTTTCGGTCAAGTATATTATATCGTATCTAGAAATACAAACACCGAAGTCAGGATGGATAATCTTACTGTATAAACTGTTCACATGTCAATTGCATAGACTGAGAAGACGAAAGAAGCTAGTTATCATGCTAGTGTGTTTTGGGATAGCATATATCCTGTATTAGGAATAGATAATATGTTCACAGCTCGCGAGGCCTGGAAAATTTGATGTTTATTCCTAGTGCAGTATATTTACCATCTAAAAACACACAAGCATGATAACTTCTATTTGAATGCGTTGATCCATCCTTCAATATATGTACAATGGTGTTTACAGAATCTGAAGAGGCAGCAGAGAAGTTTAAACAGGTCAGTTCTTTACAATGATATATGTTGATTCATTCTCTTCAGACAATATACTCGAGAATAAAAACAAAATGAAAACGTTTGATGGTTCATAGGGAAAAGAAAATAGCGGTAATAATTCCATTTTACAAGCGTCAAAACCTTGACAGTGGGATGTTATTCAAAATATGTGGTTAATAATTGAACAAAAATAGTCATTTAGCTGTGCCATATGAATTGTCTAAAACAGTTTCAAATTGAGCCTTTTATCACATTTGTTTATGACAATATATTACATGTGAATAATTATGACACCAGATTGATAACTCTCAAAGATGATAAAAACATATCATTGCATTTTTCTATAATATTGCATTATACATATTTTAGGAAGTCAACCTGTTAAAACTGTCTCAAGATCGGCAATTGAAGGAAACGGAAAAGACGAAGGGAGGTAATTAACCGAGAAGAAACTCTATAAACTTAGTTTTGATGTGCACTTTGTAATTAAAACATTTATTTGCGATTGTACCTTGAAGTGTCTAAGATAGAAAATACATTATTTTATCACATTATTTCTAAATTCTTTTATAATGTCATCAATGTTAATAGAATGTAAATAATATGACTTGCTGAAATATTTTCCAATGGGTTTTCAAAAGGATGTTATTTCAAATCTTTTTTCCACAAATGTATATTTTCCTAAATCAAATTAAGCCACTCTAAGAGTTGATTCTCCTAAACAAAAGTTATTGCTGTTATCGAAATAAAGAGCTTAACCAATTTTTCTAATAATCATTCATCAATATTTACAGACTCTTGGAAAGAAGCAGAGAAGTTGAGACAGGTAAGGTGTTTGCAAATGATTCACAGGCTTTTATTCGAATTCAGCATAAGCTTAACAAACAATAAATATAATTTATACAAAGTCACGTGGTTATTTATTAACATGAAATCAATTTGACAAGGAGCGTTCTTAAAAGCATTTTTACTACTGACAATCATCAGTTTCAAAGAAATATGAAAAATGATTTGTTTCGCAAAACAAATACATAAGGAAAATTTTAGGACTGAGAACAAACTGAAGCACAATTGTCTTTCGGAGGCATGAACGAAAATGTTAAAAAATTAAATCCAAAGTGTATATTTCTTTGCAAACAATAGGAAAAACCAAAAGAATCTGTTTTAAAATTTCAGGAAGTAAACAAGCTTAAAATGGACCAAGACCAACTCATCAAGGAGAACAAAAAGATGGAGAAAGGTATTTAAGCATTTCGGGTCTTCTATAAATAACAGTGGTAATACAAGTTGTTGAGCAGAGCACAGTATTTACTTTACTAGTATCCATGGTCATCCTCGATAATCCAGAGTAAACGGTTCAATATTTACAAAATACATTGTATAATCTCAAGATCGTCAAAAAGGTTTTATCTTCTTTTTTTTCTGGAGTTTTTAGCATTTGCACGAAAAACTTTGAAACTAAATTAATGAATGTTTTGGTTTATTTACTTCAACTGTGTACATTTGTTATTTTTTTGTTTTATTATAGAATTATTTTACTTATTAACCATGATAACTAACATAAAGATAAAGGCTTATTTGAAATAACGAATTATCAACGATCAACTATCGTTAGTAACATAATCCAATTCAGTTCTGGTTCGGCCATTAAGATTGATAATTATAATTTTAGAAGTTGATATAGATACAAGGCCGATCGCGAAGGCCCAGTGGTTTGACATTATTATTGTTCAGGGCAAAACTATACTCTATACACATATGATGGTAAAGGTTACTCTATTATCTTCTAGAATGTTTATATTAAGTCGTTAAAGTTTTGTCTTCCCCTTAATAAACATATATTTTGTAAATCACATTCGGCAGTGAATTGAAAATCTTGAAAAGGTCCTTGGCTAGTGACGTCATAGCCGATTGTATTTCTGTGTTATTGACCATTATTTCCTGACGTCATTAAAAATATACTTTATCGCGGAATAAATTATATATCACTTCGGTAAGAATACTAGAACAACCGAACATAAGGTTTATTTTCTGTCAAGATATCTTTATTAGATATTCTAACCATTCGCGGTGAGAAAGACGGAAGAAAGATGAAATCGTGCCATTCATTCACTGACAACACTTGAAAGTACCGACTTTATTTATCTTTCGGACGTAATGATTTATGATTTAGAACAAGTTTCGGTCAAGTATATTATATCGTATTTAGAAATACAAACACTGAAGTCAGGATGGATAATCTTACTGTATAAACTGTTCACATGTCAATTGCATAGACTGAGAAGACGAAAGAAGCTAGTTATCATGCTAGTGTGTTTTGGGATAGCATATATCCTGTATTAGGAATAGATAATATGTTCACAGCTCGCGAGGCCTGGAAAATTTGATGTTTATTCCTAGTGCAGTATATTTACCATCTAAAAACACACAAGCATGATAACTTCTATTTGAATGCGGTGATCCATCCTTCAATATATGTACAATGGTGTTTACAGAATCTGAAGAGGCAGCAGAGAAGTTTAAACAGGTCAGTTCTTTACAATGATATATGTTGAATCATTCTCTTCAGACAATATACTCGAGAATAAAAACAAAATGAAAACGTTTGATGGTTCATAGGGAAAAGAAAATAGCGGTAATTATTCCATTTTACAAGCGTCAAAACCTTGACAGTGGGATGTTATTCAAAATATGTGGTTAATAATTGAACAAAAATAGTCATTTAGCTGTGCCATATGAATTGTCTAAAACAGTTTCAAATTGAGCCTTTTATCACATTTGTTTATGACAATATATTACATGTGAATAATTATGACACCAGATTGATAACTCTCAAAGATGATAAAAACATATCATTGCATTTTTCTATAATATTGCATTATACATATTTTAGGAAGTCAACCTGTTAAAACTGTCTCAAGATCGGCAATTGAAGGAAACGGAAAAGACGAAGGGAGGTAATTAACCGAGAAGAAACTCTATAAACTTAGTTTTGATGTGCACTTTGTAATTAAAACATTTATTTGCGATTGTACCTTGAAGTGTCTAAGATAGAAAATACATTATTTTATCACATTATTTCTAAATTCTTTTATAATGTCATCAATGTTAATAGAATGTAAATAATATGACTTGCTGAAATATTTTCAAATGGGTTTTCAAAAGGATGTTATTTCAAATCTTTTTTCCACAAATGTATATTTTCCTAAATCAAATTAAGCCACTCTAAGAGTTGATTCTCCTAAACAAAAGTTATTGCTGTTATCGAAATAAAGAGCTTAACCAATTTTTCTAATAATCATTCATCAATATTTACAGACTCTTGGAAAGAAGCAGAGAAGTTGAGACAGGTAAGGTGTTTGCAAATGATTCACAGGCTTTTATTCGAATTCAGCATAAGCTTAACAAACAATAAATATAATTTATACAAAGTCACGTGGTTATTTATTAACATGAAATCAATTTGACAAGGAGCGTTCTTAAAAGCATTTTTACTACTGACAATCATCAGTTTCAAAGAAATATGAAAAATGATTTGTTTCGCAAAACAAATACATAAGGAAAATTTTAGGACTGAGAACAAACTGAAGCACAATTGTCTTTCGGAGGCATGAACGAAAATGTTAAAAAATTAAATCCAAAGTGTATATTTCTTTGCAAACAATAGGAAAAACCAAAAGAATCTGTTTTAAAATTTCAGGAAGTAAACAAGCTTAAAATGGACCAAGACCAACTCATCAAGGAGAACAAAAAGATGGAGAAAGGTATTTAAGCATTTCGGGTCTTCTATAAATAACAGTGGTAATACAAGTTGTTGAGCAGAGCACAGTATTTACTTTACTAGTATCCATGGTCATCCTCGATAATCCAGAGTAAACGGTTCAATATTTACAAAATACATTGTATAATCTCAAGATCGTCAAAAAGGTTTTATCTTCTTTTTTTTCTGGAGTTTTTAGCATTTGCACGAAAAACTTTGAAACTAAATTAATGAATGTTTTGGTTTATTTACTTCAACTGTGTACATTTGTTATTTTTTTGTTTTATTATAGAATTATTTTACTTATTAACCATGATAACTAACATAAAGATAAAGGCTTATTTGAAATAACGAATTATCAACGATCAACTATCGTTAGTAACATAATCCAATTCAGTTCTGGTTCGGCCATTAAGATTGATAATTATAATTTTAGAAGTTGATATAGATACAAGGCCGATCGCGAAGGCCCAGTGGTTTGACATTATTATTGTTCAGGGCAAAACTATACTCTATACACATATGATGGTAAAGGTTACTCTATTATCTTCTAGAATGTTTATATTAAGTCGTTAAAGTTTTGTCTTCCCCTTAATAAACATATATTTTGTAAATCACATTCGGCAGTGAATTGAAAATCTTGAAAAGGTCCTTGGCTAGTGACGTCATAGCCGATTGTATTTCTGTGTTATTGACCATTATTTCCTGACGTCATTAAAAATATACTTTATCGCGGAATAAATTATATATCACTTCGGTAAGAATACTAGAACAACCGAACATAAGGTTTATTTTCTGTCAAGATATCTTTATTAGATATTCTAACCATTCGCGGTGAGAAAGACGGAAGAAAGATGAAATCGTGCCATTCATTCACTGACAACACTTGAAAGTACCGACTTTATTTATCTTTCGGACGTAATGATTTATGATTTAGAACAAGTTTCGGTCAAGTATATTATATCGTATTTAGAAATACAAACACTGAAGTCAGGATGGATAATCTTACTGTATAAACTGTTCACATGTCAATTGCATAGACTGAGAAGACGAAAGAAGCTAGTTATCATGCTAGTGTGTTTTGGGATAGCATATATCCTGTATTAGGAATAGATAATATGTTCACAGCTCGCGAGGCCTGGAAAATTTGATGTTTATTCCTAGTGCAGTATATTTACCATCTAAAAACACACAAGCATGATAACTTCTATTTGAATGCGGTGATCCATCCTTCAATATATGTACAATGGTGTTTACAGAATCTGAAGAGGCAGCAGAGAAGTTTAAACAGGTCAGTTCTTTACAATGATATATGTTGAATCATTCTCTTCAGACAATGTACTCGAGAATAAAAACAAAATGAAAACGTTTGATGGTTCATAGGGAAAAGAAAATAGCGGTAATATTTCCATTTTACAAGCGTCAAATCCTTGACAGTGGGATGTTATTCAAAATATGTGGTTAATAATTGAACAAAAATAGTCATTTAGCTGTGCCATATGAATTGTCTAAAACAGTTTCAAACTGAGCCTTTTCTCACAGTTTTTTATGACAATATATTACATGTGAATAATTATGACACCAGATTGATTACTCTCAAAGATGATAAAAATATATCATTGCATTTTTCTATAACATAGCATTATATATATTTTAGGAAGTAAACCTGTTAAAACTGTCTCAAGATCGGCAATTGAAGGAAACGGAAAAGACGAAGGGAGGTAATTAACCGAGAAGAAACTCTATAAACTTAGTTTTGATGTGCACTTTGTAATTTAAACATTTATTTGCGATCGTACCTTGAAGTGTCTAAGATAGGAAATACATTATTTTATCACATTATTTCTAAATTCCTTTATAATGTCATCAATGTTAATAGAATGTAAATAATATGACTTGCTGAAATATTTTAAATGGGTTATCAAAAGAATGTTATTTCAAATCTTTTTCCACAAATGTATATTTTCCTAAATCAAATTAAGCCACTCTAAGAGTTGATTCTCCTAAACAAAAGTTATTGCTGTTATCGAAATAAAGAGCTTAACCAATTTTTCTAATAATCATTCATCAATATTTACAGACTCTTGGAAAGAAGCAGTGAAGTTGAGACAGGTAAGGTGTTTGCAAATGATTCACAGGCTTTTATTCGAATTCAGCATAAGCTTAACAAACAATAAATATAATTTATACAAAGTCACGTGGTTATTTATTAACATGAAATCAATTTGACAAGGAGCGTTCTTAAAAGCATTTTTACTACTGACAATCATCAGTTTCAAAGAAATAGGAATATGTAATCGTAAAATTAAATGATTTGTTTCGCAAAACAAACACATAAGGAAGATTTTAGGACTGAAAACAAACTGAAGCACAATCGTCTTTCGGAGGCATGAACGAAAATGTTAAAAAATTAAATCCAAAGTGGTTTTTTTTTCGTTGCAAACAATAAGAAAAACCAAAAGAATCTGTTTAAAAATTTCAGGAAGTAAACAAGCTTAAAATGGACCAAGACCAACTCATCAAGGAGAACAAAAAGATGGAGAAAGGTATTTAAGCATTTCGGGTCTTCTATAAATAACATTGGTGATACAAGTTGTTGAGCAGAGCACAGTATTTACTTTACTAGTATCCATGGTTATCCTCGATAATCCAGAGTAAACGGTTCAATATTTACAAAATACATTGTATAATCTCAAGATCGTCAAAAAGGTTTTATCCTTTTTTTTTCTGGAGTTTTTAGCATTTGCACGGAAAACTAAATTAATGAATGTTTTGGTTTATGTACTTCAACTGAGTACATTAGTTTTTTGGGGTTTTTTTTATTATACAATAATTTTACTTATTAACCATGATAACTAACTTAAAGATAAAGGGTTTTTTTAAATAAAGAATTGAATGAATTTAAATGAAAATGTTAGGATAAGATTCAGCGATATCTAAAAACTTACATAAGGTGACACTCCGTAATTCTGAACACGTATTGTTTTGATTTTAACGTTAATGGCATAACTATATAAATGCAAAACATCTATCATATTCATCTTAAGTGCTTATATGAGAAATTCCTGTTTTCAATGAACATCTGTTTATAACCGGTTAACCATTTATATTCATGGAAACTAAATTTTCACGTACAATGTATATGGTTACTTTTTATACAATCTATCAAAATTGTTAATTCGCAACAGTCGTTCTGACTGATTTAGATAAGTGGATAAGTTCCCAAAACTATGTTTGACTGATTGACGCAGGTAATCGTCCGGTTTTCGATCATAATCACGATTTTAAAGATTCCTAATGTTACTGTAATGTTACAGCTATCTAATACGTCCGAGGGCCAATAAGATATATGGATGAAATATGATATATATAAAATGATATATATGGAATATAATTATTGCTTCGAGCCCAATCTGATACCAGAGTATATAGTGGAGAGTTACCAAGTGTTTATTCAGGACTTTCGAGGATCATATATGGTCTGCTTTCAACATATTTATTGCATCCATTTTCCTTTTTTTGGATCAAAGAAACTATATGGGGAGTGGTAAACCATGGTTCTCTTAATGTTACCAAATGAAACAGGTTCAAATGCCATCGTTATTCCCATATTGCCTTTTCATAATGTTTACAGAATCTAAGGAAGCAGCAGAGAAGTTGAAACAGGTAGGTGGATTTGGATTTAAAGAGGCAGTAGCACGTTTTAGGGGGAATATAAGGTGGTGTCAGGAAAATGAAACTCAATGGTTCTAATTTCGACAATGTATTTAAACTAAATGGAATAGTAAAAAATCAAATATATAACGTTAAGTTTAACCATTAGCGATTTATTTTCTTACACAACTGTATTAATGGTGTTCACATAAAATGGCCGCCAATAGATTTTTTGTGAATCTTCATACTTTCATGACTATGGGTGATTGGCTTGTGTAATGAGATTTTTGACAAGATTGTGCGGTGAGATTTTCACCCTTTGAAGAAAACATATTCTAAATAAGCTTATAACTTATGCGGAAGGAGGGGGTTGCGATGGGGTTGGTGGAGTATAAGAAATAGAGAGATCCCTTTCAACTTATTTATAAACGTAATGTAACAAGAGTCATCAGAAGATGACATATCCCACCGGTTCCACGTGATCGTAAGATGTAAACCTTTGAAAGATAATTGTATTTTTTTCAAGCAAGGTTCATAATAGTATAAGCTAATATATATGAAACGAAACCTTTCATGAACAGAGTCCAAATAAGAGCCGTTTCCATGGAAATAATAAAACATAAAATTTTCAGAAATATGAAAATATCAAAAGGCACCACTTCAGTAGGTGGGCAATACACATGTAAAGTTTCAGAAAGATATGTGGACCGGTTTTTGAGTTCTGCTCCGGAAACGAAACCTTTCATGAACAGAGTCCATATAAGAGCCGTTTCCATGAAAATAATAAAAAATAAAATTTTCAGAAATGTGAAAATATCAAAAGGCACCACTTCAGTAGGTGGGCAATACACATGTTAAGTTTCAGAAAGATATGTGGATTGGTTTTTGAGTTCTGCTCCGGAAACGAAATGATTACGGACGGACGGACTGACGGACATACAGATGACTATATCCCACGGTATTACATACCGGTGGGATAAAAAGCTGTCACTACTGTGAATGAAAAGACGTCTTAGAATACATAGGACTGAATCGCTACTTAATCTTTGTGTTATATCAATGTAAATCTGTTCATCAACCATCACATGTGTCTAAGGTAAGATGTTAAAATGTATATTACATCATTGTATACTGTATAACGGAATATTCTGCTTTCTTTCTCAACTGCGTGAATAATGACCTTATAAAATAGGTAAAAGGTAGTAGAATTATATCATTATGGACAATTTAAAATCCTCTGTCCATCATGAAATATTCATAAAATGTTGTAGATATATCTCTCTTTATCGCTTGATTGCATTAGCTTTTGAGTCTTAATTATCCCACTACTAGATCCCAAAGTCAGAAACGTTTCCTTTTCAGACTCATAAAAGTGGGGAAATTCCAAATTTTTTGCTGATATGTCCAGTAGTTTTCAAGATATTATTATTGTTCCCAAATAAGGAAATTGGGACAGTAATCGTAAAACGTCAATAAATGTTATTAGTATGAACTTCATTTGCTCAAAGGAATGCAAACATAGTAATTTAGGGTTCAAAATACACACGCAAGTCTCGCATTTATGTACACATTGTGCATCAAAATGTCAAAAAACAGAGAACAAAATCTTAAACATTTGAATCGATGACATAATCACAAGCTCTACATATAAAGCCGTAATAAGTCAATGAATTATATTTTGCAGTGCTTGTCAGATATATCTGTTTCCGTTACATCTCATCATTATATGTATTCTATTGGAGACGGCTCCTAGAAGAATTACTTTTGTCAATCAAAGCTTCTCCACCTAGATTAAATTCTTGTTAGTTTAGGGACATTCGCCAAATCGCTAACTTCATTGATTTAAATCAAGTAAACGCCTTTTTTAATGTTTACAGTTTCAGAGATGTATTGCCATACTGTAAACAGAGGAAAAGAATATCTAACTCAAAAATAAATACATTTAGTCACTTAATAACAGAGACCAAACATATGTTCACATCAAAGTATTGTTCAACCATGTACTTCATCTATTTAAGTTTACAATGTGTTTTACACCCGAGAGTTATATTAAAGTGAATAATTTCAAAATATATTATATAAACTCTCTATTCAATCCTGAATGATAAACAACATGCATGTTTTAATGCATAAACAATTTAAGGAAACACCATCTTTACTCTTGCTCAAAGAAATTAACAAAGATAATGGACGCTTAACGCACAGCATATGACAGAAATTAGTAAGTTTTGGTTTTACTGTATATTTATCAAGTTCTGAGACATACGTCCATGCTTCTAGCAAACTGTTAAGAGAAGTACAAACTATCTTTTGTTTCGTGTAACAGATTATTAGCAGCCCCGTCTAAGGACGGGGCTGCTATCAGGTTTTGTGCAGTTTCCGCCGCCGCCGCCGCGTCCGCCGCGCACATACCAATGGCTATAACTTTTTTCTACTAAGCTTTTCAGAACTTGTATTCATAACTTACTGCTTATACCTCGGGGGAACGATTTTGACATGTTCACTTTCAAGTTCAAAGGTCAAGGTCACGAGCTATAAAATCAATAAAAAATTCCTTGTAAACGCGATAACTTGAAAAGTTTTTGTGCTATGAAGCTCTTACTTGGTATGTATCATCCTTGGAAGAGTAAACAATTTTGAAAAGGTTTTCGCTACAATCTGTTCAAGGTCAAGGTCACAGCAAGGTCACGACTTTAGCATGGTTTTGCGAAAATGCTTTATTAAACTATGAACACTTTTAATCAATAGATGATTGTTATACTCAATGAAAAGTGTTCATAGATTGTGTAACCTTGAAGGTCTAAGGTCAAGGTCATGAGATTTGTGTTATTTAAATGTGCAACTAATTTGGATATAACTTTAACCTATTAAGCTTTTCAGAACTCATAAACATGTATAAATGTTTACACCTCTGGGGACTTAGAATGACATGTTCACTTTCAAGGTCAAAGGTCAAGGTCACGAAATATAAAATCACTCAAAAAATCCTTGTAAACGCGATAACTTGAAAAGTTTTTGTGCTATGAAGCTCTTACTTGGTATATATCATCCTTGGAAGAGTAAAAAATTTGAAAAGGTTTTCGCTACAATCTGTCCAAGGTCAAGGTCACAGCAAGGTCACGACTTTAGCATGGTTTTGCGGGAATGCTTTATTTTAACTATGAACACTTTTAATCAATAGAAGATTATTATACTCAATAAAGAGTGTTCATTGATCGTGTAACCTTGAAGGTCAAAGGTCAAGGTCATGACATTTGTGTTATTACAATGTGCAACTAATTTGGATATAACTTAATCCCGTTAAGCTTTTCAGAACTCATAAACATGTGTATTTGTTTACACCTCTGGGGACTTAAAATGACATGTTCACTTTCAAGGTCAAAGGTCAAGGTCACGAGCTATAAAATCACAAAAAATTCCTTGTAAAAGCGTTAACTTGAACAGTTTTTGTGCTATGAAGTTTAAATTTAGTATATATTATCTCTTGAGAAGTAAAAAATTTTGGAAAGGTTTTGGGTACGAACTGTCAAAGGTCAAGGTCACAGCAAGGTCAACAAATATTGAGAAAATGGAATATTTTAACTTTAAACACTTTAATTCGATACATTAATGTTATTTTCAATGAAATGTGTTCATTGATTGCGTGACCTTGAGTGTCAAACGTCAAGGTCACAAGAAAATGCCCAATATGCTGAGGCTTGTAGAAGGCGGAACAGGGTAAGGCGAAACCCCAAGTTTCGGGGCTGCTCTGTTTTTGCGGTGTCCCGCAAACACTAATCTAGTTATTCTCTGATAAACTTAAACACACTTGGTTTCACACTGTACCAAAGCAAACCGATGTGTGAAAAACCTTGCACTGGGTTCTTGTGACAAGTATTTGAAAAAAGACAATCCTGTTTTTGAAATGTCAACAGTATTTAGTTCAAGTACTTTTGAAAGTTTGTAGCAATCAGTACAATTCTCGTCTATGCAGAGAGATTTTTGGTGAAAAAATGTTATACTAGCAAAGGTACTTGACCCTATGACCTACAGTACATGTCAAACAAAACTTGTATTTTGCACTTTATTTTAAATCAGAATATTACATTTTAATCAATGATATGATCATGTCTGTAATATTATTTTTTACTTTAAGAAGAGACACGGTACATTTTGCACGATTGTAGAGACATTCCTGAAACCACAATCCTTTAGAAATTGCTAAAAGGACATCCTGTAGTCAATGTTACCAAAAAGATGGAGAACTGGCAAAAGGAACATCCTTTCAACCTAAATAAACTTGATATACATTTAACCATTTATATATCATCATTGCACAGTAACCAATTTCACAGGCTTTTTCTCCCTAAAAAGGGAAAAATTTACATCAGTTTGAAGGACATGTTCCCATATAGGAACACTTAGAGGGAAAAGGTTAAGCTGAAATTGAGAATCAATGCACATTGAAAATGAGAAATACAAGTCATAGGAAATTATTTAATTTGGTGGCGAAATGCATGAATTAACTGATATGTTGAATTTGATTTCAGGAGACAAAGAAGTTAAATGTTTATCAAGAGAAAATTACTGGCCTGGAAGAGATTGAAAGAAGTGAGGATGTTATTATGCTTTTAATAATATTGCGTTTGATCCTTTTTATATGGAACCTTATCTTTAACTTTACAATTTGAAAGTCTGAATCTTTTAAATTGAACAATTGAAATGACCAGCGATTTAACAAAACGTAAAGTAAATAACTGACATTTGGTGCGATATTGGGACAGATTGATTGATTCTATTTATTTATTTCAGGATGGCATAAATTACGCACTAAAGCTTTGTATGAGCCGTTTCTCTTAAAATGTAAGTACTTTACCTATAGTTTTTAAGGGTTTAACCGATCGGTGAATTCCTTATTGAAATTGACGTGTTTTTATTATTCCACCAATTTTGTTTTTATAATTAATCAAACAACTAAATGTTGAGGAGAAGAAGCTTTGGCTGAATTTGGTCACTCACAAAGGTGAAGATCAATGATCTGAAAATTTAAATTGGTGATTTGTTTTTGCAACTTGTGTATAAGGATCCATAATACATATTTTCACACCAAAAAAATGTACTTAAATATACCCCGCGACTTTGATTTTTGCATGAGAGCATTGTGTACGAGAAATTTTTGGTCTTAATAAATGAATAATAAAACTGTTCAGTCATCTGCAGTCAATTGGGAGATGTCGATATTTTGCAGATTATTATGCAAATTGAACCAACTTCCATGTCCTGATAGCTCTGTTTGAGAGGTCCCCGTTCTTAGTTTCTTCACACAGTCTTAAGGGTATTAAAGATACAGTACGATCCCAGTAAGATAACTAAAACTTCCAAATGCACATAAAAACTTGAAACCCTTCTTAGGGTGCCTTCATACTGTCTTGATTTTGACGACAAGAATTCTAATGTTTGAAATTCCTGATTCGGTCCAATTTTCAGACACCAATAATCAGCAAATCCAAAATGTCTGAATGACACGGCCGCAATACAATGTGAATAGCTGTAAATTGGTTGACAATAGGCCAACATGGAATGGGTATTCTATCCCATGGTTTGATTCGAACGGTTGAAAAAAACCTACTGTTGATATTTTAGGATTTTATAATCAGAATTATGTTGAAAAGAAATTCTATTAAAACTAGTTACAATAGACTTGGTAAAATTCTATCTGTGATTAATTTGTATAGCTTTATAAATACTTCAAAATTTCATGAAATTATTCATTCCCTTTTTGGCGTTATATCAAATACAATATTGTCACTTATCAAACGCAAAATAATTCAATTCAAAGAACTGTCGGAAGTTCTAGAAAAATGCTTTTCTGACCTCAAACTTAAATTTGAATATAAAGAGAAAAATTTATAACAAATTTCTTCTTTGACCGACAACTACCTAATCTAGCCTTTCATGATTTTCATTTTAACATATCAAGTAAGGACTCTTCACTAGGAAAAAAGAGGTGTGACAAATATTTTAACAGGTAATACCTTTTCTAATTACATGATCCTGACCATGTAGCTAAAAGTCGAAAGGTTGAGAGATACGAGTTTATAAAGTATTATAGCAACTTTTATCACTATTCATGTAATCTGACGTGTGATTTAAGGTTCTGCCGAAATATAACACTGTTTTAAGATTTTTGAAAAATCTTATCATAATCAACATGTTATATTTTTAAAAATCTTAGAACAATCTCACTTCCTTCACTATAAAGGTTTGCTATGGACAAAATAGAAATACAACATATGCGGCTATTTACATTGAATTGTGTCAAAGCGTGTGTAAACCGCTAATAGAAAGTTTAAGAACTACTCAGTATAATTTTTATTATTTATGTATCACGCTATTTCCTTTCGGGAAATCAAGTGCCGAGCATAAAACGAACGGGCTAAAGAATGGTAGTGTTTATTTTAATTATTTCCTTTATTTCAGGCACCAAATTAAAGTTCAGTGTGACACAATACAACACTAAAACGGTACACATCAACACTGATAGTAAGCTAATCAACAGACCACAACCCAACCCTCCACACAGTGATCAGAGACTGAAGAGGTATGATGGAACAAGCAGTATTGTCCCCCTCCCCCAGTGTGGACCTCCCCAGTACTTTGAGGTGGAGTCACAGGTGGGTATTGAGAAGACTCTGACAAGGAACACCCTCCTGCTTGAGATAGGACTGGCCAAGGAGGAGGAACAGGATCAGAGTCACAGTATAAATGCAAGGTCCAACTCTTACAGTCTCACTGTCCTGTATTGTACTACACACAGTTCTATCTGTCGGAAGGTCTGGAGACACGGCACTAGTCTCACCTGTCTGTCTGACACTCTGGAGAACACTCCTGGCACCTCAGCAACTCTACATTATGGTGTTGTCTATGACAGTGCTAGAAGTCGCATTGCTTTCCTAGATGTGAAGAATGAGAAAATAATTGGAAAGATTGACAATGTTGACAGTTCTGTTGCTCTCTGGCCCATGTTTGGTGTTTATAATCGTCGCATGGTTAGGGTCAGTATGTCACTGGTTGTTGGGGATGATATCAACATGACAGACAAGAAGAAAGGGTTGATCTCGGAGTGTTTGTCATAGAGTAATATCTATATTTACCGTGTGTATATATATAAATATTGTACAAAATCAATATCCTAGTACTAAGGTTGCGTATGATAAATATATATATATAAATCTATATATTCCTCATGAATTGGGTCTCGAAGCAATAGAATTCTGGCTTGATAAGCACCCAGAATTATTATCTGATAGATTTTCTAAGTCTTTTATTCTTGAAAGTGTACAATTTATTTTGACAAACAATGTTTTATTCTTTAATGGTACACATTACAAACAAATAAAAGGTACAGCTATGGGTACAAAAATGGTGCCAACATACGCAACCTTAGTACTAGGATATATTGAAAACAACTTAGTTACAAAGTTGCAGAAAAATTTGGGAAATCAAATCAGTAATTACTTTATTGAAAATTGGCGTCGGTACTTAGATGACTGCTTCATATTGTGGCCATTTTCAAATACAGATCTAGATACATTCCACAAGACATTGAATAGTATGAACGAACATATTGTATTTACAGTGGAAAAAAAGTGACAGTGAAATTTCTTTCTTGGATACTGTTGTGAAAATATCAAATGGACACTTAGAAACGGACTTATATTATAAGCCAACGGATACTAAACAATACTTGGATTTTTCATCTTGTCATCCTTCACATACAAAGAGGAGTATCCCATACAACTTGTTAAGACGTATTTGCATGATCTGTTCAAATGAAGATACAAGAGATATCAGACTCAGGGAACTCAAAGTCTTACTACAGAGACGAGGATACCCGCCATCTCTTGTCGAGGATGGAATCAATAAATCTTTATCCATCGATAGAAAAGAACTCTTAAAAGTAAGAAAGAAAGAAAAACATCCAAATTTGGATATTGCTTATGTCTCCACTCATAACCCCCTCAATCCAGATTTGTTCCAAAGTATAAGGCAAAATGTACCTATTCTAATGTGTGATGAAAAAATTTGCCGAATTGTTGATAATGTAAATTTTATCAAGAATAAACGCCAAAGTGAAAGTTTAAAACAATGTTTAACTAAAGCCAGGTTTGACATAAGCAGTACACCAAAATAATGTAGAGTTACTAAAATGTAACAGAGGTAACTGTGGAACATGTCCATATATACTTGAGAAATCAAGTATACAATCCATTAACAGAAGTGAGAGATTTTATGTGCGCTTTGAAATTGACTGTGCAGCTAAATACATCATTTATGTTATTATATGCAAAGGATGTCGTGCTGAATATATAGGACAGACCGAGTGCCTTTAAATTCAAATGCCCTAGAAAATTACCATCTGGTGGAAAGAGTTATTATCTTTTGTAGCTCCGGTGACTTTGTTGTCTACGAAGTGTTGATTTCTTTGAGAATGTAAAATGTTAATTCAGAGGCCACAATTAAAGATCGCGGGGCATTGCAAGGACAGAAGGGAGATTTAGTGAAACCAAAAATATCATAAAAAGCAACACAAACATTGTTTATCAAAAGTGGCAGTCGGAGCCAAAGGTAACATGTCTGCCAGAGAAACACGCCTTTATTTTCTATTTTCAAATATTTATGGCCACCATTAGGTTTTGCTTGAGACTTTATGCATAAGTTTACAATTACAAATATTCGTGTAACCTTTGGAATATAGTACAATTTTGACAGTATATATGTATTTTTATAATATCTAAGCAAAAAGAGCAATAGATAATTTGACTATTTTTTCCAATGTTGCTGCTATTTAATCAAATTAGTATTTATATTTGTCAAAGATTATATAGAATTGTTATACATGTAATCCGTTTCTTATCCATTTTCCCTTTTCTACGATGTTATCACATTTCAATAAACATAGAATTCCATCATTTTGGTTTGTTTTCTTCATCATGACTCCTTATCGAATGAAATTGGAAGTAAGATCGAAATTTCATTTCCAACTTCACATCAGGTCTACCATATGTCTACATTATAGTGTAGCATGTACCACATTAAAAATGTAAAAACGAAACCACACACACACAGATGTATATTAATGAATACATGGAATAGTCTTTTACTGAGTGATTTGTGTAATTGTATGGTGTAATGTATCATTTAAAACTATAGCCAGTGGCTCTGTAGCTCATCAGGCTTCATATCAATTTTGCTTTCGGGTGTGCAAATGTGTTTTCTCCCTTACTTGGGGCCACAGGGTCACTAAATGTACAATTTAGAATCCTCCTTATCTAACTTTGTCTGCACACAAAGTTTCAGCTTTCTAGGCCTGATGCTTCTTGAGAAAAAGATGAAATTACGTTATAAGGGTATGGCCCTTATTAGTGGCCACAGGGCCACCAATGGTATAAATTGTACCGGTAATTCTCACTTGTCAAGGAGTCTGAACACAAGGTTTCAGCTTTCTAGGCCTTATGCTTATGGAGAAGAAGATGAAAATAGATTTTAAGGACGTGGCCCCTGTGACCCTTTAAAGGGGCCACAGGGTCACAAACGCTATAAATTATAATCCCCACTAGTCAAGGAGTCTGTAAACAAAGTTTCAGCTTTCTAGGCCTTGTGCCTCTGGAGAAGAAGATGAAAAAAGATTATAAGGGTGTGTCCCCTGTGACCCTTATTAGGGGCTACAGGGCCATCAAAGCTAAAAATCATAATCCTCACTAGTCAAGGAGTCTGTATACAATGTTTCAGCTTTCTACGCCTTACATTCTAGAGAAGAAGACGAAAATGCGCAAAGTTTATAGACAGATGGATGGACAGACGGATGCCGGAAAACAAGACAAGCCATAAGTCCATCGAACGTTTCAGGACTGATGAACTAAACAAATTACTTCCAGAAAATTCAAAAAAAGTCCAAACTGTAGACAAGGTTATGGTTAACAAGTGTGCAAAGTTTGGTTGATCTGGACTTTGTAGCGGGGATATAATTACTTGTATGTGAACTGGATAATATCAAGTTAATTATGTACGTAGTTTTGAAAATATGCATAACATATTCACCGACACAGATGAAATGAGAATCATAGATAATCAATTGTCAGTTATTTCACTGTCATATACCCGATATGGAGTGGACTAACAAAGATGGCGGACAGAACAAATCAACAAAGGCAGGGGTCTGCTTTCAGTGCTCCCTTCTCCTAATTGTCAATTGTTCACCTTCAATTGTGGTAATCAGGAATAGAATCTTGAATACATTCCTTTTGAGTTTTGGTGAACAAACTGCAGGAAATTTGCATATTTGCAATTTCAAGTTGCAGTTTATCTCACTTTCATATTCGAAACAGAGAGGAGACTTTTTTAAATGCTATGTTTTATGAGCTTTAATCTCATAAATATTGTCACACATGTCAGAGTTTGGTTATGATAAAGATTTCTATGCAATTAGAACTGATTTGGTTCAGGAACTTCAAAGTTATCAACAAAATAACAAATCAACATGGCAGCGGAGTGGACTTGCCGATAAATCGGCGGAGTGAACCCACAAAATGGTTGAGCATCTAAACCTTGACGATCAGGAGAAGGGAGCTCTGAAAGCAGAAACCTACCTTTGTTGATTTGTCCCGTCCGCCAGCTTGGTTAGTCCACTCCATATCCGGGACACGACAGTGTATTTGTTAAGTTTAGTTTAAATTGTTTATTCTATTAATTCTTAAATATAATGTTCATTTGAGCTTCTGAAATCTAATTTGTTAAACTGCTCTGATTAAAATCAGCCTAGCTACAAGATCAATATGATCACCGCTAGAGATCTATTAAAAGCAATGATGTGATTGGTCCACTAACGACTGGGATTCGCCTGCACAGAACTAGTACAAAATCATGTGACCTACAGGGTTGTAGTGGAGATGATCCAGTAGGTCTATAGAGTTAATATTTGAAATGTGTATTCTTTGGAACTTGGTCAATTTTAATAACACTGTTGAACTGCTTGTCATGAATATTATATTCAAGGTAAGTTTGGAAAAGTTTCTTTAATGGTTTCCTGAAAACTATTGAAAACAATTCTTTAGCAATCTGAAGTTTCAAAAGAAATCAAATGTGTTTACTATTTTCTGAATATGTCAGCCCTTGAAAATAATAACAAAACAGGGATCATACTTTTTTTTGTATTTACAAGAAATATCAGTTATGATACATTATGTTACAGGTCAATTACATGACATACTTTCCTGTTGAACATGTCTGTAGCAATAGAAAAATGAGGAAATAAAAAATAACATATTCTCAATGTGGATAACTTAGTATATTTATATTTTTCCCCGAACTTGCATTTCGTGATTTCTGTCTCATTGGTCAGTAGCTATAGCACATTACTCATTGGTATTCTTGCTAGCAGGAAATATTGAACTGAAATTACCTGTCTTAATTTGAGAGATCAAATAAAGAGTTACCTCAATTGCTCTAATCAGCCTCTGAGAGGACATGCTATGGTCCTGCCTAGAAGAAAGTGCCTAGTTTTTCCACAATAACCTTTTTATCCTTACCTTATAAGACATTTAGAAGTTTGTGTGATACATAGCAGATAAATCTTACAATGAGACAAATCTTGTTATCCTTACCTTATAAGACATTTAGAAGTTTGTGTGATAAGTAGAAGACAAATCTTAGGGATAACAACTTCTTTATTTTGTTCACAGAACATTCGAGGGTTACCTTTGGCCTTTCTTCATCAGACTTCCGATTCCTTATTCAAATAGAGGTTGTTTTCTATTAGATTTGTCTCATATCTTTTTAAGATATATGTGAACTTGATAAATCTCAGATTTGCTATATGAAATTAAATATTTAATTTTGCTTATATCTTTTTCAATAAAAAAAAAAGTCTGCAAACAATTTTTTTTTTCACAAACATATCTTTAAGAACATGATTGCACTAAAATCATCAACTCAAACAACTAAACAGTTTAAATTGAAAACAAAACAAGAATGTTAAATAAGCCAGGAAGAACCAACACAGGGAAGCAACTCTTGGTTAACTCACGAGGAGCAAGTTGAAACAATATAGGTTTGATATCACTCATCTTGAGTAATTATTTCTTTATTTCTTCTGTTTCCAAAACAACATGAGAAACCATTCTGAATGATCTTCATATCCAAAACATGACATTTACCATGACTATGACCTCCTAAGGTCACATGACCTATGACCTTTAAGGTCATCTCATAGTGAGGCTCTTCAGTTCTGATAGTAAACTTTCTTCAGTCTTCAGTTTTTCAAGCTGAAAGGCAACGGAAATAAGATTGAACAACAATCATTACAAATATTTGTCATATTGAATCCATTTAGTCAAGTTTCAAGGCAAATATTAATGCATCCAAGGCAAATAACTCTTCACAAACAACAATCTTTCCTCTTGTAATTTTCAGATTATTTGTGCATTCAAGTCTTCGATTTTAAAAAGTACCTAACTTCTTGCCTTACAACTGTCATTTTGAAGAAGGCACATGAAATTGTTTTTCAGTGAGAGAGATGAAGAGATGAGAGAAATGCAATCAACAGTAATCTGCATCGGACAGGTGGTAGACATGCACTGTCAATACACTAGCTGGTCTAATTCTGACTTATCAGTCACTCTATTAAGGATTATTACCTACATGTACCTATTTTATGATACCCTAGGGCAACTAACCAATTTTCATTGTGAAGGCATGTTATAAACAATGCTTTGACATCACGGTTCGCCTATGACGTTGCGTTTTATAGGGGCTCCCTCTTGCTCTAGACTAATATTAAGGCACTCATGTCGAAATCATAGTATGTCATTGACACTTATTTAATAACCTTTATACACTGTACAAGTAATACCAGGACGTCCTCCTATACAACAAATTTGTGTGGCGAGAATGATGAGAAGTATGACACCATATATATTTCTCACCTGGTTAATGATGGGAAGTATGACACTGTTTATGTTTCTCACCTGGTTAATGATGGGAAGTATGACACTGGTTATGTTTCTCACCTGGTTTTTGACGAGAAGTAAGACACTGGTTATGTTTCTCACCTGGTTAATGATGGGAATTATGACACCAAATATATTTCTCACCTGGTTAATGATGGGAAGTATGACACTGGTTATGTTTCTCACATGGTTAATGATGGGAAGTATGACACTGGTTATATTTCTCACCTGGTTAATGATGAGAAGAATGACACTGGTTATGTTTCTCACCTGGTTAATGATGAGAAGTATGACACCATATGTATTTCTCACCTGGTTAATGATGGGAAGTATGACACTGGTTATATTTCTCACCTGGTTAATGATGAGAAGTATGACACTGGTTATGTTTCTTACCTGGTTAATGATGAGAAGTATGACACTGTTTATATTTCTAACCTGGTTAATGATGAGAAGTATGACACTGGTTATTTTTCTCACCTGGTTAATGATGAAAAGTATGACACTGTTTATGTCTCGCACCTGGTTAATGATGAGAAGTATGACACTGTTTATATTTCTAACCTGGTTAATGATGAGAAGTATGACACTGGTTATGTCTCGCACCTGGTTAATGATGAGAAGTATGACACTGTTTATATTTCTCACCTGGTTAATGATGAGAAGTATGACACTGTTTATGTCTCGCACCTGGTTAATGATGAGAAGTATGACACTGTTTATGTTTCTCACCTGGTTAATGATGAGAAGTATGACACTGTTTATGTTTCTCACCTGGTTAATGATGAGAAGTATGACACTGGTTATTTTTCTCACCTGGTTAATGACGAGAAGTATGACACTGGTTATGTTTCTTACCTGGTTAATGATGAGAAGTATGACACTGGTTATTTTTCTCACCTGGTTAATGATGAGAAGTATGACACTGTTTATATTTCTAACCTGGTTAATGATGAGAAGTATGACACTGGTTATTTTTCTCACCTGGTTAATGATGAGAAGTATGACACTGGTTATTTTTCTCACCTGGTTAATGACGAGAAGTATGACACTGGTTATGTTTCTTACCTGGTTAATGATGAGAAGTATGACACTGGTTATTTTTCTCACCTGGTTAATGATGAGAAGTATGACACTGTTTATATTTCTAACCTGGTTAATGATGAGAAGTATGACACTGGTTATTTTTCTCACCTGGTTAATGATGAGAAGTATGACACTGGTTATTTTTCTCACCTGGTTAATGATGAGAAGTATGACACTGGTTATGTTTCTTACCTGGTTAATGATGAGAAGTATGACACTGGTTATTTTTCTCACCTGGTTAATGATGAGAAGTATGACACTGGTTATTTTTCTCACCTGGTTAATGATGAAAAGTATGACACTGTTTATGTCTCGCACCTGGTTAATGATGAGAAGTATGACACTGTTTATATTTCTAACCTGGTTAATGATGAGAAGTATGACACTGGTTATTTTTCTCACCTGGTTAATGATGAGAAGTATGACACTGGTTATGTTTCTCACCTGGTTAATGATGAGAAGTATGACACTGGTTATTTTTCTCACCTGGTTAATGATGAGAAGTATGACACTGGTTATGTTTCTTACCTGGTTAATGATGAGAAGTATGACACTGGTTATTTTTCTCACCTGGTTAATGATGAGAAGTATGACACTGGTTATTTTTCTCACCTGGTTAATGATGAAAAGTATGACACTGTTTATGTTTCTCACCTGGTTAATGATGAGAAGTATGACACCATATGTATTTCTCACCTGGTTAATGATGGGAAGTATGACACTGGTTATATTTCTCACCTGGTTAATGATGAGAAGTATGACACTGGTTATGTTTCTTACCTGGTTAATGATGAGAAGTATGACACTGGTTATTTTTCTCACCTGGTTAATGATGAGAAGTATGACACTGGTTATTTTTCTCACCTGGTTAATGATGAAAAGTATGACACTGTTTATGTCTCGCACCTGGTTAATGATGAGAAGTATGACACTGTTTATATTTCTAACCTGGTTAATGATGAGAAGTATGACACTGGTTATGTTTCTCACCTGGTTAATGATGAGAAGTATGACACTGTTTATGTTTCTCACCTGGTTAATGATGAGAAGTATGACACTGTTTATATTTCTAACCTGGTTAATGATGAGAAGTATGACACTGTTTATGTCTCACCTGGTTAATGATGAGAAGTATGACACTGGTTGTGTCTCACCTGGTTAATGACGAGAAGTATGACACTGGTTATGTTTCTCACCTGGTTAATGATGAGAAGTATGACACTGTTTATGTTTCTCACCTGGTTAATGATGAGAAGTATGACAGGCCTCATCTGAAAGAGATCAGCAATTCTCAGACATTAAGGCATCTATTTCAAACTGCCATTTACAACATAGCTGGTGTACCTTCTTAATTTTTTTTGTTAAATTAGAATCTTCCTCACAAGTCAAGGAGTCTGTACACAAAGTTTCAGCTTTCTTGGCTCTATGCTTCTGGAGAAGAAGTCGAAAGTGCACGAAACTTACGGACGGATGGACGATGCTCGCAGGTTTAACCGTAATGCATTGCCACAATTGTGTTGCGGGTTTTCTCCCTGCACTAATACTAGCAGCCGCGATATAAGTGAAATACTATTGAAAGGCCCAATAAACCCCACATCACCTCACCTTATCTTACAGGCCAGATGAGCAAATAAAATTGATCAATCTTGGAAGCCGTAACTCAAGAAATATGAAGGATGAGAACAAATTTGGATCACATTGCTTCAAAAATGATACTGCTTCTTTTATTCTGTCTCATTTTGACAAGCGTCAGCAGTCCACATTCAGGGAGTAACCACAAACAGTTTTCTTATCCAAACTCATTAATAATTCTGCTAGCAGTGATGCTAAAAGCTATGATAAAGCATGGTGGGATGGTGAGGAGATCTGGCGTCAATATCTCCTCAAAACTTTGAAGTATCACTTTGGTTTTATCCGAAAGCAGTGGTCTAGTGCAAGTTAACCCCTTGTGATATAGTGTTGGAACACACAATGGTCTGAAGTATTCAACTTGCTACAAGTTGATTCATACAAATGCATTTCCTTGTACAAAAAGTTTGTTTCACTTGAACTGCATGTTAAGAAAGGTTAGATATCATATATCCTTACCTCAGTCAATAAGATAAACATGTAATAGATATACCCACTCTTCCCGAGGTGTATCGCCCAATATGCCTCCTGTTTGGATCGTGAGTGTCCGAGGCGTAGCGTAACGGAGCCGAGGATCAAGATTCAAACAGGAGGTATTTTGAGTGATGCACCGAGGGAAGGGTGGGTATATCTGACTTAAACCCAACTCCGGTCGAGTTATATTTGACGAAAAAGAACTATCCACTCTTTTCTATATATATATATATATATATATATTTGAATAAGGAGAGTTGGTTTCTCACGTGAAGAAAGGTTGTATATAAGAAAGAGTAAACATCAGATGGTTCGGACTGGATCAATCTTCTTTAATACGATGAATTCATTTCGACCATTATGTGGGTCTTGTCAAGTATGATTACAAATGGAAGGTAACATGTACTTATACAGGAACAAAATAATAAATCAATTCATATAATCAACACATAGTTGTGTGCTCAGATTGACAGTTAAGAAATCAGTCATGTGTTGTCAATCACGTAATGATTGCCCCAAGCACTAATTGCCGGGTGCAGTTTGAATACAATAGAGTCAGTCAGCAATGACGAATCCGTGTTGTCTTATCAATCACTTGATGGTCAGAGAGGTGTAATTAAACAAGCATGCTAATATATCACAATGGTAATCACTTCCTCATGTGAGCTAACTGTTCATGTCCCACTGTTTAGTGTTGGAGAATATTTTTTGATAAAAAATGTTTCTTTTGTTTATTATATGTATATAGACAAATAGCACAAACCAAGTTGGTTTTGTGTTGTTTAGCCTTGTGGGGGTTTGGAAGAGTGCTCAACATTGGTGAATGGAGCAAGATAAATGTAGTATACAAGTCACTTGACAAATGCGCTCAGCATGAAACAGAGCTGTAGCGATAGAAAATTTTGATAATGTAGAAAACATTGACTTGTATTATATGTCTTGGCCTAACTGATCAAAAAAATACAAACAATACTCTTCTTAGAGATAAATGCCATTTAGCTAATGAAAAAATGTAACAATGTTATATTTGGGATTAAACTATCTTGAATAGTACAAATTCTTGTACTTTTTCGGGCTGAGTCCCATGCGGGATTCGAACGCACACGCTCAGAGTCAGCCAACACCGCCAGCAATGATCATACCAACAGCTAACCAACTCGCCCGTTTCGCCATCAAAAAAATGGAGGTCCAACAAGCGGTAGTTAAGCTGTTACATTCATAACCCCTATGATAGATGTTAATTGGCACAGCTCCCATAGCTGAATGTATAAGACATAGGCTTATATATAAAATTCAACCTAGACATGACACAACAAAAAGTACCAATACCTGTATAGTAGCCTCAGTAGCTCAGTTGATAGAGGCGTTGCATCGCAACATTAAGGCCCATTGTTCGATTCCCACTCTGGTAGTTAACATTCAAAAAATCTTAATTTTACAACTACGTTGATTTGCCAAAGTTGAAAATCTCTACACCTGACTTAATGTGGGTGTACAAAAAAGAATAGGTGTATTAGAAAAGTTGTGGTGAATCGGTCAATATACGTACAGTTAGAACAAAGGAAACCATAGCAACGAGACCGGAAGTTCAACTCTGATAAAGTACAAATCAACACTGAGGGTGTGTTGATCAACCAACCACAACCCAACCCTCCACACAGTGACCAGAGACTGAAAAACTACTGGGGAACAAGCAGCACTGTCCCCCTCCCCCAGTGTGGATCTCCCCAGTACTTCGAGGTGGAGTCACAGGTTGGTATTGAGAACACTCTGACAGGGAACACCCTCCTGCTGGAGATAGGACTGGTCAGGGAGGAGGAACAGGATCAGCATCACGGAAGGGTTTGAATTATTTCAATTTAGTTAAGTATTAAATAATTGATACTTACAAACAGGTTAAACAGATATATATCATGTCTGACATGATTTCAAGATTCCGAGCAATAATTTTGTTATTCTGTTAAAACAGGAGAATGTGTTTCCATTGTTATATATCTATGCAACGTCTTTGCACAAACTGAAATCAACAAATCAAATCAATAAAACGTAGTCATTCACAAGGGGATTAGAGTGATCATGAATATATCTGCTTGTCACGTCGATTTTAATTCTAAGATTTCTCCTGAATGTTATTCTAAACTTTCGAGAATTTATAATGTTTCTATTCTATATACGAAAGAAGTCTATCATGCCCTCGGGATGAATATAGATGTGAAAAAGAATCTTTCAAATTTCAAATTTAGAGCTTTAGTTTAGGGATAATAATAGCTTTTATAATGTTTTTATTATTCAAAACAAATCAATGTTCATTGGAAACAGATTCTCATTTTTATTGAATTATGTTTACCCTGTATATATGTAGCGTCTGTAGGGCCTACACATACCGACAATTTAGCTCAGTTTCCTTCACTATATCCAAGGTATATATTGAAACAACTTATTTAGGGGGTATATCAGTTCTCAGATGGCTTCTCTGTTGCACTAACATTGTTTTTCCTGAACAAGTTGATTCAATCAACTGAAGAAAAATGAAATGTTAATTATAGGATCCTATGCCATTTTTTAACTCAATCACAATCACGGCTTTTTCGAATTGCCAAGTAAAGGTCTTAACTGTCAAAGTTTAAAAAGACAACTGTACACAATTCAACTTGGTAACTTTGCAGGATTTTAAAATCAAAATATTCGCTTTTGATGTTGTATCATTTGTCAAACCATGTATTAGCGGTTTTCTTTATCTTTCTTTAAGGCTTGTTTTTAATTTCCAAGAGAACAATGCTTCAAATGCAGTAAGTGAGTGAGTTATTGTTTTACGCCGCTAGGGCAATATTTTAGCTATTAGCGACGTCCAAATGCAGTATCATTATATACTTATTAATAATTGTAGATCATGTGTCTCCTTTCTTCTAGTATGCTAATAAGTTTGAAACTGCAACCCTATTATCAACTTCCTTCTTAAATTCCAGAAAGCTTAAATCATATACTGGGATGACGTCTAGGAACTGAGTATTAGTAATTGTAGCTCTGGTGACCTTTCAGAAAGGTTGCAGTTGCAGGAAAGTAGTTCGAATATATATGTTTATATTCCTTATAACTGCTTTTTTCAATTCTGTAGGTCTACGTTTGAATACTTGAACGTGCATAGAGACTATTACCCGATTACGAAACGTGTGTGAATGTGTGTATAACCCGAGCGAGAGCTAGTGTGGCTACTGTTTCCAGTTGTCGTTTTGGTAATATGAGCCATGTGTTCCTTTAATAACTATGTATGCTTTGAAGGCTACTAAATCATATCCTAGCAGGGTTTTATCCTTCACATGTTATACCTACAAACAGTTTGAAATAAGTTATTGCCAATTAAATTGTTTTAATCGATTTGTGTTGTTATAAGATATCGAGGTATATATATATATATATATATATATATATATACGGTGTATTGTATTGTGAAATACTTGTATGAATGTTCAGAATTTTATCACAAGTTGAGTTGAATGTCGTTAAGGTTGATTTTAATTTATTATCATACATGTATAACCCTCTCCTACAAAGTAGTTTGAGTCTTTTAGTGCTAACTCCTGTCCATTTTTTTTCTTAAACATTTTATATCTAAAAGAATTTACTGTCAGAAATTGTAGTAGGATTACCCAGCCTTCAATAAGTTTTGAATATTCTATCAGAATTAATATTATCCAAAATTTAGTAATAATTCATGACATTTTAAGCTGTAAGCTACCATATTTTAGGAAAACTGGGAAGAGATTTAATATCTTCAAATCATTAATTCATTAAGATTCTTAACTTCCACTTGTACCTTAATTGACCCATTTACTATGGAGTTGTGTTAGCTTGACTAACCTCTGTTAAGTTAAATGATTTCCATTGTGATTGTTGATAAAATGTGGTTTTATAGATTTAAGTGATTTGTTGAATTATTATCAATAAAGTTTATTGTTGATTATAAGTGATTGTTTGTTATAAGTTGGTAATAATTCCCTGTTAACTTTGTAAGTGAGTATTGACAAACTGCTGTCTGTATCGCAAACCATTCCAAGATGGTTGGATGATTGAAACCATCATTCTATCAATTGCAGGGTAAGTTTCCTGGAGGCAGGCCAATGTTTCTGTCCTTACAAATGTTGTGTAGCATGGCGCACACAATCACCACCTTCAACATAGTAACCATAATTGTTATGAAGTAACCTTAACACTAAAAGGAATAAACATGGTACTTTTAGGAAATAAATCTCATGCATATGGCACACTTCAGAGTGTAATGATTTCCATTTATATAAATGCACTTGAATAATTGATTGGAATATTTTGCACTAACGGTCAGTAAGGCCCAATGGAATGAATGTCATAATATTCGGCTTCCGTCCGTCCGGAACTTTCTGCATTAATTCTCGGCTAGAATCGGTGACCTTGTTACTCCCCTTAAAACATTTCTCCAGAATCAGTGTAGATACTCCCTACGTAATGGGGGTTCTCAATCATTTGGTGTCCTTGTGGAACCTACTAAGAGGGAACCAACATTGGGCACACCCTAAATCACTTAATCATTCTCTTAATTTCCCACAGAGGCAGATTAAAATTCACCACAATCCATTTAAATTTCTTTATCAAATGACAACGCTTCTCGCATAGAAATGATGGTTCAAATCACAATTAATGATTTCGCCATGATTCAGTTGCCAAAATGATGATTTTAGAACAACGTCGTCGATTGCACAATGGCTCATGGCAATGGAGTCATGGCTCTATTCTTTTCAGTAACAAGGAATCACCAGCCAAACAAATATTTGCATTAAAAGTTAATTGTGCACCTGAAATAATTATTGAATAACATCAGAATTCCATATTTACTTTTTATAAAGCTATCAAAAGGGTTTTACCTTTGCTGCCGTTTGAGGTTTGAGACGAATTTCAACATGTAGAACGTGGATTCTCCGTTTTGATTGTCCTCTTCTCTTTTTATTAATTTGATTATAAACTTGATTTTATATCTCCAAAACTTAATAGTACTAAACTAACCTAAATAGTAATCATCTTCGTAGGCCTACATGCTTTCACAGAACAAACCTTTTAATATACATTGTAGTCATTGAAAGGGATTTTATTGATTTTGATATATACAAATGTCATCAAAAAATAACTTTAATAAACTTAATGTTTAGTGATTATCAACCGGGTGTGTTTCCGTACCATAAATATAATTAATAGGAATTTCCTTAAATCTATCAACAGCATGAGCGAATAGTTTTGAGTGTTTGTGGTTTGCTAATGTCACGAAATATCTGTGAACTACTTGCCAACGCTGCTACAATGGGAGAAGTAAATTCTAACTGCAGTCTTAAAAAGCTACATGCCATGGCTGTAACGCCGGTTCGGTTACGGTATCCTTGGACTAAACGGCGATTATGTATAGGGTCATGTCCGAGTAACTCTCCATTCCTAGTACATAATGACCCGAGGCCACCAGGAGAGTTGAACAAATTGTTTACATAAGTAATTTTACTCATATAAGTAAAGGTAAATTTACACCATATTCCTTTCTCAGTCGACGTGATGTTAAAGATGACAAAATCACTTGTTTAGAATAACTGTAATATACTAAGGAGTAAAAAAAACATTAAAAGTTCGTTATCTGGAAAATAAACAGTTTCCGAGCTATATACGTGCTTATAATTATCCGTCACAAAGTTGAATATTGTACATGTAATAACAAGTAACAAATCCAGTAACAGAACAGGAAACATGCGTTACTGTGTAGAGACAAATGCATAAGTAAATATACTTTTTACTAAACTTCTTAAGGTCAAGTAATCATATTTGTACTTCAAACTGTTTCCTCCAGGCGAAAATTCACTCATGTAAATAAAAACATGCTGTGTATATATACATACATTAAGGCATATACATTTGTTGGTTTTAGTTTGTCTGCTTAAAGGGGCAGTAGCACGTTTTTTGATAATTTTATATTTTAAATTTTTCACTGATAATTGTAAGTTAATGCTTAATGTATTATTTTGACAGTGTCAAAAATCTCATTACACATAGTCGGAGGACAAAGAACGAAGATTCACATAAAATCCATTGGTGGCCATTTTGTGTGAACACCTTTAATTCATTTTCTGTAAGAAAAAGGAATTGCATGGCTTAACTTTACGTTATATATTTGAATTATTAATGCTCCATTTAGTTTGAATACATTGTCTTTCAATTGGCACTATTAATTTTCATTTTCCTGACATCAACTTATATTCCCCCTAAAAACGTGCTACTGCCCCTTTAAACCCGAAAATAACGCAATGTCATAAATATAACCCTCGATTGTGGCTGAATAACTTTACCGATTGTGTAACAAATTGCCTAGTATAATATGAAAGGTCACAGTTCATCCTCTGATATGATATATTTCCAGCTACCCGGATGTAACAGTTAGAGTAAGGTAGGTATACCATGTCTCTTACATTAATCGTTTACTACCAGGTTTTCAGCTACAGATACTTCATAACAGTTGAAAGGGGGTGTCAAGGGATATTGTGGGTCTGTATGTCACCGCTATCTTCAAAAACAACAACTTATTTGCCTTCAAATCAGTGGTATCTACCCTAGCCTGATCCTATTTTCGCTATTGATTATACACGTATTTACGATCGTCTTCTCGGTATTGAAAACTAGGTCGCTCGGCTAAGTCGTTCAATAGGAACTAGCAAATACTTGTCGACACATGGATATGAGGGTCTCAGTGAATACCACTGAAAACTACACGGTTGTAGCATATGTATATGATTAGTGAGCTTTCTACATGGGACATTCTCTCCCCACAGAGGCAGCTCAGTCATACCCGAGTTAGCCTCTGTTCTATTACGGATAATACATAGGATACAAAGGTAGAAATCTGATTGGAGGCAATCGAAGTTAGTTGTGCTATCAGCGACGCCGATTCAAAAGTGGTCATTCGCAAAACCTCGACCATTCCCGTATACTTCGGCAAAGCTATCGTTGAAATTTAACATCCAAGGGAGATAACTCTTCATTGACAAAACATCGCTTTTTACCTTTTTTAATTAGTAAATTAAAATCTATCATAAAACAAATAATAATTTACATAATTATTAAACAGATTCTATCTAATGTAAAAACCCTATCCATATCTGATTTTTCAAATATTTTACCTGTCACAGTGACACTGCTAATGAAAAATAAACATAAGGACATGATATTTTCCATTGCATTATACGACCATTAAGAATTCTCCGCGCCATGGATATCCAAAAGGTGTTTTCATTGGCTGCAAAGAAGGGAGATATCTTAAGTTAAAACAAATTGCCGCTTGGGCAATCTGCCGGAACCACGGAATCTTGGCTTTATAGAACAAAGGCTAACTCGGGTATGACTGAGCTGCTTCTGTGGGGAGAGAATGACATGGGAAGGATTTAAGATTTTATCACAATTATGGTTTAACAACCGTCCTATCAACACTAACCTAGCTTCATTAAATGACGTATTTACAGAACAAAAATATGTATATTTTTCTAATATTGTATATTTTTTGCACTGCGTTTAGGAATGTATTTGGTAGGCAATTGGAAAGTCTGCCAGCCGCTGATTTGGACAGTGGTTGTCGTGTTTTCAGAAAAATATGTACACAGTCGATGTTGTCATATCATTATGAAATAATGTCGGAAAAATCACGTTATGGGTACATACTTCATTGATCAGAGTCGATGAACGGAAGTTAATGTCCTTATTCTCAGAAAAACAATACCAAACCCAACTAAGATTCAAGCTGGAGTCCAGAAAAAATCTCTTTTTTTTTTGGAAAATTCGAAAGAAAAAAAAAAAATTGACTTGCCAAAGGATACAGATACAGATCAGTGGTTTAATCATTTTGACAAGTTATTAAATGTTGGTCCTATTATTGATAATGATAATGCTGTTTCTGTTACAGATATATTTTCATATTTTTGTTATGAATGAAATAATCATGGCATTGATAATGATATTTCCATTGAGAGACAGGTCTTACTGTATAGTCATTTATTTTAGCGAGGCTTTCGGTTGTATAAAGGTGTTACAGGTAAATTTTTTAGTTTTTTTATTTCCATGTATTCTGCTCTTTCATCATGTATTAGAACATCAAATGGGACAACAGATTATCCAGTGTAATAATGGAATGACTCAAGGCTGCATTTTGAGCCCTATACTATTTATTATTTCATTAATCAATTATCTTCAATGTTTGAGAAGAACAATGAAAACCATTAAAATTTTGGTGTAAATCGATTACTATAGAAACCAATAGATTGCCTTATCAAAGTTATTGTATGTTAAGTACACTTGATGATGCAGGTAGAAGAACATGGGCATCACATATTGGAAGTATTTTATTTCGATTTGGCTTTGGTGTTCTTTGGTTATAAGCCAGAGTATGGGAAACATTAAAATGTTTATTTCACTTTTTAAACAAAGATTGTTTGATTGTCTGATCCAAGTTTGGCATAGCATTGTTTCTGAAATGAGTAAATGCCAGACTTATTGCCAATTTAAGACCATGTTACAAGTTGACAGATATTTTCCATTAGATATCCCACTGTACTATAAGCATATCTTAAATCAAATAAGATGTAACTAAACTCATGTCCAAAAGAAACGATACCATACAAATCCCAAAATAACTCAATCCACTGCAGATTAATAAGACTAAAACATAGTAATATCATTTCTTCAGTAGTCAACTTACGTCTATGCAAAATTTGGAAACATTATCTTTTCATGTTTGCGAGAAAAACATGCATTTGAAAAAATCATCGATCTGGAATCTCCTTAACTAGGCGAGATAGCAGAGAGAAATTGGACACTTTCGCTTGTTTTAAAACGTTCTAGTGCAGTGACGCGTCAACGAATTTATGTCAAATAAAGTGTATTATATCAACAACAAAAATTTCTGACATAAATTCAATACTTTATCAATTTTAAAGTGAAATGACAAAAGTTCTGTTCATAAAACAATTTGAAAATTCGATTTATGCACTCCATGTTCATTTGAAAAGACACAAAATCAAAAGTATCTTTTCCTGAAGAATGAAAATGTGCATACTTTTTTACAAGATATATGCCTGTTAGACACACTTAAATTCAACTCTGTCAGGTTATAGAATTTTGTTTCGGACGACTTTGAAAACTTGGTATCATTTCTTTTGGACATGAGTTTATTTCAAACTTGCTGTTGAAACAGGACTACATAATGGTACAGAATATTGTAATCAGATTTTTTATTTTGCCATAGTAAAGAAATAACACTAGTTCAAGGTGTATATTACCTGTTAATGGTTTGTGAACTCTACAAGGATGCAAGAAAAGAGTATTTTCACCATGATGATGTTATCAAACCTAGTAACGAAGATTTTGTAAGACTTATATATCTTGTAATAATGTTAATGGGGCAGTAGCACGTTTTTAGGGGGAATATAAGGTGATGTCAGGAAAATGAAAATTAATGGTTCCAATTGAAAGACAATGTATTTAAACTAAATGGAGCCGTAATAATTCAAATTATAACGTAAATTTGGCCATGCGATCTCTTTTCAAAATGAATTAAAGGTGTTCACACAAAATGGCTGCCAATGAATTTTAGATGAATCTTCATGCTTTGTTATCCGACTATGGATGATTGGCTTGTGTAATGAGATTGTTGACACTGTCAAAATAATACATAAAGCATGAACCAACAATTATCAGTGAAAAATATGAAATATAAAATTATCAAAAAAAACGTGCTATTGGCCCTTTAATGTTATAGTGAGTATTACTAAATTCCCTTTGTAGGTTCGTAAAATTCGAAAAATGTAAACTTTTATTCAATAGCTTTAATAGTTAAATACATAAATTTGATTGTGTATATATAGTACATGTAGTCATGATAATTGTTGAAACCGTCCAGGTATTTTACGAACGCTTCTTGCAATTTGTAATTTGTAACAAATCTACCCGCAGCGCATGGATTTGTAATATTTTCATTGTAATATGGGCAATGGCCTTGAATACTGAATAAATACTGTCTGTCTGTCTGAACACAACATCCAACAACAAAAAACATGCAAATAAGACAAGATTCTAATGTTCCAAATGTTAGGTGTTGCTTAATTGCCATTTTAGTTTATTTGACTAGTTTATTTGACTGTTTATACATAGGGCAGTATCACGCTGTACAATCTCATAGAGTGCTTACTAGATCGTGCTTGCTGTATGCTGGGGCAGCGGTTCATAGTGATTACATGTTGTTTGTTATACCAAAGGGGTTATTTTAGATCATATCACAGCATTAATCTATAAGAATGTTGACCGAAGTTCATTGCCATATGTCCTACACTTATCATAAGTTCATGAAATATTTGATAAATAGATGAATTTGAAAATTTACCAGCTGATGCATTTTCAGTGTTATATTTTTCCACAATCGAATAAGTCAACATGATGTGTAACAAATTGAACCATGTTAGTGTAAAATTTACGTTTCAAAGGCATGTAATAATGAAGCTATCAATAGGCTAAGTAGCTACATTCAGGTTTATAGCCGAAACATCGTATCTCTCTGTATGGAATATGGAACGGTTTTAATAAACATCCTGAACGTTTTTTTAAATCTTTCTGTGTACAAATGTGATTGTCTATGTATTGCTTGTATATGATGCTTGTTTATATTGTACAATAGCTCTGTGATGATACTAAATTAATTCCTCTCGGAGTAATAATGAATTTTGGTTATTATTGTCATTATTATTATTAAGTTGTTTGAAAATTGTGCATGTTTTCTCCAAGTGGGTACCAAAAGCGTATAGTCACATATTGAAAGGGAATTGTATGTTACGTATTTACAATTCAGTTTATATATTTACTGCAGCTGAACAGACTAACTTTCGATATGACGATAAACTTAATTTAAGGTGATAAATATCAATAAAGTATGTAATCCTCTATTGAATAGTGATAATATGACACATTTCTTTAATCTAGTCATTATAAGAAACTCTAAATCAAACCGAATGAACGAGAGGAACAACAGCTGTGAAGTTATCACATCCACCTAGCTCTCAGTCTAATTAAAATCGACCGTACTCCGAGGAATAAAATATCAAAAATATTGACTCTATCGGGGCTCGAACCAGCCAGAACATCCTCTCCGTCTCGATTTAAATCAGACTGACCTAGCACTCATCTTGTTCACAAAACTGAAAACGTCAGTTTCAAAATTTATCTAAACCTGGCTGCCGCCAATTGACTATCTGTGCTTGCTTCTATCTTACAATAAGGGAAAGTATAGTCCAATCAGAAAGCTCTTTACAAAAATACATCGGACTGAAAATAACCTGGCGGCCTCTCTGTCGAAGTCCTGTTAAGCGCAGATCGATAACTTTGACTTTAATTTACGTTAAATCAATTATTGAAAGTATTGTTACATCGAAAAAATAATTGTTTGAAAAGATTTAACAAACACAGACAGAAAAGAACGTCGTAGATTGGATAACAAGTTATAGCCGGAGAGGGCGTTGTTAGCAAACCAGAATGACACGGGTCGACAGCAAGAGTTGGATAAGTAATTATCTGATTAAGAAAGTTACAAAGAAACATGAACATACATGCTTAATCAATGAAATATTTCATTGTGCAATGTAAGTTTGGCATGAATCTAAAGTTAAATAACATCAACTGCAAAAGAGGAATTGAGATCGGAAGCATTTTGTTGGTATCATTCACTTAAATCGACTACTAAATGGAATCTTGTTCCCAGGGCATGGATATCTATAACTATTCAAACTACCAGTGTCGGACTTACGACTTCACCGTGTTCCCAAAACCAACTAGAATGAATGAAAAATTTAAAAAAAGTTACAGTTAATTTAATCTCAATGATCCTTTGACAAATATAATGATAAATACTAAATACTTACATATAAGCCAAAACATTATTGCAAATAAATGTACTATGTGATGCTTTATCTGTTCATCAAAATTAAATCGCTTGCCGCAGGTAGGCAGAGCGGAAACATTATCCATATCACAAGATGAAAGGTATTTGTAACATTGACAAATTCTCATTTAATAATGTTTAGGAGACGAACAGGTTAATGTATCTAGTGTCGATGGAAACGTTTAAAAAATGACATCATCCAATTTCGACCACCTGCTTTATTGCAATATAAAGCAATATAACAGAAGTTATCACCTCAGATGAGTATCATCTCTATACTGAAAGTGTCAATGCTCTGTGCAGTGAAGCTATAAGTAAAAGCTATGTTAATTCTTTTTTAATTTCTTTCAGAGATGACAGATCACAATGTCATCCTTCCCAACTTGCGAAGTCTGTCACCAGCAGTTTTCACTGAAAGGACCCGTCCCCTTTCTGCTCCCGTGTCTCCACCCAGTGTGTGAGACGTGTGTGACATCTGCAGATGGAGGAGTGATACATTGTAGGCCATGTGAGAGAGACATCAACCTGACAGAGACACCTCTACAGAAGGATGAGGTCAGAGAGAAGCAGATCTTACATCTGACTGTGCAGCATCATCCAGAACTGGTCCTGTGTACATATGAAGAGGATGGCAACCAGGCTGTGTGTTGGTGTAATGAATGTGATGGCTTTCTGTGTGAACACTGTCAGATGGTTCACAGCAGTTCAAAGGCAACAAGGAAGCATGTTGTTCAGGACGTCGGAGAAATGGACCCTGGCAAGATGGATGAGGACCAGTATTGCACTGTACACCCCAAGTATATTGCAGACACCTGGGACAAAGACTGCTGCATGCTGACTTGTGGGAGATGCAGACGTGGGGATCATGCTGGTCATGAAGTTGTGGATGTAGAAGAGGCCGCTGAGATTGCAAGAAAGGAAGTTTCCAAGTTTGGAAATGAAATTCGATCTACAGTTGAGCAGCACAAATCACATTTGGTAGCAGCTGAGAAAGATCTTCGATCTTTAGATGAGAAACTCAACACACTCGGTGAAAAAATCACTTTCACATTTACTTCTCTGAACACACAAGTTGACCAAAGAGGAAAAGAGTTGCAAATTGCACTTCAGAACCACAAAGTGAATATGAAAGATCAACTCAATGACAAGAAGAAGACATCAGAAACAAGTTACCAAAGATGCCTGGCCACCTCGGACTTCATTGTCAGAACCCTGAAGTATTCGTCTCCCCACAGCATACTTGAACTGAAACCAATGCTCGAAGAGATATTCCAGGACCACAGTAGATCAGCTCCAACTGAAGACTACAAGTCTCTGCCTCTACCTGTGTTCAACACTGATGGACTGGAAAGAATCAAGTCCACCCTGGCACAGTTTGGGACAGTAACAACGGATTGTTCAGCTACCACAAACAGGATGCAAGGTAATTTAACCTGGCTTCCCGGCAGTTCAAATAGATCAAAACAATTACAAAGATGTTTTTTCTTACACCGCGATTTGGCGTTTGAAAGTAAAAATAGCAACAAAATTCAAATCATAGATTTTAAATTGTTCATATCATCCTTTTAAGCGTTTATGTGGTTTTATGATGATCACGAAAAATATATCTCAATTTAAAACATAACCACAATTCATTAATTTTGAAATACAATGACAAACATTTAACGGATAAAAAATTCGTTAATATTCATATAATAATAATGAGGAAAAAGATAGTTGTTAAAGTTCTTGTTAGTTAGATACAATAATAAAATAATTATTTTTTCTAGACAACGGAACCCAGACAGAAGAAGACATGGTGCAAGAACTAGAGAAACTGACACAGGTAACATTGCTGACAATTGTCATCTTTGTCTTTGATGAGTTTCTTTCACCTGCTGACAAGGAACAATTTTTGTTTCAAAAACATTTGGGTGTTTTCCCTTAATTGGTATCTCTTTGTACCATTTTACCTTACTCTCTGTAACTTGCTTCAAATTGAGATATTTAATGGTATAGGGCAGTCATTGCATACGGGCAGTTCCATGATTATTATAAATTCCGTTTAGCAAAAGCATATGTTTGACTCATCAAATATTATTATTAGAAACACTGTCAAAATAGAAACAAGCAATCATTGTATAGATATATTTTGATCATTGAAGGTCTGATCGATGTTACCTGTAAAAATGCCTTATTTGTACCTTATAACTGAATTAACTAAATTAACTATTATAACTTATAATTGAATAATGTTGTTTAACATTATTTTAGGAGATAAAGCAGTTGCAATTGTCACAAAAACAACTGATGAATGAGAAGGAAACAGAGAAGACAGAGAAGACAGGTAAGGTCTTCATCAACGAGGCAGTAAATGTATTGTGCTATGCATCTAAATTACTCATACTCTTATCAACAGAATTACAAATTGACTTTAAATAATAATAAAGGATCTGTAATTGATGCCAAGGCATATTTCCTCCTGACTTTTATTTTACATGCACTATTTCTTGTTTTCAATACCCAACCTCAGAATTTCAGTGTCGACCCCCCTCCTTGACCCCTCAATTTCTGGTATAAAAAACTCGCCTTATGCATTGTAATATTCGGTAGTTCATTTTGTTCTCAGATTCTTGGGAAGAAACAGCAAAGTTGAGACAGGTGAGGTGTTCTATATATGATACCTAATCTTAGGTGAGGTGTTTAAAATTCTATAATACCTACATGTAATCTTAGGTTTGATTAAACATCTGTCCCTACAAAATCCGAATTCTTTCAAAAAGTAGATGATACCTTTAACATGAACATTTACGTAAATCGTTGTTAACATTATTTAAATATTTAATCTAAGTGCAACATCATTGAAGATTTTGGGTATGTTGTTGTAAGTAAATTGTAAGAATGAAACAAGTTCAGATTGGAAATTACTTCAATTAAAGCAGCCAAGACAGCATTATTGGCAGGAAACGAGTGACAATAAAATCCAAGGATTCTGTTAATAACATTATATCGTTACATCTATAGCAAAGTAATGTTAAACCTCCTAATTTACTTAAAATAGTTAAACAAAGCTTTAAAACAATGAAATTGGTCACAAAACATTTCCTTTTAAACATTTCAGGAAGTAAAACAGCTGAAAATGTACCAGGACCAACTAAACGAAGAGAAAGAAAAGATGAAGAGAGGTAATAAAACTGAAGAGGAACCTTCGTAGTATAAACATCTTGGTTATATTAAATTTCTTAATTATCACTTTATTCATTACATATCATAATTGTTTTGCTCAAGCACGGATGTTTATGCATTCCCCAAGTATGTTTAATAGTTACCAACCTCTATTACGAGTATAATGGATAATATTGAGGCTAGGTTTACTTAGACTGCTTTAAACGTTACATTCACGATGTGGCGAGGTTCAAAAACTACAATAAAAACAAACAGAAGAACCTCAGTCAAAAGTACAAAATAATATAGTGATAAGTCTATTGAACAACTCAAGTAAACAGACAATTACTCATTTTTAACCTACACTATCCAATAATTCAGTCCGCAAAATTATTTAAGCTATTATTAATTTACCAAAATTTTTAAGGAATAAAATTCATTTTGGTTTAAAGTCATGAAAACATTAGTTGAAATTACCTAAGTTCACAATAACAGATAAATTTCCCTTCAAAGGAACGTATTTTACACCAAATGCATATATATACCTTCAAAGACAAATATTGATAGCATGAAACATTAATAGAGCATAATAGTCAAAGTGTAATTCAAATTTCTACTCACACCTTGTGTTCTCACATGGAGCACATGTTCAGTCAATATGGTGATTCTCTCAGCTGAGCAAGCCAGCTGGTTGGCCAACTGCCAACATGCATGCATGTAATGTACAACGTCACATGACCTCTTATTTGTCAACAATGCCACGTGCTTTTGCTTTGATCAACAGTCAGTCAATGTTTTGATAACAGAATTAACTTATGTGATTATTGTATTATAGAATCAAGTTGGTTATTATGATGAAGATGAAAGAAAAAGCATAAATATATACTTGAGAAGCAGTTTTGCATAAAAATGAAAAAATTGGATTTTAGCCTTTTCATGATGTCTCTTTACTCACATAAATTGTACCGCAATATACTTAATCCTTGCATCGTGTTTTGCCTGCTGCGAAAGTTACTTCATGCCATGCCAGGATGAATTGTCATGATTTGAGCAGGATATGGGAGTTTCTTTTATGATTATTCACATTATGCCTCTTTTGTTTACAGAATCTGAGAGGGTAGCAGAAAAGTTTAAACAGGTAGGGTGTAAGAAAACTTTACAATGAACTATTCGAGTTAGATATTGTATCCATTGACAAACTTGTAAAATGTATAAAATGAAATAATTTGCACACCATTCTGTTCTGTATTTCTGGTATTCATAAAAACTAGTTGAAATAAAGGCATTGTTGCAGCCGTCATTTTATCATAATTTTATTAACCATAAATAATGTCAACGAAATGTATGTATGAGAGAAAGACAGGTATTTCAGAAGAATACAATATATTTATATTCCTCAAAGAAACTTGGTCTGGAAGATATCTGGGAGCAGAATTTCAAATATCATTCAAAAGTATTTTATCTTTAATCATTGCTACAACTTCGTAATCAGCAGTGTTCGAAATTTATGGATATTGAATAAAAAAGGAAATGATGTAGAGGGCAATCAGAATTGTTGATAGTCCATCAAGACAGAGTTGTTATGAAGTGTATTATAATTAAATCGTCAACTTCTCCATATCCTTACAAGTAGCAAATACTGTCAATAAAGAGCTTCTCCGTCATTTCCAACACATGTTAATTTGCTTTAAAACGAACACAGATGACATTCATTATCATTTAAATTCAAAATATCTCATATATTCAGTCTCAATTGTCACGTAAATGATAAATTTTGTTTGAAATGAACAAATATTTATATTGCATTCAAATTCACACTCATTTCAGATTTTGTTATGATGGTTTATTTTCTAGTTTACTGGTTTTCACAATTTCCTAGTTATATAACCTATCAAACATTATCAACCTGTAGCTGTCAATCTGATTGCTTTAGATAAGTTTACACAATTACGTTAGGCTGATTGAAGGGATTGAACCTTCCGAATGTTACTATACAACGTCCATTGGCTCTTTAATAATACTTTCCTGCAAAAGTCGTTACTTGTCTACCAAACGACATTATTTATATAATTTAGCATATATGAAAACCAACACCTCACATTTCCTTAAAGATTCTTAAACAACATCCATATGATGTTATTAAGTTAATTCTGTATCTGGGGTTTCTACACAGAACTATGTATGTTTTACATCAAGCTTTAAATAACTGAGAGGTGTACATAGCCATGTTATTGAATCGTGTATTAGATGAGTCAAAAAATGTCTTTGTACAGGCCCGTGTCATTAACAGCTGCTCCAGTAATAGTTTCACAATTTTATTCAAAGCCATGTTTTACCTTGTGCATTAAATAACTGAGATGTTGAATTTGGTTTCAGGAGTCAAAGAAGTTAAATGCTTATCAAGAGAAAATTATTGGCCTGGAACAAGAGATTGAAAAAAGTGAGGATGTCATTGTACTTTTAATAACATATTGATTGAGGCCTGTATAAATGAAACCTCTTCATCAACTTCACAAATTTAAAGTGTGAATCTAATTTTAATGACGTTTTCAACCAGTTGACAAAATTAATATAGTGAATTGCTACAATTGTTGAAAGTATAAATATGTAATGACTTTCTGAAAAACAACTTCAGCAATGACTTTCACAATAAAGAAATTGTTATTAATATCTTTTCTTATGTATGCCACTTCTAACTGAGCTTCAAATACATATAAAGTGCATTTGCTGCAATATTTTACGATAAGTCTACAAATGTTCAGAAGAATTCCAATGCTTTTAACAGTAGAACAATATTGATTTATTTTATTCATTAGTTCCAGGATGGCATAGATTACACACTCTAGCTTCGGAAGAGACGTTTTTCTTAAAATGTAAGTAATTTTTTTACATATTTAAGGACTCAGCCTTTCGGCTAAATTCTTATTGAGATAGGCGTGGCTTTAGCATTTCACCAAACGAGAATAAACCCCAACGAGCTTTTGGGCGAAATTGTTAAGTAGTTAAAGGGGCAGTAGCACGTTTTTTGATAATTTCATAATTTGAATTCTCACTGATAATTGTAATTGAATGCTAAATGTATTATTTTGGCAGTGTCAAAAATCTCATTACACAAGCCAATCATCCATTGTCAGAGGACAAAGAATGAAGATTCACATCAAATCCATTGGCGGCCATTTTTGTGTGAACACCTTTAATTCATTTGTGCAAGAAAAAGAATCGCATGGCTAAACTTACCGTTATATACTGGAATTATTACTGCTCGATTTAGTTTAAATACATTGTCTTTCAATTGAAACCATTAATTTTCATTTTCCTTCCATCACCCTATATTCCCCCTAAAAACTTGCTACTGCCCCTTTAAAGGCTCTGGTCAACGTATGAAAATGAAAATATATCATTGATGACTTTTTTGAAGAGACTTGCATGTCCAAACTGTATATAACGATGCACGATAAGTATATATTCACATTTAAAGTCAACATGATCTGGATGCCATCTTCATTATTTACACTTTGAAAGTGTCTTGAACAATTGGATATCCTCTCCTCAGGACTATTTGCACTAGGGAACTTACATAACTTGTCACCGAAGTTATATTTTTCAACGAGTTTACCTAACAGTCTTCAAATTAATACGATTCATAAAATCCAAGGAGAGATTAATAGATATTATAGTCATAAGCACGTTTTTAGGGGGGAAATAAGGTGACGTTAGGAAACTCAGGCCCGTACGATTTTACCTTATAAGATCTTATAAGATTCTTATAAGATTCTTATAAGAATCTTATAAGAAGCCGATTTCTTATAAGATTCTTATAAGAAAAAGTTGTGACTAAGAAATCATTCACAAATTTCTTATAAGAATCTTACCCATTTCTTAGTAGCTAAAATTTCTTATAAGAATCCTATATATTTTTTATAAGAATCTTACACGTTTCTTAGTAGCTAAAATTTCTTATAAGAATCCTATATATGTCTTACTAGTGATAATTTTTTATAAGAATTTCTTAAGACTTATATAAAAATAAAGACTTAATTTCTTATCTAAAATGAACAATTTCAGAGGTCAAAAATGAAAATTGTTATTCAATTTATTAAATATATCTCTTTAAAAGGATTATATAATTCATAATTCAAGGATTTTTATATATATTTTTTTTTATAATCAATTTTTATATTTGATGAGCATCATATCTTTTTTTTTTTAAATGTTTTAATTGTTTCCATCAGTACATTGTTATGCAATAAACAATTTTACAAGGATCTTCAACTTGATTTAAATAAATTCATACACATCAATTTGAACAATTTCAAGAGGTCAATTATTTTATTCAATTTATTAAATATATCACTGTAAAAGGATAAAGTTAATTAGTTCTTATTTGTTAAGATACTAGATATGATTCTATTGTTCTGCCTTTTCCTTATATCATAAATTAAATTTTATAGTACAAGTTACATTTTTTACATATGTAAATACTACTTGAAATAAAAAAATTCTAAGAGAATAAAATATTTAAACACCAAAAAGTTTTAGGTGACAACTTTTTAGAAGTAAAACTAACAACGACTTTATACATGCATGTACACATCTGGTGTCATGGGGATAAATGCAAAACCTAGAAACGATCTAAACATAAAGAAATCACCACAAACTCAAAGCACGACGTAGCAGGAGTTTGCTTTCTGCTGCATAAACAAATACACGATACGGTGGGTCTTTTGACACAATAGAGTAAAAACAAGCCTGAAAAGGTGGACTTTTAATACCTGATCGTTTAAACAGTATCCAAGAACTAGTATATTAGTATGGTCATTCTTCTTGTGTTGTGAAAGATCGTCGAATGTAGTTACACGAAGTGTAGTTACTTACATTTCGCGCAAAATGTAAAAACCGGAAGTTTATGAAATGTCTTGTACTCCACAGCAGAGCCAATGCGTTCTACTCTATGATGGGGATTTCGCATTGCGGTGTAAGGAGTTTAGGTCCCTCCAGAATTCGGCGATTCGTACATTGAGTACGAACTGAAAATTTATTGCAAAATGAGACATTCTAATACATGTTTTTAGGACTGATCTTTTCACAATATCTGAGTCATATGCTAGAAATTATCGCTTATTTGTTGGTGTTCCCTGAACTAAAGTTGGTTTTACTCAGTGAATCACGCGCTTAATCTGTTTCACCAGAAGTGCCGCCATTGTCTTGAATTCTACAGCAGCGCCTGTAAATATTAGTCTTATCATGAATGGAGTCGCAATTCAGTGTGAGGAGCTTTGGATATTGGTGAATTCGTAGGCAAAACGACTCGCCTTCTGGACCCATTTTGAAAGAAAATCTTAAAGCATGGGCTTCGTCCCACAATTTCATTATAATACAGTAAGACAAGAGCCTAAATTGATAATCGTCTCTTATGTGTATATATACATATACACTTATTTGGAAAATTAGGTAGTGTAGGCCTATACATAATATATATATAGGCCTATATGGCAGTCATTTTGTCCAAAAATCAAATTATTCTATTGCAGAAAATCATAAAAAGTTATTTCAAAGAAGAATAGCAATGTTTTTCTGAACAACTTCTGTATCCTTAATATGCATATACGCTCATTTCTTCAAAATGTGGAATGTAGGAGGTAACAAAACGATGCTAACGCAAAATCACATGACAAGAGAGAATAATAATATATGTCAACAATGATTATTTGCAAAACAAACATAAGTTGTAAATAATTTCAGTACTTAGTAGTCGCCTATCATAAACAACTGAAGGTGAAGGACTAAATACACACAATGACAAAATTTATCGTGAAGAAAATAAAAAAAGTTCTCTCTTATTGTTGCTTATCTTGTGTACGCAGAGGCCACTTAATTTCTTAATACATGCACCTGAGGACGTGAATTCAACTACATTTACATCATAGAAATAATTTCCTTCAAGTTGCTTGTTAGTCTTAATTTTCAAATCTAAAGGGGACTGAGTTTGTAGAAGTTTTGCCTACATGTACATACGGTACCTTTATGCCTATTAATCACGATGTTGTAGCCTACATTATAATATACAAAATTCAACTGAAATGAAAACAAATGTCGGGAGTTGGTCAACTCTCTTCTTAACCTATTTTGACCATTGACAAAGAGATCGTGAATAGATGATTTACACATGATTATAGAGCAATTGTCTCATTGATTATGGTTTCTTGATAATCCGATATATAGCAATAAAGTGAATAATTTTTAAGTTGAATAAAGTGAACCGGATTAAATAAATACATGATTGCAGGTGTTTTCTGTTATAAGAAAAACGCGCGTGTTTAGCATAGTGTTTGGTTAGCATATATATAGGAAGGAACTATAATATATTTCCTCTAAATGACTTCGAAATATTTAGGAAAGTTATTTTGGATTTAATATCTACTAACATATTTTTAAACGCAATGCGATTATAGATGAAATAAATAAACCGTAAAAGACGTATCATTTTCAACACGCGGAATTAAACATTTGAACAGTATGATTCTCATGCAGTTTTATTTGTTCACGATTCTGATATAGAATGAGACGAAAACAATTTGTAACTGATGTTCCGTTTCTGCAATTAATAAATAACAGTTAAAACGTTCAAGATTGCCTACATGATGCTTAAAAACTGACCAGTTAACAAAGATTTTTCTTCCCGAACCTCCAAGATGACTCCTTTATTCACGCAGCCAAATTTTGACTCTTTAGAAAGAGATTTAAGCCTTATCAATTTTAAGCAATTTTTTTTCTCAGAAAAACATTTAAGGCATCCTTTGAACACCAACCGCCATTTCCTTAAAATCTTGCATTTATGTCATTATTTGAGCGACTCCCTGTCTATATTACATGGAAATAATATTTGCCTTTTTGAGCTATATATATGAGCAAAAGTATTTTCCAAGAACATTGCAATTTGCATAGATAATTAACCTATTTCTGTTTTTTTTTAAAGTAACCTTTTATATGAATTGAGTTTTAAGAAAAACCTAAATGTAGGCGACTTCGTTTCTTTAACAAAATCTTCCCCACTGCGGTAATTCGTACCAAAAAAGGACAATGAATTATTTGTAAAAACATTTCATCTGAGGGTTAATTCATTAAATTATTAAATGAAATTAATTTGAGTGTCTTAATTTTGGAAAATGCATTTGATAAACAATTCACGATGTAGATATGTAGGCATATTTAGTAAATTTACATTATGAATATATTTATCACGTATAACATAGATATAGCAGATGTATATTTTCTTGTAGCTAACATAGCGCATGTATTCACACGTTTCATTGCACAGAACAGCACAATTTCCGTCTGAACACAAGTCTTGTCACTTCAAGTCACAAGTTTGTACGAATTATATATATCAAATAAATACTTAGTAATACATCGATTCAAGAGATGGAGACGAGTTTACACCTCCCGAAAATGATTCCGGCACCAGATTGCAGAAATCTGAAAACACGAGTTCGTTTTCGCTACGGGTTTTACGAATTCAAAATCAAATGAGCAATTAATTATTCCTTATAAATATTTGTAATTTTTTTATAAATATACAATCGATAATCTTCAAAGCGAAAATGTAATTCTACTTCTTTACTTTTCTAAAAGAGTAGGCCTACAAGTCAAACCTTTCCGAGTAATAATGGCAACGCATGTGCATGTCAGTATATATTCCTGATAAAAATTGTATTATAGGTTCTATTTTTTGTGGTTGTTGAAAACGGCCATTTAAATATTTGTTGAAAATTGAGCTCAATTAAACCTACATATATCTCGCTAGCTACGTTTCTGAACAGAAGTACATGTAGAAGTGACTGTGTTTTCCACGGGCAGTATTTCTTTGATTCAACCTTTCCGAGTAATAATGGCAACGCATGTGCATGTCAGTATATATTCCTGATAAAAATTGTATTATAGGTTCTATTTTTTGTGGTTGTTGAAAATGGCCATTTAAATATTTGTCGAAAATTGAGCACAATTAAACCTACATATATCTCGCTAGCTACGTTTCTGAACACAAGTACATGTAGAAGTGACTGTGTTTTCCACGGGCAGTATTTCTTTGATTCAAAATTCTCAAATCTGTATTTTTTATTTCTTTTATCATTTTGAAAATTATTTATAATTTAATTTCAACTACTAACTTAATAACAATTATTTATCAAATACTGCATTTTAACGCATCTGTATATGTTTAATGTCGATTCTTTTGTGATTAAAGCTTATGTAGACAAAATTAGTTTAACCTGAAAAATTATGAAATATTCTGAATAATTGAAATCGTATCTTTTGGAACTGTTCAGACGCTTGGAGATCTTATTTCAGCGATGCAAATAATCGGAAGTGTTTTCTGCGCATGCGCATGCAAGTATAGGCGCCACATTATGAAATATGGTAACCCAGGCACGATTCCAAAGTTTTCCAAAACATATCAAGTCGCCTGACTGTGGATGTTCTTCACAATGTAATATCTTACGGACAATTTTATCTAGCTTGAGAAAAGAGGAAATGTTCTTTAGAAAGAGGCGGCAGTTACTGTTAGATGAAGTGACCCAGTTCTTGTTCTGTCGACAACGGGAACCAAAACAAATATGGACGATCCAAGTCACAGTGTTAACCGAAGTCGAAGACTATCGACGACGAATGCTTAGGTTCCATACAATTTGAGATCGGACGGTAAGCGTATTTTAGTTTGTATTTAATCAAGTTCTTTTCAAACCATTTATTAACGACTTTAAAATATGTTTAATTATTAACAAAGTCAAAGATGTTAGAAGAAGTTTTTAAAAATATTTTGTTGTTGAGGTAACCTGCGACGTCTGCAGCAAGGCTGAATGAATTTTGTTGGATGGACTATTGATCCTTTCTGATTTTGTAAATAAAATTATTCTTAAATATTCCAAAAAGCTAAGCCTATATGCTCAGTGTTCAAGGTGTGATTTTTTAAATCTTAATAAAGAATAGTTTGTAACACTGATTCAAGAAGCAAATGGTGTTATTTTACATGATTTTCTTGAAACTAATTGTTCACAAGATAATGTTAAGAATTTAAACCAAAGGAAACAATAGCAAAATGTTAATGAGAAAAAGCTGAATCTATTCTTTTTCTACAAAAATAATATAATTATCATCAGATTCTCTCTTTCCTCTTCAGTGAAGCTGCATGCACATCAAAGCTCCAGTCATCCTGCTTGTCGAGTTCCAATGTGTTCATTCAACACAACTGCTGCAATCTTGTCACATATTGGGAGATGTCATTGAACTAAAGAGGCTCACATCTCACTCAGCAACGAATTATATTGTAAGTGAGTTGTGTCACAATTATTGATTTTTATTTATTTACATAACATGAAGTGTGAATTGTAAATCACACATTGAATTTTATTGATTTTGTACATTTGTGAATACAGATATTCAAGACATCTTTTTTTCTGAAAATATGTTTGTCTAATGAATGTCATCTCATTTATCATTATTTCAGATGGAGGCTTGGAACAGAAAGAGAATATCTAATGGTCTGCCTGTCTAAACAATGAATAGTTTGAGGTAACATTTAAATGTAAAATCTCTATTATTAGTTGAAATGACATGAAAGCCCCAATGGGTTTTTAGAATAACATGGCAATTTTTTGCTATTTTGACTTCTTCTCCAGATAGTAATCTTTATGTACAGATTCCTTGTTCATTGGGGCTCTATTTATTTTGATCTGGTGAAGCATTTCAATAATAATCTGTTATAGGGAAAAGGCAGTACGTAAGTAATTACGTACTGGTATTTAATAGAACAAATGTTTGTACTTTTGTTTGTTGATATCTTGTTGTAACTAAGCACAACTTATCTTTTCTTTACAGGCTTTATGCTGACCAAAAGCCCGAGAACAAGAGCATGAGAGAACGACGGAGATGGAGATAACACAAGTCATCCACTGTCAGTGTACAGATATCATTTAAGGAAAAAGACAATGAACAAAATTTGATCCATATTTTTAACAAATACACTGTTGACAGTTGACTGTTTTTATCCCACCAGTCTGTCCGTCTTTCTGAGCAGAACTCAAAAACTGTTAGACCTAGCCTAATAAAACTTTGTATGTGGATTAGTCAACATTTGTAGATGTGTCCTTTGATGATATTTTCAACTTCTTCAGATTTTTATTTTTGGCCAGTCTAAGTAAACCTAGCCTCAATAATACTGACGCTAAAGTCCTAATGCAGACTATTACGGCTTGGTTAGACAATCCCTGATTGGTCAATTCGATACGTCGGCTGACACAAATTGCTACAACATCTTGCTAGACTCAATATCAGAGTTTAGGTGTATTATTGAGTTTAGTTTTTTTTTCGACTGATTTTTGGCTTAGAATTTGGTTTCAGGGGCAATTCTAAAATACTGTTAGACCTAGCTCAATGAAACTTTGTATGTGGCTTACACCATGGATAGATATGCCTTTTGGTATTTTCAATTTTCAACTGGAAATGTACTTGGTAACTTTAATTGGTGGAATATGTCATTTTCTGATGACTCTTGTTTGTTAGCATGATATTTGATTATAACTTTGAGGAGTGTTAGTTTAGCCTAAAAACAACTTTGAAATCCATGCTAATTTTTGTTTATATAATCGTTATCAACAATGTCAGTTAACAACTTTGAATACTGATAATTATTTTGATGGGTTAATATTATTTGGCACTGTCCATTGTAATGTGACCAGTATTCACTGCAGTAAGTAAAAAAAAATTATTTGTCAATCCTTGTGACACTACTGATCGCAGTGAAGAATGAAGAGAAAATTTATGGATATGCAATTTCATTATTCTGGAGTCAAGGTTTCCATAGGGTCTATTTTTGTAAAAAGCCAAAAGATGTCAGGAAGTTGTAATCTATAAAAATTATCTTGATACAGCGAACATACATTTCATTTCATGTTGAAGAAGTATATTTTTCTCCTTGATACATATTTAGCATATGTTGTTTAAAGAGGCTGACTGTTACCTTACTTTGACAAATCAATTGACTCAACGAAAAAAAACTTTACATATTAGTCAGTATCCCTTGATTTTTTTAATAAGAATTACTTTTAGGTGCATAAATTTGACATTTGTCACAATGAAAAAAGGAATTTCTTGAATCAGGGCAATGAAACAGTGCTCGCAATCTGTTTTTAATCTTAAAGTTTGTAGTACACTTTACTTGTGTAACCATAGAAATGTCATTCTTTTGTTAATGTGCTCTTATTAAAGATGAATGTTACCTCTCTCTCAATAGTGATTTGTTTATTAAAATTTCTTCTGCATCTTGGTGTGTTGGCAGGCCATGAACTTGATGAAGCAAAAAATAGACTGTGAGTGCGAATTTATCTCTTTTTTTATCGTTGTTCAGCCTTCATCAGATACACAAGGATATCTTCATTTCACTGAAACATTATTTGCATCATTATGATTCCAGTGTATTGTTGACCATGCATGTACTATTGTTTGTATATTAAAAGATCCTATTAGAATTTGATAAGATTCAAATAAGAAACTGTGTTTCTTATAAGAATCTTATAGCTCCTATCTAGTTTGAGTGTAAGATTCATGTAGGAGATCTTATAAGATTCTTATAAGAATCTTATAAGAAATCTCATGAAATCTTATAAGAAATCATTCATAAATCTTATAAGAATCTTATAAGAATCTTATAAGTTCTTATAAGTTCTTACCTAATTTGCATACAAATATCTTATAAGATTCTTATAAGAAACTTATAAGAATTTTTATAAGAATCTTATAAGAATCTTATAAGAATCTTATAAGTTTCTTATAAGAAACTTATAAGATTCTTATAAGATTCTTATAAGGAGATTTCGTACAGGTGAAAAGGAGTGGTTCCTATTGAATCGATTCATAAAATCCAAGGGGAGATTAATAGATACTATAGTCAGAAGCACGAAAACTGAAAATTAATGGTTCCAATTGAAACGCAATGTAAGAAGCAGTAATAAATCAAATACTAATATATAATTTAAAGTTCACCCATGCGATTCCTTTTTCTTCCTCAAGATGAATAAAATGTGTTCACACAAAAATGACCGCTAAAGGTCTTAAGGTTGATTGGTTGGTGTAATGAGAGCTTTGATACTGTCAAAATAATACAAATAGAATTAACATACAATTATCGGTGAAATATTTAAGATATCAAATTTTCAAGAAATGTGCTACTGCCTCTTTAAGCCTCTAAAAGTCGTTACATGCCGAATTAAAGCATGCAATTTTGCAGACAGACAGACAGACAGACAGATAGTTTATTAATTGCATGAGTGTTGCTTAATGCTTCACTAAAGAAATTGGACTGGGTCGCTTAGTCTTAGTGACCTACTTATTATAAAATCCAAGATGGCTGCCAAAATTCTAAATATCACATGTTTGTCCAAATTTGGTTAAAATTCACAGTTACTGAAATCTAAAGAACTGATGTTATTGCAAGCAGTTAAAAGAAGCTAAATTTTGTTTAAGTTTTTGGTTACTTGTGTAGTTTGCGCTTGTGAGCATTTTCTTAAGTAAACGACTCAGTCCAAAAACTTGAATTTTCTCTGCCGCGGGCTGATTTTCGCAAACAAAACCTAAGGGTCGGTTTTGATCCTTAACATCAATACCGTTGGGTGCTGCATGGAACCCCCATACCTCGCTGCCATGCAATAAAATTGATAGACACTTTACATAATAGTTGATATAGAGCCTGTATTTGTAAATTGGTAAAATAATTGATATTGATGATTTTGTTATAGGTACACTTTCCTTGCCTGCTCTGACAAAGTTTTTTGTGTAGTATGACATGAACATGAGCTTGACATGAACTCCAAGATACTTATATAATGGGACAAATTTTATTAATCATTTATTCATCTTGTTATTGACCTTAACTGTAAAAAGATATCAATATATATTTTCACTTTTGGACTTTCTTGTTAGACATTGGTACAAATGAATGAAAGTTGTCAAATTTGATAAGTTGATTGTCCTTTTGTTTTAGATTGTATCGGAGTTGTACAGTCTTATCCTTTTAGATGTGAAACTTATTTTATAGACCACTGACTTCGAAGAGATAGTTTCTCCAAGGCTTATCTTAGAAAACTATACATTCTAGCATAAGTGACACACATGCCAACAATTACCTAGCTTGAAGTATGAAACTTGAAACTCTGTTGCGATTTTTCAAGATATCAGACGTTCATAAATGTTCAGTTACCTGATGTTACCTTTTGATTGACAATAAAGACACAATTGCTTCAATTGGTATAAGACGGTGATAACTTCCCTTTTCATTTATTGGGTCGAAAAGGTGATATAGACACATGCAATGTACGGCGTTGTACCATAATCCCTAGTGTTATCACTTTTATCTACAAAGGTATTGTTTGCTAAAGGGGTATGCCGTGAACTGTCGTGGTAATTATTTGTTATTCACTAATGTACATGTTTAGTTTTATGTTGATTAAATATATGATACATACCCTTTGATACTCCCTCGATACGCTCCATTGCGCTTTCGTAATAATAATAATTAGGGTATTTATATAGCGCACATATCATCACCGAATGCATGCTCAAGGTGCTCCCTAAATTATTACCCTGGTCTAACCCGAGCTGCTGATTAAGCGCTTGACGGGTCGCCTTCACCGGAATTTACACCAGATATCACATTAATACTGCTGGGTGAACAGAGGCATATTCCGAATAAAGTCTCTTGACCAATGCGACAACACAAGTTATTCAACTCGTGTCTCAGTGTTGGGCAGGGAATCACCCTTCAAACTCTCAGTTCTTTCAACAATGAATTGGGTATCCCATCCATCCGGCGAGCCACGCCAGATGTTGCTGAAGTACCCGGATAGCCGTCAACTGAGCTTCGCACAGGACCATGTGCCACCACCATTGTACGCTTGTATGCGCTCTGAAAGACATTGTGAGACAGTCGGGACAATCACTAAAGAAATGGGCATAATTAAGACAAAATATCAAAGATGTTCAATATTTTGCGACGATTTGAGCGATGCCTTACGATAACGGAGCTCATTTCAATCTGCGCTCCCTCACACTTAAAAAGACGAGTATCGATTTTTAAGAATGATTTGAATCGTTGGCATCGTGGCGTTATCGTGGTGCATACTCGCCCGCCTCGCTGACTTGACATTTACATGCACACGCTGCACACTTTTCACGTGTTACTTGAAAGCTTGTAGGTTGTTTAAAGACCATTCCGTAAATTGTTTGAGTGAAATAGGTAAATCTTTCACTCCAATAATTTACGGAATGGTCTTTAAACAACATACAAGCTTTCGAGTAATACGTGAAAAGTGTTCAGCGCGTGCATGTAAAGGTATTACCGTATGTTGTTGTAAAGGTATCTAACCAACGTTATAAAGTGACAATAGTAAGGTATGATATCACGATTATGATCGTAAACTCGACCTTGCTGACCGTCGTCAGTTTAACGAAGTCAGAATGACAGATACGAGTTCATAATGTATGATAGGTACTTCAACCACGATTCATGTAAATTCAGGTGTGATTAAGGCTTCTGCAAATATATATGACTGTTTTAAGATTTTCAAAACATGTATTTTTCACAATTAATAAATATATTATTATTTCAATTTGGGCATGAACATATCACAATTTTTTAATTGATATAATCAATTATTGCATTCAGATTCTTCTCAAAGCTTAACAATATATATGATGAAATCAATGAGTGAGTCTTTAACAACATAATAGCAAACTAATGCTGTGGAAATGTACCAGATTAGTTTCATGTTATCTGATCATGGTCTCTTATATATATATATATACAAAACAAACAATGTATGACAACATCTGAAGATACATAATTTTGTTATTTTCATGAAACAGTTAAAACTATTTCACTACTTTCTTCACTTAAGGTTTTTATTTAGACAAAGAAAGAAATAAAACCTTTGCGGCTAATGCATTTTGTCAAAGATTGTGTAAATTCTTAATGGAAAATTAAATAAATATTCAGTACAAATGTTTTTATTTATGTATCAAGTGCTTTCCTTTCGGGAAATCATGTGCCTTGCATTAAAAGAAATGGCTTATGATTGATATTTTGATATTTCAAAATTATTTCTTTTATTTCAGGCTCAGAAATAAAGTTCAGTGTGACCAAATACAACGCTGACAAGGTACACATCAACACGGATGGAAGATTGATCAACAAACCACAGCCCAACCCTCCACACAGTGACCAGAGACTGAAGAAGTATTGGGGAACAAGCAGCACTGCCCCCCTCCCCCAGTGTGTATCTCCCCAGTACTTTGAGGTGGAGTCACAGGTTGGTATTGAGAAGACTCTGACCGGGGACGGCCTCCTGCTGGAGATAGGACTGGTCAGGGAGGAGGAACAGGATCAGCATCACTGTATAGGTGGACAGTCCCACTCTTACAGTCTCCAGGTTGCATACCTTACTACACACAGTTCTATCTGTAGGAGTGTCTTTAGACACGGCACTGGTTCTGTCTGTCTGCCTGCCGCTCTGGAGAACACTCCTGGCACCTCAGCCACTCTACATTATGGTGTAGTCTATGACAGTACTAGAAGTCACATTGCTTTCCTAGATGTGAAGAATGAGAAAATAATTGGAAAGATTGACAATGTTGATAGTTCTGTTGCTCTCTCGCCCATGTTTGGTGTTTATAATCCTCGCATGGCCACTGTCAGTATGTCACTGGTTGTTGGGGGTGATATCAACATGACAGACAAGAAGAAAGGGTTGATCTCGGAGTGTTTGTCATAGAATAATATCTATATTGTTGTGTATTTTGAAGTATGTGGGTTTATTATTATTGACAAATATATCTTGAATATGATTAGATATCTCATATTTGATGTTTTGAAAATAACTGACTTAATAAATAAGGGGAAAGATATCTTACTTAAAATTACAAGATTTTTTTCAATTAGTTTTCTATCAAAACAGATTTATTTCCAACTTAAGATAAACTGAAAACTCTGAAATATGAATCATTCAAAATGTGAATAAATGTATTTATGATTGCTCTGCTTTCCTCCTTGTTTGTAACTTAAAACCATACTTCGTCTGAATGTTATTCCTAACCTTCCCATTATTTAAATTTTTTGTTCTTTTATACAACAGGAATTTACATCAAAAAAAGAAATGTTGTGACTAATTTCTGAATTTGAATTCCACTTTAAGATTCTGCAAATATCATTGAGTGAGTGAGTTATTGTTTAACGCCGATGGGGCAATATTGCGTCCATTAGCGGCGTGTAAATATAGTTGAAATAAAATTACACTTTGAATTATTCTTTAAGATTATTACATATTGATACTTGATTGAGGTGACTAATAAACACCAGGCCTAGTGTGCTTACAGTATATCACAGTGCAGTGTAGTTTGGGTAACAACATCGGTATAATGAGTGTAGCTTGGTGATACTATGTCTCCTTGAATCTTCTTTAGTTAAAACTATAAAAGTATGGTGAATCATTCAAAACGTAAAAAACATATTTATTTCTTCATTATTCTAAATGCCCTAGAAAATTAACATCTGGTAGAAAGGCTTATTATCTTTTCTAGCTCTGGTTACTTTGTTGTCTACGATTTTTAAATTTTGATATAAAAAGCTTGATGAGGCAATACCCTTATGCTTTTCCTGCCGTCCTTTCTTGAAGTAAAAGACTTTCATTTCAAATAAAGCTATCTTTTAAACAGATTTCTTTGAGAATGTAAAATTTTAATTCGGAGGCAACAATTCAAGATCAATGGAGCATTCCAGGGACAAAAGGGAGATTTAGTGAAACCAAAAATATCACAAAAAACAACACCAAGATTGTTAATCAAAAGTGGCAGTCTGAACCAAAGGTGACATGTCTGCCTGAGAAACACGCCTTTATTTTCTATTCTCAAATATTTAGGTGTTTACACAAGAATGGCCACCATTAGTTTTTGCTTGAGACTTTATGCATTAGTTTACAACTACAAATATTCTTGGAATATAATACAACATTGGCAACTTATCCTAATGATAGAAGATGTTAAACTTGCCACAACTCCTCCAAGACTATGTTATTTTTATGAAGTTACATGTAATTTACTACAGAAATAATGTGGCCTTTGAAGGTTGTAGAATTCAGTAGAATCATATTGCATGTGATAAATTCTTCTTTAAATGTAAGACTAATTTTGACTGTATATTTTTATATTATCTAAGCAAAAAGAGCAATAGATAATTTGACTATTTTTGCCCATGTTGCTGCTATTTAGTCAAATTAGTATTTAGATTTGTCAAAGATTATATAGAATTGTTATACATGTAGTCCATTTCTTATCCATTTTCCTTTTTCTACGACGTTATCACATTTCAATAAACATAAAATTCAATCATTTTGGTTTGTTTTCTTCATCATGACTCCTTATCGAATGAAATTGGAAGTAAGATCGAAGTTTCATTCCAACTTCACATCAGGTCTACCATGTCTACATTATAGTGTAGCATGTACCACATTAAAAATGTAAAAACGATACCACACACACACAGATGTTTATTAATGAATACATGGAATAGTCTTTTACTGAGTGATTTGTGTAATTGTATGATGTAATGTATCATTTAAAACTATAGCCAGTGGCTCTAGTTCATCAGGCTTCATATCAATTTTGCTTTCGGGTGTGCAAATGTGGTTTCCCCCTTACTTGGGGGCCAAAGGGTCACTCAATGTACAATTTAGAATCTTCCTTATCTAACTTAGTCTGCACACAAAGTTTCAGCTTTCTAGGCCTGATGCTTCTTGATAAAAAGGTGAAATTACGTTTTAAGGGTATGGCCCTTATAAGTGGCCACAGGGCCACCAATGCTATAAATTATATCGGTAATTCTCACTTGTCAAGGAGTCTGAACACAAGGTTTCAGCTTTCTAGGCCTTATGCTTCTGGAGAAGAAGATGAAAATAGATTATAAGGGTAGGTCCCCTGTGACCCTTTTAAGTGGCCACAAAAGCTATAAATTATAATCCCCACTAGTCAAGGAGTCTGTAAACAGACGGATGGATAGACGGACGGATGCCGGAAAACATGACAAGCCATAAGTCCATCGACCTTTTCAGGACTGATGAGCTAAACAAATTACTTCCAGAAAATTCAAAAATAGTCCAAACTGTAGACAAGGTTATGATTAACAAGTGTGCAAAGTTTGGTTGATCTGGACTTTGTAGCGGGGATAAAATTACTTGTATGTGAACTGGATAATATCAAGTTAATTATGTACGTAATTTTGAAATTATGCATAACATATTTACCGACACAGATGAAATAAGAATCATAGATGTATGCATTTCCTTTCCATCATTATCTATATTTACTAATTCATCATGTCTTTTCTTCTTAATCACCCTCTTTCTTGCGCTTTGAGCATGTTTAACATGGAAAACAGCGCATTATAAGCATCCTATTATTATTATTATTATTATAGATAATCAATTGTCAGTTATTTCACTGTCATGTACCCGATATGGAGTGGACTAACAAAGATGGCGGACGAGGTGTTAATAAATTTAACACAACCTCCACTGATTTGTGGGTGCAAGACTGGGGTAGTGACCTAACTAAATGATCCTTGAAGGTTGTCTTCCTCCTATATGCCGCAACATGTGGGGTGTTGAACACTTGTTTGCAAGTTTCTGAACCTGTGTGGAAGCGCCACCGGTATCTGATGATGGCATTAAGCTTCATAGTGAGAGGTTTGTAATAGCTAGCTAACACCATTTTTCAGACCTGATTAGGTCTGGTGGTGTTAGAGGAGAGGATTGGTTCCCCTCTCTATACCAACTGCCCAAGGTTAGTTATGAAGTATGAGCTTCCTGAGATAACCACGTTTTAGTGGGTATTTAATGAGATTGAGAGAATGTTTCTCAAACTCACATGGAGTCGAACAGATGCGTTTCAGTCTAAGGGACCCTGTGTTTAGGGTGGAGGAAGTATACAACAAGTACGAGTGTGTTAGTAGGTTTACAACAGAGAGTAAACTCCAGTTTGTGATTTTCTCTATTCTATATGACCCACGTGTGTAGGTAGCCTGGAGAGGCGGTTTCAACACCAGGTATTGTTCTAGGAGCATGTTGGCTTACATGCAACACTCGCGAAAGTCTATTTGGACTTTAAGGCGGACTAAGTGTTTGGTAGAAGTATTACGTATGGTCCTAAACTGAGGCATGATCGCTCCAGTTAGGTAAACTGCTTTGGAATCTGGTGTGACACCAGCCTTCCCGTTTAGGGATCCAAATTCAAAATCCTAGCACAATCAACATGATGTCACAGACACGTGTGACACTTAATATAACTCCAGCTTTGCTATGACAACAATTCAACTCTAGTAACACCAGACAAATTGTGTATATAAGGCGCTACACAGGTCATTTTCCTTAGTCTGATGAGTGTATTTGTTAAGTTTAAATTGTTTATTCTATTAATTCTTAAATATAATGTTCATTTGAGTTTCTGAAATCTAATTTGTTAAACTGCTCTGATTAAAATCAGCCTAGTTACAAGATCAATATGATCACCGCTAGAGATCTATTAAAGGCAACGATGTGATTGGTCCACTAACGACTGGGATTCGCCTGCACAGAACTAGTACAAAATCATGTGACCTACTGGGTTGTAGTGGAGAAGATCCAGTAGGTCTATAGAGTTAATATTTGAAATGTGTATTCTTTGGAACTTGGTCGATTTTAATTACACTGTTGAACCGGTTGTCGTGAATATTATATTCGAAATAAGTTTGGAACAGGTGCTTTTGTTTTATGGTTTCCTGAAAACTATTGAAAACAATTCTTTAGCAATCTGAAGTTTCAAAAGAAAACAAATGTGTTTACTATGTTCTGAATATGTCAGCCCTTGAAAATAATAACAAAACAGGGATCATACATTTTTTTTTTTTTTTCAAGAAATATCAGTTATGATACATTATGTTACAGGTCAATTACACGACATACTTTCCTGTTGAACATGTCTGTAGCAATAGAAAAATGAGGAAATAAAAAATAACAAATTCTCAATGTGGATAATTTAGTATATTTATATTTTTTTCCCAGAACTTGCAAGTCATGATTTCTGTCTCATTGGTATTCTTGCTAGCAGGAAATATTGAACTGAAATTACCTGTCTTACTTTGAGAGATCAAATAAAGAGTTACCTCAATTGCTCTAATCAGCCTCTGAGAGGACATGCTATGGTCCTGCCTAGAAGAAAGTGCCTAGTTTTTCCCAAATAACCTTTTTGTCCTTACCTTATAAGACATTTAGAAGTTTGTGTGATAAATAGAAGACAAATCTTTCAATGAGACAAATCTGAGGGATAACAACTTCTTTATTTTGTTCACAGAACATTCCAGGGTTACCTTTGGCCTTTCTTCATCAGAGTTCCGATTCCTTATTCAAATAGAGGTTGTTTTCCATTAGATTTGTCTCATCTTATCGTTTGAAGATATATGTGAACTTGATAAATATCAGATAAGCTATATGAAATGAAATATAATTTTGCTTATATCTTTTTCAAAAACAAAAAAAGTCCGCAAAAAATTTCCAAAGAACAATTATTTTTTTCACAAACATATTTTAAAGAACATGATTGCACTAAAAACATCAACTCAAACAACTAAACAGTTTAAATTGAAAACAAAACAAGAATGTTAGATAAGCGAGGAAGAACCAACACAGGGAAGCAACTCTTGGTTAACTTACGAGGAGCAAGTTGAAACAATATTGGTTTGATATCACTCATCTTGAGTAATTATTTCTTTATTTTTCTTCTGTTTCCAAAACAACATGAGAAACCATTCTGAATGATCTTCATATCCAAAACATGACATTTACCATGACTATGACCTCCTAAGGTCACATGACCTATGACCTTTAAGGTCATCTCATAGTGAGGCTCTTCAGTTCTGATAGTAAACTTTCTTCAGTCTTCAGTTTTTCAAGCTGAAAGGCAACGGAAATAAGATTGAACAACAATCATTACAAATATTTGTCATATTGAATCCATTTAGTCAAGTTTCAAGGCAAATATTAATGCATCCAAGGCAAATAACTCTTCACAAACAACAATCTTTCCTCTTGTAATTTTCAGATTATTTGTGCATTCAAGTCTTTGATTTTAAAAAGTACCTAACTTCTTGCCTTACAATTGTCATTTTGAAGAAGGCACATGAAATTGTTTTTCAGTGAGAGAGATGAAGAGATGAGAGAAATGCAATCAACAGTAAGCTGCATCGGACAGGTGGTAGACATGCACTGTCAATACACTAGCTGGTCTAATTCTGACTTATCAGTCACTCTATTAAGGATTATTACCTACATGTACCTATTTTATGATACCCTAGGGCAACTAACCAATTTTCATTGTGAAGGCATGTTATAAACAATGCTTTGACATCACGGTTCGCCTATGACGTTGCGTTTTATAGGGGCTCCCTCTTGCTCTAGACTAATATTAAGGCACTCATGTCGAAATCATAGTATGTCATTGACACTTATTTAATAACCTTTATACACTGTACAAGTAATACCAGGACGTCCTCCTATACAACAAATTTGTGTGGCGAGAATGATGAGAAGTATGACACCATATATATTTCTCACATGGTTAATGATGGGAAGTATGACACTGGTTATGTTTCTCACCTGGTTATTGACGAGAAGTATGACACTGTTTATGTCTCGCACCTGGTTAATGATGAGAAGTATGACACTGGTTATGTTTCTCACCTGGTTAATGATGGGAATTATGACACCAAATATATTTCTCACCTGGTTAATGATGGGAAGTATGACACTGGTTATGTTTCTCACATGGTTAATGATGGGAAGTATGACACCATATATATTTCTTACCTGGTTAATGATGAGAAGTATGACACTGTTTATGTTTCTCACCTGGTTAATGATGAGAAGTATGACACTGGTTATATTTCTAACCTGGTTAATGATGAGAAGTATGACACTGCTTATGTTTCTCACCTGGTTAATGATGAGAAGTATGACACTGTTTATGTTTCTCACCTGGTTAATGATGAGAAGTATGACACTGTTTATGTTTCTCACCTGGTTAATGATGAGAAGTATGACACTGCTTATGTTTCTCACCTGGTTAATGACGAGAAGTATGACACTGGTTATGTTTCTCACCTGGTTAATGATGAGAAGTATGACACTGGTTATTTTTCTCACCTGGTTAATGATGAGAAGTATGACACTGGTTATGTTTCTCACCTGGTAAATGATGAGAAGTATGACACTGGTTATTTTTCTCACCTGGTTAATGATGAAAAGTATGACACTGTTTATGTTTCTCACCTGGTTAATGATGAGAAGTATGACAGGCCTCATCTGAAAGAGATCAGCAATTCTCAGACATTAAGGCATCTATTTCAAACTGCCATTTACAACATAGCTGGTGTACCTTCTTAATTTTTTTTGTTAAATTAGAATCTTCCTCACAAGTCAAGGAGTCTGTACACAAAGTTTCAGCTTTCTTGGCTCTATGCTTCTGGAGAAGATGTCGAAAGTGCACGAAACTTACGGACGGATGGACGATGCTCGCAGGTTTAACCGTAATGCATTGCCACAATTGTGTTGCGGGTTTTCTCCCTGCACTAATACTAGCAGCCGCGATATAAGTGAAATACTATTGAAAGGCCCAATAAACCCCACATCACCTCACCTTATCTTACAGGCCAGATGAGCAAATAAAATTGATCAATCTTGGAAGCCGTAACTCAAGAAATATGAAGGGTGAGAACAAATTTGGATCACATTGCTTCAAAAATGATACTGCTTCTTTTATTCTGTCTCATTTTGACAAGCGTCAGCAGTCCACATTCAGGGAGTAACCACAAACAGTTTTCTTATCCAAACTCATTAATAATTCTGCTAGCAGTGATGCTAAAAGCTATGATAAAGCATGGTGGGATGGTGAGGAGATCTGGCGTCAATATCTCCTCAAAACTTTGAAGTATCACTTTGGTTTTATCCGAAAGCAGTGGTCTAGTGCAAGTTAACCCCTTGTGATATAGTGTTGGAACACACAATGGTCTGAAGTATTCAACTTGCTACAAGTTGATTCATACAAATGCATTTCCTTGTACAAAAAGTTTGTTTCACTTGAACTGCATGTTAAGAAAGGTTAGATATCACATCTCCTTACCTCAGTCAATAAGATAAACATGTTATAGATATACCCACTCTTCCCGAGGTGTATCGCCCAATATACCTCCTGTTTGGATCGTGAGTGTCCGAGGCGTAGCGTAGCGGAGCAGAGGATCAAGATTCAAACAGGAGGTATTTTGAGTGATGCACCGAGGGAAGGGTGGGTATATCTGACTTAAACCCAACTCCGGTCGAGTTATATTTGACGAAAAAGAACTATCCACTCTTTTCTATATATATATATATATATATTCAAAAGTTAAAAAACACACAACACCAATAGACTCCTACTAGTTTCATTGTAATCTTCAGGGAGTACAAAACAGTTGTGACGTTAGATTGTCACAATAGTGATGACGTAACACAGGTATGACGTCATAATATTAAGCAAGCGAGAATCCAACACATTTATACATGAATATATAATTATGCATTCAAATTTGGTTTAAGCATTCTAATGAAGTAATCTTCTTTCAATTTTCAATATATATATATATTTATATAGACAAATAGCACAAACCAAGTTGGTTTTGTGTTGTTTAGCCTTGTGGGGGTTTGGAAGAGTGCTCAACATTGGTGAATGGAGCAAGATAAATGTAGTATACAAGTCACTTGACAAATGCGCTCAGCATGAAACAGAGCTGTAGCGATAGAAAATTTTGATAATGTAGAAAACATTGACTTGTATTATATGTCTTGATCTATATGTCTTGATGTAACTGATCAAAAAAATACAAACAATACTCTTCTTAGAGATAAATGCCATTTAGCTAATGAAAAAATGTAACAATGTTATATTTGGGATTAAACTATCTTGAATAGTACAAATTCTTGTACTTTTTCGGGCTGAGTCCCATGCGGGATTCGAACCCACACCCTCAGAGTCAGCCAACACCGCCAGCAATGATCATACCAACAGCTAACCAACTCGCCCGTTTCGCCATCAAAAAAATGGAGGTCCAACAAGCGGTAGTTAAGCTGTTACATTCATAACCCCTATGATAGATGTTAATTGGCACAGCTCCCATAGCTGAATGTATAAGACATAGGCTTATATATAAAATTCAACCTAGACGTGACACAACAAAAAGTACCAATACCTGTATAGTAGCCTCAGTAACTCAGTTGACAGAGGCGTTGCATCGCAACATTAAGGCCCATTGTTCGATTCCCACTCTGGTAGTTAACATTCAAAAAATCTTAATTTTACAACTACGTTGATTTGCCAAAGTTGAAAATCTCTACACCTGACTTAATGTGGGTGTACAAAAAAGAATAGGTGTATTAGAAAAGTTGTGGTGAATCGGTCAATATACGTACAGTTAGAACAAAGGAAACCATAGCAACGAGACCGGAAGTTCAACTCTGATAAAGTACAAATCAACACTGAGGGTGTGTTGATCAATCAACCACAACCCAACCCTCCACACAGTGACCAGAGACTGAAAAACTACTGGGGAACAAGCAGCACTGCCCCCCTCCCCCAGTGTGGATCTCCCCAGTACTTCGAGGTGGAGTCACAGGTTGGTATTGAGAACACTCTGACAGGGAACACCCTCCTGCTGGAGATAGGACTGGTCAGGGAGGAGGAACAGGATCAGCATCACGGAAGGGTTTGAATTATTTCAATTTAGTTAAGTATTAAATAATTGATACTTACAAACAGGTTAAACAGATATATATCATGTCTGACATGATTTCAAGATTCCGAGCAATAATTTTGTTATTCTGTTAAAACAGGAGAATGTGTTTCCATTGTTATATATCTATGCAACGTCTTTGCACAAACTGAAATCAACAAATCAAATCAATAAAACGTAGTCATTCACAAGGGGATTAGAGTGATCATGAATATATCTGCTTGTCACGTCGATGTTAATTCTAAGATTTCTCCTGAATGTTATTCTAAACTTTCGAGAATTTATAATGTTTCTATTCTATATACGAAAGAAGTCTATCATGCCCTCGGGATGAATATAGATGTGAAAAAGAATCTTTCAAATTTCAAATTTAGAGCTTTAGTTTAGGGATAATAATAGCTTTTATAATGTTTTTATTATTCAAAACAAATCAATGTTCATTGGAAACAGATTCTCATTTTTATTGAATTATGTTTACCCTGTATATATGTAGCGTCTGTAGGGCCTACACATACCGACAATTTAGCTCAGTTTCCTTCACTATATCCAAGGTATATATTGAAACAACTTATTTAGGGGGATATCGGTTCTCCGATGGCTTCTCTGTTGCACTAACATTGTTTTTCATTAACAAGTTGATTCAATCAACTGAAGAAAAATGAAATGTTAATTATAGGATCCTATGCCATTTTTTTAACTCAATCACAATCACAGCTTTTTCGAATTTCCAAGAAAAGGTCTTAACTGCCACATTTGAAACGACAACTGTACACAATTCAACTTGGTATCTTTGCAGGATTTTAAAATCAAAATATTCGCTGTTTATGTTGTATCATTTGTCAAACCATGTAAAAGCTGTTTCCTTAATCTTTCTTTAAGGCTTGTTTTTTATTTCCAAGAGAACAATGCTTCAAATGCAGTAAGTGAGTGAGTGAGTTATTGTTTTACGCCGCTAGGGCAATATTTTAGCTATTAGCGACGTCCAAATGCAGTATCATTATATACTTATTAATAATTGTAGATCATGTGTCTCCTTTCTTCTAGTATGCTAATAAGTTTGAAACTGCAACCCTATTATCAACTTCCTTCTTAAATTCCATAAAGCTTAAATCATATACTTGGATGACGTCTAGGAACTGAGTATTAGTAATTGTAGCACTGGTGACCTTCTAGAATGGTTGCAGTGGCAGGTAAATAGTTCGAATAAAGATGTTTACATTCCTTATAAGTGATTTTTTCAATTCTGTAGTCTACGTTTGAATACTTGAACGTGCATAGAGATTATTATCCGATTACGAAACATGTGTGAATGTGTGTATAACCCGAGCGAGAGCTAGTGTGGCTACTGTTTGCGTTGTCGTTTTGGTAATATGAGCCATGTGTTCCTTTAATAACTATGTATGCCTTGAAGGCTACTAAATCATATCCTAGCAGGGTTTTATCCTTCACATGTTATACCTACAACTAGTTTGAAATAAGTTATTGCCAATTAAATTGTTTTAATCAATTTTGTGTTGTTATAAGATATCGAGATATATATATATATATATATATAAGAAAGAGTAAACATCAGATGGTTCGGACTGGATCAATCTTCTTTAATACGATGAATACATGAACAGTTAGCTCACATGAGAAAGTGATTACCATTGTGATATATTAGCATGCTTGTTTAATAACACCTCTCTGACCATCAAGTGATTGATAAGACAACACGGATTCGTCTTTGCTGACTGACTCTATTGTATTCAAACTGCACCCGGCCATTAGTGCTTGGGGCAATCATTACGTGATTGACAACACATGACTGTTTTCTTAACTGTCAATCTGAGCACACAACTATGTGTTGATTATATGAATTGATTTATTATTTTGTTCCTGTATAAGTACATGTTACCTTCCATTTGTAATCATACTTGACAAGACCCACATAATGGTCGAAATGAATTCATCGTATTAAAGAAGATTGATCCAGTCCGAACCATCTGATGTTTACTCTTTCTTATATACAACCTTTCTTCACGTGAGAAACCAACTCTCCTTATTCAAATATATATATATATATATATATATATACGGTGTATTGTATTGTGAAATACTTGTATGGGCATAACTGTTCAGAATTTTATCACAAGTTGAGTTGAATGTCGTTAAGGTTGATTTTAATTTATTATCATACATGTATAACCCTCTCCTACAAAGTAGTTGGAGTCTTTGCTAATTCCTGTCCAGTGTTTTCTTTAACATTTACATCTAAAAGAATTTACTGTCGGACATTGTAGTAGAATTACCCAGCCTTCAATAAGTTTTGAATATTCTATCAGAATTAATATCATCCAAAATTGAATAATAATTCATTACATTTTAAACTGTAAGCTACCATATTTTAGGAAAGCTGGAAAGAGATTTAATATCTTCAAATCATTAATTCATTAAGATTCTTAACTTCCACTGGTACCTTAATTGACCCATTTACTATGAAGTTGTGTTAGCTTGACTAACCTTTGTTAAGTTAAATGATTTCCATTGTGATTGTTGATAAAATGTGGTTTTACCGATTTAAGTGATTTGTTGAATTATTATCAATAAAGTTTATTGTTGATTATAAGTGATTGTTTGTTATAAGTTGGTAATAATTTCCTGTTAACTTTGTAAGTGAGTATTGACAAACTGCTGTCTGTATCGCAGACCATTCCAAGATGGTTGGATGATTGAAACCATCATTCTATCAATTGCAGGGTAAGTTTCCTCGAGGCAGGCCAATTTTTCTGTCCTTACAGATGTTGTGTAGCATGGCGCACACACTCACCACCTTCAACATAGTAACCATAATTGTTATGAAGTAACCTTAACACTAAAAGGAATAAACATGGTACTTTTAGGAAATAAATCTCATATGGCACACTTCAGAGTGTAATGATTTCCATTTATATAAATGCACTTGAATAATTGATTGGAATATTTTGCACTAACGGTCAGTAAGGCCCAATGGAATGAATGTCATAATATTCGGCTTCCGTCCGTCCGGAACTTTCTGCATTAATTCTCGGCTAGAATCGGTGACCTTGTTACTCCCCTTAAAACATTTCTCCAGAAACATAAGGCATAGAATGCTGAGATGTTACTGTAGTGTAGATACTCCTTACGTAATGGGGGTTCTCAATCATTTGGTGTCCTTGTGGAACCTACTAAGAGGGAACCAACATTGGGCACACCCTAAATCACTTAATCATTCTCTTAATTTCCCACAGAGGCAGATTAAAATTCACCACAATCCATTGAAATTTCTTTATCAAATGACAACGCTTCTTGCATAGAAATGTTGGTTCAAATCACAATTAATGCTTTCGCCATGATTCAGTTGCCAAAATGATGATTTTAGAACAACGTCGTCGATTGCACAATGGCTCATGGAAATGGAGTCATGGCTCTATAGTTTTCAGTAACAAGGAATCACCAGCAAAAAAACTATTTGCATTAAAAGTTAATTATGCACCTGAAATAATTATTGAATAACATCAGAATTCCACATTTACTTTTTATAAAGCTATCAAAAGGGTTTTACCTTTGCTGCCGTTTGAGGTTTGAGACGAATTTCAACATGTAGAACGTGGATTCTCCGTTTTGATTGTCCTCTTCTCTTTTGATTAAATTGATAATAAACTTGAGTTTATATCTCCAAAACTTAATAGTACTAAACTAACCTAAATAGTAATCATCTTCTTAGGCCTACATGCTTTCACACAACAAACCTTTTAATATACATTGTAGTCATTGAAAGGGATTTTATTGATTTTGATATATACAAATGTCATCAAAAAATAACTTTAATAAACTTAATGTTTAGTGATTATCAACCGGGTATGTTTCCGTACCATAAATATAATTAATAGGAATTTCCTTAAATCTATCAACAGCATGAGCGAATAGTTTTGAGTATTTGTGGTTTTCTAATGTCACGAAATATCTGTGAACTACTTTCCAACGCTGCTACAATGGGAGAAGTAAATTCTAACTGCAGTCTTAAAAAGCTACATGCCATGGCTGTTTCGCCAGTTGGGTTACGGTATCCTTAGACTAAACGCCGATTATGTATATGGTGATGTCCGAGTAACGCTCCATTCGAATACTCCCGCGTGACAGACAGGCAGCTGACAGACAGGTAGCTGACAGACACTCAGTTGAAGATTAATTAGGTAATCTCCTACAGAGATAATGGAACAGTCCACAGTCTGATTAGAGCAGAGGGCGACTTCTCATCAGATTAAGCTTCATTAACAAACACTTAAAAACAATATAGGTTTTATTTGTGATCAGAGGATGAAATAATAATCTGTCTTCTACTCTCAAAATTGTTTTCATAGGCTATTTAATTTTCAAAATGATTTTATGTTGTGTTTTTATAAGCTGTTGTTGCTGTTAAATGATTTTAAAGAGCGTCTTCTAACTTTGTTTTTAATGTTAACTATAGTGATGTTTTCATCTTGGTACTACGAAAGTGTATGTTTTAATCCTGTCTTCTCACTTGATAATTGACTGAACTCAATAAATGTATATAAGGGAACATTGACTGTTTCTCACTACATGAAAAAGGAAGAGTAGGCTCTGGGATAGCCTTCACTCACACAGGTGATGAAGATATATCCCTTAAACTACCAGACAAAACCTCTATCTTCACAGCTGAACTTGTAGCTATTCGACAAGCACTCATTATCAGTAAAGGCTACAAACACAGAAATATAGCTATATTTACAGATTCACTCAGCTCACTGCAAGCTATACAAAACAAAACGGAAAAAAATAGTCATGAACTTCTACACCAAATTTACCAGGGGTATAATTATCTAACTCAGGATAACAACAATGTTAGATTTATATGGGTGCCTTCCCACATAGGCCTAACAGGCAATGAAAGAGCCGACCGAGCAGCAAAAGCAGGTCTAACCCACAGCAATAATGTCAACATACCATTTACTAAAAAAGAAATTAAGAGCATTGTTAAATCAATTAGAACGGATGAATACAACACAAACTTTAAAGGCAACTGGGGACATACCCAGTATTATTACCTACGAGGGCACAAACCTACGAAGTTACAAAGGTTAACAACTTCCACAACTTTAGAAGTGTTGATGTAGCCATACCTAGACTAATTATGTGAAATCTGCTATACAACATTTTACTCATTTTCATATAAAAACTCACTTTCAAATTCACTCTTTTGTCTTTTGTCTTTTATTTGGACTAGTCCATTACAATGAATAGGTAACAAGAAGTAACCAAGGTGTGCACTGAACTGTAAATGTTGTTGGTTTAATGCGTCTGTCAGCTGCCTGTCTGTCAGCTGGGAGCCCACCCTCCATTCCTTGAACATAATGACCCGAGGCCACCAGGAGAGTTGAACAAATTGTTTACATAAGTAATTTTACTCATATAAGTAAAGGTAAATTTACATCATATTCATTTCTCAGTCGACGTGATGTTAAAGATGACAAAATTACTTGTTTAGAATAACTGTAAGATACTAAGGAGTAAAAAAAAAATTAAAAGTTCGTTATCTGGAAAATAAACAGTTTCCGAGCTATATACGTGCTTATAATTATCCGTCACAAAGTTGAATATTGTACATGTAATAACAAGTAACAAATCCAGTAACAGAACAGGATACATGCGTTACTGTGTAGAGATAAATGCATAAGTAAATATACTTTTTACTAAACTTCTTTAGGTCAAATAATCATATTTGTACTTCAAACTGTTTCCTCCAGGCGAAAATTCACTCATGTAAATAAAAACATGCTGTGTATATATACATACATTCAGGCATATACATTTGTTGGTTTTAGTTTGTCTGCTTAAAGGGGCAGTAGCACGTTTTTTGATAATTTTATATTTTAAATTTTTCACTGATAATTGTAAGTTAATGCTAAATGTATTATTTTGACAGTGTCAAAAATCTCATTACACATAGTCGGAGGACAAAGAACGAAGATTCACATAAAATCCATTTGCGGCCATTTTGTGTGAACACCTTTAATTCATTTTCTGTAAGAAAAAGGAATTGCATGGCTTAACTTTACGTTATATATTTGAATTATTAATGCTCCATTTAGTTTGAATACATTGTATTTCAATTGGAACTATTAATTTTCATTTTCCTGACATCAACTTATATTCCCCCTAAAAACGTGCTACTGCCCCTTTAAACCCGAAAATAACGCAATGTCATAAATATAACCCTCGATTGTGGCTGAATAACTTTACCGATTGTGTCACAAATTGCCTAGTATAATATGAAAGGTCACAGTTCATCCTCTGACCCGGATATGATATATTTCCAGCTATCCGGATGTAACAGGTAGAGTAAGGTAGGTATACCATGTCTCTTACAATAATCGTTTACTACCAGGTTTTCAGCAATAGATACTACATAACAGTTGAAAAGGGGTGTCAAGGGATATTGTGGGTCTGTATCTCACCGCTATCTTCAAAAACAACAACTTATTTGCCTTCAAATCAGTGGTATCTACCCCAGCCTGATCCTATTTTCGCTATTGATTATACACGTATTTACGATCGTCTTCTCGGTTTTGAAAACTAGGTCGCTCGGCTAAGTCGTTCAATAGGAACTAGCAAATACTTGTCGACACATGGATATGAGGGTCTCAGTGAATACCACTGAAAACTACACGGTTGTAGCATATGTATATATATGATTAGTGAGCTTTCTACATGGGACATTCTCTCCCCACAGAGGCAGCTCAGTCATACCCGAGTTAGCCTCTGTTCTATTACGGATAATACATGGGATACAAAGGTAGAAATCTGATTGGAGGCAATCGAAGTTAGTTGTGCTATCAGCTACGCCGATTCAAAAGTGGTCATTCGCAAAACCTCGACCATTCCCGTATACTTTGGCAAAGCTATCGTTGAAATTTAACATCCAAGGGAGATAACTCTTCATTGACAAAACATCGCTTTTTACCTTTTTTAATTAGTAAACTAAAATCTATCATAAAACAAATAATAATTTACATAATTATTAAACAGATTCTATCTAATGTAAAAACCCTATCCATATCTGATTTTTCAAATATTTTACCTGTCACAGTGACACTGCTAATGAAAAATAAACATAAGGACATGATATTTTCCATTGCATTATACGACCGTTAAGAATTCTCCGAGCCATGGATATCCAAAAGGTGTTTTCATTGGCTGCAAAGAAGGGAGATATCTTAAGTTAAAACAAATTGCCGCTTGGGCAATCTGCCGGAACCACGGAATCTTGGCTTTATAGAACAAAGGCTAACTCGGGTATGACTGAGCTGCATCTGTGGGGAGAGAATGACATGGGAAGGATTTAAGATTTTATCACAATTATGGTTTAACAACCGTCCTATCAGCACTAACCTAGCTTCATTAAATGACGTATTTACAGAACAAAAATATGTATATTTTTCTAATATTGTATATTTTTTGCACTGCGTTAAGGAATGTATTTGGTAGGCAATAGGAAAGTCTGCCAGCCGCTGATTTGGACAGTGGTTGTCGTGTTTTCAGAAAAATATGTACACAGTCGATGTTGTCATATCATTATGAAATAATGTCGGAAAAATCACGTTATGGGTACATACTTCATTGATCAGAGTCGATGAACAGAAGTTAATGTCCTTATTCTCAGGAAAACAATACCAAGCCCAACTAAGATTCAAGCTGGAGTCCAGAAATGATTCCATTTTTTTTTTGGAAAATTCTAAAGAAAAAAAAATAAAATTGACTTGCCAAAGGATAAAGATACAGATCAGTGGTTTAATCATTTTGACAAGTTATTAAATGTTGGTCCTATTATTGATAATGATAATGCTGTTTCTGTTACAGATAAATTTTCATATTTTTGTTATGAATGAAATAATCATGGCATTGATAATGATATTTCCATTGAGAGACAGGTCTTACTGTATAGTCATTGATTTTAGCGAGGCTTTCGGTTGTATAAAGGTGTTACAGGTAAATTTTTTAGTTTTTTTATTTCCATGTATTCTGCTCTTTCATCATGTATTAGAACATCAAATGGGACAACAGATTATCCAGTGTATAATGGAATGACTCAAGGCTGCATTTTGAGCCCTATACTATTTATTATTTCATTAATCAATTATCTTCAATGTTTGAGAAGAACAATGAAAACCATTAAAATTTTGGTGTAAATCGATTACTATAGAAACCAATAGATTGCCTTATCAAAGTTATTGTATGTTAAGTACACTTGATGATGCAGGTAGAAGAACATGGGCATCACATATTGGAAGTATTTTATTTCGATTTGGCTTTGGTGTTCTTTGGTTATAAGCCAGAGTATGGGAAACATTAAAATGTTTATTTCACTTTTTAAACAAAGATTGTTTGATTGTCTGATCCAAGTTTGGCATAGCATTGTTTCTGAAATGAGTAAATGCCAGACTTATTGCCAATTTAAGACCATGTTACAAGTTGACAGATATTTTCCATTAGATATCCCACTGTACTATAAGCATATCTTGAATCAAATAAGATGTAACTAAACTCATGTCCAAAAGAAACGATACCATACAAATCCCAAAATAACTCAATCCACTGCAGATTAATAAGACTAAAACATAGTAATATCATTTCTTCAGTAGTCAACTTACGTCTATGCAAAATTTGGAAACATTATCTTTTCATGTTTGCGAGAAACATGCATTTGAAAAAAATCATCGATCTGGAATCTCCATAACTAGGCGAGATAGCAGAGAGAAATTGGACACTTTCGCTTGTTTTAAAACGTTCTAGTGCAGTGATGCGTCAACGAATTTATGTCAAATAAAGTGTATTATATCAACAACAAAAATTTCTGACATAAATTCAATACTTTATCAATTTTAAAGTGAAGTGACAAAAGTTCTGTTCATAAAACAATTTGAAATTTCGATTTATGCACTCCATGTTCATTTGAAAAGACACAAAATCAAAAGTATCTTTTCCTGAATAATGAAAATGTGCATACTTTTTTACAAGATATATGCCTGTTAGACACACTTAAATTCGACTCTGTCAGGTTATAGAAATTTGTTTCGGACGACTTTGAAAACTTGGTATCGTTTCTTTTGGACATGAGTTTATTTCAAACTTGCTGTTGAAACAGGACTACATAATGGTACAGAATATTGTAATCAGATTTTTTATTTTGCCATAGCAAAGGAATAACACTAGTTCAAGGTGTATATTACCTGTTAATGGTTTGTGAACTCTACAAGGATGCAAGAAAAGAGTATTTTCACCATGATGATGTTATCAAATCTAGTAACGAAGATTTTGTAAGACTTATATCTTGTAATAATGTTAATGGGGCAGTAGCACGTTTTTAGGGGGAATATAAGGTGATGTCAGGAAAATGAAAATTAATGGTTCCAATTGAAAGACATTGTATTTAAACTAAATGGAGCAGTAATAATTCAAATGTATAACGTAAATTTGGCCATGCGATTTCTTTTCCTTTAACAAAATGAATTAAAGGTGTTCACACAAAATGGCTGCCAAAGAATTTTAGATGAATCTTCATGCTTTGTTATCCGACTATGGATGATTGCCTTGTGTAATGAGATTGTTGACACTGTCAAAATAATACATTAAGCATTAACCAACAATTATCAGTGAAAAATATGAAATATACAATTATCAAAAAAAACGTGCTATTGGCCCTTTAACATTATAGTGAGTATTACTAAATTCCCTTTGTAGGTTCGTAAAATTCGAAAAATGTAAACTTTCATTCAATAGCTTTAATAGTTAAATACATAAATTTGATTGTGTATATATAGTACATGTAGTCATGATAATTGTTGAAACCGTCCAGGTATTTTCCAAACGCTTCTTGCAATTTGTAATTTGTAACAAATCTACCCGCAGCGCATGGATTTGAAATATTTTCATTGTAATATGGGCAATGGCCTTGAATACTGAATAAATACTGTCTGTCTGTCTAAACACAACACCCAACAAAAAAAACATGCAAATAAGACAAGATTTTAATGTTCCAAATGTTAGGTGTTGCTTAATTCCCATTTTAGTTTATTTGACTAGTTTATTTGACTGTTTATACATAGGGCAGTATCACGCTGTACAATCTCATAGAGTGCTTACTAGATAGTGCTTGCTGTATGCTGGGGCAGCGGTTCATAGTGATTACATGTTGTTTGTTATACCAAAGGGGTTATTTTAGATCATATCACAGCATTAATCTATAAGAATGTTGACCGAAGTTCATTGCCATATGTCCTACACTTATCATAAGTTCATGAAATATTTGATAAATAGATGAATTTGAAAATTTACCAGCTGATGCATTTTCAGTGTTATATTTTTCCACAATCGAATAAGTCAACATGATGTGTAACAAATGGAACCATGTTAGTGTAAAATTTACGTTTCAAAGGCATGTAATAATGAAGCTATCAATAGGCTAAGTAGCTACATTCAGTAGCATTGTATTGGTTTATAGCCGAAACATCGTATCTCTCTGTATGGAATATGGAACGGTTTTAATAAACATCCTGAACGTTTTTTTAAATCTTTCTGTGTACAAATGTGATTGTCTATGTATTGCTTGTATATGATGCTTGTTTATATTGTACAATAGCTCTGTGATGATACTAAATTAATTCCTCTCGGGGTAATAATGAATTTTGGTTATTATTGTCATTATTATTATTAAGTTGTTTGAAAATTGTGCATGTTTTCTCCAAGTGGGTACCAAAGGCGTATAGTCACATATTGAAAGGGAATTGTATGTTACGTATTTACAATTCAGTTTATATATTTACTGCAGCTGAACAGACTAACTTTCGATATGACGATAAACTTAATTTAAGGTGATAAATATCAATAAAGTATGTAATCCTCTATTGAATAGTGATAATATGACACATTTCTTTAATCTAGTCATTATAAGAAACTCTAAATCAAAACGAATGAACGAGAGGAACAACAGCTGTGAAGTTATCACATCCACCTAGCACTCAGTCTAATTAAAATCGACCGTACTCCGAGGAATAAAATATCAAAAATATTGACTCTATCGGGGCTCGAACCAGCTAGAACATCCTCTCCGTCTCGATTTAAATCAGACTGACCTAGCACTCATCTTGTTCACAAAACTGAAAACGTCAGTTTCAAAATTTATCTAAACCTGGCTGCCGCCAATTGACTATCTGTGCTTGCTTCTATCTTACAATAAGGGAAAATATAGTCCAATCAGAAAGCTCTTTACACAAATACATCGGACTGAAAATAACCTGGCGGCCTCTCTGTCGAAGTCCTGTTAAGCGCAGATCGATAACTTTGACTTTAATTTACGTTAAATCAATTATTGAAAGTATTGTTACATCGAAAACAACCGAGAAAATAATTGTTTGAAAAGATTTAACAAACACAGACAGAAAAGAACGTCGTAGATTGGATAACAAATTATAGCCGGAGAGGGCGTTGTTAGCAAACCAGAATGACACGGGTCGACAGCAAGAGTTGGATAAGTAATTATCTGATTAAGAAAGTTACAAAGAAACATGAACATACATGCTTAATCAATGAAATATTTCATTGTGCAATGTTAGTTTGGCATGAATCTAAAGTTAAATAACATCAACTGCAAAAGAGGAATTGAGATCGGAAGCATTTTGTTGGTATCATTCACTTAAATCGACAACTAAATGGAATCTTGTTCCCAGGGCATGGATATCTATAACTATTCAAACTACCAGTGTCGGACTTACGACTTCACCGTGTTCCCAAAACCAACTAGAATGAATGAAAAATTTTAAAAAAGTTACAGTTAATTTAATCTCAATGATCCTTTGACAAATATAATGATAAATACTAAATACTTACATATAAGCCAAAACATTATTGCAAATAAATGTACTATGTGATGCTTTATCTGTTCATCAAAATTAAATCGCTTGCCGCAGGTAGGCAGAGCGGAAACATTATCCATATCACAAGATGAAAGGTATTTGTAACATTGACAAATTCTCATTTAATAATGTTTAGGAGACGAACAGGTTAATGTATCTAGTGTCGATGGAAACGTTTAAAAAATGACATCATCCAATTTCGACCACCTGCTTTATTGCAATATAAAGAAATATAACAGAAGTTATCACCTCAGATGAGTATCATCTCTATACTGAAAGTGTCAATGCTCTGTGCAGTGAAGCTATAAGTAAAAGCTATGTTAATTCTTTTTTAATTTCTTTCAGAGATGACGGATCACAATGTCATCTTTCCCAACTTGCGAAGTCTGTCACCAGCAGTTTTCACTGAAAGGACCCGTCCCCTTTCTGCTCCCGTGTCTCCACCCAGTGTGTGAGACGTGTGTGACATCTGCAGATGGAGGGGTGGTACATTGTAGACCGTGTGAGAGAGACATCAACCTGACAGAGACACCTCTACAGAAGGATGAGGTCAGAGAGAAGCAGATCCTACATCTGACTGTGCAGCATCATCCAGAACTGGTCCTGTGTACATATGAAGAGGACGGCAACCAGGCTATGTGCTGGTGTAATGAATGTGACGACTTTCTGTGTGAACACTGTCTGATGGTTCACAGCAGCTCAAAGGCAACAAGGAAGCATGTTGTTCAAAACGTCGGAGAAATGGACCCTGGCAAGATGGATGAGGACCAGTATTGCACTGTACACCCCAAGTATATTGCAGACACCTGGGACAAAGACTGCTGCATGCTGACTTGTGGGAGATGCAGACGTGGGGATCATGCTGGTCATGAAGTTGTGGATGTAGAAGAGGCCGCTGAGATTGCAAGAAAGGAAGTTTCCAAGTTTGGAAATGAAATTCGATCTACAGTTGAGCAGCACAAATCACATTTGGTAGCAGCTAAGAAAGATCTTCGATCTTTAGATGAGAAACTCAACACACTCAGTGAAAAAATCACTTTCACTTTTACTTCTCTGAACACACATGTTGACCAAAGAGGAAAAGAGTTGCAAATTGCACTTCAGAACCACAAAGTGAATACGAAAGATCAACTCAATGACAAGAAGAAGACATCAGAAACAAGTTACCAAAGATGCCTGGCCACCTCGGACTTCATTGACAGAACTCTGAAGTATTCGTCTCCCCACAGCATACTTGAACTGAAACCTATGCTGGAAGGGATATTCCAGGACTGCAGAAGATCAGCTCCAACTGAAGACTACAAGTCTCTGCCTCTGCCTGTGTTCAACACTGATGGACTGGAACGTATCAAGACCAGCCTGGCACAGTTCGGGACAATAACAACGGATTGTTCAGCTACCACAAACAAGATGCAAGGTAATTTAACCTGGCTTCCCGGCAGTTCAAATAGATCAAAACAATTACAAAGATCTTTTTCTTACACCGCGATTTGGCGTTTGAAAGTAAAAATAGCAACAAAATTCAAATCATAGATTTTAAACTGTTTATATCATCCTTTTAAGCGTTTATGTAGTTTTATGATGATAACGAACAATATATGTCAATTTAAAACATAACCAAAATTCAATAATTTTGAAATGCAATGACAAATATTTAACGGATAAAAAATTCGTTAATATTCATAAAATAATAATGAGGAAAAAGATAGTTGTTAAAGTTTTTGTTCGTTAGATACAATAATAAAATAATTATTTTTTCTAGACAACGGAACCCAGACAGAAGAAGACATTGTGCAAGAACTAGAGAAACTGACACAGGTAACATTGCTGATAATTGTCATCTTTGTCTTTGATGAGTTTCTTTCACCTGCTGACAAGGAACTATTTTTGTTTCAAAAACATTTGGGTGTATTCCCTTAATTGGCATCTCTTTGTACACTTTACCTTACTCTCTGTAACTTGCTTCAAATTGAGATATTTAATGGTTTAGGGCAGTCATTGCATACCTTTACGTGCATTTCCATGATTATTATAAATTCGGTTTAGCAAAAGCATATGTTTTACTCATCAAATATTATTTTTAGAAACACTGTCAAAATAGAAACAAGCAATTATTGTAAAGATATATTTTGATCATTGAAGGTCTGATCGATGTAACCTGTAAAAATGCTTTTGTTGTACTTTATAACTGAATTAACTAAATTAACTAATATAACTTATAATTGAATAACGTTGTTTCAAATTATTTTAGGACATAAAGAAGTTGCAATTGTCACAAAAACAACTGATGAAGGAGAAGGAAACAGAGAAGACAGAGAAGACAGGTAAGGTCTTCATCAACGAGACAGTATATGTATTTTGCTATGCATCTAAATAACTCATACTCTTATCAACTGAATAACAAATTGTATTTAAATAATGATAAAGGGTCTGTAATTGATGCCAAGGCATATTTCCTCCTGACTTTTATTTTTCATGCACTATTTCTTGTTTTCAATACTAGTTCATTTTGTTCTCAGATTCTTGGGAAGAAACAGCGAAGTTGAGACAGGTGAGGTGTTTAAAATTCTATGATACCTAATCTTAGGTTGGATAAAACATCTTTCCCTACAAAATCCGAATTCTTTCAAAAAGGTGATGATACCTTTAACATGAACATTTACGTAAATCGTTGTTAACATTATTTATATTTAATCTAAGTGCAACATCATTGAAGATTTTGGGTATGTTGTTGTAAGTAAATTGTAAGAATGAAACAAGTTCAGCTTGGAAATTACTTCAATTATAGCAGCCAAGACAGCATTATTGGCAGGAAACGACTGACAATAAAATCCAAGGATTCTGTTAATAACATTATATCGTTACATCTATAGAAAAGTAATGTTAAACCTCCTTATATGCTTAAAATAGTTCAACAAAGCTTTAACTCAATGAATTGTTCACAAAACATTTCCTTTAAAACATTTCAGGAAGTAAAACAGCTGAAAATGTCTCAGGACCAACTCTACAAAGAGAATGAAAAGATGAAGAGAGGTAATCAAACTGAAGAGTAGCCATCGTAGTTTATAACTGATGTAATGTGAAGCTTCTTAATTATCATTTTATTCATTAAAATCATAGGATGTTGAATATAGCATGTCTATTTATAAAATCCTCCAAGAAGATTAAAGACACTATAGTCAATCATTCAACGTCATAAACAAAGCCAATGATGTGATGTCTCTTTACTCACATAATTATTCAAAACAAATTTGCCTTTTTGGACAATAAAGATTATCTTATCTTATCCTATAAATTGTACCGCAATATACTTAATTCTTGCATCGTGTTTTCGTAACTTTCAATCGAAGCATAGCCTGCTGCGAAAGTTACTTCATGCTATGCCAGGATAAATTGTTATGATTTGAGCAGGATATAGAGCGTTTCTTTATTGATTATTCACATTATGCCTCTTTTGTTTACAGAATCTGAGAGGGTAGCAGAAAAGTTTAAACAGGTAGGGTGTAAGAAAACTTTACAATGAACTATTCGAGTTAGATATTGTATCCATTTACAAACATTTAAAATGTATAAACTGAAATAATTTGCATACTATTCTGTACTGTATTTCTGGTACTCATAAAAACTAGTTGAAATAAAGGCATTGTTGCAGCCGTCATTTTATCATAATTTTATTAACCATAAATAATGTCAACGAAATGTATGTATGAGAGAAAGACAGGTATTTCATAAGAATACAATATATTTATATTCCTCAAAGAAACTTGGTCTGGAAGATATCCGGGAGCAGAATTTCAAATATCATTCAAAAGTATTTTATCTTTAATCATTGCTACAACTTCGTAATCAGCAAATTTTTAAATTTATGGATATTGAATAAAAAAGGAAATGATGTAGAGGGCAATCAGAATTATGGATAGTCCATCAAGACAGAGTTGTTATGAAGTGTATTAAAATTAAATCGTCAACTTCTCCATATCCTTACAAGTAGCAAATACTGTCAATAAAGAGCTTCTCCGTCATTTCCAACACATGTTAATTTGCTTTAAAACGAACACAGATGACATTAATTATCATTTAAATTCAAAATATCTCAGGGGATATATTCAGTCTCAATTGTCACGTAAATGATACATTGTGTTTGAAATAAACAAATAAATTCATATTGCATTCAAATTCACAGATTTTTTTTCGATGGTGTATTTTCTAGTTTACTGGTTTTCACAATTTCCTAGTTAAGTTAGAGATATACCCATGCTTCCTGAAGTGTATTGCTCAATAACCTCCTGTTGGGACTCCGAGGCGTATCGTAGCGGAGCCGAGGAACCACGATTCAAACAGGAGGTTATTGAGCGAAACACTGAGGGAAGTGTGGGTATATCTGACTTATACCCCACTCCGGTCGAGTCATATTTCACAAAAAAGAGCATTTCATCTTTCTTTAAGTATACAGTTCTTTACCTAAATAGATCAATAGAATATTAATAATACTCTTCTAATTGCGGTTTAAAACCATAAACTAACTTCATTTCATTAAAATTGGTACATATTAGTAATTATAAACATAGGTTCATATATAAAGAATATGTATATACATAAAACAACAGAAAATACCTCTTCTTTTATCAATCCTCATTATTAGCTCAGTCGATAGAGTCGATGCTCAACAACATAAAGGTCCCTGGTTCGATTCCCACCATCTTTGATTATAATTCTCAAAATTTTTAAATTCTAAGTTTTACAAGTCCGTTTATTTGCCAACGTTGAAGATCTCTTCTCCTGACTACGTGTAGATTAACAGTAACCTGTTGGTGTATTAGAAAAGTAGAGGTGTATCAGTGGATAAACTACAGTTACAACATAGAAAGGAGAGGTGTATCCGTCAATACACCTACAGTTAGAACAAAGGAAACCATAGCAACGAGACCGGTAGCTATCAATCTGATTGTTTTAGATAAGTTTACACAATTACGTTAGACTGATTGAAGGGATTAAACCTTCCGAATGTTACTATACAACGTCCATCGGCCCTTAAATGGTACTTTCCTGCAAAAGTCGTTACTTGTCTACCAAACGACATTATTTATATAATTTGGCATATATGAAAACCAACACCTCACATTTCCTTAAAGATTCTTAAACAACATCCATATGATGTTATTAAGTTAATTCTGTATCTGGGGTTTCTACACAGAACTATGTATGTTTTACATCACGCTTTAAATAACTGAGAGGTGTACATAGCCATGTTATTGAATCGTGTATTAGATGAGTCAAACAGGAATTATATCATTTGGTTGCAAATTTCGTTAAAATGTCTTTGTACAGGCCCGTGTCATTAACAGCTGCTCCAGTAATAGTTTTACAATTTTATTCAAAGCCATGTTTTACCTTGTGCATTAAATAACTGAGATTTTGCATTTGGTTTCAGGAGTCAAAGAAGTTAAATGCTTATCAAGAGAAAATTATTGGCCTGGAACAAGAGATTGAAAAAAGTGAGGATGTCATTGTACTTTAAATAACATATTGATTGAGGCCTGTATAAATGAAACCTCATCATCAACTTCACAAATTTAAAGTGTGAATCTTATTTTAATGACGTTTTCAACCAGTTGACAAAATTAATAAAGTGAATTGCTACAATTGTTGAAAGTATAAATATGTAATGACTTTCTGAAAAACAACTTCAGCAATGACTTTCACAATACAGAAATTGTTAGTAATATCTTTCCTTATGTATGGCACCTCTAACTGAGCTTCAAATACATATAAAGTGCATTTTCTGCAATATTTTACGATAAGTCTAAAAATGTTCAGAAGAATTCCAATGCTTTTAACAATAGAACAATATTGATTTATTTTTATCATTAGTTCCAGGATGGCATAGATTACACACTCTAGCTTCGGAAGAGACGTTTTTCTTAAAATGTAAGTAATTTTTTTACATATTTAAGGACTCAGCCGTTCGGCTAAATTCTTATTGAAATAGGCGTGGCTTTATCATTTCACCAAAAAAAATTTGAACAACTTAATGTTACATGTAGATAAACGTTAACGCGAATAAACCCCAATGAGCTTTCGGGCAAAATTGTTAGGTCATTAAAGGCTCTGGTCAACGAATTAAATTGAAAAAATATCATTGATGACTTTTTCGAAGATCTTGCATTTCCAAACTGTGTATAACGATGCACGATAAGTATATATTCACATTTATAGTCAACATGATCTGAATGCCATCTTCATTCTTTACACTTTGAAAGTGTCTTGAACAATTAGATATCCTCTCCTCAGGACATAATTGCACTAGGGAACTTACATAACATGTCACAGAGGTTATATTTCTCAACGAGTCTACCTAGCAGTCTTCAAATTAATACGATTAATAAAATCACTACTTCAAGAAGAGATTAATAGATACTATAGTCAGAAGCACATTTTAGGGGGGAAATAAAGTGACGTTAAGAAACTGCAAAGGAATGGTTCATATTGAAACGCAATGTAAGAAGCAGTAATAAATCAAATACTAGTATATAATTTAAAGTTCACCCATGCGATTCCTTTTTCTTCCACAAGATGAATAAAATGTGTTCACACAAAAATTACCGCCAAAGGTCTTTAGGTTGATTGGTTGGTGTACTTAGAGTTTTGACACTGTCAAAATAATACAAATAGAATTAACGTACAATTATCGGTGAAATATTTGAAATATCAAATTTTCAAGAAATGTGCTACTGCCTCTTTAAGGTTAAAGTCGTTACCTGCCGAATTAAAGTATACAACTTTGCATGAATGTTGCTTAATGCTTAACTAAAGAAAATAAATGGGGTCGCCTAGTCTTAGTGACCTACTTATTATATAATCCAAGATGGCTGCCAAAATTCTAAATATCACATGTTTGTCCAAATTTGGTTAAAATTCACAGTAACTGAAATCTAAAGAACTGATGTCATTGCAAGCAGTTAAAAGAAGCTAAATTTTGTTTAGGTTTTTGGTAACTTGTGTAGTTTGCGCTTGTTAGCATTTTCTTAAATAAACATCAGCCCAAAAACTTGAATTTCCCTCTGCCGTGGGCTGATTTTCGCAAACAACACCTAAGAGTCGGTTTTGATCCTTAACATCAATAAAGTTGGGTGCTGAATGGAACCCCCATACCTCGCTGCCATGTAATAAAATTGATAGAATCTTTACATAATAGTTGATATAGAGCCTGTATTTGTAAATTGGTAAAATTTGATATTGATGATTTTGTTATAGGAACACTTTCCTTGCCTGCTCTGACAAAGTTTTTTGTGTAGTATGACATGAACATGAGCTTGACATGAACTCCAAGATACTTATATAATGGAACAAATTTTATTAATCATTTATTCATCTTGTTATTGACCTTGACCGTAAAAAGATATCAATATACATTTTCACTTTTGGACTTTCTTGTTAGACATTGGTACAAATGAAATGAAAGTTGCGAAATTTGATAAGTTGATTGTCCTTTTGTATAAGATTGTATCGGAGTTGTAAAGTCTTATCCTTTTAGATGTGAAACTTATTTTATAGACCACCGACTTTGAAGAGATAATTTCTCCAAGGCTTATCTTAGAAAACTATACATTCTAGCATAAGTGACACACATGCCAATAATTACCTAGCTTGAAGTACGAAACTTGAAACTCTGTTGCGATTTTCCAAGATAATCAGACGTTCATAAATGTTCAGTTACCTGATGTTACCTTTTGATTGACAATAAAGACACGATTGCTTCAATTGCTATAAGGCGGTGATAACTTCCCTTTTCATTTATTGGGTCGAAAAGGTGATATAGACACATGCAGTGTACGGTGTTGTACCATAATCCCTAGTGATATCCCTTTTATCTACAAAGGTATTGTTTGCTAAAGGGGTATGCCGTGAACTGTCGTGGTAATTATTTGTTATTCACTAATGTACATAGTTTTATGTTGATTAAATATATGATACATACCCTTTGATACGCTCAATCACGCTTTCGTAATAATAATAATTATGGTATTTATATAGCGCACATATCATCACCGAATGCATGCTGAAGGCGCTCCCTAAAGTATTACCCTGGTCTAACCCAAGCTGCCGATTAAGCGCTTGACGGGTCGCCTCCACCGAAATTTACAACAGGTATAATTTAAAATACTGCTGGGTGAACAGAGGCATATTCCGAATAAAGTCTCTTGACCAATGCGACAACACAAGTTATTCAACTCGCTAAACTACCCGGATAGCCGTCAACTAGGCTTCGCACAGGACCACGTACGTGCCACCACCATTGTACGCTTGTATGCGCTCTGTCCCGACTGTCTCACAATGTCTTTCAATCACTAAAGAAATGGGCATAATTAAGACAAAATATCAATGATGTTTAATATTTTGTGACGATTTTAGCGATGCCTTACAATAACGGAGCTCATTTCAATCTGCGCTCCCTCACTTCAAAAGATGAGTATCGATTTTTAAGAATGATTTGAATCGTTGGCATCGTGGTGCATACTCGACCGCCTCGCTGACTGACATTTACATGCACGCGCTGCACACCTTTCACGTGTTACTCGAAAGCTTGTAGGTTGTTTAACACTGTGTATAACCGTACACCGGAACTAGCGAGGTGTACGGTGGAGAAATGTTGCTAGCGAGGAGCGTGATCGCAAACGGAATCACTAAAAAAGCAATCATTGCCGTTTCATCAACTTTTTCTATGTTATTATCATGTCAATAGCTTTCCGAGACATAACTATTTAATGTCATATCCTGTTCATAGTCAGAGATAGCAAATATGTTACTAACAACAGCATTACTCACAACTGTCATTGTTACTGTCCCTTGGATACAGAATGACAAGCACATACATTTTACTAAGTATGTGTGCTATAATTACCACATGATGTTGATTATTTGAAAGTTATGAAGTAAAATATTACCTAACTTTCGATTTCGGCTCCTCGCTAGCAACATTTTCCCGCCGTACACCTCGCTAGTTCCGGTGTACGGTTATACACAGTGTTTAAAGACCATTCCGTAAATTGTTGGAGTGAAATAGGTAAAACTTTCACTCCAATAATTTACGGAATGGTCTTTAAACAACCTACAAGCTTTCGAGTAATACGTGAAAAGTGTTCAGCGCGTGCATGTAAAGGTATTACCGTCTGTTGCTGTAAAGCAATCTAACCAATGTTATAAAGTGACAATAGTAAGGTATGATATCGTGATTATGATCGAAAACTCGACCTTGCTGACCGATCAGTTTAACAAAGTCAGAATGACAGATACGAGTTCATAATGTATGATAGGTACTTCAACCACGATTCATGTAAATTCAGGTGTGATTAAGGCTTCTGCAAATATATATGACTGTTTTAAGATTTTCAAAACATGTATTTTTCACAATTAATAAATATATTATTATTTCAATTTGGGCATGAACATATCACAATTTTTTAATTGATATAATCAATTATTGCATTCAGATTCTTCTCAAAGCTTAACAATATATGATGAAATCAATGAGTGAGTCTTTAACAACATAATAGCAAACTAATGCTCTTGAAATGTACCCGATTAGTTTCAGGTTATCTGATCATGGTCTCTTATATATATATATACAAAACAAACAATGTATGACAACATCGGAAGATACATAATTTTGTTATTTTCATGAAACAGTTAAAACTATTTCACTACTTTCTTCACTTAAGGTTTTTATTTAGACAAAGAAAGAAATATAACCTATGCGGCTAATGCATTTTGTCAAAGATTGTGTAAATTCTTAATGGAAAATTAAATAAATATTCAGTACAAATGTTTTTATTTATGTATCAAGTGCTTTCCTTTCGGGAAATCATGTGCCTTGCATTAAAAGAAATGGCTTATGATTGATATTTTGATATTTCAAAATTATTTCTTTTATTTCAGGCTCAGAAAAAAAGTTCAGTGTGACCAAATACAACGCTGACAAGGTACACATCAACACGGATGGAAGGTTGATCAACAAACCACAGCCCAACCCTCCACAAAGTGACCAGAGACTGAAGAAGTACTGGGGAACAAGTAGCACTGCCCCCCTCCCCCAGTGTGGATCTCCCCAGTACTTTGAGGTGGACTCACAGGTTGGTATGGAGAAAACTCTGACAGGGTACACCCTCCTGCTGGAGATAGGACTGGTCAGGGAGGAGGAACAGGATCAGCATCCCTGTATAAATGGACGGCCCAACTCTTACAGTCTCAGTGTCTCACACTGTCCTACACACAGTTCTATCTGTAGGGTGGTCTGCACACACGGCAAATATCTCACCTGTCTGCCTGACACTCTGCAGAACACTCCTGGCACCTCAGCCACTCTACATTATGGCGTTGTCTATGACAGTGCTAGAAGTCGCATTGCTTTCTTAGATGTGAAGAATGAGAAAATCATTTGGAAGATTGACAATGTTGACAGTTCTGTTGCTCTCTGGCCCATGTTTGGTGTTTATAATCCAAGCATTGCCACTGTTAGTATGTCACTGGTTGTTGGGGGTGATATCAACATGACAGACAGGAAGAAAGGGTTGATCTCAGATTGTTTGTCATAGAGTAATATCTATGTTTGGGTATTTTTAAGTATGTTGGTTTATTAATATTGACAAATATATCTTGAATAAGATTAGATATTTGATATTTGATGTTTTGAAAATAACTGACTTAATAAATAAGGGGAAAGATATCTTACTTAAAATTACAAGATTTTTTCAATAAATTTTCTATCAAAACAGACTTATTTCCAACTTTAGATAAACTGAAAACTCTGAAATATGAATCATTCACAATGTGAATAAATGTGTTTATGATTGCTCTGCTTTCCATCTTGTTTGTAACTTAAAACCATACTTCGTCTGAATGTTATTCCTAACCTTCCAATTATTTAAATTATTTGTTCTTTTTTACAACAGGAATTTATATCATCTGCGAGAAGAATATATCAAAACAAGAAATGTTGTGACAAATTTTTGAATTTCACTTTAAGATTTTGTAAATATCATCGAGTGAGTGAGTTATTGTTTAACGCCGCTGGTGCAATATTGCAGTCATCAGCGACGTGTAAATAACCTTTGAAATAAAACTACATTTTGAATTATTCTTTAAGATTATTACATATTGATACTTGATTGAGGCGACTTAATAAACACAGGGCCTAATGTGCTTACAGTATATCACAGTGTAGTGTAGTTTGGGTTAGAACATCGGTATAATGAGTGTAGCTTGGTCTCCTTGAATCTTCTTTAGTTAAAACTATAAAAGTATGGTGAATCATTAATTCATTCAAAACGTATGGTGAATCATTCAAAACGTAAAAAACATATTTATTTTTTCATTATTCTAAATGCCCTAGAAAATTAACATCTGGTGGAAAGGCTTATTATCTTTTCTACCTCTGGTTACTTTGTTGTCTATGATTTTTAAATTTTGATATAAAAAGCTTGATGCTTTCCTGCCGTTCTTTCTTGAATTAAAAGAATTTCATTTCAAATATAGTTATCTATCTACAGATTTCTTTGAGAATGTAAAATTTTAATTCGGAGGCAACAATTCAAGATCAATGGAGCATTCCAGGGACAAAAGGGAGATTTAGTGAAACCAAAAATATCACAAAAAACAACACCAAGATTGTTAATCAAAAGTGGCAGTCTGAACCAAAGGTGACATGTCTGCCTGAGAAACACGCCTTTATTTTCTATTCTCAAATATTTAGGTGTTTACACAAGAATGGCCACCATTAGTTTTTGCTTGAGACTTTATGCATTAGTTTACAACCACAAATATTTGTGTAACCTTTGGAATATAATACAACATTGGCAACTTATCCTAATGATAGAAGATGTTAAACTTGCCACAACTCCTCTAAGACTATGTTATTTTTCTGAAGTTACATGTAAATTACTACAGAAATAATGTGGCCTTTGAAGGTTGTAGAATTCAGTAGAATCATATTGCATGTGATACATTCTTCTTTAATGAAATGTAAATGTAAGAGTAATTTTGACAGTATATATATATTTTTTAATATCTAAGCAAAAAGAGCAATAGATAATTTGACTATTTTTATCAATGTTGCTGCTATTTAGTCAAATAAGTATTTAGATTTGTCAAAGATTATATAGAATTGTTATACATGTAGTCCATTTCTTATCCATTTTCCCTTTTCTACGACGTTATCACATTTCAATAAACATAGAATTTAATCATTTTGGTTTGTTTTCTTCATCATAAGTCCTTATCGAATGAAATTGAAAGTAAGATCGAAGTTTCATTCCAACATCAGGTATACCATATGTCTACATCATTGTGGAGCATGTACCACATAAAACATGTAAAAACGATACCACACACACACAGATGTATATTAATGAATACATGGAATAGTCTTTTACTGAGTGATTTGTGTAATTGTATGATGTAATGTATCATTTAAAACTATAGCCAGTGGCTCTAGTTCATCAGGCTTCATATCAATTGTGCTTTCGGGTGTGCAAATGTGTTTTCTCCCTTACTTGGGGCCACAGGGTCACTAAATGTACAATTTAGAATCCTCCTTATCTAACTTTGTCTGCACACAAAGTTTCAGCTTTCTAGGCCTGATGCTTCTTGAGAAAAAGATAAAATTACGTTATAAGGGTATCTGTATAACCGTACACCAGAACTAGCGAGGTGTACGGCGGAGAAATGTTGCTAGCGAGGAGCCGAACTCGAAAGTTAGGTAATATTTTACTTCATAACTTTCAAATAATCAACATCATGTGGTAATTTTAGCACACATACTTAGTAAAATGTATGTACTTGTCATTCTGTATTCAAGGGACAGTAACAATGACAGTTGCGAGTAATGCTGTTGTTAGTAACATTTTTGCTATCTCTGACTATGAACAGGATATGACATTAAATAGTTATGTCGCGGAAAGCTATTGACATGATAATAACATTGAATAAAAGTACCGAGGGTACAGAAGCTCACCTTAAAATGAATGATGTGGTAATATGGTTAAATTGTGTAACCATCTTTTATATGATAATTGATTATGGCTGCCATCATTATTGTTTTATCTTTTAAAATGCCATTCTTCTGTTGGAAACCACTAGAGCTTGAACAAACATTAATACAAGAATGATTTAATCATGATTTGTTAACAAGCAGTAGGTTTTTGTATAACTTTTTTGTATATCTATGGCTAAATTGGTGACCATCTTGGACTTTTTAATCTTCAAAATGCTACTTTTATGTGGGTAGCTGTATTAATTTAAATATGATATCTTGATTGGTTTAGGAGTATTCATTTAGTCACACTCTCAACTTCCAAAGAACTAAAAAGATGATGCACATAAACATTTGGAATATATCCCTCTGACACAAATCACAAATTCAGCTAGTGATAAGTCCAATTGCCAAAGTAAACTGTCCAGGTCAATGTCTCATGTAATTCTAACTGAAGATTTCTGAATATCTTAAATCTTGACATATGTTAGTGCAATCTGATTGGTCAGAATAGGCAAGCAACATGGGGGTTTATGCTAATTACTAGATATGATGACCTATGACGAGCTCTTGCACCTGCATGTAGCTTATGTAACTTATCCTCTTATGTAAGTTACTGTTATTCCATATAGTGAGTGTCCTCCCCTCATTTCAATATGCAATACAAATACTCTTTAGAGGAGAGGGGCTGGAAGGATAGATGGGGAAAGGGGATAGGGGGAATAGTGGGATAGAAGAGAGGTTTTCAATGGAAGGACAGGAGAAAAAAGGGGAGGAGGGAAAGGGGGGATAGAAGGGGTGGGGGTAGAATAGAGGTTTGCAATGGAAATAATCTGGAGGTCAACTCAGTAATATGTTTATTGAAGTATCTTAACTAACAGAGAGAATTGGTGAGAAAGACTTTGTAAAAAAAGAATTGTTCAGACAGCTGTTCAATTAGTTTTGAAGATGAATATTAAATGATATCTTTTATAAGCATGACAAACAAAATAAAAGATAATTTGTTATTCATTAACCAAAATTTTCAATTTGGAATAAATTAATTGCATGGGAACAAAGGACTAAAAAACCAAACAGTTAGTGTTGGGAGTGAACAAATTTAATCATTTTAAATGCTTTTGAAAAGGATTTGTTTGAATTGAATGATCATTATAATTATCTAGATAATCATTGTTCAGACCGTAATCAGATATAGATGATTATAAAATGTATATTTATCCCTCACTGGCTATGTTATTTGCCATATATGAAGTGTCAGGAATTATGTAAAACGGAGAGGATTTATTAAAACAGTCATGCTTCAGGCTGTTCACAGATAAAGATGATTCATACAGTTTTTTGTAACTGTATTTATAGTGTTGATAAATATTACAACAAGCGTATCTATACAAATATAATGACATTTATTTGATCGATCAGGAAATGTATTTTTTTCAATGAATTTCTTGAAATCTAATTGAAAATTCAATATAATTGACATATTGACCATCTTGGATTCTTGATAATAAAATAAATGCGTCTTTGTCAGGAATCACTATATAAAAAAATACTCACTTTTCAGAATGATATCTTAATTGATTTAGTAAGAGTAGTACTTGGCCTGAAATCTAATTGAAAAATAATGACTTCTATGATGACATGTTGTTCCCGGGAGAACCCCTTCAGCATGATACAATTATCATTTATTTTTACAGGTATTTATAAAACACATGGTATTGGAACTGGAACACGATACAAAATACCTCTATTATTAACTTATCATGTAGATTACTGAACATAAAAGCAGATTCTTGACTTGTTAATATTAACTCATCATGCAGATTGTTGTACACAAAAGCTGATTCTTGACTTGTTTAAATTGTTATTTGTAAAAAGTATTACTATTAAAGAAGGGCTGCATAACCTTTTTTAAATATATTTTTCAAAAGATATTGGTCAAATAACTATATAACATAAATATTAGGCCAAAACAGCAACGATACACAGTTTCTCAATGAAGCTACAGCTAAATAAACATTGCGTAACAAGGCGTCTGCTTGTCGCCGTCCAGCGACAAACCAAAACAAGGCTGAGAGGCCACGGGCAGGGGATACCGGAAGTGACGTGGCAGTAGGCGAAGCGTTCGTCTGCTTATATGGAAAATGATAGGCGAAATCCGCAGTACTGCCTTTTTCAAAGCGATTAACAGTATGTTATATCATTTTGTTGCTGTCAACTGTCCTAGAATATCTCCTGATGAAGTCTCCGTAGACAAATTCCCATCATATTGATGGTTTCACACCAAATTGACCCGCTGTGTTAGGTCAAACGGAGCAATGTGACAATCTACATCGAACTCACGTGTTCCGATCACTACACAGATTTTCTGCTTCGAGCTCGCATTTTCACTGAATGAACAGTTTGGCATGCAGAGAAAAGGGAGATTATGAAAAATAAAACATAGCACAAAGTTTTTGGCTGATTTATGGTAATAATCCGAATATACAATGCTCACATTTAGATTTGAATGTTGTGTAAAAAGTTTGAATAAACAATGACATTGGTCTGCAGGTGTTACTTACTTTCTTTAGATCAGATACTCACTTATTACACAATTACTTTACTGTCTATCGTATTTCCTATCTGTTTCCTAATTAGATGATATCAAATGATGACTATAGCAGGTAGGTTATATAATGCACAATCATCAACACCTGGCTATTTTATGACATCAGCTAATTAGGTAACATCAAATAGCAATTGTATTCCTTAACATCCCTTTTTTCTCCGATTGGTAAATTATAACCTATTAACCTGAAATTAGGAATACCGTTTTTGCTCTATCTGATAATTATTTTGGATAAGGTTCATTTAATAAATCTTCATTCTGTTTGGCCATGTATCGGGTATTGTTGTGGAAAATATCTCCTCTATGTACAAGAGTGAAAACATTAAGATTTTCAGTGAAATGACCTATTAAAATAATGTTTTAAACAAGACATCAGTGATCATCTAATACATGTCTTTCATTGAGAATTGTAACTTGTCCATCACTAAATGAAATAACTAAGAAAAACGTATATATTTTTTATCCTGTGACAAAATGAAGTCAAAGGCAATTCTAAAAAAATTGTTTAAATGTAAAAAAAATAGTATTGTATAATAACATCCTTTCTGTTGTGCTACTAGAGTAATATTCAATAACAACAAACAACTGTGCACGAAGATAAAACAGTTCACACGGGAGCAATTGTTTACATATACATCCGGGTTCTCACGTGCAGTCTTATGACAACATTGCGCAAAGCGAGACCATCTAGGCCTACATGCTGTAGCATTATGCGCACAACTTCGTTTTTAATCAGGGTCTTACGTTTTCATCAATACAAATTGCCAGTTGAATAAATTAACTACCGATTTATTGAAGGTTTGACATGTTTGGATGTTGTTTAGGGTGTTTAATCGACGGTTAAACATCGAGCTGTACTGTTAGCTTGTGTTGTTTTACATAACGAGGGAACACAAGGGGGTATCACATCACCTACTAACACGTCACGAGGCAGTCACGCTTCAGTGCGTTTTATTCTGTTTGCCGGCCTAATTAGGCGGTGTTCTTTATACAGTCGTAATTAAGCCGTTTCTAAGTCGATTTCAGAAATTTAAAGTTGAGTCCATGTGAAATTGTAACACTATTTCATGAATCCCGAAAGTTGCCATATAGCATTTCAGTCCCTCTTTAATAGAATACAAGTATACTTTTCATAAAGACAATTTATATACTTTCCATAAAGTCCATTATGTTCAATTTATCAATTAGGTCAGGATTACTATGCAATATACAAGCAGGCAGGGCTGCTAGCCCCAGATCCTTAAGAAGAGTGTAGCAATTTGTGTATTTGGCTTTGTGTACGTATATTTGGAGAAGCATCCTAGTGTGCTGAGCATGTAAACCTGAACTCTGGCTAAGCCCTTATGTGTGGTATTAAAAGACTTGACGGGAGAGAACATTAATTGTTGTGAAAAATATATATAATTTCACAAAATATAGTTAGCTTATGTCCTAAATTGATTTTGTGTCAAGAAGAACTTCTGTTAGATATAGAAATGGTACAAATATGAGTAAAACACAGGAACTGGAACCTGATGCAAAATAACTCTTTCCACATCAACTTATCATGTAGATTGCTAAACACAAAACAAGTGACAAGTTTTGTGTAAGTTGTTATTCTTAGAAAGAACATATCACTGTCATGAGAGTACAAGTCTAATTTCCATAACTCTTATTGCATACACATGGCCATATAGCATAATGCTCTACCATATCAATTGGGTCAGGTTGATTATGCAACAGACTAGCAGCTGACACTATGATGCTAGCAGCCTGTATTGGGATGTGTATTAGACAGCATAGTGGACTAAACAGAAATATCTGAACTCTGGTTGACCCCTTATGTGTGGTATTAAAGGAATATAAGGGAGATACCATTGTTCAAAATCTAACATGATATTTAATGTCATTGGGTTTTTGCAGCTAGTTGCCATAAATATTTTAAACAAATTAATAAATTATGTTTGTCTTTCATCTTAATGTTTTAGAAACACTTAAAAATATAGAACAACTTGCATGACAATCTTAAATATTACATATTCAAGATAATATTATGATAAGTAAGTTCAAATTAGAGAATTTATATAGTGCGAGTGATCACTTGATGAAAGCTTAAAATTTAGTAATAATGATGTGTCATCTGCAGCTAAAAAGTCAATATGGATGCTATCGCGGCCATCTTGGATTCTCAAAACTGAAACGTCTACCATTCTGTGCGGAATCACCATGGGTATAACATACTACAATTTCAGAATGATATCTAGATTGGTTTAGAAAGAGTAGTCTTTTCATGAAATCTAATTGAAAATTCAATATGGCTGCCATAGCGGCCATCTTGGATTCTCAAAACTGAAACGTCTACCTTTCTGTGAGGTATCCCCATGGGTATAACATACTACAATTTCAGAATGATATCTGGATTCGTTTAGGAGGAGTAGTCTTTTTCCTGAAATCTAATTGAAAATTCAATATGGCTGCCATAGCGGCCATCTTTGATTCTCAAAACTGAAACGTCTACCTTTCTGTGAGGAATCACCATGGGTATAACATACTACAATTTCAGAATGATATCTGCATTCGTTTAGGAGGAGTAGTCTTTTTCGTGAAATCTAATTGAAAATTCAATATGGCTGCCATGGCGGCCATCTTGGATTCTCAAAACTGAAACGTCTACCTTTCTGTGAGGAATCACCATTGGCATAACATACTACAATTTCAGAATGATATCTGGATTCGTTTAGGAGGAGTAGTCTTTTTCCTGAAAGTTTACGGACGGACAGACGGACGGACGGACGGACAGACGGACAGACAGACGGACGACGGACGAAGCGCCATGACATAAGCTCACATTTACTTAGTAAAGGTGAGCTAAAAAGTTGATAAAACGACGATGATTGCTTTTTAAGTGATCCCGTTTGCGATCACGCTCCTCGCTAGCAACATTTCTCCGCCGTACACCTCGCTAGTTCCGGTGTACGGTTATACACAGTGGGTATGGCCCTTGGGCGACCAATGCTATAAATTATACTGATAATTCTCACTTGTCAAGGAGTACGAACACAAAGTTTCAGCTTTCTAGGCCTTATGCTTCTGGAGAACATGAAAATAGATTTTAAGGGCGTGGCCCCTGTGACCCTTGTAAGGGGCCACAGGGCCACAAAAGCTATAATTATAATCTCCACTAGTAAAGGAGTCTGTAAACAAAGTTTCAGCTTTCTAGGCCTTGTGCCTCTGGAGAAGAAGATGAAAATAGATTATAAGGGGCTACAGGGCCATCAAAGCTAAAAATCATAATCCTCACTAGTCAAGGAATCTGTATACAATGTTTCAGCTATCTATGCCTTACATTCTAGAGAAGAAGACGAAAATGCGCAAAGTTTACAGACGGATGGATGGACGGACGGACGCCGGAAAACATGACATGCCATAAGTCCATCGAGCTTTTCAGGACTGATGAGCTAAACAAACTACTTCCAGAAAATTCAAAAATAGTCCAAACTGTAGACAAGGTTATGATGAACAAGTGTGCAAATTTTGGTTGATCTGGACTTTGTAGCGGGGATAAAATTACTTGTATGTGAAATGGTTAATATCCAAGTTAATTATGTACGTAATTTTGAAATTATGCATAACATATTCACCGACACAGATGAAATAAGAATCATAGATAATCAATTGACAGTTATTTCACTGTCATATACCCGATATGGAGTGGACTAACAAAGATGGCGGACGGTTCAAATCAACAAAGGCAGGGGTCTGCTTTCAGTGCTCCCTTCTCCTAATTGTCAATTGTTTAGATGTTCACCTTCAATTGTGGTAATCAGGAATAGAATCTTGAATACATTCCTTTTGAGTTTTGGTGAACAAACTGCAGGAAATTTGCATATTTGCGATTTCAAGTTGAAGTTTATCTCACTTTCATTTTCGAAGCAGAGAGGAGACTTTTAAATGCTGTTTCATGAGCTTTAATCTCATAAATATTGTCACGCATGTCCGAGTTTGGTTATGATAAAGATTTCTATGCAATTAGAACTGATTTGGTTCAGGAACTTCAAAGTTATCAACAAAATAACAAATCAACATGGCAGCGGAGTGGACTTGCCGATTAATCGGCGGAGTGAACCCACAAAATGGTTGAGCATCTAAACTTTGACGAACAGGAGAAGGAAGCTCTGAAAGCAGACACAAACCTTTGTCCCGTTCGCCATCTTGGTTAGTCCCCTCCATATCCGGTAATAATAATAATATAATAATAATGAATTTATTGAGCGCCTTGCTTCCAACTAATGCTGCTCAGTGGCGCTTAAGAGGTGGGAAAAGTTAGTGGTGAGAGTTGTAGGCTTCTTTAAAGAGGAATTTTTGAGGAGGCTGCAAAATGAACTTTTGATCTGCTGTGGCAGCACTGGCAGGTGAATCCAAAAAGTAGGAGCCTTCACAGAGAAAGCCCTATCACCCATCTTGCTATTTGTGTGTGGGAGGAGTACAAGTAGATTTTCATCAGCTGAACGTAAGGAGCGTCTTGGGCAGTACCTCTGAAGCAGAGACTTCAAATACAATGGTGCAGTGTCCTTGTACAATGCTTTGTACGTCAAGGTCAGGATTTTGTAGTTTATCCTCTGCTTGATTGGTAGCCACTGTAAGCTGCTCAGTACTGGTGTGATGTGGGTGATCTTTTTGCTCCTTGTAATGACCCGAGCAGCATTATTCTGGATCCTCTGGAGATGTTGCAATGCTGTAGACCCATGAATCAGAGAATTGCAAAAGTCTAACCGTGAAGTAATATGTCCCTTCCGCCATCTTGGTTAGTCCACTCCATATCCGGTACACGACAGTGTATTTGTTAAGTTTAGTTTAAATTGTTTATTCTATTAATTCTTTAATATAATGTTCATTTGAGCTTCTGAAATCTAATTTGTTAAACTGCTCTGATTAAAATCAGCCTAGTTACAAGATCAATATGATCACCCCTAGAGATCTATTAAAAGCAATGATGTGATTGGTCCATGAACGACTGTGATTCGCCTGCACCAAACTACCGGTAGTACACAATCATGTGACCTACAGGGTTGTAGTGGAGAAGATCAAGTAGGTCTATAGAGTTAATATTTGAAATGTGCATTCTTTAGAACTTGGTTGATTTTAATTACACTGTTGAACTGGTTGTCGTGAATATTATATTCGAAGTAAGTTTGGAACAGGTGCCTTTCTTTTATGGTTTCCTGAAAACTACTGAAAACAATTCTTTAGCAATCTGAAGTTTCAAAAGAAAACAAATGTGTTTACTATTTTCTGAATATGTCAGCCCTTGAAAATAATAACAAAACAGGGATCATACATTTTTTTTGTATTTCCAAGAAATATCAGTTATGATACATTATGTTACAGGTCAAATACATGACATACTTTCCTGTTGAACATGTCTGTAGCAATAGAAAAATGAGGAAATAAAACATAATAAATTCTCAATGTGGATAATTTAGTATATTTATATTTTTTCCCCTAACTTGCAAGTCATGATTTCTGTCTCATTGGTCAGTAGCTATAGCACATTAATCATTGGTATTCTTGCTAGCAGGAAATATTGAACTGAAATTACTTTGAGAGATGAAATAAAGAATTACCTCAATTGCTCTAATTAGCCTCTGAGAGGACATGCTATGGTCCTGCCTAGAAGAAAGTGCCTAGTTTTTCCACAATAACCTTTTTATCCTTACCTTATAAGACATTTAGAAGTTTGTGTGATACATAGCAGATAAATCTTACAATGAGACAAATCTTTTTATCCTTACCTTATAAGACATTTAGAAGTTTGTGTGATAAGTAGAAGACACATCTTAGGGATAACAACTTCTTTATTTTGTTCACAGAACACTCGAGGGTAACCTTTGGCCTTTCTTCATCAGACTTCTGATTCCCATTCAAATAGAGGTTGTTTTCCATTAGATTTGTCTCATATCTTTTTAAGATATATGTGAACTTGATAAATCTCAGATTTGCTATATGAAATTAAATATTTAATTTTGCTTATATCTTTTTCAATAAAAAAAAAAGTCTGCAAAAATATATTTTTTTCACAAACATATCTTAAAGAACATGATTGCACTAAAAACATCAACTCAAACAACTAAACAGTTTAAATTGAAAACAAAACAAGAATGTTAAATAAGCGAGGAAGAACCAACACAGGGTAGCAACTCTTGGTTAACTTACGAGGAGAAAGTTGAAACAATATTGGTTTGATATCACTCATCTTGAGTAATTATTTCTTTATTTCTTCTGTTTCCAAAACAACATGAGAAACCATTCTGAATGATCTTCATATCCAAAACATGACATTTACAATGACTATGACCTCCTAAGGTCAAATGACCTATGACCTTTAAGGTCATCTCATAGTGAGGCTCTTCAGTTCTGATAGTAAACTTTCTTCAGTCTTCAGTTTTTCAAGCTGAAAGGCAACGGAAATAAGATTGAACAACAATCATTACAAATATTTGTCATATTGAATCCATTTAGTCAAGTTTCAAGGCAAATATTAATGCATCCAAGGCAAATAACTCTTCACAAACAACAATCTTTCCTCTTGTAATTTTCAGATTATTTGTGCATTCAAGTCTTTGATTTTAAAAAGTACCTAACTTCTTGCCTTACAATTGTCATTTTGAAGAAGGCACATGAAATTGTTTTCATAATTTGAAGTCAGTAAGAGAGATGACGAGATGAGAGAAATGCAACCGACAGTAAGCTGCATCGGACAGGTGGTAGACATGCACTGTCAATACACTAGCTGGTCTTATTCTGACTTATCTGTCACTCTATTAATGATTATTACCTATGAGGGCAGTCATATCGGGGTTCCTATTTTATGATACCCTAGGGCAACTTACCAATCTTTTATTTTGAAAGGATGTTATAAACAATGCTTTGACATCAAGGTTTGCCTATGACGTTGCGTTTCATAGAGGCTCCCTCTTGCTCTAGATTAATATTAAGGCACTCATGTCAAAATCATAGTATGTCATTGACACTCATTTAATAACCTCTATACACTGTACAAGTAATACCAGGACATCCTCGTATACAACAAATTTGTGTGGCGAGATTGATGAGAAGTATTCCATATATATTTCTCACCTGGTTAATGACGAGAAGATTCAATGACACTGTTTATGTTTCTCACCTGGTTAATGATGAGAAGTATGACACTGGTTATGTTTCTCACCTGGTTAATGATGAGAAGTATGACACTGGTTATGTTTCTCACCTGGTTAATGATGGGAAGTAAGACACTGGTTATGTTTCTTACCTGGTTAATGATGAGAAGTATGACACTGGTTATGTTTCTCACCTGGTAAATGATGAGAAGTATGACACTGGTTATGTTTCTCACCTGGTTAACCTCCACCTGTTTGCCCTCCTTCTGTTGGTCTTTGATCTTCTCTATCTGCTGGAGCTTCTGTAAACATGCAGTGAGTCAGTGAGTCAGTGAGTCAGAGAGTTGAGTTGAGTTGAGTTGAGTTGAGTTGAGTTGAGTTGAGTTGAGTTGAGCCGCTTGGGTTATGTATCAACAACTGGTGGTGAGGTAAACATTCAGACAACCCGTCACCACTGACAAGAGGATATTCTACAGTGTACGATATCAGACTGATTAAAACTGAAAGTATCCAAGAAATAAATGGTTCAATATGTGGATGTTACTGGGATTCTCTCCGTTGAATTTAAACTATCAACTTTATTGCTGTGAACACAATAATTTTAATATGACTGATGACATCAACGTTCTAGATGAGTAGAAGGTGCTTGCTACTTGGTAAGATCAAAGATAGCAAAATGCCTATTTCCTGGAGGCAGCAATCTAAGTCAAATTGTTGCTATTAATGTCACCTTCTCCACCTTCTAGTGTAGGCCTCCTTTAATGACATGCAATGACATATGCAAACACAACCATTTATCTCCTAAATAAACTGAAATATCAATAAACGGGAACTTTTTTTAAATTCCCAGGATTCATTGTTATTTAGCACCAGTAAATTGAAGCTATTAACCAAATTTGTGTGTGGAACAACCATCAATCCCTGAAATTATACAAGCTCAACTATTCATCTTCTTATCCAGTGACAAAGACTCGTGTGAGCAATGGCAGGAGAAGTTGCTGTCGGCATTTATTTAAAGACTTATATTTTTCAGTCCCCACAAGCCTTTCAAGCCCTCCTGAAAATTTAACAAGCCTTGCAATGTGAAAACAGTATCTCTAGAATCACGCCAGCCAGACACCCATCTTGTCCAACAGGCCTCATCTGAAAGAGATCAGCAATTCTCAGACATTAAGGCATCTATTTCAAACTGCCATTTACAACATGGCTGGTGTCACCTGATCCACGGATTGGCGCAGTAGCCTCCAACGCCCGAAATGTTGATGTTTGGCTGGAGCTGTGGCGCCACCTGTTTCCTCTTCCTGCTTTTTCTGAATCAGGGGAGAAAACACAAATTAAAAATTGACAACCTCCTTACTAAACTCTCTGCTTTTTCTAAACCAGGGGAGATAACAATAATCGTAACTGTAAAATAGATCCTCTGATATAGTCCTTAAAACCATTAAAGAGTTGGGTACTTTTTAAAAAATAGAGCCTTTTGGCACTGTAGCTATGAATTTTGCTTTAGGATATGGCAATTGTGGTTCCCCCACAATGTTAAATTAGAATCTTCCTCACTAGTCAAGGAGTCTGTACACAAAATTTCAGCTTTCTTGGCTTTATGCTTCTGGAGAAGAAGTCGAAAATGCACGAAACTTACGGACGGATGGACGATGCTCGCAGGTTTAACCGTAATGCATTGCCACAATTGTGTTGCGGGCTTTCTCCCTGTACTAATACTAGCAGCCGCAATATAAGTGAAATACTCTTGAAAGGCCCAATAAACCCCACATCACCTCACCTTACCTTACAGGCCAGATGAGCAAATAAAATTGATCAATCTTGGAATCCGTAACTCACGAAATATGAAGGGTGAGAACAAATTTGGATAACATTGCTTCAAAAAAGATACTGCTTCTTTTATCCTGTCTCATTTTGACCAGCGTCAGCAGTCCACATTCAGGGAGTAACCACAAACAGTTTTCTTATCAAAACTCATTAATAATTCTGCTAGCAGTGATGCTTAAAGCTATGATAAAGCATGGTGGGATGGTGAGGAGATCTGGCGTCAATATCTCCTCAAAACATTGAAGTATCACTTTGGTTTTATCCGAAAGCAGTGGTCTAGTGCAAGTTTACCCCGTGTGACATAGTGTTGGAGCACACAATGGTCTGAAGTATTCAACTTGCTACAAGTTGATTCATACAAATGCATTTCCTTGTACAAAAAGTTTGTTTCACTTGAACTGCATGTTAAGAAAGGTTAGATATCATATCTCCTTACCTCAGTCAATAAGATAAACATGTAATAGATATACCCACTCTTCCCGAGGTGTATCGCCCAATATGCCTCCTGTTTGGATCGTGAGTGTCCGAGGCGTAGCGTAACGGAGCCGAGGATCACGATTCAAACAGGAGGTATTTTGAGAGATGCACCGAGGGAAGGGTGGGTATATCTGACTTAAACCCAACTCCGGTCGAGTTATATTTGACGAAAAAGAACTATCCACTCCTTTCTATATATATATATATATATATATTTGAAAAATAAAATACTTCAGACGACACTTGCTGTAGATATCATTTAAATGATGACTGGATGCGTCGCATTTCGACTTGTTAACAAAAGACTTGTTAACAAGTCGAAATGCGACGCATCCAGTCATCATTAAAATGATATCTACAGCAAGTGTCGTCTGAAGTATTTTATTTTTCAAATCTACATTTATATATAGGACAAATAGCACAAACCAAGTTGGTTTTGTGTTGTTTAGCCTTGTGGGGGTTTGGAAGAGTGCTCAACATTGGTGAATGGAGCAAGATAAATGTAGTATACAAGTCACTTGACAAATGCACACAGCATGAAACAGAGCTGTAGCGATAGAAAATTTTGATAATGTAGAAAACATTGACTTGTATACTACATTTATATATATGTTCATATATATATGTCTTGGCCTAACTGATCAAAAAAATACAAACAATACTCTTCTTAGAGATAAATGCCATTTAGCTAATGAAAAAATGTAACAATGTTATATTTGGGATTAAACTATCTTGAATAGTACAAATTCTTGTACTTTTTCGGGCTGAGTCCCATGCGGGATTCGAACGCACACGCTCAGAGTCAGCCAACACCGCCAGCAATGACCATACCAACAGCTAACCAACTCGCCCGTTTCGCCATCCACAAAATGGAGGTCCAACAAGCGGTAGTTCAGCTGTTGTTACATTCATTACCCCTATGATAGATGTTAATTGGCACAGCTCCAATAGCTGAATGTATAAGACATAGGCTTATATAGAAAAATACAACCTAGACATGACACAACAAAAAGTACCACTACCTGTATAGTAGCCTCAGTAGCTCAGTTGATAGAGGCGTTGCATCGCAACATTAAGGCCCATTGTTCGATTCCCACTCTGGTAGTTAACATTTCTCAAAAAATCTTAATTTTACAACTACGTTGATTTGCCAAAGTTGAAAATCTCTACACCTGACTTAATGTGGGTGTACAAAAAAGAATAGGTGTATTAGAAAAGTTGTGGTGAATCGGTCAATATACGTACAGTTAGAACAAAGGAAACCATAGCAACGAGACCGGAAGTTCAACTCTGATAAAGTACAAATCAACACTGAGGGTGTGTTGATCAACCAACCACAACCCAACCCTCCACACAGTGACCAGAGACTGAAAAACTACTGGGGAACAAGCAGCACTGTCCCCCTCCCCCAGTGTGGATCTCCCCAGTACTTCGAGGTGGAGTCACAGGTTGGTATTGAGAACACTCTGACAGGGAACACCCTCCTGCTGGAGATAGGACTGGTCAGGGAGGAGGAACAGGATCAGCATCACGGAAGGGTTTGAATTATTTCAATTTAGTTAAGTATTGATACTTACAAACAGGTTAAACAATTATATATCATGTCTGACATGATTTCAAGATTCCGAGCAATAATTTTGTTATTCTGTTAAAACAGAAGAATGTGTTTCCATTGTTATATATCTATGCAACGTCTTTGCACAAACTGAAATCAACAAATCTAATCAATAAAACGTAGTCATTCACAAGGGGATTAGAGTGATCATGAATATATCTGCTTGTCACGTCGATTTTAATTCTAAGATTTCGCCTGAATGTTATTCTAAACTTTCGAGAATTTATAATATTTCTATTCTATATACGAAAGAAGTCTATCAGGCCCTCGAGATGAATATACATGTGAAAAAGAATCTTTCAAATTTCAAATTTAGAGCTTTACTTTATGGATAATAATAGCTTTTATAATGTTTTTATTATTCAAAACAAATCAATGTTAATTGGGATCAGATCCTCATTTTTATTGAGTTATGTTTACCCTGTATATATGTAGCGTCTGTAGGGCCTACATATACGGACAATTTAGCTCAGTTTCCTTCATTATCTCCAAGGTATATACATGTATTGAAACAACTTATTTTGGGGGTATATCAGTTCTCAGATGGCTTCTCTGTTGCACTAACATTGTTTTTCATTAACAAGTTGATTCAATCAACTGAAGAAAAATGAAATGTTAATTATAGGATCCTATGCCATGTATTAACTCAATCACAATCACAGCTTTTTCGAATTTCCAAGAAAAGGTCTTAACTGTCAAAATTTGAAACGACAACTTACACAATTCAACTTGGTATCTTTGCAGGATTTCTAAATCAAAATATTCGCTTTTTATGTTGTATCATTTGTCAAACCATGTATTAGCGGTTTCCTTTAGCTTTATTTAAGGCTTGTTTTTAATTTCCAAGAGAACAATGCTTCAAATGCAGTAAGTGAGTGAGTTATTGTTTTATGCCGCTAGGGCAATATTTCAGCTATTAGCGACGTCAAAATGCAGTATCATTATATACTTATTAATAATTGTAGATCATGTGTCTCCTTTCTTCTAGTATGATAATAAGTTTGAAACTGCAACCCTATTATCAACTTCCTTCTTAAAGCTTAAATCTTATACTGGGATGACGTCTAGGAACTAGTATTAGTATTAGTAATTGTAGCTCTGGTGACCTTCCAGAATGGTTGCAGTTGCAGGTAAATAGTTCGAATATATATGTTTACATTCCTTATAACTGCTTTTTTCAATTCTGTAGGTCTACGTTTGAATACTTGAACGTGCATAGAGATTATTACCCGATTACGAAACGTGTGTGAATGTTTGTATAACCCGAGCAAGTAGTGTGGCTACTGTTTCCAGTTGTCGTTTTGGTAATATGAGCCATGTGTTCCTTTAATAGCTATGTTTGCTTTGAAGGCTACTAATTCATTTCCTAGCAGGGTTTTATCCTTCACATGTTATACCTACAAACAGTTTGAAATAAGCTATTGCCAATTACATTGTTTTAATCGATTTGTGTTGTTATAAGATATCGAGATATATATATATATATATATATATATATATATTCGGTGTATTGTATTGTGAAATACGTGTATGGGCATAACTGTTCAGAATTTTATCACAAGTTGAGTTGAATGTCGTTAAGGTTTATTTTAATTAATTATCATACATGTGTAACCCTCTCCTACAAAGTAGTTGGAGTCTTTTAGTGCTAATTCCTGTCCAGTGTTTTCTTTAACATTTATATCTAAAAGAATTTACTGTCAGACATTGTAGTAGAATTACCCAGCCTTCAATAAGTTTTGAATATTCTATCAGAATTAATATTATCTAAAATTGAATAATAATTCATGACATTTTAAACTGTAAGCTACCATATTTTAGGAAAGCTGGGAAGAGATTTAATATCTTCAAATCATTAATTCATTAAGATTCTTAACTTCCTCTGGTACCTTAATTGGCCCATTTACTATGGAGTTGTGTTAGCATGACTAACCTTTGTTGTGATATTTTTGCAATTACAGAAGTTTTATATATTAAATGATTTCCATTGTGATTGTTGATAAAATGTGGTTTTACCGATTTAAGTGATTTGTTGAATCGTTATCAATAAAGTTTATTGTTGATTATAAGTGATTGTTTGTTATAAGTGGGTAATAATTCCCTGTTAACTTTGTAAGTGAGTATTGACAAACTGCTGTGTGTATCGCAGACCATTCCCAGCTGGTTGGATGGTTGAAACCATCATTCTATCAATTGCAGGGTAAGTTCCCTGAGGCAGGCCAATGTTTCTGTCCTTACAATTGTTGCGTAGCATGGCGCATACAGTCACCACCTTCAACATAGTAACCATAAGTGTTATGAAGTAACCTTAACACTGAAAGGAATAAACATGGTACTTTAAGGAAATAAAGTTCATATTGCACACTTCAGATTGTAATGATTTCCATTTATATAAATGCACTTGAATAATTGATTGGAATATTTTGCACTAAAGGCCAGTAAGGCCCAATGGACTGAATGTCATGATATTCAGCTTCCGTCCGTCCGGAACTTTCTGCATTATTTCTAGAATCGGTGACCTTGTTACTCCCGTAAAACATTTCTCCAGAATCACAAGGCATAGAATGCTGAGATGTTACTGTAGTGTAGATACTCCTTACGTAATGGGGGTTCTCAATCATTTGGTGTCCTTGTGGAACCTACTAAGAGGGAAACAACATTGGGCACACCCTAAATAACTTAATCATTCTCTTCCCACAGAGGCAGATTAAAATTCAACACAATCCATTTAAATTTCTTTATCAAATGACAACGCTTCTCGCATAGAAAGGTTGGTTCATATCACAATTAATGCTTTCGCCATGATTCAGTTGCCAAAATGATGATTTTAGAACAACGTCGTCGATTGCACAATGGCTCATGACATTGGAGTCAATGGCTCTATATTTTTCAGTAACAAGGAATCACCAGCAAAAAAACTATTTGCCTTAAAAGTTAATTATGCACCTGAAATAATTATTGAATAACATCAGAATTCCACATTTACTTTTTATAAAGCTATCAAAAGGGTTTTACCTTTGCTGCCTTTTGAGGTTTGTGACGAATTTCAACATGTAGAACGTGGATTCTCCGTTTTGATTGTCCTCTTCTCTTTTTATTAATTTGATTATAAACTTGATTTTATATCTCCAAAACTTAATAGTACTAAACTAACCTAAATAGTAATCATCTTCTTAGGCCTACATGCTTTCACACAACAAACCTTTTAATATACATTGTAGTCATTGAAAGGGATTTTTTTTATTTTGATATATGCAAATGTCATTAAAAAATAACTTCAATAAACTTAATGTTTAGTGATTATCAACCCGGTGTGTTTCCGTACCATAAATATGTGGTGCGGTTAACAATATCAGAGGTAGTTATTTTTAGTTAACTGACTTCAGATCAACCTGGAGGTTGGTTATCAAGAGGTTGGTTATCTGATAAGCAACCTCTCGGTTCGATACGGTGAACATGTCTCGGCTACGCCTCGTCATCTTCACCGTATCGCACCTCGAAAACTTACCCTCGGCTTACAGGTCTAAATGGCCCTTCGCCTCTAATTGTGACTTTTGATATTCTTTAAAATGTGTTGTGATTTTCACCTGTGCATTCAGATATATTATGTCTTTAGTTTAATATGCCATTCTAAAGAATATCAAAGGCCGCATACGATAATAAAAGAAAACAAAAGACAGAAAAAATACTCTTTATTACAGAGAACTTTTGAAGTCATTTTCATAATATTATTAAATGTTCATACTGCTTTCAATTCTTACCATTTGGTTTCCTCGAAACATGCAATCATTTGCATTTTTCAAACATTTCACACACAATCCCGTTGGCTCTCAGTATCTATGCTAGTGTTCTCGGTTCGATACGGTGAACATGTCTCGGCTACACCTCGTCATCTTCACCGTATCGCACCTCGAAAAAAACTTACCCTCGGCTTACGGGTCTAAATGACCTTTCGCCTCTAATTGTGACTTTTGATATTCTTTAAAATGTGTTGTGATTTTCACCTGTGCATTCAGATATATTATGTCTTTCAGTATCTATGCTAGTGTTCTCTTCCAATTAATGTTCCAAATCCTTAATAGGAAGTCAGTTGTCGGGAGGTCACGTGCATTTGAAATGGTCCTTTTGAAACAATGTTCAGTATCAGCAAACATTAAACTGTCCTACTATCCTCCATGTGTAGTTACTGAAACATTCAAAGGTTTAACGCTACAAACAGTCTGATTTCAAGTGCTGACAAAAACACATTTCCATTTACATACATGCATATTTCATATCATGACGCTTTCCCCGAAATAGTAACTTAAGTTTGGAACTGTCATTTCTAACATCGACTTTTGAATAATTTAGTATCTTGTTGTTTATTGGACGATTGATAGTTTCAACGTTCACACGAAATTTATTGAAGATAATAACATACCAAACTGATCTCAAAGTCAGAAATCTAGCTAATACCCAAATGTTTCTGCATTTTATATACATATATTACAATACTAAGAAGCATTTCTAAAGCAGAAAATGCGTACAAGCTTCTTTTTATTCCTTGTAAATGCTTTAAACATATTTCCGAGTCTATTAGCCTACATGAAACAACAAATAAAGTATACTTTGTGACCAATCTCACCTTAATTGCCTCCGGGAAAGACCTCGAAACTCCGGCAAATATATCTGTATGACATCGGCCGCGGAGAGCACTCCATTGTCCCAACCTTCTTGAAACCATGTGCTTTAGGTTGTGTGCTGCACGTGAATTTTGAGGAGTTGCTTAGCAACGTGTCGTACACGCAGTCCGTGCATCACAAGATGAATTAGACAACGTCCGTGCAGCCACACAGTTTTTTACTAGTGACGGATTATTACATTTTACATCATTTGCCACCAAACAAAATTTCATTGACGTCCATTTAAAATTTGTATCAAAATAATTAAATTATAGTTAAGTTCAGTGTGACATTTTCGCGAAAAGAATGAAAATGAACAGTTGGTAAACGGCTTAGAATTGTTTTACCGACAATTTTCGCTAGTATTATCTCCAACTGCACGTGAAATACGCGCAGTGTTAAAATGAAATTGATCCATTCCTCAGGAGTGGAAGTTAACCATGTTAGACACCATTGTCACTTTTGAACTCATTATCAACAAACTTATATTGGGCTAATATTGATATTTTCATTTAAAATTGAAAACAGTTTTAACAATAGCCATGTGTTGTATGTGAAATAATAACCTCGACCTCGTGAATATCTGTGATAACCATCTCGCTGATCGCTCGATGGTTATCACAGATATTAACTCAGTCAGCGGTCATTATTTCAACCATATTGCTGGCATTAGCACTTGTTTTGAGGGAATATAAGGTGATGTCAGGAAAATGAACATAAATTGTTCCAATAAAAAAGCAATGTATTAAAATTTATTGAAGCAGTAAAATCATTTATGTAATGTAAAGTTCAGACATGCGATTCCTTTTTCTTACTCAAAATGAATTAAAGGAGTTCTCACAAATATGGCAGCCAATGAACTTTATATGAAACCTCATTATTTGTTCTCTGACTATGGATGATTGGTTTGTTGTATGTTGATTGGTTTGTTGTATCAATAATACTTGTAGCATTAACGTACACTATCAGTAAAAGATTAAAAACATACATTTTTAAAAAAACGTGCTTCTGTTCCTTTAACAACTTCGTAATCTGTATTTACAAGTGTCTGACATTTATGGATATGGAATCAGAAAATAATAAAAGAGGAATGTGAATGCATCAAGTCAGTGTCAGGGTAAAGAAATATGAATTCAGGATAGTATTCGAATTTTGATACTCCATCATATCGCTATGACAGAGTTAAGGAATGCTGGTTTAGTGTATAATGACTATTTGAGAAAAGAAATTAAAACAGGACTTACGTTATATGGTTGCTACATTCTTTAACGTGTCCTTACAAGTGACAGCTGCTCTGTTCAGTGTAAACTTCATATGAAAAAGTTGCATCAGGGTTTCTTTACAGAGCTTTGTTTTACATCAGGCCTAGGTATGTACATACCATGTGTTTATATCGTGCAATAAATAAATACCAATGTAAGGTGTGCACTTCCGTTTCAGGAGTCAACAGGAAAGCAAGAGCACGTTATTTTCCTGGAGAAAGAGATTGAAAAATGTGAGGACATTATCGTACCTTATCAATATTCATATTCAATATTCGAACCTCATTATAGCAACCCACTTTGAAATAGTGAATCGTTTAAGATAAACCTATGAGGCAATTTTATCAATAGATATTGTTAAATCCTGCAATCTTTGAGTGCATAGATATGGGAACAGCATGATATTCTGGATAACAACTTCTTTGTTGTGAAAGCATCAGTAGAGTTCACAATAAAGAAGTTGTTATCCAGAAAGCTAGCTTATGTTTACCAATCCCACGAGCACTTTGCCTACATTTCAAATAAATTGCTTCAATCTTTGAAATTGTAAATGTTTAGACAGAAGAGGAGTGTTGATTTATCTTTTCCATCAGTTTTAGGATTGCAGAGATTACGCACTCTAGTTTTGGATAAGTCTTTTCTCTTAACATGTGAGTAATTTTCTTACATATTTAAGGACCAAGGTTTTGGCTGAATCCTTAATGTTATTAGTGAGTTTATCATTATTACTAATCCCCGTTCTTATGGACAGCATGCAACCGAAACGGCTGATGCTATTAAAGTGAAATCAAGCTTTTGGTTAAAATCAAAGCTTCAGTTCGAAACAAAGTTCGTTTTTTAACATTTGTTAAGTTTATCTGAATGCACTTAGAGACCTTTAAAGGGGCAGTAGCACGTTTTTTGATAATTTTGTATTTCAAATCTTTCACTTATAATTGTAAGTAAATGTTAAATGTATTATATTGACAGTGTAAACAATCTCATTACACAAGCCAATCACCCATAGTCAGAGGACAAAGTATGAGGATTCACATAAAATCCATTGGCGGCCATTTTTTTGTGAACACCTTTAATTCATTTTTGTAAGAAAAAGGAATCGCATGGCTGAACTTTAAGTTATATATTTAAATAATAACTGCTTCATTTAGTTTAAATACATTGTCTTTCAATTGGAACCATTTATTTTCATTTTCCTGACATCACCTTCTATTCCCCCTAAAAACGTGCTACTGCCCCTTTAAGGTGGAACAGAAGATGCCCATAAGAAAAACTACAAAGAGTAAACCATTTTTACGAAAGTTCTACTTTAAGCATATTTGGCAAGTCATAAGTTGTATGCTTTTCACGAGGGTAATAGGTTCAGATGGACATCTTTGTAGAAATCTTGCCTTGAGGCTGAAGCATTGACCTATAATAAGTTTTTCTTGAAAAGTTTAAATATTCAAAATACTTTTGGTATTTTTTGGAAGTTTTCAATTTTTTAAAAAAGGCTATTTTCTAGGGCAGATAACTCAAAACTCAAAAAGCTAAAAACAATGCACAGTTATGCATGAGAGTAAGACATGGATAAGGTTTTCAAAATAAAAAATATAATCGCTCACAAACAGTTATTCTGGTCACTTTTAAGCATGTTCCTAACATAAGGTAAAAATTAAAAAATGTAGTCAGAGAATTAAAGTTATCTTGATTCTTTATATACTTGTGAGAAACCTTGTAAACATTTGAAAGTTTAATTCGTCAGGATATGCTTGCACTAGAAAATTCAATCATCACGACGCTTAAACAAACTTTCACCTACATGTACTTCGTTTACAAGGATAGATAACTGAATAACATACCCGGCTACTTTAATGATTTTGCTTGAGAGTACATTTAAGGTACAGTTTCAGTCTTCATAAATTAATGATAAAACTGTTCAGTCATCTGCAGTTACTCGGAAGATGAAAATCGTTATGCAACTTCAACCAACTTCCATGTTCTGATAGTTCAGTTTGTGAGTTCCCCGTTCTTAATTTCTTCCCAAAGTCGGCAAAAGTATTTACGATTCAGCACGACCGCAGTAAGATAACTTAAACTTCTAAATGCATATATAAGTTTGAAAGAATGTTCAGGGTGTCTTCACGCTGTACCTTTTTTAACCTTATTTGCCAGAAAAATTAAATGTTTGAAATTCCTGATTTTGTCGGATTATTACTCAAAGTAATCAGCAACAAAGACAGTTGCGATGAAGACAGAAAGCAACACTGTGTTACGTGAATGACACACGGCCACAATACCAACGCCATGCGAAAAACTGTACTATGGTAGTAGATTTGTAAATTACGATTGTTCATATTCCATAATTTTATAAACAAAATTATATTATCGCAATTTGAAGAGAAATTCAAATATGTTTGAGATTTACGAGAGACATAGTAAAAAACTATCTGACATTAAGGGATCTCATGCGATGTCTATCTTTCATAAATAGACCCATCCTCGGTTACCCAGGGGTTTATGCTCCGATCTTCTCCACATCACCCCTGGGATTTTCAATTAAAGAAGTCTGTACTAAAATTACCCGCCCTTGGCTAATGTCATGAATCATGAGCCAATAGAATTACTCGATAGGGAAAGGCGAGAATAGAGAAGGTAGATTATCGGTGTTGGATGGCTGGTTGGACAGCTGTGCCCGAATCTGGTTCGCCAAGTGTATTACGCTGCGCTTACAGACACTTAGGTACGTCAATCTAATGGACGTGCTAATGAGAGATATCATCATCAAACATTCTTTCGGAGCAACAGTTCATTTACCTTTGTGTTATATCTCATATCGCGAGTGACTTTTTATTTCCTATATATTTTACTCCTTATGGAGGTTCTCCTGATTAAAAGGAGGAATATCAACAAGAACAAACTGTCTCCAAACATTATTAAGGAGCTTTTCTTAGAATTGTTACTGACACGTTCACCAGAGTACAGTGAACTTATCCATATACCTCACATCCCTAAGAAAAGCTTCTGTAGCTATCTATTCACGTTTGAAAATTAGCGTTACGAGGCAGCATGTAAACAATACGAGAAACAGATTTCAAACGACTTAAATATTTTTAGTTATATAACCAATATAAAGATTATACCAGATCGTTATTTTTTCAAACATTTTATGAGAATGTAGATCATGTGTTTGGGTTACCTTGCCTATAATTTTATTTATTGTGATAGAGTGTAGGTATCTTATTCAAGTTACCACACTTATCTTAAGCGACCTAAATTCACAATCATAAAATAATTATTTCGAGAAATAAATATTCCGACCTCAAAAACTTGTAATTTTACTTTGAATATTGTGAAAAAAAATATATATAAGTACTATGTTCCACAATGTAAACATTTGCTTCATATATATGGAAAACATTTAGCTGTAATTTGAATGAAATCGATAAAAATCTATACCATGGAGTTTCTTTGAAAAAATCCTAAAGAAAATATCACTCAATAAATGTCACGCAATGACGCAGGCGCTATGACATATTGATAACTTGAATTATTCAAGTGAGTTGATGTCATTACAAGATCCAATTGCATACTGGGAATAAATAGAGTTCATATGTCTTAACAATTGCCAAAACAATAATCTATCTAATTTGCACAAATAAGTTGTAAACCCTAATATCATACTCAGATGAAAAGCAAATCATTTTTGTTTCGCAGATTTATACTTCCCTAATTTGTAGATAGGTTTATGGCTTGATATATTCGGTAACTTTAAGTTAAGTATTTGATTTGTGGGATTTTATAGCATCTTTTTTTTGTCCATTTCATAACCCAAACAAATTTCTCCAAAAATAATTGAAATACCAACGATCGAGTATAATCGTTGTATTGGTCGCAAAGTATTGTTACATGTTTTCTGTAAAATTGATGATGCATCAACTTATATTTTAAAATACAGCTGTTTGAAATTTGTTTTCCGTATTGTTTACATGTTGCCTAGTAAAGCTAATTTTCAAACGTAAACAGAGAACTACAAAGGCTTTTCTATGAGCTTAGGGATACATGAATAAGTTCACTGTACTCTGGTGAATGTGTCAGGACCAATGAAAATCTACGAAATGCTCCTGAACGTCTGTTTTAGAAACATCCCCATGTTAAAAGATGCAAAGCCGCGATGACCGTACCTAAGGCAAAGTGTCTGCAGGCAGTTGGAGCGCAGCGCAATACACTTAGAGAACCAGAGTGAAGAGGTGCAAGCTTTGTAATGACAACATTGGAACAAGACATACATTCTCTCTTGTTTCGTTAGGCTTTTAAATTCCAAACGTTTTACTAATTTTGTTAATGTTTATGTCGGCTATTTTGTATGAAATACCAAAGTCAGCTAGAAAATGCATTTTCATTGGTTCGCAGGTCCAATCGACGAAGCAGTTTCGTTGGCTCATATCAGCCAAGGGCGGGTAATTTTAGTACAGATTTCTTTAATGGAAAATCCCAGGGGTGATGTGGAGAGGATCGGAGCATAAAGCCCTGGGTAACCGAGGATGAAATAGACCTTATTAGAGGTCTTTCTTTCACAGATAGATCTAACTTGGCATCATTCAGGTCCCTCCCTAGGTTATGATACGGTATATAACAAAGGGATGACGTCACCAGATGTTTAAAACAATTTCGATAGCTTTTCAAATAGCTCATTCTTTAATGAAAATATTAATTCCCTTGTTTGTTGTTTTAAATACATTTTAATATTGTCACTAATCATTCACAAAATCACTCAAATCAAATCAAAAGATTTTTCCGAATTACATTTTGAAGAAACACTCATTGACACTAACGCACTAAGTCGCCGCCTCCCGACTGACATTGACATGCTCGCCGTGCACGCTTTTCACGTGCTACCTGGAAGCTTGGCGGTCGTTTGAAGACACATTCTTGAGATGTTTGGGGTCAATAAGTCCAAACCTTCGAATTCAGCGATAGGTTAATTTCTTTGAGAAATAACCGCTCTTTACTACGGAAGCCTTTTAGGGCCACGCAATTTTTTTTATTAACTTGAAAATTCAAATCTTTTTGTTGAAAATTCAAGAAATTAAGTTGAAAATTCAAATCTTTTTGTTGAAAATTCAAGAAATTTTGTTGAAAATTCAAGAAATTTTTGTTGAAAATTCAAGACATTATCTTGAAAATTCAAGAAAATATCTTGAAAATTCAAATCTTTTTGTTAAAAATTCAAATCTTTTTGTTGAAAATTCAAATCTTTTTGTTGAAAATTCAAGAAATTTTGTTGAACATTCCGATTAACAATAACCGATTTTAAAGGTGAATTAACCACTTTTAAATTTGAAATAACCACTTTTAAAGTTGAAATAACAACTTTTAAATTTGAAATAACAACTTTTAAATTTGAAATAACAACTTCTTTAAGTTGAAATAACAACTTTTAAAGTTGAAATAACAAGAAATAAAGTTGAAATAACAAGAAATAAAGTTGAAATAACAACTTTTAAAGTTGAAATAACAACTTTTAAAGTTGAAATAACAAGAAATAAAGTTGAAATAACAACTTTTAAATTTGAAATAACAAGAAATAAAGTTGAAATAACAACTTCTTAAAGTTGAAATAACAACTTCTTAAAGTTGAAATAACAAGTTATCAAGTCGAAATAACAAGTTATAAAGTTGAAATAACAAGAAATCAAGTTGAAATTACAACTTTTTAAAGTTGTAATAACAAGTTATAAAGTTGAAATAACCACTTTTAAAGGTGAATTAACAACTTTTAAAGTTGAAATTACAAGTAAAAAATAGAGCCATTGGCTCTGTAGCTCATCAGGCTGTATATTTGATTTTGCTTTAGGGTGTGGCCAATGTGTTTCCCCCCTTAGTAGGGGCTACAGGGTCACAAAATCTACAATTATTAATCTTCACTAGTCAAGGAGTCTGTACACTATGTTTAAGCTTTCTAGGCTTTATTGTTCTGGAGAAGAAGATGAAAATATGTTTTTAGGTTGTGGCCCCTGTGGCCCTTATTAGGGGTCACAGGGCCACCAAAGCTACAATTTATAATCCTCACTAGTCAAGGAGTCTGTACACAAAGTTTCAGCTTTCTTGGCCTTATTGTTCTGGAGAAGAAGATGAAAATAGCTTTTTAGGGCGTGGCCCCTGTGGCCCTTATTAGGGGCCACAGGGCCATCAAAGCTACAGTTTTTAATCCTCACTAGTCAAGGAGTCTGTACACCAAGTTTAAGTTTTCTAGGCCTTATGGTTCTGGAGAAGAAGTCGAAATTCCACAAAGTTTACGGACGGATGGACGGACGGATGGACGGACGGATGGACGGACGGACGGACGGACGCCGGACACCATGCCATGCCATAAGCCCATCGGGCCTTACAGGCCAGATGAGCTAAAAAGTAAAAGTTGAAATAACAACTTTAAAAGTTGTTATTTCAACTTTATTACTTGTTATTTCAACTTTATAACTTGTTATTTCAACTTTTTTTTCTTGTTATTTCAACTTTATTACTTGTTATTTCAACTTTAAAAGTTGTTATTTCAACTTTATTTCTCGTTATTTCAACTTTAAAAGTTGTTATTTCAAATTTAAAAGTTGTTATTTCAAATTTAAAAGTTGTTAATTCACCTTTAAAAGTGGTTATTTCAACGATTTGAATTTTCAACAAAAAGATTTGAATTTTCAACAAAATTTCTTGAATTTTCAACAAAATTTCTTGAATTTTCAACAAAACGATTTGAATTTTCAACAAAAAGATTTGAATTTTCAAGATAATGTCTTGAATTTTCAAGATAATGTCTTGAATTTTCAACAAAATTTCTTGAATTTTCAACAAAAAGATTTGAATTTTCAACAATATTTCTTGAATTTTCAACAATATTTCTTGAATTTTCAACAAAAAGATTTGAATTTTCAACAAAAAGATTTGAATTTTCAACAAAAAGATTTGAATTTTCAAGATATTTTCTTGAATTTTCAAGATATTTTCTTGAATTTTCAAGATAATGTCTTGAATTTTCAACAAAATTTCTTGAATTTTCAACAAAAAGATTTGAATTTTCAACAAAATTTCTTGAATTTTCAACAAAATTTCTTGAATTTTCAACAAAAAGATTTGAATTTTCAACAAAAAGATTTGAATTTATCAACTAAATTTCTTGAATTTTCAACAAAAAGATTTGAATTTTCAAGATATTTTCTTGAATTTTCAAGATAATGTCTTGAATTTTCAACAAAATTTCTTGAATTTTCAACAAAATTTCTTGAATTTTCAACAAAAAGATTTGAATTTTCAACTTAATTTCTTGAATTTTCAACAAAAAGATTTGAATTTTCAAGTTAATAAAAAAAATTGCGTGGCCCTAAAAGGCTTCCGTAGCTCTTACTGAAAACTATCATTTTAACAGCGGAGAGTGACAGAAGCAAGTTATTAAGATGTGATTGGTATGAGAAACAGATACGATTTGATACATTACGATAGGCACTTTTACCACTATTCATGTAATTTGACGTGTGTTTTAGGCTTTTGCAAATACATATGACAGTATTTTTTTTTCAAACTAAACAGCTATTAATAATGTTTGCATTTGGGAATGAACATGTAATATTTTTTTAATAAATATTATCAATTATTGCATTTAGATTATATCAGAGCTTAACAATATGTGATGAAATCAATGCGTGGTTCTTTAACAACATAAAAGTGCATCAAATGATGTTGTATATACCAGGTTAGTTTCATATTATGTGACCATGGTCCCTTATATATACAAAACAAACAATTTATTTCATTTTATTTATTTTTGTATTTTGCATATGCATATATGTATGACCACATAAGTATTTAAAGGAACAATATTATTATCCTTATGTTATCTTTATCTTTAATAAAATCTTAGAACCATCTCACTTCCTGTGCTAAAAAGGTTTGATATCGACAAATAGAAATACAACATATGCCGCTTTTTACATTGAACTGTGTCAAAGCATTTGTTAACCATTGATAGAAAGTTTAAGAAATACTCAGTACATTTTTTGCATTCATGTATCAAGCTTTTTCCGTTTAGGTAATCATGTGCCATGTATAAAAGAACGGGCTGATGAATTATAATTTTTATTTACAAATCATTTCTTTATTTCAGGCACGGATATAAAGTTCAGTGTGAAAAGGTACACATCAACACTGATAGTCAGGTAATCAACAAACCACAACCCAACCCTCCCTACAGTGACCAGAGACTGAAGAAGTATAAAGGAACAAGCAGCACTGTCCCTCTCCCCCAGTGTGGATCTCCCCAGTACTTTGAGGTGGAGTCACAGGTTGGTATTGAGAAGACTCTGACAGGGGACACCCTCCTGCTGCAGATAGGACTGGTCAGGGAGGAGGAACAGGATCAGCATCACTGTATAAATAGACAGCCTCACTCTTACAGTCTCACTGTCTCACACTGTACTATACACAGTTCTATCTGTAGGAAGCCCAATAGACACGGCAAGTATCTCACCTGTCTGTCTGACACTCTGGAGAACACTCCTGGCACCTCAGCTACTCTACATTATGGTGTTGTCTATGACAGTGCTAGAAGTCGCATTGCTTTCCTAGATGTGAAGAATGAGATAATCATTAGAAAGATTGACAATGTTGACAGTTCTGTTGCTCTCTGGCCCATGTTTGGTGTTTATAATCCTTACTATGCCACTGTCAGTATGTCACTGGTTGTTGGGGGTGATATCAACATGACAGACAAGAAGAAAGGGTTGATCTCAGATTGTTTGTCATAGAGTAATATCTATTGTTGAGTATTTTTAACTTCTTGGGTTTAGTCATATTGACAAATATCTGAAATGAATTCTTGACATTTGATATTATAAAATAACTTGAAATAAAAGGGTTATCAGGTGATAAAATATCTTACTTAATATTTTTTTTATTATGTTGAAATTCATGTTTATCAATTCATATTGTACAACTAAAGATCAACTGCAAATTCCGAAACATTAATCATTCACAAAGTGAATATCTCTGCCTCCCATCTAGTTTGTATAGAATGAAATATAACATGACATAAAATGTTGGTTATAAGTTTCTGATTTTGAACTTCATTTTAAGATTTTGTAAATATCAATGATGGTAATTACATTATAATTATTCTTAAAAATAATAACATGTTGACGTTTGATTATAGTGACTATATAAACGCCGGGGACGCAATGACGGTTTCAGTGATAATTAAGTAAACATCTTAGTTTGCAAATTTTCAAAATATGTATATAACGTTTCCTTGTTTGCCTTTAAGGATTTATTCTATAATAACATTAGCTTGTATATCTAACAACACGAATGTGCTTGTCCCTTTGTGTTATTATAATCTTCTTAATTTTAAGCAAATCAAACCTCATATGGGAATGCAAACTGTTAATTCGGAGGCCACAATTAAAATGAATGGGGCATTCCAGAGACAAAGGGTGATCTAGTGAAAGCAAAAGTATATTCAAAACAACACAAAAATTGTTAATCACAAGCGGCAGTCTGAACCAAAGGTGACATGTCTGCCTAAGTTAGCGCCTCCATTTCCCGGCCCATTCTCAAATGATAAGGTGTTTACACAAAAATGTAGTTTTTGCTTGTTACTTTATGCTTTAGTTAGAATATTATACATTTATTTTTATAAGTAAAGATTTGAAACGTACAACAGCTTTTTTAATGCTAGGCTCATTTTCTCAAGTTAAATGTCAACAGATCAGAAACTAGAGAAATTGGTTGTAGAAATTTAAAGAATCACATGTGATAAGTTCCTTAAACAAATGCAATGTAATCTTATTTTGACAGTATACATGATTTTTTATAAATTAGTAAAGCGAAAGGAGCTATAAACAATTTGACTATTTTTTTCAAAGTTACTGCTATTTTATCAAATTACTATTTAGAATTGTTAAAGATTATATAGAACTGTAATACATGTAGTCCTTACACATTTCTTATCCATTTTATATTATCTAGGACGCTATCACTTTTCAATAAAAATAGAATTCACTCATTTTGTTTTTCTTTCTTCATCATGACTCCTTATTGAATGGAATTGAAAATTGGATCCAAGTTTCATGACAACAACTTTACATCAGGTCTATCGTATGACTACATAATTGTGTAGAATGTACCACATTAAAAATGTCAAAATGAAACTACACAAACACAAATATATATGAATGATTACATGGATCGTCTTTTATTAAGTAATGGGACACGTTTTGCTGAGCAAAGCTGGCATGATGGTTTGATTAATGTTTTTATTCAAAAAGTGAATTTCCATTTGGTCTTTATTTACGAAAAAAGAATGTATCATCGTTTGCAAAGTTTGAATTTGAAGAAAGTAGCAATGTGGATGTTGGATAAATGATTTTGAATATCCTGCAAATGAAAATACCCCAAGATATGGTCCAATTATGTTAGATATCACTAATTGTTAATAGCTAAGGAAACTTAAATATTTTAATAATATTATACTGTAAAAGACATTTTGAAGTACAATTTGTTGTTTGCGAGTTTTAATTTGATAAGGTGTCTAGAAATATTACGACATTAGAACAGTTTTCTCCGCTTTTATTTGCAGATACTCAAGGTCTGATGATGATAGATGATGCTCGCTTGTATGCCAACAGTTTAGTTACGTGACTATTACTTGGCATTGTGTTGATGAGTTAACTCATGATCAATAAGGTACGTTTATGCAAAACATACTCTAAAGATGGACATAATAATCTCTTGACTAACACATTTACACTCAAAGCATATCTTAGATAACTGCATATCAGGGGCGGTTATATCATTATAAACAGATTCTTCCATTTACATTTAGAATAATAATTATGACATTGTCACCACAAACTATATTTCTGTTCATCACATAAATAATGTTCCTATGAAAACAAAAATGCAACAATTTCCTACACAAGTTGAAATTATATTGTATAGCTAAAATTGAACCGACTCGCTAGATGGGTGGTTGACACTCATTGCTGGTTAAACTGGGTGATCCCTCTGTCCCACCAACATAACAAATCAATCAAGAATTTAAGTAGACAAGGTACAACAAATCAGACACCAAAAGCATGTACGTTTCCTTTCAAAAAAGACCCTGGCGTCTATTTTATGGGCCACTCGCAGTGCAGGCAGAAATTTGAGACCGGCTTCTCTGTATATTTTCGACGATAAATAGCATAAGTTTGTTATAGATATTATTTTCATAAATAAACATGATCATACAAGACAATGTTTTGTGCCATTTCATTTGGGAGAAAAAATTACATCTTAGATTAACAGAGAATCAATTACATGAAATTCCATGGAGATGTATGATAATCCTTTACAGTAAATACCTATATTCCTTGTCCTCCTCGCTCAAGGGTACATATTAGATATTTTTCTTGATCTTGCTTTGTACATATCATTTTCTATGGACATGTCATAATTATGTGATGTAAATTGATATATGTACAATGATCTTCGGATTGATATCTGGAGGACATAAAGAAATTCATTCATTCATTCATTACATATCTTATCAACCAAAGGAAGTTTTTCAAATGTTCAAATCAAGACCTGGCCTCAATTCAAGAATTATGGTACGTTGCATTTGGGAAAACACAACATGATAACTTTTATAAAATATTTGAAAATATTTTCCTTGTTCGTAGCGGGGGTCATTAAGGCCAATTCAACAGTACATGTACATGTTATCAGGAACTTTGTATTGTCTATCATTTATGGACACCTAACAGGTTAGCAGTATATTGACGAAATTCGGCTTCCTTTCGTTGCTACACCTGCTGAACAATTACGAATTTCCAATTTAAGATGATCATATTATACCATTTTGGACAGACAGTCTTTGGGGTGGGTCATAAAAAATTAATACACATTCTAGGATATGGGCCATTATTTATGACAGGCAAAAATGGGGGGGGGATAAGAAAACTTTTAGGGGTGGGTCACATATATTTATGACATATTTTCAGCGGCATTCAGAGCAATAAAATTCCATTGCTTCCCAACTATGTTACCAAAAGTAATTACTGGTATGTGGACTGGATAATACCAAGTTAATTATGTACGTATTTTTTGGAAATTATGCATAATCACATATTCATTGACACAGATAAAATAAGAATCATAGGTAATGAAATGTAAGTTGTTTAGTTCAGTTCAATTGTTTGTTTGTAAAATGACCTTTTGAGCGGCTGAGTTCTTATTTGTTTATCTGCTCTGATTAAAATCTGCCTAGTTTCGAGGAATAAACATTTTGAAGTATTTAATACATCAAGCATCGAACTTTGTCCAGGGGTTTCCTCTCCACTGGGTCCGATTGCAGCCTGTAGGTCGCAGATACTAACTGTAAGGTAAGCTAAACAATCAAGTGTCGCTGGCAAAAGCCTTCAGTATCAGTGGCTAGGGGCAAGTAACATCGGTTAACCATGCTTTCAACATGATCACCACTAGAGGTCTTTTATCCGCAATGATGTGATTGGTCAGTGAACGACTGGGATCAGTCTGCACGAAACTAGCACAAAATCGTGCGACCTAATGGGTTGCGTTCAGACTTAGTGGAGAATATCAAGTAGGTCTATACTGTTAATATTTCAAATTATTATTCTTTGGAACTTGGTCGATTTTAATCATACTGTTGAACTGCTTGTCGTGTATATATTGAAAGTAAGTTTTGAAAAGGAGCCTTTCTTTTATGGTTTCCTGAAAACTATTGATAACAATTCTTCAACAATCTGAAGTTTCAAAAGGAAACAAATGAGTTTTCTATTTTCTTCATATGTCAGCCCTTGGGATATAGGACGAAACAGCGACCATACATTTCTTTTTATTGTCAAGAATTACCAGTTGACATTATGTACCGTAATATGAGTTACTATCCACTTGAACATGTTGGTATAATTTTCTGAATTGAACGCCAAGTGAATGAAAAGTTGAGTAATAAATTCCCTAACTGGATAATATAGAATCAACCATTAACTTGTAAACCATCATTTCTATCTCCTTGTTTGGTCAGACTGTGTCACTCCAAATCACCTCCATTATATAACTCATTGATATTCTTGCTATCAGGAAATCTTGAATACAAATAACCCGCCTTGATTTGTGAGGTCAACTAAACCTGGTCCCTCAGGTTCGATCTTACCGTCTCTGAAAGGACATCCTATGGCTATGCAATTTTAGCTGTTGGCGCAAAGTTGTCTTTAAAGCCAATCAGTTGTAAGGTTCGATTTTGAATATAAAACCCAAGTCTATCAGCATGCACAGATCAGGAAATTGAAATATAAACATTAGATTATACATACATGTAGTCATATCATAATCAGATTAAAGGGCATTTTTTTCTATTAAAATGTTCTTAATGAAATGGAAATGAACAAACAACATAACCAGTTGTTTTAAACTGAAAACTTATAGAAAGATCCTTTTAATTATGTAAAAGTAAGAAACTAACTTTCAAACGGTCGGTATGAATATGGTTATGGACACATTGACTAAAGAATTCAATATTGAATGTTATCCAAAGCCAGTAAGATAGATACAAATTACTTGCGATAACCGTCTTGGGAACAATAGTGTTATGTCACTCCACATCTATAAGAGCATTTTAAAGAATAAACGAGTGCTCAATTGAAAGTATACTATATAAAATATAGCATAGCTGGATATTTCTAGGTGTGGTTACAGTCAATTTTGAATTGACCCTGTCTTTTAGTAAATGCGTATAAGAAACTACTTCTCATTGAGATAACAGGATCATTGCTCTTTATGATATCATACACGCAATAAGACTTTAACTTCCTTTAGCTAATCAGAGGTCACTTGAATGTCATTGTCTGTTTTTACCACCACGTGAACGCCTAACAATTTTCAAACGCCTTGGCATAGACTGTATAAGTCGCTATGTTGATGCTTGGATTATGGTCTCCAACTTGTCCTGCAAAAACTGAGCCAGGTTTGGACGCATTTGACGTAAACGTTAACGCTACCAGAGAGGTCAATCCAGATCATCTCAAAAGTGTTCAATCAGGTTAAGATCTTAATTACGTAAGTGATAGGGGATCCCATTGATGTTGTAACATGTCAGAAATGATCTTGTGACACCAACAGTATGTACTCTTGCGATGTAGTGGACAACGTTACGACGCTACGTCATTTACTGGAAGCACGTGTCGTTTGATGATAGTGTGTTATGAACGTGTTCCCATTAAATTACCTTGAAAATGAATGAAACCAGAAAGAAATGTGTAGCCTACGGCCGCCCACATCATCAGGTTACCTTTTCCAAAATCTAACGACTTGACTTTGGCAGTTTGGAGCATAACTTTCATTTGTACACGTCTGTATACCCAATTCTTTTTCATCTCCTCTTTGCAAAATCCTGATGCATCGCTAAGACTTACACATTTCCCATGTCTTAGGTTCCAGACCTGAACGTTGTAACAGCACAGAACACGTTGCGCGCGATTATGACGTCATAACATATTGCCAAAGTAGCGTCTCCTGACTCTCAATCTGATCTGTTGCAAACGATTCCGTACTTTGTGGCGAAATTCTGTGTAGTATTGGCACCCTGGCAGCTGTGTACACAGCATTGACAATACGGTAACATGGGTGAAGGAACCAAATTCAGCGATCTTGACCCTCTGTGATGACCCAAGGTGTTCCAGAACGTGGACAATCATCAGTGGAACCAAATTGTTGGAAGCGTTCTAAAAGACAAGTGTTTGTGCTCTTTTAGACGTTATAAACCCCTGGCAAGGAATGTTTGCGACTCTCCAGTCTGAATTCTGCCAATGGCGGTGATTCGAGTTGCAGTGCCAAAACGTGGAATTTGCATTTACTCTTCATATTGTAAAACTCCTATTGCAATTCGTGATCGGTGAAAGCCCTTTGTGGAGAATGTGAATACACTCATGTTTCCAATAATTTCAACTTTCCAAGTGTTTTTCGTTCCGTTTTGGCCATGCTTTTTTCATTTTGGTCAAAACCGCTTTCAAATTCACAATTTTGAAATCAGTGACAGTTTCAAACATTCAAAATTGTCACAATCAAAATGTTTCTACAACCAAATGTGTTTCACATGTTTTATGGACATATTTCGTTTTGAAAACTCATTTATCCGGAAAACATTCACCTATGCGTTTCTTTTTTTGTATAGTATATATTCTGTGTATAGCCAAACATTGAGAACAAAGGTAGACATGTATGGAAGTACCTTTGATTGGTAAATATAGAGCGTTCACTTCCACGTATAAGGACCACAAAATGCCGACTTGAAGGTACTGTATGAATTACACTTAATGACATGTGCTATCATAATCTGAAAATTTACACAAACAAACAAGTTTTCACATATTACAAAACGTTTACAAATATCAGATTTATCATAATTCTGACAACCATAGGCGTCAATAAACCTTATGACAAGGCTAGCCTTGTCAGTGTAAGATGACGTTTGGCGTTTGACGCGTCTGTTGCCATTATTGTAGCAGACATTGTGCAAGTACTTTAGTGGTGTTAGGTGACACTGGTATATTTCTGAACGATTATAGATCAGTTGCAAAACTTATCTCACTAGCAATGAAACGTTTTGATTGTGTGATGTAGGACATTTACTTGAGTACAGAGCACAAAGGGGCATATGTAAGAATGCTATTTGTAGATGTTTCGTCAGCTTTCAATACAATCCAACCACACATCATGTTGGACAAAGTGTTCAATATTGTTGTTAAATGCAATTCAATTTTATGGATTGTGAAGTTTTTTTCAGTTTTTAAAGGTTAAGTCCACCCACTCCTCGATCTTGTATACAACAGCAAGAGCCCCGCAATGAATGAGTGATTGCCCCAATAATTTTACAGTGATGTTTGCTGACGATACTGCTGATATTTATGTGCATTATTGGTTCCAATGTTGAAATTGTGAATGAATATAAAGCCCCGTTTATATGTGCGGTTACCCCCGGGGGTAAAGGCAATTTTTTGCCCCAGGGGGGTAAATTTAGTCATGTAAACGCAATTATTTAAGAGGGGTATACTTACCCCTGGGGGCAAAGTGCGAAATATTTACCCCTGGTCTGGAGGTAGGGCAAATCAGATACCCTCGGGGGTATAAATACCCCTGGGGGCAAACCTGTCATGTAAACAATTTACTTTGTATACCCCAGGGGGCAAAACTGAATATCCTTATAAAAGTCAATATATGAAGAGAAAATAATGCCCCTAGGTATTGCAATTTCATTTCATATAAACGCAATGCAATATTTGACTTTTGCCCCTGGGGGCAAATTTACCCCCGGGGGTATAATACCCCCAGGGGTAAATGTGCGGCATGTAAACCCACCTTAAGTACCTTGGCACTGTAATAAGATAGTAAATTGAATTGGAAGGACAATACTTAAGCCGTTTTCAAAGAAAATTCTCTAATTAAAGGTACACTTTCGTTTCGGGTTTCATTTACAAATCTTTCTTATCTTTATGAAAAAAGAGTTTTGAAATTATCCTTAAAGATTTTGTCTTATTCGGATCATGTGTTACACTATTAATTTGTAAATAAAAAAACATTCATTACTAATGTTTGAAAACAATAGAGGCAAAAATACCTTTATTCCTTGTAGTGTTCGTCTTTTACAAATATCTTTATTTTGTACACATGTGATTGTTTTATGTATTGCTTGTAACTATGTTGCTTGTCGTACACTAGCTCTTTAATGATACAAAATCCCTTCCGAGTTAAAAGTATTGTTATTAGAAGTATTAGTATTAGTAGACGTAGTATTATTATTAGTAGACGTAGTATTATTATTAGTAGACGTAGTATTATTATTAGTAGACGTAGTATTATTATTAGTAGACGTAGTATTATTATTAGTAGACGTAGTATTATTATTAGTAGACGTAGTATTATTATTAGTCGTAATATTATTGTTATTATTATCATTTTATGATAAAGGTATTCTTATAACAGTGCCCAGAGGACATAGTAACCACAGTAAAACAACGACTTTAGTCTTATGAAAAGTGGCATTTGTCACGCTAGATTATGTTGTTGTGTTGTTAAAAATTGCAACAAGGATCTTATTATACAAAGACAGGGGGTCGAAATACATCGTCCCTGTAATTTCGTGCATTTTGGTCATCACAAGTCTTTTCAGATTGCCAAAGTTGTATCTCACACTATACTTTAAACTCGTCTGGTACATGTTAATTGACGTCATCGTTTGAAGAGGCGGATAAAGTTTGTGGTAATGTGAATGTGTTTAAATCGTATATTGTCTTAGTTTCTGAGTCTTTGCACCAGTCATAACAGTTTCTCTGTCGCAGTCGAAGGTTATTGCAATGACACTGTTGTCATAACCTGTTTTGGTATTTTCGACAGCTGTCTGTCTCTTAATTGGAGGCAAACCTGGTACAATTCTTGTTTGTCAACTACTGTGCTGCTAAGGAGGCCGTTTAATATCTCACACCATGCACATGCACATTTTTGGTTACATACGAATAAGGGAATTTCGGATTTTACGTAAATGTTATGCAAACATTTAGGTAAGTTAACTATTTGAAAGGAAATAACCTTATTTACTTTTGTTACATTAGTTATTTTTAAGCAGATTTTTAGAGAGTATACTTTCTTTCAAGCACTATTATATATAATAACTGTTATTGGACAGTTTAGTTCTATATGTATATTTTGATCGTCAATTCAGTCAGTCAAACAATCACAAAAAGCAATAGGTTACACAACATCTACTAGTAAGAATATGTATATTTTAAGCAGAAGGCTATTCATTCTTAAGTTCATCATTTACGCTGTTATGAGGTGAGAAAATAAACAATGATAATAATTTGAAAAAAACTAGTTAAACTACAGTACATTAATTTTAAAATGGAGAGAAACATGCATTTGAAAAATAGGTTGCATAATAAAATTTATTCTCTAGCATTCAGATGGGTCATAATATTTGTAGAGAACGTTGCTTAATATGCATCAAAGGGGTGCAAGCTAAAACGGCACCATTAGAAAACGGCACCAAAACCTTTAGGCTTATAGGGGCAGTAGCACGTTTTTAGGGGGAATATAAGGTGATGTCAGGAAAATGAAAATTATGGTTCCAATTGAAAGACAATGTATTTAAACTAAATGGACCAGTACTAATTCACTATAACGTAAAGTTTAGCGATGCGACTGCTTTTTCTTACAAAAAATGAATTAAAGGTGTTCACACAAAATGGCCGCCAATGGATTTTATGTCAATCTTCATACTTTGTCCTCTTTCTATGGATGATTGGCTTGTGTTATGCGATTTTCGACATTGTCAAAATAATACTTTTAGCATTAACTTACAATTATGAGTGACAAAATTAAAATATAAAATTATCAAAAAACGTGCTACTGCCCCTTTAAACGGAACCAAATTGGCGAAATCGGAACCATTGACAGCTAAAACGATACCACGGACAAGACCTCAGATCAACCAAGAACTGGACGTCCGCTCGTGACCACACCAAATGAGGACTGCTACTTCCAGTTAATACATCTACATTTAATCGGTTTCTCACTATGACAACATATGCAGTGTCATCCCTTGGACAAGCTGTTAGTAGGCAGACATTATGTAGACGACTTCTTCGAATGTACAGACCATTCCGCGATGTAACCTTGACACTTGCGTCCTCGACATAACTGACTGAGGTGGCTCTGTAAAGTAACGATACGGCATATTCTCATGTCCCACCATTTGCTGGTTTCGAAAACAAATGTTCTGTCTTTCTGGAAATGTGCTATATACAGCCAACAAAAACGGACTCAAAACCATCTATTTTTAATTCGGTATCACTTGCTGTTACAAATGGTACATACATGGTATATTTTAGGCATGAAACCTGTTCATGTTAAATCTAAATCATCAGGCCATAATAGGCCTTTTGGACACATTATAGAAGCATGTATATATATATATATATACACAAAGTTCACAATCATAGATTGTCAGGTCCAACTCTCAGGTATTGAAATATATAAAAAAGTTCGAAGTTAGAAGTAATGATCCATTAATTTTAATGACTAGCGCTTTCAGCTTTACAAGCCTCTTCAGGCCATTACATAACGGATAATAACGTTGTCAGGCAACGCCGTCGTGAACATTATGACGTCATTACATTATGACGTCATAGGCAAGGTATCAAAAGGATGGACATCAAGGTTTAGCATTTAACTTTGGCGAAAACATTTCGATAAATTTGCTTTCCTTTGTTTCTAAAAGCTTACTATTATCAAAATTTAATTTATACATTGGGAAGACAGAAAAATGCCCGTTTCCGCATTCGGCCAAGTGTTTACTTAATGGGATAGTACGGTTTTTGGGCTGATTAATGTGTGATCTGTGTAAGTTCATTCGTAATTTCAACTTCAGTTCTGTCTTCCCAATGTATTTTTCATTACAACCAGAGCATATGATGACATATATAACATTTTTGCTGCTACAATTGAGATTTTGGCGAACAGAAAACAATTTGGTTTCAGTAATTTGTACAGAAGAGCCGACAAGAATGTTTTTACAAGTATGGCATCGCGAATCCCCGCACTTGGATACAATTGGTTCTACATTACATGAATCAAACTTGGAGGATGTCAACAAATTTCGCAGATTTTTAGGTTGTTTGAGACTGTTTACAATTTTTGACTTACATAAAACCTTTTCCATATTTCTGCCTTGATGTAAGATAGGTAAGTTTTTCTCAATTATAGAAATTGCACTCTGATGGTTGGGATTGAAAGTAGAAACCAATGGAACAATATCTACGCATTTCTGGGTAGATTTAGGAACTCTGAGCTGAGATTGATCTAAAGAAGCAGCTTTCATAACACCATCTAAAACCAGATTTTCTGGGTAATTTTGAATCAATAAGAATTCCTTGAGTTCATTTAAACGTTCCTTCTTTTGAGTGTCATCTGTAACAATGGCACATATTCTTCGCGCAAGGCAGTATGGGATGTTTCGCTTTGTATGACTTGGATGGCAGGATTGAAAATCCAGATACTGATGTGTATCTGTAGGTTTGTAGTACAGATCAGTCTCTATACGGCCATCCTCTTTGATAATGACAGTCACATCCAGAAAACTTAACTCGGAATCGCTCTTCTCCATTGTGAATGTTAATGAAGGATTTAACGAGTTAAGAATATCATGCAATATACATAGTTCCTCCCCAGTTCCTGTAAATGGCATAAAGCAGTCGTCTAAAAACCTTTTCCAGTTGAGTTTTATATGCTTCTGCATATTTTCCCCGAGCGACTGTCCAACTTTTTCATGGAATAACGTTTCAAGATATCCCAAAACCAGTGTGGTATAGGTGGGGGCCACTTTCGTTCCCATAGCAACGCCTTTTGTTTGTGTGTAGAATTCACCATCAAAATAGAATACATTATTAGATATGACAAGATCAAGAGCATCTAGAATGAAACTATCTGAAAATCTATCATTAATGTCACATCTACATTCTTTTAACCAGTATTGTATAGCTTCTAGACCCAGTTGTTTATCAATGTTATTGTACATGTTAACAATATCAAAACTAACTAAACTAGTACCTGGCTTAACTTGCTTAGGGAGCTTACATAAGAAATCTAAATCATCTCTTAAATAAACACGATTCTCTCTGCTTGCCAGTGTATGAAAAAAACGTTAAAACCTGGATCAATATGTCCTTACAGAGGTTTCTATAATTTCAAATGTAAAAAAGCCAGACAAGAAGCACGACAACATTTGAGAAGATTAAGACGAAATAAATCAAATGCTAATAAACGCACATACTGCATGATGAGAAATAGATATAAGTATGTTTGTCGAACAGCAAAATATGACTACCAAAGCAGAAAAAGAAATATTCTCAGAGTTAACATTAATAACTCTTCTAAATTTTGGAAGGAGTTGAGAAATATTTCATACAAGGACAATGTAAGATCCAATATACAACCTGATATCTGGTTGAACCATTTTAAGAATGTTTTTAAAAGCACAGAGTTATTGCCTAATTACACGGAAAACGTTGTTCATGATGATGAAGTACCTGATGATTTTGATGCATTTATTTTGGAATCGCCTATAACTAATGCTGAAATCCATGATGCAATTAACAATTTAAAGAATGGAAAATCCCCAGGAAATGATCACATAATTATTGAAATGTTAAAATCAGCGGAAATTGTCATAACCCCGTTTCTAGGAATATTATTCAACAAATTATTTGATGATGCTGTTTTCCCGGAGCAGTGGTCTAAGGCAATTATTATTCCTATACACAAGAAGGGAAATAAAGATAACCCTGGCAATTACAGAGGAATATCTATATTATGCGCTCTGAGCAAAGTTTACACTAGCATACTTAATACAAGACTTACTAAATGGGCTGCTATTCGAGACAAACTTTCGGAAACTCAGGCTGGATTTAGAAGCGGGTATTCCGCAATAGATCATATATTTACATTATATGCTATCATTCAAAAAACTTTAATGAAGAAAAGAAAGAAATTATATGTTGCCTTTGTCGACTTCCGCAAAGCTTTTGACTCGATTGATCGTAATAAACTTTGGAAGTGCCTATATGCGGCAGGTTTGAATGGCAAGATGCTGAAAGCACTTAAAGGTATTTATAATTCTGTTAAAGCTTGTGTAAAATGTAATAACTTTTTAACTGATTACTTTGATTGTCCTTTTGGATTAAGACAGGGTTGTATATTGAGCCCCCTATTATTTTCGTTTTTCATAAACGAATTATCATTTGAAATATCAGAACACGGAAAGTTTGGAGTCCAGTTATTTCCAGATATGCTTGAAATCTTATTGTTATTATTTGCTGATGATGTGATTTTAGTTTCTGATGTTGTTTCGGGTCTTCAGAGACAGTTATCAATTTTAGAAACGTATGCGGACAAGTGGGGATTAACAGTGAACCTAGATAAAACTAATATTGTTGTTTTTAGAAGAGGAGGACCTTTATCGAAATATGAAAAATGGTTTTATAAAGGAGAACGTGTTTTAACAGTTGATTCATATAGATATCTTGGCATACCCTTTTCATCTTCTTGTAAATTTAATAAATGTATCTTAGATTTATCTACTCGGGGAAAAAGAGCACTATTAGAAGTACTACATCATTTATATAGATTAAACACAGTTGATTATTCTGTTTTCTTCAAAATCTTCGATGCACAAATCCAACCAATTCTTTTATATGGCGCTGAAGTTTGGGGAAATTCTAACTTTTACAAAATTGAACATGTACATATAATAGCTTGTAAGAAATTTTTAAATGTTGGTCCTCAAACACCAAATGTAATTGCTTATGGACGTTATCCACTGTATATACATGCACAATGTCGTTTTATTAAATACTGGCTTAAACTTGTAAATATGTACCAGCAAAGAATACCCAGGAAAGCTTATGACATGTTAATGTATTATGATAATTGTGGCTACAATAATTATGCTTCATCTGTACGTAATTTGTTGTTTTCGTATGGATTTGGTTATGTTTGGTTGTTTCAAGGTGTCGGTAATGATTCATTGTTTCTTCAGATGTTTAAAAGAGTTGCTGTTGATATGTATGTACAATCATGGAATAGTTCACTTCAAGATAGCTCAAGATATAGATTATACAGACAATATAAAAGCCTTCTTGCACCGGAAAAATATTTAAGACTACTAAGTAATAAAAAACATAGAGATATTTTTGTTAGGATTAGAGCCGGTATTTTACGATTAAAGGTAAATGAAGGGAGATGGTTGGGAATTGATTATGAAGAACGTATATGCCCCATGTGTAACAAAGGAATAGAAGATGAGTTTCATTTTATATTGATTTGTGAATGTTATGATAACTTGAGAACTATGTATATACCACATATGTATTATAATAAGCCATCCATTTATAAATTCAACCAATTGATTTCGTCAGCATCCTCAGAATTACTAAATAAGCTCTGTAAATATTTATGTCTAAGTTTTGAAATAAGACATACACAAATTAATAAGTAGTTAACATTCAATTCAGCTTGTTATATGCTTACAATTTCATTCCATATGATGTGTATCTACAATTGTATATATGTACTCTTGTATATGGGCCGTTGGCCTTCATGCAAATAAACAACTTGACTTGTAACACTTGTCGAAAACATTCAAATTACATTTCGCCAATTTTTATATATATATATATATATATATGTGTGTGAGTGTGTGTTATCATGACCAGCTTTGGTATATGTTCCCTTTTTCAGAAACCTTGATTTTGTCATGTTAATCATTAATTTTTATTTTCATGCAAAGAAAGTCTTCGGGTAAGATCACACTTATAATGTAATGGTGTTTCAAGATTGTTCCATATACCCTCTCAGCACACAAATTTTTACGAATCTGATATCACAGAAGGCTATTTGTATGCCGTTCTTTATAGTTATATTTCTGTGTGCCACAAACCACAAACGCTATAATATGGCACAATCTTGTGATTGATTGAAACCACAACTTTGAAAACAGGTTCAAATTGCAAACATTCTGAAACATTATGAATTCGTGGTTCATGGTTCAGTTTTCGCCATCAGTGGTCCCGTTTCCGCAAGTAAAATTCTGTGCCGTTCTCGCCAATTTTGTTCCATTTTCGAGTTGTGATTCCGTTTTGTCACCGTTTTAGCTATAACTCTATTGAAGTTATAATCCTAGTCCATCCATAAATGATGATATTCTGAAAACTTGAGCTAATGTGGATTCAAAGCACCATTCGTTTCTGAAGGAATGCAGAAGGATGATTCAGAAGACGATCTAAAGGTATACTTAAGTCTCCAAACTGAAGAGATGTTCTCCTGAAAATTTAAGTCATTGAAAGATTTTAGGGATAATGACTGCCCCACCACTTATTTGACAGGATAAACTGTTGAAACTAAAACTCTCTTGATTGATATGAGTACGTATATATTCATGTAGCTCTTAAGCTGCAGTTTAAAGTCCGAGTGTAATGATGTTCAGTTCAGTGCAAGGTCTATATGAGAATGACAACCAGTGTGAAAGGATAGAATTATAAACAAAACACCTTCAACGACCCATGCCCAGAATTGTGAGTGAGGGGTCACGTTCACAAACATTATCTTCAGCTGTTTACGAAACTATTTTTTTGTTAAAATTTAGCGTTTTGGGGAAGTAAGCGAGGACTGTGGTAGAAAACTGAAACTTGTCCTGACCAACCGACATGTATAACAACTTGTCCATATTTACAAAACTGCTTTGAGGCCTTCCGACCAAGAATTATAATCATACAAATTGAATCTGACTCCATATCCGAGGCAGAATATAACACTGATGAGTTTTGATACAATCCCTTAGCATTGAAATATACATTGCACGTGCTTAGGTTCACCTTGCTGTTATCTCAGGTGTGACTTCACCCTTGTAACAAGTTGTAAAATGTCTCATGAAAACAATGATAGTTTGTTAAACAACTTTTTATTCTGAGATCCAAAATTACTGTTAGTTAGTCTGCTTATTCTAGAAACGTTTGCGTTGCATTCGGTCATTTAAACCTATCTGTTTTGGAGTGAAAACATAATGCATAAGGAAAAATTTTGTCTCAAACGGACTCAAGTTAAACGTATTAAAGATAAATTATCAATGTTAGTTCAAATATAACCTATTGAAAAAAATGAAAAGAAATTTGAAGTTTTCTTTTAAATGATTTAAAAGACATTCATTCAATAGTTTGGCATGCACATAAAACAAATGTATCATGAATACGCCTGTGAAAACGAATCCTTACATCATGTGCACCCATGAATATTGGGTCACGATGACTTACTTTGCACTTAATCTAAATCAATGTTATCGAGGGCCTCAGCATAGGGGGTTAGCGTTGCATACTTACCAAGATATTGCAGTGGAAGGTAAGATATGGTTCCTTTCTCTACACTAAGCAGTCAAACGTCTGCACCATACATTTGTTTATTCACAAACTATATCTTAAAAGAAAAGGCTTCGTGTTATAGATTGAGGACGGGTAGCATTACTTTATCGAGGAAAAGGGTTTGGTTGAGGCGTAACACCAAAACATTAGTTTCATCATTACCATATGTGTACATGATTATCATTTACTCGAATGAAATATGTCCTCTATGGTCATTTTAGTCAAGGTCGTGCACTCGCAAAACACTCATATGATTGGACAAAAGTATTCGTTTGGTTTTAAAATTAATACGTAGAAAACCAAAGATCAGTTTCGCAACTGTTTTAGCCCTCAATAAACGTGACAGCTACAATGAGCTACAGTTGGATACATTTGCATGTTGTATGAAAATGTTAATGCATATCAAAGTGTAATATTGACATGTTTTTAGATGGGGGTTTTGTTTACTAGGTGAATAGATTAATAATGCTTCCGAAGTATACTTGATTTGCCCTGTGTTGCCCGTTAGCCCTGTTTGTTTTCAATAAAACAATTTCTAAAACAATTTTTTTATATATTGTTTGCTGTTTTATAATTTGATAATAAATCATTTGTGAATGTCCAACCAAGACCAAGACCAAAACATCAGACGCTATCAAAGATATGCATTTATGCTGGCATATATGTTTCATTGAGAATAGTTAATACATTGAGAATACCATCAACCAATCTTAGGTGATGACTATGATTTGCCAAAATAGTGAAACATCACAGCATTCTCAATTCATGTCTACCAAACAAAGCCTACACTCACTCAAATGTTACTCATAATATGGTTTGCAATACATATTTTAAATAAATAGTGAAAATTTAAGTTCATTAAGTATTTCATATTGTAGGCAATACTTTGTTAGATCGTTTTGACAGGTCTATGTTTTTGAAAATGGCATTGTTTACCTAATATTTGAAATAGTCTATTACTGTTTGTTTATGAAATTTCAAAAATCTGTCTATGTATATTCCGCCTGTTTGTCTGTATTTATTTATGTTTGTCTGTGGCATGTTTGTATCGTGAGGGGTTGGTTAATTGGTTGAATATTGTCGTAGTGCTTGATAACTGAATGTTTGCAGTCGTCAATATTAGGAAATATTTGCTATGTTGTGAATTGTATGTGGACTTTGATTTATGATATATACATTTACCTAAAGTGTTTAGAAATCATAGACATAGACTGGATGAAAACTGAGTCAATTTTCAAGTTGAAACGAAGTGTAGAGAGTTTCAAGTTAGTCGGTACTGTACGGTGTAAAGAACTTAAAGATCTAATATAAGCAAATTCCCATTTCATTATGAACTTTAGCATATGACACCGACACCTTTTCACAAGTTATTGCGAGATGTTTGGTTGTATCCTAACAACGACCTACATTGACTATTGATTTGCACATAGATACGGTTACACAGTCCCTGATAAGTTACTCTGTTATACTGCCTTTTTTGTTTAGGTTTACTTTGAAACATTTACTGTTGAATAAGCTTTTCTCCTAAGAGATACAGGATCATTTAAAACAAGATATTTAACAAGATATGTGAAAAACGTAATTATTAGTGAAATATTCAAATCGGATTGATAAGTCTAATGTCATAAACACATTTTCAAAAATATATGTGTTTGTCAGTACAACTAAAGTTATAAAACGACAAATTATTACAGAAAACGACCTAATGAAGTTCGCAAACAACTGGTCGTCGGGTCAGGAAAAGTTTCAATATTAAAATTTATCATTTTGTATGAATCATTCATCTTTTAAACAGCCTGCAAGCTGACAATATGTAAAATATGAAGGGGAAAACAAAGTCTTTAGGTTCACAAACAATTACTTTATTCTGGAGGACCATATACAACAAATTTATTGTTTTAACAAAGTGTTTAATGATTGGTAATAAGACCAGATATTAATAGGGCACAGGTATCTCTATTACAAACAACCCCATAATTTTGTGCTTCAAAATTTTGATATAATCATTGTTATCATGTAAGTGTTTATAAGCTGCAAATGTGCTTGCATGCTACCTACAAAAGGTTTGTTCATATGATATTGTATCTTAGCGCAAAAACTATGTAATATGGGTTTTGTTTGGGCGTCAGTTTAATAACCCAGCAGAAATGACAAAGGATAAACCACAATCCACGTTTTGACATTCTTGAAATTATTTTAAAATCTGGCCTCTCATGCAAAATTTCGAATTTTACCTTGATGACATAAACAAAAGGTCAACTTTTTTGGACATATAATTTCATTTTTGTTGCATTTTCATACATGAGTTGGTTACAATGACATTGTTGTTTCAAATAAAACGGCTCGAAATTTTGTAAAAAGAAGATAACAAGATGACCAGCACCAGAATCTATCTAAATTCCGCATGAATAAAACCTAATTTCTTCAAAAGAAAATGATATGGTAATTTCTTGCAAAATTTTAACATTGTGTATTTTACAGCGAATGTTTATAACATCCAAGGATTGTTATTGCGTCGGTGGGAATCAAAAAAATTATTTTAATCTTTTTTGAGAGACAGAGTTCCTGTGCTTATCAAAACATGTTTACTTTGCCGGAATAGTCGAATGTGCCACAAACCACAAACGCTATAATATGTTGGCACAATCTTGTGATTGATTGAAACCACAACTTTGAAAACAGGTTCAAATTGCAAACATTCTGAAACATTATGATTTATAGCAAAATAATATTTGGTTCCCTTTCATCTCGTTCGTGGTTCAGTTTTCGCCATCAGTGGTCCCGTTTCCGCAAGTAAAATTCTGTGCCGTTCTCGCCAATTTTGTTCCATTTTCGAGTTGTGATTCCGTTTTCGCACTGTTTTAGCTATAACCTTATTAAAGTTATAATCCTAGTCCATCCACCAATGATGATATTCTGAAAACTTGAGCGAATGTGGATTCAAAGCACCATTCGTTTCTGAAGGAATGCAGAAGGATGATTCAGAAGACGATCTAAAGGTATACTTAAGTCTCCAAACTGAAGAGATGTTCTCCTGAAAATTTAAGTCATTGAAAGATTTTAGGGATAATGACTGCCCCACCACTTATTTGACAGGATAAACTGTTGAAACTGAAACTCTCTTGATTGATATGAGTACGTATATACTCATGTAGCTCTTCAGCTGCAGTTTAAAGTCCGAGTGTAATGATGTTCAGTTCAGTGCAAGGTCTATATGAGAATGACAACCAGTGTGAAAGGATAGAATTATAAACAAAACACCTTCAACGACCCATGCCCAGAATTGTGAGTGAGGGGTCACGTTCACAAACATTATCTTCAGCTGTTCACAAAAATATTTTTTGGTTAAAATTTTCATTTTGGGGAAGTGAGCGAGGACTGTGGTAGAAAACTGAAACTTGTCCTGACCAACCGACATGTATAACAACTTGAACATATTTACAAAACTGCTTTGAGGCCTTCCGACCAAGAATTATAATCATACAAATTGAATCTGACTCCATATCCGAGGCAGAATATAACACTGATGAGTTTTGATACAATCCCTTAGCATTGAAATATACATTGCACGTGCTTAGGTTCACCTTGCTGTTATCTCAGGTGTGACTTCACCCTTGTAACAAGTTGTAAAATGTCTCATGAAAACAATGATAGTTTGTTAAACAACTTTTTATTCTGAGATTAAAAATTACTGTTAGTTAGTCTGCTTATTCTAGAAACGTTTGCGTTGCATTCAGTCACTTAAACCTATCTGTTTTGGAGTGAAAACATAATGCATAGGGAAGATTTTGTCTCAAACGGACTCAAATTAAACTTATTAAAGATAAATTATCAATGTTAATTCAAACATAACCTATTGAATTTTTTTTTTTTAAAAATTGAAGTTTTCTTTTAAATGATTTAAAAGACAATTCATTCAATAGTTTGGCATGCACATAAAACAAATGTATCATGAAATACGCCTGTGCAAACGAATCCTTTCATCATGTGCACCCATGAATATTGGGTCACGATGACTTACTTTGCAATTAATCTAAATCAATGTTATCGAGGGCCTCAGCATAGGGGGTTAGCGTTACATACTTACCAAGATATTGCAGTGGAAGGTAAGATATGGTTCCTTTCTCTACACTAAGCAGTCAAACGTCTGCACCATACATTTGTTTATTCACAAACTATATCTTAAAAGAAAAGGCTTCGTGTTATAGATTGAGGACGGGTAGCATTATTTTATCGAGGAAAAGGGTTTGGTGAGGCGTAACACCAAAACATTAGTTTCATCATTACCATATGTGTACATGATTATCATTTACTCGAATGAAATATGTCCTCTATGGTCATTTTAGTCAAGGTCGTGCACTCGCACAACACTCATATGATTGGACAAAAGTGACAGTTACAATGAGCTACAGTTGGATACATTTGCATATTGTATGAAAATGTTAATGCATATCAAAGTGTAATATTGACATGTTTTTAGATGGGGGTTTTGTTTACTAGGTGAATAGATTAATAATGCTTCCGAAGTATACTTGATTTGCCCTGTGTTGCCCGTTAGCCCTGTTTGTTTTGAATAAAACAATTTCTAAAACAATTTTTTTATATATTGTTTGCTGTTTTATAATTTGATAATAAATCATTTGTGAATGTCCAACCAAGACCAAGACCAAAACATCAGACGCTATCAAAGATATGCATTTATGCTGGCAAATATGTTTCATTGAGAATAGTTAATACATTGAGAGTACCATCAACCAATCTTAGGTGATGACTATGATTTGCCAAAATAGTGATACATCACAGCATTCTCAATTCATGTCTACCAAACAAAGCCTACACTCACACAAATGTTACTCATAATATGGTTTGCAATACATATTTTAAATAAATAGTGAAAATTTAAGTTCATTAAGTATTTCATATTGTAGGCAATACTTTGTTAGATCGTTTTGACAGGTCTATGTTTTTGAAAATGGCATTGTATACCTAATATTTGAAATAGTCTATTACTGTTTGTTTATGAAATTTCAAAAAGCTGTCTATGTATATTCCGCCTGTTTCTCTGTATTTATTTATGTTTGTCTGTTGCATATTTGTATCGTGAGGGGTTGGTTAATTGGTTGAATATTGTCGTAGTGCTTGATAACTGAATGTTTGCAGTCGTCAATATTAGGAAATATTTGCTATGTTGTGAATTGTATGTGGACTTTGATTTATGATATATACATTTACCTAAAGTGTTTAGAAATCATAGACATAGACTGGATGAAAACTGAGTCAATTTTCAAGTTGAAACGAAGTGTAGAGAGTTTCAAGTTAGTCGGTACTGTACGGTGTAAAGAACTTAAAGATTTAATATAAGCAAATTCCCATTTCATTATGAACTTTAGCATGTGACACCGACACCTTATCACAAGTTATTGCGAGATGTTTGGTTGTATCCTAACAACGACCTACATTGACTATTGATTTGCACATAGATACGATTACACAGTCCCTGATAAGTTACCCTGTTATACTGCCTTTTTTGTTTAGGTTTACTTTGAAACATTTACTGTTGAATAAGCTTTTCTCCTAAGAGATACAGGATCATTTAAAACAAGATATTTAACAAGATATGTGAAAAACGTAATTATTAGCGAAATATTCAAATCGGATTGATAAGTCTAATGTCATAAACACATTTTCAAAAATATATGTGTTTGTCAGTACAACTAAAGTTATAAAACGACATTATTAATACAGAAAACGACCTAATGAAGTTCGCAAACAACTGGTCGTCAGGTCAGGAAAAGTTTCAATATTAAAATTTATCATTTTGTATGAATCATCCATCTTTTAAACAGCCTGCAAGCTGACAAATATGTAAAATATGAAGGGGAAAACAAAGTCTTTAGGTTCACAAACAATTACTTTATTCTGGAAGACCATATACAACAAATTTAATGTTTTAACAAAGTGTTTAATGATTGGTAATAAGACCAGATATTAATAGGGCACAGGTATCTCTATTACAGAAAAACCCATAATTTTGTGCTTCAAAATTTTGATATAATCATTGTTATCATGTAAGTGTTTATAAGCTGCAAATGTGCTTGCATGCTACCTACAAAAGGTTTGTTCATATGATATTGTATCTTAGCGCAAAAACTATGTAATATGGGTTTTGTTTGGGCGTCAGTTTAATAACCCAGCAGAAATGACAAAGGATAAACCACAATCCACGTTTTGACATTCTTGAAATTATTTTAAAATCTGGCCTCTCATGCAAAATTTCGAATTTTACTTTGATGACATAAACAAAAGGTCAACTTTTTTGGACATATAATTTCATTTTTGTTGCATTTTCATACATGAGTTGGTTACAATGACATTGTTGTTTCAAATAAAACGGCTCGAAATTTTGTAAAAAGAAGATAACAAGATGACCAGCACCAGAATCTATCTAAATTCCGCATGAATAAAACCTAATTTCTTCAAAAGAAAATGATATGGTAATTTCTTGCAAAATTTTAACAATGTGTATTTTACAGCGAATGTTTATAACATCCAAGGATTGTTATTGCGTTGGTGGGAATCAAATAAATTATTTGAATCTGTTTTGAGAGACAGAGTTCCTGTGCTTATCAAAACATGTTTACTTTGCCGGAATAGTCGAATGTGCCACAAACCACAAACGCTATAATATGTTGGCACAATCTTGTGATTGATTGAAACCACAACTTTGAAAACAGGTTCAAATTGCAAACATTCTGAAACATTATGATTTATAGCAAAATAATATTTGGTTCCCTTTCATCTCGTTCGTGGTTCAGTTTTCGCCATCAGTGGTCCCGTTTCCGCAAGTAAAATTCTGTGCCGTTCTCGCCAATTTTGTTCCATTTTCGAGTTGTGATTCCGTTTTCGCACTGTTTTAGCTATAACCTTATTAAAGTTATAATCCTAGTCCATCCACCAATGATGATATTCTGAAAACTTGAGCGAATGTGGATTCAAAGCACCATTCGTTTCTGAAGGAATGCAGAAGGATGATTCAGAAGACGATCTAAAGGTATACTTAAGTCTCCAAACTGAAGAGATGTTCTCCTGAAAATTTAAGTCATTGAAAGATTTTAGGGATAATGACTGCCCCACCACTTATTTGACAGGATAAACTGTTGAAACTGAAACTCTCTTGATTGATATGAGTACGTATATACTCATGTAGCTCTTCAGCTGCAGTTTAAAGTCCGAGTGTAATGATGTTCAGTTCAGTGCAAGGTCTATATGAGAATGACAACCAGTGTGAAAGGATAGAATTATAAACAAAACACCTTCAACGACCCATGCCCAGAATTGTGAGTGAGGGGTCACGTTCACAAACATTATCTTCAGCTGTTCACAAAAATATTTTTTGGTTAAAATTTTCATTTTGGGGAAGTGAGCGAGGACTGTGGTAGAAAACTGAAACTTGTCCTGACCAACCGACATGTATAACAACTTGAACATATTTACAAAACTGCTTTGAGGCCTTCCGACCAAGAATTATAATCATACAAATTGAATCTGACTCCATATCCGAGGCAGAATATAACACTGATGAGTTTTGATACAATCCCTTAGCATTGAAATATACATTGCACGTGCTTAGGTTCACCTTGCTGTTATCTCAGGTGTGACTTCACCCTTGTAACAAGTTGTAAAATGTCTCATGAAAACAATGATAGTTTGTTAAACAACTTTTTATTCTGAGATTAAAAATTACTGTTAGTTAGTCTGCTTATTCTAGAAACGTTTGCGTTGCATTCAGTCACTTAAACCTATCTGTTTTGGAGTGAAAACATAATGCATAGGGAAGATTTTGTCTCAAACGGACTCAAATTAAACTTATTAAAGATAAATTATCAATGTTAATTCAAACATAACCTATTGAAATTTTTTTTTTTAAAAATTGAAGTTTTCTTTTAAATGATTTAAAAGACAATTCATTCAATAGTTTGGCATGCACATAAAACAAATGTATCATGAAATACGCCTGTGCAAACGAATCCTTTCATCATGTGCACCCATGAATATTGGGTCACGATGACTTACTTTGCAATTAATCTAAATCAATGTTATCGAGGGCCTCAGCATAGGGGGTTAGCGTTACATACTTACCAAGATATTGCAGTGGAAGGTAAGATATGGTTCCTTTCTCTACACTAAGCAGTCAAACGTCTGCACCATACATTTGTTTATTCACAAACTATATCTTAAAAGAAAAGGCTTCGTGTTATAGATTGAGGACGGGTAGCATTATTTTATCGAGGAAAAGGGTTTGGTGAGGCGTAACACCAAAACATTAGTTTCATCATTACCATATGTGTACATGATTATCATTTACTCGAATGAAATATGTCCTCTATGGTCATTTTAGTCAAGGTCGTGCACTCGCACAACACTCATATGATTGGACAAAAGTGACAGTTACAATGAGCTACAGTTGGATACATTTGCATATTGTATGAAAATGTTAATGCATATCAAAGTGTAAAATTGACATGTTTTTAGATGGGGGTTTTGTTTACTAGGTGAATAGATTAATAATGCTTCCGAAGTATACTTGATTTGCCCTGTGTTGCCCGTTAGCCCTGTTTGTTTTCAATAAAACAATTTCTAAAACAATTTTTTTATATATTGTTTGCTGTTTTATAATTTGATAATAAATCATTTGTGAATGTCCAACCAAGACCAAGACCAAAACATCAGACGCTATCAAAGATATGCATTTATGCTGGCAAATATGTTTCATTGAGAATAGTTAATACATTGAGAGTACCATCAACCAATCTTAGGTGATGACTATGATTTGCCAAAATAGTGATACATCACAGCATTCTCAATTCATGTCTACCAAACAAAGCCTACACTCACACAAATGTTACTCATAATATGGTTTGCAATACATATTTTAAATAAATAGTGAAAATTTAAGTTCATTAAGTATTTCATATTGTAGGCAATACTTTGTTAGATCGTTTTGACAGGTCTATGTTTTTGAAAATGGCATTGTATACATAATATTTGAAATAGTCTATTACTGTTTGTTTATGAAATTTCAAAAAGCTGTCTATGTATATTCCGCCTGTTTCTCTGTATTTATTTATGTTTGTCTGTTGCATATTTGTATCGTGAGGGGTTGGTTAATTGGTTGAATATTGTCGTAGTGCTTGATAACTGAATGTTTGCAGTCGTCAATATTAGGAAATATTTGCTATGTTGTGAATTGTATGTGGACTTTGATTTATGATATATACATTTACCTAAAGAGTTTAGAAATCATAGACATAGACTGGATGAAAACTGAGTCAATTTTCAAGTTGAAACGAAGTGTAGAGAGTTTCAAGTTAGTCGGTACTGTACGGTGTAAAGAACTTAAAGATTTAATATAAGCAAATTCCCATTTCATTATGAACTTTAGCATGTGACACCGACACCTTATCACAAGTTATTGCGAGATGTTTGGTTGTATCCTAACAACGACCTACATTGACTATTGATTTGCACATAGATACGATTACACAGTCCCTGATAAGTTACCCTGTTATACTGCCTTTTTTGTTTAGGTTTACTTTGAAACATTTACTGTTGAATAAGCTTTTCTCCTAAGAGATACAGGATCATTTAAAACAAGATATTTAACAAGATATGTGAAAAACGTAATTATTAGTGAAATATTCAAATCGGATTGATAAGTCTAATGTCATAAACACATTTTCAAAAATATATGTGTTTGTCAGTACAACTAAAGTTATAAAACGACATTATTAATACAGAAAACGACCTAATGAAGTTCGCAAACAACTGGTCGTCAGGTCAGGAAAAGTTTCAATATTAAAATTTATCATTTTGTATGAATCATCCATCTTTTAAACAGCCTGCAAGCTGACAAATATGTAAAATATGAAGGGGAAAACAAAGTCTTTAGGTTCACAAACAATTACTTTATTCTGGAAGACCATATACAACAAATTTAATGTTTTAACAAAGTGTTTAATGATTGGTAATAAGACCAGATATTAATAGGGCACAGGTATCTCTATTACAGAAAAACCCATAATTTTGTGCTTCAAAATTTTGATATAATCATTGTTATCATGTAAGTGTTTATAAGCTGCAAATGTGCTTGCATGCTACCTACAAAAGGTTTGTTCATATGATATTGTATCTTAGCGCAAAAACTATGTAATATGGGTTTTGTTTGGGCGTCAGTTTAATAACCCAGCAGAAATGACAAAGGATAAACCACAATCCACGTTTTGACATTCTTGAAATTATTTTAAAATCTGGCCTCTCATGCAAAATTTCGAATTTTACTTTGATGACATAAACAAAAGGTCAACTTTTTTGGACATATAATTTCATTTTTGTTGCATTTTCATACATGAGTTGGTTACAATGACATTGTTGTTTCAAATAAAACGGCTCGAAATTTTGTAAAAAGAAGATAACAAGATGACCAGCACCAGAATCTATCTAAATTCCGCATGAATAAAACCTAATTTCTTCAAAAGAAAATGATATGGTAATTTCTTGCAAAATTTTAACAATGTGTATTTTACAGCGAATGTTTATAACATCCAAGGATTGTTATTGTGTTGGTGGGAATCAAAAAAATTATTTGAATCTGTTTTGAGAGACAGAGTTCCTGTGCTTATCAAAACATGTTTACTTTGCCGGAATAGTCGAAAAGTTTGACTCTATATAATAAAGAATTCACAATATTGAATTGATGTAAGTTGAAAGAAAGTTATATTTGAAATTAGTAACTTATCAAACGCATTATTTATCATAATTCCGGTATTTATATCATAAATAGCAATATAACCTAAAGAGCTTTTGTCCGCATAAAACAGATACCCCCTTCCCCAAATACTCAAAACCTTAAATATTACAATATTCGTACCAACAAAAGGCACATTTCATGATACTAAATATGGCGATGATAAGTCAAATAGTTCACAATTAGGTTATCCGAAACGAAAATGTTCCTTTAAAGAGACAAGTTGATGCCATGTCAACAAGAAAACTTACGTTGAAGTGAGGTTCAAATTCTCAAAAGGCACATCTATATCAAATGAGGGGTCAGTATGCCAAATCTGCCGATAATGGGTCAAGTGTTTCTCCGGGAAGATAACAATAAGAGTGAATTCACGTTTAAACTCCAAAGTTCACATGTACATGATATACATTGTATAATGATATAGAGAGACAGTATACCAAATTAGGCTATTATTGGTCAAATAATGGTTCTTTGGGTGTCTAAACTGTTTTTCTTCTTCAGGATTTGTTAGTTACAGTTACACATACCAGTATGTTACAATGCCGACTTTAAATGCATATTCTCATAATAAGTCTCCTGATTGAATTGCTAGTAGTAAAAAAATGACAGATAAAAAAACACAACTGACATAGTATGCTTAACTACAAGTTCTAACCACATAAGAAGAAAGTTGAAAGCATATATTTCTAGAAGCAAACATACTTTTCACATTCATTCATTTCTATAGACACGACATTTTGTTATCTAAAATCACCTTCATATAAATTTATACAAACACGAAACTGTTAAAGCTTACGATCTCCTTCCTTGTATGAGTCTGCTGTTGGTGACCTGAAATTTAATATGTTGTTCATATGTCAAGTTAGTAACTTTTTATGGATATGTTTGTTACAATATGAGACTAACTACCATTTTTATGTCATATCTTTATCATGTCAGAGAAAAGTAAAATGTTCTTTGATCAAAATAGCTCAGCCATCAAAATTTTATCCGCCGCTGACACTGTGGCCCCTTGTCCAAGTTATAAGACTACATCTTTAAGAAGGTAATCTGTTAGGTGCGTAGAATGACGATAGTAAGGTCACATCAGCTTCTTGTATAACAATTCCCGTGTCATTTGTAATAGAGATAATAAATGTTGTCTGACACATATGGAGTACTAATCTGTAAGGTTAAGTGGTTAAGTCAAATAACTTCTGAATTAAGATTATAAACTCGTAATATTATCTTCAGGGAAACGTCGATTGAATTCTCCTGCCTTCCTAAATGTATGTCGTACGATTCATTGTATATAATATGAGTATTGTAGCAATTTTGAATAGCTAATCTTGAAAGGGGATATAACAAGTTTTAAAACCACTTCAATTATCAACAACCTATTTTAAAGGCAGTTGATAATCTCTATTAGGTTATGTATCAAATAGACATTTTCTAATTGTTGTCTTTCTAAATAAAATATATAAGTCAAATGAGTAAACCACTAACTATTCAACCCATCATGTTAAACAATGATCTAACACATGTATCATCATGGCAGCGCCCTATATTGATTATTGATTTAAGCTTTGTTTTGGATTTAGTAATATAAGGTAACATTTACAAGATTGTCAATCGACACATTTTACCATGTCAACTTTAAACGTTGTGAAGTATGTGAGAGAAAAGAGTCTGTGTTAGAAGAATGTTCAACAAAATAACAAAAGGAAATTTCGTATAATATTTTCTTGAGTCGAGAATGACTTTGCTCTTGCTTCATGATTGATAAAATAAGCTTAGCTCATTTCTCTTTTATGGCAAGCATCTCGTTTTTTTCGTTCCCCCGACGCGATTCAAATAAGAAAATTCACATGCTAACCGCTATTTTATCTAATTAAAGGGGCAGTAGCACGTTTAATTTTTTTAATGTTCAATCAATCATCCATAGTATGCGAACAAATAAAATAGATTCACATATTACACATATACACATTTTATTCATATTGAAAAAAGGAAAAAGGAGCTGCATGGCTTAACTTTACATTACATCTTTGATCTATGATTTAGTTTATATACATCAACTTTGAATTGTAACCAATAATTTCATTTCCTGACAAAGCCTCATATAAATATCTGTGATCCTGTGATATGATTATCTGTAGTGATTTAGAGGGCTTCAAAAAGTCACTGTTTTTGTGATGAAATTCGACTCAAAGATGTGAAATGACAACTTTTTAGGTTGATGTATAAAAACAGGTTAAAAATGTGTTGCCAAACGAGCGAAAGCTTTTCATCCAGTCATTGTGCAGTCATTGCTATTGCCTAGCAACGATTGCTGTAGCTCGAATCTTGTTCTTGGCATCACTATAGCATGCTAGCGATTTATGTTTCTGTTGGATTGAAATGGACAACAGTTTGTTATAATTGATAGTAACTTAACGTAACTAAGAAAACAAACAAATATAGACAGACAGACAGACAGACAGACGGCTTACCAAATCTTAACATAGACGGAAATTCGAAGAGGGTAGTCACTCGGTGGTCTCATGACGTCACTCCCATGAACCTTCACTCTCCTCTTAGTTGTTGAGACATGCATTTTGCTCTCGACTAATTGACTCTTGTTAGCGTTGTTTTTTCACTGCTTAGCTAACCTATTGTTTGTTTATTACGAGATTCTTCATCGTCTCAAGCTCTTCGACAATAAACAGTTTGCCCTAGGTAGGCTGTTTTTTTACACCAGACCTAGTAAACGATGCTAGTTTATATGTTCATGATGACAGTTGGGCACTAAATCGCATATTCCAAGTATCAACAACAGCAAAAACAAACAGGAAACAAAATGACAATTTATGCAAACAATTTGTACATGCAAGCTCAACCAATAATTACAAAACTGCTTTTCAAGATAAAGTAAACAATACACAACCTTGTACGAAGGATTAAAACAAGTCAAACTTATGGTACATTATAGTTTGAATGGAGGGACGTATGATCGATTCAAAATGTATTTCTTTAGAATTACAATTTATTATATGTTTTGAAGATGAAAACAATCTAAGAAAATAGATATGCATACCTCTCATGTGTTAAAGTTCGGTTACTTTGATGAAATTCTTGCCTGTCAAATTGCGTCTGCTATAACACACATGGCGGCTCCGGTACTACTCGTCACAAGACTGCTTTTATGTATTGATACAGTGACAGTCGTCTAATGGATTTTTTTGTTGAAAATTGACATGTAAAAAAAGGTTATTAAATGACATTGTAATGAGGATGATGTTTATTATTTTTTCATGATTTGCATGGACGGCCATCTTGTATTTTTTTCCAAATAGCCACTGATATTTAAAATTTACATTAAATAAATAAACAAACATGATATATAAATAAGTTCCCTGACCTTTGAAAACATGGGTTTAGACACCTTCTTTGCAGATATTACTCTATTAGTTTTGAAGATATGACAGTTTTGAGTATTCTTAGCTCCGATGGCAGCTATCTTGGATTTGTCTTTATTTCGTAATTACCGTCTTTCCATAACTTATTGTAGACATCTAATAACACCTGTTTACATTTATAAGGAAGATGTTTAAGCATTGTGTAACTGGTTTGATCAATATCTGATGCTGTTCTTGTTTTATTATTTACGATATTATTAAGTTCTGATAATGTAAAAGGCTTATTGTACAATAAGTTTGGCTTGTTGTTGTCCTTTGGACAAGGTTGTGTATTGTTTACTGTATCTTGAAACGCAGCTTTGTAATTATTTGTTGAGCTTGCTTGTGCACATTGTTTGCATAGATTATTGATTTTTCCTGTTTGTTTTTGCTGTTGTTGATACTTGGAATATGTTATTTAGTACTTTTACCTCTAAAGGCATTAATCTTTTTCCAGACTTGCCTTGAGTTAGATTTAATATCTAATGTGCTACAAATGTGTTTCCATGATTGGATTTTTGCCTTACTTATTAAAGATTTAACCTTATTTCTAGCTGCTGTTGATTGTTGTATTAACCTCTTATTCTTTTTAGCAGTTTTCCTAAGTAGTTTTCTTTCTTTCCTTGCTTGCATAATTTCTACATTCCACCATGGTACTGGTCTATGAGTGTGATTTTTTTGGGTTGGAATGGCTACATTAGCAGCATTTATGATTACCTCGGTGATATTCTTGTTGTATATGTTAACGTCTTCGTCTTTTACATCATTGTTTAGTAGTCCAGTAGAAATCGACGTGAAATTTACTTGACCCGGACATTTAGTATATCAAGCAAATTTGTTTCCTAAAATGATCTATGGCTTCCTGTTATGCTGTGAAAAAAAACCCAACCAAAATCAACCTTGGGCAGAAAAAGTTGTGACTGTTTGAAAATCTGCCCCATGGATGCACTGGTACTTCTAACATACAACATCAGTTGTATGACAAATAGCGTCAGAGTTATCTCCCTTCATAGCAACACACAAAATGGCTGACATTGTTGTTGACAACAAAAGTTTGTAGGCGGTAAAATATGATATATAAACTAAAAACTGTGAGTATTTTAAATGGAAATGCATTATGGCATGAAGATAAAAGCATAAATCAATCAAATATACATGACAAAGTCAGATTATCTTTGTTTAATTAGATGAGGAAAATTGATATCCATTAGGGCTTCAAAACCACCGAATATAGTGATAATATACTCTTTCACATGAGGATTTATTATAAAACAATTATGTAAGTGATTACTTGATTGTAAAAGAAGGAAAAACAAATTCAGTTTTCCAACTTTCGCATCATTTTTGAGGTTTTTACCCCAAAATGAAAATTTCCCCAAGGTTGATTTTGGTTGGGTTTCCCATGGTGAACAAGTACCCTATTCCAGGTCAAATGGTCATAAGATTTGCTTGATATACTAAATGTCCGGGTTAAATGCAATTTCTACTGGACTATAGGTTTTGCTCACATATATTTTGATATATTTCCCAATTTGCTTTGTTAAACTTCAAAACTTTTATGGGTATTGTTATTTTGCGTCTGTTGTGTATTGTCATTCTTTAATGTGGTGAATGGTGGGAAGTGATCAGCTGTCGTCATGAACATATAAACTAGCATCATTAACTAGGTCTGGTGTAATAATGTTATGATCTATTGTCGTATATATACCTTGTGTTAGCCTTTGAAAAGTAGGTTCACCATTGTTGAGAAGAATGAGTTTGTTATCCTCTAACCATTTTTGTATGACTGTACGTCTGGTATTGGTTCTAAAGTCTGCCTTCCAGAGGCGATGGTGTGCATTAAAATCGCCTCCCAGAAAAGCTGAGTTGGCGAGATAGGGTAGGTTATTGTTAAGAAATTCAACTGTTATATTTGTAGTGTGGGGTAAATAGACATTGATAACATTTGTTGGTTTATCGCCATAAATGTTGATTGTTACGCCATTGATTTCAATGCCTTCAATGTTTATGTCTAAGGGTTTGTAATCAATACCATTTTTTACACCATGTTGGGTTTTTCTTATCTCCGTAAAACGATCCTTTCCTAGTATATTATAACCTGGGATTTTCAAATCCTTCTTTTAGATAATCATTTTCCTGTAGAAGGATTATGCTTGGTTGTATTGACTTGTTTTGTAGTAATACGTTACGCTCGGCACCTTTTTTGCCTAGTCCGTTGACATTATGTTGTAGCACAGTGAAGGCTGCCATTACCAATGAGGGGGGCTTAACTGTGTCAGCGTGTGTGATTTAGTAATTTTTTCTTGATGGGTAGGGAGATGTGACATTGGATGGATTGTTTTGGTGGATTTTCTCAAAGAAATGTTCCCAGCTTAAGCCTTTGAGTACATTCTCTTGACATCTCTTTGGTGTTCTTTGTCAGAGTATGTTGGTGTTCAGTTGATAATTGCTTGGGTTATGAATAGTATGATCCTATCCACTTCACTGTTGGTGTGTGTTGATTTTCGTTGTGCCTTCTACATGTAGTGTTTCTACGATTAAATATTTCCCTAAGGTCCTGTTGTCTGTGCTGTTGTGATTTTTTGGTAGTGCTTTTTTGAGAATTGTGAGGGTAGGCGAGTTTTTTCCTCATCATTGGTGGTAGATATTTTTCTGATTTGTTTTGTTTTGTGTTTTTGCCAACTTTGTTTTGTTGCTCTGATTCCTTGTGGGTAGACCTTATGTCTTCAAGAAGTCTTTCTTCAACTTTTTTCAGTGTATCCTCTAATTTATTTTTTTTCTTCTGAGTTGTGTACGTGTTGTCTTGGTACTACTTTCCTATAGAGAATTTCTTCATTGATAGGTGATTGTCTGGGTGAAGAGTGATTTGAGGGGTTGAATGCTACAGATTGATTGTAATCCTCTTTGGTTGTTTTGTTGGTTTTGTTGTATGTTGTTTTGAAATGATGTGTGTTTAGTTGTTGCACCTGCTTCAACCTATAGGGACATTTTCGTGACAGAGCGCTGTGTCCTGCCTGCCTGCTGTTACCACAATACTTTTGTATCCGCACGTGTCAAAGTCCTGCCCTAAGGGGTGACATGTAGAGCAGTTTTTGGCATTTTTGCAATTTACTGTTGTGTGATCATACCCGCGAAAGTAAAGTGTTCGGGTAGCATTGTTCCCTCAAAGGTAAACATTACTGATTGTGTATTTTCTTCCTGTTTTTTTATTCTTTTGACCTGCATTAATTAGTTACTGTTGTATTTGTTTGCATATTTTTTACAATATTCCAGATCTTCGTCTGTTCTGCTTTTGCAGATTTTAATCACTCCATTTATTTGCTTTTCCCAATTGGGAGTACTGTATTTAACTTTAACTCCATTGAGTGTTGTGTGCCCTGATATGTTGTCGAGATACTGTTTGTTGTTAGTTGTGATCAGGAAACCGTTTCCACATTTGGTGATTTTGGCCGGGTGTGCGCCTTGATTGCAAAGCTGGGATGCCATGTCTTGACAACTCATGTTTCTATAGAGATAATAATAATAATAACTAGTACTGCCGCGGCAGTACTTAGGTCTTCAAGATTCCTGTTTGACCTTCACATACTGTTTGACCTTCACATGGCTTTTTGTCCAAGAGGTAAACAGTAACTAATACATTATCAAAATTACCATATTTCACTTGATATTCAAAGTTTAAGCCTTTACAGAAAATTCAACATGGCTGCAAACATGAATCATCTCAGGTTATACAGTCTTGTTGCTGCCTGATGATAGATAAAACATTGCCTAGTGTTTTATTGCCAATGATCTACAGTTTTTCAATCATAAATGTATCATAATCATTCAAAACGAAAGTAGGATTGACCACATTTAAATGCTCCGAATTTCAATGTTAATGTTTAATATAATTTTAATGAGATTTATCCAAGATTGTATGATCTTTTATCTTTCATTTGATATATAGAACAAGTATTTATCATGTGTCGTTGGTTTACAAGAGTTTTTCAAACATACCCACCAAAACACCACTTTTCCAAAATGCAAAGTTTGACCCTTCCTCAGGACCGGAAATGACTGTTCGCGAGCGATTTTATTCTTTTATCTTGAAGACCTTGCCAATGTCTAACTCACATGCAAAAATTATTGAATTCTAAGGTCTGGTTTTTGAGTTATCTGCCCTTGAAGTTGGCGATTTTTCGATTTTGGTCAACTTTGAAAGGTCGCAGCACAAAAAGTATTAATGTTAGCACCATTAAACTTAAAAACTTTTGTGTACAATACTCCAGCTACATTCAGTATGAATTACAGCTCTGTAGTGCAAGTATCTTCAGAGGAGAAGATTGTCAAAGGCGGGTGGGGTCGGAAACTGTGAAAATTGCACTAAAAGCAAGATGGCGGCCAAAGCACGTGACCTACGAATTTGTCCTGATTTCCTTTTTTTCATTATTTTTTATTGCACTTGTTTTAAAAAAAAATTAATTCTCTAAGTGCATTTTGAAAAAAAAATCCATGTTAAATTTTCGATTTTGGATTCGAACTGGACCCTTAATGTACAAGTCGATTTTGCCCAAAAGCTTAGCATGTCGATTCCAGGGTAAGGGGTATCTGCATGCCAAGTCTGGTCTAATTCGGAGCATCCGTTTGGGCTGCAGTTGATTCACAAAAAAAGTACAAATAATAACTAGGACTGCCGCGGCAGTACTTAGGTCTTCAAGATTCCTGTTTGACCTTCACATACTGTTTGACCTTCACATGCATGTTTGACCTTCACATGAATGTTTGTTAAAGAGGGTTCAAACAAACCCAGCAAAACACCACTTTTTAAAATGCAAAGTTTGACCTTTGCTCCTGACCGGAAATGACTGTTCGCGAGCGATTTTATTCTTTTATCTGAACGACCGTGCTAATGTCTAACTCTCATGCAAAAATCATTAAGTTCTATGGTCTGGTTTTTGAGTTATCTGCCCTTGAAGTTGGCGATTTTGCGATTTTGGTCAACTACAAAAAGTATGAAGGTTAGATCTTTCAAAATTAGGAATTCAAGAAAACAATCCCTCAGTTACGTTGAGTATGAATTTCAGCTCTCTAGTGCAAGTATCTTCAGAGGAGAAGATTGTCAAAGGCGGGTGGGGTGGAAAACGGTGAAAATTGCACTAAAAGCAAGATGGCGGCCGAACCACGTGGCCTACGAATTTGTCCTGATTTCCTTTTTTTCATTATTTTTCATTGCGCTTCTTTTAAAAAAAATTCAAGTCTCTAAGTACATTTTGAAAAAAAATTCAATGTTAAATTTTCGATTTTGGATTCGAACTGGACCTTTAATGTATGAGTCGATTTTGCCCAAAAGCTTATTATGTCTATTCCTCAGTAGGAGCTATCAGCATGCCAAGTTTGGACGAATTTGGAGCAGCCGTTTGGGCTGCAGCTCGTTCACAAAAAAAAGTACAAATAATAATTAAAAAAAAAAAAAACTTGAAGAAATCGGATAAAAACAATAGGTCTTCACGACTTTGTCTTGAAGACCTAATAATAAGTCTTCTTATATGGCGCCAATAATCCAATCAACTTGTGGTTGCTCTAGGCGCTACAATGTTCAATGTTCAATGTTGTCGACTGCTGTCATGACTAATTGCAATTTAATGATAGTAGTTTTCGTTCATGTGGAATAGTTGGTTTGTTTTGGTTTAGATTTTTTTACTTTTTTTGCTATTGTCGGGGGTTGGGCTTGCAGATACGGACGTGTCGGTCAGATTTCTCTGTCTTTTATTTTTACCTTTCCTGTTGCTATAAACAGTAAATCCATCAGTATCCATACTTGTGTTTTCTTTTAAATCTAGATCGCCATATGCAATTTTAAAACTGGCAGAGCCATGTAATTGGTTATGATCTCTATTTATCTCGATGGCAGTTGGAGTACAATCCAAAATGGAGTTTTGGAATAATTATAGAGGATTATCAGTGGTTTGTACTTGATTATTTTTCTGAGTATGAAATACGATTAACACTTGGTACAGAAGTGTGTTTTTATATACGTATGCAGTTGGGTTCCTAGAGCTAAGAAAAGAGCTTATAACGAAACTTCCTAGAATAATAAATGTTTCTAAAACTCGTCACACCTCCAAGCCCGACCTTGTAGGTCACACCTGACCTTGTCCATGCTAAGGAACAAGGTGATTGAATTGAACGCCACGCCAGCAAGCCGGTTATGCAATCAAACAATGGATCTAACCTACGTAAGCTGGACCTCTGCTGCTTGGGGTTGGGTATAGACTTCTTATTTAGATATAATCTATCTAATATCATATTAAATATAAATATAATAAGGTGTATGCGCTGTGGTGCGTGAATGCGCTGTGGGGGTGCAGGGTTAGTGAGGGTTGTGGGTGATGAGTACTCCTCGTACTCGAGTTTTTAGCAAACGTGCTAATTGGTATGTTGTTGTTGTGCTTCAAGAGAGAATCTTAAAGAACTCACTTTGAAGACTTAAAGTCTATTAGGAATTCCTAATAACTGATCCGAATCGGTAAATCTGAAAACTTCTTCTGATCTTTGTGACCGGGTTGTAAGTCCGAATGGTTGATCTGGGTAGAGTCCAAATAGAATGTGAATACTCCTCGTATTCGAATGTTGAGCGTTGCTCAATGGGTTGTGTCACTGAATCTTGAATATTATCCGAACAGGGTAGTAATATTCAAATAAATATCCTCAATTCAAGTAGAGGCGCTGTGGGTAGAGAGGTAGGGTTGTTTCGTAAGTTGGCGAGCGTCTGAGCTCTCCCAGAGAGAAGTAAGTCACAAAGATGCAACAAAGGTCTCAATATATTACGAATGCTGTCTCACACTAGGGGAGAGCAGCAAGGAAATGTTTCTCATCCTATATAAATCTCTGATGAAATCCAAACTGCACTATGGAGCAGAAACTTGGTGTGACACTAGTCAAACCAACATTTACTGACGTTCAAAAGAAACTTCCCACTCAATTTGGAGGCCTGATAAAGAAGCACACACTCGAATACAGATATTTTAATGAGTGTATTTAAATATTTCATCCTTGTTCATAAGATCATACAAAGGATTGTTCAAACAACAAAACGAATCATCAACAAAACGTGTCTTGAAGATAGGTGGGGTTCAAAAATACAGTTTTAAAAAGTTTATGGCAATAATCTGGTTATTGAAGGTCTTCAAATGCTGCCATTTCTGGTTCTTCTGGTGATCAGCATCGCGTGTGTCCTCCGTGTGTGTCCATGCATGCCAATACACTTCGTGATGACGTCTTGAGGGATCTGACGCCATATGTCAGAAAGGGCCTGTTCAAGATGATTTCTGTTAGCTGGAGGGTTTTGGAGGTTTCTCAACTGTCTCTCCATACGGTCTCATAGGTGTTCAATGGGATTCATGTCCGAGGAACATCCCGGCCATGGTAAAACCTGAACATTGTTGTTGGCAAGGTAGTCCTGAACAATTCGAGCTGAATGTGGCCTTGCATTGTCATGCTGCAGAATGGTTCCTTGGCCCTGTCCACGTTAAAATAGCACTACAACTGGATTAAGAATCTCGTCCCGATACCTCTGTTCATTCAGGTTACCATTCACTTTCACATCTGTTTTCTTGTCACCGCAAATGCCGCCCCATATTATGACACCACCTTGTCCATTAGGGGTAGTACTCTTGGACGCAGCCAGGTGCCAGTCGCTCTCCTCTTCTTCGGTATACATGGATTCTCCCGTCGGCATGATGGAGTCTGAATTGACTTTCGTTGGAAAACAGCACACGTTGCCATTGACGTTGCTGCCAACGTCGGACAGTCCTTGCCCAACGCAGTCGTGCCTGTCGATGTCTAAGAGTCAGAGCAATTCCACGGAGGGGACGATAAGCCCTGATACTCATAGCACGAAGACGTCGGGCATCGGCTGATACGGTGCCCGAGGGCTGTTGCTGCGTTCGACATCGCCGTCACAAATCTATTCCGAATGTGAATAACCCTCATTAGATGGTCTTTTGGTTGAGTTGTGACCCTAGGTCTTCGAATTCCTGTCCTTGGCCTGGCGCGAGTGGTGCCTGTCAAACGATAGCGTGTAAAAAGTGCATACGCCGTTCGTCTGGAACAGCCGATCGCAATAGTGGTCTGCGAAGCTCCCATTTCCACCATACCAAGAGCTATCTCACGTTGTTCGTATGATAAGAGAAAACCTTTTATTTCAACATTGAGCACGTGCAATTTGTTTGAGGCACAACCAACACATTTAACCATTTTTTTGAATTTCTCGGACTTCTTGAGCTGTTAAACAGAATGGTGGTCCTATATACCCTTATTTTGTTTTGGCAAATGTTTTCAGGCTGGAAACGTTTGTGAAACTTGTTTAGATTCGATTCGTACGATTTTTTAAAAGTGTGAAGTTTCTTTTGAACGTCAGTATACAAAAGCTAAAACTATACAAAATCAAGCTTACAGATATATATCAGGATGCCTAAGTAGCACATCATTGGAACTAGTCAGACATGAACTAGGCGAACTCCCGCTGGAAAAAGAATGGGAAGATAATATTACCAACTATTTTGTTAGATAAGCCATGTTTACACGTTATTATCACACAAAGCAAAACGAACTGAAAAAATTACTAAAAGAGTAAAGAAATACCAACACCATTAATTGGTGTTACCATAAAAAAAGACATAGACAAATATGACCTTGATACAATAGACGTTATCTCTGACCCATATACCAAGCATATCCTCAAACCTCCAGACATCCTCGATATCCAAGTTGATATCAAACTGAAAGACCTCATAGACAAAAATATTCCAAAACCTAGTAACCTCAGTTACAGTCTATATAGAAACAATACTACAATCAAACTGATTATATTCAAATCTTTACTGACGGTTCTAAAGATGAAAAAAGAAGTGTAGGCTCTGGGATAGCCTTCACTCACACAGGTGATGAAGATATGTCCCTTAAACTACCAGACAAAATCTCTATCTTCACAGCTGAACTTGTATATTTTCAACAAGCACTCATTGTCAATAAAGGCTATAAAAACTGAAATAAAGAAATATTTACAGATTCACCCAGCTCACTGCAAACTTTACAAAACAAAACGGAAAAATAGTCATGAACTTCTACATCAAATTTACCAGGGGTACAATTATCTAAGTCAGAATAGAAACAATGTTAGATGTATATGGGTGCCATCCCACATATGCCTAACAGTCAATGAAAGAGCCGACTGAGCAGCAAAAGAAGGTCTAACCCACAGCAATAATGTCAATATACAATTTACTAAAAAGGAAATAAAGAGCATTGTTAAATCAATTACAACGGACAACTATAACTTTAAAGGCATCTGGGGACATACCCACTACTATCAAATACAATCTACAAAACTTATAAAGGTTAAAAACTTCCACAACTTTAGAAGGGTTGATGTAGCCATAACAAGTGTTTGCCAATAATGTGGCAATGTCACCCGCCGCTTGGATATGGCAATAGAATTGTCACGTTTCAAAAGTGGTCAAAGTGCTGTTGTGACCTTGAAAATAAGGTCAAGATCACCCAAAGTGACTGGTGTCTGTGTAAATCCCCAATGTAGTCTCAAACCAAACTTGAAGACATTTGGGGCAGTGGTTTATGAGATATCAAGTAAAGAGTTTCAAAAGTGGCCAAAGTGGTGACCATAGAAATTAAGGCCTAGGTCACCCAAAGTGACTTGTGTCTGTGTAATCCCTCAATGTAGGCTGTGACTAAATTTGAAGACATTTTGTAAAAAGGTTCAGGAGATATTGTGTAAACAAGAGTTTCAAAAGTGGACAAAATATTGTCACGGTCACCTAAAGTGACTGGTGTCTTTGTAATCCTCCAATGTAGGCTGTGACTAAATTTGAAGACATAAGGTGCAGCAGTTCATGAGCTATCGCGTTAACAAGTGTTTCAATAGTGGTCAAAGTGCCGTTGTGACCTTGATAATATTAAGGTCACCGAAAGTTACTGGTGTCTGCGTAATCCCCCAAGTGAGGCTGTGACCAAATTTGAAAAACCTTGGATGTAACAGTTCATGAGCTATCGCGTTAACAAGAGTTTCAAAAGTGGTCAAAGTGCCGTTGTGACCTTGAAAATAAGGTCATGGTCACCAAAAGTGACTGGTGTCTGCGTTATCCCCCAAGTGAGGCTGTGACCAAATTTGAAGACCTTGGGTGCAACGGTTCATGAGCTATCGCGTTAACAAGAGTTTCAAAAGTGGTCAAAGTGCCGTTGTGACCTTGAAAATAAGGTCAAGGTCACTCAAAGTGACTGGTGTCTGCGTAATCCCCCAAGTGAGGCTGTGACCAAATTTGAAGACTTTGGGTGCAACGGTCCTTAGATATCGCGTTAACAAGGATCCGGACGTACGTACGGACGGACGGACGCCGCTGAATACAATGTCCCCCGTTCCTCGTTGCGGCGGGGGACAACTAGACTTAGGCTCAACAATGTTTGTAACAGGGTGTATCTCCAATCAATAGGGAATGCACCAAATAATCTATGCAGTCAATGTAATATTGAAAACACCATACATCACATTATGTTTATAAATGATGTGTATATTTTATATTCTCATGTACCACCGTTTGATGGTTGAGCAATAACATTTTCTGTCTGTCTGTCTGTTTCAATGTGATAAATACCAAAAACACAGGAGACAACTCCTAGAAATATAAACGCTGATAACCCACAAAAACTGTTAGCCAATACCAAAAATTACCAGTATCTTTCAGTATTCCTACTACAAATTAAATTATATGAAACATTATAATCAATAAACACCTAGCCTTACACCCAACTCCAAACCATTACCTAACCACTCAATATCCTCATACCAAAATAAAGGATCACCCAACAATTACAACAACCCCACAGGTAAAACTCCAAGAAGGACAGATGGTAGTACTGTATTTAATGTACTTGCTATCTGAAAGCCAAAGTTCATTTATCTCTTTTAACCTAAATAAATAATAGTCCCCCATTTTTCTACACTTTGTAGTCTACTTATTCACCTTTATCTTTGTGATGCTATGATTTCTTCGATATTTGGAGCTTTTATTCCACCATATTTAGGTTTAAGAACTAATACATTTCGTTTTACTTTATCGGGCTTACCCTTCCATATGAAATGAAACATTTCTTTTGGAATTTTCAATTGTACCGTTTGGTGTATTTGGCACTGAAGAAAATAAATGATTTATAATTAGTTTTGGCAGTAAGGGGTTTTAAGGATAGTGTTTCTGCCTAAAGTAGTAAGGTTTCGGGCTGACCAAATATTCATTTGTTTTCAATGTAGGAGAAATTGTCATCATAATTTATTTTAACCATATTGTCAAGATCAATATCAAAGTTGATTCCCAAAAGAGAAAATCTCGTTTGAGTCCAATCAAACTTCCAGTCTTTGCAAAGTTTGTATCTAAAATTTTTTTGGAATCCTATCCAAATCAACTTTTTCTTTTCTACATTTATTTTTAATCCAGAAAATCATTGGAAAAATTAGAGAGTATTTAACGTGGCATATAGACATTTTTCAGATCCATCTAAGCTCAAAGTGGTATCGTCTGCAAATTGCGGTAATAAGTATTCACTGTTTCCTATATTGATATATTTTATGTCTTAATTTTTAGCTAATCTGGCCTGTAAGGCCCGATGGGCTTACGGCATGGCATGGTGTCCGGCGTCCGTTCGTCCGTCCGTCCGTCCGTCCGAAAACTTTGTGGAATTTCGACTTCTTCTCCAGAACAATAAGGCCTAGAAAGCTGAAACTTTGTGTACAGACTCCTTGGCTAGTGAGGATTATAAATTGTAACTTTGGTGGCCCTGAGACCCCTAATAAGGGCCACAGGGGCCACACCCTAAAAGCCTATTTTAATCTTCTTCTCCAGAACCATGATGCCTAGAAAGCTGAAACTTTGTGTATAGCCTCTTTGAAGAGTGAGGATTATAAAGTGTAGCTTTAGTGACCCTGTGACCCCTAATAAGAGCCACAGGGACCACACCCTAAAAACCTATTTTCATCTTCTTCTCCAGAACCATAAGGCCTAGAAAGGTGAAACTCTTGACTAGTGAGGATTATGAATTGTAGCTTTGGTGACCCTGTGACCCCTAATAAAGACAACAGGAACGTCCTTCAAATCTATTTTCATCTTCTTCTCCTGAAGTACAAGGCCTAGAAAACTGAAACTTGTCGCCTATATACTTAATTTTATGATTGGTGCCCCTGTGGTCTCTACAAAGGGGGAATCACATTGGCCACACTCTACAGCATAATTGATGATGTAGCCTGATGAGCTACAGAGCCAATGGCTCTATTTTTTAAAATTATAATGCCTTGAATTTCTACACAAAGTATGAACAGATATGGGGAAATGGGATCTCCTTGGCGACAGTCGTGTTCAATTTTAAAAGGCTCCGAGGCAAAATCATTTACAAGTACGCGTGATTCTATAACATTGTACAAAGTTTCAATCCATTGTATAATATTCGGGTCAAAATTAAAGAACTGTAGAAGCTTTTCAAAATCAATTAACAGTAATAAACCAGGAATTTGAAAGGTTTATGTGTATTCCATCAAATCATAGATTAATCGTGTTACTTCTCCAATGTATCTAGCAGAAATAAATCCTTTTTGATCATCACTGATGATATTTGGTAAAATTCTTTTAATTCTCTTTGCTATAGCTGATGCCCCTATTTCATACGAAGTATTTAAGGGAAATGGGTCGCCAGTTTTTAAGGTATTTCTTCGGTTTATTACCTTTCGGAATGCAAGTTATTAATCCTTGAGTTTGTGCGACAGATAATGTTTTGTTCTTATACCCAAATTTCAAGGATTTTTAACAAAAGATCACCCAAATCTTTCCAGAAGAATTTTAAAAAATTGGGTTGTAAAACCGTCTGGTCCGGGACTTTTGTCATTCTTCATATTTCTGAGTGCTAACGAGATTTCGGTTTAGTTAAATTGCCCTCTAAAGTCGCAGTTTCCTCATCAGATAACTTGGTAATTTCTACACCCCTAAAATATTCATTAAGATTGATAGAAGTGAGGTCATGTTGCTTGTAAAGTTTCTCGTAAATTTGTTTGTCTCTCTTAGAAGTTCTTCAGCATTGTTAATAATTGTACCATCACTTCTTTTAACTCTATGAAGGATTTATTTAAGAAATTTCTCGCTTCTAATTTAAGAAAGTATTTAGTAGGTTTTTCACCCTCCTCAATCCACTTTGCACATGATCTTTCATCATTCCTTTTACCTTTTGATCGTATAATTAATCCAACTTCATGTTCACCTCATTAACATCTTTCAGAATTTCTTGTTTCCTATGCACATCATCTGTCTCATCTAATTGCTTTTCAATACACTCATGTTTTGTTTTCAACGTCTTTTCCTTTTCGGTATTTATTTCCTTTTTAGTGGAAGAGTAATATATTGTTTTTCCTGTTATCATTGATAATAATGTTTCCCATAGTAATTAATCGTTAATTGAATATTTAGAGAATAACCAACGAGGTACGAGTAAATATGGGATATCTGCCCGAGTCGAAATAATGTTCACATTTGCGAGCCTTGGCGAGGGCAGATATCCCGTAATCACTCGTACCGAGTTGGTTATTCTATATATTACCCATTTGTAATGAAATATAATTACAAAACGACTGAAAACATGCGATTGAGAATATTCGTAGTAATGCTGCAGTAAGTGACACCAACCAGCTGATCAGTATTCATACGCGTGTCCAACCGAACATCTCAAGAGTGAAATAATCAACAACGCTTAAGAATGTAGTTCAGTTACAAAACAATACGAAACTGACGAAAATATCAACCCTGAATAAATATTTAAATCTTTCAACATTGAACAAATTAACACACATAAAACTCTTAACAAATAGGATTCTTTGACAGGTATAATAAGTATTTGAATCGGTCGGTCGTCACACCATGATATCGCTGCGATATTTTGTTGACGGCACAATGTTGTAACCAAAATGTGAAAAACCTGTCAATTTTTTAGAACTATAACTGATAAAAGTGGCAATATCTTAAAGAGAAACTTACAAAGAATGCAACAAAACAGGTCTGTATGTCATAATATTCAAGTAATCTGAAGTTTGAACAAAATTTGTTTCTTTCGACATTACTTTCATTCACTTTGCCAGTATCAAGAACGATAACTCTAATCGGCCCGTGAAATTGATCACGGAGGCTTGTTCCCAGGGCTGATCGACTATGAGTAGATGTTGGTTTGAAAAGTTATTGCTTGCATGAATGTATGTGTTGAATTTGAGTCTCTATGGTGATAAGGTGTAATTAATCATAAATGGATCAGTGAAATTCTTGTGCATGGGTAGATTTCATGAATTTTCGATGGCAGCCATGTTTGTTTACAAACAGACAGCGCTGATTGTAGTCTACCTACGGAAAAAACGCAGTCTTGAGGTCACAATGAAATCTAACACTTAGATGAATAGTGTCAAATAATCCTGCGTTTAAATATCAAACCATAAGAAATATGATGCACTGTAACATTTATCGATCTACCATTTTTTAAAACCTAATCGACATACTTCAACACGTTCAATTTATCAATGAAACGTGAAAATAGTTCCGTCGACCAATCGTCTTTCATTCTCTTAGGAACCGACCAATCAATGTTGAGAATCACTAAAAAGCACATGTGCGGATATCAAAAAAATATCCACCCGTGTATCCTCGCCCGTATGGGTAATATGTACTGACACCATCTTGACAGTCTGTTCTGTATAATATCTGTAGATTTGATTGTATCTTTTACAAGTTCTATATATTTTCTATCTGTTAAAAGAGAATTATTGAATTTCCAAAAACCTTTTTCATGAGTAATAGTCGAAAATTTATAAGTTAACTCGATAATGGAGTGGTCAGAATTTATGCTAGGATAAATTTCACAGCAATCGACAGAGGGCAAAAGGTTATGGGATATTAGAAAAAAGTCTAGTCTTGCTTGCTCTAAAGGAGTAGGATGGCGCCAAGTATATCTTTTGTTTACATAATTCATCTCCCGCCACGGGTCCTTAAGATCAACATTTAAATAATTTCCGAAAGTTTTTCCTTACATTTAGGGCGGTTTATATTTTTATAGTTACATGTGTCAAGCATTTGATTGGTCACTAGATTCCAATCGCCACACAGACAAATCTCATCACTATCAAATTGTATTGTGTTTGTGTGTTTGTTTGGTCCAGAATCTGGGGTAGCTTCTTACACCTTCATGTTTTGATAACCGTTCACAGAAGAAACAAACGGGGCTAGGTCGCCATGGAATTTTTATTCCCAACCTCGTTTTGATGACAACTTTGAATGACATCCGTTTCCGGTACAGGTTACACTTCCGGGTTACATCTATTTATAGCCAATTGCTTACGCAATTTATCTTAAAGACAGAATCCGCTTTGGATGGATATTGAAGAGATGTAAACACATCAGGGATTCATTACAATTGCTTAATTATATCTACAATTATTGTTAAATGGAATGGCCATACCACGAGCATTACTTCTCAAGCAACTAAAATAGCATTCTCTATAGCCCCATTGCTGTTTAATTAACTGTTCCTGTTCTGGTATATAGTGTACATCCTGTAAACAATAAATATTACCATTTGTGTCTGCGTAAATATTGACAAACTTTTCTTCTTTTAACAACATTACTTAAGCCACGGCAGTTTTGAGATATAATACTTAACCTTGGAGTCATAGCACTATTTTATATGTATAGATACAAAGCAGGATTAGATTGTCTGTATAATTCACGTTGACATACAGCATTACATCAAATGTATGGACGAAACAAGGAGTTTGATTAGAAATATAGCTAAATGTCACTCTGTCTGACAGCATGATAGATACTAAACATGAATAAAAAACACAGAAATAAACACAGTCTTTTATGTCTCGCTCAATGGTTCAAAGAGCTCACATACAGCTAAACCTTCTGTAATTCATCACACGAGACGAGTTCCTGGGAAGCTTATATTCGCTGAAAAAATTACATTTCTTGAATTGGAAAAAGGACTGTGGTTTGACCCCGTTCCAGTCAACAAGCATGCTTTTACACTTTTTTAACTCCTCGTAGAAGAGCATTAAATGAAGCGTCATAAAATCACTGGGGCAGAGTTACATTATGATATTGTTACGATGTAACATTACACTCCCCGTCTGATGACAAACCTTTAGCATCACAAATTATAAAATACTTTAACTGTTAAAAGAAAAGGGGGAAAAACTTAAAGTCCATGAAGTAGAACTTAAACTCAAAATATTAAACTTTAAAGTCAACACGTGAGATTAGAACAATGTCAATGGTCTGGTCCCTCAGTCACCAGTAGCACCATCTCGGACACCGACCTTGTCAGCTGTGTCACTTTACCATCCTTCGAGACAAGTAGGAGAGCTTTACGGACTTTTTGTCATCCGCACCTGGAAACACAGTCATGACCCGAGCCATGGGCCAGTGGTTTCTGTGTTCAGTCTTATCTCGTAAGATAACTACATCGCCCTCACGAATGTTAGGTTTGTCAGTGGTCCATTCCAGGCGAGTCTGTAAGGTGACAAGATACTCGTTTCGCCAGCGTCTCCAAACATTTCAGCCAAGACCTGTACTTGCTTCCACTGGGATCGATACAGATCTTTGAGGTCATACTGCGTTGTAGAACATGATACATGATCTGTCTTCTGAGTCAACAAGGTGGCTGGACTGAGCGCTATGGGTTCCTCAGGGTCTGAGGAGACAGATACGAGAGGCTGTGCATTGATGATGGCACTGACCTCTGCCATTAGAGTCACAAGGATATCATGAGTCAGGTTCTTCAGATTAGTGTCCCTCATCATGGAGTCAAGGATACGACGAGTGGTCCTGATCATCATTTCCCACACTCCTCCCATGTGGGAAGAGTGGGAAGCATTGAACAGCCACTTGGATCCTGTGGTGTACAAGTGTTTTGCTACCATTCCATCCTCAACATTGATTGCAGTTATCTGAAGGTCATCTGTTGCACCAATGAAATTGGTACCCCGATCTGATTTGAATATCTGTACTTTACCTCTGATGGATTCAAGACGTTTTAAGGCATTTATGAAGGCAGACGAAGTCATATCTTCCACCACTTCAATGTGCACAGCTCTTGATGTGAGACAAGTGAACATGATGGCCCATCTCTTGCTCTATGCTGATGCACCTCTCGTTCGTCGAGTCACAATAGTCCACGGCCCAAACGTATCCACACCAACGTTGGTGAATGGGGGGCTTGGTTCAATACAATCAACAGGTAGATCCGCCATTTTAGGAGTCTCCTGTCTACCTCAGAGTTTACGACACGTCACACACTTATGGATCACTGAGGATATCAACCGTTTGGCTCCTGTCATCCACAAAATGTTCTCAGTATCGAGGTGGGGATCAAGATTGAGGATCTTGCTATCCAAAGGAAGAGGTTTGTTTTCCATGCATGCCTTGATTTCTCTAGTGTATGTCTCATGCTGTACCTGACGAAGAAGGAAGGTTTCAACCTCATTGTAGGAATCTACACCGTTTTCCACTGGTGATGGAGATGTAAGTCTTTTGGCAAACTGTTTCAGCCTTGCAAAGGCCAGGACCATCCTATTCCAAGATGAGAATCGTTGCAAACGATGTTCACCAAGTATTGCAGAGGACTTTACTTCTGTCACAAGTGTCACTTTCTCTGTGCGGATTTCTTGATCAGTGTCTGGGTCAGACAGTGGATACTCACAAGTGTCATGTGAAGCATTTTCCGTGAGAAACTTGGTAGGCCAAGTAACCAGGGATTAGCCTTTGTTGGTGAAGTGTGAGACGCCCGTGTCCCATGGTCAGCTGGATTCAACTCTGTGGGAACGTAGTTCCATTGCTCTGATTTCGATGACTTATGGATTCTCTCCACTCTGTTTGCTACATATATGTAGAACCGTCTTTTTTTATTGTGGATATATCCCAAGACCACTCGGCTGTCTGTATGAAAGTAGAAGCAGTCTTGTGGAATGTCCAGCTGCTCTGACACTAGTTCAGCTATCTCCATCCATCCATCTTCTCATGTAAGCCACAGCAGCGATTGCTTTTTCTGAAGCGTCAGAAAATACATGAACCTCCTTTGATCCACTGTTGTTTATCCCTGACAGATACATCCGTGGTACTCTGAGTGTTTCTAACTGTCCTATACGATCTTTCCATGCTTTCCATTTAGGCTCATGTTCTGGAGGTAGAGGCTCATCCCAGTACTTTGATCCTAAGATCAGTTCCCGAAGCAGGATTTTTCCTTGGATGGTAATGGGGGCTGCAAATCCGAGAGGAACATAAACACTGTTTACCGTGGATACCTCGTTTGGTGTAAGGTTTCTCTGTTGTGGACACAATGAACGTTAAACGAGTCAGTGCAGAGGTCCCATCCAACACCAAAACTTCTCTGAATAGGAAGTGACTGAAAGCCCAAGTCTAGTCCTTCAGATCCTTTGCACGATCGTCCTGAGAAAAGGATTCCATCACCTGTGAACTATTAGAAGCAATTTTGCACAACCAGAGGTTCCCATGCTCCTTCAGAGCATTCTGTGTTCTTTGCAAGAGATCAACTGCTTCATTCTTTGTAGGTACAGACTGTAGACCATCGTCGACATAGAAGTTGTTGTCAACAAAATGCTTCATGTCACTACCATATGCTGCTTCTCTTGACTGAGCAGCTTTTCTGAGACGGTATTTTGCGAATGCTGGTGATGATGTTTTCCCAAATACATGTACACACATTCTGTAGTCAATCAAATCTGTACTTGGATCATTATCACGATACCACAGGAAACGGAGAAAGTCTCGGTGACGTTCAGTGACTCGAAAGCAGAAGAACATCTGTTGGATATCAGCAGTGATTGCAACAGGTTCTTCTCTAAACCTGAGGAGTATCTCTAGGAGACTATTGCATGAGTCGGGTCCTTGCAGGAGCACTCTGTTGAGGGACAATCCTTCATGCTGTGCTGAGGAGTCAAACACTACCCTCACTTGACCAGACTTTTGAGGGTGGTACAGGTCAAATATAGGCAAGTACCAGCATTCCTGATCTTTCCGTAGTGGTGGAGCAACTCCTGCGTATTTGTTGTCTAGAGCTTTCTACATAAAGTCTGTGAAGTGTTCTCTTTTCACCGGATCCCGTTTCAAGATTCGATCCAAGGTATGGGTTCCCATCATGGCCTCTCAACGGTTGTTTGAGAGATCTGGTGTAGGCTCTAATAAAGGTAATGGGGAAGACCAATTGCCTTCAGAGTTCTGATACATTTCAGAGTCCATGAGATGAAGAAAGGTTTTGTCTTCAGGAGACATTCCAATCGTGTTGTCATCCTTTGTAACCGTGAACAGTTCCTTTCCTAGGCAATCACTCTGATTCTTTCCTTCACATTAAAGTTTTTTGGACAGTGTGTAGCACATGCATCGCTGACAATCTCTATAATAATTTAGTTTCAAGAATGTAAATTTGATATGATTTTGTATGGCAAGGTATGCTTTCTAGTGCTGCGAAGTAAATATGCTGAATTTAAACTTTCAACAAAGTGAAACAAATTGTTGTCATAAATAGGTTACGATAGAAAACACCTTTAGCTTCACAGTTACAATAGATAACTATTTTGTAATAGCACAATAAATATATACTGGTGGAAACGAATAGGGGAACGCTTAATTACTGTTAACTTATGTCTGGCATGTTCCATATGTTGGAGGCTGCGTGGGGCCATAATAAACTGAAAATGTTGAAAATTGATTTCCATGAACTTCATGCATGGCAACGTCCATTTAACCTCCAAGGAGTCAACGAATGTCAGTGCACCTTTACCTTCAGAATCATGTCAATAGCATACCTTTTCTGATAATGAGAAATGGCAAGCTATCGGGTGCATAAACAGCTGTCAATCAATATGCCAGACAGCCAGACAATTTAACAAGTCTAAAAGTGTGATTTCGCGACTGTGGAACCGGTACCGTCAGACAGGGAACGTGAAGCTTAGACCAGGTCGTGGTCCAAAACGTAAGACAACGCCCCGAAACGACCGCCAGCTGGTGCTGCTGTCCTTACGTAACTGATTTAAACCAGCATCGGAAATAAACTCTGAGTTCAGGGCAGTAACGAGACTAAGAATTTGTGACCGTACTGTCAGAAACAGACTTAAAGCAGCAGGTTTAAAGTCACGTCGTCCTGTTGTTGGGGTAAGGCTGACTGCGGAACACAGACGTCTCAGAAAAGCATGGGCTACACAAAATCAATTTAGACAACTTCGATATTGGCGCAATACCATGTTCAGTGATGAGTCTAGATTCAATTTGGACTTCGCAGATGGTAGAATCCGCGTTTGGGGACGCCTTCGTGAACGTCACCATCAGTGCGCCATCATACAACACGATTCCTACGGGGGCGGAATTGTGATTGTATGGGGCAGCATAACCTAGGACCATAGGACCAACCTTGTTCGACTTGATGGAAGGGTGACTGGTGTCCGTTACCGAGACGAAGTGTTGCAACCTGTTGTTCTTCCTTTCCACCATAGAGTGGGTGTAAACTTTGAGTTTCAACATGACAATGCTCGACCCCACACGGCTCACGTCAGCAGGGATTTTCTCACGCAGAACAACGTCAGAGTGTTGCCATGACCGTCTAAGAGCCTAGACATTATTCCCATTGAACACCTCTGGGACGTTCTTGGACGTCGGGTGAGGGATCCTGATGTTCTACCCAAGACACTTGATGCCATGTTCCAGGCTCTCCAAGAAGAGTGACGCGCAGTTCCTCGGGCTGTCATCCGGAAGTTGATCCAAAGTGTTCCACGACGGTGTGAAAAAATTATCAGGAAACAGGGAGGACACACCATATACTGAAATTTCACCTGTTGTGTACATACTTAATTAAATATACTTGATCAAAAACCCATGACAATAAAACAAATTTCACCATCAATACATGCGTTCCTTTATTTTTTTCCATCAGTGTATGACAATTCAAAATTGTACTCGACATAGATATCTTTGTCAAGGTACATAATAAAGGTATGAAGGTATGAATATATTTGGAATTGGATAAACCAATATAACAAAGCATTGCCTATATTGACCAAGTTACAAAAGTAATATTTATTATATATTGACGTGCAGGTTTTAATTCAAAGTAAGAGACACAATAGTATGACTTTACTGTGTTACAACTTCACATACTTTATTTAGAGTATATTTGATAAATTAATGCTTCATTACAATACATATTATCAATTGAATTAGGCTGCTGTTTAAATTGTCATAATTTCTATCAAGGTAGGAAATACACAATGTACGGACAATATACTGATATATTCTTACCTTTTTTCTAATATAAAATCGCCAATTATCTTTGGTTATCCAAACAATTTGAAAACATGCTAAAGCAATCATTTAACATCCATCTTACATCCACTCTACTTGGCAATTCACAAAGCGCATGGTAAGCTCGTGTGAAATGTACATGCACGCATAAGCCTATGCTTTTAATGCTAGTGAATAGATATGAGCTTCTAGAAGGTGTCGATTTAACCATGATTTGTTTTGATTTGAAAAGATAAGTCAATGAAACTATTTAATAAGATTTAGGGATATTCGTGGGGAAGATTGTTTACCCCGTATCATGGGGAAAGAATGTATTTTGGTTTCATTCTATTTTCTTTTGGACTGTGTAATGTTACAACGTAAAATATCGTAATGTAACTCTGCCCCAGTGATTTTATGAAGCTTCAATTTATGCTCTCCTACGAGGAGTTAAAAAAGTGTAAAAGCATGCTTGTTGACTGGAACTGGGTCAAGCAACAGTCCTTTTACCAATTCAAGAAATGTAATTTTTTCAGCGAATATAAGCTTCCCAGGAACTTGTCTCGTGTGATGAATTACAGAAGGTTTAGCAGTATGTGAGCTCTTTGAACCATTGAGCGAGACATAACAGTAAAAGGACTCAAACTTGACCGCAAAAGTTAGCTTATCGCCGATACAAACACGGACTGAACAGCGAAGTTCTACAGCTTCATTATGGATTGGTTTGTTAACAACCGTATTATTCTCATATCGGACAATTGCCAAATGAACTTTGTGTCACCACTTATTGTCTTGTAATCAGTTAGCAATGTACACTTTCCCTCGCCGAGTAATAAATGTTTTATGGCACGCTAATATGGTCAAAATCATAAACATGGACACTGTTGCTCGCTGATTTTGTCGAGTTTTATGGCACGTCGACGAGGTCACAATAATTAACAACAAAATGTCAACAACAGAATGAGAAAGTGATCAAGAGACAGTTACTAAACCTGACTATGTTGGCGAAAATGGTGAAAATCATGAAAACGGAGAAAACACAGAAGGGGAAAGTTCTAAAAGAGAAAGAAAGCTAACTGAGAAGGGCAAAGAGTTAAAATTGTCATTTGATGCTGTTAAAGACTTTTTGTCAGCATGCGACACTTGTGGTGATGGTATAAGAGAACTTCATGAATATGAAAAGAAACTTGCAATTGTTTTTGACAGATTTGTTACTACAGCTTCTGGCTATGATGACTTTTTGTATAGAAGTAATCTTCCAGAATTTAAACATGAAATTGAATCCAATCATCAGAAAGTTGCTCAGCTACGACAACAAGTGGAGACAACTTCAGTCATGATACAGAACAGAGTACAGAAGCAGTTTGAGTTTTTAGCTCGTAAATCATGTGATTCATCAAAGAGCAGTGACAGGTTAAGTGGGAAAACTTCATCATCACATAGTTCAATTTTGGCCAGGAAACGTGCTAAGGCAGGGGCAGCAAGAGCAGCTCTTCAGTTTGCAGAAAAGGAGACTGAGATGGAGGAACGTCAGCAACAGCTAGTAGCCCAGACTGCTCGAAGTAAAGGGGATATGGAGACAGCTCTTGGACTATTGAAGATACAGAAGGAAGCAGCTGCCGCTCAGGCAGAGTGTATGGCTTTCGCAGCTGAATTAGAGGACACAAATGTACCAAAGTTATCTAACCTCAAAGATCTTCCTCAAATCTCCTCTGAAGAACTAACAAAGCAATATGTTAAAGGGCTTGATCCAAAAACCACTGAAATAGAACCATAAAGGGATGATATCAATTTAGGAACAGGTGATCATCAGAATAAGGCCATCAACATGCAGGCTTTGCATGACTGATAACTACCTTCTACACTTAACAACAGAAGTGCTCCCTTGAATTAAGGTAAACATCCCATCACAACTGAACTGTCAAAGTTTCTGTTAAAGAAAGAACTTGCTTTATCGCGCCTCAACAAATATGACGACCTTCTAGAGTCCTACTGCATTTGGAAAGCAAGCTTTCAGAGTGTTATGGTGGAACTTGATGTAAGTTCTACTGAAGAGATGGACTTATTGGTAAAATCGTTGGGTCCCGAGTCTGCGCGACATGCTCAGAGATTGAGACAGGCCAATGTTCACAAACCAGTCAGAGGATTACAGTAAATCTGGGATCGCCTCAACGAGAGATATGGTAGTCCTGAACGTGTAGAAGCATCATTGAAAACCAGACTTTCAAGCTTTCCAAAGTTATCACAGAGAGACAACAAGAAACTGTATGAATTATCGGATCTGCTTTCCGAAATAGAAGCCATCAAACAACAGGATATGTACAATGCCCTGCTTGCTTACTTTGACATATCGTCAGGTGTTTCCCCGATAGTAGGTAAACTCCCTTATGGCATCCAGGAGAATTGGTCGACACATGGGGTAAGGTACAAAAGACAGAACAGTGTTCCATATCCTCCATTTCACGTTTTCATGCACTTCATTAGTGACATTAGTAAAATAAAAAATGATCCTAGCTTTTTGTATGAGGGTCAAGGCCAAGGTCAAAGTGATGTTGCCCTAAGAAAAGAAAGTGGACAGAAGTATCCTTCATCAAGGCACAATGTGTTGTACAGAAAAACTGAGGTTACAGCCAGCAAGGATGATGTATCCAGTGCACAACAGGACCACGATCCAGAACGATGTCCTTTTCACAAGACTCGTCATTCTCTGAAGGACTGTAAAACGTTCCGTGCTAAGCCTTATGGTGAGAGAATAGAGCTACTGAAGAAGTGGTGGATTTGTTTTAGATGTTGTGCTTCAACAGCTCATCAGGCTTCTGATTGTAAAACTGTTGTGAAATGTAGTGAGTGTGGAAATACTCGCCACCTATCTGCCTTGCATAGTAACACTTGAACTACTAATAGACAGGACAGTCAGGGTGCGCAGAACCATGGCGGGGAGTCTAGAGACTCCGAAAGAAAACCACCACCAGAACAACCCGTACAGACTAAGTGCACACAAGTCTGTAATGGCACCTTTATCGGGAAATCATGTGCCAAAACTGTTTTGGTGAACATCTATCCAAGTGAACAACCAGAGAAGAACATGAAAGTTTATGCGATCATTGACGATCAAAGTAACACAACGCTGGTCAAGAGTGAATTCTTTGATGTGATGGGTATTCATGGGAACAACATTCCTTATGTGCTGTCATCATGCTCAGGCCAGACCAACATGTCAGGTAGAAGAGCCAGTGGATTTGTTGTAGAATCCCTGGATGGATTAGCTAGATTCCAGCTTCCAACACTGATTGAATGTTCGGATCTACCAGATTTCAGAGGGGCAATACCAACACCCGATGTTGTTAGCTATTACCCACACCTATCTGACATTGCAGGACTCATACTTCCTTTGCAGGAAGATGCGGAGATCTTACTGTTAATTGGCAGAGACCTTATTGAGGCACACCATGTGCTTGACCAACGAATTGGACCCCCTTCGGCTCCCTATGCTCAAAGACTTCCACTGGGCTGGGTGGTTATTGGTGAAATGTATTTAGGGAAAATACATCCTCCAAACAGTGTACATGTGAACAAGACTTACCTACTACATGACGGACGGACATCATTATTCACACACTGTCCAAACAACTTTACTGTGAAGGAAAGATCTCAGAGTGATTGCCTAGGAAAGTAACTGTTCACGGTTACAAAGAATGACAACACGATTGGAATGTCTCCTGAAGACAAAACATATCATGGACTCTGAAATGTATCAGAACTCTGAAGGCAATTGGACTTCCCCATTACCTTTTCTAGAGCCTAGACCAGATCTCTCAAACAACCGTTGAGAGGCCATGATGAGAGCCCATACCTTGGATCGAACCTTGAAACGGGATCCGGTGAAAAGAGAACACTTCACAGACTTTATGTAGAAAGCTCTAGACAACAAATACGCAGGAGTTGCTCCACCACTACGGAAAGATCAGGAATGCTGGTACTTGCCTATATTTGGCGTGTACCACCCTCAAAAGTCTGGTCAAGTGAGGGTAGTGTTTGACTCCTCAGCACAGCATGAAGGATTGTCCCTCAACAGAGTGCTCCTGCAAGGACCCGACTCATGCAATAGTCTCCTAGAGATACTCCTCAGGTTTAGAGAAGAACCTGTTGCAATCACTGCTGATATCCAACAGATGTTCTTCTGCTTTCGAGTCACTGAACGTCACCGGGACTTTCTCCGTTTCCTGTGGTATCGTGATAATGATCCAAGTACAGATTTGATTGACTACAGAATGTGTGTACATGTATTTGGGAAAACATCATCACCAGCAGTCGCAACATACCGTCTCAGAAAAGCTGCTCAGTCAGGAGAAGCAGCATATGGTAGTGACATGAAGCATTTTGTTGACAACAACTTCTATGTCGACGATGGTCTACAGTCTGTACCTACAAAGAATGAAGCAGTTGATCTCTTGCGAAGAACACAGAATGCTCTGAAGGAGCATGGGAACCTCTGGTTGTGCAAAATTGCTTCTAATCAGGACGATCGTGCAAAGGATCTGAAGGACTAGACTTGGGCTTTCAGTCACTTCCTATTCAGAGAAGTCTTGGTGTTGGATGGGACCTCTGTACTGACTCGTTTAACGTTCATTGTGTCCACAACAGAGAAACCTTACACCAAACGAGGTATCCACGGTAAACAGTGTTTATGTTCCTCTCGGATTCGCAGCCCCCATTACCATCCAAGCATGGAAAGATCGTATAGGACAGTTAGAAAGACTCAGAGTACCTCGGATGTTTCTGTCAGGGATAAACAACAGTGGACCAAAGGAGGTTCATGTATTTTCTGACGCTTCAGAAAAAGCAATCGCTGCTGTGGCTCACATGAGAAGATGGATGGATGGAGATAGCTGAACTAGTGTCAGAGCAGCTGGACATTCCACAAGACTGCTTCTACTTTCATACAGACAGCCGAGTGGTCTTGGGATATATCCACAATAAAAAAAGACGGTTCTACATATATGTAGCAAACAGAGTGGAGAGAATCCATAAGTCATCGAAATCAGAGCAATGGAACTACGTTCCCACAGACTTGAATCCAGCTGACCATGGGACACGGGCGTCACACACTTCACCAACAAAGGCTAATCCCTGGTTACTTGGCCCACCAAGTTTCTCATGGAAAATGCTTCACATGACACTTGTGAGTATCCACTGTCTGACCCAGACACTGATCAAGAAATCCGCACAGAGAAAGTGACACTTGTGACAGAAGTAAAGTCCTCTGCACTACTTGGTGAACATCGTTTGCAACGATTCTCATCTTGGAATAGGATGGTCCTGGCCTTTGCAAGGCTGAAACAGTTTGCCAAAAGACTTACATCTCCATCACCAGTGGAAAACGGTGTAGATTCATACAAGGAGGTTGAAACCTTCCTTCTTCGTCAGGTACAGCATGAGACATACACTAGAGAAATCAAGGCATGCATGGAAAACAAACCTCTTCCTTTGGATAGCAAGATCCTCAATCTTGATCCCTACCTGGATACTTAGAACATTTTGCGGGTTGGCGGCAGACTGAAACACGCTAACCAGGAGATAGGCTTCAAGAACCCTGTCATAGTTTCAGCAAAGAGTCATGCAGCTATTCTTCTTGTTCGACACCATCATGAAAGGGTAGCTCATCAAGGTCGACATTTCACTGAGGGTGCTGTTCGATCTGCGGGACTGTGGATCACGGGAGCCAAACGGTTAATATCCTCAGTGATCCATAAGTGTGTGACGTGTCGTAAACTCCGAGGTAGACAGGAGACTCCTAAAATGGCGGATCTACCTGTTGATTGTATTGAACCAAGCCCCCCATTCACCAACGTTGGTGTGGATACGTTTGGGCCGTGGACTATTGTGACTCGACGAACGAGAGGTGCATCAGCATAGAGCAAGAGATGGGCCATCATGTTCACTTGTCTCACATCAAGAGCTGTGCACATTGAAGTGGTGGAAGATATGACTTCGTCTGCCTTCATAAATGCCTTAAAACGTCTTGAATCCATCAGAGGTAAAGTACAGATCTTCAAATCAGATCGGGGTACCAATTTCATTGGTGCAACAGATGACCTTCAGATAACTGCAATCAATGTTGAGGATGGAATGGTAGCAAAACACTTGTACACCACAGGATCCAAGTGGCTGTTCAATTCTTCCCACTCTTCCCACATGGGAGGAGTGTGGGAAAGGATGATCGGGACCACTCGTCGTATCCTTTACTCGATGATGAGGGACACTAATCTGAAGAACCTGACTCATGATATCCTTGTGACTCTCATGGCAGAGGTCAGTGCCATCATCAATGCACAGCCTCTCGTATCTGTCTCCTCAGACCCTGAGGAACCCATAGCGCTCAGTCCAGCCACCTTGTTGATTCAGAAGACAGATCATGTATCATGTTCTACAACGCAGTATGGCCTCAAAGATCTGTATCGATCCCAGTGGAAGCAAGTACAGGTCTTGGCTACAGGTCTCCTACTTGTCTCGAAGGATGGTAAAGTGACACAGCTGACAAGGCCGGTGTCCGAGATGGTGCTACTGGTGACTGAGGGACCAGACCAGTGACATTGTTCTAATCTCACGTGTTGACTTTAAAGTTTAATATCTTGAGTTTAAGTTCTACTTCATGGACTTTAAGTTTTGTCCCCCTTTTCTCTTAACAGTTAAAGTATTTTATAATTTGTGATGCCAAAGGTTTGTCATCAGACGGGGAGTGTAATGTTACATCGTAACAATATCATAATGTAACTCTGCCCCAGTGATTTTATGACGCTTCATTTTATGCTCTCCTACGAGGAGTTAAAAAGTGTAAAAGCATGCTTGTTGACTGGAACGGGGTCAAACGACAGTCCTTTTTCCAATTCAAGAAATGTAATTTTTTCAGCGAATATAAGCTTCCCAGGAACTTGTCTCGTGTGACGAATTACAGAAGGTTTAGCTGTATGTGAGCTCTTTGAACCATTGAGCGAGACATAAAAGACTGTGTTTATTTCTGTGTTTTTTATTCATGTTTAGTATCTATCATGCTGTCAGACAGAGTGACATTTAGCTATATTTCTAATCAAACTCCTTGTTTCGTCCATACATTTGATGTAATGCTGTATGTCAACGTGAATTATACATACAATCTAATCCTGCTTTGTATCTTTACATATAAAAATAATGCTATGACTCCAAGGTTAAGTATTATATCTCAAAACTGCTGTGGCTTAAGTAATGTTGTTAAAAGAAGAAAAGTTTGTCAATATTTACGCACAAGAGTAAGGACAATTCTTATGGATGAACAACTTCTTTATTCTGTGTAAGCGACGTTTCGACATAGATTCTAATGTCGTTGTCAAGCAAGTGATACATGTTCAAGGATGGAGGAATTATATACATGGTTAGGGAAGGGTTGTTTGTACAATAAATAAGCTTGATGTACATCAAGTATAGTGCAAGATGGCTCATGGCAAGGAATCACCAGCCAAAAACATATTTGCATTATAAGTTAATTGAGCACCTGAAATATTTATTGAATAACATCAGAATTCCACATTAAATTTTTATAAAGCTATCAAAAGGTTTTACCTTTGCTGGCTTGTGAGGTTTGAGACGAATTTCAACATGTAGAACGTGAATTCTCCGTTTTGATTGTCCTCTTCTCTTTTTATGAATTTGATTATAAACTTCATAGTACTAAACTAAACTAAATAGTAATCATCTTTGTGGTGCTACATGCTTTCACACAACAAGCCTTTTAACATACATTGTAGTCATTGAAAGGGATTTTATTGATTTTGATATATACAAATGTCATTAAAAAAAAATTCAATAAACTTTATTTTAAGTGATTATCAGCTGGGTCTGTTTCCGTTCCATAAATACGAGGAATATCCTTAAATCTATCAACAGCATGAGCGAATAGTTGTTTTTTGGGTTTTTGGGGTTTTTTTTATTTTCCATATTTTGTGTTACAGGTAAATTAAGGTGGCTGATAATCTCATTACTTCAGCAGAACAGGACTATTTCTAAACAATACATGGAAAGATCACCAATATTTGAAAAAAATTTCTTCAGTTTCTGTTGATAGAAAAACAAATTCAATTTCAGTTGTACAGAGTTTAACCATGATTCTATTTCCTTCCATAAATTGAAGGTTTGCAATCCCAAAACATATGGTTAATCGTTTTTATTTCTGTTTGGCAAAAAGGACAAAGCGGAGATGAAATATATCCAATTCTGTGAAGAAATTGTCTTATTGGTAAAATGTTAAGAAGAATTCTGTATTGCAACCTTTTTAAATCTGTGCATCTGGAACATTTATTGGCAATTATGTTAAAAAAATTCCAATCATTGTCAGCAAAGTCAGTTTGTAGAATTCTTTCCCATTTTGAAAAGCGTGGAAGACGAACGAATTTTGAGTCAAGTAGAAAGGCATATAGTTTTTTACCCCAACTTATGGAATATATTTGTGATATATTAAAAGGATAAATTGGACCAAACAGTTTTCTGTTAAAATTGGTAATGTTGAGAGATCGACTGTATGCCATTATTGCTCTTTTCACAGATTCATAAGTTAGAAAATTTGTCTTTATTGAAAATGTATTGGAAAATTCTTCATATGTTAACAGTCTGCCGTCTTTATGCAGCAGATCAATCACAAACACAACACCTTTTTTAAACCAATCATAATACAAAAACGGCTGTCTACCTATTAAAATATTTTCATTGTTCTACAATGATTGTGACAATATGTCATATTCATTTGAAATTTTCTTTTTGCTTATGGATATAAAGTTTGATCATTCTAAGAGTATGTCCTTCCAAAAAGAGTTCGATAAAAGGGGAAAGACTTCATTCTGAATGAAGCCACAATCAGTTATTAGAAAGGGAGTTTTTATATTTAGTATGTGTTTAAACAGAAGTGTCCATTTAAGATCATTACCGCTGATACGTTTCATCCATTTTAGTTTTTGTGATGATATGATCTTTCTGATGTTTGGAGCTTTTACACCCTCATGTTCTGGGTTCAGTATTATTTCATCTCTTTTAACCTTATCTGGTTTATTTTTCCATATGAAGTTAAAACATTTCTTTTGCAGTCTTTCAATAACACTCTTTTTAGGGTTAGGTAGGGTGGAGAACAGATGCTTAAGTTTTGGAAGTAGGAGTGATTTAAGGATTATTTCTGCCATATGGGGTCAATGTTCGAGCTGACCAAATATTCATTTGCCTGTCGATAGGCGCGAGTTTTTGGTTATAGTTATTGTTTACCATGTTTTCTAAGTCAATATCAAAATGTATACCTAGAAGAGTGAAGTTTGTTTGTGACCAGTCAAAATTCCATTCTTTACACATCTTGTATCGGGATCTTTTTTTGAACCTATCCATATAAGTTTTGTTTTATCAATGTTGACTTTCAGTCCTGAAAAACGGGCAAAAAGTTCCAAAGTATTTAAGGTAGAATAGAGGCTTTTGTATCATCTGCAAATTGTGAAAGAATATATTCTATATCTCCAATTTTAATTCCTTTAATATTCTTATAGTTGCGTATCATAATACCTAAGATTTCTACGCATAGCGGAAATATATATGGTGCTAGCGGATCCCCCTGGCTGCAACCTCGATTTATTTTAAACGGAGTTGATGCGAAGCCATTTACCAAGACTCTTGATTCAATTTCATTGTAGAATGTTTCTATCCAATGTGATATACTCGGTCCAAAAAACTTTAAGACTTTGCTGAGGTAATTTCTGTCTACTGAATCAAAGGTTTTTTCGAAGTTTTTGAGTAGGAGTAGTCCTGGTATCTGACAAGAGTCGGTGTGTTCCATTAGGTCATATACAAGTCGTGTTACTTCGCCAATATAACTTCCTTTTACAAAGCCTTTTTTGGTCTTCATTAATAATGGAGGGTTCTCGTAAACATTTTTTTTCGCATCAGTTTCTATTGTAAATAGCTTACTTGTCCTATAACTGTACTTACATGCTTGTAATCTTCAAATCTGGAGGAAATAAAGGAAATCTATCTATACTGGGATGACGTCTAGGAACTGTGTATTAGTAATTGTAGCTCTGGTGACCTTTCAGAAAGGTTGCAGTTGCAGGTAAATAGTTCGAATAAAGATGTTTACATTCCTTATAACTGATTTTTAAAATTCTGTAGGTCTACGTTTGAATACTTGAACGTGCATAGAGATTATTACCCGATTACGAAACGTGAGTGAATGTTTGTATAACCCGAGCGAGAGCTAGTGTGGCTACTGTTTGCAGTTGTCGTTTTGGTAATATGAGCCATGTGTTCCTTTAATAACTATGTTTGCTTTGAAGGCTACTAAATCATATCCTAGCAGGGTTTTATCCTTCACATTTTATACATACAAATAGTTTGAAATAAGTTATTGCCAATTAAATTGTTTTAATCGATTTGTGTTGTTATAAGATATCGAGATATATATATATATATATATATATATATATACGGTGTATTGTATTGTGAAATACTTGTATGGGCATAACTGTTCAGAATTTTATCACAAGTTGAGTTGAATGTCGTTAAGGTTGATTTTAATGTATTATAATACATGTATAACCCTCTCCTACAAAGAAGTTGGAGTCTTTTAGTGCTAATTCCTGTCCAGTGTTTTCTTGAACATTTATATCTAAAAGAATTTACTGTCAGAAATTGTAGTAGAATTACTCAGCCTTCAATAAGTTTTGAATATTCTATCAGAATTAATATTATCCAAAATTGAATAATAATTCATGACATTTTAAACTGTAAGCTACCATATTTTAGGAAAGCTGGGAAGAGATTTAATATCTTCAAATCATTAATTCATTAAGATTCTTAACTTCCACTGGTACCGTAATTGACCCATTTACTATGGAGTTGTGGAAGCTTGACTAACCTTTGTTGTGATATTTTTGCAATTAGAGAAGTTTTATATATCAAGTGATTTCCATTGTGATTTTTGATAAAATGTGGTTTTACCGATTTAAGTGATTTATTTAATTATTATCAATAAAGTTTATTGTTGATTATAAGTGATTGTTTGTTATAAGTTGGTAATAATTCCCTGTTAACTTTGTAAGTGAGTATTGATAAACTGCTGTCTGTATCGCAGACCATTCCCAGCTGGTTGGATGATTGAAACCATCATTCTAACAATTTTAGGGTAAGTTTCCTGGAGGCAGGCCAATGTTTTTGTCCTTACAAATGTTGTGTAGCATGGCGCACACAGTCACCACCTTCAACATAGTAACCATACTTTTTATGAAGTTAACTTAACACTGAAAGGAATAAACATGGTACTTTTAGGAAATAAAGCTCATATGGCACACATAAGAGAGTAATGATTTCCATTTATATAAATGCACTTGAATAATTGATTGGAATATTTTGCACTAAAGGTCAGTAAGGCCCTATGGACTGAATGTCATGATATTCAGCTTCCGTCCGTCCGGAACTTTCTGCATTATTTCTAGAATCGGTGACCTTGTTACTCCCCTTAAAACATTTCTCCAGAAACACAAGGCATAGAATGCTGAGATGTAGTGTAGATGTAACGTGCAATCTAGGAATGATCACAATCTGCAGATTGTGAGCTCACAATCTGCAGATTGTTCGAACAATCTAGGAATATTTTTCATTCTTAGATTGTTTAAACAATCTGCAGATTGTGAGGCCTGCACAATCTGGGAATGATCACAATCTAGGAATGATTTGTGTCAAACTGACTGAGTAGCGTAGTCCATTCCCAGATTGTGAAGGGCTATAAGTGGTAATCTATCTTCATTTTATGGAGTATAGAGATCGATTCCTAGATTGTGAGGTGCTCATAGCTGGTCGTGGTGTCCCTCTGTTGGGGCAGTGTGGTCTATTCCTAGATTGTGAGGGGCTTTGTACGCGACTTTGAATCTTACTGATCGACTTTGAGAGACGATTCTCAGATTGTGAAGGGCTTTGTACGCGACTTTGACACTTACTGAATAACTGTAAGGGACGATTCCAAGATTGTGAAGTGCTTTTTACGCGACTCTGAGTCCTACTGATCGACTTTGAGAGACGATTCTCAGATTGTAGAAGGGCTTTGTACGCGAATTTGAGACTTGATGAATAACTGTAAGTGACGATTCCAAGTTTGTGAGAGGCTATGTGTAGGTCTTTGAGTCTTTATTAACAATTTTAAGAGACGATTCCTAGATTGTGAGGGGTTTTGTACACGAATTTAGGACTAAATGAATAACTGTATGTAAGGGACGATTCGAAGATTGTGAAGGGCTTTGTACGCGACTTTGAGTCCTACTGATCGACTTTGAGAGACGATTCTCAGATTGTGAAGGGCTTTGTACGCGACTTTGAGACTTGATGAATAACTGTAAGGGACGATTCCAAGATTGTGAGGGGCTATGTGTGGGTCTTTGAGTCTTTATTAACAATTTGGAGAGATGATTCCTAGATTGTGAGGGGTTTTGTACGCGACTTTGAATTCCACTGATCGACTTTGAGAGACGATTCTCAGATTGTGAAGGGCTTTGTACGCGAATTTGACACATAATGGATAACTGTAAGGGACGATTCCCAGATTGTGAGGGGCTATGTGTGCGTCTTTGAGTCTTAATTAACAATTTTGAGAGACGATTCCTAGATTGTGAGGGGCTATGTGTGGGCCTTTGAGTCTTAATTAACAATTTTGAGAGACGATTCCTAGATTGTGAGGGGCTTTGTACGCGACTTTGACACTTAATGAATAACTGTAAGGGACGATTCTAAGACTGTGAAGGGCTTTGTACCCGACTTTGAGTCCTAATGATCGACTTTGAGAGACGATTCTCAGATTGTGAAGGGCTTTGTATGCGACTTTGACACTTAATGAATAACTGTAAGGGACGATTCTCAGATTGTGAGGGGCTTTGTACTCGACTTTGAGACTTAATGAATAACTATAAGGAACGATTCCAAGATTGTGAGGGGCTATTTGTGCGTCTTTTAGTCTTTATGAACAAGTTTGAGAGACAATTCCTAGATTGTGAAGGGCTTTGGACGCGACTTTGACACTTAATGAATAACTGTAAGGGACGATTCTCAGATTGTGAGGGGCTTTGTACTCGACTTTGAGACTTAATGAATAACTATAAGGAACGATTCCAAGATTGTGAGGGGCTATTTGTGGGCCTTTGAGTCTTAATTAACAATTTTGAGAGACGATTCCTAGATTGTGAGGGGCTTTGTACGCGACTTTGACACTTAATGAATAACTGTAAGGGACGATTCTAAGACTGTGAAGGGCTTTGTACCCGACTTTTAGTCCTACTGATCGACTTTGAGAGACGATTCTCAGATTGTGAAGGGCTTTGTATGCGACTTTGACACTTAATGAATAACTGTAAGGGACGATTCTCAGATTGTGAGGGGCTTTGTACTCGACTTTGAGACTTAATGAATAACTATAAGGAACGATTCCAAGATTGTGAGGGGCTATTTGTGCGTCTTTTAGTCTTTATGAACAAGTTTGAGAGACAATTCCTAGATTGTGAAGGGCTTTGGACGCGACTTTGACACTTAATGAATAACTGTAAGGAACGATTCCTAGATTGTGAGGGGCTATGTGTGTGATTATTTAGCTCATTGTGATTAACATTAATTTGAGTGTAGGTATCGAATCCCAGATTGTGAAGTGCTTTGTGCACGTCATTCAGTCTCATTGAACAACTATAAGTGTAAATGAAAACAGTTTTTATTTTGCTATTATATCGAACCGTGAAGCTTTCTTATTGTACACTCGACACTTATATTAGGATGTAGTGACCTTAATGCACGTGAATATGATAGATACATTATTGATTCTCCATCCACGTTGTTCTTATGGATATGGCACTGAAACAACAGTACACTTCTTTCTCATTTGTCTTAAGTATCAGACCATCAGGCAAAACTTTCACTTTTTTGCTCATGGATTTGACATCTAAGACATATTTTTTCAGATTTAAACATGAATATTCTTAAATCTGTTCAAACCTTTATCAATGATTCATAAAGATTCTCTTTGAAATATTAAAATGCACATCATCTAGGTTGGCAGCATCAGAATCAATATAAATGTAAATGTTACATTTCGTACTTAGTTATTAAGTACCTGAATTAGTTATATATTGAACTCAAATGATTTTCCGACCATGATCTTTATGATATTGGAACACGCTAATGTAACTTTAATAATTTAAGAAAATGTAATTTATGTGTAATAGAGATGGTTTCAAGTTATAAATGCACTGTTGTTTTTTTCTAAATCCAGTCGCATATAACATTTTACGGAATAAATACGTTTAAACCAACTACAATGGACGATTCTTAAATTGTGAGGGGCCCTAAGTTTGACTTTGTGTCAAACGTATTGAGTATAGGTATCGATTCCCAGATTTTGAAGGGCCTTTGCCAGTCAATGAGTGATCAACTATGCGAACGATTCCCATGGATATAAAGAATACATTTACAATTTTAGAATAGCTTTTACCGTGCAGTGTCATGTGTGTAATTAAGCCAGACGTCCAACGGGATCTGCTTATCACAACAACGTGTCACTGTGTCGCGTCTAATACAATCACATCAACTTCCTCTCTCTAATTGGATGTTTATTTCATTCAGGCATCTCAGGTGGCAACTACTTCAATAAGATCATTGCTGAAGGAATGGGTTATTTTCATTAAGATCACAAACAGTGACTTGAGAAAAATACAAATATACATGTTTCATTGATGAATGCATACGTAGACACGTAGACTTGCATAATTTCTATTTAAGTGGCTAATGCTTACATGCTATATAAACTTACCTAAAGATTGATAATGACAATAATAGTTTGGCAGAAAGGAATAACTTACATTGCTAAGGGATGGACAAAATATAATTAGGTGAGCGTCGTCTCCGATTGAATTTTTACAGAGTGTACAAAATCTTCTTCTTACTATAGTTAAACGATCTACCTGTTTATAGTGGGAGTCTACGTTGCTTTACTAAAATCCACGAAACATCAATACAACTTTTTTTTTATTTAGATAAATACAAATAATTTTACAGATTTCAAAATGCACATATTGTTGAATAACCGCATTAAAAAGCCCGCTTGCGCTTCACTTATTAAGGTAACCTTGTCAGAATAGGCTTGTCTAACAAACGTGAATAGCTTAAAATTGATATACCCCTGTAATTGCTTCGGACGGCTTTATCCCCTTTATTGCTGTAGATTGGTCTTATCATACGATTGCACCGTACTCTAACTTATATACATTATGAAAGTCGCAAACTTTTTAAATGATGTACAGTTTCAAGTATGAAAGTCGCAAACTTTTTAAATGATGTACAGTTTTAAGTATTTGCAAGGGGAGTAACCTTTCTTTGTGCTTAAGAACGCTTATTTACAATGCTGCGATTTGTTGCATTTATTAGAAAGTTTACATTTATGTTATCGTTTTTGCATTGTTTTAAAATAAGCTATAAACCAAGTTTGTTTGTTTATAAGGTTCTTTTTCTTTTGGTTTTGTAGTTTTTTTGACGCCGAAAGATGATGGTTCAGCATTTTGTAAATATCAATATTTAATAACGAAGTTACAAGTTATAGTCTCTACAAATATCAATGTCTGTAATATTAACTTTAAATAAATAAACAAACCTTTAAAAATAAAAACTGGCGACAGAGAGCGGTCGAAGCTGCTAGATTACTGGAAAACGCTTTGTTGGTTATTGACATTTTGTCAAATTTCATACTTATTAACTTTTAGAGGCGATTCACTGATTGTAGATTGTAAACGATTGAGAAAAAATGACAAATAAAGTAAGATGTTACAGATGTATACTTTATCGCCAGTACATAAAATAAAACGAGACAATATGTTAACAATAATAGAATCGATAGAGGCGTAACAGTCGATAATTTCACATCATGTTTTATGTGATCAAAACAGTATCTATTTTCCAAAATTGTTGTTTACTACTACAAAATGAATTGAGGGGTCAGCAAACAGAAATTTGTGTGAAAACAGTCAAATTACGCTTGTATAAACAATCCGCTTACACAGGTACATGAAACTAAACTTTTACCAACAAAAACAATTCATTTTAAAATTCGCTAAGAATAACCGACTAACAATGACCCAAACAAACTTTTAAAAATCAGTCATGAAGTGATATACTGATCTTCTATCAGATTCTAAAAGATTTCTACTCAGTCAAGAACGGCTGAACAAAGTTTCAGAGAGAATTGTAACTTTTTGGATCACACAATCTTTCTATATTCCTTTTCGACCTCTTTCATCTATTCAGTAGTCTTCTCAAAGTCACAAACTGGTGTGACACAGCCATGTTGACGAATTCAGGAGAAGCTCTGCCTCCATCCGGTTTATTTCTTCAGTCCCCTATAAACACCATAGACTGAAGATAGAAAGTCGCTAAGAGTTCAGTGGGACCCAAAGACCACGTAAGAGCCCTTCACAATCTAGAAACATACCCCTATACACCATAGACTGAAGATAGAAAGTCGCTAAGAGTTCATCACAATCTGGGAATAGACTACACTGCCCCGTCAGAGGGACCCAAAGACTACGCAAGAGCCCTTCACAATCTAGGGATATACCCCTATACACCATAGACTAAAGATAGAAAGTCGCTAAGAGTCCACCACAATCTGGGAATAGACCACACTGGCCCGTCAGAGGGACCCGAAGACTAGGTAAGAGCCCTTCACAATCTTGGAATATACCCCTATACACCATAGACTAAAGATAGAAAGTCGCTAAGAGTTCATCACAATCTGGCAAATAGACTACACGGCCCCGTCAGAGGGACCCAAAGACCACGTAAGAGCCCTTCACAATCTAGGAATATACCCCTATACACCATAGACTGAAGATAGAAAGTCGCTAGGAGTTCATCACAATCTGGGAATAGACTACACTGCCCCGTCAGAGGGACACCAAGTCTAGGTAAGAGCCCTTCACAATCTAGGAATATACCCCTATACACCATAGAGTGAAGATAGAAAGTCGCTAGGAGTTCATCACAATCTGGGAATAGACTACACTGCCCCGTCAGAGGGACCCAAAGACCATGTAAGAGCCCCTCACAATCTAGGAATGTACCCCTATACTCCATAGATTGAAGTTAGAAAGTCGCTGAGATAACATCACAATCTGGGAATAGACTACACTGCCCCGTCAGAGGGACCCAAGGACCACGTAAGAGCCCTTCACAATCTAGGAATATACCCCTATACACCATAGACTGAAGATAGAAAGTCGCTAAGAGTTCATCACAATCTGGGAATAGACCACACTGCCCCGTCAGAGGGACCCAAAGACCACGTAAGAGCCCTTCACAATCTAGAATTATACCCCTCTACACCCTAGACTGAAGATAGAAATTCGCTAAGAGTCCATCACAATCTGGGAATAGACTACACTGCCCCGTCAGAGGGACCCAATGACCACGTAAGAGCCCTTCACAATCTAGGAATAAACCCCTATACACCATAGAGTGAAGATAGAAAGTCGCTAAGAGTCCATCACAATCTGGGAATAGACTACAGTGCCCCGTCAGAGGGACCCCAAGACCATGTAAGAGCCCCTCACAATCTAGGAATGTACCCCTATACTCCATAGATTGAAGATAGAAAGTCGCTAAGATAACATCACAATCTGGGAATAGCCTACACTGCCCCGTCAGAGGGACCCAAGGACCCCGTAAGAGCCCTTCACAATCTAGGAATATACCCCTATACACCCTAGACTGAAGATAGAAAGCTACTAAGAGTCCATCACAATCTGGGAATAGCCTACACTGCCCCGTCAGAGGGACTCAAGGACCCCGTAAGAGCCCTTCACAATCTAGGAATATACCCCTATACACCATAGAGTGAAGATAGAAAGTCGCTAAGAGTGCATCACAATCTGGGAATAGACTACACTGCCCCGTCAGAGGGGCCCAAAGCCCTTCACAATCTAGGAATCGTCTCCTATATTCCATTCCATACACAGTCGCCCATAGCCATTCACAATCTGGGAATTGACAACGCTACTAAGTTAGTGGAACCAAACATATATGCCTAGATTGTGATCATTCCCAGATTGTGCAGGTCTCACAATCTGCAGATTGTTTAAACAATCTAGGAATATTGACTTTGAATATTGACATATTCCTAGATTGTGAGCGCACAATCTGCAGATTGTGATATACCCCAGATGGTTGTAACACAGATACTCCTTATGTAATGGGGATTCTCAATCATTTGGTGTCCTTGAGGGAAACAACATTGGGCACACCCAAAATCACTTAATCATTCTCTTCCCACAGAGGCAGATTAAAATTCACTACAATCCATTTAAATTTCTTTATCAAATGACAAAGCTTCTCGCATAGAAAGGTTGGTTCATATCACAATTAATGATTTCGCCATGATTCAGTTGCCAAAATGATGATTATAACAACGTCGTCGATTGCACAATGGCTCATGGCAATGGAGTCAATGGCTCTATATTTTTCAGTAACAGGGAATCACCAGCAAAAAAAACTTTTTGCATTAAAAGTTAATTATGCACCTGAAATAATTATTGAATAACATCAGAATTCCACATTTAATTTTTATAAAGCAATAAATCGGTTTTACCTTTACTGCCTTTTGAGGTTTGAGACGAGTTTAAACATGTAGAACGTGGATTCTCCGTTTTGATTGTCCTCTTCTCTTTTTATTAATTTGATTATAAACTTTATTTTATATCAGGCTCCGATGTACAACAAATTCCCTTCTCGGGCAATAAAGTATTATTATTATTATCATATTCAATTCTCAGTCGACGTGATGTTAAAGATGTTTAGAATTACTGAATAATATCATGTAAGATACTAAGAAAATCAAAAAATAAATAAAAGTTCGTTATCTGGAATATGAACAGTTTCCTAGCTAAATATGTGCTTATACTTATCCGTCAATAACAAGTAACAAATCCAGTAACAGAACAGGAAAAATGCGTTACTGTGTAGAGAGTAAATATACCGTATTTCCTCTAATAGGGGCCCGGGCCCTTATTAACATTTAGGAGGTATTACCCCCGGCCCTTATTAGAGGCCCGGCTCTTATTGGAGGCCCGGCCCTTATTATGGCTCTTATTCACGTTTAGGTACCTTTACCCCCCGGCCGCTATTAGAGGCCCGGCCCCTATTGGAGACCCGGCCCTAATTAGAGGAAATTCGGTACTTTTTACTAGACTTCTCTAGGTCAAGTAATCATATTTGTACTTCAAACTATTTCCTCCAGGCGTTAATTGACTCATGTGACTAAAAACATGCTATGTATATGTATCATCCCAACTGCGGATCCGCCCCATCTTAAGATGGGACGCGTCCCAACTTGGAATCCTAAGTTGGGACGTCCCATCTTAAGATGGGAAGGGGAATATTAAAATAACTCATTTAAAATATAAAATACAATTTTGACACTAAAATAATATATAACGACAATACAACTTGATTGTTTTATGTAAATAAATACTATTTCATACTTACATAAAAATAAACTTTACCCAATAATGACTCAAAACTCCAAGAAATGGCTGTCCCAACAGAGAATTTCTATTGGTTTTGACTGATGACTTAGAAAATATAAAATAACATTTTGACACTACCATATTACATTATGACAATACAACTTGAATGTTGTTTGTAAATAAATACTATTTATTATTTACAAGAAAATAAACTTTAACCAATAATGACTCCAACTTTCAGACATGAATCTCATTTCCATCTTCCTCTTTATCAATGTTTTCATTTCAGGAAAGGACATGATTTCTTCCTGGAATTAAAATCTTAGATCCTTTCAATAAATCTTATTCATCAATATGCTAATTTTGTGCTAGGTGTTTTATGTTCAATAGTAATTTTTGTTCTCTCTGTTTTATGAGTTCTCAGTTAAGAGTTATTGAATGTTACACATTTTGGTAAACCTTTCATGCACATAAACATTTCAGCAAACACATACATCAATAAAGTATTTTAAATGTGTTTATATTTGATTTAATCAAGCTTGTTACATGATAAGTAATCAAACCATTTTACAGCCTGTTTAAAAACAAACAAGACTTTTCTTCCCCCAACTTAGTGTTGTTTTAACCATATATTAGTAACAGTTGTCAAATTGGTGCCCATTCATGACTGATTGGAATTGCTTGCTGACATGAATGACTCAATGTCAGTCTCTAATTCTCTAACATGCCAAGCTGTCAGATTAACTTACCCACAGTGCTTAGTTTAGGAATGGATAGCGTTGTAACACACATTGAGAAAGACCTTTACATTGGATTTCTATGTACATTTAGATTATTCATTTCTTTGTATTCAATTTTAAATGAGGTTAAGCAATTTTACAAAAAACTTTATTCTTCGGATAGAAATTTCGAAGCTAACTGTAACTTAGACAATATTATAACTCCGGTCTTAAGTGGAGAACTCAAAGAAAAACTGGAAAAGGAAATAGACATAAATGAAGTTGCAATTGCTGTAAAACATAATGAAAAATAACAAGAGCCCTGGAATAGATGGGTTTCCCATAGATTTTTTCAAATTATTTTGGAATGAACTTAAAGTTTGGGTTTTCAGATTTATTAAAGATGTTTATGATAGAAACATGATGTCTGTAACAATGAAGAGAGGTGTTATCACCTGTATCCCAAAAGCAAATAAAGATAGAACTCAATTAAAGAATTGGAGGCCAATTACTTTATTAAATGCTCTTTATAAAATTTAAGGTGCCTGTATAGCTAACAGATTAAAAAGAAGTTTAGACTCCTTAATACATGATAATCAGACCGGGTTTATGCCAGGCAGAACTCTAAGTGAAAATACAAGATTACTTTATGACATTATGTTCGAAACAAGGAAAAGAAATTTGAAAGGCCTTTTGATTTTAATTGATTTTGAAAAAGCTTTTGACACAGTGTCTAAAGATTTCATTAATTCTGTCTTGACAAAATTCGGATTTGGTCCTGAGATTATTCGCTGGATTAATATATTGACTTATGAAACCACCTCATGTGTCATTCAAAATGGACATCTATCTGATTTCTTTCCCAATCAACGGGGCTGTAGGCAGGGTGATCCATTATCACCATATTTGTTCTTATTTGTAGCTGAAATCCTTGATTGTATGATCAGACAAAATGATAAAATAAAAGGTATTGTTATTGATGATCAAGAATATAAGTTAGGCCAATATGCGGATGATACTGAATTATTTTTAGATGGCTCAGATGATAGTTTGTATGCTGCTATTGACACACTAAATACTTTCTACAATATGTCGGGGTTGAAAATGAATATTGATAAGACTAAGGCAATCTGGATTGGCTCAAAAGCTGGTAGCTATGATACATTGTGTCAAGATTTAGACATAGAATGGCAAAGAAAAGAATTTGAAGTTTTGGGGATTACATTTACTCCTACACTGCAAGATCTATGGGTTATCAACACAAGAAAAAGACTAGAAGATATTAACAGACTACTGGGAGTATGGAGGAAAAGAAATTTGACATTGATTGGCAAAATTACTGTTATCAAAACACTAGCCCTTTCTAAACTAGTTCATATTTTCAATAGTTTACCAAACCCTCCTGATGAATTTATAACCTCCCTTGAAAGATTGTTTTTTAGATTTATTTGGAATGATAAGATAGATAAAATTAAACGCAACAATTTGAAAAAAGATTTTAAAGAGGGGGGTCTACGTATGATTGACATTAAAACTTTTATAAATTCCATGAAACTGTCTATTCTCAGAAGCTATATTAACAAACCTAAGGTTAATAACCCATGTAAATTCCCGCTTAAAGATATTTTGAAATATGGGGCCAATGTTCAAGATATTGTTGAAACAGATAATCCTTTATGGAGAGATGTATTGAAAGCATGGAAAGCTTACTGTCAAAAAAGTCAAATTGAAGAAAATATAAATGAAATCCTATCCCAACCAATATGGCTCAACCACAACTTCAGGAACCCACACCACTTTATTAGACACTGGGCTGATAAAGGAATTCTGACAATTCAAGATTTGTATAATGATGAAGGTTTTGTGCGTTTTGAAGATTTGAAAATTAAATTTGGGATAAGTGGTACATATATAGATCTTGCATATATTTTATATATTTTGCCTTACTCATGGAAAAAGACTTTGAAAGAACACAGTCACATACAGGTAAACCAATTCCACACTAATGCCTTGCATAAAGACTTCATGACACCTATGAAGGGCTCTAGAAAATTCTATGATAAACTGATGTCTGATGGCATTCTACCTTCTATTTGTCAGAGATGGGAAATTTTATTTCAAGATACTTATTTTGATTGGCATTTGATCTTTACTTTTTATAGGAATATTATAAAGGATGTGAAAATACTTGATTTCCAATTCAGATTTTTACATGGAACCATTTATACAAAAAAAGAACTTAAGAAAATGAAACTTGTTGACAATACTGTTTGTATATTTTGTAAGGATACAGCTGAAAGTTTAAGCCATGTATATTGGGAATGTGAGGAAACCAAACATTTTTGGAATGATCTTCAAATTTGGATGATTCAAAATAAATTGGAATTAAATTTGACAAAATTTGTCGTTTGGTTTGGTACTTTAAGTACCCAACCATTAATTAACCATATCCTTCTTTTGGCTAAAAGACACATTTATGTTTGCAACTTAAAAAATAAGATTCCAAAAGTCAAAGACTTTGTTCACATTCTAAAAGATACCTTTATAGTTGAAAATTTCATATCTAAAAGAAATAATGACTTCATTAGATTTGAAAGATAATGGTCTCCTCTATTCCTTATCCATAACTATGATAAGACTGAAAAGAAATGAGATTGTTTGTTTATTTTAATAACAAATTCAACTCTGTTATATATATCATATACTTGTATATCATGCTATTATGTATCTTGTAAAAGAAATCTATGGGAACAATAAAAAATATAAAAAAAAATAAAAAATAAAAAACTTGATATGAAAGGGGAACGAGTTATGTATCCTATTTATTACCAACATGCATTTCAGACTATTTATTGCTTTTTTGAATAACTTTTTATTATGCCTATAAACAGTGTATAAAATAGATTTGAAACCTAGCCTGTCCTGAAAATTAATTGGCCAATTCCTAAGGGGAAAATAAAGAAAAAAATTAAGAAGTTACCAGTCCTGTCCAAAAAGTTACCAGTCCTGGCAAAAAGTAGCCAGCCAAGGACTGGCGGACGGGCTATATTTTAAACACCGCTATAAAGAGACGAAACGGCGGATTAATATCAAACCACGTCACAGCCTCAAATATTATACTATTACGACGTCAAATATTCACATTTCTAAATTCTACCCTACGTTAATAAATAGTGTCTAGTGAAATGTAAGTAATAAGCACTTTAGTCATGAACGAAGCGTACGTGAAATTAAAATCTCACTGCGCGAGAACATTCAGAGTTATCTTTCTTTGATCAACGGCATGTCATGACGGCCGCCATTTGCCTGTATCTTTTCGTCAAATTGTGTAAACAACCGCCTTCAAAGTAAGTTTAAGATGCTTATCATTGTTCAAATGCGTTTTGTTTTGAAGAAATGTTGTCTAAAGAATATTCAGTTGTCTTTATATTCTATAAATAACCAGCAATGTCTGTCTGTGTCATTTTGGTTTTTAGCCGTCTCTTAATATTTATGCATAGCGGTGACCTAGATATCAAAACGAGGCTAAGCCCGCAAGCTTCTAGAATGGATGACGGCCATTGCCGTTTTTAAAGTCGGTGTCCGTTGCAGTATTTCGTGACTAGCGTGAATGTAAGATCATGAAAAATTGTTTATATTTGCAAATAGGTCATGTGCCGTTTTTACAATGTTTTGAGGATAAACTTGTAAACGAGCATTAAAGTTTTCATTCATCACACTCCTCGCTCAAAAGCAACAACATCGCGGAACGTGGACTTGCTGAGAGGGGTATTCATCGAAAAATTTCCATTTTTTACAAATTCCACGGGGAAAATAAAGATGAAAAACACTTTTTTCTTTTCCGAAGTAAATATAAATTTCATAAATCAAACGATGGCTATCATATTAACAGTAATTATTTAATCCTTTGATTTTATTGCCGCTCGTGTGTCATCTCGAACAGTCGATCAACATCCGGGAGGGTTGGAATCTGACTGTGACATGTCTCATTTGCAACTTTTTCGTCAGTCACATTTCGTTTATCGTGCAAGGCATAATGTTACTCATCGAATAGTTTGTAGTAACCTCGTATAGTATCTTCATGAGTTAACCTTGCAGTTGCAGAATGACAGACCGGATATATACGAGCCCGTAGATTCAGTAGAATCAACTGAGACTCCTTTCTGTGCAGGCCGTCAACATGATATGCTATAATTTATCAAGGACTATATTGATTGTATCGGCATAATTTCATCAACAATGTATCAACAAACCCATACTTCAAATGTAACCACTGCTCCAAAAAAATAAAAGAAAGGGCTTTTCATTTCATAAATGTGCATTTGTTGAAATTAATTTTAAAATGCAACTTTCTATGAAAATGTTTTATTATAGTCAATATACGACTTGAATGGATCATCAATTACTAATGTTAATCTGTAATCTTTTTTAAAATTACACCAGAAAGTTATCTCCATTCATGCAAACGTATTCCTGATTTAAGAACAGATGATGTCCCACTCTGAATTTAAACCCTTTTGTGTTTATATGAGCCTTGAGATATCAGTAAGATGTTTTATTGTAATTCTTTTGTCCTCCGATTTATTCCTTATAAATTCGTTAAGGAAGATTTTAAAGATAAACTGAAAGTTTGAAGATTGACTCCGACTCACTCGGTGCCATTCGAATTTGTGAATGAAAACACGTTCGTTTTACGAATGAATAAAGTAGTCCTGACAATGTCAAAGTTCACCGCGAGCCAATCAAATCACTTTGAGGTGTTATGACCCATATGTGTCATAACAAATTGTTATGAAACCCGTTTATGAAGTACCACGTGGGTAATAATTATAGGATATCTAACGAGCTTCCCCTTTCATATCAAGTTTATGTCCCTAGTGAAATAAACTTGATATGAAAGGGAAACGAGTTATATATCCTATTTATTTCCAACTTGCATTTCAGACGATTTATTGCTTTTTTAAACAACTTTTTATTATGCCTATAAAGAGCTGAAACGGTGGATGAATATCAAACCACGTCACAGCCTCAATTATTATACTATTACGACGTTAAATATTCACATTTCTAAATTCTACCCTACGTTAATTCATAGTGTCTGGTGAAATGTAAGTAATAAGCACTTTTGTCATGAACGAAGCGTACGTGAAAATAAAATCTCACTGCGCGAGAACAGTCAGAATTATCTTTCTTTGATCAACGGCATGTCATGGCGGCCGCCATTTTTCCTGTAAGGCTTTATCTTTTCGTCAAAATGTGTAAACAACCGCCTTCAAAGTAAGTTTAAGATGCTTATCATTGTTCAAACGCGTTTTGTTTTGAAGAAATGTTGTCTAAAGATTATTCAGTTGTCTTTATAATATTCTATAGATAACAAGCAATGTCTGTCTGTGTCATTTTGGAGCGACATGGATCAAATTAATGAAATTCGGTGATCAAATTGTGCTGAATTTAAACCGTTAAAATTGTGTTTATATGAGCCTTGAGATATATCAAGTAAGATCTTTTATTGTAATTTCTTTTGTCCTCCGATGTATTCCTTAACAATTCGGTAAGGAAGAATTAAAAGATTAACTGAAAGTTTGAAGAATGACTCCGACTCACTCAGTGCCATTCGAATTTGTGAATGAAAACACGTTCGTTTTACGAATGAATAAAGTAGTCCTGACAATGTCAAAGTTCACCGCAAGCCAATCAAATCACTTTGAGGTGTTATGACCCATATGTGTCATAACAAATTATTATGAAACCCCTTTACGAAGTACCACGTGGGTAATAATTTACTTTATGTCCCAAGGGGGTGTGCACTCCGTCCCGTGATGATGTATCAGACCATGGTTTTCTTACTGTCGTGTTGATCCTCAGTGAGTATGCATTTATCCTTAAAAATTACCGGGTAAACCTCTGAACTATCTGGCAGGAAAGGGGAATTTTGTCAGGCCAATAAAATATTCTAATTTTCCGTCAATTTCAAAAATTTCCTTCCAACTTTTCATACTGTTAATCAGATTGTCTAGGAAACGGTCAATCTTTTCTGCCTCTGTTTAATATCAACCTTGTTTTTTCATTTGACGCTAACAGTTTCAATTGGCGAGGCTGCTGGATAATTTTTTTACATCAACATGATTTGCTCTGAACAACTCCCGAAAATGATGCTTCCTAAACACTCTTCACCACCGTCTCTGGTGATTCCTTTAAGCGGAGTGTGTGGGTGTGCAGGGTGTGGTTGTGGTACGTGTGGAGGGAGTGGTTATGGTACGTGAGGAGGGTGTGGTTGTGGTACGTGTGGACGGTGTTGTTGTGTTACGTGTGGAGGGTGTGGTTGTGGAGGATATGGAGGGTGTAGTTGTTGTACGTGTAGAGTGTGTGATTTGGGTACGTGCGGAGGGTGTTGTTGTGGTACGTGTGGAATGTGTGGTTGTGGTACGTGCGGAGGGTGTGGTTGTGGTACGTGTGGAGGGTGTGGTTGCAGTACTTCTGGAAGGTGTGGTTGTGGTACGTGTTGAGGGTGTGGTTGTGGTACTTGCGGACAATGTGGTTGTGGTACGTGCGGAGGGTGTGGTTGTTAAAGGTGTGGAGGGAGTGGTTATGGTACGTGAAGAGGGTGTGGTTGTGGTATGTGTGGAGGGTTTGGTTGTGGAACGTGTGGAGGTTGTGGTTATGGAACTTGCGGAGGGCGTGGTTGTGATATGTATGGAGGGTGTGGTTGTGGTACGTGTGGAGGTATGGTTGTTGTACGTGCGGAGGTTGTGGTTGTGAAGGGTATTGAGGGTGTGGTTGTGGAGAGTGTGGTTGTGGTACGTGTGGAAGGTGTGGTTATTGTACGTGTGGAAGGTGTGGTTATTGTACGTGTGGAGGTTGTGGTGCGTGTGGCTGGTGTGGTTGTGGTACGTGTGGAGGGTGTGGTTGTGGTACGTGTGGAGGGTGTGGTTGTGAAAGGTGTGGAGGGAGTGGTTATGGTAAGTGCAGAGGGTGTGGCTGTGGTACGTGTGGAGGGTGTGGTTGTTGAACGTGTGGAGGGTGTGGTTATTGAACGTGCGGAGGGCGTGGTTGTGGAGGGTGTGGTTGTGGTACGTGTGGAAGGTGTGGTAAGGGTACGTGTGGTTGTGATACGTGTGGAGGTGTGGTTGTTGTACGTTCGGAGTTTGTGGTGTGGTTGTGGAACGTGTGGAGGGTGTGGTTGTGGAACGTGTGGAGGGTGTGGTTGTGTAACGTGTGGAGGTTGTGGTTGTAGTACGTGTGGAGAGTGGGGTTGTGGTACGTGTGGAGGGTGTGGTTGTGGAACGTGTGGAGGTTGTGGTTGTGTGACGTGTGGAGGTTGTGGTTGTGTAACGTGTGGAGGTTGTGGTTGTGTAACGTGTGGAGGTTGTGGTTGTGGAACGTGTGGAGGGTGTGGTTGTGGAACGTGTGGAGGTTGCGGTTGTGTAACGTGTGGAGGTTGTGGTTGTAGTACGTGTGGAGAGTGGGGTTGTGGTACGTGTGGAGGGTGTGGTTGTGGTACGAGTGGAAGGTGTTGCTGGCTTACGTGTGGACAATGTAATGGTCGAAATTTATTCATCGTGCATTGATCCAGTCCGAACTATCTGATTTTTACTCTTTCCCCTATACGTACATATGTTGGCTTGTTCAGGTGAGTGTTGAATGTCAGTTGTCACGTTGATTATGCCGTCAATACTTGTAAACATAATAATCTTATTATTTATAACAGAAAGCATCAATGGATTCGAGCACTGATTCGAGTGAAAGCAGCGAAACATCTGACCCAGGGGGCGCTACGGCTTCAGGTTGGTTTGTTCAGCAAGGATTGCGGAACGAGGCTACTATCTCTAAACCAATCACAGGCATCAAGCAGGTTGGAAGGGAAAATATCATCAATGTTCATGCTGGAACAGAACCCATCACGATAAGGGTCAGTTCGAAACACAAAGATGTCGAGGCAGGTGCCGCGATCAACATAGTTATGCCCGATGAAGGTAAGACAACAGAATGAAAGAATTATTCAAGCTTATAACCTACTTTACTTGGTCTGTATGAGCTCATATAATGAGAGACAAAATCTGACAACAAAACATTTTCATCAAATATTTTTGCAAGCGTTATACTCTATTTGAAATTAATGAAAAGTTCTCAGTATGTATAAAAAGAGCATTGTCAGCCTTTGCTTTGTAGGTCTATTTTAATCGGGGAGATGAAAAATAAGCACATGCATGTACATATCTGGCATACAATCCCAGCAATAACTAGCTGACTACCACCAAATGTAAGCCCCACTTTGTATTGTCGCTTCATTCAAAAACACTTATTTTCGTTTTGTTTGAATTCGAATTAAAGGGAGACTGCGCTAATCATAATACATAGTAAACAGCCCCGCTGTCAACATAACTCAACCACCATAATGAGCGCGAGCAACTATTTTTAGTTGCGTGTCGTGGTCACGTGACTCACCTTGGGCGCAACCCGGCACAAGTAGATGACTTTGTAATCAAATGACCTCGGTTCGAGCATGATCGCACCCATAACAAAATGATTTTTACCTCAATATCATTAGCAAATCTAACAAAAGAAGTTAAACTACGCGGCAAAAGAAATTATAGGTGGGGTTTGAAGAGAAACGAAGAAACTAAAACAAATCATATCAATTTATTGTTTGGTTTTCACCAAAAAAAATGATTTAAAATCATTGAGGTACATTTTGATATGCATACAACTTACACATGATTGGGGGGCGCTCATTGAACAGTGGATTGGTTAAAAAAATCGTTTTCAGAACCGATATGATTGATTTAAAACATTTCAAACGTTACACCACGGTTTTAGTAGCTTGTACATGTCCATCTTTGGCATCGGTGCCGGTGTAGCAGCCTCAGAACACTTCCCTTGTAAAACACTCTAGAGTGTTTTGGGGCGGGGGAGTGTTTTGGGGCTCCTCATCGGTGACGTCATACGTCTGATGACGTTAGTTGAGATATTGGCAATTATTCCCTTGAAGGAATTTCCGGTTCGTGTCAGGAGAACAGGCAGGCAATGGCAGAACGTGAACATTGTGACGCCTATTGTAGTCTCTCACGTCGAACATTTATCTGAATACCTGCAGAACAAAGTCTCTGCAGTACTGTGGGTTGACTAATGCGAGTCGTAGAGCTGTTGCTACCATTGACGCTGCAGTTAATAATCGGTTGCGCAGGTATATCTGTCATATATGTGTACAGCTGCGTACCTTAAGTTTATTCACTTACCTACGTATTGTAGTGCAAATATCATATAAGTTTGATTAACTTAAAGGCATCGAAGCATTGCAAAAACGAAACGGATAATGTTAAAATTTCACAAGGTAAATTAGAATTCAATTTGCTGTGACATATTTGTATGTTTTACCTGACAGATAACCGTTAAAAGCTGCGCAGGACATTGAAGTGACTAGGGGTCAAAATTTCGAAAACTTTTTATATTATTTTTGTCTCTAAAATCATTCATAGGTGTTCCAACAACTTTTGATCCAAGTCATATTTGTTCTTCTGCATTAGGGCAAGGTAATTGTGTTGATTTTTATCTTACCACGTCTTATTGGAATCTATTAATCGACATTCAAGAAAATCTGAATTTCATAAATATGACCCCATCCATCTATTTAACCATGTCAAATATCAATACTCAGAACCAGTGACGAGACGATCCCGATATATGGTTTGAGAATGATTATTTTATACATGGACAATTGGTGATCAGTGCTCCTGCAATTATCTTATTGACGTCCAAATAAAACCCAAATAACATGATAATTGCACTCGTTCGAGAAGTCTGCCCATTTTCAAGACGTGTGCAAGAGCCTTCTTGCAATCTGTACCTGTGTTGCCCCGTTTCTCGCATAGCAACAGCTCGCTCTAGCTCCCTCCTGGCGGTTCTTGTTTGTGCTTTCATCAGTTATGTATCCAACAAAATGTATGGGAATATCTATACTATTCTCAAGTACGTGCATAAAGATCTAATGGCTTAAAACGTGTTTTTATCATTTTCAGGTGACTCATGGCACCATGAAAAATGATTACCTATGATTATTACTCCTGTAGACAATGATTTTGTAAACAAATTGTGTTCGTCATTTATGAACGTTGTTCCAAAAAATAAATGATTTTATGAACCATTACTTTCTTTTACCGGGTAATTTGATACAGACTTAAGCGTAGTGAATGCTTCTACGTACCACTCAGCTCAATTCGCAATGGTCAGTTAGGCTACATGTTATCAAATTGTTTAATTAAAAAAGAGGATACACGTAGGATTTTATCATTTTCTTAATCTTATTTTCAGAATAAATCATGTTCATACAGTATTGTGCCTTAGTAATATGACAACAATAATATTTAGCATTGTACATCATTTTCATTGTGGTAAACGCGTCTGACGCGGGGGTGACAATGATATGTCTAATAAACTTATCGGCTTTCAAATCATTTGACTGGAGCATGAGTTAGTAATTTGACAAATTGTTGAACAATAATAAAGATAGAATTTCATAGTTGTCCGCAAAGCGTATTTTTAAACTGGATGATGAATCTATACTTTGAATTTCCGGAATTTTTTTTATATTTTTTTTATCAATCACTTATTTTATTTGTTTAAAACGAATGAAATGTTTATAAATCGCGTGACTAGTTTCTCTCTCTATCTTTGTATATAGCATATTATTTCTTAAAATGTATCTTGATTATTATTCAAATATCTTAGAAAATGGAATAAATATTTTCCAATTGCTTAAATAGGCATTATAGATAACTATATAACTGGCTCCTTATTCAGTAAAATCGTAAAAATGAGTGATAGGTAATGTTTTTTCACAAAATAAGACAATTTTTCAAATCTGAGTTCGTATCTGTCATTTTTTATTGTAAATAACTTCGTTTTGAATATATATGATAAATTGGAAAAACACACCCGGACAAGAGCCGCCCGTTGTTCAGATTATCAAAAACAACTAGATTAGCGTTTGCGGGATACTGCAAAAGCAGAGCAGCCCCGGAACTTGGGGTTTCACCTTACCCTGTTCCGCCTTTTACAGGCCTCACCAAATTGGGAATTTTCTCGTGACCTTGACCTTTGACACTCAAGGTCACACAATCAATGAACTCATTTCATTGAGCATAACATTATTGTAATGAAATAAAGTGTTAAAAATTAAATTAATCCATTTTCTCCATATATGTTGACCTTGCTGTGACCTTGACCTTCGATAGTTCGTACCCAAAACTTTTTGAAAATTTTGTACTTCTCAAGAGATAATATATACAAAATCTAAACTTCATAGCACAAAAACTTTTCAAGTTATCGTGTTTACAAGGAATTGCAATAACTCATATCTCATGACCTTGACCTTTGACCTTCAAGGTCACACAATCATTGAACACTTTTTATTGAGTATAACAATCATGTATTGATTAAAAGTGTTCATGGTTAAAATAAAGCATTTTCGCTAAAACATGCTTACGTCATGACCTTGCTGTGACCTTGACCTTTGACGGATTGTAGCCAAAACCTTTTCAAAGTTTTTTACTTTTCCAAGGATGATATATACCAAGTGAGAGCTTCATAGCACAAAAACTTTTCAAGTTATCGCGTTTACAAGGAATTCTTAGAGTGAATACTTATCTCGTGACCTTGACCTTTGACCTTGAAAGTGAACGTGTCAAAATCGTTCCCCCTAGGTATGAGTAGTAAGGTATGAATAAGAGTTCTGGAAAGCTTAGTGGAAAAAAGTTATAGCTAGTAGTACGAGTGCGGCGGCGGCGGCGATGGAAACTTCACAAAAACTGATAGCAGCCCCGTCTAATAACAACAATCAATAATGATAACAAATCAGTACTCAATAATAAGTAAATATTCATAATTATGAATGATTCTCTATTGTTTATCGTCTTTATCTGTAGTTTATTTTCTCATTTTAAAAAGTCATATATTGAATATTTTGTATTCTTAGTTCTAAGAGGGTAAACATTCAGAAGTGATACCAAAGGATAAGAAAAATAATTTTGAATTTTAGATAGAGTTGGTATATAAATTAAGAAGAAATAGATAATTAAAACAAGAAATATCATATGAGAAAATAAAGAATAGAAGTTCTTAATTTGTATGTGGGGGAAATATTGTTTAGCTGGTACTTGAATTGGTTTATATAGAAAACCATAGTTTAAAAAACTAAATCTTAACGCAATCAGGACAATATGCAGTGCTGGAAAGGAGACATTGACACACATTATACTTATTATTTAGTTACTAACCTCCGACAAGTGACCTTAGCCTGTTAGCCATATAACATGTAACGACTCATTCCCACTGATGTAATGAAACATCATTACCCAGAACAATCAGAGTTATCCGCTGGTCACTAGCCCACTAGGTGGCGTGACCTGTCATCCAATTAGATTCATTCACATTACAGAGTCTGTAGTGTGCAGACGTGTTTTCAGTATCTCTCCCGATTGTATTGAGCTATTTAACGTGTTTTGTTGTTTGTTGACTTACTTTATTCTTGTGTCCTTTCCCGTTGGTCTGTCTATCTGTCTCTTTGCAGAGTATTCAACCCCCGTGGTGGAATACTGTGTGTTGAGAGTTTTGGTTGACACAGCGACGTGTCAACTTAGTGGCAGGCTGTAGCACGTGCTGTCGATTTCGCTCGTGCTGCACGTGCTAGGCGAGCGACGGTCCGTTGTTGTCTCTGTATCTCCTTGTCGCACACGCTTTGCCTGGGCGAGGCGCTTGCTGCCGGGGGGGGGGGGTGGGACTGACGCTTGCGCTACCCTCGCGCATAGTGTCTCGTGCGCTTGCTAGCGCTAGGACTGGACAGGCGCCTCTCGCTTGGTGTCTCATTGCGTTTGGTGACTCGCGCTCCTCTAGCGCTAGAGTTGGACAGGCGCTTGGGGCTCTTACGGGCTTGGTGGATCGTGCGCTGCTGTCGCCTGGATTGGACAGTCGCTTGCACTTGTCACGCTTGGTGCTTCAGGCGCTTGCCAGTTGGACGTGCGCTTGCTGGCGCTTGGTTGGACGTGTGCTTGTGCGATCGGGCCCCCGCCTCGCCTGCGTGTCTCTCGCTCTTAACTCAGGGGAGTTTCCCACCTGTGAAGCGGCTGAGCGGAGAGGTGACTGAGGCGTGGTGCCGGGTGCGTGCCAGTCGTATGGGTTCACAGGACAGCCGAGCGTTGTTTGCGTGTCTGAGTGGTTTAGCGCTAGACGCTCAAGTGTTGACTGGTCGCTAGTGACTGTTGGATCGAGGCGCTCCAGACGCTCTCCCCTTACCTAGTTGCTGTCTCGCCTGTGTCGCAGGCTTGAGCGGCATAGATTTAATCCCTTGCGACACCGCAACCCCGTGCACTGGGTTCTGCGGGCGCTGCGGAGCGAGCAAGTCGGCAAGTTACGACCCTCACGTGGTCTGTCGCCTGTGCAGGAATACCTGCCCAGAGGATAATCGGTGCGTTGAGTGCGCAGACCTCACCTGGGAGCAGCACAAGCGTTACCACTCTTCCATCCGGAAGAGTGAGTCGCAACAGCGCTCTAGGACGGCCAGACGCCCCACCCCCGGTGCGTCTTTCGCCACAGGCACCACGCAAGTGTCGCCTGAGCGCTCGGACCTCATTATCACCGAGGACGCCGGCGAGTTTGACTTTCCGTCCTCCCTAGCGTCGGACGTGGGGTTCGTCTCCCGATGGGCACACCTCATTCACAGAAGCGGAGGGCGTGTGAAGAAGGCTAAGAAGCGCTCCAAGGCGCCCACGCCTCCTCCCTTCGACCACAAGGCTTTTAAGGACGATGTCCTTGCGTCCGTCAGGACCATGTTGAGGGAATTTGTGTCCAATGACCCTCAGGATCGGCGCGAGGCTGTCGTTCCATCGGCGCCTCCCGCTAGGAAAGGGCGTCGTGTGACACTAGTGTCACCCCCCTGTCAATAATGTCATAGTTTGGAAAAGAATACCTTGGTATTATCATCGCATGATATATTTCTACAGACCGTCAATATTAGAAGAAAGGATATGAAATTGTTGTGCATTTTGACCTCGGCCAACACATCAAGTAGATTCACGCTCGATCTTTTGGGTTCAGAGTGATCTCCCTTCCCTGGTTAGGCGCACTTCCGGGTGTAAACAATGACAAAGGACCATGTGTTGGGTTTTGTGCCCTTACCACCCTGTCAGAATTTAAAATCGTTGTTCGGTCGCTGGGTTTTGATCACAGGAACCCAATATCGTAAATGTAGGTAAAACGTAGATAAAAAAGACCCACCCCTCTATATAATAGAGTAAAGGAATAAACGCATCCATCTTGCCGATCTCGACTCGCTTCCGAGTTACGTCAAAATTATCGCTTCAAATTGGTGACATCTCATACACATACACAAGAACGTCTCACTTATACATTTCCCCCCAAAACTTGGCTTATTTACAACACATGCCTTCCTTCAATTAACTTTTATATCTATTTAAAAACACAAAACGACCGCAGAAACCTCTGGGGTGAACGTTACTCCGCACCAAACGCTGCTCGAGCGATCCGATAGTTCGATAAATGTAACGGCAATTTTCTTGGGATAATTTCTAAAAATCAGGCAACATTTAAAAAGTGATTTTTATTGATGTTCCACCATTTTCAAGCCAGGTTGTGACAATGGAGTCAAAAGATTATTTATTTTGTTATGTAGAATCATTTTTGCACTAGGGGATTGGGACGGCCAAGTCTCTTGTCTTCACACACTGTAGAATTAATAAATGGAAATTTCCATTTCATTATTTAAAAAAGAGAAGTTCAAGATTTGTTTATCTCATGTGAATAATTAAAAAAAAATAATAAATGTTTAAATACTTCATTACTATACTTTACATATCAGTAAATTTAAATAATGTATTATTACCAATATATCAGTGAATTATTTCAAGTGAATAAAACACAACCACAACATTGAGTTATACAAAAGTGTATCAACATTATTAACACAATCTGTGGAATGATAAGTCTATATCTTTTCTGAAAATTGTGATTTGATGGTTTTTACCAATTACGTTATGTAAAAGACAGCTTAAGCATATGTTTGATTAATGTCAATTTTGGACATAGAAATACTATTTTATACCAAAACTGTAAATGCATGTTTTTGTTAACATGTACATCTAATGAACAAAATTCTGGCAATCATAAATACTTTTCAGGCAGACTTGTTTTGTTAATGTTAATTTAACATTATTTCATAATTGGCAAAAGGTTTTGATAATTCAGGATGTTGTTGTAAATGACACTGAAAACCGAAATACATACATATTAGAATGAAACATCAGAAATTATTAATTAGATATTTGACATTGATATTAAGATAAATAACTGTGGAAAATCACTCTAATTTGTCTTCTCATCACTGGACAGAAAGTTTGGCAATTTAACTTTGTTGGAACGTACATCTCTGAGCAAAGCCCAGTCGTGAAGAGTTTTGACATGTTCATTGACACAATCAAGACAGTATTACTGGTTCCTGTCTGGCTAATCATAACAACAGAATGTCCATTTTCTACTAAATAATCCTAACGGACCAATCAGATTGCCCTACAGGCATTTGGTGCGGAGTAACGTTCACCCCAGAGGTTTCTGCGGTCGTTTTGTGTTTTTAAATAGATATAAAAGTTAATTGAAGGAAGACATGTGTTGTAAATAAGCCAAGTTTTGGGGGGAAATGTATAAGTGAGAGGTTCTTGTGTATGTGTATGAGATGTCACCAATTTGAAGCGATAATTTTGACGTAACTCGGAAGCGAGTCGAGATCGGCAAGATGGATGCGTTTATTCCTTTACTCAATTATATAGAGGGGTGGGTCTTTCTTATCTACGTTTTACCTACATTTTATATACGATATCGGATTCCTGTGGTTTTGATGTCTTATCTGATACACAGATCACTTTGTTAGTTTACGATCTCGTTGATACACATTTTTTCCGACGAGTTTGTTGAATCTAATCCTCGATTGTTGTCCAGCCTCCCGGGCTTCATTGAAGAGCGCACGATGTGTTTGTTGTTGAGATTTTCTTAAAATTTCATTTCGGTCTTTTGTCAGGACCAAGTTTGCAATAATTGGAAATGGTGACTTGTAGGAAGATAGTCTGTGAGCTCTTGTCATCAACATTGTATCTGCGTTAGTCATATGGAGTTGGTCTTTTATAAATTTTCTAAATCTATTTTCCGATTCCGATTCCGATTTTATTTTTCGTTGTGTTGTTCATCCATTTTATGAAATAAGAGGTTATTTCGGCGAAATCTTGACTGTAATTCTTCCATCTGTTCTTCCAATCGGTGAACTTGATCTCTCAAACTTGCTTTTAATTGTGGACATTTGATGAGTCACATTGACACCGTGTCGTCGAGTTGTGTAAATTGATCTTTCACAGAGTTTCTTTGAGTCTCTAGTCTAAAGTGTGCATTAGATCAGCATAAGTATACGACACATCTCAAACTTTTACTCATCTGTGCCGGGCATGGAGAGAGTTTGTTGATGGGCGCAGGTGGCTGGGTTCGGGTTTGTCTCGTTCACAGCAAGCAGGTTAAAAGCAGCAGTGCAAATCTTAAAGTTTCTGAAACAGATCGTCTACTCACACATATAGATGCTAGATGATTGTTAGACTTATCTGGTTGCATAAAGTTCCAATTTTAGCTATGTGTTGCTCAATTGTTATAACCATATGAAGAGTCGATATAAACACGTCCTCACTCAGCCATTACCCAGCATGCAATGTTTTTGTTTGTATTTTACTTTCGTGTTTACATCTGTTTATTTCGATAAAAAAACAATTTTCAAATTATTTTTTCTTCTTTAATTCAGTCATAGAATTATGTTTTCCTTCCAGTGGAGGAAATAGTCATCTGCATCGATTTTCACGCAAGGCAGGACAGATCTAGAAACAGAAACACCCTTGGAAGGGGCCTCCGTTATTCAACAGAAACTTTTATAAGGGCTTTGTTTGGAAGAGTGAACATGATCGTGAACTATCTCCGCAATGGCTCCATCATCATCGGTCTGCAACCAAAGACGTACAGCGCTGTTTTCGATTTGATCAAGGCTATGGATGAAGGGATCATCAAAGAACTGGTTTGCGGAATTTTTGAAAATGAACCAGGATTGATTACTGAGGAGGAATGGATAGAGCCAATCAAAATTAAAATGGATGTTGATATTCCAAGGGGAATGTTCCCGAAAGCTTTCCCCTGCAAACAGTTTGAGAGCAGGAAGGAACTTTTGCAGGAGTTAACAGTCTCTGTGCAGAGAGAAGAACATGGACAGAAAGATAAAGGTATGTGAAACATCAAATGATGAAATTGACTAAAAATGTAATATCTCTAACATTCCTTCTATCCTAACAATGCGATGTACATCTTTCTGATTGGCTACTGTATAAACCGTCAGAAGGAGTATAAGCTGGTTGTCGGTGCTTCTTATTGCAATAGTACCCGACAGGCTAGCGTGGATATATTCACAGATTAAGCAAATTAGTTATTTACATAGCAAAAGACCTGCAATTATCTAATACAGTAATCAAATGCTAAACAATTATATGTATATGTAAATGCTGTAAACATTTTGTGTATTCCATACAGGTAAATAATTGTTTCTATGTATTGTATTATTGTTACATCTAGAGTCAGATAAATAGTTTACTGCATTTCCAATAATGTCGCTATTACACATCTTAACAAATTCATCGTAATGTACCTTCTGCATTATCCTGAGTAAATAAATATCTAAGGTCTCTAACATTTTTTCTTAATATGCAATAGTCAATGGGGAAAGATAATATGATACTTTTGATACATCAATTTTGAGATAAAAATGACTGAGTACACAGTGCAGCCCTGTCTAACTCCGCATCAACAATAAAAGTACTGATGTGGCAGAATATATTTATATGTTTATTGAAGTGAGCCCCATCTGCTGCACTTTGAAGATGATATCTACAACACGTAATGGCTTTCAAAATTCAACAAAAACATATGTATGAATGTCAATGACACAGCATGCCTCAGTCAATCTGGAAGGAAATAGTTCTAATTTGAATAATGTTCATGGTAGTATTGAGAGGAAAAAAGACTGTGTTTGAAAAACATCGATAAAAAGTGAATTTAAAGTCTCATGCTACGAGTTTGGTTTTGACTTTAAAATTAAATACCTGATTCTAATTGGATGTTGTAATAAGAATAGAGAGAACATCCAAGTTGATAAAAGTAACAAAGCGTACTTTAATAAACGAGTGTTGCTATATTTGATATCAGAAGACACGAGTATGAGATTCTATTAACCAACCAAAACCATTGTTCATTACGTTCGAATGAAACAAATTTCATAACCATATCACTTCCTTCAAACTCCTAAAGCAGGGATATCATAGCATTATGACATGTTTATGACGTCATAGCATTATAGCATCATTACTCGATTATGCAAAACGTTTGTGATGTCATGTATTAGTCGATTGCAGGGTATTGTTCACAATCTACTGTCAAAACATCTTCAAGGAAAACATTTTTGGATGATAAACACTGTTAACGTCATCTAACGTTCATAAATTGCTAAGCAAGACTAGTTTATTTATAAATGATTTTGTGGCAGAAATTTTCACATTTTCTGACTGAAACGCCCTATTGCCACTTACATTTGAAATAAAGTCGACTTCGAATTTCTTAACTTGACAATAAACAACCATACAGTTTTCTTGGAGATTTGTTAAGCGCTTCCAGTGGTGCTGATTTCACACAATGGGGCTATTAAAAACACTGCGTATAAACCCCAGCGAATAAACCCTGTGGTATAAGGATATCCACATTCTATGACTTCTTTGTATAGGCGTAGGTTAAATCTGCTGATCGTTTAAGCTGTCTTAATAACTTTTTAACGGGCAGTTGAACACGAATATGCGAATAATCACACAATGTTATACGGATGCTGATTTAGTAAGTACAAAATACAAAATCCCCTAACGTGACCATTTTCAATACAGAGGTATTATGGTGTTGATTTTAATTGAAAGGAAGGACAAGATGATGAAAAATAATTTATGTTTCGTATTGTAAAGCTCAAATTGTTTTGGGAGATATCCTAATGGAGAAGAGTGCTCCTTCCTTTTAATGATGACATGAGGTCAATGGGCGGAGCCAATCACATTGAAATGATGGCTAATAAGTTAAGTGTAAAAGTACATAAAAAGGCAATAAAAGCTGTCCATTATTGTAATCACTTACTCCCTATTACAAAGCAGAAAGTCTTTCCTCGAACAACTCTTTACTATTCATTGCTCAATGCTCAGATGCGAAATGTCTTTTGTGTCTGAGTGTGTATGGTATAAACGATATCTTTACTGTTTCAGGGCCCACAGTGTCCAGTTTCCCAACTTGTCAAGTCTGCCAGCAGCACTTCTCACACCGAGGCACCAACGTCTTCTTGCTCCCGTGTCTGCACGGTGTGTGTGAGACGTGTGTGACATCTGCAGATAGAGGAGTGATACATTGTAGACCATGTGAGAGAGACGTCAACCTGACAGAGACACCTCTACAGAAGGATGAGGTCAGAGAGAAGCAGATCCTGCATCTGACTGTGCAGCATCATCCAGAACTGGTCCTGTGTACATATGAAGAGGATGGCAACCAAGCTGTGTGCTGGTGTAATGAATGTGATGGCTTTCTGTGTGAACACTGTCAGATGGTACACAGCAGCTCAAGGGCAACAAAGAAGCATGTTGTTCAGAACGTTGGAGAAATGGACCCTGGCAAGATGGATGAGGACCAGTATTGCTCTGTACACCCCAAGTATATTGCAGACACCTGGGACAAAGACTGTTGCATGCTAACTTGTGGGAGATGCAGACGTGGGGATCATGTTGGTCATGAAGTTGTGGATGTAGAAGAGGCCGCTGAGATTGCAAGAAAGGAAGTTTCCAAGTTTGGAAATGAAATTCGATCTACAGTTGAGCAGCACAAATCACATTTGGTAGCAGCTGAGAAAGATCTTCGATCTTTAGATGAGAAACTCAACACACTCGGTGAAAAAATCACTTTCACATTTACTTCTCTAAACACACAGGTTGACCAAAGAAGTAAAGAGTTGCAGATTGCACTTCAGAACCACAAAGTGAATACGAAAGATCAACTCAGTGACAAGAAGAAGACATCAGAAACAAGTTACCAAAGATGTCTGGCCACCTCGGACTTCATTGACAGAACTCTGAAGTATTCGTCTCCCCACAGCATACTTGAACTGAAGCCTATGCTGGAAGAGATATTCCAGGACTGCAGAAGATCGGCTCCAACTGAAGACTACAAGTCTCTGTCTCTACCTGTGTTCAACACTGATGGACTGGAAATTATCAAGACCAGCCTGGCACAGTTCGGGACAATAACAACTGATTGTTCAGCTACCACAAACAGGATGCAAGGTAATTTAACCTGGCTTCCCGGCAGTTCAAATAGATCAAAACAATTACAAAGATCTTTTTCTTACACCGCGATTTGGCGTTTGAAAGTAAAAATAGCAACAAAATTCAAATCATAGATTTTAAACTGTTTATATCATCCTTTTAAGCGTTTATGTAGTTTTATGATGATAACGAACAATATATGACAATTTAAAACATAACCAAAATTCAATAATTTTGAAATGCAATGACAAATATTTAACGGATTGAAAATTCGTTAATATTCATAAAATAATTGAGGAAAAAAGGAAAAAGATAGTTGTTAAACTTTTTGTTCGTTAGATACAATAATAAAATAATAATTTTTTCTAGACAACGGAACCCAGACAGAAGAAGACATTTTGCAAGAACTAGAGAAACTGACACAGGTAACATTGCGGTTAATTATCATCTTTGTCTTTGATGAGTTTCTTTTACCTGCTGACAAGGAACAATTTCTGTTTCAAAAACATTTGGGTGTTTTCCCTTAATTGATATCTCTTTGTACCCTTTTACCTTACTCTCTGTAACTTGCTTCAAATTGAGATATTTAATGGTATAGGGCAGTCATTGCATACCTTTACGGGCATTTCCATGATTGTTTTAAATTCGGTTTAGCAAAATCATATGTTTTACTCATCAAATATTATTATTAGAAACACTGTCAAAATAGAAACAAGTTATTATTGTATAGATATATTTTGATCATCGAAGGTATGATCGATGTAACCTGTAAAAATGCTTTTGTTGTACTTTATAACTGAATTAACTAAATTAACTATTATAACTTATAATTGAATAACGTTGTTTAAAATCATTTTAGGAGATAAAGCAGTTGCAATTGTCACAAAAACAACTGATGAAGGAGAAGGAAACAGAGAAGACAGGTACGGTCTTCATCAACGATGCAGTAAATGTATTTTGCTATGCATCTAAATTACTCAAACTCTTATCAACTGAATTACAAATTGTATTTAAATAATAATAAAGGGTCTGTAATTGATACCAAGGCATATTTCCTCCTGACTATTATTTTTCATGCACTATTTCTTGTTTTCAATACTACATGTAGTTCATTTTGTTCTCAGATTCTTGGGAAGAAACAGCGAAGTTGAGACAGGTGAGGTGTTTAAAATTCTTTGGTACATAATCTTAGGTTGGATAAAACATCTGTCCTGAATTCTTTCAAAAAGGTGATGATACCTTTAACATGAACATTTACGTTAAATCGTTGTTAACATTATTTAAATGTTAAATCTAAGTGCAACATCATTGAAGATTTTGTGTATGTTGTTGTAAGTAAATTGTAAGAATGAAACAAGTTCAGCTTGGAAATTACAAGACAGCATTATTGGCAGGAAACGAGTGACAATAAAATCCAAGGATTCTGTTTATCGTTACATCTATAGCAAAGTAATGTTACACTTCCTAATTTGCTTAAAATAGTTCAAACAAGCTTTAAATCAATGAATTGTTCACTAAACATTCCTTTAAAATATTTCAGGAAGTAAAACAGCTGAAAATATACCAGGACCAACTAAACAAAGAGAAAGAAAAGATGAAGAGAGGTAATCGAACTGAAGAGTAGACTTCGTAGTATAAACATCTTGGTTATATTAAATTTCATAATTATCCCTTCATTCATTACACATCCTAATTGTTTTGCTCAAGCACGGATGTTTATGCATTCCCCAAGTATGTTTAAAAGTTACCAACCTCTATTACGAGTTCAAGTTGAATATAGCCATCATGAACATTGATTATATTTGCTGCTATGTCCTCCTGGGTCTCATTAATCTGAGCACAATCTTGATTACGAATTCTTATTTTGTTCCCAGATTATTTGGAAGAAGCAGATAACTTTAGACAGGTGAGCTGATTTAAAGTATTTACTGTCTATTTTAGATAACATGCAACATCTAGTAGCCAAGAGAATATCATTGGCAAGAAACAATTGAGAAATATTCCAAGGATCTTGTTATAGTAATAATTACATCATTACATATTTGCACTGTGACAAAGTGATGACCATTGCTTGTAAATAGAGAGAACTGTGTGTAAACAATAAAACAATAATTCAATGGAAGTGTTCACAACACCTTTCTTTTTGAACATTTCAGGAAGTAAAACAGCTGAAAAGGTCTCAAGACCAACTAAAGAAAGAGAAAGAAAAGATGAAGAGAGGTAATTATATGAGAGAGGAACCTTCATAGTATAAACATCTTGGTTATGTAAAACTGCTGTACTATCATCTTATTGATTAATCATCATAATGTGTCAAGCTTGGTTATTTATGTAGTCCTCAAATATTTATTTTCCTACCTCACGTAAGAATGTCGATCTCTGATTGGTCCACGTGACCCTGGATAAATTCTGATATCACCCTCTTCAGCAGGGTGATAAATCATTTATTCCCCTGGAACACAAAAAGCATGAAAAAAGCGTGCAGATTGAGCGTCTTGAAATGTACAATGTATGTTACCTTAAACACATGATCAAGTTGGTTACTTTTGATCAACCGAAAAGCTTTGAACAAATTATAGTAAAATGACTTAAAGGAACAGTAGCACGTTTTTTTGATAATTTTATTTTCTAAATTTGTCACTTCACTGATGATTGTTAGTTAATGCTAAATGTATTATTTTGACAGTGTCAGAAATAACATTACACAAGCCAATCATCCATAGTCAGGGGACAAAGTAAGAAACTCCACATAAAATCCATTGGCGGCCATTTTGTGTGAACACCTTTAATTCATTTTGTGTCAGAAAAAGGAATCGCATGGCTAAGCTTCACATTATATACTTGAATTATTACTACTCATTTAGTTTAAATACATTGTCTTTCAATTGGAACCATTAATTATTTCCTAACATCACCTTTTATCATCCAAAACTGTGTTCCACAGGAGATATTGTTTGTGAAAGATCAAGCGATATCTCCTAGGAGATATCGCTTTGACAGTAGATTTTGAACAATGCCTGTCTCAGAAGGGACATGACATCACAAACGTTTTGCATCATCAGAAATGATGGCACACTGCTATGACGTCATAAACACAACGACATTACAATGCTATAACGTCATTAACACGATGATGTCACAATGCTATGGCATCACTGGTCTAGGAGTTGGAGGGCTATGCAGTGTTCAAAGATGTACAATTTTCATGCTTATGTGATGAAAAATGATATTGGATGATAAATAGAATTTCACCCTCGTGTCTTCTGATATCAAATATATCAACACTCGTTGATAAAAGTAAAATATCCTCGGCAAGCCTCGGATATTTGTTACTTTTATCAAGTTGTGTTGATATATTTGATATGATGAGGAGACACTTGGGTGAGATTCTCTATATATTCCCCCTAAAAACGTGCTACTGCCCCTTTAAGCAGTTAACGTTTTTCTTACTGTTTATCTTCATATTATATGAGTTTTGTTTAAACATTCGGTAAGATAAATTCGTTATATCATTCAGAGGCGGGGTACATGGGAACTCCGAGATATCCGCCTCGCAAAACACCAAACTCAAGGCGGATATCTCCCCATGGACCCCGCCTCTGAATAGTATAACTTATATTAGTAACCGACCTCGATCACGGTTTCAAGTTAAGTAAACCGTGGCAAGTGAATCATGAAAAGTGATTATGTTTTCTGTCAAGACATATTTCCTCCCGATTTTAAATATTTCAAGTACTTTAACTTGATTACAATACTGGTTCATTTTATTCCCAGATGCTTGGAAAGAAGAAGAGAAGGCAAGAGGGGTGAGATTTTTATAAACTGTGTAGCGTTTATCTTAGATAAGTTGAAATGTCTATCACTTCAAAAACCAAATTGTTTGAATCGTTGCACAAAACATATCATATTGCATTTTTATAACCCCGATTATTTTAAATTCGGTTTAGCAAAATCATATGTTTTACTCATCAAATATTATTATTAGAAACACTGTCAAAATAGAAACAAGTAATTATTGTATAGATATATTTTAATTATCGAAGGTCTGATCGATGTAACCTGTAAAAAAGCTTTTGTTGTACCTTATAACTGAATTAACTAAATTAACTAATATAACTTATAATTGAATAACGTTGTTTAAAATTATTTTAGGAGATAAAGCAGTTGCAATTGTCACAAAAACAACTGATGAAGGAGAAGGAAACAGAGAAGACGGAGAAGACAGGTAAGGTCTTCATCAACGAGGCAGTAAATGTATTTTGCTATGCATCTAATATCACTCATACTCTTATCAACTGAATTACAAATTGACTTTAAATAATAATAAAGGGTCTGTAATTGATACCAAGGCATATTTCCTCCTGACTATTATTTTTCATGCACTATTTCTTGTTTTCAATACTACATGTAGTTCATTTTGTTCTCAGATTCATGGGAAGAAACAGCTAAGTTGAGACAGGTGAGGTGTTTAAAATTCTATGATACTCGTACCTACATGTAATCTTAGGTTTGATTAAACATCTGTCCCTACAAAATCCGAATTCTTTCAAAAAGGTGATGATACCTTTAACATGAATATTTACGTAAACTCGTTGTTAACATTATTTAAATATTTAATCTTAGACAGTGCAACATCATTGAAGATTTTGGGTATGTTGTTGTAAGTAAATTGTAAGAATGAAACAAGTTCAGCTTGGAAATTACTTCAATTATAGCAGCCAAGACAGCATTATTGGCAGGAAACGAGTGACAATAAAATCCAAGGATTCTGTTAATAACATTATATCGTTACATCTATAGCAAAGTAATGTTAAACCTTCTAATTTGCTTAAAATAGTTAAACAAAGCTTTAAATCAATGAATTGTTCACAAAACATTTCCTTTAAACATTTCAGGAAGTAAAACAGCTGAAAATGTCTCAGGACCAACTCTACAAAGAGAATGAAAAGATGAAGAGAGGTAATCAAACTGAAGAGTAGCCATCGTAGTTTATAACTGATGTAATGTAAAGTTTCCTAATTATCATTTAATTCATTAAAATCATAGGATGTTAAATATAGCACGTCTATTTATAAAATCCTCCAAGAAGATTAAATACACTATAGTCCATCTTTCAACGCCTCATGAACAAAGCCAATGATGTGATGTCTCTTTACTCACATAATTATTCAAAACAAATTTGCCTTTTGGGACAATAAAGATTATCTTATCTTATCTTATCTTATAAATTGTACCGCAATATACTTAATCCTTGCATCGTGTCTTCGTAACTTTCAATCGAAGCATAGCCTACTGCGAAAGTTACTTCATGCTATGCCAGGATATAGAGCGTTTCTTTATTGATTATTCACATTATGCCTCTTTTGTTTACAGAATCTGAGAGGGCAGCAGAAAAGTTTAAACAGGTAGGGTGTAAGAAAACTTTACAATGAACTATTCGAGTTAGATATTGTATCCATTGACAAACTTTTAAAATGTATAAACTGAAATAATTTGCATACTATTCTGTATTGTATTTCTGTTATTCATAAAAACTAGTTGAAATAAAGGCATTGTTGCAGCCGTCATCTTACCATAATTTTAATAACCACAAATAATGTCAACGAAATGTATGTATGAGAGAAAGACAGGTATTTCATAAGAATACAATATATTTATATTCCTCAAAGAAACTTTGTCTGGAAGATATCCGGGAGCAGAATTTCAAATATCATTCAAAAGTATTTTATCTTTAATCATTGGTACAACTTCGTAATCAGCAGTGTTTGAAAGTTATAGATATTGAATAAAAAGGAAATGATGTAGAGGGCAAATAAGAATTTTTGATAGTCCATCAATCAATTGGCGATGACACAGTTATGAAGTGTATTATAATTAAATCGTCAACTTCTCCATATCCTTACAAGTAGCAAATACTGTAAATAAAGAGCTTCTCCGTCATTTCCAGCACATGTTAATTTGCTTTAAAACGAACACAAATGACATTAATTATCAATTAAATTCAAAATATCTCAGGGGATATATTCAGTCTCAATTGTCACGTAAATGATAAATTTTGTTTGAAATGAACAAATATTCATATTGCATTCAAATTCACACGTCCATTTCAGATTTTTTTGTCGATGGTGTATATTCTAGTTCACTGGTTTTCACAATTTCCTAGTTATACAACCTATCAAACATTATCAACCGTAGCTGTCAATCTGTTTGCTTTAGATAAGTTTACACAATTACTTTAGACTGATTGAAGGGATTGAACCTTCCGAATGTTACTATATAACGTCCATCGGCCCTTAAATGGTACTTTCCTGCAAAAGTCGTTACTTGTCTATCAAACGACATTATTTATATAATTTGGCATATATGAAAACACTTCACATTTCCTTAAAGATTCTTAAAGAACATCCATATGATGTTATTAAGTTAATACTGTATCTGTGGTTTCTACACAGAACTATGTATGTTTTACATCACGCTTTAAATAACTGAGAGGTGTATATAGCCATGTTATTGATTCGTGTATTAGGTGAGTCAAACAGGAATTATATCATTTGGTTGCAATTTTCGTTAAAATGTCTTTGTACAGGCCCGTGTCATTAACATCTGCTCGAGTAATAGTTTTACAATTTTATTGAAAGCCATGTTTTACCTTGTGCATTAAATAACTGAGATGTTGAATTTGGTTTCAGGAGTCAAAGAAGTTAAATGCTTATCAAGAGAAAATTATTGGCCTGGAACAACAGATTGAAAAAAGTGAGGATGTCATTGTACTTTTAATAACATATTGATTGAGGCCTGTATAAATGAAACCTCATCATCAACTTCACAAATTTAAAGTGTGAATCTTATTTTAATGACGTTTTCAACCAGTTGACAAAATTAATATTGTGAATTGCTACAATTGTTGAAAGTATAAATATGTAATGACTTTCTGAAAAACAACTTCAGCAATGACTTTCACAATAAAGAAATTGTTATTAATATCTTTTCTTATCTATGCCACCTCTAACTGAGCTTCAAATATAAAGTGAATTTGCTGCAATATTTTACGATAAGTATAAAACTGATCGAAAGAATTCCAATGTCTTTTAACAATAGAACAATATTGATTTATTTTATTCATTAGTTCCAGGATGGCATAGATTACGCACTCTAGCTTCGGAAGAGACGTTTTTCTTAAATTGTAAGTAATGTTTTTACATATTTAAGGACTCAGCCTTTCGGCTAAATTCTTATTGAGATAGGCGTGGCTTTATCATTTCACAAAAATTTTGTCGAACAACTTAATGTTTCATGTAGATAACCGTTAACGAGAACCCCAACGAGCTTTCGGGCGAAATTGTTAAGTCATTAAAGGCTCTGGTCAACGAATGAAAATGAAAAAAATATCATTAATGACTTTTTCGAAGAGACTTGCATGTCCAAACTGTGTATAACGATGCACGATAAGTATATATTCACATTTATAGTCAACATGATCTGGATGCCATCTTCATTCTTTACACTTTGAAAGTGTCTTGAACAATTGGATATCCTCTCCTCAGGACTATTTGCACTAGGGAACTTACATAACATGTCACCGAAGTTATATTTTTCAACGAGTCTACCTAGCAGTCTTCAAATTAATACGATTCATAAAGTCACTATTTCAAGGAGAGATTAATAGATATAACAGTCAGAAGCACGTTTTTAGGGAGGAAATAAGGTGATGTTAGGAAACTGAAAATTAATGGTTCCAATTGAAGCAGTAATAAATCAAATATATAATTTAAAGTTCACCCAAGCGATTCCTTTTTCTAACACAAGATGAATAAAATGTGTTCACAGAAAAATGACCGCCAAAGGTCCTAAGTTTTGACACTGTCAAAATAATACAAATAGCATTAACGATCAATTATCGGTGAAATATTTAAAATATCAAATTTTCAAGAAACGTGCTACTGCCTGTTTAAAGGTAAAAGTAGTAACCTGCCGAATTAAAGCATGCAACTTTGCATGAATGTTGCTTAATGCTTAACTAAAGAAATTGGACTAGTCGCCTAGTGACCTATACTTATTATAAAATCCAAGATGGCTGCCAAAATTCTAAATATCACATGTTTGTCCAAATTTGGTTAAAATTCACAGTAACTGAAATCTAAAGAACTGATGTCATTGCAAGCAGTTAAAAGAAGCTAAATTTTGTTTAGGTTTTTGGTTACTTGTGTACCGGTAGTTTGCGCTTGTGAGCATTTTCTTAAGTAAACGTCAGTCCAAAAACTTGAATTTTCTCTGCCGCGGGCTGATTTTCGCAAACAACACCTAAGGGTCGGTTTTGATCCTTAACATCAATACCGTTGGGTGCTGCATGGAACCCCCATACCTCGCTGTCATATAATAAAATTGATAGAATCTTTACATAATAGTTGATATAGAGCCTGTATTTGTAAATTGGTAAAATTTGATATTGATGATCTTGTGATAGGTACACTTTCCTTGCCTGTTCTGACAAAGGTTTTTGTGTAATATGACATGAACATGAGCTTGACATGAACTCCAAGATACTTATATATTGGACAAATTTTATTAATCATTTATTCATCTTGTTATTGACCTTTACTGTAAAAAGATATCAATATACATTTTCACTTTTGGACTTTCTTGTTAGACATTGGTACAAATGAAATGAAAGTTGTCAAATTTGATAAGTAGATTGTCCTTTTGTATAAGATTTATCAGAGTTGTACAGTCTTATCCTTTTAGATGTGAAACTTATTTTATAGACCACCGACTTTGAAGAGATAATTTCTCCAAGGCTTATCTTAGAAAACTATACATTCTAGCATAAGTGACACACATGCCAACAATTACCTAGCTTGAAGTATGAAACTTGAAACTCTGCTGCGATTTTTCAAGATATCAGAGCTGAGACGTTCATAAATGTTCAGTTACCTGATGTTACCTTTTGATTGACAATAAAGACACAATCGCTTCAATTGGTATAAGACGGTGATAACTTCCCTTTTCATTTATTGGGTCGAAAAGGTGATATAGACACATGCAATGTACGGCGTTGTACCATAATCCCTAGTGTTATCACTTTTATCTACAAAGGTATTGTTTGCTAAAGGGGTATGCCGTGAACTGTCGTGGTAATTATTTGTTATTCACTAATGTACATAGTTTTGTTGATTAAATATATGATACATACCCTTTGATACTCCCTCGATACACTCCATTGCGCTTTCGTAATAAAAATAATTAGGGTATTTATATAGCGCACATATCATCACCGAATGCATGCTCAAGGTGCTCCCTAGATTATTACCCTGGTCTAACCCGAGCTGCCGATTAAGCGCTTGACGGGTCGCCTCCACCGGAATTTACACCAGGTATCACATTAATACTGCTGGGTGAACAGAGGCATATTCCGAATAAAGTCTCTTGACCAATGCGACAACACAAGTTATTCAACTCGTGTCTAAGTTTTGGGCAGGGAATCACCCTTCAAACTCTCAGTTCTTTCAACAATGAATTGGGTATCCCATCCATCCGGCGAGCCACGCCAGATGTTGCTGAACTACCCGGATAGCCGTCAACTGTACGTGTAACCACGTACGTGCCACCACCATTGTACGCTTGTATGCGCTCTGTCCCGACTGTCTCACAATGTCTTTCAATCACTAAAGAAATGGGCATAATTAAGACAAAATATCAAAGATGTTTAATATTTTGCGACGATTTTAGCGATGCCTTACAATAACGCATCGGAACTAGCAAGGTGTACGGTGGAGAAATGTTGCTAGCGAGGAGCGGGATCGCAAACGGAATCATTAAATAAAAGTACCGAGGGTACAGAAGCTCACCTTAAAATGAATGATGTGGTAAAATGATTTAATTATACATGTAACCATCTTTTATATAATTGATTATGGCTGCCATCATGATTTTGTTATCTTTTAAAATACTAGTCTTCTTTTGGAAACGACTAGAGCTTGAACAAACATTAATACACGAATGATATAATCATGATAAGTTAACAAGCAGTAGGTTTTTGTATAACTTTTTTGTATATCTATGGCTGAATTGGTGACCATCTTGTACTTTTTAATCTTCAAAATGCTACTTTTATGTGGGCATCCGTATTAATTTCATTATGATATCTTGATTGGTTTAGGTGTATCCATTTAAATGTCATTCATTACTTACAGGATGGTGGCCACTTACATTTGTTTTGTAGTGAATCATTAATATGATTTCAAGATTATTTCACTGATGGTTATGCTGCATGGGATATTGAGAAGCCCAAAAGTACAGATTTTTCAAGGAAAATGAATGACTGATTGAGAGGAAAGTCATAAACACAGCAATGCATAAGACACGTTTATTTTGTTCACATAATATTTACATGTCAAGTGACCATGAGATGTCTTTCATTAAAGTATCAATTTATTTAACACTCATACAGTACTATAATGGTAAACATTTTTGCATTGTCAAATCAACAGAGAGATATGACAAATCAAATTTCCTTACTAAACCCTTTTAGATTTTTTTCATATTTATTCCACATCAACTTATCATGTAGATTGCTAAACACAAGGCTTATTGTAGACAAGTTTTGTGAAAGTTGTTATTCTTAGAAAGAACATATCACTGTCATGAGAATACAAGTCCATAACTTTTATTGCATACACATGGGCCATGGCCATATAGCATAATGCTCTACCATATCAATTGGGTCAGGTTGATTATGCAACAGACTAGCAGCTGACACTGTGATGCTAGCAGCCTGCCTTGGGATGTGTATTAGACAGCATAGTGGAATATCTGAACTCTGGTTGACCCCTTATGTGTGGTATTTAAAGGAATATAAGGGAGATTCCATTGTTTAAAATTTAACATGTTTAATATAATTTGGTTTTTGCAGCTAGTTGCCATAAAGATTTTAAACAAATTAATCAATTATGTTTGTCTTTCATCTTCCTTTTTTTTAGAAACACTTAAAAATATAGATCAACTTGTACGACAATCTTAAATATTCCATATTTAAGATAATATTATGATTAGTAAGTTCAAATTAGAGAATTTATATGGTGCCAGTGATCACTTGATGAAAGCTTAAAATTTAATAATAATGATGTGTCATCTGCAGCTGAAAAGTCAATATGGCTGCTATTGCGGCCATCTTGGATTCTCAAAACTGAAACGTCTACCTTTCTGTGAGGAATCACTATAGGTATAACATACTACAATATAAAAATGATATCTAGATTGGTTAAGAAGAAATAGTCTTTGTCATGAAATCTAATTGAAAATTCAATATGGCTGCCATGGCGGCCATCTTGGATTCTCAAAACTGAAACGTCTACCTTTCTGTCAATTTCAGAATGATATCTAGATTGGTTTAGAAAGAGTAATCTTTTCATGAAATCTAATTGAAAATTCAATATGGCTGCCATAGCGGCCATCTTGGATTCTCAAAACTGAAACGTCTACCTTTCTGTGAGGAATCACCACAGGGGGTACTCGACTGTACAGGTAAAGCGGAAGTTGCACCTCTGCAACGTCCAATTCCTCACTGTACAGTGAAAACAAAACAACCCCGACTCCACGTTCACGGTTAGTTCTAGTTAATACGTTGTTTATAACAGATTAAAATTGTCTTGGTGGACCGATGAAGCTTTACTGCTTTGTAAACTACTGCATTTATAATGTAACATAACTTCGGTCTCTGTATAATGATGATTTTCAGCTGTCCTTGAGATCGCGTTCGAAAGCCTAACGAAAATATGTCTAAATTTGCCAATCTAAGCAATTTAGATGAACGGAGTCATTCAAATTAACCTTTCATATGTTGATAGAATGTGGATATCGATATATAAATGACCAATCAAGTATTTCTGACTGTTTCGGCCAAATATTTCGACTAAAATGAAACTGTACGCTGAAGGGACGTTGCGACTGTTTTGGATGCTGACTGTACGGGAAGTTGCGCATTTACAGAGTAACCGAGAACTGTCATATGTTTATAAAATAAGGATTGCATTTAAATCCACACGCCACTAATGGCTGTAATATTGCTCAAGCGGCACTAAACACCAACGCAATCAATCAATCACTGTTCAGAACTTACATGCATAATGGTGTCGGGCGGATATTGGTGAATGTGTTCATATAAAATTGAAGATACAAACTACTTTTATTTATAAAGTTATGCAACAATAAATGCTATGACGTTAATACATTTTCGGAAGATAAATATTGCTACGTTAAACTGTTATGTGCAATTTTATACTTCACGGTAGTTTTAATACCTGTTTTCTTCAGTCTTTATCCCCGTGCAACTTCCCTCGTGCGTATGAGAGGGCCTCATAAGCTCAGATAATACCCTGACATGAGGGCCCTACTTACGTTTATAAGGCCCTCCATCCCCAGATAATACCCTCCCACCAGGGCCGATATTATCTTGTAATGTTACTCATCTAATATAACCATTAACGCTGAGATGTTTATTTTAATATGAAACTAACTCAGTTTATTGAGAAACTCTTATGAAAAACAGTGTTTGACCTTCACATGACGTTTTGTCTAAGAGGTAAACAGTAACTAATACATTATCAAAATGACGAAATTTCACTTGATATTCAGTGTTAAAGACTTTTCAGAAAAATTCACCATGTTGGCCAATGTCAGCTATGACATCATTCTTCAGAGAATATTATTCCTAGAAGCAGAAACAAATTTGGTTGAATTATCTATCACCGTTTGCCAGATACATGTGATTAAAGGCTGTAATTTAAGTTGACTGTTTCAGACCCCTGTATAATGTAATGAAACCTAACACTTTAACTATTGATATTTCACTCATAAGGTATAACAGAAACAATGTTGGTCTTGTTTATCCACAAACAAAGATGTATGTTTTGTTTTGATAACTTAAATAGTAATGGAGTAATGAACTTTGGAACTTTGTTGAAAACACTGAAATTTGATTAGTTTTAGACCCCTACTTCATGTTGGTCCCTCTAGCTCCTCAATTATCAAAATTTTCATGATAAAGTGCAACATAGCAAAGGTTGTGCTTGGAATAGCGCATGTAAAAATGCAATCAATTTAAAGATATCTTACTTAATAAAGAAACTGTGGAATTTTGAAATGTGCCAAAAATGAGGATTTTCCCAAAATCGCAATATTCAAGGACCGGTCATGGACAGAAAAAGAATTATCCTGACTTGTTGATATTTTTTTCTGTCTACTCATTACATCTGCTTCACAAAACATCAACATAAAATTTCTATCTGAAATATTTTCAAACTAAAATTATCAAAGTAAAATAACCCTCGAAAAATTTTAAAATCGCCGAAAAATATAAAAAATCTCTTTATGTCAACATATTTCCTTTAATATTAACTTTTATATAATAATGACCTGTAGTGAACTTGTTGAACTATCATTGTAGAACAGAATGCATCAAACAGATTTAATTCTTGACATTTCCTTACCGAGTAGTGTCCCTTTGAACGTGACGCATGAAAATCCTTTATTTCAAAAGATCCTATTGAAACTGCTGTACTTTAAAAACCACTACAAATTGAAACTTGATATGACCTATTTATGTGAAGCAATCTCTCAGCTTTAAAATGAGCTATATCATGCGTCTGTATGTAGGCCTACTACCGTTACTGAGAAGAAGACTTTCAAAGTCGCGTCTGAACCGCGAAATTTCGCCAAAATTTCAGTTTTTCGAAAATAGAAAAAAATCTATTTATACGGCCGAAAACTATGGGCTTAGTCGATGGAGAAGGATGTTGCCCACATTTTGGTGAAAGTTTTATACAATTAGCTCCCATAGTTACCGAGAAATTAAGGTTTGAAGTTTTGACTTTAAGGGGAGATAACTCAAAATCAAAATCGAAATTCAAAAATTTGGCTTGTGCATTTCTAAGTTAGGTCATACTCTACAATCCCTGAAAGTTTCATGAAAATCGGTTGGTTACACTCCATACATGTAGCCTGAAAAGTAAAATAAATCCACCTTAATGTATTGGGGACATGTATCATAACGTACCAACTCCCCGTACAGTATAACTGTTATTATATGTAACTCCCCGTACAGTGCCGGTGCAACGTCCATCAGGGCGTACAGTCTATATTTTGTCTTGTTTCTCTTTAAATGTAATGAAATAAGCATTGATACACCACATGGGCCTTTGAATACGCATTATTTTTCTGTATAAGTTACAACAATCATGAAATGACCTCTACATAGTCCGCAACATGAGTTAAACAGTCAATTTCGCGATCGCTACATTAGCTTCGAACGGGCAGTCACTTGAAATGGGCAAGTATGACAAGAATTGAAACATTATCGTAATTATGCCTTTAGAAATATGTAGAGAAATACTTAAAAGTTTCATATTTTACACGTTTCAACTCTCGGAAGGTGAATATTACTAGAACTAACCGTGAACGTGGAGTCGGGGTTGTTCTGTTTTCACTGTACAGTGAGGAATTGGACGTTGCAGAGGTGCAACTTCCGCTTTACCTGTACAGTCGAGTACCCCCTGTGATCACTATAGGTATAACATACTACAATATGAAAATGATATCTAGATTGGTTTAGGAGAAGTAGTCATTTTCATGAAATCTAATTGAAAATTCAGTATGGCTGCCATGGCGGCCATCTTGGATTCTCAAAACTGAAACGTCTACCTTTCTGTGAGGATTCACCATGGGTATAACATACTACAATTTCAGAATGATATCTGGATTCGTTTAGAAGGAGTAGTCTTTTTCATGAAATCTAATTGAAAATTCAATATGGCTGTCATGGCGGCCATCTTGGATTCTCAAAACTGAAACGTCTACCTTTCTGTGAGGAATCACCATGGGTATAACATACTACAATTTCAGAATGATATCTGTATTCGTTTAGAAGGAGTAGTCTTTTTCATGAAATCTAATTGAAAATTTAATATGGCTGTCATGGCGTCCATCTTGGATTCTCTATTTCTCTATTGGACGTCTACCTTTCTGTGAGGAATCACCATGGGTATAACATACTACAATTTCAGAATGATATCTGAATTCGTTTAGGAGTAGTCTTTTTCGTGAAAGTTTACGGACGGACGGACGGACGGACAGACAGACGGACGACGGACGAAGCGCCATGACATAAGCTCACATTTACTTTGTAAAGGTGAGCTAAAAAGCAATCATTGCCGTTTCATCAACTTTTTCTATGTTATTATCATGTCAATAGCTTTCCGAGACATAACTATTTAATGTCATATCCTGTTCATAGTCCAAATAGGGTCACAGGGGTCACAACTTTAAAAACCTATTTTCATCTTCTTCTCCAGTTCCAGAAGGACTAGAGTGTTAAAAATGATATGTGCAGACTCCTTGGCCAATGGGGATTCTAATTTGTAACTTTGGTGACCCTGTGATCCCAAATAGGGTCACAGGGGTCACAACCTTAAATACCTATTTTCATCTTCTTCTCCAGTTCTAAAAGGAGTAGAGAGTTAAAAATGATATGTGCAGACTCCTTGGACAATGGAGATTCTAATTTGTAACTTTGTTGACCCTGTGACCCCAAATAGGGTCACAGGGGTCACAACCTTAAAAACTTATTTTCATCTTCTTCTCCAGTTCTAAAAGGACTAGAGAGTTAAAAATGATATGTGCAGACTCCTTGGCCAATGGGGATTCTAAATTGTAGATTTCGTGACCCCATGACCCCAAATAGGGTCACAGGGGTCACAACCTTAAAAACCTATTTTCATCTTCTTCTCCAGTTCTAAAAGGACTAGAGAGTTGAAAGTGATATGTGCAGACTCCTTGGACATTTGGGATTCTAATTTGTAACTTTGGTGAACCTGTGACCCCAAATAGGGTCACAGGGGTCACAACCTTAAAAACCTATTTTCATCTTCTTCTCCAGTTCTAAAAGGACTAGAGAGTTGAAAGTGATATGTGCAGACTCCTTGGACAATGGGGATTCTAATTTGTAACTTTGGTGAACCTGTGACCCCAAATAGGGTCACAGGGGTCACAACCTTAAAAACCTATTTTCATCTTCTTCTCCAGTACTAAAAGGACTATAGAGTTGAAAATGATATGTGCAGACTCCTTGGCCAATCGGGATTCTTAATTGTAGATTTCGTGACCCCATGACCCCAAATAGGGTCACAGGGGTCACAACCTTAAAAACCAATTCTCATCTTCTTCTCCAGTTCCAAAAGGTCTAGAGAGTTAATATTGATATGTGCAGACTCATTGGACAATGGGGATTCTAATTTGTAACTTTGTTGACCCTGTGACCCCAAATAGGGTCACAGGGGTCACAACCTTAAAAAAACTATTTTCATCTTCTTCTCAAGTTCCAAAAGGTCTAGAGAGCTGAAATTATATGTGCAGACTCCTTGGCCAATGGGGATTCTAAATTGTAGATTTCGTGACCCCATGACCCCAAATAGGGTCACAACCTTAAAAACTTATTTTAATCATCATCTTTAGCTCCTAAAGGTCTATTGAGCTGAGAGACTGCATGTAGACTCCTTGGCCAATTGTGATTCTAAACTGTAGGTTTTGTGACCCCATGACCCCAAATAGGGTCACAGGCGTCACAATCTTAAAAACCTATTTTTCTCCATTAGATGACAGTTTATGGCAAATTTATTTCTCCTTGGATATTTTAGTGTGGACTTCTTTCACTGTCTGATATTGGCGATCTAGCAAGTGTTGAATAATAATACATTAAATTTTGTTTTGTAATTTTTTTATAGGTTTTTTTGCAATAGGTAACATCAGTTTCATTTTTAGCTCATCTTGCCTGTATAAAGCAAACTTGATATGATGCCTGATGAGCTACAGAGCCAATGGCTCTATTTTTCATAATTAATAAATATATTATTATTTCAATTTGGGCATGAACATATCAAAATTTTTTGATTGATATAATCAATTATTGCATTCAGATTCTTCTCAAAGCTTAACAATATATGATGAAATCAATGAGTGAGTCTTTAACAATATAATAGCAAACTAATGCTCTTGAAATGTACCCGATTAGTTTCATGTTATATGATCATGGCCCGATATATATATATATACAAAACAAACAATGTATGACAACATCTGTATTTGAAGATACATAATTTTGTTATTTTCATGAAACAGGTAAAACTATTTCACTACTTTCTTCACTTAAGGTTTTTATTTCGACAAAAAAAGAAATATAACCTATCTAGCATTTGCATTTTGTCAAAGATTGTGTAAATTCTTAATGAAAAATGAAATAACTACTCAGTACAAATGTTTTTTTTATGTCAAGTGCTTTCCTTTCAGGAAATCATGTGCCTTGCATTAACAGAAATGGCTTATGATTGATATTTTGATATTTCCAAATTATTTCTTTTATTTCAGGCACAGAAATATATTTCAGTATGACAAGATACAACGCTGAAACGGTACACATCAACACTGATGGAAGGTTGGTCAACAAACCACAACCCAACCCTCCACACAGTGATCAGAGACTGAAGAAGTACTGGGGAACAAGCAGCACTGTCCCCCTCCCCCAGTGTGGATCTCTCCAGTACTTTGAGGTGGAGTCACAGGTTGGTATTGAGGAGACTCTGACAGAGAACACCCTCCTGCTGGAGATAGGACTGGCCAGGGAGGAGGAACAGGATCAGAGTTACAGTATAGGCGGACAGTCCCACTCTTACAGTCTCAATGTCTTACACTGTCCTAAACACAGTTCTATCTGTAGGAGTGTCTGTAGACACGGCCAGTATATCAACTGTCTGTCTGACACTCTGGAGAACACTCCTGGCACCTCAGCCACTCTACATTATGGTGTTGTCTATGACAGTGCTAGAAGTCGCATTGCTTTCCTAGATGTGAAGAATGAGAAAATCATTGGGAAGATTGACAGTGTTGACAGTTCTGTTGCTCTCTGGCCCATGTTTGGTGTTTATAATCAAAGCATTGCCACTGTTAGTATGTCACTGGTTGTTGGGGGCGATATCAACATGACAGACAAGAAGAAAGCGTTGATCTCAGAATGTTTGTCATAGAGTAATATTTATTATTGGGTATTTTGAAGTATGTGGGTTTATTAATATTGACAAATATATCTTGAATAAGATTAGATATTTGATATTTGATGTTTTGAAAATAACTGACTTAATAAATAAGGGGAAAGATATCTTACTTAAAATTACAAGATTTTTTCAATTAATTTTCTATCAAAACAGATTTATTTCCAACTTAAGATAAACTGAAAACTCTGAAATATGAATCATTCACAAAGCGAATAAATGTGTTTATGATTGCTCTGCTTTCCACCTTGTTTGTAACTTAAAACTATACTTCGTCTGAATGTTATTCCTAACCTTCCAATTATTTAAATTATTTGTTCTTTTATACAACAGGAATTTATTTCATCTGCGTGAAGAATATATCAACACAAGAAATGTTGTGACAAATTTTTGAATTTGAATTCCACTTAAGATTTTGTAAATATCATTGAGTAAGTGAGTTCTTGTTTAACGCCACTTGGGCAATATTGGGCATTCCAGGGACAAAAGGGAGATTTAGTGCAACCAAAAATATCATAAAAAGCAACACAAACATTTTTAATCAAAAGTGGCAGTCTGAACCAAAGGTGACATGTCTGCCTGAGAAACACGCCTTTATTTTCTATACTCAAATATTTGGGTGTTTACACAAAAATGGCCGCCATTAGTTTTTGCTTGAGGCTTTATGCATTAGTTTACAACTACAAATATTTGTGTAACCTTTGGAAAAACCTGTTGTAAAATATGTAAAATCTTGGACAAAAGAGTGTATTGATCAATTAAAAGGATGTTTTGATTGTACATGTACAAATTGGGATGTATTTGAAAACAATTGTATCAATTTAGATGAGCTCACAAGTTCTGTAACTGATTACATAAATTTTTGTGTAGACAATATTGTACCTCTCAAATGTGTTAAATTATTTGCAAACAACAAGCCATGGGTTACTAACGAGTTTAAAGTAGTGTTGAATGAAAAGAGAAGGGCTTTTTGTGCTGGAGATAAAGTTAAGGTTAAAGAGATTCAGAAAGAAATAGTTGCTTTGACAAGAAAATGTAAAGATGATTATAAAATTAAGATTGAAAGACATTTTTCTGTTAACAATTTGAGGAATGCTTGGAATGGCATCAAGACTATTATTGGATCAAACAGCAAACCTAACAAGATAGAATCAAATGATGACTTAGTATTTGCAAATGAGTTAAACTCATTTTACTCCATATTTGATAGTTGTAATTTTTCAGAAGAAAGAAACAATGTACTGGAATCACTCCCACCATCTGATGTGTTAGATATTTCTAAAGATGATGTTATAACGTCTTTTGCGAAGATAAGTGTAGTACTAAATTAATGCAGAGTGCAACTGGCTGATATTTTCCAAAAGATTTTTCAATTCTCATTAAATTTCCATCATGTTCCCACTCTTTGGAAAACATCTAAAATTATCCCATTGCCAAAAAAGAGAAACCCCTCTGTCAATAACGATTACAGACCAGTAGCTCTCGCCTCTGTTGCTATGAAATGTCTAGAACGAATTGTAAAGAATTTCTTGTTAAAGGATGTGATTGACGTTTTAGACCCCTATCAATTTGCTTATAGAGCATGGCGTGGTGTAGATGATGCAACAATAACTCTCCTTAATAACATCTATAAACATTTGGAAAATATAGTTCCTATGTCCGAATAATGTTTGTTGACTTCTCCTCTGCTTTTAATACGATTCAGCCACATCTGTTACTTGATAAACTTTGTCATATGAATGTAAACTCAAATATTATTAGATGGATTCATTCTTTCCTTGTCAACAGACAGCAATTTGTACAAGTCAATAATGTTACATCTTCAACTGTATGTACATCTACTTCGCCAATTTTGTTCATTTTGTAAACAAATGATTGTTTCTCAAATGCTGATTCGTGTTTTACCATTAAATTTGCTGACGACGCTGCAGTTGTAGGCCTAATAAGAGAGTCAGAACTTGCCTATAGATCCGAGATATCAAGATTTGTTGATTGGTGTAATGCTAATTATTTATATTTGAACGTTAAAAAAACTAAAGAAATGATAATTGATTTTAGGAGAACAAAGTCAACATTAGAATCTGTGTGTATTGATGGAAATGTTATAGAAAGAGTAAATGAATATAAATACTGAGGTACTATCATTGATTCTAAACTCTCTTGGAATGAGAATACTGAGAAGATAAAGATAAGAAAGGACAACAACGTTTACATTTCTTGTGGAAACTGAAACACTTTAAAATTGATCAAACCATCATGATGTTGTTTTACATAACCTTCATTCAAAGTGTCCTTACATTTAACTTTTTACATTGGTTTGGGAACCTGTCTGTCCAAAATTTTGAATACTGCATCAAAGATTATGGGGCTTCCCATTGAAACGATCGGCAGTTTTTATAAGAAGCAGTTATCAAAAATAGGAAACAAAATTTGGGTGATTCTACCCATCCACTTTTCTTGGAATTTTCAACATTCCGGACGTAGGCTTCGTATGCCGACTTTTCGAACAAACAGGTTCCGCCAATCGTTCATTCTGTGCAGCATAAGAGAAATAAATTCTGTCTAATGCTGCATCACGTTTTACATGTATTCTAGTCTATGTGAATCATTTTTTATATGAATTGTTTTGAATATTATGTAATTAGTTGTCATAACATTTCTGGAGAATTGTAATTATACAAAACAAATTTCCCTTTTGGGACAATAAAGATTATCTTATCTTATAATACAACATTGGCAACATATCCTAATGATAGAAGATGTTAAACTTGCCACAACTCCTCTTAGACTGTTATTTTTCTGAAGTTACATGTAAATTACTACAGAAATAATGTGGCCTTTGAAGGTTGTAGAATTCAGTAGAATCATATTGCATGTGATAAATTCTTCTTAAATGTAAGACTAATTTTGACAGTATATATGTATTTTTATAATATCTAAGCAAAAAGAGCAATAGATAATTTGACTCTTTTTTTCAATGTTGCTTATTTAATCAAATTAGTATTTAGATTTGTCAAAGATTATATAGAATTGTTATACATAGTACATTATATATAGTCCATTTCTTATCCATTTTCCTTTTTCTACGACGTTATCACATTTCAATAAACATAGAATTTAATCATTTTGGTTTGTTTTCTTCATCATGACTCCTTATCGAATGAAATTGGAAGTAAGATCGAAGTTTCATTCCAACTTCACATCAGGTCTACATCATTGTGTAGCATGTACCACATTAAAAATGTAAAAGCAATACCACACACATACAGATGTAAATTAATGAATACATGGAGTGATTTGTGTAATTGTATGATGTAATGTATCATTTAAAACTATAGACAGTGGCTCTAGTTCATCAGGCTTCATATCAATTTTGCTTTCGGGTGTGCAAATGTGGTTTCCCCCTTACTTGGGGCCACAGGGTCACTAAATGTACAATTTAGAATCCTCCTTATCTAACTTAGTCTGCACACAAAGTTTCAGCTTTCTAGGCCTTATGCTTCTTGAAAAAAAGATGAAATTACGGCCACAGGGTCACCAATGCTATAAACTATACCGGTAATTCTCACTTGTCAAGGAGTCCGAACACAAGGTTTCAGCTTTCTAGGCCTTATGCTTCTGGAGAAGTAGATGAAAATAGATTATAAGGGTTAGACCCTTAAAAGGGGCAACAAAAGCTATAAATTATAATCCTCACTAGTCAAGGAGTCTGTATACAATGTTTCAGCTTTCTACGCCTTAAATTCTAGAGAAGAAGACGAAAATGCGCATTGTTTACAGACGGATGGATGGACGGACGGACGCCGGACAACATGACAAGCCATTAGTCCATCAAGCTTTTCAGGACTGATGAGCTAAACAAATTAATTCCAGAAAATTCAAAAATAGTCCAAACTGTAGACAAGGTTATGATTAACAAGTGTGCAAAGTTTGGTTGATCTGGACTTTGTAGTGGGGATATAATTACTTGTATGTGAACTGGATAATATCAAGTTTATTATGTACGTAATTTTGAAATTATGCATAACATATTCACCGACACAGATGGAATAAGAATCACAGATAATCAAATGTCAGTTATTTCACTGTCATATACCCGATATGGAGTGGACCAACAAAGATGGCGGACGGAACAAATTAACAACGGCAGGGGTCTGCTTTCAGTGCTCCCTTCTCCTAATTGTCAATTGGTTAAATGTTCACCTTCAATTGTGGTAATCAGGAATAGAATCTTGAATACATTCCTTTTGAGTTTGGGTGAACAAACTGCAGGAAATTTGCATATTTGCGATTTCAAGTTGAAGTTTATCTCACTTTCATTTTCGAAGCAGAGAGGAGACCTTTAAATGCTATGTTTTTATGAGCTTTAATCTCATAAATATTGTCACACATGTCAGAGTTTGTTATGATAAAGATTTTATATGCAATTAGAACTGATTTGGTTCAGGAACTTCAAAGTTATCAACAAAATAACAAATCAACATGGCAGCGGAGTGGACTTGCCGATAAATCGGCGGAGTGAACCCACAAAATGGTTGAGCATCTAAACCTTGACGATCAAGAGAAGGGAGCTCTGAAAGCAGACACCTACCTTTGTTGATTTGTCCCGTCCGCCATCTTGGTTAGTCCACTTCATATTCGGTACACGACAGTGTATTTGTTAAGTTTAGTTTATCGGTAAATTGTTTATTCTATTAATTCTTAATTATAATGTTCATTTGAGTTTCTGAAATCTAATTTGTTAAACTGCTCTGATTAAAATCAGCCTAGTTACAAGATCAATATGATCACCGCTAGAGATCTATTAAAAGCAATGATGTGATTGGTCCACTAACGACTGGGATTCGCCTGCACGAAACTACCGGTAGTACACAATCATGTGACCTACAGGCTAGGGTTGTAGTGGAGAAGATCAAGTAGGTCTATAGAGTTAATATTTGAAATGTGTATTCTTTGGAACTTGATCGATTTTAATTACACTGTTGAACTGGTTGTCGTGAATATTATATTCGAAATAAGTTTGGAAAAGTTGCCTTTCTTTTATGGTTTCCTGAAAACTACTGAAAACAATTCTTTAACAATCTGAAGTTTCAAAAGAAAACAAATGTGTTTACTATTTTCTGAATATGTCAGCGCTTGAAAATGATAACAAAACAGGGATCATAAATTTTTTTTGTATTTCCAAGAAATATCAGTTATGATACATTATGTTACAGGTCAATTACATGACATACTTTCCTGTTGAACATGTCTTTAGCAATAGAAAGATGAGGAAATAAAAAATAACAAATTCTCAATGTGGATAATTTAATATATTTATATTTTTTTCCCTAACTTGCAAGTCATGATTTCTGTCTCATTGGTCAGTAGCTATAGCACATTACTCATTGGTATTCTTGCTAGCAGGAACTATTGAACTGAAATAACCTGTCTTAATTTGAGAGATCAAATAAAGAGTTACCTCAATTGCTCTAATTAGCCTCTGAGAGGACATGCTATGGTCCTGCCTAGAAGAAAGTGCCTAGTTTTTCCACAATAACCTTTTTATCCTTACCTTATAAGACATTTAGAAGTTTGTGTGATAAACAGAAGACAAATTTTACAAATCTTAGGGATAACAAGTTCTTTATTTTTTTCACAGAACATTCGAGGGTTACCTTTGGCCTTTCTTCATCAGACTTCCGATTCCTTATTCAAATAGAGGTTGTTTTCTATTAGATTTGTCTCATATCTTTTGAAGTTATATGTTAACTTGATAAATCTCAGATTAGCTATATGAAATTAAATATTTAAATCTATTTCAACAACAAAAAAAGACCACCAAAAAATTCCAAAAATAATTATTTTTTCACAAACATATCTTAAAGAACATGATTGCACTAAAAACATAAACTCAAACAACTAAACAGTTTAAATTGAAAACAAAACAAGAATGTTAGATAAGCCAGGAAGAACCAACACAGGGAAGCAACTCTTGTTTAACTTACGAGGAGCAAGTTGAAACAATATAGGTTTGATATCACTCATCTTGAGTAATTATTTTTTTATTTCTTCTGTTTTCCAAAACAACATGAGAAACCATTCTGAATGATCTTCATATCCAAAACATGACATTTACCATGACTATGACCTCCTAAGGTCACATGACCTATGACCTTTAAGGTCATCTCATAGTGAGGCTCTTCAGTTCTGATAGTAAACTTTCTTCAGTCTTCAGTTTTTCAAGCTGAAAGGCAACGGAAATAAGATTGAACAACAATCATTATAAATATTTGTCATATTGAATCCATTTAGTCAAGTTTCAAGGCAATTATTAATGCATCCAAGGCAAATAACTCTTCACAAACAACAATCTTTCCTCTTGTAATTTTCAGATTATTTGTGCATTCAAGTCTTTGATTTTAAAAAGTACCTAACTTCTTGCCTTACAATTGTCATTTTGAAGAAGGCACATGAAATTGTTTTCATAATTTGAAGTCATATCAGTGAGAGAGATGAAGAGATGAGAGAAATGCAATCAACAGTAAGCTGCATCGGACAGGTGGTAGACATGCACTGTCAATACTCCAGCTGGTCTTATTCTGATTTATCTGTCACTCTATTAAGGATTATTACCTACGAGGGCAGTCATATCGGGGTTCCTATTTTATGATACCCTTGGGCAGCTAACCAATTTTTCATTGTGAAGGCATGTTATAAACAATGCTTTGACATCACGGTTCGCCTATGACGTTGCGTTTTATAGGGGCTCCCTCTTGCTCTAGACTAATATTAAGGCACTCATGTCGAAATCATAGTATGTCATTGACACTCATTTAATAACCTTTATACACTGTATGAGTAATACCAGGACGTCCTCGTATACAACAAATGTGTGTGGCTAGAATGATGAGAAGTATGACACCATTTATATTTCTCACCTGGTTAATGATGAGAAGTATGACATCATATATGTAGGACTCAAATCCATGGCAGGCCGCAAATCCGTGGCGGATTTCCAAATCCATGGCGGATTTTCAAATGCATGAAAAATTGCCGTACCTATAGCAAAAGCTGTGGCGGATTTTGTATTGATTGTGTTGAGACATTTTCAGCTGGGTAGAATGGTGTTACCAACATTCAATTTATGTGTTTTCCTACATGTACTTAATTGTATTATAGGCCAAAATCTGCAATTGGCCAATAAGTAATGGAATCGGTACAACAATATGTTCGCCACTAAATTAATATCTTTAGGAAATTAGCCCTTGCTTGGATTCTCGTTAGACTGACTTTTTTAGCAGTTAGATATTTGTTGACTATCTTTTTTTAACCCTTGGATCCGTATCGAAAATGTTTTAGGGTTAGTTTGTCTAGTGCAAGGGTCGGTAACGTATATTGTAGAAAAAGTGGCGAACATATTGTACAGTGAACCTATAACGCTAACCCTAACCCTAACCGTTAAGAAATCCTTTAATATGAGTCCAAGGGCTAAAGTAGACATTTAGTATGAATCCAAGGGCTAAAGAAGATAGCTTCAGCGAATTTAAGACTAAAGAAGTCAGTTGCAATGAATTCAAGGTCTACAAAGGAGAGCTGATATTTTTCCAAGGCTTAAATAGACAGTATGAAGAAAAATAAAAAAATAAGTACATAAAAGTACCGAGGGTACAGAAGCTCACCTTAAAATGAATGATGTGGTAATATGGTTTAATTGTGTAACCATCTTTTATATGATAATTGATTATGGCTGCCATCATGATTTTTTTATCTTTTAAAATGCTATTCTTCTGTTGGAAACCACTAGAGCTTGAACAAACATTAATACAAGAATGATATAATCATGATTTGTTAACAAGCAGTAGGTTTTTGTATAACTTTTTTGTATATCTATGGCTGAATTGGTGACCATCTTGGACTTTTTAATCTTCAAAATACTATTTTTACGTGGGCATCTGTATTAATTTCATTATGATATCTTGATTGGTTTAGGAGTATTCATTTAGTCACACTCTCAACTTCCAAAGAACTAAAAAGATGATGTACATAAAAATTTGGAATATATCCCTCGGACACATATCACAAATTCAGCTAATGACAAGTCCAATTGCCAAAGTAAACTGTCCAGGTCAATGTCTCATGTAATTCTAACTGAAGATTTCTGAATATCTTAAATCTTGACATATGTTAGTGCAATCTGATTGGTCAGAATTGGCTAGCAACATGGGGGTTTATGCTAATTACTAGATATGACGACCTATGATGACCTCTTCCACCTGCATGTAGCTTATGTAACTTATCCTCTTATGTAAGATACTGTTATTCCATATAGTGAGTGTCCTCCCCTCATTTCAATATGCAATACGAGAGTTGCAGGAGAGGGGCTGGAAGGATAGGGGGGGGGGGGGGGGGGGGGGGGGGGGGAGGATAGAAGGAATGTGGGATAGAAGAGAGGTTTACAATGAAAGGACAGGAGAAAATAGGGGAGGAGGGAAAGGGGGGATAGAAGGGGTGGGGGTAGAAGAGAGGTTTGCAATGGATATAATCTGGAGGTCAACTCAGTAATATGTTTATTGAAGTATCTTAACTAACAGAGAATTGGTGAGAAAGACTTTGTAAAAAAAGAATTGTTCAGACAGCTGTTCAATTAGTTTTGAAGATGAATATTAAATGATATCTTTTATTAGCATGACAAACAAAATAAAAGATAATTTGTTATTCATTAACCAAAATTTTCAATTTGGAATAAATTAATTGTATGGGAACAAAGGAGTAAAAAACCTTACAGTTAGTGTTGGGAGTGAACAAATTTAATCATTTTAAATGCTTTTGAAAAGGATTTGTTTGAATTGAATGATCATTATAATTATCTAGATAATCATTGTTCAGACCGTAATCAGATATAGATGATCAAAAAATGTATATTTATCCCTCACTGGCTATGTTATTTGCCATATATGAAGTGTCAGGAATTATGTAACCCACTGATGGAGTAAACAACTTTTATCATTTTTTTTATCAAATTTTTATTTGTAAAAAGTATTACTATTAATAGAATACAAGTATACTTTTCATAAAGACAATTTATATACTTTCCATAAAGTCCATTATGTTCTATTTATCAATTAGGTCAGGATTACTATGCAATATACAAGCAGGCAGGGCTGCTAGCCCCAGATCCTTAAGGAGAGTGTAGCAATTTGTGTACTTGGCTTTGTGTACGTATATTTGGAGAAGCATCCTAGTGTGCTGAGCATGTAAACCTGAACTCTGGCTAAGCCCTTATGTGTGGTATTAAAAGACTTGACGGGAGAGAACATGAATTGTTGTGAAAAATATATATAATTTCACAAAATATAGTTAGCTTATGTCCTAAATTGATTTTGTGTTAAGAAGAACTTCTGTTAGATATAGAAATGGTACAAATATGAGTAAAACACAGGAACTGGAACCTGATGCAAAATAACTCTTTCCACATCAACTTATCATGTAGATTGCTAAACACAAAGCTTATTGTTGACAAGTTTTGTGTAAGTTGTTATTCTTAGAAAGAACATATCACTGTCATGAGAATACAAGTCTAATTTCCACAACTGTTATTACATACACATGGCCATATAGCATAATGCTCTACCATATCAATTGGGTCAGGTTGATTATGCAACAGTCTAGCAGCTGAGACTGTGATGCTAGCATCCTGTATTGGGATGTGTATTAGTAAAGCATAGTGGACTCAACAGGAATATCTGAACTCTGTTTGACCCCTTTTGTGTGGTATTTAAAGGAATATAAGGGAGATACCATTGTTTAAAATTCAACATGATGTTTAATGTCATTGGGTTTTTGCAGCTAGTTGCCATAAATATTTCAAACAAATTAATTAATTATGTTTGTCTTTCATCTTAATGTTTTAGAAACACTTAAAAATATAGAACAACTTGCATGACAATCTTAAATATTCCATATTCAAGATAATATTATGATTAGTAAGTTCAAATTAGAGAATTTATATAGTGCAAGTGATCACTTGATGAAAGCTTAACATTGAGTAATAATGATGTGTCATCTGCAGCTGAAAAGTCAATATGGCTGCTATCGAGGCCATCTTGGATTCTCAAAACTGAAACGTCTACCTTTGTGGGAGGAATCACTATAGGTATAACATACTACAATATGAAAATGATATCAAGATTGGTTTAGGAGAAGTAGTCATTTTCATGAAATCTAATTGAAAATTCAAAATGGCTGCCATGGCAGCCATATTGGATTCTCAAAACTGAAACGTCTACCTTTCTGTGAGGAATCACCATAGTTATAACATACTACAATATGAAAATGATATCTAGATTGGTTTAGGAGAAGTAGTCATTTTCATGAAATCTAATTGAAAATTCAGTATGGCTGCCATGGCGGCCATCTTGGATTCTCAAAACTGAAACGTCTACCTTTCTGTCAATTTCAGAATGATATCTAGATTGGTTTAGAAAGAGTAATCTTTTCATGAAATCTAATTGAAAATTCAATATGGCTGCCATAGCGGCCATCTTGGATTCTCAAAACTGAAACGTCTACCTTTCTGTGAGGAATCACTATAGGTATAACATACTACAATATGAAAATGATATCTAGATTGGTTTAGGAGAAGTAGTCATTTTCATGAAATCTAATTGAAAATTCAGTATGGCTGCCATGGCGGCCATCTTGGATTCTCAAAACTGAAACGTCTACCTTTCTGTGAGGATTCACCATGGGTATAACATACTACAATTTCAGAATTATATCTGGATTCGTTTAGGAGGAGTAGTCTTTTTCCTGAAATCAAATTGAAAATTCAATATGGCTGCCATGGCGGCCATCTTGGATTCTCAAAACTGAAACGTCTACCTTTTTGTGAGGAATCACCATGGGTATAACATACTACAATTTCAGAATGATACCTGGATTCGTTTAGGAGGAGTAGTCTTTTTCCTGAAAGTTTATTGACAGACGGACGACGGACGAAGCGCCATGACATAAGCTCACATTTACTTTGTAAAGGTGAGCTAATAATGCAATTGGTATTATGCTATCTCGGACGGCAATAGCGGCTGAATTCATTTCTTTATGTTGGAAAATATCTTGCCTTCCCAATGACCAGCGGTTTCATCTGGCGACGCGAACAGTAAGCGATTATGACGTCATCTGTCAATGACGTCACTTCACTTGACGTCAATAAACAATCAAACAATCAAACTCGCCATGGATTAGGAAATCCCCCATGGATTTGAGACCCGCCACAGATGTGAGTCGTACATATATTTCTCACCTGGTTAATGATGAGAAGTATGACACTGTTTATGTTTCTTACCTGGTTAATGATGAAAAGTATGACACTGTTTATATTTCTCACCTGGTTAATGATGAGAAGTATGACACTGGTTATGTTGCTCACCTGGTTAATGATGAGAAGTATGACACTGGTTATGTTTCTCACCTGGTTAATGATGAGAAGTATGACACTGGTTATGTTTCTCACCTGGTTAATGATGAGAAGTATGACACTGGTTATGTTTCTCACCTGGTTAATGATGAGAAGTATGACACTGGTTATGTTTCTTACATGGTTAATGATGAGAAGTATGACACTGCTTATGTTTCTCACCTGGTTAATGATGAGAAGTATGACACTGGTTATGTTTCTTACCTGGTTAATGATGAGAAGTATGACACTGGTTATGTTTCTCACCTGGTTATTGATGAGAAGTATGACACTGGTTATGTTTCTTACCTGGTTAATGATGAGAAGTATGACACTGGTTATGTTTCTCACTTGGTTAATGATGAGAAGTATGACACTGGTTATGTTTCTCACCTGATTAATGATGAGAAGTATGACACTGGTTATGTTTCTCACTTGGTTAATGATGAGAAGTATGACACTGGTTATGTTTCTCACCTGGTTAATGATGAGAAGTATGACACTGGTTATGTTTCTCACCTGGTTAATGATGAGAAGTATGACACTGGTTATGTTTCTCACCTGGTTAATGATGAGAAGTATGACACTGGTTATGTTTCTCACCTGGTTAATGATGAAAAGTATGACACTGGTTATGTTGCTCACATGGTTAATGATGAGAAGTATGACACTGGTTATGTTTCTCACCTGGTTAATGATGAAAAGTATGACACTGTTTATGTTTCTCACCTGGTTAATGATGGGAAGTATGACACTGGTTATGTTTCTTACCTGGTTAATGATGAGAAGTATGACACTGGTTATGTTTCTCACCTGGTTAATGATGAGAAGTATGACACTGGTTATGTTTCTCACCTGGTTAATGATGGGAAGTATGACACTGGTTATGTTGCTCACCTGGTTAATGATGAGAAGTATGACACTGGTTATGTTTCTCACCTGGTTAATGATGAGAAGTATGACACTGGTTATGTTTCTCACCTGGTTAATGATGAGAAGTATGACACTGGTTATGTTTCTCACCTGGTTAATGATGAGAAGTAAGACACTGGTTATGTTTCTCATCTGGTTAATGATGAGAAGTATGACACTGGTTATGTTTCTCACCTGGTTAATGATGAGAAGTATGACACTGGTTATGTTTCTCACCTGGTTAATGATGAGAAGTATGACACTGGTTATGTTTCTTACATGGTTAATGATGAGAAGTATGACACTGCTTATGTTTCTTACCTGGTTAATGATGAGAAGTATGACACTGGTTATGTTTCTTACCTGGTTAATGATGAGAAGTATGACACTGGTTATGTTTCTCACCTGGTTAATGATGAGAAGTATGACACTGGTTATGTTTCTTACCTGGTTAATGATGAGAAGTATGACACTGGTTATGTTTCTCGCCTGGTTAATGATGAGAAGTATGACACTGGTTATGTTTCTTACCTGGTTAATGATGAGAAGTAAGAAACTGGTTATGTTTCTTACCTGGTTAATGATGAGAAGTATGACACTGGTTATGTTTCTCGCCTGGTTAATGATGAGAAGTATGACACTGGTTATGTTTCTCGCCTGGTTAATGATGAGAAGTATGACACTGGTTATGTTTCTTACCTGGTTAATGATGAGAAGTAAGAAACTGGTTATGTTTCTTACCTGGTTAATGATGAGAAGTATGACACTGGTTATGTTTCTCACCTGGTTAATGATGAGAAGTATGACACTGGTTATGTTTCTCACCTGGTTAATGATGAGAAGTATGACACTGGTTATGTTTCTCACCTGATTAATGATGAGAAGTATGACACTGGTTATGTTTCTCACTTGGTTAATGATGAGAAGTATGACACTGGTTATATTTCTTACCTGGTTAATGATGAGAAGTAAGAAACTGGTTATGTTTCTTACCTGGTTAATGATGAGAAGTAAGAAACTGGTTATGTTTCTTACCTGGTTAATGATGAGAAGTATGACACTGGTTATGTTTCTCACCTGGTTAATGATGAGAAGTATGACACTGGTTATGTTTCTCGCCTGGTTAATGATGAGAAGTATGACACTGGTTATGTTTCTCACTTGGTTAATGATGAGAAGTAAGACACTGGTTATGTTTCTTACCTGGTTAATGATGAGAAGTATGACACTGGTTATGTTTCTCACCTGGTTAATGATGAGAAGTATGACACTGTTTATGTTTCTCACTTGGTTAATGATGAGAAGTAAGACACTGGTTATGTTTCTTACCTGGTTAATGATGAGAAGTATGACACTGGTTATTTTTCTCACCTGGTTAATGATGAGAAGTATGACACTGGTTATGTTTCTCACCTGGTTAATGATGAGAAGTATGACACTGGTTATGTTTCTCACCTGGTTAATGATGAGAAGTATGACACTGTTTATATTTCTCACCTGGTTAATGATGAGAAGTATGACACTGTTTATGTCTCGCACCTGGTTAATGATGAGAAGTATGACACTGGTTATGTTTCTCACCTGGTTAATGATGAGAAGTATGACACTGGTTATGTTTCTCACCTGGTTAATGATGAGAAGTATGACACTGGTTATGTTTCTTACATGGTTAATGATGAGAAGTATGACACTGGTTATGTTTCTCACCTGGTTAATGATGAGAAGTATGACACTGGTTATGTTTCTCACCTGGTTAATGATGAGAAGTATGACACTGTTTATGTTTCTTACCTGGTTAATGATGAGAAGTATGACACTGTTTATGTTTCTCACCTGGTTAATGATGAGAAGTATGACACTGTTTATGTTTCTTACCTGGTTAATGATGAGAAGTATGACACTGTTTATGTCTCGCACCTGGTTAATGATGAGAAGTATGACACTGGTTATGTCTCGCACCTGGTTAATGATGAGAAGTAAGAAACTGGTTATATTTCTAACCTGGTTAATGATGAGAAGTATGACACTGTTTATGTTTCTTACCTGGTTAATGATGAGAAGTATGACACTGGTTATGTTTCTCACCTGGTTAATGATGAGAAGTATGACACTGGTTATGTTTCTCACCTGGTTAATGATGAGAAGTATGACACTGGTTATGTTTCTTACCTGGTTAATGATGAGAAGTATGACACTGGTTATGTTTCTCACCTGGTTAATGATGAGAAGTATGACACTGGTTATGTTGCTCACCTGGTTAATGATGAGAAGTATGACACTGGTTATGTTTCTCACCTGGTTAATGATGAGAAGTATGACACTGGTTATGTTGCTCACCTGGTTAATGATGAGAAGTATGACACTGGTTATGTTTCTCACCTGGTTAATGATGAGAAGTATGACACTGGTTATGTTTCTCACCTGGTTAATGATGAGAAGTATGACACTGGTTATGTTTCTCACCTGGTTAATGATGAGAAGTATGACACTGGTTATGTTTCTTACATGGTTAATGATGAGAAGTATGACACTGGTTATGTTTCTCACCTGGTTAATGATGAGAAGTATGACACTGGTTATGTTTCTCACCTGGTTAACCTCCACCTGTTTGCCCTCCTTCTGTTGGTCTTTGATCTTCTCTATCTGCTGGAGCTTCTGTAAACATGCAGTGAGTCAGTGAGTCAGTGAGTCAGTGAGTCAGAGAGTTGAGCCGCTTGGGTTATATATCAACAAGTGGTGGTGAGGTAAACATTCAGACAACCCGTCACCACTGAGAAGAGGGTATTCTACAGTGTACGATATCAGACTGATTAAAATCTTAAGTATCCGAGAAATAAATGGTTAAAATGTTGATGTTACTGTGCTACTGTCCATTAAATTTAAACTATCAACTTTATTGCTGTGAACACAATAATTCTAATATGACTGATGACATCAACGTTCTAGATGAGTAGAAGGTGCTTGCTACTTGGTAAGATCACAGGTAGCAAAATGCCTATTTCCTGGAGGCAGCAATCTAAGTCAATTTGTTGCTATTAATGTCACCTTCTCCACCTTCTAGTGTAGACATCCTTTAATGACATGCAATGACATATGCAAACACAACCATTTATCTCCTAAATAAACTGAAATATCAATAAACGGGAACTTTTTTTAAAGTCCCAGGATTCATTGTTATTCAGCACCAGTAAATTGAAGCTATTAACCAAATTTTTGTGTTGAACAACCATCAATCCCTGAAATTATACAAGCTCAACTATTCATCTTCTTATCCAGTGACAAAGACTTGTGTGAGCAATGGCAGGAGAAGTTGCTGTCGGCATTTATTTAAAGACTTATATTTTTCAGTCCCCACAAGCCTTTCAGGCCCTCCTGAAAATGTAACAAGCCTTGCAATGTGAAAACAGTATCTCTAGAATCACGCCAGCCAGACACCCCTCTTGTCCAACAGGCCTCATCTGAAAGAGATCAGTAATTCTCAGACATTAAGGTATCTATTTCAAACTGCCATTTACAACATGGCTGGTGTACCTTCTTAATCTTTTTGATCTGTTTATCCAACTCCGGGTCACCTGATCCACGGATTGGCGCAGTAGCCTCCACCGCCCGAGATGTTGATGTTTGGTCTGGAGCTGTTGCGCCACCTGTTTCATCTTCCTGTTTTTTCTGAATCAGGGGAGATAACACAAATTGAAAAAATGACAACCTCCTTACTAAACCCTCTGCTTTTCCTAAACCAGGGGAGATAACAATAATTGTAACTGTAAAATAGATTCTCAGATATATTCCTTAAAAAAATTAAAGAATAGGGTACTTTAAAAAAAATAGAGCCTTTGGCTCTGTAGCTATCAATTTTGCTTTAGGATATGGCAATTGTGGTTCCCCCACAATGTTAAATTAGAATCTACCTCACTAGTCAAGGAGTCTGTACACAAAGTTCAGCTTTCTAGGTTTTATGCTTCTGGAGAAGAAGTCGAAAATGCACGAAATTTACGTACGGATGGACGATGCTCGCAGGTTTAACCGTAATGCATTGCCACAATTGTGTTGCGGGCTTTCTCCCTGCACTAATACTAGCAGCCGCGATATAAGTGAAATACTATTGAAAGGCCCAATAAACCCCACATCACCTCACCTTACCTTACAGGCCAGATGAGCAAATAAAATTGATCAATCTTGGAAGCCGTAACTCAAGAAATAGGAAGGGTGAGAACAAATTTGGATTGATGACGATAAATCAGATCACGGATAACATTGCTTCAAAAAAGATACAGCTTCTGTTATCCTGTCTCATTTTGACCAGCGTCCACATTCAGGGAGTAACCACAAACAGTTTTCTTATCCAAACTCATTAATACATCTGCTAGAAGTGATGCTAAAAGCTATGATAAAGCATGGTGGGATGGTGAGGAGATCTGGCGTCAATGTCTCCTCAAAACTTTGAAGTATCACTTTGGTTTTATAGGAAAGCAGTGGTCTAGTGCAAGTTAACTCCTTGTGATATATAGCGTTGGAACACACAATGGTCTGAAGTATTCCCCTTGCTACAAGTTGATTCATATTAACTTGTTTCACTTGAACTGCATGTTAAGAAAGGTTAAATATCATATAATTTCACACTCTGAAGTTTACACATATTCCCGAACGTTGATTGGTCTAGGGCATGGTCATGTGATCTAAGTTTCGTCGATTCATTTCCCATGAACTCACAAAAAAAGTGTTCATACTTGTGTGAACGTTCACCGGAACTACTTTAATTCTTCGCCCAACACCAAATCAAATGTTATCAATATTTTTACCAATTAAACTATAATGATTTTAATCATATCAATTTTTGCTAAGTAGAAATCTAATGTATTTTGATTTTTTGATGTAAAAACATTCATCGTATCATTTGCTTTTAATAATAAGCTAAACAATTGATGAAGAATAAATCTGATCAGAGGCATTTACGTGTTAGTGTCCCTGATCTGATCGAGAACGGAACGAGATGCATCCACTGATGCTTTATTATTTGACATTACGATCAATATAGGGTTCTGTACGCCGTAACTAAGACAACCATATACTCACGATGTATACACCAAAGACGAAAGAGTGCTGATAGAGCAGTTAATATAATAAAAAATACCACTTTTGTTTACATATTTTGACGAAGATACCCCTGCAAATGGCGGCCAGCATGACAGTGAAGCGACGTTATGCATATGGCAGATAACTCTGATCTCCCGTCCTTGCGCGAAGAGATTTTATCATAGTGTGCGCTTCATTTAGCATATCGTAGTATAGCGTGTTCTCTAATTATACAGAACATTGACAAATTCTGATAACATTCAGATTGTTTCCAAATTGGGATTATTTTTGTCGTATGTCGCAGTGTTAGACTACTCGTTCAAAGGACAAAAAAGGTTTATATCAATCCGCCGTTCCATTCCATATATGGTGCGAAATTATAAGAATTGAATGTCAGTTTGTGTGTTTGCACTGGAAAATGAACGATGTCAAAGCTACATTCAAACTCTCATGTGAACCCGCTCGCAAGCTCGCTGGGTTCACACGAGTTTGAATGTAGCTTTGACATCGTTCATTTTCCAGTGCAAACACACAAACTGACATTCAATTCTTAAATAAACTCCTTGCTTCAGTTGATAAGATAAACATTGTATTTGTCAAGAAAAGACATGTATCTTCTATACATTAAAGTGACACAGAGTATCGTTCTTAAAATTTTATTTGGTTTTGATAAGCTACAAAATATCTAATATGCTGATTGAAGTTCATATCTCATCACTAGATTTGCAAATATATCCATTTATGCATAATATCTCTAAAATGCTTGATTTCATGGAAAAATCAAGAAAACATCTAAAATACGTTTATATTCGAAATAATGCATCCAATTAATCTACCTATTAGTAACAATACCTAATAAACACTATCAAATCGAATATATCTTCCTGTCAGCTTATGACAAGGTTTCAAAATTATGTTTGGCGAATTTGGGCGCGCCACTCGAGCCACATTGTTCGGTTTTCGATCAAAATCCCGACTTTGAATGGCCGTATTTTCGCTCTAATGTACTGATGGACCTTTAACTTGTTATTTTCAGTAACAGTTAGTGGTTCGATTTCAAAATTTGACATATGTGATCCTATCAACATACTCTGTGTCTCTTTAATATTTTGCATTAGGTTACATAAGTGATATGAACCTCTGTAAAAGTTGCCCCTGTCACCTCAGCCTAGGTGTAACCGTGTCACCTTCCTGTTCTGAGGTGGTTGGACAGTTAACCAATTGTGATGTTGTGGTTTTTTTCTACAAGTTGATTTATGTATAATTGCCCCTAAAATGGTTGAGAATTATTGACTCAAGCAGCCTACGTGTAAAATGGCGTCTGACCTGTTCTGCTTTAGCTTTCTTTGCCTCTCTCTTCTTCTTGTTCTTCAACGACTGACCCACTGGTTTATCTGAACAACATACATTTCACATAATATTATGTTCAATGAGCAAACATCTCATCTGGTGTAATTCTTCATTCCAACAACGTTGACCTGTTTAGTTAGATATTCCGCACAGGAACAGGAACTCTTTTGCAAGGGCGTTATCTCTAGTGTTAGTTAGTTCTAGCAGGCGCCAGATTTTGTGTGACTTTGACTTTTTTTCATTCAAAGCTCGTAATTATTACCCTTGCCTTGCTACATCATTATTTTGAAGTGGTCTAAATAGTTGGTCTAACAGCGTAGGAAGGAACAATGCATTTTTTCACCTAGAACATAATGAAAAACTCGCACAAAAAATCCTTTTTTTTTACGCCTTTTGAAAGAGTTGAGCACACTGTGACACTACTTACCAAGTGCGCACACACATAGTCCGCGCCACATTGTATTTACAGATTAGAAAAATACCTTGTCATTCAGAGTCATGGCAACCTAACAATGGGTGGATTATTAAGTGGAAGAGATCATTGGAAAGAGACTTGCACTGTCGTCATTTTGATGTGTAATATAAAAAGAGCTAAAAGAAGAAACGCTGTAAGTAGCTCAAACAGGTGTTTTTCATGTATTCATAGTTATATACAATTATTTCACACTTATTATCTCAATAACTATTCAGCGCATTTTGAATTTTTTGTGTCAAAATAAAGATTGAACCATCGACGAAAATTCAATATGTAATTTGTATAAGCCGATTAATGAAAGAAAGCTCTGCAATAAAGACACCTCAAAACTTGATATAATAATAGTTGAGATAATTGGCCCGTTTTATAGAACAACTTTGAGATTTGATATATTCCCTTTAACTAATTGTTAAAATCTCTAAATAATTGTAAAGAGGTAAAATTGCAGTACCAGGGCAAAAACAAATAAAACTGTAGGTGCTGCAAAAAGGTGTTTTTCAAATTTTCAGTTATGTTACTACAGCAACTTGAGGGTCAATACAACAATAGGGGCTATCTAATCCCACATGAAGACTAAACTCTCACCAGCTTCATTCTTGGCGTTGCTAGGTGCCTCAAAGTCGTGTAGTTTGAAGGACGACTGTTCTCCTCGCGCTCCAGGCGGACGATAGACTCCAACCTTGGCTGCAAAAAGACAAACAGTGTGTGAGGAAAGGTGAGGTTCACAACATCTATAAATCATAATCCCTTTCTCAGCAACTTTTATCAGATTCTAGAGTCACTAGTTATAGAAACAAGAGAATTAGTGAGCAAGCTAACTTTTTATACCCCTACTTTGTAGCAGGGGCATAAACAAGTGAAAATGTAAAAATGTAGGGACAGACAAATGACTAGATGAGCTAAAGAGTGGCAGTTATTATAGATTCACAGTCAAATTGCCTCCGGCAGTTTTCACTTGACACTTGATACTTCTTCTACTACTTGTATTCAGCTTTAGTTGTAAGATATTTAACAAATTAAGATAATAAATTTGACATTAACTCATGTAATGGAAAACATTTGTAAAATAAAATTTCTTAAAAAAACAAACTTGCTACTGCCCCTAAATTGTGTTTTTGTAATAAAGAGATATTCAGTTGGTATTTGAAGACAACATACCAACTGGTTGCTCCACGTTAAGTGCCGACTCCACGGCCTTGTGTTTAACTGCCTTCTCCTGGTAAACACCAGGGGGCGCTGGCTGCCAGCCCACTTCCCATAATTCCTGCCCAGAGGAAGTGGGCTGGTGATCTAGAAGAGTCCCAGTGTAGTGCCAGATCTTGTACCTGAAACATTTTATTGGAGATGTGAGATCGAGGAAGATTGTATTTTGTAGAGGTAAGAAAACTTTAACCTGGAAGACTTAAAGTGTATTTTGCAAATTTAAGACTATTTGTTTTGGTCAATGATCAAGGTAAACAGCTGATGGGGATCAAAATATCCAGTTTCAATGTGAAACCTTCCACATATCATTCTTTCACAAATAGAGTATAAATGAGAACAGCTTTTTTTCCTTTTGTTACAGAAACCCTGTTACGTGAAGGGTAACCACCCAGGGTAGCAGGAATTCCAAAGATATATATTCTTTATATTGTTTTATTTGAAATTTGGAATGAGTTTTGCCTTGGAAACAAGTTATTAACAATTACAGTAGAACACGGATATAGCGAACAATTGGATAAAGCGAACACATTTTTAGGTCCTGTCAAAAGCTTTAAACATGACGGCCAAACGTGAGTAGCGAACACCGGATATAACAAATTAAATTCTTTGGTCCCTTGGAGTTTGTTATATCCGAGTTCTACTGTATATATATATATTAACTTAAAATCACTTTGACATTGCAGAATAAAAATGAAAAAATCATTGTTATGTTTTTCAATGAAGTAGGAGCGGAGATAAAAATTCCTTGAAATCACTATTGCACGATGGACAGTACTTCAAGTGCTTTGAAATCAAGCTGCGTTTGTGAAACTGATGCCCCCTATGCCAAGGATAAGGTCACAAGGTCAAGAGTTATGACCTCATCTGAAAGGTCTTATCATGATAGATGCACATGTGAAATTATCAATCGCAAGTTATGGTCTATCCCCCAAGCAATCAAAAGTTATGAACAAAGTTTTTTGGTATGAACAGACAGACTGACAGACAGACAGAATGACAGGGCAAAAACAACTTGGGGGCATAAAAAGCTACAACATTCAAGTGCAACCTACCCGTTTCCTACCCGTAATCTTGGCGCTGTGGTTGCCGTGACGAAATGTTCGCCGTCTGGACACCACTGGAGGGAGGTTGTGTCTTGTGCCTTGTACTGAGTGATCAGTTTCTTGTGCTTCAGATCCCAGAATTCCAGGTTGCCATTCAAGTTCCCAAAGCCAGCGAGGCACAGAAGTATGAATTGTTAAGAAATCTTTTACAGACACTTCATTACGATGACTTTTAACTTGTTCATAATACTTAAATGACTACCCTAAACCTATTAGGAACATAATTTACAAAAATTAGTAAACCAATCGGCAAATGAATCTTTCCAAATATTCCTACACCAGCAGAACCTTTAATGTCTCATAGTGCCTCCAATCAAATAAGATATTGAAAATTACTAAAACGTAAGATGAAAGGATATTGTTGCCGTGTGCGTTGTAGAAGCAGAGATTTCTGGGTCCAGTTCCGAAGTCAAACACCGGTTCACACTTCAGGTTATACAGTGTCACCTTTGAAGGCATATCTTTGTAAGTTAAGGATCTTAAAACAGGAAGAATTCATTGAAGTGAAGCTCAAAATCAAGCTGTCTGAGCGTTGGAGTGAAAAATAATTAGATTTTTATACATAAGGATTCTTTTGAATTCATAAGAATGAAAAACATTTATTGTCTGTTAGGGATTATCCTCTGACTATGGATGATTGACTTGTGTAATGAGATTTTTGATACTGTCAAAATAATACATTTAACATTAACTTACAATTATCAATATAAAATTTAAAATATAAAATTATCAAAAAACGTGCTACTGCCCCTTTAAGATTAAACATACCAACAAATAATTAATTAAGCAAAGGATACACCCATGAACAATAGCAAACTCCTGAGTTTTGATAGACGGGTTCCACTCTATGTGGTAGATTGGTCCATTCTTACCTGGAACACAAGAGATTCAAGTTGCCTCAATGATCGACAATGCTGTCATTTGCCGTACAAGCTTTAAATTTAGAGTTAGAGGAATTACCAATCTTTATAGCAAGTTACCAACAAAATCATAATCAAGTAAATGACTTTTGTGGAAATTTGAATAAATGGGGAGGGCCACCGAATAATAACATTAAGTTGGGGAGGGTCATGTTTTAATTTACAAACCAAATGGAAAAACACCCGGCCCAACCTCCTTGTAATAAATGAACAGTCCCTAGGGATCTATAACAATAAAATTCAATTTGGTGCAGAAATTGTTCAGAATCGAAACATACCTTGATACATGTAACATATTGACGATAATGTCTTGGATCAAGACTATACATGTGCCTCGAGACATGAAAAGTTAACTGCATGTCTGGGTTAGAGATTATATCATAATGACGATAATACAAGCAAGTGCTATTTAAAGTCCCTCGGCGGCCATATTTGAATCTGACAGATGTATTGTTTTCTTTGGGTTATTAAAGTAATATGAATCAAGAGTTGTGTCCTAGTATAAGATGGTGGTACCACAAAACAAAATTTACATTTATAAATCCATCGAGGTAACTTTCTATATATTCTAAGTGAAAAGAAGTTTAAGATATTTCAAATTCATACACCACTTGTAAGTGCAGTTAGATGAAAGCATTCCTCAATCCTGGCTTTTGCTAGAAGAATATCTCTTTGGCTGAATTGGTAGAGTGTCAGCATCTCAACCCAGAGGTTCTGGGGACTGACACACTCTTCTGATACACATATGCAATGTCAAAAAATGAAGTCATTAATGCATTATAAATAAATACTGACCCAGGAAAAACTACATTTTCCAATCTGTAAATAGCATACCTTACTATAGATGCATCGATTGTATTTTCATTTTCCCTACAATGTAGAACTTGTTCCATACATTGTAAGATCATGACAAAATAATGTTGCCCATGTTGCCCATATGATAAATATGTGGCTAGAAATGTTTGCACAAAACTCACTGAGCGGAACGAGACAGCTCTCTCCCTTGGTACTGATGTAGTGCAGACCCTGTTCTCCGTAGTACGAGGACTCGGACACTTCGGTAGATGTGAGGATGAGCACCCCGGTACCTGTACCCACATTCTCTACATTATGCATGGTTATCTAACGATCAAACTATCTCAGAATTACATCTTGTTATATTCTGGGGGCTCAGTCTCTTGTAGGATTTAGTATATCAACATTTCTGAGAGTTGTTAAGATCATATTTTCTAGGTAAACCTCCAAATATCAGTAAAACCAAAATACTCTTTTGCCTCTGTACACAATGAAACACTTCATCTCGGAGGGCCTAACATCTAAGAGAAGATATCTATTAATTGTTTCTGCAAATCCTTGACTTTGGACTTAAAACAGCTGCAGCTTCTGAAACATCCAACTTATTTCTCAGCTATAAATTATTATTAATATTTACTATCAAATTCAGGAGCAAATGTGCTAAATAGAAGTCAAATCCTGGGATTTGTTGATGAAGTGTAAGATGACAAGACTGACCTGTTTTATTCCAGAACATATTGACTCTGTCAGCCTTGAAGAAGCTCTTGTTGGCTACGGCAGCCGAGGGTCCGCCAAAGTTGGGGTACTGGTACACCCGTACAAAAGATGGCTGACCCTGTTACAAACATCACATGTGAAATATCACCATTAAAAAGTAACAAATGTTAACATTACTGGCATTCGGAACATGTGAGGAGGAAACTCTGTGATGCAACAAGTTTGTATCCCCAAATTGTAATTATTTTGAAACTTTTATATGCCGGAAGTGATCATTCTACTAATACGACAAGCTGAGACAAGGGACTCGTTACAAGAAGGTCTTGTGAGCAGATTTTAGCGAGTCCTTCAATATGTAAGCCAATTGAATAGTACCATGATAAAATTTTGCATCAAGAGACAAGCAGACATTTTATGGCGCCTTTGAAAATTTAATGAGTATTTGATGAAGATTTGAGGGTCGAGTTATCATTGGCCAGCACACACTCGCTCTAAATCAGACTGCGACACTGTGATCCAGAAGGAAACAGAAGTAACCAAAAACATAACAACACTTACAAATACAATTCTTAGGAGGGCTGGTTGATTTTACAAACCACAAGCCCTGATTGCTTTTGGGACTAAAATATATTTCGAACAGTGAGAGGAAGATTTACAGAAAACATCAGACAAACAAGATGAGTTGAGATGAAAGGCGCTAACCTTAGCTCCAGGCACATAGGCTGATAACATGTACGGGGCGTTGTTTAGAGCCATTTCAAACTCGGACACTTTCTGTAGGTGCAGTTTGGTTTTAATCGTATCTGAAACAGACAACATAAACAATTTCTCAAAGGTTGTTTCACCTGAAAAAAATGTTGCATAAATGGATAAATCAAAGATTTTTGAGTTGGTTCTGAATGCAATTTCATTTTGTAGCAACCGGAATACAAAGACATAAATGTTAAATGAATTGCCAGCATGTATATTTTTTCACTTTTCAATTTTTTTTGTATTATGGGCCTGAGGCCTTAATTACTGAATAAATATGTCTCTCTGCAATTTCATTTTGTCCCTTTCTGATTTTATGAGTGCTTCAGTCAATACTAGTCATGATAAATTAATGTCATGGTAGCAGTTTAGGAAATAGCTTAGCCAACTGCACAGATAAAACTTACTAAAGGGAAGATCAGCAAGATTTTCTTGATCAAATGATTTAAGATCAACTATGCATGCGTCAAATTGTTGTCCAAGTTTTTCAGAGGCTGGTGGATTCAAAATCAAACCACAAGCCCTACTGACCAAGTTCGGACTAAAAATCAAACACTGCAGGCAGACAATAATGTCATTTAAATAATCATTGTTTTTACATGATAATAAATCTTTATTATTCTTCACACATATATTCACACCCCAGTTATATTCTCTGAAGTCGGCTATTCTTGAGGTACATTAACCTTTTGACTACTCTTTGATTAAATCAAAATTATTCTAACTAAGATTACATTTCAGTCTTAATCCACCACTTACCAAAATCATTGTTTTCAAAGAACTGAAGCTCGTTGTTGACGTTACGACAACAAATTCCCTCATCCTTACTCCACTGGGGACACCTGCAGAGAAAACAAACTAAGATGATTTACAGTTTGCAGAGAGAGTTTTAATTATTCAATTTCGATGCTTCCAATGCTTCATACATTAACACTAACTTGACTTGCTTTACTTGAATCTGGAATAAACTTCGTAAATGCAAAGCAATTCACAAGGGCTTGACAACCTGCAAACCGAATGTATTTCAAAGACAATATCTTGTCTAAGTTACTAATGTCAATACAAATATACAGATATGACCGAGACATAATTCCCCAGCACCAAACGAGTTCAGGGAGTTAGGGAATGAGCTGCTGCGAGCTATTGCAGCTATTGACGAGTGGATGTTGGCATCCAAAACAGAGTAGACAGATCAGCGAGAAGGGAGACTGAAAGGATGAGGAAGCAGACGGAAAGAAAGATGGTAGGTTTGAGAACACCAAAAATTTGGTCTGGCTCTCTGTTGACCTGTCCAGCTTGGGTGACTCTACCAGAAGCATGTAGGCTCCAGCTGGCATAGCTCTCAGAGTGGGTGAGCACACAAACCACCACACTGCAATGAGGCATTGAGTCATGTGGAGGCGTCAGTGTCGAGATAAGCAGGGTGACGGAGTTCAGTCATCATACATACCAGTTTGTCTGTTTCTTCTGTGTGAACTCCTTGACGCACTGGCCTGTCCTACAGTCGTATATGGAGAGATTCGGACGACTCTGTTTGGTCTCGGAATCCACTGTGGACAGAAAAAGGATTCTATGATTTTTTATCTAAGTCAGCCTCAAATAACTATTTTTTTTTTTTTTATTGCAGTCCTTGCGATTGGCTAAATGTCAAAAACTTGGGAAGCTTGGGATTCAAACTATCTAGCTGGAGTTTCTTCTAGGCCACGGTGTGAAAGCACCCAAGCTTGTCGGATATTCTGACAAAAGCACATTTAGCAAATCACAAGGACTGCAGCAAAAGCTTTCGGTATCAGTAGTCAGGGGCAACTCCTGTGTACCCCACATTCTACATTATATAATACATATACAAATAAATTGTTGTACAAAGAGATTAGTCCCTTGATGACTAGGTGATGACTAACTGGTGTGAGCACAATTGAGTTCAAATCTCTGTCGGAATAAAATTGTTTCCACATTTACACCCCTAGAGCAAGATTGATTTTAATCAGACAAAAGCAAAGTTGATTTTCTTTGGAGTTCTTTTCATATCTGTAGGGCATATTCCTAAATATGTTGCTTGTTCTTTATCAATGACTGAGTTATCTCCCTTTATATGTGACAAACACAAGTTCACGAGAATCAATTTCAAGCACCTCAGAACAGCAAATCATCGAAAAGTCAATTGAAGGATTGTTTGAGTAAAGTCTAAGTTTCTGTAGCATCATTGTTGGATAACACAATTAGACAGGGCTACCCAACAATTGTGGACTCGATTCTGATTCTGTAAAAAACTTCAATGTCCTCATGCAATTAGTCAATACATATTAAGGCTGCAACGATACACTGAAATATCGATGTATCTCGATGCGACAGTCACGATACGATACACGATACAATTACATTTGAATATCGGACAGAAACGATACAAAAATTTTATGTCAATCTAACTAAACTCTAGAAAAATCAACCACTGTATCACTACAAATTCCATTGATATATGATGAATTATGATGAAAGTATGGAATTAATTTCATTTTACTTGCCAGCACTGTTTCCATGGAGATTAAAAAATACCATTGCCGACTTGGTACAGCAAACTTTCAATGACCGGCAACTGAACTGCTTACTTTAGCTTGCCTGTGGGCAGGTATTACAATAAATATCACATTGCTTCTTTCACATATAGCTTCTTATTTCTCATCCTGGTATTATCTCTCTAATTTCATGCTTTTATGCATCACCATTTCCATATTTTGTTTAGCTACGACAGTTGAAACAGAAAATCAAAGTGCCCGTATGTCAGTCATCGGGTTGCAAGTGAGAAGAGTCCATTATCATGTAGGGAAAGAAAGTGACAAAACATCTAAATATATTTAACTATGTGTTGTCAAATAATTGTTAACAAATGTTTCACAGCATAGGATGAATATAAATGTCATTGTTGTCTTACAAAGATAGTTTTAAAGACGTAGATTGACATTTTACAAGGACATAACAGTAAGCAAATGCCAGTCACCCCCAAACAATAATAGACCATTCTGCCAACACAAGCTTGGAACTAGGTCAAGGCTTTGATTGACAGGTGCTCTCTCACAGAAGTCAGCTGCTACTGACATGCTGGTATACACGTGGGTTATTTCTTTTGATTTAATTGTTATCTAGGTTCTTGGATTTAATTGTCAATGTCATAATTGAATGCATTTATTTTTGAATAAGTCCTATTTATATCTAAAGGCCTATTTGAATGACTGTGAAAAACGAATTTGTAAAGATGCACTTTGTTAGTTTTTTTGTCTTGACTTCAAAGCTGGCATGAATAATGTAAGTTTAGAAAATAATGCAAGAATAAACACTATTACAGTATTTAAATGAAGAATGCTAAAGACAATAGATAATACAGTTAAAATAATGATAAATTGGTCCATTTGTAATTTGTCATTCTGACACTTGTGGCACCGTATCTAGATATGTATCGTATCGTGAGCAAAGTATCGAGATACGTATCGTATCGTCAGCTAAGTGTATCGTTGCAGCCTTAATACATATACTGTTGTTTGCCAGAATTCATTCAGAAGGTCATATGATCTTACTTTGTCAGATCTTAATTGGCAAATCCATGTTTCAGTAAACCGTCTCTGTGTCATCAGGTTTTAAGCTGATTCTCCCCAAACATAAATTTTAAAGACAAGAACCAATTCCATATTTAACCTGAATAATGCCGCCATACAGCTAGAAGACTTCCCAAGGGAGAGAACTGCAGATGGATGAGTTTGGCATGGTCAATATGGTGAAGGACTGTGTAGCCGTCTGTCTCTACTATGTACACTCTGAAATAGGATTGGTAATCAAATATAAAAAGGAAAAAGATTATATTCAATCTAAAAGAGAAAAAGGACCAAAAATTTCTCAGAATTTGATGACATCACAGTCATAAGCATTATCAGCTTCAAATTATCAGATTTCAACCATTTGAAATAATACACCTAAAAGAAGTAGAAAATATTTTTTCAATATTGAAAATGTTACATTTACATACTCTTTCAAACATATCTTTATAATTTTAATACCTTTTTAGTAAATATGTAACTAATCCTCAATAACCCAAGGATGAATGTTCTCACAGAGGCAGAAAGGTCATGAAATGTTGAATCTGTTCTTATTAGACCAAATGCATACAGCGATTGGGCCATGGGCCATTTTGCACATTGGATGAAAAAATGTCACATTAAAATTCTGAGGTTTTCTATTGATTTAATGGTTCAGAAATATAGGTTATACAGGTTCAGAAATATAGACTCAAAACATTTGGCTCTAGATCTTTCTCCAAAAGTGCTCCTGTCCTCTGGAACACCCTTCCATCAGAGCTGAAATTGTGCCCAACCTTTGACTCTTTCAAGTCAAGTCTGAAGACCTATATGTTCTCCAAGCACTACAGTACCATCTAGGCCCACTGAACATCTCATTGTTTTAACTTTATATGTTGTAGCGCCTTGAGCAGGCAACCTGTCTGGATTGCGCGCATTATAAATGGACTATTATTATTATTATTATTAATGGGCAAGGGTCAATTTGAAATTTTGAAATTTACCAAAAACTTTGAAAATGGCCGATTTTCAAAGATGTCTTTCCCACACCCTAGTATTGGTTCCGGCAGTTTCCCCCGGCAATTGCACCACAATGCATTTGAATTGTTTTAACAAACGACAACTCTTCTCTCATGGAAAGGATGGTTCATATCACAATGCTTTTACCATGAGTGAGTAGCCAAAATGATGATTTTAGATTGCTGATTGCAGAATTAACTTTGATTGCCTCCAATACAGCATCTCTGATTCTAGCCCACAAACTCGGCGAATATTAGAACAGAGGCTAGATGAACATTTCATGACTTGATCTGCCTGTGGGGAGAGAATGGAGTGTTCTGATGCTCTGCACCGTATCAACCCTGGGACCTTTCTGCTTCCACATACATTACACTCAAATGACAAGATACCATGCAAGCTTATTTTGCTTACTGTCTTCACAAAGAGTAGTCTTGATATGCAATAACATATCTGAGTTACTGAATATAACAAATATTGAGAAAATCATTGTTTCCAGTGATATCAACAAAAGTTGCTTACTTCTCTGCATTGCACCATGCAAACAGTTTCCCATCTTGAGAGAAACACATCGCACGACATGTGTTTGTCTTGTCACTGCAAGAAAATACAAACCATATATTACATCAACGGCGATACAAGAGAGCAAAAGTGGCTTGGATTGTTGGGCACTTAAAGTGAAAACCTTTTTCCTTATAGATTTGATGAAATTAGAAATAGACAAAATCTGTTTCTCGTACTCAATCATTTGTATTGTTTTCAGAACAAGAGGTATGGGTATTTATATTGGTATTGATAATCAGTTTGTTTGAATCACTTGCCAAATTATCTTTACTGTACTTCAATAAACAAATTATTAAATTTTTAATGAATATGAATACTATTGAAATGTTAGTGTTGTAATATTTACTGGGTACAGTTGAAAGCAACACTTATTTAATGACTTTTCCATGACTCTTTCTAGGGTGCTACAAAAGGATGCTACCTTGAAAAACCAAACAAGTGTTAAGCATTTAATCTATTAATCATCAAGTTGAAAGCCACCGATTTTTGTTTAAATACAGACAATGAAAAACAAATTAATGAATAGATATTTCACAAGAAATTAAATGAAATCAATGACTTTTCCATGACCTAATAAATGTACGTCCACTTTTCAGACCTTTCAAGATCTGGAAATGTAATGTAACTTTTCGATGACTTATCCAGGTTTCAGAGACCCGTTTGAACCCTGAATTTAAGTATTTCTCTCCCTTCTCTTCGTCACTCGAACGGGGATTGTATGATATCCCAGGATAGAAAATAAGATATAAATGTAGCTAAAAGTGAAGGACCTTCTCCATTTATCGGTATATTAGACAACATTTGGAAACTGAATACCATGTTTGCTCAAGTGTCCATTCTATGATGATTTAAGAAATGATTTATGAAATTTGAACTTTTATAAATCAAAAGAAATAATGACACAACCATATGGTAATCTTGGTAAGTTTACCTTCTTTGATATCAAAATGAGAAATAAAACTCTACAATATATATATATTAAAGTTAAATATTTATTGTTTATTTCTGCAAATCAGAATAACAGGCCCATTTTACAATACAAGATTCACAATGTAATGATGTTTGACCACAAGTAAACCAATACATCAAATTGCACATTAAATGTTATCTGGGACAATACATGTGATATATGAAAACTCTATTCATCCTTAACAGTGTTTAAAATATAGCCCTTCAGCCAGTCCTTAACTGGCTACTTTTTGCCACGCAGGTTCCTTTTTGGTCAGGACTGGTAACTTTTCAACTTTTTTCTTTATTTTCCCCTTGGAATTGACCAATTAATTTTCAGGACAGGCTAGGTTTCAAATCTCTTTTATACACGGAACACCTCAACCATAAAGACTGTTAACCACTTAAACATTAAAATAAAACACATCTTAAGTGTTGTGTAAATTATATCTATTGAAATAACTATGCACTGTGTTCTCCATTTCAATGTGGCTTTTCTTCTCCATGTATTACAGCTAAATGTGCAAGGTGTAAATGTCAAACTGACAATTAAGCTTGAAGAAACAATATGTCCATCTTCCCATCATGAAGCCTTTAATACAGTTCCTAAAAAGACTAAGGAAATAAAGATGCAATATGACAAATTAAAATCAGAAAATTAATAAAGTCCAAACTTAAATGGCCATCTATTTCTGACAAAATGACCTATCCCTTAATCAACCCTCACTTCTCTGACCGGTCCCTTTCACTTTCTAGTCCCCATAAACCATGAGGGTTAATAAATTTAACTGCAGATTAATGATGTCAATCTCTTTCAATGTTATCTTCCTCAACAGGTAAAAGCTTCCTCTTTATTGTGTTACATAACCATAGACAATAAAACCTTTCAACACACTTACAATAAATTACAAAGTCCCCTGAAGGTAAATTAATCACTAGCCAAAGGGAGACAACTTGTTGCATTTGACAGGGACACTAAAGCTATACAGGACAAGTTCGAGAAATTGAAACAAGAATTTATCTTGTCAGAATGTCAATGAATAAACATATCAATATTCAAAACTTTAAAAAAATATATAACCCTAACTACATATATAGACATGAATAATTATCAAGTTTTGATTTGGTTTAAATGAAATAGTTAATGATATAGAATTAACTTCTGGTTCATATATATCTTATGGTTATGGCTTTAGCAACTAAAATGGCTCTTAAATGTAAATATTCATTTCACTTTATTAAGAGTTTAGAGAGTATCAAAATATGTATTAGCCTTTTGATGTGTATGTGAGATATATCTTGATATTGTTTTTATGGTTCATATGCATCACTGTCTTTCTGGCTCCTTCGTTTAAAATGTTTTGTCTCATTAAGTCATGATGCACCACAATTAAACTACTCAAATTTAACATTAAATCAAACTAAAAAATTGAAGTATTTATATTTTGATAGTAATTTAACCTACCCTGCAAAAGGAGGCGCTGAGCGAAGATTTGGCGGGCCATAAGTCATTCGTATCCCTTCCGAACCACGCACTGGAATACAATTGATAAACAACATTAGTTGCAGGATATACTGCCACGTCTTTCCTCAGATTCAGAAAATACCACAACTGTCAAGATACTACATAATCTAGTAAATTGTTGTTTTTTTTACAATATAAACAATGGTAAAGATTGTACTAAATATTACATTAGCATTAAACTTCTAAGTGAATTGTCTTCTTTATCCGTTTTTTTTATACTAGGTTTTATTTTATGGAAATGAAATTCAGGAGGACATGATTTTTTCATTATTATTTCACACTTAATTTCAAATACGTTTGTGAGGTTAGCATTTCAGTTGTTCAAGATTTAACAATTTGACATGTTATTAAACTTTAAAAATGGAAAGGTTAACCAAACCATGAATTCAAGTTGCACCATGAAATATAACAAACAATTTTAGTTGAATAATTCCAAAAGTTATTAATACTTGTTTTAAAGCGCTCTAAGAGCTTCAGGTTAATGGCCTATTACTAGACATAAACTTAGGACATTTGTCCTATTCACATTCTAGGCTTCAGAATCACTGCGTTGTAAAAATGATAAAAATATGATTTTATAAATATAGATTATGTGACTGCTCTTGTGTGGCTTAAACAAGTTGGAAACACCAGATATTTTGTTCTGGCTAGATGATCAACTCAAAATAGTGTTATGAAGGGTACCCGGGTAGGGTAGTGTAATAGGGTGTTGAGTACTTGGCTAAGAAATTTAGACCCATCGCAGCCCTAATAATAAACAACCTTTTAATAAATTTTGACTTCAACTAATTATTCATGTGAAACTGTTCAACAATTGGTATTAGATGTTTGGTACGTATTTGGTCATACAGTTTAAAGGGTTTTCTGAATCATGGGTATTCCGGATACCTTATATACATACATTTATGCATACATTTGCAGCTTGAATCGATAAATTGAACTTAATTAATGTCTCATATTTGTTAGGGCTGTGATAATATTCTTTAACAGGATCTTATTTGCTGTAAGACAAATGAAAAATATTTCTTATTAGGTGCATGCTGATAATGATTTCTTAGTGATCCAGAATTGCCAGACATACTGTACTTTTTTCATAAAACCAAATATCCATCATAACTTTGGTAACAATATTTAGGTCTATTTCAATTCTTGAAAATGTTTGCGCCATCATTCTGGAAACGATGTTTAAAATGATAAAATCTCTTCATTATTTCACATTCTTTTCTTGGGAAAACATTAAATGGTAGCCTAAGTAATATATATACATGCATATAATATATATGCATGTCTTGCTGGACAAGCTTAAAATATTCCCCAAGTTTCATAAGGTCCTTCCTTTTTGCCTTTAGGTCGACTCTACACTCTACATTTTCCGTCACTGTCAGCTTCATCTAAAATAATCATGAGGGACAAAATATGATTTTATTAGATTCGGTGTCATATATTTTGTTTATTTTGTATATGATTATAGTCAAACTGATCTTGTTCGTCTTCTTTAAACTCACGTGCTAAGGGCGCTGCCATATTGGAAATATTATTCTCGTTAAAGTCTCGTACACGTCACACGCCCACGAATCACGAATGGGATAAGGAAAAAGTCCGCCCACGAAATATAGTTCTTTAGGTATTATCAAGTTATTATTTCGAAATAATGTTATCCTGTATAAAGCTGAATTGAAAATTTTAATTTTAGACATGTGAAATGTGTTTTTGTTCTTGTTATATGAATTGGACAACTGAATTTACTATTGTTTACATGACAGAAGCTTCGTCGACGACTTTGTATCACTCCGCTGACCAGTCTCTTTTGCATAAAGTTGAGGCCGAAAGCCGACGTGTAATATAAGATTGGCGTCGCCCGTCTAACTTTATTTTAAAAACAGAGTGAAATCAGACGGAAGATTTAGTATCAACAATGGCCGGCAAACAGAGGATGCGTCTTGCAAACGAAAAACACAGCAAAAACATTCTTGCGAGGGGAAATGTGCCGAAATCGTTGGTAAGAATCGCTACGTGTCACCCGGTGGCATTTTCATTTTACGTTTTAAGTCGGTGACAGAATGCCTTCAACTAAACGTTTAAGTTTTTGTAATTGTTCACTTATCTTTATTTACAGAAACCTGCTGAAGAAAAATACCCCGTCGGACCATGGTTATTGGGACTTTTCGTTTTCGTCGTTTGCGGATCAGGTAAACTACACATTTCAAACATATGGAAATACCAAAATCTTAGGATCACTTCAAATGATGTTTTCAATCTTAGACCATTTTAATTCCAGAAATTACCCCGGATTCATCCTTGATTTTTTAAAATTTGCTATTTCTTAGTATTTTGAATAATCACTGTATTTAGTTAGTGAAGATTCATTTATATGACCTAATTTTTACCTTGACATTCAAAACATGTCTATATGTGTACAGCTAGATAAAGTCTATCAGGTCCAGTCTAACGTTTCACTTGGAAAATAAGAGATTTTTATAATTGAAAAAGTTATAATTTGTTTGTTTCAAAGTTTTTAAATGATGTAAGAGGTTTAGATATTCAGGGGTTGAAATTAGTCCTGCACGAGCTAAGCGGACTAGTGGATTTCTAAAACTAATAACCCAAATGAAATTCCAGGTAGAAATAATAATGATAACACTTTATTGTCACTTTATTGTGCATTTTGCACCACTATGCAACGCCAGTTAATGCGTTATACTGCCTTTTCAATGCGGAGTGTCAAGCAAGGCAGCAACAACTCCCACCTTTAAACGTCATCAGGTATGACGTGACCGGGAATCAAACCCCGGTCTTTCGAGTGATGAGCGGACATTTTACCACTGAGCTACGTCCCCGGTTAAAAACATTGAAATGATCTTATTATCTGTATCATGTGATGATGTCACTCGACCTTCGGAGTACCAGTCGATTCATTTCACTACCCCCCCAGGTTTCTACTTGCCATGAGTAATTTCTATCCCTGATGTCGATAAGATTTGCAAGAAAGTAACATGTACTCTTTACAGAATTATCAGATTGTAGAATGTTTGCATTCTTTTACTTATACAGCAAAAGAATACATTAAATTTAGAAAAAAGTATTTACGGTGTAAGATATTAATGTTCATTAAGACAACTTCAGCTGGTTGCATTGAATTTTAAAAAAATAATTTAAGGGCTTATTTGCATCAACTATTTTTAAAGTTGCCTTTTAAAATATAAAATCTTCACATTAAAACATTCCAATATTTTCTATAAATGATTATGAATTAAGTGTCTGGAGTATAATAATTATCATTATAATATATCTTTCCTTTATCATGTGACATTATTTAATTTGAACGTTTTATGACAGCACTATAAATTCAGATGTTTATTTTCTTAAGCCTAAGGCTAGGTACTTTAATCTCTTAAAGCTTGCAGTTAATGCCTCTGTTATGTAAGAAAGTTTTTGTGTTTCTTAATCCTTAGTGAAAAGTCTGTTAAGAACAATAGTTTATCTCTCACCTCTTCTCTATTATCAGTCTTATCACTATGTCCAGATTCTCACATAATTAACCCTTGTCCTGAGAAATAATGAACACGGTTGTTTGCATTTGTCAAACCTTGATTCTTTTAGGATCAGAAATATAAGTCTCTAAATGTTGCTGTGAGGACTTATTTTTTTCGAAAAGTACAACTTCTGTTCAAACAAACCCTTAATCTCCCTCTAATGTTTAGCTTATAGATTATTTTGTATCATCATTTGTTAAAGATTTTGTGCATTATCATATTAGCAGCATTGTTCCTAGAGGGGTTCCTTAATTGGGAAATTTGTCGACCCTTTTGGCTGGGTGCCCCCTAATATTCTGAGAAGTAGGCAACTTCTGCTATTGCTTAGGGTCCAATATTCTCAGAATTGGCAAAACTGACCCCCATAGCTGATCACATTGAAACAACACTGATATTTAAGACACAAGAACCACCTGGAAGATCATTGAAAGTGAATTTTAAATATTTGTTATAAAACATGTCACTCTAAAATAATTAATAACAATTTTCTTCACTATCTCATATTTGGCTGGCCCACAGAGTTTGACATGTAGACGTTATTTGCTTTGTTCAGTATTTAAGAGATTTGTTTTCTTAAAAATGTTTGATAAAAAAATGTACAAGTTACCTTTGTGAAAATATTTGTAGCAGTCTTAAAGGGATTGGGAAAGATATCTTTGACAATGGGCCATTTTCAGGCTGTGAAGTTATTTTTAAGTAACAAATAGGACATTGCCCTTATCAAAATTATAATTTCAATATATTAATTGGCTGTTCCGTTTGTTTGATTGAATGTCAATTAAAAAGAGGTGACGAAAAAGTCACCTCTTTTTGATGTAGCTTTTTTGACTGGATATATTTTTGCTATTTGTTGTTCAAGACCAGGAGTTTATGGATGATCAACTTCTTTATTGTAGAGAGTAGCAGTTGCTTGAGAGGCATTTTAGAAGTTGGAAATATCAAGAGGAAACAGGGTTTATGGATCAAAACTTCTTTATTGTACTCAATAATCAATGTCATCTTGATATTTTTAAAACTTAATGCCTCAGATAGTTTTATCACATTGTCTTTATTTTAAATTTAAAACTTGCTCTAATTTTCTTCCATCTCTTTCAGCTGTGTTCCAAATCATCCAGAGCATCAGAATGACGTAATCTGAAGTCTTACCAACCGGAACTACTTTTTTGAAAACGACTGATGGTATGGCAAATCTGGACCGGAACATGAACTGCGACTGCAACCAACGCAAGCTGATACCTGAGATGCAATCCTTACCTTCAGATCCACAAATGCTCTGAACTTTGACCTCAAAACATTTTTTCGGTTCATTGTTAGGTCTTTTAGTCATTGCCATCTGTTAATTTTCAAAGTTATTTGTGGGTTTCTTGGTGACGAACTTTCCAAATCTTCATGTTTTTAGCATGAATGTTATGTATATTTTATTTACAAAAATGTATTAAATGTCTAAATATTTTACCCCACTGTTGTGTTTTTATTTAGAAATATGACATGTATGATAGTTTGTTCAGTGCATCACCAACATATAAAAATGTTCATCCTGGATGAAAGACCAGTTTCATGAATTGACAACTTGTCAAGCATTTAACCACGATTCCCTTTAATTGAATCGGATCAAGAATTTCGGGGCAGTACCACCCATGGTTCGCTAGTTTAGCCGATGCTAAGCCACAGTGGTGTTGCAGGCTTTCTTCCCTGCAATAATACCGGCAGCAGCGATATAAGTGAAATAATCTTGAAAGCGGCGTTAAGCCCCACATCCCTTCACCTTTATTGAGCTATTAGCAGCAAACCTAGCAACCAGTGTGTCCACACAGACGTACAAGTGAGTTTATCTGTGAAATTTCATACATTCTTTTTGTCAAAAACCATCAGGAGGTCGGATATAAATGATAAGTCTGTTTATAAAGCACACATATCCAACTGCTCAGCAGTTGCTCAAAGCATTACATGTTATTACCCTGATGGAGTTGTTCCATCAGTTGCCAAATTACACCAAATCAATGTACAGCCTTTATATCTGGTACCCATTTATGCAGCTGGATGGACTGAGTGCAAGGTGAATAGAGAGCCTTTCCAAGGGCCACGACATGAGCTTTTTAAATCACTGTGTATGAAATAAAGCCTGTCTGCCAGCCTGGTACTTTGTTTCTTTTGGTCAGGACTGGTAACCTTTTGAGCTTATTCATAAATGTTTCCATCAAAATCTACACAATACTACTTTAAGGATGGATGCTTTTCAGGCTTGTTTCATACTATTAATCCTCGCCGCTAATGGCTGCAATATTGCCCAAGCGGCACTAACAACTCACTCATACTATTAATCATAAGGACAAAGTCCATTTTGTAACTTTCAACAAGATGCTTTTGAAAGAACTGATAGAATAACCTTCTTGAACAGAAGTTAAATGAAGGAGCGTGACTGAGTTATTGTTTTGCTACGCTGGGGCAATATTGCAGCCATTAGCGGCATGTAAATGAAGAAGGAAACACCAGGGTTGGGTTATGGTGGACATTTAAAGAGAGAATGGCTTTGAATGAAAAGCTGGCACAACCTTGCCTTAGGCTTTTCTGACATATTTGGTCAAATATATTAGGAATGAATGTGAATGTATGTATAAGGCATATTAGGACCAGGTACCTTTATTTCAAGAAATGTGGATGTTAACATGGCACTTTTCAAACCAGTAACATTTGTTCCAGCTGCTACCTACATTTCACTCTCATCTTACCCTAGCCATAACCCTATTGGCAGAAATATTGCCCAAGCTGTGCTAAACAATAGCACTCACAATCCAAGCTGGCACACGCTAAAAGGTCACCACCAACACAACCAAATTATCAGGTATCCACTTCCTGCTGGGTGAAAGAGGAAAACTCCTGCTTTGTGGAAAGTGTTGTGATGTTGCAGAAACCAATCGTTGATACTGTCCCCGCCCCGCCCCGCTGAAGATTAACAGCACCCTTGAACCCCGTCAAAGACCTGATGAGCATGTTCCATGGTCAAAGATAAAATGTTATTATCTGTAGTCAAGTTTTTCCGTATTGGTCCAGTTACAGGTCCGAGGTCTTCTGTATTGGCCAGTCAATACGGAAAAACTTGATTCATGACATTTTTATTAATTAACTTCTTTGTGATGTAAAGCATTAGCGAGTTAAATTTCACCGAAATCAAAAACTGTCCATATATGTTGAAAGTTTTGAAGGGATAACTTAGGACTATCGCCATTTGTGTTTATGCGCATGAGTCGTATTGGCCCTGTTTTGTTCGTATTGGTCCAGCTTTCCTGTTTTGGCCCAGTTGCCGATTCGTATAGTGCAGGCGGTATAAATTGTATAAGTGCCATATCATTGATAGTTAATTAATAAATACCTGTAAAATGCCGTAACTGAGAAGTAGAGCGGGTCACATTATTTGTTGGCATTTCATGTTTGTAAGGAACTTGCTGCAAGTATATTGAACAAAATAAGTTAAGGACCACACTAGTTTTCAATCATCCTTCTACATTCGCGTATTAGTCTACACGTTCTGCTCCAACCTAGCCTCCATAGCATATCGCTGTTAATAAAGAGCCATTTAGAAACAAACTGGACCCCAAGCCTCATTCTGTGTGTTCATAGTATGAATGAAATCAGCCAATGGGAGTGCTATGAGATTACATTTCTCATTTACAACTGCACACGAGTAACCAGCCGTCCGCTATACGTAAGTTTTGACTCGATGGATTTCAGGAGATAGGTACGAGCATAACGCTTAGACAAATATGCTGATGTAACAGGATGGTTTTCAAAGACAGATTCTACTTCATACATGTATTATGATCCATTGAATGCAGAAATACTGAAAAAAAATAGAGCCATGGGCTCTGTAGCTCATCAGGCTTTACATTTGATTTCGCTATATGGTGTGGCCAATGTGGTGCCCCCTTAGTAGGGGCCATGGGGCCACCAAAGCTACAATTTATAATCCTCACTAGATATAAAGGAGTTTGTACACAAAGTTTCAGCTTTCTAGGCCTTCTGCTTCTGGAGAAGGAGATGAAAATAGGTTTTTAGGGCATGGTCCCTTAGGCCCTTATTAGGGGCCACAGGGCCACCAAAGCTACAATTTATAATCTTCACTAGTCAAGGAGTCTGTACACAAAGTTTTAGCTTTCTAGGCCTTATGCTTCTGGAGAAAAAGATAAAAATTTCAGCTCTCTTGGTTTCTGCTTCTGGAAAAGAAGACGGACATAGGTTTTAAGGGCGTGGCTCCTGTGGCCCTTAATTGGGGTCACAGGGTCGCCAAAGTTACAAATCAGAATCCCCACATGCCTAGGTACCTGTACACACAATTTCAGCTCTCTAGTGTATATGGTTTATGAGGAGAAGTTGAAAGTGTCAAAAGTTTACGGACGACAACGGGCCATGCTATAAGCCCATCTGGCCTTTCAGACCTGATGAGCTAAAAATGGGGCGCGGCTTAACTTTTTTGTTTGAGTGTATATCATTAAATGATATTGACATTAGATCACAGATACAACAATCACAAAATTGTTACTTTATGTTTTTATTTCCCATTTTATGGGTGCATATCTACACATGAATGATAGAACACATGATAATAAATATAAATGCATGGACAATGTTTGAACTCCATCGTAGCATTCATTCAATAAATACACCGATCACTCGATGAAACAATGCTATATACAAGTCTATATTACACTAACATACTATCCTCAATCTGGGCTCACAATGCAATATTCTGATTATCACACCTGGAGTAATTGCCACATTGAAAAAAAAGTTCTGTTTTTTAAAGGGGTAAGAAAGAGGAATCCTTTACGTTATAGATTTGATTTATGACTGCTTCATTAAGTTTAAAAACATTGTCTTTCAATTGGAACCATTTATTTTCATATTCCTGACATCACCTTATATCAGTCCTTTAAAATGTGCTACTGCCCCTTTAAACATATGGTAGCTTGAACCAAATGTTAATTTTGAAAACAGATGAAAAACATGTATATTTGCCAGTTGCTGTGCAAACAAGATTTACAAAAGTGTGACCGTTGATCTGAGAGATGATTACAGAATAAACAGTCAGTTAAGTTACCAAGATCCATACATACAAAGTACAACATGGATGAGATACATCAAAATGTTTTCAATATTTCAAGCTCCATAACTAGTTCTAAAAAAATAAAATACAAGAAATCTTGTCACAAGAGCATATGAAATGCAGTCAGTCCAAAAATGGCGCTTTGTAGATTTAATGTTAAAATTAAAAAAAAGCTGAAAAAGTTACCAGTCATGACTAAAAGTAACTACCGGGTAGGTTTCAGATTGGCGGATAGCCCTTATTTCATACACTGCTGTCAGAAATATTTTCACATGACATGAAATTTTCTTTCTACTTAGGACACTGGTGTTTATTTACTAAAATGTCACCCTCATAACCCATAATCACTGGAATCTAAGCAATCTGAAATCTTACTATAAGCAAGCCTTTTGAGGTCATTATTTTCCAGTCCTACTTAACTTATTAAAAAAATTGTGCTTTTTGGGATTAGCATTTGTATCTTGCATATTCACTTAATTAATTACTTTTGATGTTGATGAATTGAATTATATCATTTTTAAAACATTAAATTGCTAAATCTATTTTCAAATGAACATTTCAGATATTTGTTCATATCTAAAATAACTTTTGTCGATCAAACTCATTATATACTAGTATAAATATTCAAAATGGGACATACAATAATTAAGATAATCGTGTCTGTACCAATATTGCAAAGATAAGTTCTTAGTACCATGTCAAAGATGACATTTGTGTTGACTTTATTTACATTGTGAAATATCACATTGAACAACAAATTGTGAGCTTTTCATTGCAATAAATGCTTAATTTGTTTCGTAATTGAAATGTACAACAGCTGATGTTGTCTATTTCATTACTAATATACCGTATTGAATGGACTTATCATCCCTATAGTATAGATAATTTAAAAGTGGTGGCTCTTATTAAATGGGCCCATTAAATCAAAATGCCCTGTTATTCTAGATGAAAAAAAACTTTAATAATTACTGCCAAACAAATCTATTTAAAATCGATAAATTTAATAAAGATCAATCAATAATGGAAGACAGAGAAACAGTTTCAATTTTCACTGAAACGGCCATGTTTATTTTTTTCACGAGTTAAAAATTGTGGATGAAGGCAAAAGGTTGCTTATGCATTGAATACCAATCTCAAAAAAGATATTTTGAAAATGATTTTAAGACATTTTTAATGAACATGATCAAAACATAAGTCCAAATGCTAAGACTTCCCAAATTACTTAGATATAAATATAAACAAATATAATTATCATTTCAATTAACAAACATTCATGTGGATTTCATAATCTGGTTATATTTCAATGTCAAATTTATTTCTGCCATATATTGAATTTTAAAAAATTAATTTGTATAAACATACCCTTTTAGAAATTATCAAACAGGTGTTTTAAACGAGATACTTTGTCCTATGTATAAATGTACTGCTTACGTTGTGTACGATAACACTATTGACCCATTATCAACAGCTGACAAACTTCTCAAAACAAACCCACATTTCTAGGTGACCTGCTTGAAAGTTTATTTCGCATTGAAAAATGTCATTATATTATAAATGCGTCAAAACAGGGAGACCATAGAATATTTTCAGTAATGATATTCTCAAAATAATTTTGTTCAAATCAAACATATTTTTGTATAAAATTTAAAGTGACACAGAGTATCTTTCTTAAAATTTTATTTGGTTTTGATAAGCTACAAAATATCTAATATGCTGATTGAAGTTCATATCTCATCACTGCACTTGCAAATATATCCATTTATGCATAATATCTCTAAAATGCTTGATTTTATGGAAAAATCAAGAAATCATCTCAAATACTTTTAATATTCGAAATTATGCATCCAATTAATCTACCTATTAGTTACAATACCTAATAAACACTATTGAATCGAATAGATCTTCCTGGCAGCTTATGACAAGGTTTTAAAATTACGTTTGGCGAATTTGCGCGCGACACTCGAGCCACATTGTCCGGTTTTCAATCAAAATCCCGACTTTGAATGGTCGTATTGTCGCTCAAATGTACTGATTGACCTTTACCATGTTATTTTCAGTAACAGGTAGTGGTTCCCGATGTAATAATATTGATATAAAATTTGACATATGTGATCCTATCAACATACTATGTGTCTCTTTAATGAATATTATTTGACTTTGGTACAAGTATTCCAGAATAAGGTAAATATAGTGAAACAGTTGTAATATATACCAAAATAATCCTTACTATAACATGATAAAAATATAAATTAAAGACTGTTAGTAAGACTAGCAAATAGGTATTATGATAGATGATGTTAATGACAAATCAAATATTTCTTCTGAAAATAGATTATAATATTGCCAACTCATAGCACTATTTTGTTTCTTAAAGCTAACTGTACAATTGAAATGTCAAAATAATCCAATAACCGATAACACGAGCAAAGAATAGTTCAAATCAATTCAACAATTTACAATTTCACCCAGATATTGTTGACCGTTGACAGGCTGGTCTCTTTTTGCAGGATCAGCAAGTGGTTAATTCTGGCCTGTCCCCTCTCTTTATGAATATAATAAACGTCTTCTTTATCTGAAGTCATTATCCATTATTACTATAACATAGAATACCTAGTATTCCATTAATACATTTTTTAGACTTGACATGACATGATCATCACTAATATACAAGGCCTTCAATTTAACAACAACAAAAATAACTTATCACATTTTACAGTAATTTGGGATGATTTTAAGCTACATATATAGTTTGTTGCCAATTTATATGTAATCAATTTTTGTGAGATAGTATATACATATTATTGGTGTATGAAATAGGCATTTGAATGTCATAAGCACCAATGTTTTGGGACGGATGTGTACATTTTTACAACGTGAAATTCATTCAAATTCATTACAAAAATGCACTGACTCTCATAAATATACAATATGTCAACTCAAATATTGTTCCACTTGTGACAAATGATAAGCAAAGAAAGAACAACTTTTCTTTCTAAATCCTAAAAATGTTATTGACTAATATTGCTCTGTACAAATCACTTTGCTGATGAATTAAATTAAAGTTGAAATTTAATGTATTTGTGAATTTGAGTAATAAATATTGTAGTCATTATAGTAAAATACAATGATGTATCTGATTGGAAATAATGTTGAAATGATTGTTATTACATCATGCAAATAATGAAGTAGTTACTAAATCCTTTAAACTGATACATTTTATATGTGGGGTGAGATGTAACTTTGCATTTTGTAGCTTTCTGATATTAAAAGTGTATTTGAAAATATACTTGATAAATGGCCTCTCAATTCATTAAACACATTCAGGTGATGAAGAAAATATTATATAGCATATATATCATTACATCCAAAAAATTCAGATCAGAGTTTTCCATCATGAATAGTTTCTTGCAATCATCTTCTGCTCATATGAACATAGCAGTTATCTCCCTTTGATAAACTGCTTTAAAAAAACTTATTTTAAAACCTTCAGTTTGTAAGTAATCTCATTATTGTTATGAAGAGTTGCAAAATCCTATATTTTTAAGCCAAACAATGTTTAAATCTTTGCAATCCTTAAGTTTTCTCCAAACTACCTCTTCAAATAATTTCAACTTAGATACAGATCCACAGACGAGGTGGTTGAATATATTTTATTCAAAATAATAATGACCTTTTTGTAAGAGTTATTTCTCTTCTTCAATAAAATGTATTTCTACAACTAAAATTTCTTATAATATGACGTTAGTTTCGAATAATTCAAGGTTAATTTTCTTTCCTTGAAATAAGTTACTCTTGAATCATAGAATATATTTTCTACTACCAGATATATATCCTTACAAAAGGAGAAAATGAAAATCCAGCAAGTTTTGCCTTTACAGTAATAACAGCAAACTTATTTAGCCAATAATGAGAGACGTGTTCTCACAAAATAATCAACATTCAATACTGAGGTTTTCGAGTTATCTCCCTTTTCAGTATCCGAGATTTGTGGAGCTGAAGTCGTAGATATCATCAGATGGACTTTGACGTTTGATCGGTGTTGTTTTCCGTATGGGTGGATCGTTGAGTCGGAGAAGTTCCTCTCCTATGTCATCATCATCAGGCTCAAAGTCATCCTCGTAATGTCTGAAATAATAAACAATTCTTTAAACTTTTGAAAATTGGGAGTTCAAAGCTGTCATGAGCCATGTTCATAATTTAAAGGGACCATTCGAGCGGGGTATTTTTTGTGGAAATGAAATTCAGGAGGACTTATCTATTTGCAATTATATATGATTTTTAAATAATATTTTCACACTCAATTTCAAATATGTTTGTGAGGTAAGCATTTCAGTTGTTCAAGATTTAACAATTTAACAAACAGTAAAGTGTATCGTTCAAAAAATCAAAACATCGTGAAATGAAGCCAATCATCGAAGCTACGATTGTGGAATGTATTACTACGATAAAGTGCTGTTGTAACTGATAACTTTTAATATGAATTATTTGTAAATATGCTTCTCCTCCATAATGAAGTAGTAATTCCTTAATTTTGTTAATGAATAAGCATGATACAGCACATTTGTTTTCTCGCAATGCTAACATTTCAAAATGGCGGATGAAAGCCGATCGAGTGGTGCCTTTAAACATTTTCATATATCAGAAAGCAATCTAAGCAAGACAACATTGAGAAGTTTGGATAATGTGACATCAACAACTCAGAATGTGGAACTTTTAATGCCTTGTCAATGTCAACTTGTTGCCCGAATAGCTCAACTTACGGGAATTCTATCTGTCAAAACATCAAGATGTACTTCATTTCTAATTCTCAGATCATGATATAAATTCTATGTTATTTGTTATTATTTATGTCTTAATCAAATATGCAAATGAAGGTGCACGAGTGAGATACACAACATACCTGTCTTTATAATTCCTATACCAGCTGCATGCAATGAACAATGACATGAAGGTGATTGACAGATATTGACATGCTATTGATTATACATATACAGTTGTGCTTCTTTAACATGGATACATAAGGTGTTAATTGCAAACAAGTAAATTTGTCATCTACATTTGAAAGTGAAATTGACAAAATAATTGCTTTCTTTTAAGCATCATTGGATTTCCAAAAATGGGATCCAAATATGCAACTTGTCTTTTTTGATAGATGAATACATTCAGCAAAATAGTAAGGGTTATATGTAATTATTTCATTAGCAATAATATTATCTATTTCATGAGAAAATTTATCAAATGCTAATCACACAAATCAAAATTATCCTTACAATGCACTAAAAATTAGCTAACATATTAATATGAAACACCAACTACCGGTACATACAGCCATTTGAATAAAAAGCTGACTCTCAATCTACAATATCGGAGAGAATACTAAACGACGTCCCACTTCATAACATTTTTATGAGACGATGGAGTGAACGGGTTGGTATTTAATGAGCGAAAATTTAGTTAAATACCTATACCATTCACGAATTTATAAAGATTTTATGAAACGGGACTGAGTTTAGTATTTTATTTATTACTGGCTTACCGTATATGAGCGGGTATAAGCCGAGAATTTGACACCAGAAATTAGGGGGTCAGAGAGGGGGGTCGGTCTATACCTGAGTTATATGATGCAGATGAAAAAAATCAAGAGACCAAGCACGAGTATCGTCAGCCCAGGAAGTTAGCGAGTCGATGTTTACACAGGAAGCAACATGCACACTCATCGAGGTCATTTCTATATTGAACTTGTAAAATAAAAATACTTTTGTTGTGTTGTTGTTTTTAATGAAAATATACAAAGAGAAGTTGAAAATTATGTAAAGATATATTAATGTGAAATATTCAAGCAACCTTCTTAGATTTCGGCAGATCGATGTGGCTTCACTCGCATCCACGATCGGCAAACCCGGTTTTTCAAATATTATCAAGAGTTATCACTTCAAAAGGCTTGTTGTCCATTTTAAAGTATTATTAAGACATATTTCCAAACTTATCAATCATATCTGATCGAAATTCAATCAAATCTTTGTCAAAGATACACTCGTGAAAGCACGAATTTCAATCGTAATTTCGTGACGACGAATAACATTCCTTTTATAATTTTTCGCCTATGGTTATATTTCTGATCGTTATTCTTCGACTTTTATATACACAGATATATCAATTAACTACATGTTAATTTTGAAAAAATAAAATATAGAAAACGTGTAATCTGATATATTTACACATTTAATATTGTATCGACAAAATGTTGTCATGAAATTATTACGACCACGTTTTATGTTTCGTAGATCTTCATTAAACCGACTTGCTGATTGGTTGACATACATAATTTAGCCAATGAAAAGGCTTGTAACAAATATCTCATTTCCAGCAAACACTTCATGCACCAAAGGTTGTTGACTGTCGTTCGTTAACAATTTGTCGAGAATAATATGTTATATGATTAAAACAAACAACAAACACAGTAAGTGAACACTTATAATTTCTTTTTTAGTTTTTTAAAATAATATACGTCTTAAAATTAACGTGTCATTTGATGATTCATGAGCTTTTAGTTTCAATGCAACGGGCATCATATCGACTTACTGTCAGTCAGCAAAATAGAGCTGCGAAGAGGGGGGTCGGTCTATACATGAGATACTAGGTTTTGACTGGAATTTGGGGGGTTGAGAAAGGGGGTCGGTTTATATGCGGGGTCGGCTTATACCCAGTCATATACGGTAATTACATTGTAAAACTATAAAGAAATTCATCGGCATGACTATCTCAGCTGGCCCCCTGACATTGTGACATCATACTTAACAACTGTGACGTCATTATGACGTCATGTTATTCAGTGAGTGCGCAATATTATGACACATATTCGTAATAACATGGTAGATTTATTAAACAGCGATATTTTCAACAGGACAGTAATAAATAGAGAATACTAAACGACGTCCCATACCGCTTTTGCTCGCTAAACACAAACCAATTCACTTGTTTCACAAAAATGTTACAAAACAGGGCCAAATCTAGTATTTTTTTATTACTGGCCTAACTACACTATCAAAAATATAAAGAAATTTGCCGACATGACCACCATGGCCGGCCCACTGATATTGGAACATCATTTTCAACGATTATGACGTCACGTTGTTATCAAACAGTGTGTAAAAACTTTTTAGATTTATTAAACAGAGATATCTTGAATTATAAAATGACATAACCAGCTATACGTACATCTCCTCCTGATCATTGGCCCCCTCCTCCGCCACCAGAATCTCGTATTCCTCCGCGGCGTATCTCTCCCAGTCTGACGGCTCTGGTCCGTCATTCTCAGGGTCCTGTCGGTGAATAATGATAATAATGATAGTCCATTTATACTGTGAATGATGAAGAAATGGTCAAGGATTTAAAAGACACAGAATAGAAACTTAATGTCTAGGAAACCTAAAACTGTGAATGATGAAGAAATGTTCAAGGATTTAAAGCCACAGAATATAATTTTTTCGAAAAAATGTCGTCTTATGTAAAAAGGTTCCAGAATTTTATTCCAAACATTATACAGAAAGATAGCATATTTTTGTGAATACAGTAGAACATTCATCATCCTCATTTGATATTAGTATATATTGAAAGGTTGCAGAATTATTTTTCGAAAATGACATAGCATTGCTCACAAAGACATTAGAAATATTTTGCAGATAAACAGTGGGGTTGCATAAATAGAGAATACTAAACGACGTCCCGTTTCATAACATATTTATGAAACGAGTGAATGGGTTGGTATTTAATGAGCGAAAGCGAGTTAAATACCTATACCATTCATGAGTTTCATAAAAATGTTATGAAACGTGACCTAGTTTAGTATTTTATTTATTACTTGCTTAATAACATCGTAAAAAAAAAAAAGTCGCCAACATGACTGTTACATCACGTCATTCTGCCAGCGCGCGATGTTATTACACAATGTGTAATAACATTGTAGATTTATTAAACAGCGATATCTTCAACGGGAGAGTAATAATGTTCTTTCTTAAATGACACAGTAAGTTATCTTACAAATTAGTCTATGTTAACTTGAACTTCAGTTACTCAGACTGAAATTATGAGTGTAATTTTCGTCGTGTTGTCATATTTGATTTACAATGCACCTATCGCTACCATAGACATGTCAATGAACTTATCAAAACTCAAACAAGAAGGTAAGAATATCAAATGTGTCAACCTTCAGTTCAACACATAAAAACTTTCGCTTTGACCAGACATGGTCACTCCCATTCCCCGGAATTTGAGCATGCGCAGAACAAACTAAAGTAACGTGTGATTTCTTGGAATCCTTCACTCACCGTGACATAACACCACAAAACTCAAACTTGTTGTCGAGAATCCTCCATCACTCGCCCTAACATAAGACCACAAAACTCAAATTTGATATTGAGAATCCTTCATCACTCGCCCTGACATTAGACCACAAAACTCAAACTTGTTGTCGAGAATCCTCCATCACTCGCCCTAACATAAGACCACAAAACTCAAATTTGATATTGAGAATCCTTCATCACCCACCCTGACATAAGACCACAAAACTCAAACTTGTTGTCGAGAATCCTCCATCACTCGCCCTAACATAAGACCACAAAACTCAAACTTGATATTGAGAATCCTTCATCACCCACCCTGACATATACCACAAAACTCAAACTTGTTATCGAGAATCCTTCATTATTCACCCTGACATAAGACCACAGAACACAAATTTGTTATCGAGAATTCTTCATCACTCACCCTGACATAAGACCACAAAACTCAAACTTGATATTGAGAATCCTTCATCACTCACCCTGACATTAGACCACAAAACACTAACTTGTTATCGAGAATCCTTCATCACTCGCCCTGACATAAGACCACAAAAAAGTCGCCAACACGACTGTTACATCACGTCATTCTGCCAGCGCGCGATGTTATTACACAATGTGTAATAACATTGTAGATTTATTAAACAGCGATATCTTCAACGGGAGAGTAATAATGTTCTTTCTTAAATGACACAGTAAGTTATCTTACAAATTAGTCTATGTTAACTTGAACTTCAGTTACTCAGACTGAAATTATGAGTGTAATTTTCGTCGTGTTGTCATATTTGATTTACAATGCACCTATCGCTACCATAGACATGTCAATGAACTTATCAAAACTCAAACAAGAAGGTAAGAATATCAAATGTGTCAACCTTCAGTTCAACACATAAAAACTTTCGCTTTGACCAGACATGGTCACTCCCATTCCCCGGAATTTGAGCATGCGCAGAACAAACTAAAGTAACGTGTGATTTCTTGGAATCCTTCACTCACCGTGACATAACACCACAAAACTCAAACTTGTTGTCGAGAATCCTCCATCACTCGCCCTAACATAAGACCACAAAACTCAAATTTGATATTGAGAATCCTTCATCACTTGCCCTGACATTAGACCACAAAACTCAAACTTGTTGTCGAGAATCCTCCATCACTCGCCCTAACATAAGACCACAAAACTCAAATTTGATATTGAGAATCCTTCATCACCCACCCTGACATAAGACCACAAAACTCAAACTTGATATTGAGAATCCTTCATCACCCACCCTGACATATACCACAAAACTCAAACTTGTTATCGAGAATCCTTCATTATTCACCCTGACATAAGACCACAAAACTCAAACTTGTTATCGAGAATCCTTCATCACCCACCCTGACATAGACCACAAAACTCAAACTTGTTGTCGAGAATCCTTCATCACCCACCCTGACATAAGACCACAAAACTCAAACTGTTTATCGAGAATCCTCCATCACTCGCCCTGACATAAGACCACAAAACTCAAACTTGTTGTTGAGAATCCTTCATCACCCATCCTGACATAAGACCACAAAACTCAAACTTGTTGTCGAGAATCCTTCATCACTCCCCCTGACACTAGACCACAAAACACAAACTTGTTGTCGAGAATCCTTCATCACCCACCCTGACATATACCACAAAACTCAAACTTGTTATCGAGAATCCTTCATCACTCGCCCTGACATAAGACCACAAAACTCAATCTTGTTATCAAGAATCCTTCATCACTCCCCCTGACATAAGACCACAAAACTCAAACTTGTTGTCGAGAATCCTTCATCACTCACCCTGACATTAGACCACAAAACTCAAACTTGTTGTCGAGAATCCTTCATCACCCACCCTGACATATACCACAAAACTCAAACTTGTTGTCGAGAATTTTCATCACCCACCCTGACATTAGACCACAAAACACAAACTTGTTGTCGAGAATCCTTCATCACCCACCCTGACATAAGACCACAAAACTCAAACTTGTTATCGAGAATCCTTCATCACTCCCCCTGACACTAAACCACAAAACTCAAACTTGTTGTCGAGAATCCTTCATCACCCACCCTGACACTAAACCACAAAACACAAACTTGTTGTCGAGAATCCTTCATCACCCACCCTGACATATACCACAAAACTCAAACTTGTTATCGAGAATCCTTCATCACTCACCCTGACATTAGTTCACAAAACTCAAACTTGTAATCGAGAATCCTTCATCACTCCCCCTGACATATACCAAAAAACACAAACTTGTTGTCGAGAATCCTTCATCACCCACCCTGACATTAGACCACAAAACTCAAACTTGTTATCGAGAATCCTTCATCACCCACCCTGACACTAAACCACAAAACTCAAACTTGTTGTCGAGAATCCTTCATCACCCACCCTGACATTAGACCACAAAACACAAACTTGTTGTCGAGAATCCTTCATCACCCACCCTGACATAAGACCACAAAACTCAAACTTGTTGTCGAGAATCCTTCATCACTCACCCTGACATATTCCACAAATCACAAACTTGTTGTCGAGAATCCTTCATCACTCACCCTGACATTAGACCACAAAACTCAAACTTGTTGTCGAGAATCCTTCATCACTCCCCCTGACACTAGACCACAAAACTCAAACTTGTTGTCGAGAATCCTTCATCACCCACCCTGACATAAGACCACAAAACTCAAACTTGTTGTCGAGAATCCTTCATCACCCACCCTGACACTAAACCACAAAACACAAACTTGTTGTCGAGAATCCTTCATCACCCACCCTGACATATACCACAAAACTCAAACTTGTTGTCGAGAATCCTTCATCACTCACCCTGACATTAGTTCACAAAACTCAAACTTGTAATCGAGAATCCTTCATCACTCCCCCTGACATATACCAAAAAACACAAACTTGTTGTCGAGAATCCTTCATCACCCACCCTGACATTAGACCACAAAACTCAAACTTGTTATCGAGAATCCTTCATCACCCACCCTGACACTAAACCACAAAACTCAAACTTGTTGTCGAGAATCCTTCATCACTCCTCCTGACACTAGACCACAAAATTCAAACTTGTTGTCGAGAATCCTTCATCACCCACCCTGACATAAGACCACAAAACTCAAACTTGTTGTCGAGAATCCTTCATCACTCACCCTGACATATTCCACAAATCACAAACTTGTTGTCGAGAATCCTTCATCACTCACCCTGACATTAGACCACAAAACTCAAACTTGTTGTCGAGAATCCTTCATCACTCCCCCTGACACTAGACCACAAAACTCAAACTTGTTGTCGAGAATCCTTCATCACCCACCCTGACATATACCACAAAACTCAAACTTGTTGTCGAGAATCCTTCATCACCCACCCTGACATAAGACCACAAAACTCAAACTTGTTGTCGAGAATCCTTCATCACTCACCCTGACACTAAACCACAAAACTCAAACTTGTTGTCGAGAATCCTTCATCACTCCCCCTGACATATACCACAAAACACAAACTTGTTGTCGAGAATCCTTCATCACCCACCCTGACATAAGACCACAAAACTCAAACTTGTTATCGAGAATCCTTCATCACTCCCCGACACTAAACCACAAAACTCAAACTTGTTATCGAGAATCCTTCATCACCCACCCTGACATAAGACCACAAAACTCAAACTTGTTATCGAGAATCCTTCATCACTCCCCCTGACACTAAACCACAAAACTCAAACTTGTTGTCGAGAATCCTTCATCACCCACCCTGACACTAAACCACAAAACACAAACTTGTTGTCGAGAATCCTTCATCACCCACCCTGACATATACCACAAAACTCAAACTTGTTGTCGAGAATCCTTCATCACTCACCCTGACATTAGTTCACAAAACTCAAACTTGTAATCGAGAATCCTTCATCACTCCCCCTGACATATACCAAAAAACACAAACTTGTTGTCGAGAATCCTTCATCACCCACCCTGACATTAGACCACAAAACTCAAACTTGTTATCGAGAATCCTTCATCACCCACCCTGACACTAAACCACAAAACTCAAACTTGTTGTCGAGAATCCTTCATCACTCCTCCTGACACTAGACCACAAAATTCAAACTTGTTGTCGAGAATCCTTCATCACCCACCCTGACATAAGACCACAAAACTCAAACTTGTTGTCGAGAATCCTTCATCACTCACCCTGACACTAGACCACAAAACTCAAACTTGTTGTCGAGAATCCTTCATCACCCACCCTGACATTAGACCACAAAACTCAAACTTGTTGTTGAGAATCCTTCATCACTCACCCTGACACTAGACCACAAAACTCAAACTTGTTGTCGAGAATCCTTCATCACCCACCCTGACATAAGACCACAAAACTCAAACTTGTTGTCGAGAATCCTTCATCACCCACCCTGACATTAGACCACAAAACTCAAACTTGTTATTGAGAATCCTTCATCACTCACCCTGACATAAGACCACAAAACTCAAACTTGTTATTGAGAATCCTTCATCACCCACCCTGACATATACCACAAAACTCAAACTTGTTATCGAGAATCCTTCATCACTCACCCTGACATTAGACCACAAAACTCAAACTTGTTATCGAGAATCCTTCATCACTCACCCTGACATTAGCAAAAGGATCTCTCTGTTCATGTTCCAGGAACTTGTCCAGGTTGAAGAAGGTGTCGAAGAAGATGTTGGTCATTTTGCACGCCTTCAGGTCTCGAAGTGTTATCCGTCCACTCTCTTTTGGTCTCACTAAATCCAGCATCTGTCACACCAGACAAAGATTTTAGTAAAGGGGCTGTAGTACATTCTTAGGTAAAAAATGAGATCTCACAAAACTGAAAATAAAACTTACTTTTTTAGATAAAAAACTTAAATCAAAAGCAGTTCTAAAACAGGCCTAGCATGTTGTGTTAAGCTATATGGACCAATTGTCTTACCGGATATGAGTAAGTTTTCACACAAATATGTCAGATAATGCCTGATATTTGATAGTTTACTTTCTATTGGGAAAATTTGAAGAAATATAATTTTCAAAACACATGCTATTGTCCCATTAATATCTTCAACTGACCGAGACAGTCCTTTAAGGAAAGATTCTTGATCTTATGAATTTATATTATCATGGCATTTTAGAATATATTCTAAAAAACCTAGTAGATAAATAGTTAACGTCGTGACCTGACAAGGACAGTCATAAAGTGCAGCTTCTCTATCTAATGAATTCAAATCATTACAGCATTTATTCAGAATTTAGGCTTAAAAGCCTATTTATTAAGGGGTTAACGTCCTGACCTGACAGAGACAGTCCTCAAAAGGAAGCTTCTCAATCCCGAGCGCTTCCATCTTCTGCATCTGTTCTTCGTAGAAGTACTCCATCTCGTACATGGAGATGATCCCGTCACCGTCTAGGTCCATGGTCCGGAACCAGAATTCAACACTGGGTAAGAAAACATAGAGAAGATGATTAGATTCCAATTTTAACATCTAGCATCCAGTCCAGGACTGCTAAATGAAAGCATTATATACTGTATATCAAGTAATAAGCATGCATTTGGACACTTACCATATTTCCTCAAATAGGCACCGGGTGATAAGTTGTTTAATTAATGCCCCCGTAGTTGAATGCAAATAAAATATTCTCTCTCCACACCATCGATACACATCTATGTCCTACTTAAGAATAAATAGACGCCAGCCTCGATACACATCTATTTCCTACTTAAGAATAAATAGACGCCATCCTCGAATAGACGCCGGGTCTCGAATACACACTGGGGGTAAAGGGGGTCTGAAAAAATAGATGCCGGGGGCATCTATTCGAGAAAATATGGTATTTCCAGCACCCCTTGACCCCATGTGATATTGGGCGGCCCTATATGCTGGAGACCCGGCACTTAATATTGAAGGTAAAATTTACTGGGAATGTGAAATGTTTACAAAGGAAGTGTTGATAGGTTAATACCCTGTTGTTTTAGAGACCCAACGCTTCTTGGAGGCCCTGCACATATTTTCTCTACAACTGTTTAACACCCAGGGCTTATCATTATTGATGCAAAAATACCATTAAAGACTTGAGTATATGAAACCTCACCTTGTGGGATTCCTTTTATCCTCCTCCGCCATCAGGAACCAGACAAACTCCGGGTAACTCATACGTCCGGACTTGAACGTGTCCCCTCTGAAATACACAACATGAAGTATTAACAATGTGAAATGCAAACCAAACCGTTTTGTCTTTTTTTGTTAAAGTGACACAGAGTATGTTGATGGGATCACATATGTCAAATTTTGAAATCGATGTTATAACATCGGGAACCACTAACTGTTACTGAAAATAACAAGTTCAAGGTCAATTGCTACATTTAGGAGAAAATACTGCCATTCAAAATCTGGATTTTGATAGAAACCGGACAATCTGGCTCAAGTGGCGCGCGCTAATTCGTCAAACATAATTCTGAAAGTTTATCAAAAGCTAATAGGAAAATGTATTCGATTCTATAGTGTTTATTAGGTATTGTAGGTAGGTTACCGTATATGACCGGGTATAAGCCGACCCCGCATATAAACCGACCCCCTTTCTCAACCCCCCAAATTCCAGTCAAAACCGAGTATCTCATGTATAGACCGACCCCCCTCTTCGCAGATCTATTTTGCTGATAGTAAGTCGATATGATGCCCGTTGCATTGAAACTAAAAGCTCATGAATCATCAAATGATACGTTAATTTTAAGACGTATATTATTTTAAAAAACTATAAAAGAAATTATAAGTGTTCACTTACGGTGTTTGTTGTTTGTTTTAATCATATAACATATTATTCTCGGCAAATTGTTAACGAACGACAGTCAACAACCTTTGGTGCATGAAGTGTTTGCTGGAAATGAGATATTTGTTACAAGCCTTTTCATTGGCTAAATTATGTAGGTCAACCAATCAGCAAGTCGGTTTTAAAAAGATCTAGGAAACATAAACGTGGTCGTAATAATTTCATGACAACATTTTGTCGATACAATATTAATTGTGTAAATATATCAGATTTTCTTACACGTTTTCTATATTTTATTTTTTCAAAATAAACATGTAGTTAATTGAAATATTTGTGTATATAAAAGTCGAAGAATAACGATCAGAAATATAACCATGAGCAAAAAGTTATAAAAGCAATGTTATTCGTCGTCACGAAATTACGATTGAAATTCAAAGCAATGTAAAACATCGTGCTTTCACGAGTGTATCTTTGACAAAGATTTGATTGAATTTCGATCAGATATGATTGATAAGTTTGCAAATATGTCTTAATAATACTTTAATATGGACAACAAGCCTTTTGAAGTGATAACTCTTGATAATATTTGAAAAACCGGGTTTCAATTGCCGATCTGGGATGCGAGTGAAGCCACATCGATCTGCCGAAATCTAACAGCGTGAAGGTTTCTTGAATATTTCATATTAATATATCTTTATATAATTTTCAACTTCTCTTTGTATATTTTCATTAAAAAAAACAACACAACAAAAGTATTTTTATTTTACAAGTTCAATATAGAAATGACCTCGATGATTGTGCATGTTGCTTCCTGTGTAAACATCGACTCGCTAACTCGCTGGGCTGACGATACTCGTGCTTGGTCTCTTGATTTTTATCATCTGCATCATATAACTCAGGTATAGACCGACCCCCCTCTCTGACCCCCTGATTTCTGGTGTCAAATTCTCGGCTTATACCCGGTCATATATGGTAATTGGATGCATGATTTTGACTATTACACATATTTTAGATGTTAAGTTGATTTTTGATAAATTCAAGCATTCTAGAGATGTTAATCGTAAATTGATAGATTTGCAAGTCCAGTGATCAGATATGAACTTCAATCAGCAAATTAAATATTTTGTAACTAATCAAAACTAAATAAATTTTTTAAAAAGATGTCAGTGTCTCTTTAAATGGACAGTCATTTGGGGATATCTATTGTTAAAACGAAATCCAAGGGGATATTTCAGTTTATGCAAATAATGCTTTTAGTACACAATTATTACACAACAAAGTTGAAACATGTTACTGGGGGTAAAAATAAGTCATTAAACAACTTGACAAAGAAAAGCACATAAGCAAATTTTGTTTCCACGAAAAGTACCCTGATAGGACTGTTCCTTTAAAGGGGCAGTAGCACGTTTTTTGATAATTTTATATTTTAAAATTTACAGTGATAATTGTAAGTTAATGTTAAATGTATTATTGTGACAGTGTCAAAAATGTCATTACACAAGTCAATCATCCATAGTTGGAGGACAAAGTATGAAGATTCACATAAAATACATAGGCCGCCATTTTTGTGTGAACACCTTTAATTCATTTTCTGTAAGAAAAAGGAATCGCATGGCTAAACTTTACGTTAAATATTGAATTATTACTGCTCCATTTAGTTTAAATACATTGTCTTTCAATTGGAACCATTAATTTTCATTTTCCTGACATGACCTTATATTCCCCCTAAAAACGTGCTACTGCCCCTTTAAATACAATTGAAACATTCTTTTACAAAATACTGGGGGCAAGCCTCTCTCAGGCCATACATCATTCAAAGTGATTTGTATACCTGTAATTCAATAAATGGGCTGTAAATTTTGGGAATTATGGGAATGCATTTAACTGTGCTTACATTCAAGGTTGGTTGACTGTCACAAACAAACAAATAGATAACCATGGTACTTAACTATTAATGTAAAATTTCCAGATATGCTTGTAAGTTATCTCCCTTGAATTGTAAGCACAGCAAAATTGATCAACTCATTGGTGTCAATTGAAATCAATCAGGATTTTTGTTGGGGTTTTATTATTATCAACATCATGAAACAATCTGATGTCACAAACTTCTTAATGAAGCGTTGGAACCTTGTAGCCACTGTTCAAATTTTAACAAAATTACACGTTCTTCATCATATGAGAGAGCATTGTGCCACATGTGAGCATATAACTCTCCACCTTACTCAATGAGATGATCATGGTATTAGTTATAAAAGTCAACATAGATTTAGGACAGAAGCAAACATAGACAAATTATCTTACCTTGTTACACACCCTGAGAATATTCTATCTATCACTCGAGAAGATAATGCTGTCAACAAAACGAGAAAATTATTATTAACAACAATGGTTTCAATATTCAATAAATCACTTGAGACTATAGTGTTATTAGTGAAACAAAATTCTTTTTTTAATAAAAACTTGCATCATTACTTTCAAGTTCTTTATAATAACCAATTGTAATAAAATTTCATTTGTCTTCTCCATAAGTATTTAGGGTGTCAATTCTTTGAATAAGAATGCAAAGATAACATGGATAAATATGACAATATACAATATAAGTAAAGAATGGCATAAGTTGGCCTGACAGTAGTTCATCAATGTTTCTTCATATATGACTATGAGATAACAATCAAAACCTTTAATCATTTATCAAATCACTCCTTCTATTTTCACATAAATAATTTAGTCTAAAGAGAAAGGTATTTTTGGAAGACAGTGTATTTGCAGTCGTTTATAAGTCAAGTAAGACAGTACACAATGGCTATGCTTGATTTGTGTAAGCAGCATACACGTCTGACAAGTGACTGGCGTACACCAGGCCTGCAAGTCTCAAGCTGTCTCTGAGTATCTTTATTAAACATTTCATTTACACCCTTAAAATCTTTTTCAAAATTTTCAAAATGTTGTTGATTACGAATCTTCATTAATGATTCATGTTTCATTTTATATAAGTAATATGTATTTGTTGAATGGAAAATATTTCTTCACCAATATAAGCCTGATTCATATTTGGCGAATTGCACCAAACAGCCTTGAATAAGGTTGACTGACCTTAACTCCCATACATTAAGGTTACCTCAAGGATCACCTTGGTTTTTCGTGAAAGGACGCCATGATAACCCTTTACCAATCAATCATACAATCATATCTACAGAGAGCTTCCATATAAGGAGGACTGTTGGAGCTACTTCACTGCCACTTGACCGTTACTGACCATGGTCATTGTGCCTGGCGAGGTCGGCCCTGTCGATGGAGAGGTCGTGATCCTTGTCGAGCTCCCAGAACTTGCAGTATATCACATAGAAGTGCTCGTAGGAGAAGAAGTCCTGGATCTGGTTGATGTCCTCCTCATCTTCTAGTATCAATAATGTCTGCAATAGGAAATATTAAATATGATTGGTTCAATTGCACACTTTTCAGAAATTATTAAATAGGAATGTCAAAAATTATGTTGAAAAAGACAGTGTAATGATAATTATGAATCATGAATCATGAGTTATAAGATTATGACTTATCAATTAAAAAAACTAATTTCATAAATATTATATCAAATTTATAGAATTATGAATTATAAATATGAATTAATGGTGTAGTGTCCCCCACTTTGCATATTTATACTTTTTCCATTTAAAATTCATACCAGTATGTTATATGTAGATTATCAGAGATATTGTAATAGGTATATAGACCTGTAATTCTGCACAATCTTTTATGACATCTTGCCAAGTGTAAAAAGTAAGTGAATTTCAAGAAAAAATACATCAAGCATTTTCAGAAGTCTGAGTTGTCTCCCTTTGATAACAATTTTTAAATGGAATTATTTAATTAATAAAGACATGTTATGATTTAATGGACGGTCCTATTTACTGATCTTAGTGTCAAAATAAATTAATATTATGTATTTATAAGAGAGACTAAAGAAGTTTTGCAAAATGTATACTTACGTCCAAAAAGTTACTTTTCCGCAGTTCATGTATTGTTATTTTCCCAGTCCAAGAACGATTTACACTAAAAAATATTCTGGCTATAACCTGAAATAAACAAGAAAATAGGATTCAAGCAAAGCAGAAAAGGAGATAACATTTTAATCAATACCACAAACTTGATAATTCAAAATCCATCAATGAATTGGTCAGTAGCTAATTGCGATCAGTATCCATTTTGTAACTTTGACAACCCAAAGCAAAAATACATTATTTGGGTCATCAAGAAAATTTTCACTGAATTTTGGTGCACTAAAGGATAAATTTTCCAAAACTGATTAACTTTAGGTATTAGTGCTATAAAGATTCTTAGATAATCTCTCACATTCTGGAAAAAGGACATGTTATAATACTTATTATTGAGAAAGTTGAAAATTTGAATTTAAAAGTATTTAAATACTTACTGTATTTACATATCTAGAGTGGAATTCTGGAGCTTCGTGAAGGAAACTGAGTCCTGGGTGCGTCTCTACTACATCCTGAAATACACAATATCAGAAATTAGTCCCAAAGGCAGACTTGTACGGACAGATTTGCATATATCCTAAAGGAATTAAAAGAAGAAAAATCAAATTTACAAAACTTTTTCACATTTGAAAAAATTATTGGAATATGGATATTTTTCTATACACACATTTGTGGGTTTTTTTAATTTAAACTTTGATCAATTTTGAGTTGCACTTTTATGATTAGAATTGAAAGACGCAGTTTCAGATTAAAAATGTAAGATTTCGTTTTAAGCTAAAAGGTGCAGTCTTTGTTTTTTACAGTGAGAATGTCTACAAGCAAAAACAAAAATACATAAATTATCCCTTCTCGCAACTTAATAAAATCAATACTTGTAACAGTTTACGGCAATACCTGTAAAAAAAAGGTGTAACGTTTTACCTGTATGAAAGGTGTGAAATCGTCCTCTTCAAGGTAGTTACAGTTGGGTTTGGCTAACAACTTGACAAACCGAGATGAGTCGTCATGGTGACCATCAACCAACCTGCAATAAATATAAATATAATAAATGAGTTAATATTGACTTAATCAGATATATCAACTCCTTAAAATGGTCAATTAAATGAATAAAGCAACATTGTAGAAGTGAGCAGAGCTCATATACTCCCACTTCTGCTAAGTCAAAGATTTGCAAAATGCTGATAGCAGGTATGATAAAAATCAAATGATTATCAATAGGTGGAGTTGTACGACAAAATGTGTTTTTTACTGCTTTCCTTTATCTAAAAATTTCAGGTCCTTTCATTGTCATATATATAATACTGTATAAAGCAACAAGCTCAGGCAAAACTTATCAATTGTTGTACACATTTCAGAGGAAAAATCTTTAAAGACACGAGAAGGACAACTATAGTTAAAATCACTACTAATCAACTGCTTAATTTCAGAATTTAGAGAGTTAAAACCTCAAATCAGTTTCTTTCCTACTTTCAAGCACATGTACAAAACCATGCCAATGTCCTGAGGACTTTTTTAAAGCTGAAAGTATTGAGTTTCATGCACATGTTTCTTTGAGCAATGCCATTCCCTCAAATAATTTGTCTGGAATGAACCTTGCCTACATGTGTTTTTCACATACCCATGCATGTCTTGTTTTACATGTGTGGTCAAAAACAAAGAATCTTTACCAAACAAAAGTTCATGTTCTACATTTTGTTTTTGTTTGTATAGTTTAGTAAGCAAGTTGATAAATGCACTGGATCTTCATGATCATAGTAATCATCATCTTATCATCACCATTATCATCATCACAATCTCCATCATATTAAACATCATCATCATCATCATTGACATAATAATAAACATCCTCATCCTCATCATAATTGGCTAGTAGGATGGTCTGGCTGAATGGGTATTGGTTGAATAAAAAGTGAAATAAACGAAAGTACCCAATAATTGAAATAACAGATTCAGGGAAGAACAGACTGTAGATTTTGGTTCAGAGTCAAGAATATGCCAGGCTGGATATTGAGGTCACAGTGACCTTTGGAAACTTCACAAACTAGACAAAGAACAGACCTGCATCACAAACTCCAGTTACTTTAGCAAGTTTTGTTGCATTTACTTGAAGAGGATTTCTTCTTGATTGAACAACTATATGCTTTATATATCAAAGATATCCTTAATTGGCATTCTAGAGTTTGTGTGATGAAAAATATAAAGGACTTTCAGTTTCTTTTTTTCTATATTCAACATTCCAATAAATTCTACTGTTGTCAAAGAAACAGAGATACATTATAATGTGAATGTCAATAACAAACAAGGCTTTGTTCTCATATCAATAAAAATAGTCTTTGTTCATTATGTTTCACATCTGCTAAAAAATTCATTATTTTGTATAAGATTTCTGATAACATATTACAATGTCATAAGCTGATGTAAAATTGTCTTTTTGTGTCGAAAATAAGCAATAAAACATGTTACTTCTATTGTGGATTTATAAATTCCGGAGACAACAGCAATAATAAATTCCTGCATAAAGTGTATCACAAGGATGTTGTTTACTTCCTTTATCATTAACATAAATTTAGCATAATGATTAAAGAGAAAATGATTTTTGTTTGTGCCTATAAACAAGAGCATTTGATCTAAGATGAAATCTTTACTAAAGAAAACTAATAAAATCTTATGAATTTTTACAATTTATTAGTTATACTTAAAACTTGGAAACAACCATACATTTTTCAAGAACTTCTTTCATATGATGTAAAAAGAGGAATATGATCAGCACATTGCTTAAAGTATAATTGAACTTAAATATTGAACAACTATTATTGAAAATTATAGATTTCAGATATTGTAGATTCCATAAAGAATCTAATGTATATATATACAAATAAGTAGTTCAAATGATAAAAAAAGCAAATAACTATTTTCTAACTGTACATACAAGGAGTCACACATAATTCATAATTCCCTGATAACTTCCAGACAAGTAGCCAAGGGATTCCTAAATTGCCCTTGCAGGTTTGAATAAACAGTGCATTAATGATACTTAAAGTGACACAGACTATATTTCTTAAATTTGTATTTGCTTTTGATAAGCTACAAAATATCTAATATGCTGATTGAAGTTCATATCTCATCACTGGACTTGCAAACATATCCATTTATGCATAATATCTCTAAAATGCTTGATTTTATGGAAAAAATCAAGAAAACATCTCAAATACGTTTAATATTCGAAATTATTCAAATTATGCATCCAATGAATCTACCTATTAGTTACAATACCTAATAAACACTATCGAATCGAATATATCTTCCTGTCAGCTTATGACAAGCTTTCAAAATTACGTTTGCCGAATTTGTGCGCGCCACTCGAGCCACATTGTCCGGTTTTCGATCAAAATCCCGACTTGGAATGGCCGGATTTTCGCTCTAATGTACTGATTGGCCTTTAACTTGTTATTTTCAGTAACAGTTAGTGGTTCCCAATGTAATAACATCGATTTCAAAATTTGACATATGTGATCCTATCAACATACTCTGTGTCTCTTTAAGGATACTGCATGTGCAGACACACAACACTGTTTTACATAGTCAATGAAAAATGAGAGTATATATATTTTTAGGAGTCCTTTTCCTATTTACAGTAGACCTTTAAATGAATGCTAGAAGTTTCATACTTGATAAAAAGGTTGATAAAGAATTGCCTATAATGGGGTGGTTATTGGTTGATGTAAACCATCTTGACATGAACATCATACTGAAATGGGTTTTCATTGATAGATTAGATATTTGTATCAGAATAATACTGAGTCAGAGAGGACCCACATGATTATTTTTTGCGGGTCCTCCTGGCATTTTCGGCATCAAATACTCAGGAAAGTTGAGTCCCGTAAAAACCCTGACACAAGCATAAAAGATGTTATAAATGAACAGGGATCAGGAAAGGCAGTGCCAGTGGGCCATTTTGGACACTGGATGAAGAATTGGTCCGGTTAAATATTTACGTTTACCATTTATATAAGGACACTGGCCCATTAAAAATTCAGAAAATTCCTTGAAAGCTTGAAAATGGCCCTCTGTCTAAGGCGTCTTTCCAAATCCCTGAATGAATTTAGGTCTAATGATAAAGACGACTCACTTTTTCCACATGGTTGAGAACATCTGTAGGGTTACATAACCCTGCTTATCTCCCCCTGCGGCCCGATACAGCAAACACTTCCAGTAGAAAGGGATTCCGCAAGCCTGCAGAGAGAAAAATGGTGGATTGAAACATGGTGGAGAATCATGGTTGCATATAATATCAGAAAACACACTTCTCAGGGATTTTAATCCACACACCTCTACTTAGTAAAACTAATCCTACTATAGGATATATAGAGTGAAGGGAGAAAAGGTGCATCATAATTTGATCAAAAATCAAGCTACAGTAAGCAACTGAAATTTTTTACTTTGTACAGAGCTTCAGAATTACAGACTTTTTTAAAGAAAACATTATGTCTACATATATTGTTTAACTTCTTTCAGTGGTAAAAAAAAAAAAATTTAGAAGTTGGTTGGTGAAGAAATACAAATGATATGGATTTACAACTTCTTCAATGCTTGAAAATGGTGTTAGTATCTACACCAAAAGGTGGCCTCCCTTTGCAATAAAGAAGTTGCGAATCCATATAATTTGTATTTCTTCTTTATTCTGTATCTTGTGCAAATTAAAATAATATGTGTATGTTAACATACAATTTGTGAGATAATGCAACATGTATTTTTAATTAGAATATCAACTAAGAAACCAGGAAAATTTATTTATTTCCCTTTGGCCCCTGCAAAAAGAAATTGACCCCTTGAATGACTGAGTGAGGGGCCCTGTGACCCACAAGAATTTAAAATATCTGAAGTACTATTTGTAGAAATACACTTTTTGTTGGCTTTCAGGCATCTTCTAGGGAGATATCAAACATAATATAATGGGGAAGCAAGACTATCATGGATAAATTTACTCCCGAATCAAAGCTGCATTAGTATCCACAAAATACTACTTTGTAGAAAACAAAATTCAATTTTCATTTAAAGAAAGAAATTCCTGGCCTCCAAAAAGCAGAGGGCCTCTAATACATGTTGTACGATCAAGTGATGAAGAAAGATGCACCTAGATGCTTATTAGAGAAAATTTGGTATTCAAAGCTTTGAGAACATAAAAAAATGTTTTGTGCAGACATACACCCAAATGCACCATGAGTTGTTTATCATATGGAAGCGTATTTGCTCGTTATCCGGTTTTCCTCCCTCTTACACAAAGGCAGTTAACATAGCATTTACCTAAAAAATATGGTGAGTTGATACCCAATGATGGCGATCAAAATTAAGCATTCTTTGTTACGGTTACAAATCTTACTTGATACCAGAACTGAAAAACTTGGAAGATTTTTATACAATGAAACAAAATATTCTTTGTTTCAAAATATTTCAAGATAAATTTTGACCTTAATGCATGAAACATAAATAAGAAAATAACTTGTTGAACAACTGGTTGCTTTTATTCCTTGAATGAATTATTTCTTATTTCGTTAAAATAAATTAAGATTGTTTTGAATATGCTTTTATATCATGTTTTTAACACTGAGAATTTTGTATCAAGCTATTGCGCTATAACCAAGGGAGAGCAATGAAGTATAAGTCTGATGTATTTCACTTCTATCTTTGAGGTAATTTCCTGCAGGGAGAAAAGCTGCAACACCATTATAGTTATGCACTGCCATGAAACCTGCAAATTGGCCATATATTATTCAAACTTATTTATTGTTTGTGGGATTTCGTGCATTCGTACTGCCTATTCTCAGCTAAAATTACTTTCAGATATTACTTTGAAGGGAAACGAAATTCAGGAGGATTTTCCTTTTTACAATTACTGGTATATATGATAATTACATGATAATTTCACACTTAATTTCAAATATGTTTTTGAGGTTAGCATTTCAGTTGGTCATAATTTAACAATTTGCAAATAATAAAGCGATTGCTCAAAAAAGAAAATTATCGTAGCTACAATTGTGGAATGCATTACTACGACAAAATGCTGTCGTAACTCCTAACTTTTATTATGAGTGAGTCAGTGAGTTATTGTTTTATGCTGCTTGGGCAATATTTCAGCCATTAGCGGCGTGAACTTTTAATATGAATTACAGTGTATTTGTTAATACACTCCTCTTCTATCAACCAAGAAGTTATTTCTTAATTTTGTTAATGAACAAGCATAATGCAGCACATTTGTTTTCTTGCAATGCTAACAAATCAAGATGGCGGATGAAAACAGATCAATTGGTGCCTTTAAAGCTGAAAATACATAAAAAGATTCAATGACAGAAAAAAGCATCCTCTTCAACATACAACAAACATAATGATATATGTATATATATGTATATATATAAAGTTTGCCAGAGATTTTGTTTTGAGTTTCAGAATAGCTTAATTGATGCAGTCAGCCCATCTTAAAATATACAACTTTGAAGATGGAAAGATTAAAAAATATTCATTGACACAAAACAGTATCCTATTTAACAAGATAAATTGGATTCCTGAGCAGACATCTCTCATTTACCCTTTCATCTAATTACCTACATATACCTACATTCCCATCTCATGTAAACACAAACACAAGAGGCTCCCGATCCAGTTTCACGCAAATCAGGAGTTATTAACGTGACGTGTTCCCGTTCCTCTCGTGTCTGCAGATACCATCGCTGCCCTCAGCTAAAAATACTTCGTACTACAGGTATCCTTGAAGCCAAAAGGATTTAGGTAATCTTTGGGCATAACTCTGGTGGCAACAGGTGACAGGAAGTGTGAGAGTTATCTCTCTTTAAGACAGATTTGACACAGATGCACTACTATTTTGAGAGAGTTGCCAGTTTCAATTGGCAAGAAAATAAAACAAATATTACTATACCAGCCTTCAGGAAGAAGAATTGGTAACTTCTTGCCCCTTTCATCCCTCATTCATGTAACTTAAATCAGTGTATACAATAGACTGAAAACCTAGCCTGTCCTAAAAACTAATTGGTTAATTCCTTAGGGAAAATAAAGAAATGTTTTAAAAACTTACAAGTCCTGACCAAAACATAATCAGTCCTGTCAAAAAGAAGCTAGACTGATGGGCAGGCTATATTTTAAACACTGCGCCAAATGTGTGAGGGTTGATAAATATTTTTTCATTTCTTATAAATTTCAGAAGACAAAATGTAATCCCGAAATAATAATGCAAAATTCAGGTGTCTGAGGAAAACAAATACTGCATTCCTATTTGATCAGATAAAGGATCATTCTGCCCGATGCAGAACATATTGGAGATCTTGCCCAGAAGTCTCATCTCTCAACAACACTGTTTACCTGTTGTTACGAGGAGATCAGATAGGGGGTAGTTTTGGTTGTTTTGTTGTTATAGGCCGTTGGCCTAAATATCAACGGTAAATGAAGAATTGGGTAGTTTAAAACATATTGGACCCTTATCAATGGCAGACCTGCCTACCCCTTTTCGGTCCTAAGTGTATACTTAACATTTCAAAGTGTATTCTGAGGTTTCAAAGTGTACAAAGTATGTTTCAATTTGTATATTTCACATCCAAAGTGTACAAAGTATGTTTCAATTTGTATATTTCACATTCAAAGTATACAAACAATAAATTATATGAGACAACATTTTAATACAAACTTTTTCAAACAAGTATACTGTACATCACACTATACTGTACATCAAAATGTTAATGCTTCAAACATGTCAAATCAGTTACACTTATCAGACTTATCAGTGTCCTTTAAGACTCCTGTAGTAATTGGTGATTTGTGTATAATTTAGAAAGTGGGTGTATAGTCGTATTTTATTGCTCAAAATTGTACAAAATACATCAAAAGTGTACAAGTAGGCAGGTCTGCAATGGTCAAGTATGAAGAGATAGTTCAAGATTTTCATGAAAATCAAGTCGAACAGGTGGACATTTTCCCCAAGAACCCCTTCCACGAACAACATGGCTGATGAGACTAGGGGTGGTTAAAGGAGAGGTTTAAAAACTTGAATCAAAACAATCAAAGGGCTATCTTGATACATAACTCAGGAGATAATGTAAAACGATGAAGTACAAAAGTTATCTCCCTTTACATTCTTGTCACTTATTTGCCTTCAATTTTGTTTAGATTTGCCATTGACCTCAAAAATACTAAAGGTCTACCATTCCTAAAAAGAAATCAGAAATTTTGACATTGATTTCAACTAGCCTTCCTTTGTAAAAAATCAAACAAAGCGTATGAGGATGAATAAAAAGAAGACGTGTTAGTGCATCCCTGAAATCTTACTGTTTATTGAAATTTGTTGTATACAGATTGTACTTTTTTGTTTCACATTAAGGCCACAATGGCACAATTTCTCAAAATTCTATTTCTTCTAATATTCCCAAATCAATATTACCGTATTCGTCCTATTAAGCGCCCCCTCCCTAATAAGCGCCCCCTATTACAAATTTCCATATAACAGATCGACCTACTTTCATTCTCGTTCAGAATCCCGACATGGGCTAGTTGAGCTTGTCTATAACGTATTCCTAATAAGCGCCCCCCTTTCTGGGGTATCCTAATAAGCGCCCCCTTTGCATTTTTTAAAGCTAAGCGCCCGGGGCGCTTAATAGGACGAATACGGTAGTTCATTCCAAACGAATTATCTTCAGGAGATAAAATATCTTAATGTCATTATTCAACCTGATTATCTGTAGAGGAAATTATTAAGCATCAATTGAAATCTGCTGTGTGGAGACCTATTGATCATCTAGATTTTCATAGTTTGACAAAACATGGAACTTTCCTTCTAGGACTGCTATACTTTATATTAAAGGGGCAGTAGCACATTTTTTGATAATTTTATATTTTAAAATTTTCACTGATTATTGTATGTTAATGCTAAATGTATTATTTTGATAGTGTCAAAAATCTCATTACACAAGCCAATCATCCATAGTCAGGGGACAAAGAATGAAAATTCACATAAAATCCATTGGCAGCCTTTTTGTGTGAACACCTTTTATTCATTTTGTGTAAGAAAAGAGAATCGCAGGACTAAACTTTACATTATAAATTTGAATTATAACTGCTCCATTTAGTTTAAATACATTGTCTTTCAATTGAAACCATTAATTTTCATTTTCCTGACATCACCTTATATTCCCCCAAAAAACATGCTACTGCCCCTTTAAGCAGTGTTTAAAATATAGCCCGTCCGCCAGTCCTTGACTGGCTACTTTTTGCCAGGACTGGTCCATTTTTGGTCAGGACTGGTAACTTTTCAATTTTTTTCTTTATTTTCCCCTTAGGATTTGACCAATTAATTTTCAGGACAGGCTAGGTTTCAAATCTATTTTATACACTGACTTTAAGAGATATTGCCTTGAAACTATACATAGACTTGCCGGGGCTATAAAGATATTTTGTTTCAGGGACTGTTGGACAGACCAGAATGAGTATAGTAAATACTTTGACTACTTATAAGAGACCAACGTCCAGTCTAGTCGGAAAGCAATGTGTACCAATTATTTTCAGGCATGTTTAGGTCGTATAAAGGGATCACACTGCTTTACGCTGGTTTAACGCTACTTTTACGCTACTTGACAATCAATGCACTTGAATGACATGCTTCAAACAGGTTCAGGGGATTTATATGGCACGTTGCTTTCTAAATTGAATCCTAAAATCTCCATAGAAAACCGATGCAAAACTAATCATGGTGTCTGTTTGCAAATATGATACCACCAACTTAAGTATGAAGATTCCAAATGCACTGAGCGAATCTATCATTAGCAGATCAGTAAATTTTTTATACAAATTTATTTAAATTTTTAACTGAAACATCTTCTACCTGAATGTTATAAATTTCTTAAATTAATTTTGACTTAATGAAGCAAAATTTGTTATCATAATCACATAAATACCTTCATATAGTGACTTTTTTACTCTTGTTGGAAATAGACATTTTTGAGAAACAGTTAGGACTTAGTGAAGATGGATATCTTTCCCCATGTCTGTATTGCAATATATTGTGATACAGAAAAGAGCACTCAAGATTTTGCATGCTATCTTGTCCAAATATTGCTCAGCTATCAGCCGTTTTGGAAATGGAGATTTTTTAAATACTGTTTATGACCTGTCTACATATTTGATGTATTTTCACAACACAAAATCACATGATGTATAAAACTTTCTGTTAAGTCATATTTTATTTAGTAGTGTTTTCTGCAATTTTTTATGGAAAATGTTTATTTTAATGTATTCAGAAGTGTGTGCCTATTTGTATCATGTTATTTCCATATTGCAATATTCCGAAATAATCGATAATACCGCATATCGTTAGTACTAAGGTGAAACAGACACCCATAGGTGGACTTGCAGAAGTCTAGAACTATCTCTTTAACTTGTGTTTTTTTCATCCTGTCTCAGAGTAACTCCACTAATCTGTACCCTGGGCTAAGAAGCTAGATTCAAATCATTTTCTCGCCACCTTCTCGATAAAATTTCAACGAGAAAAATATTTGACTGGCTGTATCCAAAGTCGGGCCACGCGAGCGAATCTAGCTTTTGAGCCCAGGGTACAGATTAGTGGAGACAGGATGGTGTTTATTTATGAAACACAACAACGGTTCGCAGGATAAAGAACTAAATAACAATGGTGGATAAAGAAATATTGAAAGCAGGAAGGGGTTCACTTATTTACAGGGGGTTTACCTCCTGGGAGAACTTTTTTTTTGAAAGTCTGAATAACCCCTCTGAATTCCCCCTATTAAATTTGACAAAATAAGCCAGTGACTAGAACAACATTACCTTTGCTATGAGGCCCATGTGTTGTTTGTAAGCTTTTCCTCCTTCCAGATTAGAGAACTCCTGAGCAACTTTCTGTAACAACTTATCATGTTCAACACTTTTTTGTGGACGACCGGTTGGAAAATAAAATTTTGGAATATTTGAACTACTGTGAATACTGGATCTTGGTGTGGGTAGTTCACGAATTTTGGGTTTGTTCTCCTTATCCTCCATTGAATTGGACACAACTTTTGGTCGATTGTCTGTTTCCACTTTCTTTTCTTGTGGGCGTTCATCACGTAATACTCCATGGTTATCTCCCTTTGATGTGGACACTGATGACTGCAAGAGAAAAGCTTTTGATTAGCAAAATAGTCAAAAGTCATTTAGGTTTTTTTAACTTAGTAACAATGAAAGCATATTAAGACAGTATACAATAAATAAATGTTTGATTTTATTTAGGAACAGAGGTGTTTGATGTGGTAGGTTGTAACATTTTCTTGTCATAAAAAGTGCACCTGCCGAATGATCAGAGTTTTCCTTTTCGGGGACTTCCAATTAATTTACAAATGAATGAGTGAATGAGTTGTTTTCTTGGGCAATATTTCAGCCATAAGTGGCGACAGTTTCAGAGGAAGAATCTGTTATGTCATGCAGCTTCACTGATACAGCATTATAGCTGGTGAACCGGATAGGTTGACCAATTTGTTGGAAACCTCATGGTTACCACAAAAAGACTATTTTAGCTTCTATTCGAAAAATTTCTATGAGGGGACAATCTTATAAAAGTTTCAATTGATCATTATTTTTTTCACTAAATTGTGTGTTTAAACAGAAATCGAAATCAAAAGAACTTACAAATCATGATTACCATTAGCTTCTCTTTCCAAATTTGTTAACGTTCCATGATTTGCAATATGAGTCATACTGCTTTCATTAAACCTTCCAAATCACATCATGGTTCAATACTCTTTAAAACCAGGATCATTTTCTCTGATCCAATAATGTAAAATGTTAGAAATTCACAAGCTCATCAAAATGAAATCAAAATTTTTCCATATTTTTACTCTCTGAGTCAACCTCTTACCTATTGATCTAAGCGATTCCAAATTTGCATTATACTTGAATGACTTGAGAGCAATAACATGATGAATGAATAAGAGGAATCAAAGTATCTTACTAATTACTATGACCATAACTCAAGATATAACAGTTATTAAGATGTGAATCAAATAATATTCCAAAACACAGGTAAAGAGTTAAATATGCTTGTTCACTTTTACATCTGACAACTCCGTTTGATGCAATATTCGACATCATATATTGACTGCTTAAAAACTTTCATTTCTCATATGACAGACACAATATTTCTCAACCCATTGAATAATTGAAAATTAAGACATCTGACATCATCAGCTATAAGGGAATATTTCAAAACCAACAAGTGAAACATTAAAGTTGAAACGAGGTGAGGCTTAACGCCGCTTTCAAAGGTATTTCCCTTATATCGTGGCTGCTAGTATTATTGAAGGGAGAAAGCCCGCAACACTATTGTGGATATGTATTGGGGTGAAACCTGCAAGCTAGTTGGAACTAGCGAATCATTGGTGGTACTGCGCTGAAGTTCAGTGTAGCATTGCACCTAAACCTGACTGCGTGAAAGTCTCTACTGCAGAAAAAGTTGCCAAGACCCTGGTAGGATTTGAACCCCGACCTCTGACCATGCTAACAACTGCTCTAATATCTTGCCCCGAAATGTTAAAGTTCAAAGTTCTTGATTTAACATCTTCATGTACAAAGAGTATGAAACATCCTCTTTCTAGAACATAACTAAGGGGGATGCTTCACTATGATCATAAATTATCTCCCAGTTTTCCCCTCACCACAAAACAAGCATGAGTCATACTAATGTGAGACTTTGGAAAGTTCAGATCCCCGACTCATCTCTAAATTGTTTTGATAATATTCATATTGCATCCGTAATCCTATAAACTTAACCCTTGACTTCCTGAATCTAGAATTGTGAAAATAAGGATTTGTAAATTTTATTATTGTAAATAATTATCTAAAAGATGGCTACCTTGATTTTCCAACTTTACATTGATACAACTTGAAAAAATATTTTGATTTTGAAACTTAAATTTATTAAAATGATCTTTCAGATGGTTCACAACCTTGCTTTTTGCATTTTTGTTTTACAGACAATACAAGGATATTTTACTCACAGAATATTTCAAGAGTATTATTAAACTTTAATGATTTGTTAAAAGTTATCTGGGACAGCATGTCCTTAGACAAAGCTCAGGTCTGAATATAAGTTCTACTGTAATGATCTTGGAATGACCACTTAGAATGACCACTTAGAATGACTTTTAATAATGTAATTCAAGTAATGATATGGAGATTTTTAAAACCAAGAAAATATTTTGTCAAACACTTGAATAAATCTTGTTAAGTATTATCTCTAGGTAGTGGTTCAAAACATCAAAAAAGACATTATTCAAATTAGCATTCAAGCAGTTTGTCTTTTGCTAACAAAAAAAATCTTAAATCTTGTATTTGCATTACTCATCAATGTAATCAACAGGAAGCAATTTAAATTCAACAGAATGTGTAATGTAACTCTTTAAATCGTTCACCAGATAACTAGAAGTGACTCATAACACATTTAGTTGATGGATAAAAATCTAAAAGCTTATAACGTAACTGAATTCAGAATATGTTTTACTAAGTCAATCTCTTGACTAATGATAGAGTCCATAAAAAAACGGATTCATGACTAATTTTTTTTAAATTTAAAATAAAATAACAACGCTAAATTTCAGCCTAAAGCTGAGGCATCTAGACTTGCTCACTTTTTCTAGACTAAGAAGGCTCCTTTATATTTTTAGGATCTGGATAACAGACTAGTCAAACTCTTCCCAGTGGAAACAGAAACTGTTGACTATAATCATATTTATTCCAACAATTGTATTTACAAATCACAATTATTCACCACAAACCATTAGTAAAACACTATCTTGAAATCAACATGAACAGTCCTGTAAAGTCCAACCAAAACAAAGATACATGTATAACACAAGCACCCTTCATCAACCTGAATCATGATGTTACAGCACATTTAATGTTAAACTTGTGATATCTGTGGAAGTCATCCTATCAAGTTTACCATAATTTAGTTTTAACACAATATGTATCAACGATAGCTTTCACATTCCTTACAACAATCATGCAGCACAGGTTTACAACGCTACTGGAATTTATCTTGTGAACTAAATAACATAGATAAAGCAACTTTTTCAGAAGAAACTATATATACTCATAGAATCACTGTAAACAAATACTGTGACCTCACAATAGGTCAAAGGTCACATCAACACATGCATTTGTTTCTATCAAACAGATACAAAAAGGGCGACAGACCACTCTTTGGCACTGCCTTAATAATACCAAAAAGTCAGCTTATTTCGTGCATCATCTTGGTGATATCTAAGGTAACTGTCAAAATGTCATCAAAGGGAAATCCTGCCTTGCCAACTTGTAAAGGTTAAAAAAAACACTTCAAAGTTAAGTTTGAAGAATAAGCCACCTGAAAAAGGGAAATTTCAGAGGACCAATAACTAATATATGACCAAAATATGACGATATCATATACTTTTTATATTTCTGTTTTATGAATGTTATAGTTTCATGATGAAATCAGTTTAAACCCAAATTAGGAGCTTAAAAATTCTGTTCCTTCCGTGTTCTGGACCTTTTGCTGCTGGAGAAGAGGATAAAAAATGTTTTTTAGGACCCAAGCTATTTATTATTATCCTGCACAAAACATTTAAGCGTAATAGAGACAATGGTTCTGGAGAAGAGGTGGAAAATGCACTAGTTTATAGAAGGATGGACGGATGGGCATGCCATAAGCCAATCAAACCAAATTCTCAAGTCCATAACATGAATGTGTAACAATTTAGGAGCTTATGGGATAAAAACAGCCACATGTCCATCTACCCTTGTAGGTAACATTTATTGATAATTGATAATCTCAGAAGGCGTTTAATGGCTGAATTATTGCCTAAACAGCTTAAAAGTCCAACTCACTCATTAATCTCTGGAGAACCAATGATGCACTATTGAATCAATATATTACAACACTTCTTCTCAATGCATCTTTACCAAGAAAACCAGATCACGATGTGTTGCCAATATTTATTCGTAAAGAGCCACTGGTTTATACACAGAAGATACAGTATCAACAAACACAGAGGTTCAATTGGTCAGGGTTAAGGTCAAAGGTCAAATTCCAATGGTCAGGTGGTCAACCACTTTCCCTGGAGTAAAACCTTTTCTCAGTGCATTTCAATTCTATTTGCTTTGGTTTAAAAATTAAATCAAATCTCCTGATTCCTGAAGGATGCTAATAAAGAGGAATGGGATGTAAAGCTCAAATCTTGACTTGCCTTTCAAGAGGTTGTTTGACTATTCCCTTTCTCAGATTTGTTGACACAAGTACAGACACAAACAGACGCAAACTCATTCACAGATTCTGATTCATATCTTCAAGAAGAAGAAAAGTTCCCTCACAAAGATTCCTTCATGATTTTTAATGTTTTGTTTACTTCCAAATATTTATGGAAAGAAGATGTCAGATATTTTTAAATCAACTTCAAGTTGCAGACCCAATTCTTGTTTATTTTGACAGATTATTGTGTCCATTTAATACCTATGAAGATAAGGGGACAAAGATAATTATCATAATAATAGTTAAATTCTTTTGGATCATTTTGATTTGTTAATCTAAACATTATGATTGTATATAGTGTGATAATTTACACCTTTTGAAGAACAAGACTCTCTGGTAAAATCATTGGCCATCAAAATCTTTAAATGCTTATATGAATATGTTATCACTAAAATTGGAAATGGTATTCCTTAATCAACAAGATGTGTTTGTGAAACACGAATGCCCCCGGATGCATCCTGCTCGCTGTGTCAAGGTCAAGGTCACAAGGTCAAATGTCATGGTGTCATCTGAAAGGTCTCATCACAAGGGATCCATATGTCAAGTATCAAAGACCTAGCTCTGACCAATCAAAAGTTATGACCAAGGTTAAAGTTTTTGTGGACAAACAGACTGACGGACGGACAGACGGACAGGTGAAAAACAATATACCCCCGGATAAAAATTGTTCAAACCGAAAACAATGCAAAGCAGAATATTAATCATCTAATTTTCTCAGGACCATGCACCTCTTGGTAAAGTAATAACATATGTATGATAAGGAGCAAGGGTTAACAATGGCTAAAACTTTACTTTTCCTTATGTCTAGTTGCTTGTTATTCATTCAAAGAGTTCAGAGTCAGACTTTGCTACCTGTGATATCAAGAAAGTTAGACATCACCAGAGCTCAAAACTTGTTGTAGACATGTAAACAAAACCGATGCATGTATAGACTTAAGTCTACAATTCTTTGACATGTTTTTATAGACTTACATTTACTCTCGGAAGTATTTTTTTCAATATTGACAATATTTTTAAACAATTCATTAGTTATAACAAAAAGAGTCCAGAAGATGCTTTAACTTCTGAGAGCTGAATGATCTAGACTTGCTATACTGCAGTAGACTTGATTGGTTGTCAATTGAATATTTTTGCCTAGGGTCTTGATGACAACCTAATGTTTATAGTTACTCTATCCATTTATTTTTTAGGCCTTTATTGTGTTATGAGTTAGTTTCGACCTACAGAATGGGGATTTAGACTTTATTTTAGACTTTTACTTTATAAGCAGGTATGGGGACTAACATCCAAACTAACTAGTGGCAAATACAGACATTTTGAAATGGATAGGTTCATAATAGGGAATAGAGTTATTAGAGACTAACCAAACGAGTTCGAAATCTTAGATTCATAAAATTGTCAAAAAGCTGCCAACCTTTGGGATTTACCAAAATATCAATACATTATATCATAAAGATAATAATATTCAGAGAAATATCCATTTATATCCATTTATGTTAAATCATTGAAGTCTTTTAAGTAAAAACAATTTGCCATTCAAACATTGTAGAAATTTGTGTAATAGCTGTAACTATTGAAGGAATTTCTAAAACTGCAAAATTCAGAGTATCAAAGACATGACATATCTAAAAATGTCTATGTAAACATAATTTCTTCAGCATCATCTCAATATATTTCTGTTATAAGTTAACCAATAGTTGTATTCACTGCCAATGGCGTTTTTTGCAAGGAGAAAACCTTCTGAAATTCAATCCTGAGGCAAAATATTTATCAACTTTAACCAGCAAAACTATTTTTCAAACAAAGCATAGTCAATGTAAGCCAGCCTGTTCTACAGATGGCAACACAATTCCATGTAACAGAATCCTTGGAAAATTCCAAATGTCAACATTTCTTCAAGGAGCGTCTTTCACAATGACGTTCCTATTTTCAAATGTACATAGACTAAATTTTAGTCTCTGAAATCCAAGATTTTATCATTAAAAGAGAAAGGAGCCCACTGAATGAGTAGAACATATCTGTTCATTTTAAGAATAATTAGTGATATAGACTTGCTACAATAATATAGACTTGCATTGGTCTTTAAAGATCTTTTGTTTGAGGGGCTGTTAAGACTAAACTGTAGAGTAAATATCAGTTTAATTCATAACAAGATGTTATAAATAAATATGGAGCCCCTCTATCTTACAGTGAACTTTTATTTTTTACTGACTTGACTTTGACTACTATCTGTTTTGAAAATGCACTAGTAATATCATAATAGATTAAAATTATATACCATTTATTGTTTACCCTTTACTAAAATTAATCACTTTTAATCAAAATTGGCAGTTCCTAGAATAATGTTAAAGTGACACAGAGTATCTTTCTTAAAATTTTATTTGGTTTTGATAAGCTACAAAATATCTAATATGCTGATTGAAGTTCATATCTCATCACTGGACTTGCAAATATATCCATTTATAAACAATATCTCTAAAATGCTTGATTTTATGGGAAAATCAAGAAAACATCTCAAATACGTTTAATATTCGAAATTATGCATCCAATTAATCTACCTATTAGTGACAATACCTAATAAACACTCTCGAATCGAATATATCTTCCTGTCAGCTTATGACAAGGTTTCAAAATTACGTTTGGCAAATTTGTGCGCGCCACTCGAGCCACATTGTCCGGTTTTCGATCAAAATCCCGACTTTGAATGGCCGTATTTTCGCTCTAATGTACTGATTGACCTTTAACTTGTTATTTTCAGTAACAGTTAGTGGTTCCCGATGTAATAACATCGATTTCAAAATTTGACATATGTGATCCTATAAATATACTCTGTGTCTCTTTAAGATGTACACAAATCCATTTCCCATTCTCAAATTAAAGGTGTGCACACAAAATGGCAACCAGTAGTTTTTCAAGATAATCTCTTATAACATTTTTGAGTTACAAGATGTTTTTCCCTATGAAGATAATACATTCAGCAAAAATTAATAACTAGTAGAGAAAATGAGGGTGAAAAAAATGACCCTTTCAAGGAAATTGGGTATAATCCAAACTTTTCACTAAAATGAGATATAATCATTATGTTCCAGGTTTAATGACATCCCCTTCATCAATTAGATCTTGTAGGTTGAGGGTTAAAGAAACAACACCAGCAGAACTCCAAATACATCTTGATGAGATACCATAAACAATTCTGGTGCACTGCCAATAACAAATGTGTTTTAACATCTCCAAAAACAAGAGGAAAACCAAACCAGATGAAAAAACACTTTCTGTGAGCATGCAACTCTCCCTCTTCTGTTTTTTTAATTTCCGAAGGCGGTAACTCGAGCTGTACCCTAACAACGGTTTATCTATTTAACAGTTACCAAGTGAAAGCTTACAGTAGGGTAGACTCAAACATGGCCTCTGAAAAATAAAAGTTTTTGTCGCAAAATTTGATTTTCATCAACACCAGAAGTCTTGATTTTGCTATTGATCTTAATTTGATTTTTTAGAAATGTCTTGCAAATTATAAAGAATAATATATCTAATTTTTAATAATGTGTATCTTGATCCAAATTTTATTTCATAGATGTTAAGATATTTCTTGAAAAGAAAATTATTTTAAAAGAAATTTAAGATTGACAAAAAGGACACATTATAAAGAAGAAATTAATGTCATGAAGGTCAAAGACCATAGTTTATGATGCTAAGGTGATGGAAATGCTAAGGCCTCAAATGATGTAAAGACTTTTACAAAGCCTAGGTAGTTATGACTTGGATATTTCCTTGCAAAGGAGTCGAAAATAGCCTCAATAAAGTTATTTTTGTCAGAGTTCATTGGTGCATTGTAGCAGTGTTGGTTGGTGCCTTGTAGGATACAGGATATAGGTAGGAGTAAAGATATAACAGTCATAGGAAATAGCAACGTTATGAACTTATATATCTTGGAGCACAGACAAATTTCTATTACTTAGATGAAAAATGGTTGAGAACTATATGCCAAACAGATAGCTGACATAGGAAATATGAACTTGGATATCTTGGAAAGAAGAAAAACTTCTTTTACTTAGTTGGTGAATAATGGATGAGAACTACATTTTGAGTGACCTAGATTTCATGCTCTTTTGTTATTAGTCTTTGTTCGAGATAATGTATTAATTTGAAAGTGTCAAAACCTATTACACAAAGCAATCATTCATAGTCAGAGAACAAATCATAAAGATTCACATATTAAAAGTCCATTGGAGGCCATTTTTGCGTGAACACCTTTAATTCATTTTTGTGCAAGAAAAAGGAATCGCATGGCTGAACTTTACACTATATAGTTTTAATTTATTACTGTTTCATTTAGTTTAAATACATTGTCTTTCAATTGGAACCATTTATTTTCATTTTCCTGACATCACCTTATATTCCCCCTAAAATGTGCTACTGCCCCTTTAAGGTCAAACAGACCTTGACCTAAAACTAAGAACTTCTTGTAATGAAAACTGCAAAATGAACTTTATGACCGGAAACAGAAGCACAATTCATTAAAAGCTGGTGTGAAAGATCCACTAATATGGCATTTATAAGCTTTTGATAGACATTTGATCAATTGGAAAGCAGACCAACATAAAATTGATCAAACTGAAGGTCATGAGAACATTAGGCTTCTGCATAAACTCATAACCATTTTGCAATTTTTTCAACCCAATAGAATGTTTTAAGGGGGGGGGGGGGGGGGGGTTCACAAGGAGCATATATTGGCGCCTATTTGTGTATATATCTTATCTTATCTTATCTAATAAAACTCCTCGCAATTAATCAATTAATGTAAAGTTTTTAACCAACTCCATTTTTCAATATATGTTTGGAGAATATATGCTTTTGGCGCCTATATGTATTTCTTATCTTGTTTAATTAAAACTCCTTGCTCAGTCACTAAATAATCATTTAATCATTTAATTACACAGACTCTTAACCTAACAAGTTTTTTACCAACAAAATCTTTCACTACTGTGTAGGGAACATGTTTTCTCGTACGCATATATTTATATCCCTTATCCTGAACCGACGTCACAAAGTGTAGAGTTTTCAACCAGTGCCCTTCAAACGATAACGCTTGTTATACACCTGTTAGTCATTATACTTATATCCTCATACAGGGATAAGAGGTATTACCTACCTGAAATGATAAGAGGGGAATGCCAATGTGATAAGAACACTTGGAAATCAGTATTACAAACCAGTCATATTGTGTGATAATGAATTGAAATTGTTTTACATGCTAACTTATCTATTTTCATAAACAAATGATACCTGAATGAGAAGAGTTATGAATACATTCTCTCAACTTTTGTAAGTCAAATGACACATTTGTGTGGTACTTTCTTTAAAAATAATTTTATTCCATTTGTATCCGATGGACATATCTAGAAAAGTGCATACTTTCGTTGCGACGGCACAATACAGTTTCATCACAATCAAAAGATCCATGAGTTACAATACAGGCAAAAGTCGTATGTACACATGTGCAACTATGAAAAATATGTCACTGCTTATATGTCAATATGGGTAATATATAGTTATGCTAACTCGAAATAATAAGGGTTGAATTCAAAAAGTATCTAGATTGTTCCACCAAGATATATTTTGAGCAGACGTGATTTTACATGTGAATTTTTTGCTTTTTTAAAGCTCATGGAACAAAGATTCATATACCCCTTGACTTTGAAAATTGGAATGATTAAAATGTTTTTATAGGTTACTGCCCCCTCACCAGGTGGGGTGATCAAATTACCCAGAAGTCCTCAAAAGATCACAGACTTCCTGTTTTGGGAGCAATCTTTTGGCCAAGCTATGTATCCCATTTTGTGATCAAGGATATCATTTGTAAAGAGGTTACTGGGTTGGTGGTTTATATTTTTATCAAAGGCAGAATCTTTGGTGTTTCTTTATCAAACATCACTGATAAAGTTGTTGACAGAAAACATAGCTCTTATCTGATGAGCATATAAAGGTAAAACTTTATCAGATCTTTGATAGCTGTAACAATTTGTCCCAGATATGTGTGATAATCTTGACAAAGAGTGCCGGTGATCTCAAAGGAAACAGGGGGTTCAATAAGAACAATTATAATCCTTTTTTCAAATTGTGACTTGTACCTTGATCTATCCTAAGCTGACATATTTGTTGCTAGGTCACCACCAACACAACTCTTTACTAGGTACCCATTTCTGCTGGATGAACATGCAGAGCCACATCTTAACGTCTTTTGCCAAAGGTTACACCACTAGTCTCTCAACTTGTGTCTCAGTGTGTATCAACCCTTCAAACTCTCGGTTTTTATTCAGCAATCAAAGGGTAACCCACTCGTCCAGTGAGTCATGCCAGTTGTTGCTGAACTACACTGATAGTGGTCACATGCCACTTATGAACTTAGGAACCTTCTCACCAACCTACCACAAATCCTCAATGTGGGACACCTGTGTCTTGTGATGACAACTTAATTTTATGAACAACATATCCAGAATTCTCCAAATTAAGAAAATAATCCAGAATTTTAAGAAAATAATCACAGCTTGGAAAGTGCAGTGCTGCTTGGAATGAAAACTGCAGCTGTCCTTATCAGATTACTATCCTCTACTTCTCTGTTGGTTACCCCCTCTTTCCTTCCTACCGTAAATCCTTGAATAATAGCATGCCTTGAAAAGGCACTTGACTTGAACAAATACTGAGGAAATCGTTGAAATTAACATTTGCCTGTCTTAACTTATTCCGGTGTTTGATTTGGCAATGTAAACCAACGGTAACAAACGCTTGGTCTAAGGCCTCTTTTAAATAAATAATCGTCTACTTTGAATAATTCCAAGGTTTGATTTGGCAATTTTTCAATGTTTACGAAAAGATATACTCAATGATAACTGTTTTGGTTAATGTTTTTGGAAAATGCATACAAAAGCCAAAATAACATTGTAACCAAACAATTAAACAGTTAATATCCCTCGAAATCTTAATGGACACGGAGCAAAATGGGTGGGGGAAAATTCCCCAAAGACCCCTCTTATATTAAAGACTAGGGGCAGATCAATAGGAACAATAAGCTGCAACACACAGGCTATACTAGATATAGCCCCCTGCAAGTCTATGTTAGTGTAGCAAGTCTAGATCAACGCAGTTTCTGAAAATGGACAGCTTTTGGGACTCCTCCTAATTTTTTTTTAATTAAATAGCTGTATTAAAGATGCATTTTCATTTCAAAGACTAAAATTAAGTCTTAGGCTATACCACTGAGCAGAAATATTGTGGAAAGCCCTCCCCGACCTGTATGTAATATAAGGAGCCCCACCCACACAAACATCACCATCAACAGCTGTTGGCTGGGGGTCAGGACTGTGACCCCGGGGATACTGTTATCAACTGGTATGAACTGTCAATCCTCTCAATATCTCCTGCATGTGACATCATGATAAAGCTGATCTATCCTGATTGAGGAAAATATATAATTACCTTTAGTATGGGAAGATATTTGCTTACAAGATTCTCAATATCTTTGTATAAAATGTTATTTTGGCATGTTTTGTTTTTTTGCAAATTCATTTGTTAAAACATTTCCCATTTAATTATCTCACACAAACCCCTAGATTAACAAATAGTCCCTGTATAGAAAGAGTTTATGACTTATTTGATTAGTTTTAGTTTTATTAAAAAAAACTCCTGAAGATACTTATTCTAAAAAAAGCCAAGGCAACTAGACTTGCAAACATATTCTAGACTCAAGAAGGCTCTTTTATTTAAATATTTTTACTTCAAGGTCTGTACATACTAGCATACCCTATCAAAACTCGTCCCAACTAAATACCATATATGTTTCATGCTTATATAAACCCTTTTCGCTTCTTTCTGAAGCAATTCCATTTACGGGTTTTTTCATCGTTGCCATCTTTTCCTTTTCAGGCCTTCTCCAACAACACACAAACCCCCTCCCCCCCCTTCCCCATCACCAAAAAGGCTATTATATAAAGCACATGCCATGTTATGACTGGTCATGTGTCTTCTGCTGATTAGACTAGCAGCCATATTGGAAACTTTTACAACTTGATAATGTTCTTATCATAAGTTTATCAGCACTTCCCCTTCATATGCTGACATTTAGGCTAGAGAGGGAAAGGAGGGAGGCAACTTGTGTAGAATTGTACAGGCTACAGTATATATTTGATAAAGTTATTCTTTTGACATAATTGGTTGACAAAGATGTTGTAATAAAAAAAACTTAACATTTTTGGTGTAGATTTTGACCATGAAGAATAGCTAATAAAGGAGTTGTCTTAATGAAAATTGTCCATTGAGAAACGGTTGTCCTTCAGTGAAACTTTACTTTTTTCTCTCCTGATATCAAAAATGAGCATTTTAATCAAGAGGGATTGCATACGCAATATTTTTTACTATTGGTATGCATTTTACAATCACTGAAAAGAAAAGCCTATAAAATTGATGAGTATGGGCTTGTATTTGAAAGTTGAATTAACTATTCATTTGGCTATTGAAATGCACGGTCTTGAAATTTTCAAGCCTGGTGTGCATAGATTTGAAAGAATTATCCTTTTTTTTCTTGATTTTGAAAAGTTGGAAATCGAATTTTTATTCATACTTTATCATTTTTATATTTTTCAATTTTAAATACCCATAAAAATCAATAAGGAAATTAATTATCTACATTGAATGTTGTATTAAACAATGACAATGACAATCTGAACAATGACAAAGAAATAAAGATAAAGAAAAAGACTTTTACTTGATCCAGGAGAAAAATCTGGTAGAAGAGGGGTTAATTCTATCAATTGCATGACAACTGACTTATTTCTGATAAAATCTGATATAAACTGCCTTCATTAAACGTGGATATCCTTTATCCGAGTCCCTTCATCCTTGACTAAACACAAATGAAAGGAATTTACCCACAATCTACGTGACTTACATGTGACAGGGGCAGGGCATGACGCGGGAGATAAAACAATTCCGATGACACACTTTGGGCATACCTCGCATACCACTAAAAAATCGTGTCTACCTTTAGGCAAAGATGTTCCATTCTGTGTTTGTTGTGAATAAATCCATACCTGTCTATTTCATAATATATAGCTATAAAGGTCTAAATTCAAAATATGCATATCATCATGAAATGATTTTTTTCTAGTTTACATCACTTAATAATTATGTTTAATTGTCATATCAATTTATATTGTTTTTTAGATTTTCAAACAAATTTTACTCGAAATCATTTATTTGATCAAATAAGCCTTCAATAAGGAAGATTATTTTGCAGATAATCAACTTTTTTATTCTGTAAAAGCGACATTTCGACAAAGATCCTAATGTTGTTGTCAGGCCAGTTGATTATCCATAAAATAATCATCCTTATTGATGCATCACACCAACTTCTAGAATATCAACCGAAGAAAACGCATTTAAGACTTATTAAGATCCAACTATGTAAAAAGGATTTTTAAGTTTTATAATTTCATATCTAAATATTTAATTGATTGTTCACTTATCAAATTAAAATACACATAAAGAAGAGATAATTTTCACACAATCTTAACTGGAATGTAAGCGATGCTAGCTGAAGGATATTGATCATCATCCCATCAATTTTTCAATACAGAATTGATTTTCCCAATATACAAGGCTAAATTTGAACTGATACATCAACAGTTAGTAATTGGAAAAGGAAAGGGCCTTGAGACAATAAGACTTTCAACCTGAAATCAGACATGCTGATGTAAATGTTTCAGAGAGTTTCTCAAATTGAACATATCATCAATGATACAGCCCGCCTGCTATTTCTCCTTTAATTTTGTCAAATGACAGAAAAATTACCTTTGAAAAAGTCGACACAATATTCATGACTAAACTTCTTAGTTAAACGTTGATGACCTTATTTCTCTAAACAGGAAACTTAAAAGGTACATGTATGAATAGAAGACGTCACAAGGAAAGTTGAATCATTGTTGACTCGAAAGTACAATAAATCGTGAAACTTGGGATTCCTTTAGAATCTATCAACAAACTCAATTTATGATTAACTATTGAATTGAAGAGCGAGTTTAAATTTGAGCTATGAATTTCTTTGTCAAATGCTTTACATTTTTAACTTGTTGGTTTAAGATCATGAAATGTGATTAAGTTAATAATCTATTGTCCATAAAGTTATCTACAAAAAATTTCCATTAAGTGTAAGGAACTATTTAAATGCCAATGGTACAAAAACCACTTTAACCCAGGAACTGAAAATCTGGAATATTTAATAGATGCATACATATATCAGCTTTCTTAAAGTGCAAGCCAACATATCAGGGGCTAAATCATGTTATCCATAACCTGCAGATCTGGAAAGTTTCATGAATACATGTACACAGCTTTCTTAAAGGGACTGACCTATCGGTGGAATTTTTGTGGAAAACAAATCAAGAGTATTTCCCTGTTTATACTTATATGATTATCACATGAATAATTTGATTCTTTTTCATAAATGGTAATGAGGGAAATATATTTGATCTAGATTAATTTGACAAAGAATAGAATGCATCACTGCACATACCCCCGATAGGACTGTCCCTTTAAAGGCACTGGTTTACACTCAAATAACTGGATGAAGGGCCCAAAACTTACAAGAGCTATAAGGGTAATGACATCAGCATTGAGCTGACACTTACATTTCCTTTAACACCTGAGATGTACCTGAATCAATCAGGCCGACAGGTGAGATGACGAGGGACAGGTAGGTATTTGACACCTGTGTAAGTACACCCAGCTGTCAAGTTAGGTATATCAACAGGTCAATTAAAGGGGCAGTAGCACGTTTTTTGATAATTTTAAATGTTTACATTTTCACTGATTATTGTATGTTAATTCTAAATGTATCATGTTGATAGTGTCATAAATCTCATTACACAAGCCAATCAGCCATAGTCAGAGGACAAAGTATGAAGATTCACATAAAATCCATTGGCAGCCTTTTTTGTGTGAACACCTTTAATTCATTTTGTGTAAGAAAAAGGAATCGTATGGCTAAACTTTACATTATATATTTGAATTATTACTGCTCAATTTAGTTTAGATACATTGTCTTTCAATTGGAACCATTTATTTTCATTTTCCTGACATCACCTTATATTCCCCATTAAAACGTGCTACTGCCCCTTTAAGGTGTGAGAGATAAATTCACAAGGACTTCTCAATATCACTCCTGGTTCCAAATTGTAAACAATGGCTATGGTGATCTAGTATGTTACACTTATTTTGTGAATATTCAAATTTGACTCCTTCCCAATTTTGAAACAAACAAACGTGCCTTGAGTATAATATTTATTTTGGATGGTATTTGATGAAAATTCACAATATTCATAAAGTATGACACTGCATGCATGTTTACAAGATTATGACTGTAAGACTGTGTTAGTTATTAGAATCTTAAAGAGGGAACTCTAGTTTTGCTGTAGCAAATTTGCAGGTGTTCGTTGCCATTCAACTTAAGGAAAACTTTCTAATCAGACAATCAGAATCAAGTATTTACCAAAGTCATGTAACAATTATTTATTGCCTTCATTCATAAACTATTCTTTTGTGAGATAGATAAACCTCTAGATGGTAGAGGTGTGATGATACAGATTTTTCATGATATGATATGTATCACGATATCTCATGGCGATACGATTCGCTAGATACACATCACAATACGCTATTTTATAGAAATAGACCTTTAATTTTTTATGAATCATCTGATTTTTAGGGAAAATAAGCCATTTAATAGTATAAACACTACAGAGAATGTATCACGATACGTGTATCGTCAGATTAAGTATCGCGATTCACAAATACCAAGATATATTGTCACACCTCTAATAGATGGAAAATAATTTTTTACAGAGCTTCTTCATTTCAAAGTGTAAGAGTGATAGCAATGTTTAAATACAAATGTGTACAGTAGTTGGAGTGTTGTGGTTTTGGTAATCCCTGAATAAAGGATGAAGAAAAGTCAGCGGTTTTTGACATTTAAAGATCTAGTTAAGTCGTACAAAGCTCTGCAATTAACCTTATTTCTCCCAACCATTAACTACAATGGTCCTTCTTTAATTGTAGTCTGATAAACTGCTATGTTTGTGGAAGATTTCTACACAGAGCGAAACATCCAATTATCCCTTGCCATGCAATAAAGTGCAATGTTTCAAGCAAAGAAATTGCATGCTGCCATTTTAACATGGACACCATTCATATTTGATTTAAGAAAATTGGTTTGCGTAGCTTAACAGAACTTCAATTTTATAAGAAATTCTTTCATTGATCAAAACAGATTGTCATGCAATTGGTTATAATTTTATTTCTTTCGCGAGATTACTTAATGTTTCATAGAACAGGTGCTGCAGTGTCTTTAAGTTTAGTCAAAACCAGAGAGCTTGTCTAGAAAATATTTTTCACCTTACAATTTTTTGCTTAGCTAGGGCCAAGGAGGTAGCATAAAGCTGTATAGCTATTTTTGACAGCCCAAAACGTATTCTTGCTCACAAAAAGAATTTTCTTGCATGTTAAGTATGGAACAGTGTCTTAAAACAGGATATTTGAATAAATTTGACTTGAAATAAGTTAGTGCAATTATATTGCTTCATGAAATTGCAGTAATTGAATTCCACAATCTGTATTGTTATATATTTTTATTGTAATAATATTGCACTCCTGTACACATGAATACCGTATTCCTCTAATAAGTGCCAGGTCTCCAATAAACACCCTCTGAAGCGCCAGGTCTCCAATAAACACCTCTTATAAGCGTCGGGGGTCATTGGTAGTTGAGAAAATAAGCACTGGGCCTCTTATAAGCGCCGGGTCCTTACCATTGAATTATGTTCCTAGGCAAACATTTCCCAGATATTCGTTGTAAAGACGACTAAAAAGAAACTTAAATTTTCTATGAAAGATATAAGCGCTGGGCCTCCAATAAGCGCCAGGGGGTATAGGGGTGCTGGAAAAATAACCGCCTGGGCGCATATTAGAGGAAATACAGTATTTTTAACTTTCTTCTAATTTAGTAGTTGTTAATTTCCTTGCCTGGATATTCATAACAATATGAGGTGATCCATTGATTGAAACCAGGACATCAGGAACCAGATGAATATACCTTCATGGAGCAGTTATTATCTCATTGATAGTATCTTAATAAGTACATTTCAAAAAGTCTACTTTATTGAACAAAGTGTCATCTGCTAAACAAACATTGTATACATCAAATAGACGATTTTTTAATCTTAGATCCCGGATAAAAATCACATTATGAAGGTTTCAGCCCAAAGCTACAACATCAGTACTGGAAACAAATAGAGCAGAAATTTTGACCTAAAGCAAGTACTTTCTCTTTCTTAACATCTGCAAGTTTTATATGTAAACTATTAAAAATCTCATTGCAAGCCAAATTTATATTTTGTTAATAAAAAAGATAAAGCCTTATTTATCTTTCTTTTTTTTTTCTGTCATAGATGTTATACAAACATCACCACACAATTACTAAATTTTTGTTTACAAAGTCTTTATAATTCCTTATTATGATATATATTATACATTTTATTTGACATATCATATTTGATCATGCAATTAAATCCCGTGAAAACTGTACTCCAACTTAAAGGTGATGTTGATATCAATTGAACTTTGACCTTTTGTCTTGTCAATTTCATAGGACAATGTCCTCATATTGTAAGTCAATGGGGTGCAATTAACATGAAATATATCACACTTGTTTGATATACATGAGAACAATGACTAAAGGTCAGAGAAACATGAAGCAGCCAATTGGTCAAAGTCTTAACCATTGGTCATCTTAGAAGTCCAATGACAACTGTTTCGAAACAACCTGAAAGAAGGCTGTTTGAGTCAATCCAATCTTTTTACAAAGTTGAAATAGCCAAAATCAAAAATTGGTTCCGTAATGTTTTCCGGAATATATCTGAAAAAAAAAGCCAGATAATGTGTTTGTGTCTGGTATCGAAGCAGTGAGGGGGTCAAAGTTAAAACAGCCAAGTAAAAAAATCCTGAAAAGTAGCCCGCTAAATGTGCTATTTTGAAGAAATTTATGGTAAAATTGAAGAAAAACTTCAGAAGTTGCAAGCCCATACTAAAAGTATCCATTTCCAGAGTGGCACTATTCAGTATTCAAACACCCTTTAATGAGGCAAGATGGGTGAGTTGGTAAACTGCTGGTGCGGTCAGTGCTCTCGATGTTACCTGACTCTGAGGATGTGGTTTTGAATCTTACAAAATACTCAAACTTCAAAAGAAACGAATTTCTACTCTTGCAAACAGTGTTAACAGTGTGATCCCAAAATGTAAAAGTTTGATATTGTTCAATTTCTTGAAAGGCATTTCTCTAAATCATTTGATTTAAAAATAATTTATTCATGAAGAAAAGAATGAGGAACAAGTTCTCCAACGTAGAGGTGAGTGAGGTGATATGGGTATTGCAGTGAAACCTGCGAGCATCGGCTGGAACTAGCAAACCATGGTGGTACCCTGCTGAAATTCAGTGTAGTATTGCACACAAACCTGACTGCGTGTAGAACAGTTCTCTATAGTCTGTCAGCCAGACCCTAAAATAAAATGCAAGCCTAAGCAAGTCTATAAATGAAGAAATTTCAGTCTCCTTTTCATCCTTTTTTTTCCAAATTTCAGATTTATTGAAAAAAATTCATTTCAGAGTCTTATGGTTAGACTAAGTTCTCTACTGCAGACAAATTTGCCGAGCCCCTGGCAGGATTCGAACCACGGACCTCCTGTTCTGAAGCTGAGCGCGCTAACCACTTTGCTATCGCGCCCCTCTCCAACTTAGAATACCTTCTCCTTGGAATGTACAAAGATGATTTACAATTTCTACAAAGATTACAGAGGATGAATATGAAGACAGATAGGAAGTTATAGAAAAACAAAGAATATGTATTTTTATTTTCACACAATGTTGTTTCCATGGTTAAGAGTTAACTATCAACGCTTATTTAGGAACACAAGACTTATAAAACCATTATAGCTTGTTCACCAAGTACAATTAACAAGGACAATAGAGTACTTATGAGTTTACAAGTACACTCTTGTGTCAGGGTGAGTCATCGGGGAGATTAAGTGATTAAATTGGCAATTTAAAATAACACATGGGGTGAATCATGGCAATTTTCAACAAACATTTTTTTGATGACTGAAGAAGTACTTAAGTTGTTGTGAAAATGTCACCACTGCAAACAAATGTCAACACGTAATTCAGTGTTTTGACTGTGGAACCACAAGGCTAACCATTGTATGCACTGTTATTTTCATATATTACAAAATATATATTTTATTCATTCCGTTGTAAAACTTGCATTAAGCTGAGGGCATTAACACAAATAACTGGTGAAATTAACCTCCTTTCTAATCAAGCATGAAAATGATTGCAATATATGTTTGATCCTATTTTATGATTCAGCTCTGTTTTTTTGTTTCATTTTGGAATCTGGATAAATTGTATCCATCTATTAAAAAACAACCTTGTATTCATTGGAAATTTATTTTTACATCATTTCAACCCTATCATTTTAATATATTTTTTCAATAAGAATCCATATTTGTTGTCCACAGATATTCCTCTTTTTTATCAACCAGCATATCAGCAGTACCTTTATCAATTCTTTGATAAAATCCTGATTTGATATCATCAGATATTTTGCTTTTCAATCAACCAAGAGATTTGTTAGACCCCTTTTCCCTTCCTGTTTAAATGACTGAATGAACCCAATGCATCTGGCTTCTCCGTCTCAGTAGCCTTATCATCTTTGATTAAAATCCTGATTTGATATCATCAGATATTCTGCTTTTCAAAGAACCAATAGATCTGTGAGACTACTTCTTAACTGTATTGTAATGACAGTGCTTCCTATCCCTCTGTCCTACAAGCTATATCTTTGTTTAAAAAAGAATCCTGACTTCTTGTAAATAGATATTTCTCTCCTAGATAAACTCTTCAAACAAAGGCAGATATCTGTGAGGCCTGTCTTTAACTTCATTGTAATGACAGTGTACCCAATAATCTGGTTTTCACGCTATATTCTACAAGCTATATCAGTTTTTCGATAAGAATCCTGATTTGCTGTCAGCAGATCAGCTTTACCATCAAGCAAGAGATCTCTGTAAGACCTCCCCCCCCAAATACCCCCCCCATTCCCCCCTCCCTCACTTCATTCAAATGACTGACTGTGTGCACCTAATGCATAGATCTGTTTTCCAGCTCCACCTACATATCAGATGCATGATAAGAAATATGGCTCATCTGATATCAATGTCTTTGAATCGGGCTAAAAGCTCAAGTCTTCTCCATATGTTTGAAACTCACCCACAAAGGAGCTGAACTTATCATGAGGTACTGGACAAAGCACAGGAAATATCTTTCCCTTAATGAATATCCTTGGTGGAAATATGACACAATCTGATATTTGCTGGATTCAAAATCATCTGACCATGAAAGATACAGCATTTATTTAGGAAACATTAGTCTGTCAGTCAGACCCTAAAATAAAATGCAAGCCTAAGCAAGTCTATAATAAGACTAAGAGCTCAATTTTAGGTCTCAGTCTCCTTTTCATCCTTTTTTTCCAAATTTCAGATTTATTGAAAAAAATTCATTTCAGAGTCTTATGGTTAGACTAAGGAAACATGTGCTGTGCAGGAGAAGGTTATCGAACTACCCTAACTGAAAAGGTGACACCATTGTCATAAAAAAATAATATCACAAACAGGGATTGGGAAAGACATCTTAGACAATGGTCCATTTTCATGATCTTTGGTAATTTTCTGATTTTCAAATGAGTCATTGCCCATAAGTAAACTTGAAAATTTTAATGAGCCATTTTTTCATCCAATGTGCAAAATGGCCAATGGCCCCTGCCTTTCCAAATCATTGCACAAACAATGAAACTGCACTTTTTTATATCATGTCATTTATTATTAGCTTTGTCAAATGCTTTTGACTTACTTACAATTAAAGATGTCATGAAGTTTTTATAATTGCCTTTTCAATATTTTATTAGTCATAGACTTTTTAGATCCTAAATCCCCATTTTTATAAAACATATGACGTTCAAAAGTTGTTAGCATGTTTATGATGCAAAAGAAATGCCCATGTCATTGTCTCACCATTCATTGTTCTGTTGTATCTTCAAATTCAAACAAAAAAAACCACTTCAATTCTTGTCATTTTTCAAAAATTAACTCTTACTCAAATACATTAAAGGGGCAGTGGCATGTTTTAGGTGGAATATAAGGTGATGTATGGAAAATGAAAATTAATGTTTCCAATTGGAAGACATTGTATTTAAACTAAATGAAGCAGTATTAATTCAAATATATAATGTAAAGTAATATAAAGTTTAGCCATGCGATTCCTTTTTCTAGCAAAAACTGAATTAAAGGTGTTCACACAAAATGGCCGCCAATGACTTTTATGTGAATCTTTATACTTTGTCCTTGATTGATTTTTGTTATAAGATTTTTGACACTATGAAAATAATACATTTAGCATTAACGTACAATTATCAGTTAAAAAATTGAAATATAAAATTTTCAAAAAATGTGCTACTGCCCCTTTAAGATATTCATAACGAACACACAAAAAACTTACACCCAAACACCTCGCCAGACACTCACAAAGATTATTGCCTCTTGATTTAGTCTTACGACCATAAAACAAATGGGAGCTATAATAGCGACCACTTCCATGTGTACAAAATAATAGCACATAAACTGTAAACATACTACACTAGTAAGGGAGATGTGAATGAAACAAGACCTCCCATATAGACCAGAAAATCTTCTATGCGTGTGGCAGTAAAAATTCAAAAGGTGAAAAGCTAATAAAGAAATTGTTTGAAGCTTTGGAAGGTGTACAGTGTACTTGATGATCAGCTGGTGAATAGGAAAGGTGAAACTCCTCTGATTTAACATTTGAAATATTGTAGAAGAATCTGGCCACAAAATTCAAATTTCATAACTAATAAGTCGGCTTGATAGATAAGAAGGATAAAAGAAGCATATACACTATCTTACAATCTCTGATATCCTTTGTTTTTTATATTGAATTATGAATACATATTAGTTACTGCTTTTAGTCAAGTTAAGATATAGGTAACTTACAGCTCTTTGTAGAAAGTGTCAGATAAAGGGTTAAAATGGTTGACTTGCAACTCTTAATCAATCACATGATACTGATTATTGTACACCAGCATTCTCCCTGGTAGCACACAGTTACTTTTGCCCAAATTGTTTCTGACAAAGAGTTTGTTACTAATGGGCACATATGCCTTCTGCATGACTGTTAGAGCATAACTGCTACGAGTCACAAGTGTTAGTCCATTGTGGGTACTTTGATTCGTTATTGTGACACTGAGGTATGGAAAGGATTTCCAAACTGTTGTGGACATTGTTTTGAAATGATTACTATGTGAGTAAGAGCCTGACAATGCAATAGCAATGTTAGGAATTTCAGGTGTAAGAGAGGGGTGAGGCAGGGTTATCACTTGGAACCATGTGTTTTAAGGTTACAGGGATATTTATTGGGCAGACTACACTCTTTATTCTAAGGGTACTTCAAAAAAGATCCTTTTATCATAACAGAGAGAACTAAACAACCTTTCTCTTAACACTATGATTATCATAGAAGCAAATTATTTATTCTCAAAAATGTCAAAGTAACTTAACTGTCATATATCAATTGACAAGTTTGATGAAAAATAACTTTTAATGACTGTTCTTTCTTGCCGACAAGAATCAAACATACTTGCAACAGTATATGCTGAAACTAACAGTTTAGTGACTTGACTGAAACAGGAAAACATAACTTACATTGTGATGTGTGAGGATAAGTGGAAGGATTTTACACTAATTGTATTATATATAGTGCCATATTAACATAATGCTGCAGTATCTACAGTACATACTACATAGGTAATAAATGTTAGATTGAGAGGGAGATTTAAAGGATCACATCTAATGTCATTAAAGAACCATCCAATGACTAAAATTTAGTATCCATGGTGTACAGTTCATTGGCATGTCAAGTCGATTTTTTCAAGACGTCTTGACGTTAAAATGAGCCTACTTGTCCTGATACAAGTTTGCCTAATTACTGCATCAACTGCCGATATTACACGCCGGATGACACTTTGCTTTTGCTCCGACGCCCAAACATAATAACCCTTACACAGCCGGTTATACACGTGTTATACAAATAGGATAACAATATCCTTTGCTTAACTGTTATCACTATGATTCAGCTATTGAAAGCTTTTCAGAAAAATCTGTGTCAGGGAAAGTTTATTTGCTTGAGTAACATGATACGTTTTTGTTTGATAGTTTTGAGGAATTTTCCAGGATAGGAAGAAGGAATGAATGAAAGAGGATATCTTCATGAATTTAGATGTAATAGATTTTCAAAGTAAATGGATCCGAGCAAAATCAATGAAATTTTTCATAATTTGTTCTCAGAAGACTTATCTGTTTAAGGTACAAAATAGAAATTACTTTATGAAAACACTTTGACTTTAATATCTATCAGAATAGAAAACTAATCCCAACTATCAACTAGATTTACTCCTGATCGCTTAAATTGACATTTGGGGGATCAAATTATGGCATCACTTCACTATATAGAAAACATTCTTGAATTGACACCTAGTTGAATATATGCTAACACTATAAAAGTACAGACTTCAAAAGAAAATGGATAAAAACCAGGAACATAATGATTGATTACAGCCCATTTCATCTACATAAGGTCCAACAAATGAATTGACAATAACTGAATAAGAACTACTGCTGCAAACAAACAAATTCCAGATTATCTCCCAAACAATATTGCACTACAGAACAGAGTGTAAAAATCATTGATGATTCAGAAGGAGACTAACCAAGTCTTGATAACTTTTTCCAACAAGTTTGTTCAAATAGTTTGACATTACCTGGCTAACGACTTTTGGTTGGACTCTCTGTACCGGCTTCTTGACAGGGACTGTTGTCGGCTTCTTACAGTTGACAGTATTGAGCGGGTAGGGCAGGGTAACTGCAGTACATATTCCATAGTGTATAGACCCACAGGCGAGTCCGAGCTTCTTAAACTGGGCGACATCACACACAACACAATTATGTAACGATCGTCTCCACTTTAGCTCAACTTTGCTTGTGTAGTACAATGTTACCTTGGAATGAACGTACTTAACGCAAGCATATTTCTTCTGCATACTAGGTGACCCTGATATTCACTGGGAAGAAAGAAAGAGATATAAATACACTCTGAGCAGCATGTGCGTCCATAGGCTCGACACATCAACAGAAAAAAACTTTGAAAGTCCGTCTGATCAAACTATGGTATCCCAAGTGAGGCGGTGAAGTGTGTCGGGCTATCCGTTCCCGAGATTGCTTAGCTTTGAGTCAAAATCATGGCCGAGAGGGGTAGGGTTTTCAGGCACACTCTGTCTAACAACTCAGTATTAGAATCTCCTACAGCAGGCTTCAGTTAGTTAGCATCTCCCTGCAACTCAGTGAGTTAGCATCTTCCAAGACTGAGGGGCAACTTCCATTTATGGAGAGCAGACGTAAGCAAGCTTCCTGGGCTGCCCACAGACTGGCAGCAAGTTTTTGGTCAGTTGAAGGAACCTGCTGTGGCTGAGAGATGGATCTGAGCCTTGTCAGTTTTGATGTTGGCTTGTGAGCCGAGTTTGATGTTGTGGGAGGCAGAAAACAGCCCTAGGCAAGATGGTTAGATGAGGGAGTATTAATCACAGGCACATCAACACTCCTTTCCCCACATGCTTCAAAACAATCCAAAAGTTTGAGGCTATCTCCCTTAATACTTGAAAACAAGTCGTGAAATTTGGTACACAGCAAGGTCTTCAGAAGATAAAAAGATCTCAGTGAAATCAAACCAGTAGTAAGTATCCATTTACCCCCCACAGCTCAATTTATGATTGTGGCAGACGGCCAAATGACTGGGGTAATTCTAACTGTACAGCAGACGCTTTCCACTCAGCTGTGAGTGATAGCTGGTCAGTTGCTGACCTACACTCGGTCAGTCGCTGGACTCAGGTCCTACCCTCCTCACCTACGTAACTTCACAAGTACAGGAACATTCTTAGATCTTGTGTGAACTGAATTCACAACTACAGCCTGTCGCCGCCCATTTGTAGGTGACAAAGTTAGAATAGATCTCCCACCTATTTCCCCTGACACGGATGAGTAATCAGCCATAAGTATTCAGAATGATTTCATTCACAATCACTTAAAGGATTCAATGTTACTACTGCGGCAATCTAGATAAGGAAACTGCAAAAACTCTTGTGGTGAAATATTTCTCCTAATGACCCTAACAACCAGTTAAAGGGACACTCCTACCGGAGCAAAGGCTCTCATTTTAGCTCACTGTTACAAATTTGATCAAAGAAAATAACAAGACATGGCAAAACCAAATCTACATTTTCCGATTCACATTAATTAAGCCAAAGCAAAATTACTCATTGAGAAAAAATTTAGGTGAAATCATGTCCAAACACAGAAATTATTCCAGAAATAGTCAAAAGAAATTATAAAGAAATAACCTTGATTCATCAACATAAGTAAGTTAGTTAAACAACCAAAACATTTCATAAATCTACTTTAAATCAGAGGAATCACCTTGGAATAGCCCCTGGAAAAATATTGAGGATTTTCTGACTACAGTAGAACACAGATATAGCGAACAATCGGATAAAGTGAACCAATTTTTAAGTCCCTTCAAAAGCCCTATGCATGGCGGCCAAACGCAAGTAGCAAACACAGGATATAGTGAACCAATTTCTTTGGTCTCTTGGAGTTATTTATGTCAGTGTTCTACTGTATTTTGGAACTCACAGATGAAGGGTTAACCTGATTTATAATTGACACTGGTGAAATGTGCCTTTAAACATTGATAACTCTGGCATGCCGTGGTATAAACTCAATTGTCACCTGATGAAATTTAAACCTGCCACATGTGTGTTATCAACTCTGATTAGTTTTATAACAGGACTGCAGATTGCTTACTGCACTATGTAATAGGATTGCTAACAATGTAATATGATATTTCTATTACATGATATAGGCCTGCATGAACTTATATTACAGAACATGCTGTGTTTCAATACGCATCCCCTTTGAAATATAACATACAGATTGATGTGTCTCTTTGGAACATTAACACTTTGCAAGCGGTGTTAAAAAATGCTGTGATATTTTGGATATACTCTCTCTCTTGAAAAATTATGAAGTTTGAAAAGGTAAAAAGTTATGATGACTGTCAGAGACAATGGCTTGGCAGACAGGAGCAAACAACAATAACTGTAGTTTTAATAACCTTAACGGCACTGTACTACATTATTCAAAGGGAAATTAGGACATTTTATGAAAAGGTAAACCAACTGCTTGACAATCTTAACTAAACAAGATTTCTTAACAGAAGATGACAATGTTGGTTAACCTATTTCCCTAACTTTAATCATCAGTGTTTACATATAAATGGTTACATGCAGTTTTTGCAAAAAATGACACCATGTGGAGCAAAGAGAATCTTAACCTGTGAAGATCAATATTTTGCATAAACTATTATCTAATCGAGGAATCAAAACAAATAAAATGTGCTAGTGTCTTAGACACAAAATAATGATAAATGAACTGAAAATGAACCACACCCAAATGAAGGGTCAAATCGTGACCTATAACATCAAAGAGAGATCAAATGTCACAAACTGACCTAGTACCAAAGCTTCCATTGCTCTACTTCCTTCATCAAAGGGTACTACAGTAAAAGCACATGATACATCATACACATTCATAACTCATATGAATCATATTGTGTCAGTTGCGGAACCAGGATTTCTGAAAAGGAGGGGGAAGGAGGATCCGGCCCCCTGAACCATTAATATAGGTGAATCTTGAGCTTAAAACCAATCACACAATATTTCTTATATATGGTATGGCATCTTTTACCTTTACTTACTTCATGAAAGGTTGCTACATAACAGTGAAGGCACACACGTTATACACGTTCATAGCTGATATGAATCATATTGTGTCTTCTTATACTGAAGGTACGATCTGGAGCTCAAAACGACCCTCACTCTGTGATCCTATTTCTTATATATGTGGACTTTGCGTCTTTAACCTTTCTTACTTCATCAAAGGGTGCTAGAAAAGTAAAGTACATGATACACATTTTAGCCGTTATGAATCATTTGTGTCATCATTACAAGGTACGATGAAGCTCAAAACGACCCTCACTCTGTGATCATAATATTTCCTACTCACTTCATCACAGGGTACAACATTGAGAGCATGTGATACACATTTTTATTTGATATGAATCATATTGTGTCATTCATATCATGCAGATACCACTTGCAACCTCAAACTCACCCACAATCTGTGAAGTGAATAGGTGGTTGGTCGTAAACACTCGTAATATTTCCAAAAATACTTTTGACCTGGCACTAAGGTTAATTTTGCTCTACTTTTGATCTACGTTCCTGAACAACAAGTAGCACAATGAGAGTACATGACTGATAAATATTTTCAGGTACCGTATCCACGGAGGTATAAGACCATATTCGAGCAAAAGACCACCCCTTTCTTTCAGGGTTGAGCAGGTTGGGGTCATTCTCGGATAAAAGCCAACCCGCTAATTTTGGCCAAATCTGACAAAATCTAGAAGCGAAGTGAGTATCTGTCAGAGTATCAAGTTTGCAAGTTGATGTTTACACCGGCAGCAAAATGTACAAACATTGATTTCATTTCACTGTTTAAAGCTGACCCCCATACAAGATGTTTGTTTGTCGGGCCCTGCTGGTCTTATACCCGCATGGATACGGTAATATGATTCATATAACGTAGCTATCATCTGGAGTTAGCTCAGAACATACCCTTTCTCTATCAAAGGGGAGTGATAGTGTTTCCTAAAATATATGCCCCCCAAAGTTTAATGAGTACCCATGTTAATTGTAAAATTGTTCACATGCAAATTCTAAACATACTAACATTATTGTGCACAATACTGTTTTTCATCTGTATGTATAGTTGACAATTACCTTTCTATTTTGATATGCAGCCTTAGTTATATATAATTTTCAAAGGCATATATTTACAAAAATATACATGTACTGTGTTGTTCTTAAATGACAAGCTGACAGTATATTATATACAAATTGTTTCTCTTTAAGTACATTCTGTGATATTATGGGTGGGTCATTGTTTTGACAATGGACAACCCCGATCCTTCTATTTCTAAGTGGCACTCCCTGTAAATAGGCTACGCAGAAAGTAAACAATTAAAAAATAAATGGGACCCTGTGTAAATGTTCTTAAAACCCAAAAGTAGAGTTAATTTTCTAAGGACTATAACTGTGAAGAACATTGGAAATTGATTTTTTTTTTTCAGATTGAATATTTGCAGAAAGGATGAAAATTAAGTATAAACAAAACTGGACCATACAAATTTCCAACAAAACGACAGATTTTTAATCTCTTTAGATGATCATTAAGTTAGAATTTGATTCCAATTGAAAATATAAATTTCTGGTGCAATGAAATCAATTATTAAGGCGATTTATATAAGAACCAGTGTACCTTATCTGGTTCTTCTTTACGTTTTTTCAAGCATGGAACAGAATATACTGTTGAATTGAAGGTACAACGTAAAGCTTTATGATACAACTTGAAAGGGCCACTCTGTGAGTTGTCAGGGGTCATATATGCCAAACTTTACCAATAGTGTCATCTGATTGAGGAGTATTGACTGTTGCATGAACGTATCATTTTAAGGCAAATCGATGTTGTAACAAGTCGTGATTATGATATAAAACGTACAAAAACTCACTTCTATGAGTGAACACATTTTTGGAAACTTGGCTTAAGAAGTGTAAATGATAAAACTTATTGATGAAAGTTATGTTTCTAGTATTCATGTTAATTGGACGTGTAAATGTGGTTTCAACAAATACATACGACTATTTTAAGATTTTGAATTAAAACAGGTATATGCCAATAATAATATGTGAGATTTATTGAATTTATATTATGAATTTTGCCATTTTTTTCCCATAAAAGCAAAACAATATGTGGTGAAAATCATGGTGTGGCTCTTTAATGACTTCCTCAGAATCATCAAATGAAACACACGTTTACTTATCACCTACCTGTTCCACTTGACCCCCTCATTCAGGTGGGCTTACCTTTACCTTAAGTTACAGGTGTCAAATTTGATACAAATAAGGTTAATCACTTGGATCAACCAAGGTGTCAAATTTAAACTGACAAAATGACTTGTATGGTAGAAGAGTTTTTTAAGGTAAACAAATGTATCTTTAAGCAAACACAAATAAATGTTACCAATGTAAAATCCAAAGGAGCAGTTGAAAGTGAAAATACCATAAGCTACAGAATCCTTTTCTTTATTGAAATGATTAAAAGGTTTTCATACTAAAGTTGCCCTCAGCAGGTCTTAGTAAATACTTGATTATTTTTTCTACGACTCCAGGGCATTGATTTTTTAAGATTTTTGAGCCTCTAAGCTAGTACAATAGGCATAAACTAATATTCTTTGGAGCCCAAAAAATATAAGGAATTTTGTTTAAAAAAACATGCTTCTGTCTACCACCTCAAACTTTTCTTAAAAACCAAAAATCTTCGTTAAGAACTACCAATTTTCAGTTTTCATAACTTAAAACATTGGACCAAGAACATAACCCTGTCTTGACCTCTTCCTAATTTACCTCTGGAGAGGATCATATCAGCCATGTGTGTCTTTTCACCTGTGATCTACAGTTGTAAGTAATTAACTAGCACCTGTTGGTTTATCAATCCGCGGGTCTACCTGTGGAGGAACCGACAGACAGACCTGTGTTCAGTCTGTGTAAATCAGGGATGTGTCTTATCACATCTTAGTGGAGGCATCAGGGCCATCCTTGTCTATCTTCACTGTCTATAGCACAAATCCCTGGGCTTAGCATGTCATGGTGGATTGAAATCAAGGTGTTTGCTCGTAGAACAGGCGAAAACAAGGTGATTTAGGAAGAAAAAAGATGCAACTCTCTGATTATGAGATACAGCAGACTATTGAAGTGAAATATCTTCTCACATCAGCTACTATGAAAGTGTTTATATATTTTGGAATTAGAAAATTTTTTACGATAATCCTTACAACGTTTTTTTATAAGAATTCATTCTTCAAGTGTTGACTTACATACTCTAAAAAAATGGAGAAGATGCCAAGAAACCTTGAAATCTGTGGTGTCAGTCTGGGAGAGTAAACCACTTCAATAATGCATTTTATTCCTGATATATTATAGCATGCAAAAAGGTGTTCCTAAACAAAATAGTAATCTTATTTGAATAAACATTACCGGTACATGCCATTATTTATGAGATTGTATTTTTTCATAATCTCCTTCAAATGATGTGATAAATGGGTTTAACTAAGAGATACAGAGACTGTAGGCTTGCAATACAGGATCATAAACTCCAAAACAATTTACAGAGTTCAAAATAGTCAAAAGCATGAGTAGGAACTTTTTTGTTTGAAGATTAAAATTATTTAACAAAAAGCCTTGACCAGAAGGTAAGAGTTAAGGTAATTTGTAACCATCTGGCAACTTCTCACCATGAGTGTAGATATAAATAGAGTTACCACAACCTTTTAGTCAGTTTCTGTGCTCAGTGGGTGATCCACAAATGTGATTAACCACTTGTTTACAGAACTTTACTTACTGTACATACACAAGTCAAGGTCAGACAGAAGTGTTAAGACAGACGCCATCAGATTTCTTTGCATCGGATAGGATGAACTGCAGATTCCTAGAGGTTTTCTTTTGGTAACTTGCTAACCTATTTGTATGATGTGAATGGCATTCTTTTGAATTTGAGAGGTAGGATGCCTTTAACAGTTTGAGGGTCAAATCTGTTCAGAATTGGAGAAAATGCCTAGATAAAAAAAACAATACTGCAAAATAAGCAAGTTCTAGATGATATTTATAATAGATTTTCTTCAACAGCTAAATTGACAGTTATCTGTATTCCAACCTGCTACATAGCGTCCTTATAATCAACAAATTGCAAATATTATGACTTATGCATTGTGAAATCACAGCTGATATAGTCTTCAAATATCATTAGATGGTTTTCCATGGTCAACTGTGTTAATTGTATTGCACATTTTTTTAGAACACAAACTGCTCTAAGAATCAGTTTGAACAAAATAAAATATAACCCATCAAAGACCATATGAACAAATGCTCAATCAAACATGGATCTCTATATCTTTTCAACAAAAAAACTTTTTTTCTTATAAATCTAAAAAATTTCAACCACAATTTTTATGTGTTTCTTCTTGAAACCTTGAGAAATTTTGCTCAAACTAATTTATAACCGAGAAGCTTTCCAGGTGAATGATCAAAAGAAACTGGTGGCATTTGTTGAAAAACAAGAATTTCTAGTTGAAAGCAAGCAGGTGTTGAAGATTCATTCGGGTCATCAGGTTTGTGAACTAGTAAAATAATATACAAGATTTATGAGTTTTAGTCAATTGTTTAACTTAATTGAATTCTTAAATTCCAGTTACCGGTACTTATAAAAATATATATGTACTTAGTGAGTGCAAAGAATAATGGGATGATTTAGACAATATTACCATCCCAAAGGTGGTGGAAAGGTGGTGTAAAATTATGTTATATGGTACACTGGTTTTGTTTAGATCTACATTTAGTCTCATAAGTATTTTGTTCAATATTGGCAGTATGTTAAAATAATTCATGTATCTACCAAAATAGAGCCCAAAAGATGCTTTAACCTAGAGCTAAGTGATCTAGACTTGCTATACTTTTGTAGACTTGGTTGGTTGTCAATTGAATATTTTTGCTCTAGGGTCTGGATGACAGACTATGGTTTTCTTTAGTCACATGAATCACTTATCCAGTAACTAATCACTATTACCAGACCATAACTTTTACCAACACAAACATGAAACTCTGAAACAGTTAAAATATTTAACATAAAACGAAAACTACTGTTTCCTTGAACAGAACAGAATTTCAAATAAAGTATTAACATCTAAAGCTACTGTCCTTTCGACTGCCGGCCAGCAATCTTGTTAGTTTGGGAAAACGTCACAAGAACAAAAAAATTTACTTTTTATCAAAAATACAATTATATATATGCATTGATATGATGTCAACAATGTCTTATATGCAGTAGCAAGGCTTTTCACATCACAATGGTGTCACTTCTCATTGTTGTGTTTTTTACCAAGTGAGCCTTCTTCTTTACCAACTTTTAAAATTTTAATCAACAAAAATGTTACCTGAGATAATAAAATTTCAACTGGGTTATAACTTATGTACTGATAACGTTTTATGCATAATTTGGAATTTCTCCTCGGATTTCGTTTTCACAAAATTACTCCAATATGACTGTCCCTTTAACACTAAGAACGACTAAAGCTAACCCCTCTCTGACAACAGAACAACAAAAAAGATACAAATATCTTACCCGTAAGTCAGTCAGGAAAACCATCATGAGTAAAATATCAGACCAAACAAAGTAACACCATTATATTTGACAGGACAGGACTTCAATGACTAAGTTCCTACACTTCAGTAATGAGGAAGACAAGGGAGTCAAATTACACTTTACAGGATGTTGTCATAGATATTCTGTCCAATCACAACTTTATTAAACTAATGAATGAGTTCACGTACTGACGACAATTCTTAGAAATTCATTTATAGAATCAGAGTTGAAATCTAAGAACAAAGGCTGAAAATTAATTTGATATTGTGATAAAGATAGTGGATGAGTTAAATCAGCTATGTATAGTCCAATTTATCAAATTGAGTTCAGATTTAGAAAGTTAGAAACATTTGGTAGAATAGGTAATTTGGTACAGTATTTCCTGATAACTGTCCTTAAAAATAGAAATTCAAATTTATCTAATTATCTAAACATTTTTCAATAGTTTTCAACAAGTCTAATTTGAATAAACATTTAAGCTATAAGGTTTATCAGATAGAATATCATATCTGATAAAATTAGAATATATGCAAATTCAATAAGATATAGTTTTCAAATGCAGTAATGAGTATAACAAAGCCTGTGTTCTGAACCTTCATAATCATTATCTGACATCATCATCATCATCATCATCATCATCATCATCATCATCATCGTCTTTGTCATGTCATAACCATCATCATCACAAATTATCGTCATCATCATCATCATAATCATAATAATAATAATCATCATCATCATAGTCTTTGTCATGTCATAGTCATCATCACAAATTATCGTCATCATAATCATAATCATAATCATCATCATCATCATCATCATCATCATCATCGCCATCGTCATCATCATCATCATCATCATCATCATCATCATCATCATCATCATCATCATCATCATCATCAATGTCTATCATCATTACCTTTATCACCATTCCCATATCATTAACTTCATCATCAATATCACACTCATTAATTTACACCTGTGTGCTGCCTACAGTTTGGAATGGATCAATTAAATCAATCTCCAACATGGTTTAAGTACATGTCCTAATTATAACTCACTAAAATCTGCTTTGACTCTCATGTCTCCTTGTAGACCTGTATGCATGCAGCTAAATAGCAAGTGTAAAAGTTTCGATAATGTATTCTAATTGCCAAAAATGTATGTGAAATTTTTTTTTAAAGACATAAACTGAAAATTCTTGAATTTTATTGTTTTTAAGTGTACTAAGCAAAAACAATTCAAAGCAATGAAGATAAACATTTACATTTTCAGATCAAACAGTTCAGATCACTGAGAGACAAGTTGACTGCAACCTGAAAGAAAACTTGTTTTAGGATTGCAAGAGTTGCCTCCCTTGGTCAATCAGCATGTTTCATGGCTGGGTTTACTGTATCTTTTTCGTGCAAGAATTCTTTCCTCTGATATTCAAAAGGTTCAAAGCTATAATTATTTTCCTCTCAACCTTTTGATAAAGATTTTGATTAATATTAAGATAACATTTTTAATACAATGTTTATTTGATAAATATTTCTCTGACAGTAGTAAGTGATATTTTGGCCAAAACATAACCTGTTGAAAAGAAAATTAAGCTCTAAATGAATTTCTGAGAGAGAGAGAGTTCAATGAGGCTCCTTACTTATATCTGATGAAAAAAAATATTTTGATAAGTTTTTTTTAAACTTAATGTAAGTCTATTGTTCCTAAAGAGGGTCCAGGGGAACTTTTGTCACATTTGATTTGGTGTCCCTTTTAAATTGTTTTGAGAAGAAGGATGCCATTGTAGACACTACCCAGGGTTTTTGCATAGCCAAACAAAACTAAGAGACCTTGGAGTGGGTATATATTTTCGGGAGTCTAATTCCGATGTTAGGAGTCTTACAAAAATAATTGAGGTTTTACACTTGATAAAAGTTTGCCTATTATAAGATGGTTATATATTTTTTGTAAACATATTTTTCATATATATTTCACAATTTGATATGGATTGGTGAACAAGCCACATGGGTTATATGCTGATGTTTTAATACCATCTTATCAAGAAAATACTTCATTTCAAAGATTGGATAATTGTATCAAAAAAGGTTTGGTGCCAATCTGCCTACATCCATGTAACTACCGGTAGTTACATGTAGCAGTACAGCCAGTGCATCTACACTGTACAAGTATCTTGAAAAGTAATTCAACTGCCAGTTTTTCAAGTTAATTCTAAGTTTGTGAACCAAATATATTATTCCCCCCATGAAGTGGAGGGGGATATAGGGTGGGCTCTGTCAGTGCGTTCATGTGTCTGTGAGTCTGTGTGCGTGCATGCGTTCTTCCAAGTTGAAGAGTAAAGCTTTTCTCAGAAAGGAAGGGTTGGTATGGGATGATATAATCATTACTGAACCAAAAGTAACTAGGACAGAACACAAACCACGACAATTGGTATGCGTTATGAAGGGTTAATCTGTGATGACTCTTTAGATTTTAAGCCTAGGGCAAACACTGTATCAATTTTGCAAAAAAAAGACATACATCCTTTAAGAGACTCTTGTATCAATGCAATAGCACAAAAATGAGACGTTCCTACCTTTGCATTTGTATTTGTGTTCTTGTGGTTCTTTGTGGACAGAGGTCTCCTCGGACTGCGTGGACTAGGAAGTTTGTGGGAGTTTGGTCCGTAGGGCGGAGATCCGGGTCGGAGTCGGGGGGAATGCTGTTTCCGTGGAGACCTTGGCGACGGTTCAGTTAGAGTTTCACCAAGAACAACTTGTTTCAAATTCTCTCGTAATACTTGCTGAGTTTCCGATTCGCTGAGCCATCGAAGAAAGAGTTCATCAACTTTGGATTTGAGGACTGGTCGTAAGGCCATTGTGGCAAGGTGTCCTTATCATGCCATTTTTTCTAAGCTAATGCTGACTTCCACAGGAGATATAATTGGTCCAGTTTTTGGAATGTTCTGAAATCAAATCAAGAGAAACGTAAAATCATTAAAATATTTTATGAGGCGCTTGACGTCCTGTCTAAAAGAGTTCTGGTAGAGCTGACAACATGAGGATCCACTAAAGGATGCAGAGACGGGACCAACAAAAGGTGGTAGTAATTAAAAAATATAAGAGGGGGATAACCGTCATCAACCCATGAAGTCAGCAAACAAAAGAACAAGAGGGGCTGAATGTTGCAGTTACATGTTTACAAAAGTTGGTAGTAATTAAACCCTCTTCATCAGACTCCAAAAAACATGTAACTGCAACATTCAGCCCCTCCTGTTCTTTTGGCATCTGACTTCATGGGTTGATGATGTTTATCCCCCTCTTTTTTTCTCATTAAACGGTTTTGTTATTAAGTTAAGTAAGGCAAACTTTTAACATTGTCAATGTTAAAAGTTTGCCTTACTTAACTTAATAACAAAACCGTGCTCGTTGTTTCCACTTCAAAAAGAGTTTGGGTTCGTAAATCTACCACTGAATTATAAAAAAACAAGTTTTACTTGGTACAATAACATGTAAAATTTATGTCAGCACAGTTTTTCAGAATCTTGAATCAAAGGGCCATATATGTAACAACCATGATTTTTTTTATTCAATCCACAGATGGAAGTAATACACTCAAACAATTCAACCAAAGGGACACCTATAGTTTCAAAGCTCAAGAAATGCTCTTATCTCAAAATATTAACTTATTCAAGTCAAGCCCTTTTGAGTTTCAGAAATCCAGGGTCTTGTGAGCACCAGAAGGGTCAAAAGAAGCAGAAATGATTTCAAGATCACCTCCAGATTGACACAATCCTGGGACCCCCAGACACTAATAATGATGATAATTACTATTTTAACTTAGAACTGGTATTCAATTTACAACTGCTCACGGACAGTACATGTACATTATTACCCTCAAGGATTAGTACTTTCGGAGCTGCTACACAAAGCCATGAACACCGTTATTTCAGGTACCCATTCATGCAGCTGGGTGGGCTAAGTGCAATGTGGATGAAGTGCCTTCCAACACAGCATAAAGTCCAGGTCACATATTTTTGGTGTCTCCACCTGGATTCAAACCCAGGCTGTCGTCGTGAGAAGCCAGAATGCTAACCACTACACCACACACAATTCGGCCAAAGTGTTATCCAATGTTATAGCCAATGCTGATAAGATGCCATCCTGCTACATTAGAGGATATCATGTCTCTGCGTTATGCTACAACCTATCCCCCGATATCCTGCTATGGTATTCAGCCGTATCGCTGACAGGTGGTTACTCAGCGCTATTTATAGCCAATCTGTTTTCAGTCAAACTATTTCGAACTCCATACACTGTTGTCTAGTAATGTTGCTCGTGGAAATCTAAGAGAGCGCAGTTTAGAGCTTAGCGGGAGCCTGCAATGAGACTTCAGATTCATTATCTTATAGTTCTCCTGTTGGTTGATTTGAATCACGCGGTGAGCACACGGAACGAAGCCAAGAAACCAGTTTGCCGCTTTCGCTGAAAAGGCATCATTTGATTGGCTTATATATAGCGATACGGCAGAATACCATAGCTGGATATCAGAGGATAGGTTGTAGCATAACGGGGAGACGTATCCGCTGATGTAGCAGGATGATAAGATGCTTCTATCTTAGCATGTCTCATTGAAAACTTATGAAATGAAATGTCAATAATAATTTGCAGTGATCAACTGTTCTTTATCACTGATGAAAATTATACAAAAAATTATCGTTTTTTGTGCTTTCATCAATAAACATCAATCCGCCAATACTATCACTTCTTCGAAAGCATAATTAATCAAGTACACAACGTGATTATTAGAGAGGTTACAATAAGGGAGGGTCGAGATACAATACATTTCACAATATGGGGGTTGCAGTATAATACGTATCCCGATACACATTAATACCACAGAATATGATTTTTTCACAATATATTTCAATCAATTAATTTTGTGCAAGAATTAATTTTTTACCTGGTTTGATGTTATTGTAATATCATCAAACTTCCAAGTATTAGGGATGATTTTGTGCATAAAAATATCTTTTAAATCTCTTTGAGTTTTCAGCATCTATTGAGAATTAATCACAGAACGATATAATAAGTATATTGTAGCGCTGTATCGTTACACCTCTAGTGATAATCACATAATAACAAATAAATATTTTTGAAAGATGTGAGACTCATTTCAGAAAGTGAACATAACACAGTTGACATTTTGACTCTCTCTCCAAATAAAAAATATCAAGTGTTAAATAATATTATCATTACAACCATGAGACCATACATTATGTCTAATGATGAAAAATCAACATCTTTTAAAACTTTCATTCATGGAAAACGAGAATCGCATTCAGCATTTTTTTAAGGAAATACAAACAATAAAAATGGCATTTTCGTTACCATGGACACTTGTCGAGTAAAATCAATATCTAGATTTATGTTTTTATTTTTCCTACCTTGTTTATGTTGATCCTGTGGTAGTGAAACCGAAATAATATTTCTGTTGAGATAGTCTAATCAACCGTTTTGTCACGGTATGATTTTATTCAAAGGATTAATTTACATGCACAGACATATCAAATGAACAGTCTAAAATGTCTAAGACGGAAACGAAGAACGAATGATTTTCAGATTATCACTAATGTCACTTTATCTAATGTCAATCGGTTTAATTGAATACCAGAGCCACAGTGCTGTTTTATTGCTGATTTTTCAGTTTAACTAAAATATCTTGAATTCAAATCTTTTTTACTTTATTTGAAATTTGGCAAAATGACTTACCGCTCATGGAAAATGGAGAATGTTGATTCGACAATGAGGCAAAGCGGAAGTACGTCATAAAGGATTCCCTAAACTTTCGAGTGGGAAAACCCTAATTCTATAAATAGCCGAAGGGGCACCTGCAGTTTTCTCTAAGTAAATTTTTTTAGGATTTCGAATTGAAGCAAGTTTTCATTTGTTAGTCAATAAACCAATTAAGATAGATTCAAATTCGGAATTTTAAACTTTCGAAATTATTCACTTTTTTAGACCTAATAAATGCATGGAAGAATATATTTAGCGCACATATTAATTTCTGTCAAAATAACTCCTCAGTAAGGCAGAATACATAGTATGAAATAGATCGGACTTTTATTGTGGCAGATTAATTGAGTTGCATAAATAATACAGCAAAATGTGTTTCGAAAAAATATTTTAGCATAGCTCAAATTAACTTTTGTGATACATTCTAAAATGTGGACGTCTTATCACAGCGATTGACAGTAGTTTGATACTTCCATATCATAAATACTACACTTCAATATAAGTGATTTAAACAGTGATAAAAATGCTTATATAGACAACACAATGAGTACATACGCTCAATAACAAAAAGTATTGTTATTTAAATAACCTGCCAAACCTTTTAGATGTTGACAATGCCACCAATGACCTAAGCACTGTTAAAGGGGCAGTAGCATGTTTTTAGGGGGATTATAATTAATTAAAATTAATGGTTCCAATTGAAAGACAATGTATTTATACTAAATGGAGCAGTAATAATTCAAATATATAACGTAAAGTTTAGTCATGCCATTCCTTTTTCTTACACAAAATGAATTAAAGGTGTTCACAAAAAATGGCCTCCAATGGATTTTATGTGAATCTTCATACTTTGTCCTCTGACTATTGATGATTGGCTTGTGAAATGAGATTTTTGACACTTTCAAAATAATACATTTAAGATTAACTTACAATTGTCAGTGAAAAATTCAAAATATAAAATTATCAAAAAACATGTTACTGCCCCTGTAATATAAAACATACCGGTAACAAATCAACATTTTAGGATGTTGGGAAGTGCCATTCATTGGTTGAGATTCGAAATCGGTTTACAAGATCGAGAATCATCACTGGTGAAGTTCACACAGACTCGCTTTTTAATTAACTGACTGTTGCAAAGATAATCTTAATTAATGGAGATGAAATAATATTTTTTTGAATTTTAACAAAAGTTTGGAAATCAAGGGGGTCACTTGAGTTTGCACATAAAATGTGATTCTCCCCACCTTGATGCACCATTTTCTCCACCTTTTTTATCGTTTTTTTTAAAAGTGATTTTTTGTGACCCTTTTGAATTTGGATACAAATGTAGCTTAAGAGACATGCCTTGGGAAAGGCTCATAGATTCACTGTTTAAATCATGTTCACACAAGACAATAAAATTAATGATAGAATTAATAATGGGTCACGATTGACACATGTATCACTTTCGGCGATGTTAGTGAGTATAGTTTCGGAGATATGCCTTGCATAGAATAATTTCTCAAATCAATGGTACATATCGAAGAAGTTGAACATTTAAAAGGACGAGATAGTACACGGCTGAATACGAATATGGCAAATCTACACAACGTTTGTTTACATTATGATCAAAATATTAATTTAGGGTTAAATTCACAAGTGGGGAAAATGACATTACTGAATATCAGCGGTACGAGAAAAAGTTGAATATCTCAAACTATTACAAAGGTAAATACCTGAAACATAAAAACGAATCTAGGGATCATGAATCAATAACATATAGCATGTAGGTTTCAAAAAATTTGAATGACAAGCGTCCAAGATTGTGAATGGGTAAATATTCACTTCTAACAGTCATATGAAATAAAGGGAAAAGCTGAAAAGATTATGAATGTACACAGAACATTCAAATTGCACATAACAAATGTTCCTTATATTTTAAATTTCAATGTTGAAATTTGTTTCCCATTTAACTATCCAATAAAATAATTAATATTCACAAAAAGTGCGGAAATTCGGATATCGATCAAGTTTAAGGTTTCATAAATAAGTGTATTAATACTATTATCTTAATTAGTTTCACTACGATATACCTTTATATAGTAATTCAAATTCCATGATTTTAACATGTTCTTTTGCTGTTTAATACATGTACTATTTAATGATTAAAGTGCATCTACATTACAATATAAATAACATACAAGCAACGAGGTATCTCAAATCATGGGTTAAAGAAGGGCTGCATAAACTTTTTTAAATATATTATTCAAAAGATATTGGTCAAATAACTATATAACATAAATATTAGGCCAAAACAGCAACGATACACAGTTTCTCAATGAAGCTACAGCTAAGTAAACATTGCGTAACAAGGCGTCTGCTTGTCGCCGTCCAGCGACAAACCAAAACAAGGCTGAGAGGCCACGGGCAGGGGATACCGGAAGTGACGTGGCAGTAGGCGAAGCGTTCGTCTGCTTATATCAAAAATGATAGGCGAAATCCGCAGTACTGCCTTTTCAAAGCGATTAACAGTATGTTATATCATTGTGTTGCTGTCAACTGTCCTAGAATATCTCCCGATGAAGTCTCCGTAGACAAATTCCCATCATATTGATGGTTTCACGCCAAATTGACCCGCTGTGTTAGGTCAAACAGAGCAATGTGACAATCTACATCGAACTCACGTGTTCCGATCACTACACCGATTTTCTGCTTCGAGCTCGCATTTTCACTGAATGAACAGTTTGGCATGCAGAGAAAAGGGAGATTAGTAAAATATAAAACATAGCACAAAGTTTTTGGCTGATTTATGGTAATTTTCCGAATATACAATGCTCACATTTAGATTTGAACGTTGTGTAAAAAGGTTGAATCAACAATGACATTGGTCTGCAGGTGTTACTTACTTTCTTTAGATCAGATACTCACTTATTACACAATTACTTTACTGTCTATCGTATTTCCTGTCTGTTTCCTAATTAGATGATATCAAATGATGACTATAGCAGGTGGGTTATATAATGCACAATCATCAACACCTGGCTATTTTATGACATCAGCTAATTAGGAAGAAGAAGAAGAAGAGTATTTTATTTATGTGTCAGGTAATTAGGTAACATCAAATAGCAATTGTATTCCTTAACATCCCTTTTTTCTCCGATTGGTAAATTATAACCTATTAACCTGAAATTAGGAATACCTAATTACAGTGCAAGTGTGTGGGGAATAAATATGTATAAAGAGTTAAGCTATATCCAGAATAAAGCATCAAGATTCTTCTTGGGAGTGAGAAAAAATGCATCCAATATGGCTGCTAGAGGAGAAATGGGATGGAGAAGTCAGGATACCAAGATCAAAATTGAAGTTCTTCGAAGTTTCCATAAAATCCTCACCTCAAGTGAAAGTTCTGTGCCTGTCATTGTCCATAATTGGTCAAACAAAAGAAAATCTTCTTGGGACCATAGAGTTTACGAATTTCTTAAAAAGTTAAACATTCATGGAAATAAGCAAGTTTTAGATTATTGTGTGCAAACTTCCCGTGTTAAATTCCTCAATGAATGTCTTGAAGTATTAGATACAAGAGACAGACAAAAGTGGTACTCTGACTTATTCAACGATAAATGCAACCTAAATGGGAACAAACTTAGAACATATAGGACATACAAGCAGGGTATTCAAACTTCTAACTATGTAAAGATGTCTCTCCCTCGACAACAAAGAAGTTTAATAGCAGGATTGCACTGTGGAAACCTCCCTCTTGGTATTGAAAGTGGCAGGTATACCAAGCCTCTGTCATGAACAGTCCACTTTGTTGTAGTTTGTGAATTTTATAAAGATCTTAGAAAATATTTGATTGATACATGTAATACCCATTTCAGTAATTTCTCTGAACTATCTGCCTTGGATAAATATAGGTGGATGATGACCACTGACTGCATCCAATTTGAACTGACAAGATGCATCCAGAAAATGTACCATAAAAGACAGCAATATATGTAATTAATATGCATTATGTATTCCATTCAATGTGTTTAACATTTGTATGTTTGTATCTTTTATCATTGTATGTATGCATATAAAACATGTATGTATGTATGTATATATGTAAGAATGTACTCATGTATGTATGTAATGTCTGTCTGTCTGTCTGTCTGTCTGTCTGTCTTGTTTTCTCTCTGTTTTGGATTAATGAGATATGTATGCATGTAGGTATTTCTGCAGTTTGTATGTTTGCAGGATGAACGATATGTGTTTTATAGTTTAAAGTCTGTCTGTCTGGTCTTTGGCGTAGGTGCATTCATATGTATGTATCTTAGTATGTGTGCATGTATAATGTGCTAATGTATGGATGTGTGCGTATATGTGTGTAATGTATACATGTATGTACATACTAATATACTAATGTACTAATGTATGAGTATGTGTGTGTATGTGATGTAGGCAGGTACTAATGCACTAATGTACTAATGTGTGGGTATGTGCGTATATGTATGTATTGTATACATGTACTAATGTACTAATGTATGAATGTAAGTATGTATGTATGTGCTAACATACTAATGTACTAACGTAGGGGTGCGTATAGGTATGTAATGTATGTAATGTGTCAAGGTGATTTTTATTGTGCGATTTTACTTGTGTGATTTTATAATATGTAGTTTATACTTGGTGTCTTTTAGGCCTCATGAGGCCTGGTTGTTGATAAAATTTTATCTATGTGTAAATAATGTATAATCTGTAACAACATGACACAGAAATAAACTATTCTATTATTATTATTATTATTATTATTATTATTAATACCGTTTTTGCTCTATCTGATAATTATTTTGGATAAGGTTCATTTAATAAATCTTCATTCTGTTTGGCCATATATCGGGTATTGTTGTGGAAAATATCTCCTCTATGTACAAGAGTGAAAACATTAAGATTTTCAGTGAAATGCCCTATTAAAATAATGTTTTAAACAAGACATCAGTGATCATCCAATACATGTCTTTCATTGAGAAATGTAACTTGTCCATCACTAAATGAAATAACTAAGAAAAACGTATATTTTTTCTATCCTGTTACAAAATGAAGTCAAAGGCAATTCTAAAAAAATGGTTTAAATGTAAATAAAAATAGTATTGTATAATAACATCCTTTCTGCTGTGCTACTAAAGTAATATTCAATAACAACCAACAACTGTGCACGAAGATAAAACAGTTCACACGGGAGCAATTGTTTACATATACATCCGGGTTCTCACGTGCAGTCTTATGACAACATTGCGCAAAGCGAGACCATCTAGGCCTACATGCTGTAGCATTATGCGCACAACTTCGTTTTTAATCAGGGTCTTACGTTTTCATCAATACAAATTGCCAGTTGAATAAATAAACTACCGATTTATTGAAGGTTTGAGCTGTTTGGATGTTGTTTAGGGTGTTTAATCGACGGTTAAACATCGAGCTGTACTGTTAGCTTGTGTTGTTTTACATAACGAGGGCATACAAGGGGGTATCACATCACCTACTAACACGTCACGAGGCAGTCACGCTTCAGTGCGTTTTATTCTGTTCGTCGGCCTAATTAGGCGGTGTTCTTTATACAGTCGTAATTAAGCCGTTTCTAGGTCGATTTCAGAAATTTAAAGTTGAGTCCATGTGAAATTGTTAGCACTATTTCATGAATCCCGAAAGTTGCCATATAGCATTTCAGTCCCTCTTTAACAATTTTTTTGAAGCGCTCATAAAATATAAGCAGGGTCAACAAGTTGTGCTGACTAGAGCTTTCAAAGTTGTCATGATACCAAGGAAGGTATTGTAACATGCAATAATAGTCAGGGAGCCAAAGTCTGTAAGATCGAACAAAGAGGTTTGACCTGACACCCTCTGCTATATTTGGTTTGACTATATATTTACATTCAGTATATATTTAAGTGTCAGAAAAGTGATGTTGGCAAGCTGCTCGCTCTTGCAAGAATATTTTATGGAGCTGTTTCCATGGCAACCATAAAAATGCCAAAATTTCAATGTAAATCACTAAAATTGCCATATCGCCGTCAGTTTTGAACATAGAAGGTTGATTTATGATTCAAATTAAAGAATTTAAATTACTCCTTTTGGCAAAGGATCTAGTTTGCATCATACATAATTTGCATATTCATGAATAATAATGAGGCTGTGATTCAACTGGATTTTCTTGGTATTACGGATAACGGTAAGTTATCTTTCAAATAACATAAATCTTGTGACTTTGATAGGTTAAATTGTGGAAACAACAATGAAGATCTTTCGTAGATAGATTGTATGTGTTTAGTTTCCATTTATTTTCATGTCATGATGAAACATCGTTGCAGAAACTTGATAATGTTTTGTTTAACAACCGGTCTGGTTTAGTATCCTTCATATTCTGTTTGCTTTTACATTCCTAGCAATTGAGCTAGCTTTTTGTTTTCAAAAGGTTATTTGTTCATTGACTTATATTTTTATTTATATTAATAATCTAGTTTGCATAATCTTTAATGTACTTATTAAAAGAAATATGGACAGACAGACAGACAGACAGACATATTTTATTTAGAAATATGGAAACACTTATTAACTGTAGGTCAATATAGTAAGTCCCACAATCAGAAGTGAGTATGTTCACAATGATTTCTGACACACTCTGGACCTCATGCATCTGACTAGAGTTTCCAGTGATGCTGATGGACACGCAATCAATGGATATCCAATACATGCTCTAACGGGGCAAGATCAGGGGAATATGTAGGCCTTTTCATCCTAAAGTCACCTCTCTGTTGGAGGAAATCAGTCACAACACGTGGTTTTGTGTTATAATTTTGATATACCGCTTGAGGAGCAAGGGTGTAAATTGTTGGAACAACCAAGGATCTCGCCCCTGTACTTCAAACCATTAAGATTATTCCGAATGGTATAAAAAGGGGTCCTGTGATGAAGACTGGAGGCACCCCACATCATAACGGAGCCTCCCCCAAACCTGTCATGTTTACAGACAGTAACGCCAAGAAAGGTTTTCCCGGGCCTTATAAGGATCCTTGAATGTCCATCATTGAACTGCAATGTGAAGCGACACTCGTCAGAAGAGAGTTATCTTGACGACTGCCCTGGTGACGATTCCATCTCCAATGAGCCCCGCACCATGCTTCACGTGCTGTTCTATGACGTTGGCGTAACACTGAGATGACGCCTGTTATGGATCCCTGCAGCACATAATTGTTCTCGATTTGTCTGTGCAATGACGATTACGATTGTTGCATTCCCTAACTGTTAAGCCTATTGCATTTTGCCACTGACATACTGATGAATGACATTGGTGCAAAAGCCCTGTCTCCATCCACATGCTTCTTTAGTGTCACGTGCATGGTTATGTTTGCGTGTGATGCTCGTCTAACCTAGAGGAAGACTTTTTTAACATTTCATTGACCAAAGGAATATGACAGTCCATAAGCATTGTTTCTGTTTTACATGTACGTGAAGATATTTGACTTTAATGAGCACATTCATGACAATAGACATTCCATTATGTGTAGGCGCTACATTTCGTGTTTACGAACCTTACGCAAAATTTCACTTATACCCATATTTCCTCGCATGAGTATAGTATTCAGCATGTTTTCTAATGAATACAATGTCGCCAACAAACCTTTGTTTGTCCACCATTACAAAATTATCCAAACTACTTCCTTTACAAATATCTGCAATAAAACATTTATAGTTACTCTTCATTCATATGCAGTCAATTCCATTATACATTAGTTTCTGTATTAAAATTTTTGCACTTACGCATTTTACATGTTAATCTGAAATTCTTTTCCTGTCCCTGTATTTCAAACTTTCCTGCTTCACAATACAAATGCACATACTACAACAGACTTCAATTTGAACATCAGTGATTCTTGAAGAGACACAGAGTATGTTGATAGGATCACATATGTCAAATTTTGAAATCGATGTTATTACATCAGGAATCACTAACTGTTACTGAAAATAACAAGTTAAAGGTCAATCAGTACATCAGAGCGAAAATGCGGCCATTCAAAGTCGGGATTTTGATCGAAACCGGACAATGTGGCTCGAGTAGCGCGCGTAAATTCGCCAAACGTTATTTTGAAACCTTGCCATAAGCTGACAGGAAGATATATTTGATTCGATATTGTTTATTAGGTATTGTTACTAATAGGTAGATTAATGGATCGATATTTTCGAATATTAAACGTATTTGAGATGTTTTCTTGATGTTTCCATAAAATCAAGCATTTTAGAGATATTATGCATAAATGGATATATTTGCAAGTCCAGTGATGAGATATGAACTTCAATCAGCATATTAGATATTTTGTAGCTTATCAAAACCAAATAAAATTTTAAGAAAGATACTCTGTCACTTTAAGAAAGTTTGACTTTACAGTGAACTTTTACTTTTGTTTCATAATGTAATAATAGGAACCAGTTAATATTAACCTACTAGCAGCCAAATTCTGCTCTCAATAAGTGGAAATAGAAAATGATATGACCACACTTGCACACTACAGGTCCCCCAAATTGTGGGGTCCATTTCTCGCACTCATGTTTGAGTCAATTGAAACTTGCAATCATTATAAGTGCAACACTGGCAACTTCAAATCTATAGCATTTCTGTTTATTAACGAAGAGTTGGGACCAGATAACACCTGTTCTCTAAGATGCTGTTGTGTCCTATCAATATATATATTAATTTCACCACACCTTGCTTTGACTGCGCCTGAGAGATGGGTAGGTGTTTTATTCTGTCAAGAACAAGGTCCTCCACAACCTCGACTTATACACCTCACAAAAGCGTCCCATAGCATTCCAGTCATTTCGACACTCACAAGCTTCTCAACCACAAAACCAATGTCCTACATAAACTAGCCAAGGAAGCCCATAACATTTTCAGCGATTTGAATACTCATACTTTGCATACAAAGATGCATTGCCCAATTATCATCATACCAAAATGTATTATATGTAATGTAAAAATTGCTGTAACCCTCCATCCACCTACATGTTTGAAAACAGTCTACACAAAATGTAGCTATTGTCCACAATGTGGATAATCAATTAAACTTCTTGATACCTGATTATTCCAATTTCTAAAATGCAGCTTAACGACTTTATGATTGTGGCATTTTTCATTATATTTTGTAATAACTATTGTAATTTTGTAATAATCATTGTAATAACCATCCATTTGGAAATTTCTACTCATAATGTAAATCCATGTTTGTTCTTAGTTTGAATGAAATATAATTACAAAAGCACAGAACAACAGATTATGCCAGTTTAAGTTCTGAGAGGACAGTTAAATTGATGAACTGGTCAGTGCACGTGTGTCAGGATAGCGTATTATATTCTTTAGTGACATTATATCATGCATGTTGTAACATATTATATCAGATTATTTACGTGTATTTTGTGTATAAATTGCTTTAAAATGTCACAAGAATCTATAACCAAGACCTCTTTTCTGTTTTCAACAATGATTTTGATCGTCCTATTCCTTTTGTTTTTCAACCTCACTAAATTTGTTTACAAATTATAAGATTATTGCCATCTTTTTTATCATTATGAAATTAAAAGATTGCACTGCTAACCAGTTTATTATTCTTAAAAAATGTATGTAAACTCATAAACATAAAGGAAGCTTCATTGCTAGGAATGTAAAGCCAATCAGAATATGAAAAAACTTTACCGTAAAGGTTGAAAAGCAATCGTTATGAGGTTTCTGAAACAACTTTTGATAGTAAGAAGAAGATAAGCTGAAGCTTTGATATTATCTATTTACAATAGATCTTCATTGATGTTTGCACAATTGTATAAAGTTAGATCTATGTCATTCATAAGATGTGTGTTATTTGAAAAGAACTAACATCTATTCGTATAACCAAGAAAATCCAACTAAATCACAGCCTCATTAGTATTCATAAATGTGCAAATGATGTATGATGCAAACTAGATAATTAAACAAATGGATAAAATATAAGCCTTTAATTTGAATCACAAAGTAACCATTTATGTTCAAAACTTACAGAGATATGGCAGTTTAAGTGATTTACATGGACTTTTCGGTATTTTGGATTGTTGCCATGGAAACGGCTCTCTGAAAAATTCTTGCAAGAGCGATCGGCTTGCCAACATCATTTTTCTGACGCTTCAATGTGTCCTTAAAGCATATATGAGGTCAAACAAAATATAGCAGAGCGATCACTTTTTTCTGAAAATATGTCTTTTGGCTCCCTGACTATAATGCACTTATCGTGTTTCGGTTTATCATTTGGAGATGCGAATAAAGGAAATTCGTGCGGCTATTAAAACTTGACCAGTTAATACACGTTCCAGGATTCATAATAAATCAATTGGCAAAGAAAGTTATAACTATTTAAACTAAAATCCTGAAAATTATTTCACAATAATATTGACAGCAGACATCGCAAAAAATTAACTGAATTTGTGTATATCTTAATTGTTATGAAGAAATGTTGATGCATTTTAGAAAGAAATTAAAAAAGATGCAAATCTCATCACAAAGTCATGCACATGACATAAAGGTCAAACAAAATCTTACATCGATTACGGTCATCACCACTGTGGATTAGTACTTTGGAGAAATCATCGCTAGTTTCTGAATTTCTATCTTAATTTTATACTTCACAATACAGACAACAGGGAAGATACCGGACATATAGTATTTTTACCGCATGAAGACTGGATTCCTTTTGCATTAGACCATCGTCAACCATCTTAGTGTGACGTCAAGTACGTCTGATGCTACAGGTGTGTATTTATATGCGCTTTGAATTTTTGAAGCGTAAAATCGGTGATTAAAAAATTAGTCTCAGTTGTTGAATGTTTTTTAGATTGTTTGCTTCCCTAAATTTTCTTGTTTTCAAACTTCGGACGGTTTTCTTATTTATAAAATTCATATCAAATTGTTATAAATTTATTTTGCCGCTGAAATAACTCATAGCGATAGAACTAAGCCAAGTCTCCAATAAACTTAGGACTTTAAAAATTGTGTGGGCGTTTCAAAATATATTTTCAACTATTCGTATGTTTTTTTGGCGGACTTTTGAAACGAGGTTCGAGGGTCATTTCTGTAAATACATACCTTATCCATATAAAATCCATCGCTTGCAACAGGTTACTGATGGTGATTATTTGGATGCATTGAATATTGAAATTGTCACTCCATTCATAGGCACTTAAATTCAACTTTAACAAGCATACATAATATTTAAAATCAATTCATCGTAGTTGTATTTGTAACAGTAAGTAAAATACAATTCAACACTGAAGAGTGTTCGCACAAAAATGGCTGAAAGCAGATTTCGTTTTATACTTTCGACTTAAAACTTGCTACTGTTCCTTGAATCCCCTATTCTTTAACCCGACAGGAAACATAAATAACACACACTACATTATTTAAATTTATTTAATATCTCAGCGTGATGTTTTAAGTTACACACATATTTCAAATTGTTGTTGTTGTCTGGTTAATGTTTTTTTTTTAAAAATATTCCTGTTTAATGTAGGCAGGGATAGGTAATAAAATTTACCATTTTGTCAATATTTTATACAAAAATATATTTTCACATAGAATTTGTCTTCCATGTTGATGAACGTTTGTGTTGTATCAGAATTAATTTGGGAATAATTTATAAACCTTAATTTTCATTTAAATAAAAAATACTCAAAAGTGTTTTTTGACGATGATATAAGTTTTGTTCTTATCTGATTGGGAATACGACATGAAAAAGATTCAAAATATTTATATTTGAAAATCTTATAAATTCAACTGAATGTGTACTTTTTTTCGCTTGTCAGTATATATTGGGATCTTGCTTAATCAGAATGTGTGGTTTAATTGCAAAACTTTGTCGCTATGTATACAAGCACGACAACAACGCAGCGCTAATGAATTCTGAAATAGGAAAATCCATTTACTTGATATGATGCTATAAATAATGGGACCATTGTAAATATTCTTACAGAATTAGAAATAAATGTATTTTCAGGAATGTAATTATAGCTACATGTATTTGATAAGGACATCTAACTGTCAATTGTTAACGTTCGTGTTCGTTATTTGAAGGAAAATCGTTTTTCAGTTAACATTTTATCATTATTTTCAAATATGATATTGATATATAATTTTCTCGTTTTTAAGTTTTATATTAAATATCATTAAAGGATTTCAAAGGTTTTAAACTTATTTTGACTTTATTCTTTATCAATCAATCAATGTGTATTGTACGAAAGGCCATAGGCCCGTATACAGTCGAGTTACATACTTCTCATAAGACATTATAAAATATATAAGGCTATTTACAAGATGATTTGCGTAATATTTAAGCATGGTGAATATAAAGTGCAATTTTAAATTGGAGGATAGGTTCTTTGCAAGATAACAACTTCTTGAAAGAATAAATGCATAACTCATGGATTCTCTTTACTTCATTAGAAGAACTAGAAGTACACTCTTAGAGTGTATATCTATACCATAAATATGTAGAAGGGAAAGTGATTCTAGGACGAAATCCCATCCAGACAAAATCCAATCCGGACAAAAGCCGACCAGGACAAAACCCCAAAGGACAAAATCCCATCCTGACAAAACCCCAAAGGACAAAATCCAATCCGAACAAAACTCCAAAGGACAAAATCCCTTCCGGACAAAAACCCAAAAGACAAAATCCCATCCGGAGAAAGCGCCAAAGGACAAAATCCCATCCGGACAAAACTCCAAAGGACAAAATCCCATCCGGACAAAACTCCAAAGGACAAAATCAACCAAAGGACAAAATCCCCGAAGGACAAACTCAGCTAGGACAGAACCCCTGAGGACAAAATCCTATCCGTTGAAAAAACCCACACCAGCCCTACGCCTACTAGAACAAAATCCCACTCCTTGTGTTTGAGATTTTTGTTTCTCGCTGTGTAACGATTTGAATACATGAAGAATACGTTTACAATATTTATATAACATTCACTCACTAATTCACAAGCTGCTAACCTCTTGTAACATTTTCTATTAAGTCTTTACACTATTTCCCTTAGTAAAGAAATCTGACATAAAATGTATTTTTTCAAATTCATAAAACTTATTTCCCATATCTTATTATTTCCTAAAGAGTAAAAGAAATCAATTCATTCATGAAATGTCAAAATTTTTGAGGCGTGGTATTACTTCTTTATGGAGTAGTTTTTAACTCGCCGCAAATTCGGGATATCCGGATTTCCTTGAAATGAAATAAAAACAGTAACGACCTGAAATTCTGTTCTAATGTGTACTTTTCAAATTGAAAACAAAAACGTGAAAAGCTTCCGAAATATAACAAAAAATATTTGTTTAAAATGTAACTTGTAGATGCAAATCAACATCAAAGATTTGAACATGCATTTGGATGGGTTTTGTCCGAGGTGGTTTTTGTCCTTGGTGGCTTTTGTCCGGGTAGTATTTGTCCATGTTGGTTTTGTCCGGGAAGCATTTGTCTAGGTGGCTTTTATCCGGGTAGCATTTGTTTGGGTGGCTTTTATCAGAGTGTTTTTTGGTCAAGTGGCTTTTGTCCTGCTCATGTTTTATATGATTTTGCTTATTGCTTTTAAACAAATATGTTGATATGTTTTACTATGTGGTTGATTTAACCCGCAATATGGTCTCTCACTACCCCATTGTGGGTGGCTAGATATGTTTGAACTGATATTTTACTTTGATGTAATCATGTTTGTAATGTATCGAGGTGAGACTCTAATAAAATATCTGTTTGTCTGTCTGCTCCTGGTGGCTATTGAGGAAACAGGGAGACTAGGCTGACAAAACTCACCCACCTATTCATCATAGCAACCTTCTAACATCTAGAGAATACACTCTCTACTCTACTATAGGATGGGTGGGGTTTTGTCCCCATACCATAACATGGGTGTGGGAGTTTGTCAGGGTTGGTTATTGTCCTATGGGGTTTGTCTGGACCACCACAATAATGTATAACGACTGCCAAATAAAGGAAATCTGAACATGAAAATGGTGTACATGCAGGCCATATTTCTTCAAATCATGATTTGTCATATGTCTCTTACTTAAACAAGTATTTGTTTTGAAGCGGCCTTAAAAGCTTGTTAGACAATCCGTTCGTTTGCTATTCCATGAATAAATGTGAGTATATGAGATCATTTGAATTTATCATATTATTGACGTTTTGTAATGTTTGTTCGAAGTAATATAAAGCCTGTTATCCTGGAGTGTTGGTGTATCAACCGAGTCAGTTTTTAATTGTCTCGTAATTTTAACGAAAAAAACTTGTTTAAAAAAAATAGAATATCTATTTTATCCATGTTCATTTAATTAGCATTTTAAATGATTCAAGTAGAAAAAAAAATGCTAACTGTACATCCACGTGCACTCTATAATTCAAGGCTTCAAGGCTATTGCTGTATAACCCAGCTAGCGAAAGAAATTAATTAATTTTTAAATTAAAAAGAATAATTAAAAAACTCACATTCAATCAAGTTACAAGTATTTGTATTTTTGATGTATAAAGCTATCTGATTTAGCAAATCTTCTGGCTTCAATTAACGTTTTTAAATAATCTTATTCTAGTTATAGCTTACAATCACAGCTTGATGTTTTAACGAGATCATTTAAACGTCTGACATTTAATTAAATTCCAGGTATTAAAAGCGCTTACGTGACAACATACTGTGTGTATTCAAATACTGATTGCGGTATTTCTATACATCCGGCTTTTAAGTAGGATATTATAGCATTGCTTGTACCACATAGAAAAATATCCTACTTTATGTTGACCTTTGACTTTAAAACTGTATGTATGTAAATGTATATCTCATTCCATATTTAATGACTCTTGCTATTTGGTTGCCCGATACTTAAACTGACAAACATGTGTTCCCAGCTATGTTGCAATAGCAGTAGCTGTTGTGATATTACTGAGCACGTCCCAAAGCTAATAGCTACTTCTATTATGAAATTGGAGAATCAAATGTTTCACACATGTTACAACGTATCTATTAATTTCTTTTGTCACCTTTTAGCAAATTATCTCCAATGGAAGATTAATTTTTTTGGATACCTTAATTTTTTTGTAGCTGCTGGTTTGCTTGATACCAGATTTCCAAATACAAGAATTAGCTCATATTTTAACAGTAATCGTCACGTATCACGATCGACAAATTGATACATTATTCATAATATAGTATTATCATACTCATAACCTATTTGAACAAAGAAAGCATTTCGATTGTTTATGTTATTCCTTGTCCCAATTCTGCGTACATTTCATTTTCTCCATATGGATTTGAGGTAGAACCAATTCTATTAAAGACTAAACACAGATATGAAGGATGATAAATGAGGTCATTTTATGTGACCAAGTTTTCATAATAAACAAATACATTATTCTGTAGCTTCTCGGGGATATTTAATTTTGTATTCTAGGACAAAGTTCCACCCAAACACCACCCCCCCCTTCCACCCGTACCCCCCCCCCCCCCCCCCCCCCCCTCATAAATTGTAAAAAAAAAATGAATATATTCAGTACAAGAAAAGCACCTAAATCCTGCCTATATAGCATGTATAAATGATAAATGTAAATTTTTATATTACCTTGAATACATTTTGACAATATATGGATAAAAAAAAAGAATTGCCAAGTTAAATTTTGATCCCCATGCACACTATGTATATTGTATATTGTATAATTATGACTCATCTCTTTACATATTCTGCTCGGCTTAAGGATGGTGTGGTTTTGTCCACAAAGCTAAAACAAGGTGTGGTGGCTGTCCGGTCGGATTTTGTCCGATAGAGTTTTGTTATGATTGGATTTTATCCGGAAACCTAATTTTGAGAAAAAACATTCACATTGAAAAAATTTATAGAATCGATGTTTCAGTAATGTGCTTAATTAAAGATATATGAGGCTAAACAAGATACAAAATAATATGGGATCGAAAGGTTAATGGAAAATGAATGAAAACTGACGTATATAAAAGTAAATGATATCCTTGTCAGTTCCACGAAAGTAATTATGTTTTTTTTCACATTTAGAACAGAAAAGAATTTATGAAATTAGGGAAGTAGGTTAATACAATGAAAAAAGGAAAAATCATATTTATACATTTATAGAGAACAATCAATTCCATTAACATGTCATTCGTCAAGTTATGCATATGTCAAATTGTATATAACCCCAATCAGCTTTACCAAATAAATCGTATTACCAAATGGTTACACAAAGTGATCCTCAACATACTAACACTTCCAAACTCAAAGACCCTAAAAATGTCACCCTTGTAATTTATCCGGTTACGTAAGGCGGGTATCTGCACGTGCAGATAAGCGGGATTGATAAAGCGGGTATGGAAAACACTTCCCTTTAGTACACACCCGGGTTCACATAACATTAGCTAACCGGAAAGCTGGACTGTTCATCAAGGGGTGATTGTTATCATATGTTACTTTTATTTGAAAATATTTTATTGCGCTATAAAATTCTTGAAACGAAACTTTGAAATGAAAATTTATATGGATTTGTTTTTCTTATTTAGTACTTTTCATCATCATCGTCATTGTCATTGTCATTGTCATTGTCATTGTCATTGTCATTGTCATTGTCATTGTCATAGTCATCGTCATCGTCATCGTCATCGCCATTAATTTAGCAAACTTCACCAACATTACAGTACAAAGATCATTGTCTGTCAGCCAGACCCGAAAAAAAACTAACAGCCTTAGCAAGTTTATAACAAGACATGAGGGCTCAATTTTATTAAATGAAGAAATCTCAGATTCTTTTTCATTATATTTTTCTTCTTCATATTTTACAATTATTCTTCAATTAGACTTCAAAGATCACAATATACTCATTAATAGTGTAACATTCAGACTGTAGTTTATAACATTTCACATCAACAAAACCTCTTGAAAAGCAAGTCCACATAGCTGTATTGAACTACATATCAAATTCCTCTTTGGGGCTCTTTTGTTATATTCAATAAAATTATCGTTTTTGAGAAAAAATTCAAAGACTGAATATAAGTCAAATTAATTTACAGAGATCAGATAAATTAAAATCCATTGCCTGTTTTATAAGTATATATAAAATTTCTGAAAATACAGAAAAAACATGAGCACATAAAACGGTAAGATACCTTTGCCTAATGTGATATCGACATTGATACTCACTTGGTTTACTTATCTCATACATTAACACCCTTTTAAATGCATGTAACTTATGTGATATCGACATTGATACTTACTTTAGTGTATATATCTCATACATTAACACCCTCTTAAATGCATGTACATCATGTGATGACGACATTGATACTTGCTTAGTTTACTTATCTCATACATTAACACCCTTTTAAACGCATGTACATGTACCTCATGTGATAACGACATTGAAACTTACTTTAGTGTATATATATCACACATTAACACCCTTTTAAATACATGTACCTCATGTGATAACGACATTGATACTTACTTGGTTTACATATATCATACATTAACACCTTTTCAAATACCTAATGTGACATCTACATTGATACTTACTTGGTTTACATATCCCATACATTAACACATTTTTATGGATCAGAGATGTCGCCTTAATAAACCCTGAAAGCCACAAATGGGTAGAACAACATGTAAAGAGATTCCAATATTCATTGAGATATATGAATGAAAATACAGTGTCTTTGTGAGGTGACTCTATGCAGGGCTAAGTTGTGTAACTTACATCATAACAATATCAGAACCATCTCGTTGCAAGCTAAACAAATGATATAGAAGAAGAAGAAGAAGAAGAAGAAGAAGAAAAATAGTTTATTTAAGTGTCACACAACATACAACATGGGTAATAAACGTTTTAAAATCATGTATAAAAAGTATGTTGTTCGGCCAAGCATGGCCTATGAGACACTATTAATCATTAAAAACATATACACAATAAAAACATAATATCCAAACACATTCACTCACATATAACATAGAATAATAAAATAATAAAATAAAAATTATATTTAAAAAAAAATATATATATATATATATGATATATAATATACAAATTACTTCATTAAAACATTTCTATTTTGATAGATTACTATTATATTTTCGAAAATGTATGTATTCTTTAATTGTTAAGCTTTTTACATTGTTTCGTTTGTAGTGTATTAGACATTAAAAAAAAGATATGACTTGACATGTTCCTTTCATAAATGGTACAAAATGGGATAGACCAAGATGTTAAAGAGAAACATATTTGTGTGAACAGTGATACACATGATTATGATCAAATTATTAGCTAGAATTCATGTCTTTGAGAAACGTTCTATTGAAAGTTGAAACATGTTCCCATGTCCCCATGCACCAAGCACCCGTTTCTAGTAGAGTTACATTGTACGTATCGTTGAACTGTCACACGTACCATTTCTTGTCATGGTCAAGAAAGAGGAATTGTGAATTTGCTTTTTGATGCTATAAACATGTTCAAGATGATAACGATGATGGTTTTATATACGTTTGGTGCTGTTGATAAGGATAACGGCAACATCAATGATCATTTAATAAATAACAAGCATTGGTTCCTATTACGAAGGTTACACCGATGATTATTACTATTGTTATATTGATGATTGTAAAGTCAAGGAAGTTCACAAGAAACTAAGATTTAAAGAAGAACAAGAAAAACAATTAGAATATTGATAATCATTATAATTGCAAAGAAGATAATAACAACCATAATCATACCATCCTACACTTTTGGTATAAAATGGTGCAATTTTGAATTAGATTCGTATCAAAATGTTGCATTTGTGTACTTTGAAAAAGTTAATAAACGTCATAAATTTTAAGTGTAAAATAATTTCCGGTAGGCTAAATCCATTTTAACAGAGTTCATTGTTGAAATGAACTTTTCAACTAGGATCATGATATGAACTTTTTACTTTTTATGAATGAATCATACGATGAAAGAGAAATGCAATACTCCATGACATCATAACAAGATTTTGACAACCATAAACTGTCAACTTGAAAGGTACAATAGGGTCAACAACCAATCTTGTTCCGTGTACATAGGCAATCCTGTAATGGCTATTTTAAGAAATGCTGTGACGTCAGAGAGTCGCGAAACCAAAACGAGGCTAGCTGAGACCGTCCGGGGAAATCCCTCAGTCTAACATTGACATCGCATCGAGAAACAGCTATGTTACAAAGCCGGCGAATTACATGTTTTTGGATTTTAGGATATTTACTCAATTCGGTCTCAGTATCAGGTAAGGGATTTGACATCATATTTTATGTATGATTGTTATTAATTTGTATATTTTCAGAAATGCACAATCATTGATTTTGGTAACCACGGCGTTAGAACGCGTGTTATGTGAAGGGGCTTTGTTCCCGAAGCATAACGATTTTATATAGTTTCAACCATCTGTCGCCAAACTGGGACATGGGAAATATTGAGCGCTGATGAATTTGAATCGTGTACAATATGTTCGTTTCAATCATTATAATTAAAAGCAAAAATGTATGAATATAGTAATGCATTGTAAATAACAGCACACACGGCGCATCGATTTGTATCGATTCGGGTCTTTATCGATTGCCAGATCCAAACGCGTGTAACTGCATGCTTGAAAGGATCGATATAGACCTACTTCATATCTCACATCTAACATCATTGTCCTATCATTCTAGAAATTTATTCGTTTGTGCTCGTATCCGCTTTTAACAGACTCTGAACAAAATTTTGGGATATCACGATTCTGTATGATTGATCATATAAAATAAAAAAAATCTTTATTCATAATTCATAATTCTTAATATATTACCTTATCATTTATGTTCCACCCCTTGAAAATTCCAAAAAGATTATGTTGATTGATAACATTCTTAACGTTTCCAATTCGCATATCCCGATCTTTATTATATCGTTATCGGGTGAACTATCATTCTGTTTTATTAATCGCTCAATCTTATGTTTCACGTGGTTATAGCTGTATGAATTATAGATGAATTAGTGGACACGTTACTTTGGTCTTGTTTATTTATAGAACGAATAGGGCACTGGCAAATTATCTTATCATCGGCACGGGAACAGTTAACTGCAAATGCCATATTGTAAACTTATCATAAGCTGACAATATGGCAATTTCAGTTAATGGCATAATTTTCTTTGAAAAGTATTCTTATGTGACTCGTGCGATGAATATATGAGGTATCAATTCCTTCTTTCCAAAGTTGATTTTTTTCTTACATTTATTATAAGTATACATGCAATTTATGTAGATTTCACGCGTTTCAAAATCAATTTGAAAAGTCGAGTTATTATATAATATCAGTGTATTTTTCAACTGGAATATTCCGTATAGTAAAGTACATCAAGACATAACTATGCCGATAGATTTAGCATTTCAAACTCTGAAACAATTTTTACAAAGAATTTCACAACGCTCAAATTGCATACGTTCACATGCCAACCTAACGCTTACTTTACAGAAGGCATGTGTTCTATTTTTAGCCCGGTTTCTGTCATGCCACGGCAAAGCGCCCAAGGCCTATCGTCTCTATTTCCAACTTGATACTTACAAGGCTAATCCTCTTGTCAATTAATCAATAGTGAATTATGTCTTCATTCCGATTAAACGATTACGTCCTATCACAATAAATCCCACATTTAAATATATCTCATCCTAGTTTGATGTTTATCTCTCCTTCTTTTCGATAAAATGTCTCTTTATCTGTGTAATATGTTTCTTAATGAAATTATGTGATGTTGGTGTTTCGATTTTTGGCCGGACACTTTTATTTTTCATCATCATCATCATCATCATCATCATCATCATCATCATCATTTTCTTCTGCTTCCTAACTTTAACATTGAAGGGTGTATAAGCAGACGTCAGCGCTTTACGAATGATATTTGTCACTGTTAAGTTATGTTCGTTGTGATATTATGTTTTTGAAATATATATGTCTGATGGTAGACATAAAATCTATTGATGTACCACCGCTTATAGACATGTTATAATTTAAATGTATTTTAATAAATCTGTGAAGGACACTCACTTGGCTTAATAGTTACACAACATTGTCCTAATGTCAGGATAAATTCTTTTTTCAGTACAGTACATTTCTGTACAATAAAGTATGAAAATATATGTTCACATTAAGGGTTTTACTATAGTATAGAATGAATTATTGACCTTTGCCATATGTTGCACGATGCTTGATCAAATAGTTTACCATAATTTCTCCAATAATTCGTAGCACTTGGGACCCCACTGAGGACAATCAAAGCGATTTCTACGTTTTGGCTGCAATAGAGCATAGTTTGTACTTTTCTATCTTCTCCACTGTTATAGTTTTTATCGAGTTTCTGAAAAAGTGTGAGAAATGCAATATTTTTCATGGCAGGTATGATTGAGTAAAATAAGTTTTGCCGGTTGAAAACATGTCATGTTCGTTTTCTAAGTCATTTAATGACTACATGTATTTGAATGTATTTTCTTCATTTTGTAACCTGGAGTTATACAAACTCTGGACTTGTATTTATATGAGTACAGTCGGGTTTCGAGTACCATGCATGTATACAGACATCGCGTTAATTGCAGAATCAGCGTTATAAAGGGGGACTATACTTTTTAGAATAGACGCTCATTACGTATATCATTGAGTCAAATATGCATCCTCTTACGAAGAGCTTCCAATCTCTTATTATATCAATTACGGTACACTGTTGTAGATGTTATTTGGGTTAAGTGACCCATGTAAATGTGATGGCGATGAATGTTACTAGGAGAATAGATATTAATATACAATTATGAATCTCGTACTTGGCACTAGCAAGTACCAACATGTGCCTGCAAATCAAGGGGTAAAGTATTGACAAACTTAAAGATTTTTTTATTATTTAAGATAAGATTGTTATAAGCTTGCGTTGATTAAAATGAATGATGTTATCAGAAGTGTCCCTATACTAGTGTTGATTAAATAAAAGAATAAAGAAGCACAAGTATATGTATACACTGACAATGACGATGATGATTATTATGCTGATGTCAAGTATTTTCGTTTTGATGTAGGTGTCACAACGAATAAATATTCCAATGTGAAACGAAAGAACCGAGTATTTGTACTAGTCTGTCATCTAAGCAAAAATATTCAATTGGCAACCAACCAAGTCTACTAAAGTATAGCAAGTCTAGATCACTCAGCTGTAGGAAGTAAAAGCATCTTCCGGGATCCATTTTGTCATAATACATGAATTGTTTAAAACATTGTCAATATTGAAAAAACAAGTTCTGAGATTACATGTTTGTCTACGTATATGCTTGTCGACATGTTTACCCTGTTTGTAAGAATTTATTAAATGAGGATATCACTTCACGTAAACACCATGTTGATACGGTTTAGCGTTGGGAAATAAAGTACCAACCCGTATTTGTCGGATAATATTTCCTCCCATGTTATAACTCCATATTTGGAATTATACACCTTTCTTAAAGGAACTGTCCCATCGGGGTATTGTTTTGTGTTGAAACGAAATTCAAGATGACGCAGTGATGCATTCTATTATTTGTCAAATTCTTAAATTTAGAACAACTAAAATGTTACCCTCACTAACTTACATGACATATATCATATCATTATTTATAAGTAAAAACAGAGCAGAACTCTTGAATACTTTCTCCACAATACCCCGAGAGGAATGTCCCTTTAACACCTTAAATCTTGCTTGGTCGACTGGTCGTGCCTATATATATACATGTACCCATATAGCCAAGCGCTGGTGTTCGGGTAGTTTCGGTACAATAAACAGGGTGTCTATGTATGGAAAATAGTATTCAAATATGATACGGGTGGACTGAAACTTTGAATGTTATTTATATATCAATTGCCAGTACAGAAAGTTCAGCCTAGACTTAATTTTTAGTCTCTGAAATGAAAAATGTATTTTAAATGCAGCTATTTACTATAAAAATTGAAAGGAGCCCACTCAAGCTATTCATTTTCAGATTTTTTTCTCTGAAACTGCGATGATCTAGACTTGCTACAATAAGATAGACTTGCAAGAGAGTATAAAGATATTTTGCTTCAGGGGCTGTTGGACAGACTAAGTTCAGCCAAGTGCAAAATACTTCAATATACCACATTGCTCGTTATAACGCTGATGTATCAATTTAAGTGTATTATGACGTACTCAAATGTTTTTTTAGGTTTTTGGATTTCAGCTTTCTGAAAGGGCCAGTAATTTGATTCTGATGCCGGTAATAGCATAATTGCATGATTCCAGTTTTTATCCGGGATTTAAGAACTTTGAAATTTTTCGAATTCTGATATGTCATGTTATGACGTCATATACTAAGATTAAGTGTAATGTGACTCCGTTTGAGGGCAAATAATGCGTTAACCTTCAAAGTTTGAATGTTCTTCTAAGATATCCAAGCAACAGTTTTAACTGATAATTTAAAGACTTCTTCTTTTGTATTGTCTTTGAATCATAATACTAAAATCAAATTGAGTTCAAAATTTCTTTGGAATAGAAAGATGGCGTCGTATGATACGACCACGCCTTGTGTTTCTGAAAGTCTCCTTAAGAACAAGTTTAAATGGAAGGAAACCGCAAACAGGCCTACCAAAGACAAACTAGAATTGAAAAGAAATGCTGCTAATAGTACACTTAACATACGAAATTGCTATCTTCTTTTTACGCCTTGAAAATAACGCGTTATATTTGGAAAGATCGACACAGAAAAGAGCGTGTTGTATCATATCTAAAAAAAATTTATGTTGATAAAATAACTAGACTTTATCAACATAAATTGTACGTTTTAGCATGAGGACAATTACATTTTAAATAATGCAAGAAGAATTTTTTCGTTCTATGCGATTAACATATAGTTTGTACTATTATCTTTCTACAATGGAACCTTATATATACAAAAAGGTTTCTTTACCTTATTTTCTTAAAACTTATTACCAGTCTAAGTAAACCTAGCCTCAATATTATCCGTTTCACTGATCAGTATACATGTAGGAGTGAAACGGATAATATTGAGGCTAGGTTTACTTAGACTGACTTATATTACACATGTATAATTTATTTTGCGAAGAAAGCTTCGCAAGCAATATATCCAAAATGACCTTTTAAAAATATTTCATTAATAGCATTTACGTCAATGTTCTGTCCAATTTGTAACACATTCCGACTTGTTATTTCTAGCCATTCTAAATAAACAACAAAGATCTGTAAATGTTTATATATATTTGAAAAGAAAATATGTCATTTTCTGTTTTCTACACAGTCATGCAAGACAGAAAATTTCTCAATAACTACAGTGTTTAGGTGTCCATGTTTTGCGTTGCTTAGCAACGGACAGGATACGATCGGTTTTGTGATTGGAAAGAAATCTTCCTTTGCAGAGCTTCAGTAATTAGTTTGGGAAATAAATGAACATCATTATCGTCAGAGGTGTCGGTGATAATGGATTAAACATATATATTTCAAAAATGAAAGGAATCGGATTGGTAAACATGCAAGAACTTATCGGAATAGGATAGGATAGATATATAACATTTCATGGTGATTTCATATATATATATATATATATTTCCATATTTCACTTATATATATCTCATCTGATACACCTGTTAAAGGTAACTAGTTTTATTTGTATCGTAGCCATGTGGATCAAGCGTGCTTTGGATCTTAGATACACCCTATAGAAATGTTCATTTAGGATATTGCGAAATATAGGATTTCATTGCAGTTACATTTTAAATAATGCACTTTCGGTCAGTTGTACCCATTTAGCAGTGCAATATACGGGCATTTGTTTTAAGTAAGAACATAGTAGGCCTATGTCAATCGTTTACATTTTTTAGGTTTGGAAGTTGTTTTGGCGTTTTAATCGTGACATTTGTTAAACAAACTATTGGCCTTTCCCTTTCAAATTTGTATTTCTACGTATTAGGTTTAGGCGTTTTAAGAAAAGCCATGTATACGGTAATTGTGGCACATGTGACACAACAGGGCGCATGTTGTTTTTTTGCAATACTTTAAATGCTCAAAAATGCGGATGTTATTCACTGTCGCCATAGTGGTGTCACATTGTCTTATGTAACGTCGGCCTTAGATAACCCCGGAAGTGTGAAAGAGAAGTTGAAGTTAGTCGTTAAAATAACTTAATCTGAAAATTTGTTTTGTTAAAATGAAATTTGTTATAAAATTGACACGGTAAGGAATGACACTCATATACATGTATTTAAGGGGGATTGAATCGATGAGATCTTTCCATTATCAAACTTCTGTCATGTTCATTGAAAAAGTTATAGTTCAAGAACCCATGTTAGAAATTTTTGAAGTTAACGGTCTTGTAGCCATATATTTTAACTACAATATGCTGTCTGCTTAAGAACGACACAAGAATCTGTGTCGAAACGTCGCATACAATGAACAAAAAAGTTGTCATCCATATATTCCTCAGCATTATTGTCGTTAACGAAGTTGGTTAAATATAATATTTGGTATTGACTACGTTATCAATAGCAAGCCAACGAATTGAAGTAGCGCTACAGATTGGACAAACATGATATTAAGATAGTGAACAAACGTAACATTGTTAAACGACGTTAACAACCAATTTTATCGTGTAACATTGTTATATTTGGGATCATACTATCTACAATAGTACAAGTTCTCGTACTGATTCAGACCAGGTCCCATGCCGGGTTCGAACCCTCACCCTCAGGGTCAGGCAACCCCGCGAGCAAAACAAGTTCTTGACAAACTTAAAATTACAGAGAGTGCAATTTAAAATGTAACATTGTACGCGATAAACATGTTGTAAATCTTAACTTCTGAATGACAGAGAGGTTGTCAACCAGGGAAGTTTAATAGTGTCTTGCCAATTGTGAGACCGTTAATTGCAGTGCTGTGTAATCTCGGATTTGTCACAGGTTTAACGTGTACATTTCACTCTGCACGCTTTCCACGAAGTTATTGCATGTCACGCCAACTCGACTCTCAAGTAATGTCGTCATTTACATGTATTTTGTTTTTAGAATTCTTAAGTAGACTGTCCAACGACAAATGTCAAAACATAGTATGGCATTGCAAAACATTGAATTTATCACATTAAGCAAAATATTAGTATCAGAAAAAACAATTTGATATGCCTACAGGTTTTTCTGCTGTGAATAACATTTATGAAAATAGTCGTAAGAGTGATTGGGTATGATGAGTTATGGTAAGTGATTTTGGAAATCATTCTCTCTAAGCTAATCATTCCCAAAAGATTCCTTAATCTGATTTTGTTTACACGATTTATATTGAGAATAATTTCATGCATAGTTATTTTGGTAATATTTTTGCTTCTTAATTTGTCAAATGAGATTACTATAAAGGCACATCGTATGTATATGGCTATTATTTTTACCATTTCTACTTTTCCTTAATTGGGCAATTGTTGTTTTTCTTCTTGAAACACAAGATGGTTATACATAGATAATTAACAATGGACAAAGGAGGAAGAGAGCGGCTTTTTATCTCAACACTGTTATTGACAAAACGTCCACGCTCAAGCTGATCGCAAACGTTATGACGTCATCGTCGTAAGTGCCAAGGTCAATGGCAACGTTACACAACGTTTCACAGTGCTTGTCAATGTTTGAGCTTACTTGGTAAACAATGGCGCGGGACAGTATTTCTTTTTACAACAAAGATATTTTATTACGAGCAAAGCTCCTCTCAATGACGGTACTTTTTATCAACAATGTAAACAAAAACGAAAGTCGTTCAGTTTTGTCTGTAAACATTCTTGGTGATGTTTTCGCACGTGGTATTCAAATTCATCGCCTGGATGTAACACTTGTTTACCTTGAAACATGTACCAGAATGTAATTGCAATAGATATCAAAAGAAAGTAGACTTCATTCATTTTTAGACAGACAGACAGTTTTTTTATACATCTGTTGCAGATATTCATATGACTACTTCTTTTAAGTATCTCGTTGTATGTTTCACTTGGATTTTAGAACTTTCCACCTTTCGTTTTATCATTTCCATTTGTAGGCAAAGTTCGCATCTTACAGCTCAAAGAAAGATTATTTCAAAATACTCCTATTGCGAAATGCTGTACACAGTTTCCCTTATGTCATTGCACATTTGTGACCACGTGTATTTACAATGAAATGCATATGATAAACTAAATGGTAATTCTTTCGTAAACTGTCAAGCTTCAACATTAAATGATAGTTTCGTTTTCCTTGATTTGAGTGTTAACAAGTAAATGAACACGTATACGATAATGAAATGCTCATTATTTCTTTATTCCCACACGAAGCAAGCACCGCTCTTTATCAATAAAACAAAGCCCTGTGTTGGTTAAAGGATTTACGCTAACTTCAAAGAGAGACCTTGTTTATTGTTTATTGTTTACACTCGCCTGGCTATTGTTTACGCTAACAATAAATATTTTTTCTCTTCCTGGCCCATTGACAGCCAACAAGATGGATGGACACTGGCCGCAATGCTGACCTTGAGTGACCGATAGGGTCAGTGTCATCGTTACTGGTATAATATTAGGTTTCTGGGTTCTATCCCCATAATCGTGTCGTGTTTTAAACCAGAGATGCGTTTCTTGAGCTTCGGACTTTGTTGGTTTCAGGTATACCTATAGGCTTGTGTATACTAGTAGTGTCGATATCATCGTTAGTGATATTATATTAGGTTTCTCGGTTTATTTCTACCTTAATTGGAAGGTCCTGTTTTGTTAACTTGATATTCATGTTTTTGGCAACTTATATAGCTGTAGGGTAAATATCATCGTTATCAAAAAAATTAATGACAACGTTATTTTTTATTAGAAGCCTTTAATGTTTGTTTCCTTTGTGTGTTTGTATTTCTTAGTGTCTTTAATTTTCTTGAATTCACTTGATCTTAGGACTTGTTTGATGGCATGTTGTACAGTGGAACTCCACTAACCCGGACCTGGGATAACCGGAAACCTCGCTATCCGGACGATTCTATAATGAGACGAATATTTTCCTCAGTAAATATACTCACTTATCCGGAAACCAATACCAATAGGCTGTTGGCAAGGTTGTATGCCAGGAGGGCCATCGTTACTGTTATTATATTAGGTTTCTTGGTTTGATTATACTCTAATTTGTAGGTCGTATTGTAACTTAATAATGGTTCTTTTACCTTCGTTCGTGATTTCTTGTATAATATAAAAAATTACAATTTGCCGACAAGGTTTATTTTGGACTATTTCTAAGGGTTCTTTAAACGTTGTTTTCTTGGCGTTTCTTAGTCATTTTTCATGAAATAAGAGATAGGATGAAGTTTTGTTGTTGTCATTGCATTGTATTGTCATTGTTATGATACCGCGAAATTCTTTGGCTAATTTTGAACGGTTATTTCAGCTGAAAAGGTTCTTTGAAAACAGTTCTTGTCAAAATTGTATCGTACATTGATAAATGGTTGTTGAGGTTATAGCATTTGTGCATATGGCTAAAGATATGGTTCAATTCTTTAAAGCAACACGAATGTCGTTTCGTTGATATTCCTATTTGCCAACGTGATTATGTGTCCCTGAAATTTTCTTATTGTTCAAACTATTTCTAGGTATGTTTGCTCATAATTCGTCAATTATATATGTTGACGTTCGATTTTGCGACATAAACATCTTTTTCATGCGCTATTTTTAGAAAACACAGACAACATACGTCAGAGAAAAGTTTCAAATCTAGGTCTAGACGCCCGGGAACCAATCAATTAGTGTTTCGCATTTATACGATAAATACGCCAGGATTATGAGCAAGTAAATTGCTCATAGAACACAAAATCTGCAATGTTTTCTGGTGAATCATAAAATATGTTGAATAATATGATTCTTGTTTTTTCAAGTTTTTCAAATAATTCAAATAGTATCAAAGTTTCATTTATGTTATGGTCTACTGTAAAAATGTACCATGGATTGTGGATGAGTAATTTTCGTTTTAATTGCAATTTTAATTTCTATTTGTCACTTATTGGTTAGTACAAACTCTTTTTACAAACTTCTTTTGTATGCGTTTTCGCAACATACTGAAATGGTTTATGTATTACATAGATTTGTCTTGTTCTTGCTTGGCGATGATGATGATGATGATGATGATGATGATGATGCCATTCGCATAGTGATAATGAACTCCAAATAGATAATTTGGATATTAAATGCAAATAAATATACACCTACTCATTTTTCGAAAATCATACCTCATAACATATGGCATTAATGATGATACGGGTTTATTGATATCACATCAATCGTAATCTATCTGAACGAATGTTTCCTTATGAATTATATATTCTTATGATAAATCCAAAAAAGTTTACTCGTGTTTTGTTTTATGTTTATTTTTGAGGAAAATAGGATTTTGCTGATTTCAATAAGTGTAATTCTGGATGTTAACCATATATTTGATTAAAAGCTTTAACAATTTTATGATATTTCATTTAATTAGTAAGTAAATTCTATGCGATATTTAATCACTTCGACAGATGGAACAAACGGGTTATATGGACTCCCAACGATTTTACAGAAGTTAATATCTTTTGCTTTTGATGTATTTTTATTATAATTTTCCAAAACCAGTCAAAGCAGGACAAATCTGGTTCAGTTCAAAAATCAATATCAATTTGTTTAAAATATTCTGGAAATAATACCTACCTGTTTAAATTGGTTAAGTATCATCTTGTCATAATAATAGATGTAAGTGCGTCATGGGGCTTATCGTTTTCAACAATATATGGAAAATGTCATAAATTCTGATTACACTAAATTATAAACCTCTTCCTCAAATGTAGTTCACAGAGACAAGAAGAGATTTCACACGGAATCTTAATTACGCCCCAGGCAGTGTTCAGGATACATCTGCTTATAAGTGGGAAGCTGTGATGGTTTGATTATCATGAATTATGAGAAATCGACAAGCCTTATGTAGGTTTCAATTACCGCGAATCAATCAATTTTTCTCGATTTAGTGAGTGTAAATACACTCATAAGAATAAGTACAGAGCCACCAAAATATCAATATTTATGCATTTTATGACATTCTATAAATTATATTTATTAATGTTATTTTATCACCTAATTCTGAAGTGACTGATTGGATTGTGATATATATAAGTTTATATGTCTTATATTTGAATTTTAAAACTTGAAAATTGATAAGAATACATTATATCATGCTACAATTATTAAAAAGAATAACGCAATTAATGACAAAATTTTGAAAAACTAGAAAATGGACAAATAAAAATATTCTTCGGTCATATATAGATATAAATATATATAACTACTTCATCTGTCCTGACTTATCGCTCGTGAGTGACCTGTCAGATGTCAATTTCGTTAACCTGAATAATCTGATAAATCATGACTGTCAAATAAAAATAGATATTTCATCAATCAAATTTTATCACTAGCCCCCGATCCTCCTTTTCGTTTTATCACACCAAGTCATTAAAAATGAGATTACCCCAAATTAATCAATCTGTCAAATTTGTTTCTAAATACATTGTTATTGTTCGCCCGTGGACATATTTACATCCTTAAACTATTAAGCCTTTCGTTGCGTCACTTCACTTCAGGCGTGACCTTTGCACCTTCTTATTTGCATGTAGTCATAGGGATCTCACTCTTTGCACGTGCTCAGCTCAGCTCTAATTGACAGAATAAGGGATGTATATTTCACCTTGAGGGATACGACCGTAAAAAATAGCAGTTTGTGTTGAGTTCGTTAAAGGATATTCAAGTACACATTTTTCTTCCAATGTACGTATTTGGAAATATGGCGACGAGATATTCATATTTTGGTGAGTTATATATTAATACGTTTTCAAACTTTCTACCTTGGACATAAAGTTTTTTCTAATATGTTTATTTCAACTTTCAACTTAAAATGTCACTGTCTCTATTCTAAGAGCATATAGACGCAATAATTTATTCAGACAAATGGCAACGTTCTATTTGAAGGTATACACAATCATTTTTATGACCACTTTGATTAAAAAGAAGTATTTACATTATTAATAAACATCACAGTGTATGTTTATTTCGTCATATTGGTATCAATCAACTTAACTTAAAATGTCATTTGTTTCTTTTATTCTAAAGGCATCTAGACGAAAATAAGATATATTTAGGGGAATAATTACGTTCTATTTGAAGGTCATCTAAAATATAAAAAAAACTTTTTTTATGACGCCTTTCATTTAAAAAATATTTGAAAGGAAGTATTAACATTATTAATCAACATCAGAGGAAAATGTGTTACTTTAAATACAATACGGAAACGTTCACTCAAAATATTTTATGTGCAGATATATACATTAAGAAAACTATAAAAAGACCATAATCAGTCAAAGGTCAGGTCACTAAGCGTAACCCGGAAGTAATTTCGCGTGCTCTTGTCACCACGTGTATTTGTTGACAAAGCCTTACCTTTATTTACTTTTCGCTACCTACCTAATAAATTATCCCAGCGTGACTGTTCCGGAAATTTCCTGAGATTGTTCAACGCACCTGTTCTATTTAATGTTGTCGGAGATTGTCACTTTTATGAATATTAATATTTGGGATAGGTATTTGCTTGTATATTATATACACTAAAGGTAGAATAAAAACCTTCTCAAACTAACATTTTATTTTCTGTTAAAATGTAAAAAGTACCAATTCTGTTGTAACCATTTTTTCCAATCGATTAAATTTTCATGAAAATTACGTTAAAAAATTGAAGATTTTGGTCCATCAAGGATATTTAATACCTGTCCCTTTACCTCTTTAGAGTACACCATTTCACCATCCATCGTTGTTAATAAAGCGTTGATTACAGAGTAGCTAAGATCAATAGATATGTGGATAAGTATTGGATTACTATTTTTCAATATTCTCGACAGCTTGAGTTTTAGATATCCATTGAAATCTGGATATCTGGATATCTGGATATCTTGATATATGTTTAGATATCATGATATTCCTAAAAGGCCTGGACTTTAAAAGAAAACATTTAACTCTTTTCTAACACTGAACGCTTTAACCCAATTCACATGGATATTCAATGCACTGTTTTGAAATATGTTGAATTTCTTTTAATGATGATTCAATTGAGAAGAAAATGATATTTATTTATTCTATTGCAATAATGTATATAGTTGTTTTATTCACAAAACGAAATACGATTTTATAATTTGTTTAATTGAACTCAGATTTAATGTTATTTAAGTTTTAAAACCATCTGTTTTATTTCAGCTACCTCTACGTGGACAGAATGGTTCAACACAGATAACCCGTATGATGGTATTGAAGAAGAAACTATAAATCATATTAAGGAGGTAAGTTATCTCCCTTACTGACCTTGAATAAATTCAGTTGAGCTATGCCATACCATTGAAGAGTTTTACCTTATTGAGTTAAATCATTGCGTCCTCTGGGATGAACTGTTTTGGGTTTGTTTTGAAATTATGTCAACTGCACGAAATTGAGAGTGAGCGAGGGAGAGAAGGAGAGAGGGATGAGTGAGGAAATTTGGGAGGGAGGGAGGGATTTGTACGAAAAGAATTGTTTGAAAAGATACGGACCTAGAAGACACACATGTCGTAACCCTATTACGATTTGTGGTACCTTTGATTTGATGGTAGTTGTTATCCAAAACACTTGTCTAAATCTTATGTATATTTGAAATGGTATTAATGCAGGGGTGCAGATTCAAAATGTTTCATGTCAACTTTGGCTCAAAACGGGGAACCAGAAATATTATTTATTCATAAATAAAATGATAAGAAATGTTTTGTTCCTTTATTTAAACATAAAAGGAACTTAAGACATGTTTAGAAACGTTTAACTTCATTTGAATAGAGAATGGTGATAACAAATCTTATCTATGATCACATTCAATTATTCAATCCACAAAATTCTATTACTTTCGTTTTGAACACGTCTACATGTATTAATAATTAATAATAAAGTATATCCTTAGAACTTATCTTGTTTTAGAATATCAACTTGAATGATATTTTTAATTCTAATATGCTGATAATGCGGATTTGTGAAGTTGTTTAAACAAGAATAGGAACGCGACCTTGTTAGAACATAGGATTACAAAATAACATCTTTATATTCATTTGCTATTTAAAGCCTAAAAAGTTTGCACGTCGTGACACAAATACCAACGTCTGTCAAATGACAGGCTTCATTAGTTTTACGTTAACTTTTGAACCTTTGGGCATTAGTAAAGTTCTTAAAGTCGAAATAACGGCACAAAAACAATATTGTAAGTCCATTATATGTCGAGTCAGAAATTTTCATAACCATATATTTCATCAAGATATCGGATATGAACCATGTACATGCCAATCATAGAAATTACATAAATTATTGTTTTTGTCCAATTATGAGTTAATTACCAGTTAAAAGCAAATAATTGGCTGTTATCCTGAGACTAACATAAACATTGAACACGTTTATTGATTATGTGTGACATATTATAATAATGACAAGTAATGATGTATGTATTTCTCTCTAATAAACGCTTAACATTACTGTTCAGTTATTTAACATGGGTTATTAATTTTCATATGGAACAAATAATATCTCATTTTGTGAGCAAATTGAGACTTAAAATCCGATCCTTCGTAAACTACTAAGATTTAATATTTATGATTGTGTGGTTAGGTAATGTGTACTCCGAGCCCTTTTGTTTGCATGTTGGTCACATTTTTTGAAGCAGATACTTTAAAAAAAACTCCAAAATGTATTCTTTCCGTGTCTCACAAAAAATCATCACGTATTCAACATAAACAAATGCCCCACATATATCTGCTTTGTCATCTGTGTCAGTGTTGCTAGAAAACCTACTAAAAGTTGCAAGGAAACACGTATATCTCTCTCAGCCTAAAGCTGATGTCTTTACAACGTATCCCAAAGCATGAATGAAATCTAAGCTGCTCTCAAAAGGTGTACTCGTAAAACTGTCATGGCCGCCATAATCTCGTAATCATGCTGCGTGTCACTAAGGACAATCCAGAGTAACCTCCCCTTGTCGGTGCAAGCGTGCGGCCTTTGAAGCCTTTGAAATTTATTTCAAGCTGTGTACTGAGTGTCACTTCAACGTGGCATTTGGGGCATCGCATGTCTGCCACGTATGGAACGATAGTTACTTCCTCGGTTTATCTGCATTGCAACATTATTATGAAGAAAAAGTTCAAATACAATATTCACTTCAACTTGAGATGAATATGACCAGCTGGGTCAACAGACATTTTTTTTTCCTTTATAGTATATGATTTTTATCGTCTTTAAAAAAATTTCATTCTTCATAATCAGTTTTAACCAATCTAGCATCATGAGGCCAAACATAAGACATTCATGAAAAAGTGACAGTTTTCATTACTTTTACAAAGTATCCATTTTTCGTAAACAAATCATTATAAGCATTAGGAAACTGCATTATGATATCGTATTTATCCAAATATCAAGTCAATTCAATTAGGTAGGTGGGAGTGGTAGGTTATTGACAAGACGGGCATTTGAAATGTCTAATAACACGTGACTTTCCCATTGCGTCATGCTTTTGATTTTTTTTTAATGATTTTAAAATTCATATATACAGGAGTGGCGAATGGAAGTTACATGACATTATGTCTAGGTATCAGTAAAGAAGTTGTAAGTGACAACGTGTAAATGATAGGACACAGAATATGTCTTTGCCTCAGACTTTTCTTAAGTGATGAATATTAGATAATTAAAAATATTAATAACCTTTAATCAATGGTATGATCACGGTGACTATTTTTTATTACTCAGAAATATTATCAAATCCTATTGTTTATTAACAGAGAAATAGAATTGGGTATATGAAATATAACGGCAACAATTCTCTAAAGGAAAAACGATGTCAAATGTATACATTGTATACATGCATACATTGTCTTATACTATGTGAGTTAAATTTATATCAATCGTGACTGCAAGACCTGATGGCAAATTGTATTTTGAGCTAACTTTAGATTAAGTTAAGAAACAATGACGTATGTACCCTATTAATTCAGTAAGATACCTAAATAGAAACGAGCATAGGATACATCAATGTCTCATACTTAGTACGTTATGATAGTGATAGTTATATACTCAAATTTGAGAAATCTTTGTATGATTCAAGGACATATATAGTTCAACCAAGTGGCAACCCGGCAACCCTGATTTACGATGGAAATAAACTTGCCTGGATTGTGACAATGCCAATTGTGACGTAATTCACGGAAATGTTACAACGCCTACATTTTTAACCATTCAGCATAATATCACTTCAAAAGTTATATATAAATAATAATTATGGGACATTTTCTTCAACTGAAATCGAAATTTATATTCCATTTGTATTGTTTTCTTGCAATCGAAGAAAGAACATTTATTATCTATATTTGAATGTTTTTAAAAGTGTACAAAAGGGTTTCTTAAGAAACATGATATACCTTAAAGGAAACAAAAGAAGAAAATACTATGACATGCATATCTCTGAAAATTCATTAAAATAACTTTATAAATATCTAAAGCCCTGAGCAATCTTAAGCTGTCACCTTTTGAAGAACATGATCAATTTTGATAGAAGGAATCCAGTTATTAAATACGTGTATTTCCAATAACAATCCAATTATTTTTCCAGGGAGAGAAAAAATTATGCGACGGTGGTGCAGTAAAAGACGCAGAATGTCGCATCGCGCGGACGACCTTGACCTTCAAAGACTCCAAGATATTCGCCAACAACGTTTTTAAAATCCCGTGCAACGTCAGTGGTCTGCTATGCCGTGATAGAGACCAACCTGGGGATATCTTCTGCAGCGATTATGAAATCAGATATCTTTGTAAAGGTGAGCTTTATTGTAAATCAATATCAACTATGCAAAAGCAAAGTGAAAGAGTTTATGTCAAGACAAGGAAACACCATCATTTAAGATGCTTTCAGTAGAAAACACCCAGTTCCCACCTTCTCATCTTGATCTAGATCTCTACCCACAGAGATTGCTAAACTCATCTTGATCCAGCCTTTGTTCTTATAAGACCAGTTCTCTGGTTTTCGTCAGGTTCCCCTAGCGGCCAAAAATTACACCAGAACCATGTGATGATTTTCAGCCAATGAAAACACTTTACGCATGGGAAGGGTGGTTGTTATCAACGAGGCTGTTGATACTTGATTCAGTAGCCACTTACTATTGCATCAAATCCCCCGCAAACTAGGCTTATGAGAACAGAGGTTGGAACAACATGAATAGAATAACGTCTGTGGGAGAGAATGAGCAGAAAGTAGAACAGTAAAGTTGCAGAGCAAAATGGGCATTTATTGTATAAAATACTGTTTCCGCTATCATCCAGCTTCAGTTCATTATCAATTGGTTTCAATCCATTATCATACGGCTTCAATCCATTATCAACCGACTTCAATCCATTATCAACCGGCTTCAGTCCATTATCAACCGGCTTCAATCCATTATCAATCGGTTTCAATCAATTATCAACCGGCTTCAATCAATTATCGACCGGCTTCGATCCATTATCAACCGACTTCAATCCGTTATCAACTGGCTTCAAGGGAAAATGAGGATCTTACAGATTTAAAACACACAATATGTAATAGATTTTTCAAGTATCATTTAAAGATTTTCCGGTCAAAATAACGAATATGATTATCTATTATCAGAGTACTTACATCAAATCTTTTAAACGATGGATATACGAATATATTTAGAACTTTGAGGAGTTCAAGTGGAGATTAATTATGCATTTAAGACATTATCAAAATCAAATAGTATGACATCAAAGCTCATTGAATGCTATAACCCTTGAAACTTAAACCATATAAGCATTTTAAGGTTAGCCATTACTTTTAAATCATTCAACTATACCCCCTTATACTCTTAGAATCGTTATTATTATTATCATTTATGCGATTTTCAACTTTCATGATTTGGTAACTGCAACATTTGGCTGAAAACCTTGACCTACTTTTCCACATTAGTTATGGAATGTATCAACTTTTATTTCCATTATACTGCCCGCATAAAATCGAAATGGATAGTAAAATTATATGAGGACTTTAAGATGCAAATATAACGATTTCCATCGAATATGCGTGTTGTTAATTTTGTATATAATATAAAACTATATTGAAGTTGTATATTGTGATAGGGAAATTTCAGAAGAAACATTTTTGTTCAAAAGTACATGTCGTATATTTGTGCATGTAAACACATGTTATAGGGTATTTATTTTTCGCAATATAAGCGACCCTACTCTTTAGTTATCAAATGATCGCTGACGATGAAATTTGTGTTTTTATTATTATTTTTTTCATGAAATTGTAAGGTTGTTTTCATCTATTTTTTTATTATGTTAATACCCTGTTTATTGAACATATTACTTGTTTTCATAATATTGAATACATTAACAAAAAAGATTGTCCCCTAAAGTTTAGTTTCCACTTCTAATTTTATAAGAATACATCGACGCAATATATCAAACACGTTTTTATACATTCCATGACGAGAGAAATTGTATTGAAATAAATATATATTTTGTCAGCTGTCATATTTGCGAATAGCAAGTCAATCCACTGCTATATGAAATTCAAACATATTAATTATTTTGTATCACATTTTCGTATCGAATGTTAATTATATTTCCTATTTTCCATGAATGAATAATTTGAGTCAAGATTGAAATATGATTACTGTAATCAACATCTGTGCGCATGGTTGCTATGGTAACATTCTTTGTTTATTGGTGATAATAAATCCTGTTGACGATAATTTACGATAATTGTGAGCATAACCAACTGACACAAACAACTTCCAAATGGTTTAGATCATAAAAAGAGGATATCAATTAAAGTAGAATTGCCAATTTTCTGAAATAAAAGGTAAGCAAAAAACACCTGAAACCAAAGCGCTCACGATCTAACGAAAAAATATCGTATACGATTTTAAAAGCATACGATTTTGAGAGTGAATAAAATGTTAGAAAAATAGTCATTTCATGTAATATTGTATACTATTGATAAGGATGACATTCATATATTAACTTTTGATGTGTTGTTACTTAAATAATAAATATAATATTATATATAATATACTGATAACTAATGTTTTAATGAAATTAGTTTTCAGTACATAGAATTTCCAACAATTTCTCGAGACTAAGGATTTGCCAAGAAAATAACGGGCCTCTATTTTCGAACCTTTTTGTAGTGCTAAGATACGTCAATCAGTTATACCTGCCTAACAATACCATTAACGTATGTGTATATACAAACACTGAGCTACTTCATGTAAGTCTTTATCAATTGATCGACACCACAATATCAACTGTAATAACGCACATTTTGAAGTTTCTTTGGGGCATTGTGAACATATCAATATAAATGAGTTATCGTTGCAATAAATATTATCGTTGCAATAAATATTCTAATATCATTTCCAAACATGAATATAAAGATAAAAAGAAAAGAATATACACATATACGGGAGTTTGAATACCGTTTTATCCCAGTTTGGATATCTGAAGAGTGACGAATCATAAAAAATATAAGTTATCACATGTAACCTAAAATTTGAAAAGTCATGCAGCCGCTGTTCCATTGAAATATTTCGTATTGAAAATACAAAATTCTACTTTTTTTTATTAAAAGCCACGCCTTTTTCAACACAAATTTAACATCAAATTATTTTTTTGAATACAAGCGCAAACATTCTAGGATACGCAAATATGCCATGCTCCACGTGGCGATACGTTTAACCAATGAAATCTTAAAAAGATAACCGGATAGTTTTCCAAGTCCTATCGGGTTACCAAGAAATTGATAAAGGCCGTTATATATGAGTATGCGTGAGCATGTTTCGTAGAATGGAGGAACCCGGATGTACGACCTTGAGGTTGTAAGGTCGTCTCATTGTTACCACTTCCTGTTTTGAGCGCCCGATTTGTAATCGTGTACAAATAAAGGCGTATCTTTGACTTTAATAATGCAAGCCAAATATATATATTCTGCGTGGGCCACAGGTCCACAAGTTTTTTCTCTAATTGTTCTGATTCTAAAAACCCAACTAGTGGGTTATGAGGTTTTTGAACTATCACCATGTGCAAATTTAATCTTTTTAAGGCTAATTAAGAGATATTAAGTGTTCATCAAAATATACTCAAAACTTTTATGATAAACGAAACTAGTTTTAACAGATTACTTATTATTCTTTTTAATTTTAGATGACAACACCGTCACTGTTTACGACGGAGGGTTCATCGCAATGGCGGCAGGTCTCTCAGTCATCGTTCCTCTACTGTGTGTTCTAATCGTTCAGTTGAAAAGAGCTAAGACGGAACGTCGGCGTCAACAACAGCAAGCCGGCCAGTCGACGTCAAACGGTGCTCCTGACCTTCGTTATAACGACCCCCCTCCGACGTATGAAGAACTATTTGGAGAGAATGCAGCATTGGAAAGATACGGAAGTACGGAAGGGCTCATACAGAATAGTCAACCCTCTGCGCATGGCCGGACCTCTGTGTCAAGCATTGAGAGCCAATCAGATTTGTCGGTTTCTACTATTTCCGGTGACGTCGTTGAAGATCAACCCATCATTTCTGGCATTGACAATCGTGGAATGGATAATGTTAATGTTGAAAACGAAGTACAATCTCGACCGAGGAGGCATCTAGGAATGCATATTTCCATCCATGACTTATATAATTACGGGGAACCAATGGTGACGACACCGCCTCCATCTTATAACGAGGCTTTGGAGATTTTAAAAATGCTTCCGAGTTCCAGTCAAAAAATGTCGAGTGTTCATACGTGAGGTTTGGAGATCAGCTCAGGTTTTCCGAATGCCAATACCAATGGTGCTTTCATTTGACTGACGGTTTAACAGTGCCTTAACCTGCATTAAGTTTGCTTGTGTAAAAGGGCGATCCTATCGGGGTATTTATTATGGAAACGAAATTCAAGGGGACATTTAAATTAATGCATGTATGTTATTAATACATAGTACAACCATGTTGGAATATGTTAACCTTTTGTTGATTTATATTTGACAATTTGTTAAGAAAATGCACATAAGCCAATTTCGTTTCAACCAAAAATACCCCGATAGGACTGATCTTCAAGGATTCACACTCCAACCAAGGTGATAATTTTTAGATTGTGCCTTTTTCCAAAATTGACCCCCGCCCCCTCAAAACAGACCCAAATCGAACATAACCAGAATGCCAGTTTATGTCGTGATTGTGCTAAGTCAATATCTATAAAATGACATATCATATATTCATATTGTGAAAATATATATTGAGTGTTGTTTGTAAGCGTTATGTTTGTGAGATGTTCTTATCAGTCATCAAAAACAAATAATCATGTTTTTCTGTTTTCATAAACGAGGAAATCTTATCATTCATGACATTTTCATAATTTGTGTCAGATAAAGTCATTCGAAACGGTATTTACTGATTGCTGCTATTAAATCTTCAGATTATTTTTATTGGAGGGAAATTTGTTTTCGACCTATTTGATTTTAAGTTTTAAGATCTTTACATATGTAGACTGAACGTGGCTTTAATTTAAATGCTTTTATTGAACGAATATTATTTGTTAGCGATATCTATGCAACATGTTTTGTGTTCAATAACAGTATTAATTACCTACGAGGGCAGTCATACCGAGGTTTTTATGTTTCTTATGTTTCCCTAATATCCTCTATTAATTACTTGTGAAAGTAACAAAAAATAAAAGTGTTCTCGTGAATTTTGCTATCTTTAACGTTAGCAAGAGGCTATAAAAGGGACCGTTTTTAAACAGGTTCGTTCTCTGTGTTTACACTGAGGGGCAAATACCAATTTTTCAAGATGGTAAAAAAAAAGACTCACGAGGGATCCTAAGACACCTTTCAATGTTTATTTAGGCCAGAATGTTGTGAATGATTTAAAAAAATATGAAATGTAGAAATATTATAATTATAAGATGTTATCAATATAATAACCTTGATAAAAAATTATTTGAAAATGCATATTTATTGTAGGATACTAGAGAACATGCAAAAATGTCAGTTTTCACTATCCTATCTCATCTAGTAAAGGAGATTTTATAACGAGAAGTGTACAAGGCGTATTTTCAAAATCCGGAACAGCTATTGTTTTGTTTAAAGTTAGATTCTGAAGCCATGAAGTAACCTTGTTGCAGTCGCAAGAATCATTCGTGGTTTGAACTATCCTACATTTTATATGGTATCGTTATTTTGTCCCCGGGTGTATTATGCAATTAATGCATTATTATATCAGATCCATTTTCGATGTCCTCAGTTCTAGAAACTAATCAGATTTGAGTTTCATGTTTTCATAAAAGAGCATCATAAAGCGTGTCATATATTTATTAAAACATGACGAACATTCTAGAACCATCATATATTTATTTCATTTTTTCATATCATGTGTGTGGTATAAATGTGTCATGATTGCTATTCTATTTATTAGTGTATTGTTAACATGTACATCGAATAAGAAATGAAATGTTAAATGATAAACATCATGGACTCTTAGGAAAAAGTTACGTAATGGCGTTTTTCAAAAATCCTCTAATTTATTTGTGTGGTATATTTGTATCATTATTGCTATTATATTTATTAACATGAACATCGAATAAGAAACGAAATTGAAAATGATACAAATTATGGAGTTATGGGGGAAAACGTAATTGCCTTTATCAACCATCTGTCCATCTCATATTTGTGGTTTATTGGTATCATGATTGCTAATCTATTATCTGTGTTATTTCCTGTTCAACAGATAAGAAAGAATGGTAAAATCCCTAAGATAATGGAAGAAATAAATTTAACGTAATAACGTAAAACCAACCATCTCTTAACATTCAATTATTATTTCGTTTATTGATGTATTGTTTACATGTACATTAGAAAGAAATAGATGAATGGTAAAGATAATGCGACTAAAGAAGAAAAACAAATGTGACGGCTTATGTAACACGGTCTGTGTTTGTTTGTATTGACTTGAAACGTTTATCTCGTTTACACATGATAAATAACTTCTTCAGCAAAATCTGATCATAAACTTCTCGTAAAGAGGGAAATTGTTATTTCCTGTTTTTGAAAGAATATTGGGGAAAATTGATGAAATAAAAACCAAATACCATCATGACGTCTTTGGTTTGATGACATTAGCCTTGAATTTAAACAAAGAAACAAAGACCTTTACTTTTCCCCTATCTTCGCAAGACATTAACGTTTACATAGATGATTTTTGTGTATTTTGTAAACCTTGATATTTTCCTGATCGGAGATATCATTTAAAATGCATTCGTAGGACAATTTAAATAAAAGGATTTCATATTAATACATTATGGGTAGTATGGCTTATTTCGATGATTAATTGAACTATACATGTTTTTATTTTGTTGTTGATGTGACTTATTTATTTATTCAAACATAACGAATAAATATTAATGCCGTACAAGTTGTTATTATTATTACCGCCTACCTGGGCTTGTAAGCCAATCGCTGTCGTCTGTTAGCTTTTCATATGTTCTACTTTTTAGCTCATCAGGTCTGAAAGACCCGATGGACTTATGGCATGGCATGCGGCGTCCATCCGTCCATCCGTCCATCCGTAAACTTTTCACTTTTTCGACTTCTTCTCCAGAACCAATGATTCTAGAGAGCTGAAATTTGATGTGCAGACTCCTTGGCAAAAGGGGATTTTAAATTGTAGATTTTGTGACCCCCATGACCCCAATTGGGGTCACATCCCCGCCTCCCCGGTTCCGTTTGATTATGATGACGTCAATGGCAATGAAAAAAAGATACGTCGTTCCTTCCATAGAGACAGATAGACAGGTTGTTTATTAAAGTCTCACCTAAACATAAAAATATAAAAATACCATGATACTACATTAGATAAAACAATAAAAGTTGAGCGAACCTTATAAGGAATTATGAGAAACTAATGTTATTAAAATATTTACAAGAAGCAAAAAGGTAGCTTAAAGTAAAGTTATAGTTATAACATTTATACAAATAAATCTATTGAGCTAAAATCAGGAATTATATAGTAGAGTGTGCAACATTAAAATTATTCTGTAAAGAGAGAAGAAAAAGAAGAAAATTATTTTATTTCAGTGTCACATGTTACATTTGAATTTTTTTTTCAACTATATACAGTTATTAACAGTAACATCAAGCCAAAAGGCTTATGAGACACTTCATACTTTAAAACACGATAAAATGAATTAGATAAAATTATGCATAGTCAAATATTTAACATATCACACAAAACAATACCTTACCATTTGACATAGCAATACAATAACATACACAACCGCATAGTACACTATAATATTCTACTGCACAACACACTACAAGATCATACAATAACATACACACCTTTTAATCGATACATACATACCATACGATAACATTGGTACAGTACCATACATAGAATACCCACCATACATACACTATCGTACAAACGGTAACATTCATAAATTAATACAATACATACGATATATATATACATTCCCTCGAATACTTTGTCCTATGACTATGGATGATTGGCTTATGTAATGAGATTTTGACACTGTCAAAATAATACATTTAGCATTACCTTACAATTATCAGTGAAATATTCAAAATACAAAATTATCAAAAAACGTGCTACTGCCCCTTTAAGAAGAATTTTTACATGTAAGGTTACCCAGGGTGGGCATAATCGATATCAATGTGATTAAGGCTATATGCTTCCTATGATGTATTCTTTTAGATGGTCATACTGCCACCATGTGATGGCCACACAGTAGCAAAAAGCTAAAAGTGATGAGGAGTGTGTTGTTTGAATACTTTATTCATGTGGTTTAATGGTTCAGCGCATTTTCGACTTCTTTTCATAAACAACTGACTCTAGGAAGCTTAAAATTGTGTAGAGACGTCATAGCTGAAACTTTGTGAGCAGAAACGCCCGTATGTTTCGTGTATTAGTTTCAGTTGTTTGGTTGTTGCAAGATGTTAAATTATGGGCGAGGGTGAGTTTGTGAATAAAAAGATTTGCCATTCAGATTGCAAATTACGAACTATGAAGAACTTAATGTCTGACCAAAATTAGAAATAACACATTTACAGGGGAAAATAACCGTTTATCAAACCTTGTCTATATTTTATGGGCGCTTCTCATCTTTCATTTAATGTACATTATGGTACTCAAAAAATGTTTAGACTATCAAATGTGCATATAAAATTCTAGCAATGGCGAACATTGTGAAACTGAACCATGATCAACAAGTGCATCATGAAACCAAATGGTCAAATGCTAAGGGAAAGTCCAGGGCCATAGTTAAAATGCTCGAAAATTCATGCCATTAGTACACCCTTATATGGGAGACAGTGTTTCATAATTGGGGGTCGAATACAATTGTAAATCTTTAGACTATCAAATGTATATGTAAATAAAATTCTAGCAATGGCGAACATTGTGAAACTGAACCATGAAATTAATGGATCTTGATCAACAAGTGCATCATGAAACCAAATGTTCAAATGCTAAGGGGAAGTCCTGGGACATACTTGAAAATGCTCGAAAATTCATGCATTAGTATTCCCTTATATGGGAGACAGTGTTTCATAATTGGGGGTCGAATACAATTGTAACATTGCTTGCATCATGGTAAAGCATTTGTGCACGAATATGTTATTTAGAGTCATTAGTTCTTGCGTAATTTTCACTAGTAACTATAACCTAACACCCAGCACGGACTATAAGCTTTAGATAAATGTTATTATTATCAGGATTCTGCCCACCATGAAATTACCGGTGTCATTACATACTGTATAGGTATTTATCAGTAATAATCTTTTACATACTTTAATAATATCAACCGGGTTGTGAATGACAGTGTAATTACCCATGAACCTTAATGGCTGTTATTTATTCCGTTGTGATAATGTTATTATTGTGTAGTTGATAGAATAGGAATAAATATTTTTAATAGTCAATATAATTTTTAGAAAATCAACTTAAGAACACTACGTGGCGACATCTTAAATCTTGTTTGAAGATGTGATGAAAAAAAGTAATAAAAAATGATCTCATTGGTTAATCAATTTTCGTATTAAATTAAAGAGACACTCAGGGGTCATATACGCCAAACTTAACAAAGGTGTCATCTGATTGAATAGTATCAACTGTTGTAAGAAAAACAAATTAAGCTTATCGTCATCGTACAGTGACAACAGGAAGTTTTGAAGTCGCAATTATGATCGAAAACCGGACACTGACGCGCGTCAATCATTCTTGAAAACGTAATTTTGGAAACTTATCTAAGCAGTCTGACCGACTCTCACAAGTTGACAGTGTTTTATAGGGTATATAACTAGTATTCCTGTAAATCTGGACGTGTTCCGCGAGTGTTTAAGACTCTTTAGATTTTCATGGAAAAATAGTTTTCATCATCTATTTTTCCATTTTAGCAGAGACATCATATAACTGTATCTAGAGTCTTTGATTTTAGGAACGAATATGTGAACTAATTTGAATCTATATAATAAATTATTCCATCAACGTTCGTTTCAAAGCAAAATAATACGTGATGAAAATCACGGAATGACATTTAATGTTTATTCTCAGAGGATGAATCTACGACTGATATCGACATGGTTTCTCAACAGCACGTGCGTCACGAGAAATACGATCACATTCGTCTATTTCGAGTATCGATGCTTTGACAAGAGAAGGTCCCTTCGAATTAGATATCAGCTAATTTTTAATTCTGTACAGGAATTATTTAATAACATTTACCGGATTAATCCATTTATTTAATTTGTAAATACATTGTTAATTTTACAAAAATACATTCTAGCATTTCGTGTACATGTATGCTGCCATGACAACTGCAGAGACCTACTTAATTCGGCTCAGAATAGATCTTTGGATGAAATGGACATCGTTCAAATATTAAAAGTGTAGGTTGTCCAAAACTTAGAACAGACAATTCTTCGAAATTCTATTTTGCCGAAAGCGTACAGAGATATAAATAAACGTGAATTACATTCCAAAATCGAAATAATGAAAAGTTTGGACAAATTTCAGAGAAAAAAAAACAACTTGAACATGTAAAACGAAAATAATAGCACGTCTGCTAAAACATTGTTTCTGCAAATTTGCCCAATGAGTATAAGTTCATGGTAATTGTATCACCCTCAGAGGCTCAACCCGATTATGCGCATTTGAATTATCAAGTATCAAACGAAACATTTCATTGTAAACACATGGGATGCTAAAAAGGGTTCTTGTTGCTTAAAGGGGCAGAATCACGTTTTTGGAAAATTTAAATTTTAATAATTTTCACTGATAATTGTACGTTAATGCTAAATGTATTATTCTGATAGTTTGAAAAAATCATTTACAAACCACTCATTCATAGTCAACAAATTAAAAAGATTCACAAAAGTCCATTGGCGGCCATTTTTGTGTGAACACCTTTTGTGTAAGAAACAGGAATTGCATGGCTGAACTTTTACATTATATATTTGATTTATTACTTCTTCATTACGTTTAAATACATTGTATACATTCAATTGGAAACATTTATTTTAATTTTGTGACATCACCTTATAATCCCCCTAAAACTGTGCTACTTCCCCTTTAAGGGATTTGTCATCTATTACAGGCAAGTGGGCCGGGGTTTTTCAAGGGAAGGTCAGAAAAAATTTACAGCAACCTTGGGCAGTATTAAAAGAAAATCAAAAGGGAGGGTATTAAGATAATTCAAATAAGATAAACAGTTATTTGCATTGAAGGTATGAAAGAGGTGCTCAGAAAGCGGCATAAAGCCTTTGTTCAAAGCAAAAAAGTTTAAACATGTTGTCCATAACATAGAATATAATCTAAGCCACAAATACAAAATCTAAAAAGTTTGGCAGGTTATTTAATTAACACATTGAGCGTATGTACTCATTGTTCTGTCTGTATAAAAAATCTTATCACTGTTTGATTTACTTATACTGTAGTGTGGTGTTTGTCATTATAGAGATATCAAACCAATGTTATATCACTGTGGTTAGACATTAAAAAGTTAATTTGAGCTATGCTGAAATCCTTTTTCAAAACACATTTGGCTATATTAATTTTGGAACTGAATCAAACTGTTAATAACATATTTGAGATCACACGCCCTTAGAGAGAAACAATAACATGGCTGAAAGCAGAGTATATTTTAAGAGCGCTTCAATATTCAAGCCAAAATTACATCGGCAAGCATGTTTTCTATTCAAGTGTGCAACTTCTGGAGGTAGAGATATAGAGAATCTCACCCAAGTGTCTTCTGATATCAAATATATCAACACAAGTTGATAAAAGTAACAAATATCCGAGGCTTGCCGAGGATATTTTACTTTTATCAACGAGTGTTGATATATTTGATATCAGAAGACACGAGGGTGAGATTCTATTTATCATCCAAAATCATTTTTCATCACATTAGCATAAAAAATGTACATTTTGAACACTGCATAGCCCTAAAACTCCTAAACCAGTGATGTCATAGCATTGTGACGTCATCGTGTTAATGACGTCATAGCATTGTGACGTTGTTGTGTTTATGACGTCATAGCATTTTGATGTCATTGATGATGATGTAAAACGTTTGTGATGTCATGTATATTCTGATTAAAGGGCATTGTTCAAAATCTACTGTCAAAGCGATATCTCCTAGGAGATATCGCTTGATCTTCCACAAGCAATATCTCCTGTGGAACACAGTTTTGGATGATAAAATGTAATATTTTCTAGTTCACATATCACTTTTGCCTAGCAACAATTGTTGTAGCACGAGTTTCTGTATTTTCTCGACTGTGACGTCATAACACCATTTGTTCGTGACGTCACTGTAGCCGGCAGTCGCAAGGGAAGCGGCCCGTTTCTTGGATATTTCTAAGATTTTAAAATGGAATAAAATCAGTAATAAAGAAATTATTACCCTCGGAAGTGTTTCATATGACTTTTACGAAACTCGTGAAAATGTGTGTATGACCCTCGCTCTCGCTCGGGTAATACAAAAATTCACACTCGTTTCGTAAAAGTCATATGACACACTTCCTCGGGTAATAATCTCTATTTTGGTACAGGAGGGATCCAGGATTTTCGTTTGGCGTAGGCGCACCCATTGCGTGTTACACGGGTAAATTTTGAAAGGATTTTAAAAAATATATATATTTGGAACTCTCTTTGAGAGGTTCCGCCAATGTGGTGCTTAAAGTTAATCTTAAATGAACAACTTACAACTGTTAGGCACAACTGAGATGTTTACTAAATACTACTTGGCCACTAGCCTTCCAAAAGACTTATTGTAACGTCTGATGCAACGTCTTATATGATTTTGAAAGTCTACTATCAGGGTTTCAGATTTGAGGTAAGAAAGAGTGTGCGAGTGTTATTGTTTATCAACGATTGAGTAATAAATCAGTCATAAAGTCATGGATGTAAGAATAGAAGAGGCAATTCATTTGCTTGCTACAAAGAGACAATGAAGATTTTATAAATGGGCCAGAAACTTTTTTGAGCGATTTTGAAACAAGGCTTGTAGACATCCATCTGCATCTCCAAACACGGAACCTTCTCATGCAGTGGTAGATTCGGGATTCTTCAACAAAAATCCAACTGTAAAGTGCATTCATGTATCCTTTGGGCTTGAACTTCCTTTCAAGGTGAGGTGATATGCCCATTATGGGGTTCATCACCGCTTGCAAGAGTATTTCACTTATATCCCGGCTGCTTATTTTGTGGCAGGGAGAAAGTCTGCAACACTATAGTGGCGATGTATAGCGGTGAAACCTACGAGCACCATCTGGAACCTTGGGTGGTGCTGCACTGAAATTCAGTATAACATTGCACCAAAACCTGAACAGTTCTCTACTGCAGACTAAGTTGCCGAGCCCCTGGTAGGATTCAAACCACGGACCTCCTGATCCAAAGCGGAACGCGCTAACCACTACGCTATCCCCCTATCCTTTCAAGGCCTTGATTTGACTAGTGACCATTCAATGCCAGATCTGGGGCTGGTTATTGGAAACGTTTAGCCATACCATTCCGCAATAAACCTGGTGATCTCTCCTTTCATAGTTCCTGAATCTGCCACTGCTGTCATGGCAAATGTTCTGTGTTCTGCTGGTTGTGGAGGGTACAAAACTTTCTCCACATCTTGTTATGGTGAAAATAGTCTAAGCGACCTGCATTCCATCTATGTAAGATGAACTATTACTCCGGTGTGTAGAAGTCGTTTCCCAGCAAATTAGCCTTCCTTATCATTAAGTTGTTTGAGAGGCATTTTAGAAGTTGGAAATATCAAGATGATTTTTTATAGATTATCACCTTCTTTAATGTAGAAAGTAGCAACATTTCGGTATAGATCCTTATACTGATTCTTGAAAATTTTAAAAGGATCTATACCGATATGTCACTACTTTCTACAATAAAGAAGTTGATCATCCATAAACTCATTATCTTCTTCCTATCATTGTCTTAAACAAGGTGTCAATAAAGTGCAACAACGCCAAATATACCCAAGCAACATCAAATAACAAACTCAGATGATACTCAATTAATGTGATCATTTATTTAGATGAGATATCTGTACATATATACAAGAAATTGACTGTGTATAAATAGAAGGGCTCTTCATTAGATGAGATCTATGACGTGACTATTCACATAACATCCATGTAACTACAGAAAAACAATTAAAATACTGGTACCATATATGCCAGAAATTCATAAAATAATTGCACATTTAACGCATGTAATGAAATTTATAAATTCAACAACTTTTATCTCATATTTGGAATTTTGAAATAATGATATCTTACTTTCATAATATAACTAAAATGCATTAAATTTAATTTTCATTTTAAAATTGTTTTTTTTAACAAGTATTACAACACATGCATACGAAGCCATGATAATATAAGGCTCATATCCACAAAATATGTGAAAGACAAGTGGATATTTATTTTCATTTTGAGCAATGAAACTGGAATGGATTACCTCCCTTACAAAGAAAAGATAACTGTTGATTGACAAGAATTATCTCCCTTTGGGAAGTAACCCATTTAAGCCACTCAAGCCCACAATTGCCTTCAAATTTGTTTTTGTATAAAAATTCTTTGAAATAGTTACGCAAGACTTCAGAATCTTCCATAACAGTTTAAAGAATTCAAACAAAACCACATGCTGGAAAGACTTGGCAAATGTTTTGTTAGCAGTTGTTCACATTTTGCAGAATTAATACTTGGTGGTATATAAATTACTAGTAATCAACCTAACATTCATTTTATGAATAACTATAGCTATAATTATTGACATTAGCATTATCTTGTTATATTTCTCTAAAGGTTACCATGGAATTTTAAAATATGTGTATTAAAGAGGGAAAGGGAAAAGGTGAGAATGAAACAATGATGCATAAAAAAAATATTCTGAAAAGATGGAAGAAAATGTCTTAAGAAATATTTTTCAGTTTGCCACCTGAGGCACTATATACAGAACTCATGTAAGCACTTTATATCAATAATCTATTAAGTAGATTAAAAAAACAATTAAGAGACAGCAGTCCAAAGTCTGTTTCCTTGGCAACCGTTTCAGATACAAAAAGTTCAAACGATGACCAGCTTTCACTCCTTGATGAATATTTACACATATGGTCGACTGTTACTATAGCAACATAAGCACTTTTCTAATTGCCATGGTAACATGCTTTGTATTCATAAGCACTGTTTTCAGTGCTAAAATCACATTAGTCTATATCATGCACTGCTAATAAACATGCAGATTTGTCTGAAATTTTGACCTTTGAACAAGGTCAATTTGTGTCCTTGTAACAATGGACATCTCACTTGGGTGGCCTTGACCTTTTATCACCTTGGGTCATTTCGACATTGCGATTTTGGTCATCCTGATCCGAAAACCTTTGAGTTGACCTTGACCTTGGCTCCATTCTCACAGGTGACCTTGATTTCAGTAATATTGACCTTTAAAGCTCACACTGTTCTGGAGTTCATTATGCTTAACACCGACTTCAATCTACTATCAATTCACACAATATTTTAGCACTTCATGCGACCTATTATCCTACTCATCACCAAGGATCCGAGTGACCAATGAGATTGTTTGTAATATCCATAAAAACAAGGTCCATGTATACAACATAGAATAAATAGCAACTTCATCAAAAGTTTGATAAAAACACATCAAAGTAGCACAGAATCAAGCCATCCACTGGCAAAGTTATTGAAGGAAGTTCAAGCTCACTTCCTGTTTGGTTAGATTTTACTTCCTGTTAGGTCAAAGTTCACTTCCTCTTGGATTAAACATTTTTGTTGAGTGTTAATTCACTTCAGGTCAAAGTTCACTTCTTTTTCCCCTGTCCAAGAAAGAACCATGTCAATTTCTTGGACTGATTGATGTCACCAAGGGAATCTTGTTGCTTTTTCCGAGGAAGCGTACTTTGGTTAGGCACTGGATAAGAGGGTTCTGGTTTCTTGGCGTGTCGCAAACTTGTACTTCTTGTAGCTTTCCTCTTAGCTGGAAAATGATAAAGTAAGTAAATCAATAAGCATGAAGAATTTTGTTTTCATGTTTGCTTTTGTAAGGTAAAATCTTGGATGATAAAGCAAAGAAAGATCAAAGATCTATGCAAATGTAAATGATTTTGATATTGATTCTAACAACTTATAATAGATTGTACAAGTTTTTTTATAATACCATTTTAAAACAACAGTAGGATTAACCCAATATCTAATTATATGGGAAAAAAAGAAATTATCATCCATAAGAAATTGCTGTCTATCAAATTCTTTTGTTCATAATTTTTTTGTGGAAAATATATCAAAATTTGTCCTTAAAAAAACATTAAAGACATATCTTGAATTATTTGGTTAAAAAAGATTTATCCTTGTATTTCAATATAATTTAAGAATATAATCAAAGATTTGAATTTTGTTTTCATTAAGGTCATGCAAGATATATATCAGAGAGTATTCATATATATCAAGATAAATATACACCTTTTACCACTTACTTTCATCTTTAACTCATAATTTACAACAACATGACAGTCATAAATGCTTCAACTTGAAAAAGTTTAGTATTCAAGCAAAAATGCTGTTATAAAACACTTTTAGTTATGTATTAATCTATGAATGATTTCAAAATCTATCATTAGATTTCAAACTACGATCACATGAAGAAAATCTACACAAAATCATAATTTAGAAAAGATGACGCTTCTAATAAATTATATGAAATGAAAATGATGGAACTAAACGCAACATGAATGACCAGAAATGAATTTGATACAGTTTTATACAAAGCATGATTATAAGAAATCCCACAGCTAATGTCTGGCAGAGTTATGTCCCTTTGATGGCAATTTTAGATTTTCATGAAAAATATTTTTCAAATGTGTAAACAACAACTTACATAAAAATCATCTAGTCAGATTGGATTTCTAAAATAATTAATTTTCGTGAAAGAAAAATTAATGTTTATATATATATTACCTAATTTGTCGATAATCATATTTGGAGAAATTATCAAAATGATCCATTAGATAAAGCTATTCATCCAAATTCCTACAACTAAATCTAGTATTATATTTTTCTGCCAGACACTAGAATCAACTGAAGATATAGTCACACACAACCACTATATAGATGTTGTAATAGACATGAAATAGACAACGGTCGTCGATTGCATACCTCTCACCTATCGCTTCGTTTTAACCATAAAAACAACCCTGAAATTAGCAAGTTATAGCTCAAACATCTACCAAAACTCAGGCCATGAAAGATATATCCCTGAAAATATCAAATGATATCTCATTCGTAGTTATGCTAGGTTCCTTGTTACAATTTATCAAATAATATCTTTTTTCATATAATATACATATTTTTGGACTTTTGAACAATTAATTGAAGTGAAAAAAAAACCTTGTAATAAATTAATTTCTAAAACAAATTTAAAATAATTTACTACATTTACATACTGTGTAATTAAAAACATCTGGTTTAGTCATGACTCTTCAATTTCAATCACTTTTGTTACAGAATTGATGTTGGAAAAGCAAAATTGTTGGTTAAGTACTGTAATGACATTCCACAGTCTTGTTGATTTTTACTCAACAAGATGGAACTTAAGATGTTTAATAAACTTCTTAGTTTTACAGAATTGATTCTCTCAAACATAAAAAATTCCTCTACAAGTTAATTTACCTTTTTGTTTGCCAAGATGTGACTTCTGTTTGAGGTTGTTGATGGCTGTTTGCTTCAAATGAACAGGGATATTGAAATCTGGAAGAAAGAGATTATTACTGTTACTATCATAATTATGACATAACAATATATCATATGTACAACATCATGTATATATAAAGATATCTTCATTACTTTATCACCTGCACCACTTGCTTGAGAACAACATTAGTATCTATGTCAAAACTTGGCAAAACTTGAATAAAGAAGTTGTATATCCAAACTTTGTCAAGGAAAATTTTGTGTTACGGTACTACTATTTTTTTAAAAATATTTTCCATAATTACACAATTTCTCAATAACCTTTCACCTTTTTTAGACTTCTCAATGGATATCAAAATTCTAAAATTTATTTCGTAGAGGATTTAGATAAATTTCAATCTTCTTACTATTTTCCTGGTCATCTTTAACTCTCTTCCTCTCATCCTCGAACGCCTTCAGCCAGCGTTGTTTCACTTGCTCCGACTTGGCCACGAGAAGATACCACTTGTCTCGCAGCGTGTCGTGAACCTTCCACGAGTGACGAACGGTCACGTTGTACTGGGCATCTGCAAAGGGAGGTAATCACTATGAGCATATAACAATTAAAATTGAGTCAGGTTAATATGATCTAAAAACATCATCTAATCGAAGAACTTTTTCAGAGGAAAACTTACTTTCTTCATTATGGTATGAAATTTTGGTATGGAATATCAAATAAAGAATTTGATCTTTTGAATAATCTTTATTCTACATTCATGTATTGCAAAATGATTCATATTGGAAACTTTGAAAAATTACCAGAATATTTTCAGAGTAAATACATTTTTTTAAAATGAATGTGCCATAGTATGTTTATTTATCAAATCAATATAATAGTTTCAACAATATTTACCTTTCCCGTCATTCAAGGGTATTATTTCACTGTGGTCCAGGTCAATGCGACCTTTATAGCAGAAGCCATTTTTCTTGAGTAGATCCTGCAAAATAATTAGTAAATAATACTTAAAATGGTGAACATTTTAATTTCAAATGAGTACTATAAGTATATTACATTAACATTGTTGGATTTGCAAGAGCAGCCTGATGCACTTTCTGAATAACTATGTGGGTATGCGTAGGGATACATTACAGTCTGCTACATGTAAGTAGTCCCGGCTGACTGATTTGCCCCTGTATGCCCTCTATGCAGTTATATTTGAACGATGAACCAAATACTACAATACTGATGCTACAGTGATAATTAGGAAATATGTAGTTTCTGAAATAAACTCATTTTTTTTAAAACATAAAATTTGGATGTACATTGTATTTGTAATTTTTGTATCAAAATAAATATTACATAAGCAAATTCACAATTTCATTGATAATACTTTTGATAAGGAAATACTGAAATGGCACTGCTTGGGGATATTACTGCTCTTAACAACATTATGGACCATTGTGACCTGACACAAATTCATTGTGGTAAAATGGTTAACAGAGGCCTTTGATCTTTGCAAACAATGCCAAAATACAAGTTTCTGAGGTAACCTTAAAGTGAAATCTACAAAGTGACCACATACTGGTCAAGCTAGCCAGACACTGACCTTCTTGCAGTAGACGAGCTGGTGGTCAAACAAGAAGAAGTATCTCTCCTGTGACCAGCCGCTGGAGTTGATCTTGTGGAGGTCGCCTGAGTAGATGAGTTCAGAACTCTGCTGCAGAATATCATCGCCCTGGAAACAGAAAATTTGTAATTTTAAGAATCAATCATAAATATTTTGCAAACGTCCTGGAAACAAAAAATTTTCAAGGATAAATTTTTTTAATTTGGATATTTTTGCCCTGGAAATCCAAATCCAATTTTTCGTTTGAAACATTATTTCTACCAAAAATCATTTTCAATAAATTAGTGGGACATAAAACATTAGGGATATTTGAAAATATTGAAATATTCATCAGTCAAACAGCTGATCATGAATATGAAATTTGGATTTAACGATATGTATGGACATTGAAATTTTGCTAGAAAAATCAAAGAAGATATAAGTGTACAATATTATGGCTTAAGCTACCTCTTGGAAGAGAATGATATTAAACTAATGTTTGTGCAAAAGGTGATCAGTACCTCCCAATCATCAACTGAAGCCTGCCATGTTGCGATTTTCTCAATTGACTCCATCTTTCTTTTCCGTTCGTTAATGAGTGTTGCGATCTTCTTCATGGAATCGAGAGCTGCCCGGGCATGTTTGTAGTCGGGGTGATCGGAGGGTGTGTATTTCAGAAGCTCATTTAGCTGCAGATGGTATTTACAGATCTTCTGGACAGGTGTCAACAAAAATCCTTCAAGGGGAATCTCAATCATCTCTTGCAGCAGACGACAAGCCTGAAAAGCAGACAAAAAGTTATTGATGATTTCGAGATCTGAATATGACATATCTATCACTATTGGCTGTTGTGAGTAAAAGCAAATGTGAAAGAAGATATGATATATTATTCAAATACATTTTTTCCAATTGGTTTATATTTGATTGGTGTATCATCTATGCAATCTTTCAGGAAACCTGACCGAAAGGATGATATAAGCTGTTTTACGATTCAATTTGGTATATTTTGATTATCATATCATATTGCATTGATTAATTTGAAGTCATTTTAATGTATACTAAATCAAGAAATGAGAAACCTCAACTTGATTTCGATCATACCAAGAACTATCAACTTCTCACTCAGAGGAGCAACCAAAATCGTGTAACAGCAGATGTCAATATCTTCAATCAACATTGTTGTGTCTATGCATCATCTTTCATTCAAATTTTATTGATAAATATCTCAATCTGTAGAATAACTCAAAGTCAAAAGTCCTCACCTCGAAGAAGTGCCTGTACTTCTGCTTCCTATAGAGTTCCTTCACTTCCTCCCCTGATCCAGGATGATTGTTGCAGTAGTCCGAATAAATCTCAAATGATTGGCTCTGTATATAAAAAATATCATAAATAATCCAAAATATAGTGAAGACAAAGGTATATGTGAAGAGAATTTTGTTAGTGATAAATAATCCAGCCTAAAATTTATGATCCAAAAATTTCCCTAGAAAACAAAACCAGAGCCCTCAATTGGCCAGAAAATAATCTTGTTGTGAATAAGCCCTTGGAATTATGATAAAGATTTGTAGTACACATGAAATAAATTTCAAAATGTCAAATTCACATGAAGTAAGACCAGTAACATCTGGAAAGATATTTTTCAAGTTATGAGAGAAAGATTGGACAAAACTTAAATGCATTAAGACGTACATGTAATAAGAAGACTTGTCCCACGGTGCTCAAGTGGGGTTGTTCCTTGTTGAAAGCTTTCTCTAAGCTGGCGAGGAATATGTTTGCGAAACTGTAAATATCCTCGACATTTCCGAAAATGATAGAGATCTTCTCCTTGGGGAACATTTCTGGTCTCTTCTTTGCTTGTTTGAGGTATCCCTGAAACATATCAAAAAGAGCTCCATGTAAGCATTTTCTGCAACATTCAAACTTTCATTTCGTTCAATTAACAAGATGATATTTGCCTTTGATTACCATATCTGAAAAGGCATTTCAACACTGATAGTAATTTAGTTTACATCTTAATTACTAGAAAATCAGGTAGGATCATTTATACATATCCTTGACATTAAGCAGCTTGAACTAAAAGAAATTAATTATCATATACACATTACTAGTATTTTGAAACTGAACTGCATCTAGAAAAAGATAATGTTTATCAGATGTCAAACTTTAAAACATACCTCAACAACATCTCTTAGATGTTTGACATATTCTCGTTCAGCGTTGATGATTTCGTTGACCACGTTAGCTCTTCCTTGGTCCGTAGCAACGCCGTGATTCCTCATATTGGGGTTTTGTTCTGGGTCTTGTATCGTCAGGTCGGCGTCGAACATCTCTTGGTTGACCCATAACTGATAGAGGGGAGATAACTCATCATTAACATCATGAATACTCTCATTCAGGAATCCGAAGGATGGGTTTAAAACATATCTCATTTTAGCACTTTGGGTTCCAATAGCACTTGGATTTAGCACTGAGAAGCGAAAAAAAAACTACTGACCACAAAAATGATGTTACACTTCTTAAACCCCATCTAATTGGTTCTATTCATTGACAATCTAAGTTTCAACCAATGGGAGACAAGATAAGTAAAAAGCTTGATGAGGTCAAAGTGACAGACCCCCTAATGAGATCACTGTTGCTACCTGGCCAGGTGGTTAACTGGTTTTCTTTGAAGTGGTTAATTACAGGTGAGTCTGTATTGGCACTGATAGATTTAACGAGTCAATTACTTAATTAGTGTCTCGATCGTTAGTGAACTATTTATGTCCAATAACAGATAAATAATTTTTTAGATGTTTTTCAAATTGATTTTAATAACTGGATGACAATGAAAGAAAAGAAAACAATTATTGGTTTAAGGGTCTCCGATGTATTAATATTATTAGTGAAGGCTTGTTTTGCCAATAAGAGATTTGGATAAAAACAATTGAATGTCAATGGAATATCTCTGAATGTTTATAAAGGAATAAAAAGATATTATTATTGAAAAATATGCTATGAATAGATTTCCTTTGGGAGTATTTTATTGGCAATATTCATACTTGAAAGAGGAAAATATCTTAATTAGTGTCAATGCCCTTATTCAGTTTAAGATGCCAAAAAGTTAAAAAGGAAATTCTTAAAAAAAGGAATTTAAATCTTTTTATTAAACAAAGGTCTAATATGAGCAACTATTTCTTGGAAATAATGGAGAAGAGTTAAGTCTATTTTTACAAACCTAATATCTTACAATCATCATATGTATTTTTGTAACAATTCTGTATATATCATTAAACCATTCTATCACTTTATTTCTTTCCTGAAATTGTTATCTATACCACCATCCATGTAATATGTAACATACAATGAACAAAGAAGTTGTCATCCATATCCCACTGCATTATTGTCATTCCAACTTCTAAAATGCCTCTCAAAATTGTTACCATCTATGTATATCAAAAATATTCAATTGTTAATATTCACAAGAGGCACAAAATTATATATACGTAGAATTTAACACTACCACTAAACATTACATTTTATGAACATATTAAAGTGTACTAAATTTACTATGAAACATGAAAGATAACTGTTTTCCAATTCTTATGCCTTAATTAGCATCTTTGTCTTTTTAAAAAAATCTTCATCACTGATAATGCTATTCCAGTGATTAATTGAAATTATATGAAAACAATTGATAAGGGACAAGGCAATAAGCAGTTGACAATGAAAGTCAAGGATGCCAATTATAAGATTGTTTATGAATTAAAGGACTGGCATAATTGGCTATTGTTTATTTGTTTGGAATCAAACATGCCTACTAAACTTTGTTTACTTTGCAAATTCTAATTAGGGCCCATTGCAGTTAATGACCCATATTCATCATCAATAAATACTTTTTAAAGGATAAAGTAATGTAATAAACTAACAAATGATCAAAGTAAAAACAGAAAGACAATCGGACAATCAGTTGAGTATAAAGAAAACAATTTTAAGGTTAGAAAATGTCTTCAATCCATGTAACTGTCAATAGAACTGGTTCATTTTCTTCTAAAGGTATCAAAATGCTTATCAGGGGTATTTCTCTTTTAATTCAACATCTCCAATAAATCAACCACATTAGATTTTTTAGGTAAAAAATTCACAACATTTCTAAAATTTCAACCAAGTGTCGATGATGATCATATGATTCATGCATTGCTTGAAATAATTTGCATCCGTTGCACCAAAAAATAACGATTGTAAAGCGCAATTTTCTCTACTGCAGTATTCTATCTTAATTATGATAACATTGCCATTATTATGTGATCATCTTTAAAACATATGTATTAACATCACACATGTACTTTATGTTTATCCAATATTTACACCATAGATCCAAATGATCCACCAAAAGTGAAGAAATAGTTAAACCATAGACCTCTTTGAAACTTTTGAACAAATTTATAGATAGTTCTTTTCTGTTCATTTTAAAGCTTAACTCTTCATGAATGATAATGACAAATATTTTATGATCCAATTTCTTTATATTTCAAATTCAACGTCAAAACAAGAAATCAACTATTCCCAGTATCCAAAGCAATAGAAAAGTTTTGATAAATACATCAGCTTATACAATATAGAAGGGTGGGTCATGTTAAGGACATAGAACAGGAAGATACAAGATGTTATTATAATATTTCCTTGGGAGTGATCAAAAATAAATAAAGGAAGAAAGGTGGAGTCATTTAAATTCATTACACCTGTTAAATGCACCCAATAAATCTTACAGAAAGTCAGTATATTCAAGGCAAAATAATGAATGCCATTTATCTAAATAGGATTTATCTCTAAAAAAGAAGAATGTTAAATTTTTTCTTATAACCTACTCACTGAAATGTTTTTGTAAGCTAAGATGTTTTTAAACACTCCATTTTTGACCCTAAAGGTTAGTTTGGTTAGTTAGTTTAATTGCTTTTGATACTCTTACTATCTCAACAAAAAGAAATTTTATGGAAGGGAGCTGAATTTTAAAATACCGGTATTTTTCTAAAAATAACTTTCTAAAAACAATTTTTTTTTGCCAGATTCCTGAAACACATCAATCATTGCCAAATGCTAAAATAAATAAATTTCTGTAACCATTTTCTTACAGAAAGAAAAAAAGCTTTTCTTTCTTTCTTTCTAAAAACATTATTTTTTGCCAGATTCCTGGCAAAGGCAACAGGAAACATACTTGAAATACCAAACAAAAATGCTTCGAAGAATGTATTCTTTCTTTGAAGAGCTTCCGATATTTACAAATTCTCCCCTTGCTCAGAGCAACAAAACAATACATATACTCAGATGAATTGTGAAGTGTTTTGCAATGTTGACAAATTTTTTTATTTCACTATTTTCGTAGAGTTACCTACCCTGACAAAGGCAGCAGGAAACCATCCCCGATGCTGCTCGGAGCAGCCGAACCACCAATCTTTGTCCATCATGTCCACCACTCGGATCTGATCCCCCGCTCGGAAACCTAGTTCCTCCGGGTCCATCGTCACGTGGTCCCACAATGCCTCAGCATATATCATCGTTTCTTCTTCCTGTGTCTGAAAATAATTTTTGAAACATTAAATCTAAAATCTCATCTAAAATATTATCGATTGAAAATAGTATTTTTCAGTTTTCAGGATGCAGAGTGAATTACCATTTTGACTCACTTGTTTAGTTTTGCAGCCAAAACCGGCAAAGGGAAATCCAGATAAAACATAAAGATTCTATCTATTGCAACTCTTAATATAAATCTAATCGCTACATGACGTGTTTTATAAGGACACCATATGAAGTGGTCTTCACTTACCGCTGGAAAAGTCAATGGCATTGTGTTGACTGTAAAGAGTCTGTACCATGCTTTCTTTTGTAAGTTTTCATTTTGAATCACAAAATCAAATCAAAAATAATTCTTCAGCTTCCCGTTGCAAAGCTCAACACAATGCTAAATCTATATGCTAGGTGCCTGCTTGTAAAGTTATTTTCATAAACTAGAAACCATACCTTTTTTTGAAAAACAATGGAGGAAAGCCTCCAAATGAAAAGCAGCTATGTACTACAATGAAACTGTTGTATTTGTATCCTTTACATAATTACATTGAAACACATCAATCATTGCCAAATGCTAAAATAAATAAATTTCTGTAACCATTTTCTTACAGAAAGAAAAAAAGCTTTTCTTACTTGATATACTGTAAAGTCAAATAACATCCCCTAATGTAATATTTATATAAAATCTTTCCATAAATAGTGTCCTATCCTTACATGTTTTATTTGTTGTATTACCAATACACACCCATTTCCTTGTTATCAACAAAACCATCTGTTTGTTACTTGCTTGAAATGTCAGCGCAATTTTCTATGATTATTTAAACAAAGTCATATTCACACGGCTTTAAACAGAGCATTTCAGAAGGGTGTATTTTATCTTTGTAGTTTTCTTGGCACCCATGTTACATATTGGTACATGATTTAAAGCATCACAGTTCTAAAATTTAAAAGGGTGTAAGAACTACATGAATTGATATAGATTTCAGTAAGTATTATTTCTGCAACTATCATATTTTAATCGATCCTCCCTTTGAAAAAATGCTAAACAATTACCTGTTTGATGCAAAGACACATAGATATTATACAAAAACAATAGCCGAATCAAGAAATATAAATATCAAAATATATCCTTTTAAAAATTGTTTATTTCTGATGAGTCTGGACAAATTTATCATTTCCTCCTATGAAGGAAAACAGTTATCATACATGTTGTAAACAAATTTAAAGAAATGATATTTATCATGGAACCATATTGCAGCAAAAAATTAATTGCTAACTGTAATAATCAAGGAGTAAGATATCAACCTTGCAGTATTCCTCGAAAAATATTAAACACTTAAAAAATAGAAAAGATATTGTAGTATGAAAGTTATCAGCTAAAATTCAGTTGGTCATTGTTTATTCATTCAAACCTACCCCCCAAAGAGAAACCCCTGAAGATGCAGAGAAGCAAGGTACAAGCGAGCTACCTTGCTGTGTTGTTTTCTAACAAATCAACAGGACCGTATTCATACCCCATGCCGAACGTTTTAGTAAAAAATACAAGGAAATAGGAAAAAGGAAATATGCACTGTTGATACTTTTTCAACTTTGTTTCATGAACATGCCTTAAATAAACAGCAGAGAATTACAGTAGCTATTCAAGTGGCTTGAAATTTGTAACAGAAATTTTGTTGGTTCTTCTTATAGTTTTGCAGAATTCATAATTACCGGTACTTGAAAATATATTCTAAAGATAAATTGACTGAGTGAAACAATGTACAAGGAAGCATTTGATAATAAATTAATCACTGAATTTTGGGTTAAGAAGTAATGGAGGAAATCTATGACACAAAATATGTTCTAGAAGGTTTGGACTAGCTGATAAAATCTGAAGAAACAACAACTCGCTTATGAATATCATGTCTTGAAAAAAAAAAACCTGGGGTTAACAAAAACAGCTACTTGAAAAGTTCATCTATCTAGGAAAATCCTTAAGTAAGCCAGGCAAAATGAATTAATTTTTAGGGAAAATGTGCAATTTGTTGGAAATAGTGACAAAGAGATTTTTTAATGTTTTCAGGTATCATAAAATGTACAAAATAGATAAAATTAATTAGTTTTTACCTCTTTTTAATTTTCTAGTTCAGATTTTGATCATCTTATATTCTGGGAAGATTTTCTTTTAAATCTGAGAATATCACTAGAAGATATTCTGTAAAGCAACTTATCAATAATACAAAGATGTACAATTTAAGAAGACAGAAATGCAACAAACTCTCACCTCATCAAGGGTAGCCAACGCCATCTGTGACGACCTTGTGCTTGGACACTTGTCGTGCAGCGTCAGTTCCACAGAGTATTCTGACTCGTCTGAAGAATCATCTCCACCGCTCCTCTGACTGTACAGACTCTGGTTGTCCGATCCTGCAGAGTAGAGAAATACATCAAATATGTAAAGATCTTGCAAATTTCATCGATAGCATACTTTCCAAGATCTTGAAAAACTGCAAATGGAGACTGTCAAAAATAACACAAGACTGTCTTGCAAAATTCATTAATAGAACACTGTCCAAAATCTTGCAAGACTGCCCAAAATCTTGCAAAATTCATTAATAGATCACTGTCCAAAATCTTGCAAGACTGTCCAAGATCTTGCAAATTTCATTAATAGAATACTGTCCAAGTTCTTGAAAGACTGTCCAAAATTCCTTATATGGAGACTCTCCAAGATCTTGCAGGATCATTTAATGGAGATAGTTCAAGAAGAATTCAACTGAACCTGCCACCACTGTTTCAGAACTGGCACACCCTTGTCAATACAGGCTTCAAGTTTCAGAAGTTGGGGGTTATGTCCAAAGATGACCAGAAAGTAGCTCTTGGGCAACGTTTCCACATCTCAAACTACATAATCATTGGTTGTTGGATGGTAACAGACAACGCCTCAGCCATTAGGAATAACCTTCCTTATCACCACCCTGATACTGTATCTAACAAGTGACACATATATTTCACCATGGCCACAGTCCCTCTGGCATATTGCCATGGTAAAGCTGAAACAATTTTTTTCTATATTTCTTGGGAACATAACCTCTTTGAGGAAGGAAATAAATGGTTACTAATGTAAAATGTGATCAAAATATAAAATTTATCAATGAAAATATGCTTTTTACTTATTTACATCTATGTAGAATGTGTTTTTCTAAATGTGCGTCCCACAAACCAAAGTGCATGTAACCTCAAAAATCTTGGAATTCCAAGTATGACTTCCAGATTTGTTATGACCGAGGTTATCAGCTTGGCTCAATGTCTTTTAATCATGTGTTTCCATAGCAACAGGAATTTTGAGGAGGAATATCAAGAGCAACTCCCACTTTAAATTAAAATGTAAAGAAATTCCTTATTCAGATTAAAACCTGTGAGAAGTCTGAATAAAACTTCAAAATATTGCATAATGATTATAGGTTACCATGGCAACATGAAAATTAAGTTTCAAACTATCATGAGTAATACCAATCTTAAAATTATGGTCCAAGTGCCAAATTGTTTTGATGTAAAGTTTCAAAAAGATCATAATTCATAAAATTATGCAATGAATCCCTTTATTGTCCTCTCTGTTCAGAAATTGCGTCTTTGGTTCCGGTAAATCAATATTGTTTAGCACCAGATGCAGTGCGGACAGTTAACTACTGCACCTCGAAACATTTGCAGCTGCACAATGAATCTATTGATCTGAATTTGACGCCAACAGCTTGTACAGATCTGAATGAGAGTCATATAAAAAGGGTTTTGTTGATCTTGTTTTACATATATATGATTTCATTCTTGGTTTATTTGATTTGATATTTCATGTCTTTATTACAACATCAGTTTCTTAACACAATTTATTGTTTATTTCGCTTCATTTTTGTCCATATCCAATTTGTGAAAATCATCTTCAAATTTCAGTTTATCAAATATTATTTTATAGCATTTTCTGATTGATATATCCATTATCCAAATAAATAATTACCCTCTCTGTCTACGTTAACCTTTTTTTAATAAGTCCAAGGGGGCAGCACCATTTTTATTAGGAATTAATTCATCACTAAATTAATTTTTTAAATCTTAAAAAACCTAAGTCTTTTCAGTCAGTTGATTTATCTTTCATACAAAATTATTCATAACAGTTTACCCGGTAATCTTTTATCATTGGATGAAGGTCTCTTATACAAATGAAGTGCTCCTTGGCAAGACGTCTGCTTCAGGAAGGGAGATAACCCAAATCACCTTGATAGCTTATCAGTAACAGCAACCTAGTATTTCCGCTTTGGATGGACACTTGACGTAATTCCACAGCTTGAGAGGTTTATCTTTTGGCTCGAAATATTTATTTCATCCATTATCATTAGATTCTGATACGAAACACTTTAATTGGTATTTCAAGATGGCACATCTGACGCTAACTCAAAGGAACCAAATGCTAAGTGGAATATAGCCATTGCTCTTGATAATCTTTCAGGATTGCTTGTGATGTAACATATATCACTTTGATGTCAGGGTTGTAAGGTGGAATTTAGAAATTAATTTACGAGTGACCTATCAAAATGCCCCAAAATTTTTTAAAAGAGATGGCACACCAAGTTTCTGGATATTCTGATATTGTCTCATCAATATCAGCTTTGTTCTGATGAATGTGAGTTTGACAGTCTTGCCTCTACTCGGATGTTACCTCATTTTGTTGTTTAAACTCCACATTGTCTTTCAAAGATGTATGGCAGCAATCCTGAATTTCAATGATCTACAGAGTTACTTGGCCCTAGAATCTGTCTGAGGCCTTGTGATCAGTTAGCTCTTATCATGGGACTATATGGGATGCTCGGAGACTGTAGTGCGGAAGGAACACCATGATGGATCAAATCCCATTCCCAGCAGAGCCAATAGTTTTCACAGGTCTTTCTCCAAAAATGGTTCGTCTTAATCAGACTTTTTCCGTTCAGGGAATATTCTACAACAGCCCAGGATTTCTAAGTTTTTGCATAGATCTTTTGACATTGGAACTTACTATGATATGAAAGAATAACAGAATTCCAACCAAATCTGGTTTAGATATTGCATACAGTACAACACGGATATAGCGAACTCAGATATATAGCGAACAATCAGATATAGTTCACAATTTTTAACTCCTGTCTTTATGCATGGCAGCCAAACGCAAATAGCGAACACCGGATATAGCGAAGTAAATTCTCTGGTCCCTGGGAGTTTGTTATATCTGAGTTCTACTGTATTAGAAAACAACTCGGAAATGAATAAACACTTACCAATAAGACTGAGAAAGTTCTTTTTTCGATGCAATTTGTCGAGGTTTTCTGGCATACTATGAGATCGGACCATGACTGGAGCTTTTCGTTGTGGCTGCGAGGTTTTCTTATCTGTTCGATTCTTGATGGGATGAGGTGTGGACATCTGAAATTTACAAAATTGTATTCATTTTACTGTTTGTAGAAAGTTTGAGAAGTTTCAGCAAAAGAATTCCTTTCATCTCCTGAGAAAAGGTAATTTCTGACAAAACAAAACAGAGTGCTTAATAATGACTAAGTAACAATGATAAGAAGATTTAACTGCTTATCCATGACCTCGAAAATGTCAATCATCAAACTAAAGACAAGTAGGTTATCATCATGTACAATTATGAGAATAATTTATTCTATGGAGTAGAATTTTTTTTTTTTCTTAAACTTTTCATTATAAGTACTGATGATTGAATAAAACAACTACTCCTTATAAATATAAATTAATTATAATTGTTTATTTTCATTTAGTATGTTATTTAGAAATTAGCATTTAATGTCGTGTCCGATAAGATGGATCTTTAAAGCTCCTAAGATTCATGTTCATTTTCCTTACAACAAATATATTGACTGTGTAATAGTGACATCTATAATCTATAGCAGATACCATGCAGTCAAGGAAGTTGCTTTTGATTGCTACTGAAGTCAACTACCACATAATAACCATGTTTAATGTACTTCTCACATTATATTTGTTCAATGAAACTAAGATTATGTATTTACAATATTAGAAATGAAAATTTTATCAACTACAATTGTTTTGGTGCAGTGTTAGTACTTAGATATTGATATATTGTGTAAAAAAACCTTTGGGTTTTGGGAAATAACTAATGCATGCTTAAAGTTAATAAAATGCATTGAAGTACATTATAGAATATAAATGCCTTTGATAAATTTGATAAAATTAATATAAAAACTAACCATGTTTCCAAATTTACAAAATATGAAAGTCCAAATAACTTTGACATCTCAGCTCAAACAACAATCATTGAAAACTTTTGAGAATTTGTTGCATATCATAAATAAACAAGGGCAAAGCAAACCTTTCTAACAAACCACCAACTTTTCAGCTCATAATAAATCTAAAAGGGCAGAGTACATCTCCCTAACTTATTACCCTTTTCAATATTTCTAATAAACAAATCCTAAACCAAAAAATACAATTGAACGAGCTTTCAGCTACAAAAAATCCATGAAAACTTTTTAACTTTTCAGCACAACATAAATAAATAAGGGCAGAGCATATCTCCCTGACTAACCACCCGTTTTGATCTTGTGTTGAAGGCAAATGTGGCTGGAATTCCGGGCACACCCTGAATATGGGGACCCCACGGCCCTTCCGCAATATGGGGGGCCGAGAGTAAAGTCTTGGCCAGCAGCCCCCCATTTGTAAACATGGTGGACAATCTCACTTGGTCCACAAGGACCTCCATGCAGCTGATGATGTAATCCTCTTGCTCCAATGCTAATGCATCTCCATTGTGGTTATCCCCAGTTATGATTCATAGTCTTGCCATAGCCTGCATTTTCAGCCATTGCACATTAACTTGTTGTTGAGGTATTTCTCCATTACAGAATCCACTCAGAACATGTGCATAGCAATGTTTGAATCTCCAGCCACTGATGCATGATGGGATCAATGGGTCAGTCCATTCATGACCCAGTGATCAGGATCAAAGGGTCAAAGATCATTTTCCCCATTCTGAGCTTCAGATTACATCATATATCCTACTTGAACGACACATGAAACTATATGTAGATCACAAGCTAAATATGCTGCAAAATTGCCACATTGATGAAACTAAAAGTTAATGACTATCCTGTCACCCCTTGGTCAAGTTAATGGTCTAGTCCTCAGTAAAGGAGAAGGTGTAATACTTTGCATTGTTTACTATTTGCCAGGGGTTACTGGCCCCTTTCCTTGCAGCCAATAGGCCAAGCTAGGTCACAAAGAGTGCAATTGCCCCAGGGTAAAGAAATATCAACCACCCACATTCTCTCCTTGTCTTACACCTGATGAGAGTCCTGGGGGTAGAAACCCACCCCTGGGGTTGAATTAGGGATCTGCCTCACCCCAAGGGATTTCAGGTGAGGGGTGGGGAAAAGTCTGGAGGGATGGGTGAGAATAGTTCTAACAAGTGAGGGGATGATAAAAAATATTGAATTTTTTTTATCATGTTTTGTTTTTGTGCTGATCTTCATTAATAAAGAGATCCCATTTATAATTTTAGACAATGCGTGTATTTACCAATTTAAGTAAATAATCTAAAAAATAATCAAAAAAGCTTTTACAAAATAATCACATAATGATTAAAGATCTTATATTAAGAAATGACCATATTGATAAAATTACTTTTTTTGTTTATTTTTGTTTATTGCAAACAAAACCAAACAATTTAAACCCAAACGCCTACATGCAGGAAGCTGACCTATATTAATGACTCGGATGAATGATTTTACGAGTTCTTAAGAATGTCACACTTGACCGACTCTGACAGGTGTGCTTAACGACGCATGACAGGTTACATACACAGGTGGTCAAATCTCAAAAGACCAATTGGATGTATTTTGAGAGTTATGTAACTCAAATCAATGAGTTTTACAACTGATGACATTGATAGTAAAACATAACTTAAGCATCAGATATGAAAATGTCCTTTGGCAACTTTTACAGAGTAAAGAGGAATGTTGTCTTTAAATATAAGACCATAATTATTAATAATACTAATTAATATGGCATGTAAAATTACATTAAAAAAATAAAATCAGACATGCCAAACTAAAAATATATGATAATGAAATTTTTCTACAAAGTTAATTTGTAAATATTTAAATGCAGAGTCGTCTTAGAGTAACCATATAAAATTGATAAGGCATAATTTACAAGAAGATTCAACAATCATTGATATAAGCAATATCATGCAACTGTACAAAAAAATAATTCTGAATGCTGATAATTGACATTTACTTTCCCCTTAAAAGATGTCATGATTATTTTTATATATCAAACAAATGCCTATATTCATATTTTCTTTCAGAACTATTACAACCTTCTAAATCTAATACCGGTAATCAATTAAAACAACAGAAAACTCTAGAATTTATCTAACATTTCCAAAGGTGCCACCTAAAATTATCCAAAATTTCTAGCTTTTAAAGTAACAATAACATTATATTACAAAAAGATGAGAGTAACATTCCTCATTTTCAATAATAATAATAATAATAATAATAATATAGTTTATTAATGTGTCATGTGCTACAGATTTACAGTCATTGGTTCACAAAAATGATGTACCAAAAAAACACCGGGCCTCACAGGGCCGAAATGACACCATAAAAAATATGACATGTATAAAATTCGATTATAAATAAAAGCAGAGACCACACATACCATACTTATATACACCTATCTCACATTTAATAGCACCCATACATGTACACACACTATATATACATAAAAAATATTACATCCACACAAACATCGTAATACTTTCAATATTTCTTTCTTTGAGGGGCATTTAGAGTCAATATTACCTTATATGAAAACAACCCCAGAATAACTTGCAAATTTCCTACAATGTTAAGATTTGTATTCAATTTAGAATAAAAGTAACTCACCAACCAATATCCATCAAACAAGTAAAAATCCCATGAACAGTATGTTCAAATTCAGCTACAATTCCAAAATGACAATTTTTTTTTACTCCCTCTATATAGCCTTCACAGTGACAATATCATCTCGATACATGAAAAGCTAAGGGATTAACAGACAACCCTGTCTCAGTCAACATTCTCTTCAACTTGAGATTAGGGGACTAATAAATAGCTAATAGGTGTCAAAGCTGACAGGATGTTTGGAATATAGGATTGCTCATGGCAATCTGAATTTTCTTATTGGGGCTTTGTTTTTTACACACAGGATGCAATAAAAATTATTGGTCCAATTTGGTAATTGAATTCCTCTGTTTCAAGATTAAGACAATTGATTGCAATTAACAAGCACTGAATGTTTATTGTACTGAGTGTAATTGGACAATTTATTTTTAAGTTAATGTTTTGTCCTGATAAATAGGTGTTAATCAGTCAACTACTTTTCAAATATTTTTACACAGTAACCTTTTCAAAATACTGTAATACAACCATTTAGTATATAATAATTTTGTGTAAGTTTTGCAAACTTTAATATCTCATTATTTTACATTATTTAATAAAAAGTTTAAAAGAAAATCAAATAAAATGGTACTGATCATTCCTTTCTTAAATAACATTATAACCTACTACTGTCAAATAGTTTGAAAACCAAGAGAGTAATTTTTCAAAATAATCTTATCCAATGGTAATTGATTTAATCCCTTCATCAAAGGAAATATTCTTTGATATTGAGTTATTCTGCTGATAATCTCTGGATTCAATTATCTGGATCATCTCATTGAAATCCAGGATAGAAGTCATTTGATGAATATTTAGATAAATCATTGATATTTACAAGACACTTATGTCTTTTTTACAGAGCTCTGTAAGACAATTTCATTATAATGAGAAGGAAAGGACAATAATTTGAGATCCAAAAAAATACTGTCTTAGGCTTATTAAAATAAATTTCTGATACATTATACACATCCTTATGCATATGTTTTTAAGAAAAGTTTAAAAAAAGAAAAATTCTGTAAAATTGTTATTCAGATATGTAAAGATAAATTGGCTAGCCCCATCTTACAAGAAAGCCAACTGTTTCTATTTCACTTTACCTATACTCATGCCATGCCATTTTATTTTGATATGAAGTCTTAAATTAGATGTGGACACTGATTTTAATCATTCAACAAGAACTTGACAAATGAATATTGGTGTGGTACCAAACTTTTATTGTTAAGATATTTGACATATTTATTTTCAACAATAAACACCTACTGGCCGAGCTTTGACTAACAGTTAGTTTGACAATATTTGAAATAATTCATGTATACTGAGCCCAGAAGATGTGACTTTTTTCCCAAGATTCATTTTAATTTTAACTTCCTAAAGCTGAGTAATCTAGACTTGCCGTACTTGTCTAGACTGGGTTGGTCATCAATTGAATATTTTCATTAAGGGTCTGCCTGACAGATTTTGCTAAGACGTGCCCTTACACAAAAAATATTACACTGGATATGAAAATTATTACAATCTGAAAAAACTATCCATGCAGATATGAAGCCAGTATGCAGACTTCTAACATCAACTTTTGATTGGTTGTAACAATACATTTTGGCTTTTTATACAGACATGAACTGCAATGTTATTTTGTTAGCATCATGCAAGCTTTATCTTTTAAGTCATGTCAAACTTTAAAGACATCATAGCACAGAATCTTTAAGATATAAAGTGATTTTGTTAAGATATAAACTTAAGGATATAAAGTTTATAATTTACACGATATAAACAAATGTTTCTAGTTGCCAAACAATCTTTTGTCAATAAATTTAAAGCTTTTGAAACAAATCCATTTCCTAAACTCAAATGATTAAATGTGTTCACACTTAATTGAAGGCATGCAATTTTTTCCGTACATTACTTGGATAGTATTGAGATGTCTTCATCTCAGAAGAAATTTTATTTGGTAAATAATGATAATCTAATATACAATTGTGAAACAGGAATCAAAGGTGAATCGGGGAAATTATATTTTGCAAATTATGAAATATCCAATGGTGAAAATATGAAGAAACAGAAATGTTAAAAACATGTGCTACAATGTCTTAATGGCTACATTATATTAGAATTTATTAAGGTACATGCAAGCTTATATCAATTTCCAATTTATTCCCGAGATAATTTCTTCACACTTTTACTAGTACTCCATATTCAACCTTATTTAAATTCCTTCAATTCAAACACTTCTAAAGAAATAATTTATGAACAACCTCTTCAACCTCCACACCTTCACCAGGACGAGAGTGAACATTCTACTTCGACCTAATTTCAAAACCTTAAATTCTAAAACAAATAATTTATTTACAGACCGATATCGCCTCTAAAACTAGTCGAATCATGCAGTCTCAAGCGTTAACGCATTCACTGCTTGTATACGATCGAATCAATAACTACTCGTTTTTGTCCGAATGCACAGATGCAGTTTAGCGTCAATTTCACAAACCTCTTCCAAGGAGCCATATTTCCCTCCTGCCGGCTTCGGCGGCAAAATCTTAGTTCGCCAACACCTCTGTACAAAGATCCAAAGAGTTTTACAACAGTATTCCATTTCGAAATCCAGATGTGAACACTACTATCGTTGAATCTCCATTTTTGTAACAGATTTGCCTTGTCGACTTGCTATTGATTGCCGACCACGACACGAAGAAATACAATATTCTACACCTATAGAAAACCAGGTGCATTGGTTGGTTTAACCGTATTGGGCGATTTATCTGATATAATATATATTATATATCAAGCTTCCTTGTAACAGATGTACATGTTACATTAGAAAAAATAAAAGATTTAATTCATAATGAGTTGTTTTTAGATTCATATTCATAGCAAGTTTAATTGCTCTAATAGTAAATTAGATTTTATTTGACATTTTATATACTTTTTATTGTAGTAAATAATTTGAGCATTTACAGCTATTTACAGGATCATGTTTCTTTTAACATTAAATGTTGGAGAACTAACTATACAATAACATAAAATTGATTTCTAGTTTAGCTAAAGGCTTAAAAGTTATGGATCGGAGATGATTGTCAATCAAAGTTTGTAATAAAATGCAAGAAATTTGTCTCAATTTTTATTCCAGACCCTGTGGCTAAGATTATTATTTTGATGTCATCTCATTTCATAGACTTGTTATTTCATTGGTTTAAATCTGGCATTCAAAATAATAACTTGGGTAGTTAATATACAGATGTTAACAAAAAACACTCTCCCTATTATCATTAAGACATTGATGTTACTGATAAATAGAGTTATGATTAAACAACGAAACCAAAGCATAAAACTTTTCAACAAAAAATGTGCTTCTTGATAACAGGCAAAAACATGTTAATCAAAGTAAAGTTTTGGAACAATCAAGTAAAAAACAAACAACACCCATTGAAAATGCTTCTTAAAGGGGCAGTTACACATAATTTTAAAAAATTTGATATTTCCCAAATAAATATAAATTTCTGCCAAATGTAACATCTTTTGAGGATCAAACATCTCATTAATCAAAATATTTCTAGTCGGAAAAGAAACTCAAAATTGTTTTCAGGAAAACTTTATGGCATCCATTTTGGTTTTAACAACTTTCCCCTTTCAAGGTTGAGAAAAATAATTGTGTAGTGTAACTTAAAATGGCATGTTCATTTTGGAAGAATTACTTTTAATTTTTGATTTGAGAGATATTTTATATACCTAAAGATGTGCTTAAGCCCCTTTGAAGAAGAAATACTCCTGGGAAAAACCTATAAATTTATAGCTTTAAAACAATATAAATATCCAATATACCTTCTCATAAAAGATATATATGTAGATAATCAAGACAGTCTTTTGCCTTAATCACTAATTTTGTAAAATATTTCTTGATCATCCTTCTATTTGAAGGTTTTATTGATAATTAATTAGGGACAGGATTTCTTCTTAAGATATATATCACACATTACACAAACTGTTTGTGATCTTTGTTTATCCCATCATAATTTTCATATGATAATCTTCTGAAAAATGAAAACACACGTATATAGCAAATGTTATACAGATAAAAAAAACGTTGGTACTTACTCTTCGAGATTTGACAAGTTTGGCGGACACGACTCTGACATCTTGATTTGAGCGTAGTTCGACTTGAATTCCATCCGTTAAACGTAAACTCCGTAACGAATCACAGGGTCGGAGATTTCCGATACTTCCAAATGCTCTCATACTTTCAGCTAAGAGTGAGCTCCCTCCTGAAAGAAAAAAGAAAAACTAAAATAATTTCTACGTAAAAATTCACAAATAGTTCTTGAATATTGATTTTTGGTGTCTGAAAGGAAATCATAAACCATCGATTCAAGTTGATATCTAAATAAGGTCAACTTAATAAATAATTGTAATAATTGATAATAACAAGTAGCAAAATATAATAAGTAAAGCAAATTTAGAATAAGTTATGATTTACAATTTTACAATTTTATGCCTCAAAGTAATTTCTAAACCATGCTCGATTAAGTTTATTAAAACTTGTTAATATATCAATGAATACAATTTTTGGTTTTGTTTCCAGGGTGAAATATTTTTTTACTTGCTCAACAAAAACTGTTTATCACTGTTATATTACAAATCCAAAGATTAAACTCCAAAATTGAATTTTTGTCAATCAATCTAGTTTTGAATATTTGCTAAATAAAATAATAAGACAACTGAGATGTCTTCATCAAGCTCTATAGTCTTTTAATAGACTTGCTTAGGCTTTTATCTTATATTAGGGTCAGGCTAACAGACTAGGTTTTATCATGCAGTAAACCTTAAATCAATCTTGTTGTCAACAAATTATCCAATAAAGGGTTAGTAATTTCCCTGTTCTGTCTTATATATGTGTCAGAAATAGCATGCTAAAGTCAACATGGTAACAATGGATTGATTGACAGCCGCATGCAGTGAAATCGACAAGGGATAAAAATAGCTGTTATCAATGTAGGATATTGCTGTTATCTTGTCATTGATAACACAAATTAATAATGACGATATGTGTTAACATATTGGTTGTATGGGACACTACTTCAAAATAATAATATATCCTTTAATCATAATGTCTTGGTAAAATCTTTTTACATACATTTAAATGATTATGAAATCCCAAAGGTGTTTTTAAAACATGAGAGAATTTATTATTATCCATTATGAAAGATATTTACTAAAACAATAGTAGAACCTTGCAAAGACAAACAATAAATAAGAGTTTCAATCATGCTAGGTACTATATTAAAACCATCATTTTGAAATTGAAGTTTTAGATATGATTTTTAATGGATACCCTGCACAATTATTTTAAACAGATCATCTAAATATACCATACCAGATTGTTTGAAGTCATTTCTCCCCATTCTCTTCACTACAGTAAGCTATCACAACTCTAACGCCAGTGTTTCCACTCTCCCACTATCTCAAAACATCCCCTCTTTGATGTCTGTAAAACATGACACATTCCTCCAATGAGAAGGATGCCCCTCCTGCCATCTCCTCCCCCCCCCCCCCAATATCAACTTATACATGGCATATCCACATGTACATTTTGTGCGTCTCTTAAATGTTCTACTTCCTCTATAGCATATCCTGTTCCTTTTTGATCATTACGAGTCTCCTTTGGAATAACCAGTGTCTGACTCTTCCAAGAACTTGTTGGAAAACAGGATCTTTATGCATGTTTATCTACATACACCTATAAACAAAACCATTTCAGTTACAAATAGTTTTTGAAAGCCAATCTTCTGATTTAATGATCTATATTGGAAGTCCGCCCTAAGTAAATAGAGAACTTGTGAGGTATAATTGAAATCTTGTATTTTATAACACTTCAAGACTACAACCATACTTTTCATAATTTCTTTATATTGAATATGTGAAAATATGGTCAACAATGACAAAAGAATAATTTTCATTGTAGAAAAATCACCAATTCATTTATTAATTTGAAGTAAAGTAAAAAAGCAACAATTTTCTAATCATTCAAATATGATTATTTTATCTTTTTAAAAAATAAATACAGAGATCATTTTTCTTTTGTTAGACAATAAATTCTCACTATAAACATCTACTTACAAAAATAATCCAAAATTCTTTGAAATTGTTGAGCCTAAAACGGCTTAGATATTAATTTCCTTCACTTTCTGGTGAATCATCCTCAGACCGTACTTCCGCATTCAAAGATATCTTTAACATGGCATTTTGGTGGATTAGAATTAATGACAACAAATCGAGAGTTCTAAAATGTCATTGAGTCGAGAATGAAAATTGATGTGATCGTGAGTCATGGGAGTGAAACAGGGAGATGCACTGAGAGCAAGTCTCTTTATAGTATTTTTTAGAAAATGATTTAAAAAAACGTCACTTCATGAAATGGCATTGTGTACATTTGGTACTTTGGCATTGTGTTTGAGACCATTAATTGTATTCTGAAAAATTTGATTTAAAAATAATTCTCATAATGAAATAGACTTGATTACAGTTGGGATTTTGTCATCTTGGTTAGATTATACATCGATAGATTTTATTTCATGACTATCGTTCAAAACATAAGGAAATAAAAGATGTATCTTAATTTATGTGACTTATATTACAATTTTACAAATTGAACAAAATATTAATCGAAATGTTGATAATGATTGGACAAGGTAATACATGTGTATTGCAAGTAACATATAATTTATCAAAATATCTCAATTGTTTTGAAAACAACTTTGTAACTATGCTCTTTGCCAATCTTGATTGGGTTAAAAAAGTATAATCGAAACCATTTTAAATCTACACACAAGTAACCAATCTGAGATATTTATGTTAAAATGTTTGTTGTGTTATATAATGATGTTCTTTTTTACTGTTAAAAACCTTTTAGATTAAATGACCTAAATAAGAATTAGTCAAAATGTGACTTATGTAAATTTTCCAAAATGACTCAAAATATTGCAGTGTTGATTAAAGTAAAAAAGTCTTCTACTTCTTCTTAATGCATGAAATTTACAGATATCTATATCCCTTGACTATCATATCCTACAGATATGATAAAAAGACATTGAAAATGCTCACTATATAAGAACATGCCTCAGAAAGAGTTCAAGAGATTATAGAACATTCTCTTGATAACAGTACACACAAAATGCCAGAGACAATAATCAAAGACATCAAACCTCACATATAGAGAAATTAAAAAAGCTCACTTAAGTATAGACCACAGAGATCAGAAGAGAAGATAACTCTTGATCACAAGAAAGATAACTCTTGATCAAAAGGAAGACAACTCTAAGCTAAAAAAAAGATGATAGACTCTCATTCTTGATAGATACACATTTCAGAGTTGAAAGAAAGTGATCCAATAGCAGTAAGATAGAGTCAGTGAGAAGTCAAGCTTGAGAGAGAATCGAGTTCATGAACCATAGTCGGCCATTTCAAATATGAAAGAACGGATACCTAAGAAACATTTAAGAAAGATTGTGAGAGAAAAGCCAATCAAGATCATTGCACAAATGTTTATGTATGTCCATCCAATTATGATTGGAACAGTGCTTTTGGCGGAAACATTGCCCGAGCTGCACTAATCATAGACCTCAAACAATCATCCGGAATGATAGACATGATATAAAGCAGTTCACAGAGCTCCAGATAAGGAAAATCTTCCTTTGAGGTATGGACACTTCAAGATCCATGCAATTTCCACCATACCTCTGAGTCTTGTCCCGTTGAAGGTTGGCAGATCAGATACTGATCTACTTCGACCATCAGGTTTCGTCACTAGTAACAAAGTCATACTTAAATATATATCACTTTTAAACAAAGTCTTTGGTAAACATCCAAATCAAAGAATATGTCATAATTGTATTTCAGTCGTCCCACTAGTCCACTGGTGCAATAGAATCATTTCAAGGCCTGAAAAGAAATCCAAGGTCAAGGTCACAACATCACTATGGTAACAAGACACTCCACTTATGTCATTTCTCCTTAATATTGTCAAAGATGAATACTCCATTCATTCATGTACAGCAAATTTTACCAATATTGAACATCATAGGCCATTATTTGGTCCCATTTATCCATTGAAGCTTGACGCACCATGAAGTCTTCCAAACTGATACAGGAAGTAAATATTTCCGTGGTGACCCAAGGAAGGTCAATCCTCTCGGTCCTACGTCTCTCTGAAGCCAATTTTAGACACACAGACACGATTATCCATTGACCTACATTGACAATTACGCAAATTCATAGATCACAATACCATGTTGGCAGTAATAAATTGAGAAATAAATTGAGAACATCAACATTAATTTTGATGTTTATTCTGATACATCTGTTGTGAAATTTTATCTCATCTTCAAAGAAATTAATTGCTAAAATGATATGAATATCTAAATGGCATTCTTATGTTTTTAACTTTTCCTTTAGGAAATGGATAAGTCTCTATCAAGTGATTGTCATCATATAATATTTTTCTTGATAATTAATAGTCTGTTATCCAGACCCAAAATCGAAAAATAAATAAATGAGCCTTATTAAGCCTAGAAAATGTTGGCAAGTCTAGATGCTTCAGCTGAAGTAAGTATTGTTCAGGGCTGCTTTTAATTATATTTTAAGTAAAAAATTAAACAATAAAATTAGTCATGAACTTTTTTTTCAAGGACTATTTATGAGTCTAGATCATTACTAACAAAGGACAATGATCTATTCTATCTCCCAAGAAGCAAGGAAATAGAAAACACTGACCTGTCAACTGTCAACAATTGGGGGAAATGAAGTTTCATAAACTACATCCTTTCATGAAATAAAACTTATCATTATGGCAAATAGTTATTCTCAGCAGCTGATATTACAAGTATAAATCCCAAATATTTCACTCCATGTACTTAAAACTTCTTAAGTTTTAATTGCATCACTTGAGACAATGACTACAAAATGTCCAAAGTCCACTCATAAAATATCTCCACATTTAAGGACATAAAACTACAACAACAAATTTTACATGAAGGTACAGAATAAGAAACGGGTCACTCAGAAAAGGTTACTCTACTCATAAATCACATTATGGTTGAAGAACTTTCAAATAACTTGCTCATTGTTTTTTACAGTCTTGATTGATATGACCACAAAGGTATCTTAGAAACACAAATTGAAATTTATCATGCAGCAAAAACTGGCCTCGCAAATTGATCATAGAAAATCCAAAATTCAATTGAAATGTATACTTAGACACATAAGAAATGTTTAAAATATTGATGATACTACTGGCAAAACTATTTGCAAATGTAAACTTTAAATCAACTCTGCTTAAGACAGTCAAAATCTAAAATATAATTTTGCTCCATACACATAACATGTTAGGTTCTCTGGTACACAAAACCTTGAAATATACGGCACATTTTTCGTTTATTACCCCTGAAATGTCTTCATTAAAGCTTTGAAATGTAGATATCTGTATAGTAAAATTATTTCTTCCCCCAAGACACTATAATAAAAATATTCTACCTATAGCTTTACCAATAATATCATTAAAATGAAATGAGTTTTCTTCATTTTGAATGATCAAGCTCTGAATTCTTCTTATAGACTTGCTTAAGCATACTTATGTTATTTAAGGGTTGTCTGCCAGACTAGCTTTTGACCTCACAATCAGTTTGACTATCAGTTCAAATATCAACACTTAGAACAACAACTTTATCTATAAAGTCAAAACTATTTACCTCACTACTCAGTTGTACCAGAAGGCCACACAAACCACCATTCTTTCTCACAAATCTATTTCTGGAGAAATATTATCCTCTCCACTGACAGCGAGCTTCTCTGTGACAAATATATCACGTCTGCCTATTGTGTAATCCCGTAAAGCTTCCTCATTTTACTCCAAACTAAAACTTTCATCTTCACAAATCCAGGACAATTTCAGTAAAATCTCCTAGTTTTGGAACCTGGAAAATTGTTCAGTCTTTTTCAACTCACACAGACTTGACTTTCTTGAGCATTCGACATTTAATTGGAGCAGACGCCACAAATTAAAAAATTCCAAACAGTCAGTCGTTTAGTATCGTAATCCTTAATTGCAAATGATCTCATTGATTTAAATCATTTTTGCTTATATCCAAGACAGCAACCATCAGTAAGCAACATTTCACAGAAACAACATCTTGAAATAGAAATCCAAAACAAGCTCAATCAAGTCTCAGAATTGAAATCCTCAAAGATCCTCAACTGACTTGAATTACTCCTGCAGACGCTATACAAAAAGCAGATGCCATTGCAGAATTAGACGTCTCGAAATATTAAATCTCGTCTTCCTGCATGAAATCCAGAAAATTTTCATTCAACTCACACAGACTCACATATCTGTAGACGGCACACAAGAAGATATTTCACTGAGGCAGACGTCACATTTTTCAATGAGCAGACGCCAAAATTTGAAAGCCACAGTTTTAACAATTGTGTTATTCAAAAGGCAACATGATCACTCAGAATGCTTTTGCAACAATCAACTGTGTTTCACAAGCAGCATTTCAAACCAGGAAGAAAATAGTTCCCCTTTAGTTGTGTCGCTATGAGAAAATCTGGCCTGAATTATCTCATAGCACAACACGTTACACAGGTCGCTTTCTCCCGTCGTCAAATAAGCGAGCTAGTCTCCTGAATAAATCATGCAACTCAAGCAAACCGGCTTAATTATAGTAAATATAAAAGGAGGTACAGAGGGTTTTTAAGCCTACATATTGTCATTCAACAACGGAATTCAAATTTTGAATTCAAAATAGCGTTTGCTTTGATACTGTTACAAAACCCGTTCAAAGACCAGTTTGAATGACAGTGAATAGAAAGAAAACCTAAAATAGATTCATGTAATAAAACATACTTATCTTTGAAAAGAAGTTACGCAAAATTTTATTTGGAATGGTAGTTAAAGTTAGATTCATATCAAAGGAATCTGAAAATAGCTGATATTTTAAATGCAAATAAACTTAAAAATATAGGAGTTTTACCCTTTGACTACATGCAATGCACTTTCATGTGTTGACATATGTTATCCCGTCAATAAAACTGCACTTAAAACGTCAACCAGTTTTAGAATTTTATAAGCCTTTGAAGACACTATATAAGGTGTCCCTGTAATATCTGATTGCATAATGCTAAGGTTTTTAATAGATTGAATTTTAGTCCTTTAAATATTATATTGAAATAAATTGTATTAGACATTAATTTTTTTAATAAAATGTAATGTTGTATAGTCAAGACCTAGATAGACTTCCTTGAAGGCATTCTAATTTTCGTCATTGATATTATCAAAACAGCATCACTTATAAGCGCAAAAGATAAAAACACATGTACATTTTTTAATGAATGCTTTTTACATAATCTAACTAGTTCTTGGCTGCTTTAGTGCAAAAGGTAACTTTTAAATGATTCTGTTCAACTGATTGACTCACATTGATCAGTTTTCAAACAAAATCATGATTTTATATTTGTTTTCCTTGTACAATACTGATAAGCTTTGAGATACATTTCAGTAAAATTTTGTTGTTTTGGATTTAATGACACCATTAAATAAACTTTGACTTCCATGATTCTAATAACATTTGCAGTTTTGATTTAACCTTTTACATTAAATGTTCTTATTTTTTATACTTAATGAATAATAACAACAAAAAAAGAATTGTATACTTTACACGAGATAAATAAAGTTACCTTTTGGGCAAACTTATTTGGCTAAACATGAACATTTGGAAAAGGGACTTTACCCACATAGATCCCGAATAATATGAACAAAAGGTTGGTCTTTTATTTCATGAGTCAGGAAGTCAAGAGGTCAAGGGTCACAACAACCCAACAACACAACAGGGAAGTACCGATGTGATTATGTCAACACAGGTATATAAAAGCCTTTTGAAAGCGTTGAAAAAAAAATTTCATGACACAACTTACATGGAAAGTAGGACATTTATTATATAAATGTAGTTTTATAACATTACAGTAGAACACGGATATAGCGTACTCGGATATAGCGAAAAAAAATTCAAATCCCGTCCCTATATAATATCATTACAGACATGTGATATTTTTTCCGAGGAGTGGTGGGAGATTTGGTTCAAAAAGGTGGGAGATTGGGCCCCAATGGTGGGAGATTTTGCAAAATCTACAAATATATAAAGAAACGAGAACAAAATCTTTATTTTGTTAATATTAGCCTACTTTATAGTAGCATTTAATGAAATATAATGATCATATTCAAATTCTAGTTGTATTTTTAAAGAAAATATTTAATATTTTTAATTTTTAATTGTTGTATCTCCATACAATGCAAGATAATTTACATAATCAATTCAATACATAACAAATAAGATAATAAATCCATTACTAAGAAAATATGATTTATAATTATTTGTTATCAAAATAATCAATCAAAACTAAATATTTTTTTATTTGAAACATTTGTGGAAATAAAAAGATTAGCAGACATGTGGATGTGGATTTTAATTGTAAAATAATGTGCATGCATATGCCTGTATAACATAATTTCATATTTCAAACATTTATTAAATATAAACATAATCCCACTTCTGTGCAGTCAAGACTCGTAGTTGAAATAATTTACGATGTTGCTGTTCCAAAATTCAAATAGTTTCCTAGATTTCCACTAGACAAATGGAATTTCTACACCTATTCATAGAAATGGCCAGTACTTCAAATTATTTCATTGAATGCCTTCTGAAAACACGAGTGCGGTCATTTGTTTACCAGCAAAGCATAAACAGAAGGGATTTTGTGGTGAAAGTGTTTTCCGTATGACATGTTCACTATAAGAGATATATTTTCTAAATAAAAAAATTATCATTAATATTTTGTAAATATATTATTTACTAAAATATACTTCATTGAGATAGAAGCTTTTAATGATAAATTGGAAGAAAATTTAGTTGTAAAAAGTATTTTTTTTATTACAAACCATATTCGCAAAGTTAGTAGTCGTCAAGAAGGGAACGGGCTAAAACGGCGAAGAACCAAAACGGCGAAAGGCGGAAACGGCGATAGATTGGCGGAAACGGCGAAGGAATATCGGGCGAAAACGGCTATGAATTTTATATAGTGAAATAAAGTATAAAAGTATTATTTAGTTTGTTTTTATTTACGTTTTAATCCTTAGATGTGATTTAATGTGACTTTTACAGTATGGTTTAACCGTGTAGTGAAGTTGCCGACAGTGTTATGATTAAAACAACACTGTTCGCTTGGATGTTATCACAAGAAAGTGGATGAACTCAAACTCCGGCTTAATGTGTAAGTGGATGATCTCAAACTTAATTAGGAAACTCAATGTCAAGTCGGTTTTATTTCAAAACGAGCCTTATAAAATAAGAAATTTAGCCAGATTAGACGTAATCTGGTATTGATCAAACCAGTTACACCATGCTTAAACATCTCCCCTATAAATGCAAACAAGTATTATTAGACTTCTACAACAAGCTATGGAAAGACGGCAATTTACCAACAGACTGGAAAGAAAGTCTTATTATACCATTACACAAACAGGGAAAAGACCCTACCAAATCCGATTCATATAGACCAGTCTCTTTAACATCTAATCTATGTAAAACACTCGAAGCTATGGCAACGAAAAGATTACAACACTATTTAGAAAACAACGAATTGATCACACAAAATCAATCAGGATATAGAAAATCCTATAGCACCACTGACCATATTGTTAGATTACAACACTCTATCAGACAAGCTCAACAAAATAATAAATTCACTACAGTAGTCTTTCTAGACTTCAGTAAAGCATTTGACATGGTCTGGAAAACAGGCTTGATACAAAAAGTTAAGAAAAAGGGCATACAAGGGGAAATGTTAAACTTTATAAACGACTTTATGTCAGACAGAACATTTCGTCTAAAAACAGATGATCAAATATCAGACAACTATAATTTAGAAAATGGGACCCCACAAGGAAGTATCATATCACCAACTTTGTTCAATATTATGATAGATGATCTATTTCACAAACTACCCAAACAAGCACCACTCGCGCAAGCCTATACAAACAGGCGCGTAGACCTGAAATCAGATAAATAAATGTGTGTAAATAAAATGAATAACAACATTGTTTTATGTTATTTATCTATTAAAAAATAGTATAGACGTTTTCGCCAGATAGTTTAGACGTTTTCGCCAATTTTCGCCGTTTTCGCCAGATATTCCTTCGCCGTTTTGGTTCTTCGCCGTTTTAGCCAGCACCCGTCAAGAAAATACGGTCTAGATCGAAGCGGTGTTTGAATTGTTTTGTGTCTCATGAGATGATAATCAAAATAAGTTGCCATGTTTCTCTTAATAATGGGATAAATATTTTGGAAAGGATATTGTATCTTTTACTTGTTGTCTTTATTGGTTTACTGTAATTGTGATATATTTTAAACAACCCACAGACATTAATTTATCAAGATTAACGGACTTCATGTGATGTAAATATTTAGCAGTAACTAATTCACACAACACCGATGCATTAGAAGCACATGTTCCCGATCATATCTTTTACAAAGACTATCTAAATTGTTTATAATAGTTTTCTCTTTCGATGTTTTATTGCAATAACATAAACTAAATCTTTTGTGTGTAGATTCATAACAATTATCAGATGCTGTCAACTTTATTTTATCATGAAAAGATCGCTGAAATCATCGAGTGGAGCTTACTAGACTTGAGACAGGTTGAAAAACGATCTTTTTGCAGATTTGTTAAGTTGTTTTTTTAATACAGAAAGTTATGAAAAAGCGGTAGATTTTGACCTTATGTCGGGAGGGTGGGAGTAGGACCTGAAAAACGGTAGACTCCCGCCAAAAGCGGGAGATATCACATGTCTGTCATTAAAATTATATGCGTATAGCGAAACCCGGATATAGCAAACTAAATTCTTTGGTCCCTTGGAGTTCGTTATATCTGTGTTCTACTGTATATTATTTATCATTATATAAGAAAAATTACCCAGTAGCTACTTTATGAACTACGCCATATAATGAATAAAAGTTTTCAGACTTTTGACAAATGAAAGTTAATTCATATAAATAAAAGCTTTAAAATCTTAAAAAAAAATACTTGATGAACTTTTAAATTTTCATGTCATCTTCTGGATTGTCAAAATGTGTTTTTCAAGGTAATATTAACCTAGAATCACTATGAAGTGTTCAACATATTAAATATTTCAACAAAATTGAACTTAAATCAAATTTTCATTAAATTCAATATATATTAATCTTAAAAATAAATATAAATAAATAAGACAAAATCTACAAATAAACTTTTTATAATTCACAAAAATATATTCAATTAACAGTTTGCTACCAGACCATAAGATTTATTTTAAGATATCAGTTTCCATAGCGACAAGATAAGTAAATCTGACATTCGCAATATTAATGTCTCTCTGTGGCGAATTCCTCAGTAACTTAAAGACATGGCAGAGACACTGATTAAATCAAGATGTTTGCCCCTAGGGGGTATACACATTATATAGTCACCAAGACATCTTCACCCTAGTGTCTGAAGTTTCTAACTCTAGATTAATACCAAACAACTTTCTTCTGTTCACAGACTACGATAAGAATATTGTCTTATACATCCAATCTTGATCAATGCCCTTTTAAACTTCAGATATTTATGTCATATTGTATTTAATCATCTTAATGCGTAATAATCTTTTAAATGTGTTTAAGTGTCTAATAGGCCATTATCAGCTGGACAGTTTGTTATATTTTTGTTATTTATGACTTGCCACCTAAAGAAATAAAAAACAAAAAAAATATGCCATAGGCATGTTCACTGTGTGACACTTTGACGTTATAATTTTCTTCTTCTATGATGCCGCTAATGGCTGAAATATTGCTCAAGAGGAGTAAAACAATAACTCACTCACTCGCTCTTCTTCTATGATGAAATAGGAGTCCTTCAATACAGTCTAGGTCCTCATTTAGAAGTCGTAAACTTTTCAAAAATGAAGCAGGTAACGCAAAGGAATTGTTCTCAGAAAATGTTTTTATCATTTCACTATATATTTTGAAGACTTCATTTAAGTCTTCTAGATCGTCAAAAGTATCTAAGACTTAACTAACAAAATACTTTACAATTGTCCTATATGACTGTACATACAAATAGAAACCCTTCTTTAAGTCCTTATGTCAAAAAGTGTAAACTACATCAAACAAGACGACCACAAAACTATATTGAAAATGTCATCGACCAAATTTCTTCTACATGTTTACCGGGTACTAGAGTATTTTAAGTATCTATCACTAAATAAAGGTAATCTTAATGCTATACCATACTATATACGCTATACAATGTAGCCATGGAAGCCAAAAAATACAGATTGACACAATTGAGAACACATTAAAACCTCCAAAAGGTACACTTTCATGACATGAAGAGGATGCATACCAAATTTGTTGAAGATTTGTCTTGTAGTCACTCACTTACTAGAATTATATATATACACCGGTGTATATATAGTCATCATTTCTAACCATGCAGGTATATGATTTCTCAACTATTTTGGATTTGGTAGTCATAAATATCATGCACATAATGACATATCAGATTTTCAAAGACTTCATAGTATCAAGATGGTCCTAAATACCATATGATTTGATGACTTAAACATCTTTCTTAGCATTAATGACAAGTTCCTGCACTGGCTTGGGACAAAATATTTTGTCACTATTTATTACATTAATGTCTTAAGTTATTTGTTGGTTGAATATGAATTACTAACCATTCATGTTCTTAGATTCAAATTCATTAACTATTCTACCAAACCAAACCAGATATATTCATTTAATAAGTGATTCATGCAAGCAAGTTATTTGGAAAAGACAACATAAATAAAAACCATAAATCAAACTTGTTAAAGGTCAACTTTACGTACCAATTGTTCAAGAGAAACAAAAGACACTTTTCTCCTTCTTTTGAAGCCAAAAACTCTATTCTCAACTTTTTGTCTTTATTTTTTTTTTATAAAGTTATAAATTCTTCAATAAAAATGAAAGGCAACCATTGTATTGGAGACATCAGAATCTATAATTTTTAACAATTATTTTCAGCTTGAAAAAAAATTAAAAGTGAAACTTTCTCATCCTGATAAAAGTTGATCTTCAACTATATAAGTAAAAACATTGTCAGTCAAACAATGAACCACACAGGCCTGAAAGACAAGGATGAACTATGAACATTGTTATTCAACTGAAATGAAAATTGTTTATTAGTAATAACTTGGATGATATGAGTTCTCTGTTGTTTACAGACTGTTTGCTAACATTTTTGTCAAATTCATTTCAAAATCATACTTAATAATTTATGAATTAAATTATATTGGTTTAATTTTGTTGCTGATAAATGTGGCTAATACAAAGTATTAAATTGAAAAAAAAACCTAAAAAAAAAAAAAACATGACTCGTACCCAAAATTCTTTTTTTTTAAATGTTAAAGATGGATGAAAAATCATTCAATTTATCAAAATATATTCCTTTGGGAGTTCTTAACACCATTCCAAGGATAAAATCATACAAAAGTTTCTAAAGAATTTACGATCAAAATGTCAGCAAACTAATTGTAAACATCAACAATGGCGTGCCAGGGATTGGCTACCTTCATCATCATCATCATCATCATCATCATCATCAACACCCTCGTCAGCAAACAGGATATCTTCTGAAAGAAAATAGATTAAAATGAACCCCCACCAAACACAAAAATTTCAACATTAAATTGTAAAACTCAACCAACAAACATGTGAATTTGAAAATAAACTTTTATGATGATAATTGTATACCCTTAAAACATTTCATGAAGAAATCTTCCTGAAAAAGAAAATATAATATTCTGTTCATACTTGTGTCAAATGTCGAAATGTTGATCATATACAAAGAGGCCATTTTTAAGTGTGAACAAACTCCTTCAAAACTCTTGAACATTAAGCCTGAAAGAGTTATCTCCCTTGAACTAGAAAAATTTGCAAATGAATGTAAAATTTTGTTTAATGTAAAATAACCATCTCTCAAAATAGACTTCCAAGGCAGTTTTGCAGTATTTTGCAATTTGTGAGTTTTCAATTACCACAATCTCTTTGTTATTTGTTTAGAGAAAGATTGCCATGGAAACCAGTTGTTCTTGAAAGACCGCATGAAAATGTCATTCAATAGTGATGATTTGTTTTGGAGGAGATTTTCCTGGTGACTTTTAATGTGAAGGTTAAATTGAAATTCTCAAACTAATGATCTTACAAACTTATGATAACCAACTTCAAGAGCCACTCTTTGAGTTGTTGGGTCAAATATGCCATAAAAACATTGATTGTTGTAGGAAAGTATTGCTTTAGATCCAATGGATGTTGAATAGTAATAAAAGGAAGGTTTGAAGTCGTGATTAATTTTTCAAAAACAGACAATGACAGTGTTGGGCAGTCAAATGTAATTTTAGAAATTTATCTGCTATCGGAATGACAGAATTGATAAAATATAATGTTTAATAGGTTACCCGTATATAACTATAGTATTCAGGGAAATTGAATGTGTGAATTTGGCATCCATGAATATATATGTTATAACATATTAAATAGAAAGAAGAATCTATCATATGTGCCATTTGGGGATGAATAAGATTATGTGTGATGTTTTGAAATGATATCATAAATAATGCCATGTACGTTCCTTTGAAAACATTTTGTACAAATATCTTCAAAAATGGGCACAGACAAATGCAAACAAAGAATAATATACAAATTTCTTTTTTGAAAATCATACCTAAATCTGATTTTGGTCGAGGTCGCTTTCGAAGCTGGGTGCCATCTTTTCTATAAGTGACGTCAGTCTCTCGAATTTGTTCCAAGGAATCTGCCCACCGAACAGTAATATCCGATTTAGGACGTTCTTGTTTTGGTGACGGTGTCTTGCGTAGCTTGACAGCAACATTTATTGGCATTGAAGAGTCTGGCGATACCTATATAAGCAAAAATTACATTAGTAAGAGAGGTGAAGACTTATTTATGCAGATATATCTTTTCCAAATTATTATTGGACAGTAAAAACATTAAGTCTCAAAGATATTACTCTATTGTCAAATTTGTTGATGTGTTGATATACAAAATAACATTAACATTAGCAAGCAAATTAAAATACTTTATATTCTCATAAAGTAGATATGCTGTTAACTCTTGTTTAATATTTAAACATTGTGTTTATTTTGGCAAAACTCATACAAGAATCTGTGTCATATTTTAATCATTTTATTTCTTATTCTTTTAGACAGAATTTGCCTGATGTAAAGGTCACTAAGATATTTGAGATAAAATATAAATTTTAAATTTAAAAAAATGGTAAGTTGTTTACCAAAATCAAAATACAGTTTTCATGGTAAAATGCCTTTTTTTAAAGATTGATATAAGTGGTCTCTTTATGTATATCACTTTAAAACAACTTACAAATGTCAATCAAACCAAGACTATCTACTTGCTTAACCTTCCAATTACGCAGCAATTATCCACTTTATACACCCTTAACATATAAAATAGAAACAAATTAAATAATTTATCTAGATTTGTTTAAGAGGAGACATAAGTAGGAACTTGCAACATGTTTTTAAGTTTTTAGATAATATTCCTTTAAAATTTCATCAAATTCTAAAAATTGTAATAAAAAATGCTTGAATTTAGAACTTCAAACCTCTTTTGAAAACTAATACGATGTTAACATAAAAAACTAGATTAGCGTTTGCGGGATACCGCAAAAGCAGAGCAGCCCCGGAACTTTGGGTTTCGCCTTACCCTGTTCCGCCTTTTACAGGCCTCACCAAATTGGGAATTTTCTCGTGACCTTGACCTTTGACACTCAAGGTCACACAATCAATGAACACATTTCATTGAGTATAACATTATTGTAATGAAATAAAGTGTTAAAAATAAAATTAATCCATTTTCTCCATATATGTTGACCTTGCTGTGACCTTGACCTTTGACAGTTAGTACCCAAAACTTTTTGAAAATGTTGTACTTCTCAAGAGATAATATATACAAAATCTTAACTTCATAGCACAAAAACTTTTCAAGTTATTGTGTTTACAAGGAATTGCAATAACTCATATCTCGTGACCTTGACCTTTGACCTTCAAGGTCACACAATAATTGAACACTTTTTATTGAGTATAACAATCATGTATTGATTAAAAGTGATCATAGTTAAAATTAAGCATTTTCGCTAAACCATGCTTAAGTCATGACCTTGCTGTGACCTTGACCTTTGACAGAGTGTAGCCGAAACCTTTTCAAAAATTTTAACTTTTCCAAGGATGATATATACCAAGTAAGAGCTTCATAGCACAAAAACTTTTCAAGTTACTGTGTTTACAAAGAATTTTGTGGTGATTTTATAACTCGTGACCTTGACCTTTGAACTTGAAAGTGAACATGTCATAATGATTCCCTGGAAGTATTAACATTTAGACATGTTCATGAGTTCTGAAAAGCTAAATGGGATAAAGTTATACCCCGATTTAGTGCATTTTGTAATAACTCATATCTCATGACCTTGACCTTTGGCCTTCAAGGTCACACAATCATTGAACACTTTTTTTTGAGTATAACAATCATGTATTGATTAAAAGTGTTCATAGTTAAAATAAAGCATTTTCGCTAAAACATGCTTACGTCATGACCTTGCTGTGACCTTGACCTTTGACGGATTGTAGCCAAAACCTTTTCAAATTTTTTTACTTTTCCAAGGATGATATATACCAAGTAAGAGCTTCATAGCACAAAAACTTTTCAAGTTATCGCGTTTACAAGGAATTCTTAGAGTGAATACATAGCTCGTGACCTTGACCTTTGACCTTGAAAGTGAACGTGTCAAAATCGTTCCCCCGAGGTATGAGTAGTAAGGTATGAATAAGAGTTCTGGAAAGCTTAGGGGAAAAAAGTTATAGCTAGTAGTACGAGTGCGGCGGCGGCGGCGGCGGCGGCCGGTTGGAAACTTCACAAAAACTGATAGCAGCCCCTAATTAATACCTAATGTTTAATTAATAATTTTCATACACAAGCATAAACCTCATAAAATCCCTTGCTTTTTTTGTAGAAAATAATTTTCATGCACTCCCATTACTCAAAGTAACAAACATATAAAAACACTTAGCTGATATAGATATATTTTTTAAATGTTTTATAAGTAGTCCAATTGACACTTATCAAGAAATATAAAAACACTTAAACACATAGTACAAATGATACTTACAACCACTCTTTGAATTAATATCCATAAAAAAGACTACTAAATATAAGTCCTCTTCCTTGTCTATTTCAAAGTGAAATGAACGCTACTAAGAGATGCTAGATACCATAGTGTAGGCCATCAAGTTTGAAATTGACGTACGTAGCTTTCACAATGATCTAACGCTATATTAAGTCCATTGTTGAACAATAAGATGCTGTCAGCGACTAATTACTAACAATTAATGATTACGTTCTTGATGCTTATGTAATGATGTTATATTTCGTTATCATTGTTTTTCTTTTGTCTTCATTTCAATGACATGATTTTGATATGATGTTCATTGCAATGTTATAGGTTTAATGACATATTATTTGCATCTTGATATATAATATATAATATATCACACCTACAATTTGCTGATTTTCATTACTTGTTCATTGGAAAAACTATATTTCAGTAATACTTCAGACCATATTTCATTTCTTTAAGTGGGATAATTAATAGACAAAAAAATTGCTTTGAAGTTATGTTACTAATGCTAACATTAATGTCAATTGTCAAAAGCAATATTGTCCAAATAAATTTTACATGATATCATGAAAGATTCTCTAAAAAATAAACAGATCATCCCAAATTAAATATCCACATTTCATGAAATAAATCAGAGAAAATTGTTTTGACAGATCACTCAAGGTTACTGATAAGTCAGTCGTCAATACCAATGTCGTCAATATCATGACTGTAATTGAAATCTGTCAAACCCAAATACTGTTCCCACTGCCCGAGGGGCGTCAGAGTCATAATTAGAAGGCGTCAATTTCACAACGAGGCTGATTGATGTAAATTGCTACGGGAAGAGTACAATTCTGGTCGTATTGTAGACCAAGTACTTCCTGATAGTGGCTTGGTATCAAATTCAACAAAGCTCATGTCGAACTACTAGGAAGCTACTCCCCTTAAACTCAACTTCAAATATCTATATTAAACCTTAATGCTCTTTAAAGTTTTTTTATTTTGTCATGCTTAGAACATGCAATGTATACTTGAATTTACTTACATTCATCATTGAATATCAGGTTTTCAAAACCTTTACTGTACTTACTATGATTTTCTAAAGTCATGCTGTGACCTAATCCAGCTTTCGATATATTTCAAATTTATTCACAAAAGTTACATATATTTTGTTATTCACATGTTGTCATATCAATGAGTTTTATAGTTACACATCTTGGATTTCAATCTTTTCTCATCAAAACTATTTTCTTTATTGTTGTAGCCTTGTCAAGCTTTTCATTCTTAAAAATTTCTTTAAAAGGTTTTCTCATTCACTAAAACTTTTTTGTTACATTAAACCTAAATAAATCCTAAAAAGAAAAAATATCGGAAGTGCCTCAGGTTATACAGATTTATGCTTTCCAAATCATGTCATATGTTATTATTGAAATATTTAAAAATACATAACAAATCGAAGTTTCATAAGATTGATTACAAATGATGTACTTAATTTGAGCACCAGTTGAATGAATTGTTTCCTAGGAATTAAACTAGTGATGATTCATGTACAAATAATATTGATAATGGTCAGTTTTGTGTTTTTCTTCCTGTTTCATAAAACACACCACACACAATTCTTATATTTCCTTAAAACATTTTTTTGTTTTTTTTCTTTGTTTGGAGATTAAAGCAAATTAGTTCATTGCAAATATTTTAGAATTGTTGCTCTGATTGTTTTTGCATCAGTTTTTTTATTGTTGGTCATAAAATTGATGACTTGCGTAGATATTTTATAACCATAGTCAATTTTGTGTGTTTCCTCCTGTTTCAAGCACAATAACAATAATTTTTAATAATAATGTAGATTTCTATTTCATTGATGAAACACAAATTTAAATTAAAAAACAAAATAATTGACTTACCTTTAGAGATTCACAGCTTGACAATATAACGGCATCATGCTGTATCCCACTGTCGTTACTGTTACTGAAAGGTATGTCTCCTCGAACTAGCGAACCAGAGAGTTTTTCCACCTCTTGGGGCGACATTTGCTCCCGTTTTGGATTCAACCGGTTTTGTGATGAGTCTGTAGGTGGTTTCGCGTCCACAGTATCCGTGACGGACGGCGAAACAGATCGAGATGTCAACGTATCGTCCAAACCAACATCAAAATCACATACACTATATTCACCAGAACTTCTGTCAGCAACTGAACCATGTCTCATCGAACTGGTGGAACTTTTTCGCCTGGGCGGAACGTTCGGTCGAGTGTGACCAGCCCTTGAGGCAATGGTTGATTGATTTGGGGGTTGAGAGTTCACTGGTTCGTCACTCCTCTTAACTGGTCTAATCTGAATTTGAGGGTCAGTTTGCACTCTATGAACTCTTTTTGATATAAATGGAGAGTTTGGTAAGGAGCTCACAGCACCGATGTCTTCGTCTTGAAGGAAGGCTGCGATTGGAGGACTGTCAGGATCATCAGAACCTTTCCGCGTTTTCCGCTTGAACAAACTTTTAAGTGACATTCGTCGAACAATTGAAGTATCCTTTCTTGGAGGTCCCTCTTCAGGTGGCATTTTGAGTTTGTCTGAAAAAGATTTCCGTTTTGCTAACATCCTTTTGAAAAAGTTTGGGCTTTTTGATCTTGCACGTTCACTTTTATCGTCTTGCACTGAAAGTCTTCTTCGACCGTTACGAGGGTCTGACAATAACGAATCTTGGGTTACTTGTTCATTATGACCTTGACCTTCATTGCCAAGATTTTCCAACTGTTCCTGGAAGTACGCATTTCTGAGGAGCTGAATCTCATCAACCGATACCGGCCGATTTCCGTCGTTGTCGCGACCAGTACGTCTCGGTAATGTGGAGGACGCAGGTATCATGGCCGCCAGACTACTCTGGCTTGAGTGTGAGGAAGAGTCGCTCCCCACATGGTTAGAGTTCCAGTCCAGAGAGTGACTGAAGAAGACATCACTGTCAACCAAATGTTGATTCAACCACGTCAACAGCTCTTCACGTAGTGCAAGATCAGATACAATCGAAAGCGTGTCTTCATTTCCACTACTAGCGATGGATTCACTGCTGGTTGCCGGGATACCACCACTACACACACTATCCCTCTTGCACTTCGGCTTCAAGTCCTCAGATCCTTCAGGGGGCTCCGCAACAAAATGGCCATCAACGTAGGTAATCTTAACATCACCATACGACAATGTCCCACTCGGAAGACTCAAGCTGCGCCTGCCCGACTTCTTCCGTCGTAGTCGTTTTGGAGTTGTCCCACCTTGGTCGATGACCTTTGCCGGAGATGAGGATGTGCTGTGTTGGGAAACAGTGTCAGTGTCGACTCCTTCGATCGTCTCGAAACTCTCTTCTAGCTCCGAGATTTCAGCCAAGAGCTGAAAATGAGAAAGAAAAGTTCAGAAATATGTAATAAATGCAGTGTAGATGTAGTTCATGTTTTTCACAACAACTGTGTGACAAACAAATGAAAATAACAAGTTACTGTCAGGCTTATTTGTTCTTAATTAACACTTCTGTTACAAATAACTATAAATGAACAATTAAAATATAAATGATTCTTTCATATCTATATGAAAAAATAAACTAGACAACTAAGTACAGAAAAGAAACAAAACTTGATGAATGAAGTCATGTTTGCAAAAACAAAACTGAGACAGTTGAGACAAGATCAAAACACCACAACAAAAGTGCGTAGAATCCACAAAAAAGGAAGGAGATAAAAGTTCTCCCTGTAGTTCAAAATTGTAAATCATCAAAACACAATCATAATCCCAATACATGAGAATGAAAGCTGCCTTCTAATATCAACAAATCATATCAACTTAGAACAATTAATCTGCAAAAAAGACTTATGAATGATATTAAAATTTAAAAATACGACACCAGAAGCTCTCTAAAAGCTACACTGCCTCCCTCAAAAGGTGCAGGTTGTTTTACAAAGACTGTAGACTAAGGTCTCGCCTCAAGTGATGCCAAGTACATAGAGTTTTTCCCACCAGCCTACTAAGCAAGTAACCTCAATAGGAGACCAGTTAGTACAACTCCTTGATGCAGACCATTGGTAACCTAATTGTGTCTTCTATCACGTCTACCTAACAACACTTTCCTACTGCTCAGAAAAACATTGAAAAATACATATTAAATTAGAAATAACAACATTTAAACAAACTTGACTATATGCTATGGAGCAGTTTTTTAAAATGTCCTTTGAAAAAGTTGAGATCTGATACATCAGGAATGTGGACAAATATTCTTCATTCTAATAATAATTAAGAGTTAAATGTACCGTAGTCTATTTGAGAATATTCAGATATATTTGCTCTTGCTAGCTACTAATGAAAGAGAGAAGTCAACAAATTTGAAATTTCAATCATTTGCACTTAAAATATCTACAATGTCTGTCTTTATTTTCCTATTTCATGAAAAGAAATTTAATTGAAATTTCAATCAAAAATGTCCAAAATAAGATGTCTTTAAATGAAATAGAACAAACAACATTTTAGAAAAGATACAATTAGATTGATGCCATTTCATAATCATAAGGTTGATGTGAAGAACTATACACAACTACAACTTTTAAAAGAACTTTTATATTACTTATATATAGTGATTGAAATATTGAGATGCTTAAAAAATCCTCTTTTCAAGAAACCAGAGGATAAACACAAATATTGGATCAATCTAAAAGACTTACAGTGGTTAACTTGCATGTTGGATAGCCATATGTCCATCTCCTAGTTCTGCTCATGTTATCACATAAATAACTCAGTGTCCCCTCCCTTCTCAAGTGGTATATATATATATATGTATGAAATTATCCCCCCTCCCGCTTTCCTTCTCATCATTTCATCTTACTGTTTATTTTATCAACCAATCAGATTTCATCTTCAATTGTCCCCTCCAGAAAGTTAGGAACTGCTCTATTGAGGCTCTGTATGGGTGGGTGAAATGGAGGTATTTGAAATTTATATTTAGAGATCAAAGATTACAGATGAACAGTGGAACAGGATAAATCTGCCATTGGGTATCAAAGCACTTCTGATTTTCAAGTTTCAATGGAGGATGAAGGAAATCATTGTCATCATCATAATCATCACTATAATCATCATCATTGCAATTGTCATCATCATCATCATCATTTATGACAATCATCATCATCATCATCAGCAGCAGCAGCAGCAGCACTTGCTTGCTTTGTTTTATTAAATCCAGCAACTTTCTACAACAATGAGGCAAATATCATGGCTTCAGCCACCTTTCAGCATGATATCAATGACGATTCTTCAATCAATGAATCTACAGTTGAGCAGTATGCATGGGTACCTGGTAAGTACATAGAAGGCTTGATCTTGGTTTATTGCAATATGAAAGCATATGAAATCTACATATGATAGAAAATTCACTGTGTCTCTCCACACCAAAATTACCAAATGTTCATTTAAATTTTTCTACAGAAGACATTAAAATAAATGAATTGTAAGTATCACAATTTTAGATTTGAAACCTACTTTGAAAAAACCTTATCGAATGTCGATCTCACCCCTATCCAACCTCACTGAGACAAGCTCTTTACGCAGATGCTGCCACATATATATACCGGTATATCTATATATATAATTATACACAAAGATGCAACAGTTCAGATATATAGCCACGTGACAAACTGTGGAATTACACGTGACATCAAGATATTTTAGTATGGTGGAAATGTCTGCGGTTTAAACGCTCGCTCCCCATTGTAATTGTGCATTGTTGTTAATTATTATTACATAATGGGTGTAATTATACATTATTAGAACAAGTGGCCGTCAAGGAATTTTGAGGAAGTCTTTGTGATCTAAAAATAGATCAGTAACTACTTCAAACGATTGAAAATTGTAAGCATATACTCGGTTATATAATCACCCAAGCGGGAACTTAAATTTAATGTGAAGTTATTTTTATCACAACACTTTTCTCTGAGTAAAACATGTTTTTACAGAATTTGAGCCTCTCAAACAGTGGTTTCTTCTTCACAAACAAATAGCGATATACACTTCTTAACCCCTAAAATAAATGCATCAATTAAGTGGAAAAAAACATTTTTATAATTTACACCATGAATTATGTCAAATATGATAGGGTTTCGTGCACAGTCTATAGTTTATGATTCTTAAAATTATTAATCATTTATCATAGAAAATGATTTTGTTCCCTGCCAAAACTTTTGCAAATTATGATTTTTAATAAATGAATAAACATTTTGATAGTTAATCTTTAAACTTCTTTAATGATCTTAAAACTTAATAAACTAGGACTGCGAGAAATAATAGGATAGAAAGAATGTGTTGACTTTTGGAGAAGATTCACAAATCCCAAGGCATTTAACCTCCAACGTTTTTTTTTATTGAAATACAAAACCAACCTCAAAGTTATATTACAAGACATCAGTAAGACATCTAAAAGACATTTAAGTTAATGTACGTTATCAAAGCAAGCACACACTAAAAGAAAAAGAACTATTATCATACCTTCTACATGACCTCTTGACCGCTGGCTACTGTCAGAATGACCGAAATTAAGTCAAACCAATTAGGACATTTTGAAAATAAATTGTTTCCTTTTGCATAAAATAATCATATTTCCTCACAAAATATATAATAAACAAACCTCGTCAACTTACGATTTAAAAACAACCTTGATTTATCTCATGCTTCTTATAAGGTCAAAATGATATTAAACAATTATCTAATTCTGATTCCTAACGACCTTCTAAATGAGGCCCCAGTCAAGTATATGCAATTGACCTAGCTCTGCTTCCTGGTTTAGCATTTCTTTGGTCGAAAATCTCAAAGAAGCAATTCTATTTTTGGCAAAGGTCAAGACGATAGGAAGACAATATCCCCTTGAGGTAGAAAATTTCAATAAAAGTACAAATAAGTATTTTGGGGAAAATTTTCATAAATTGATGATGAATGAATCAATTAATTTCATAATTTGTAATTTGAGCAAAAGTTTTACCTTTGATGAAATATATCAACTTGAAACAAAACTGGACTACATCTAATATGAATAATAATATCTAATATGAAAGAGATATATCTCAATGCAATACGATTATGAGAAACCAAAGCGTTCATAAGATACTTATCTCATAATGTTTAAAGGGAAATAACTCTTTAAAATAACTGCATACAATGTGACAATCTTGGATTCATTTTGTTGAACAACAGCCTGAAAAATTCATTGCTTTAGGAAAAAGGTAATATCTACAGTCACGTTGAGTTTCTATTTTCAGCAGTTTCAATTCTTTGATAAACATACATGCATAATGAATATCTGTCTCAACAACATGTGTAGATAGAGTCATGATTTCTGCATTTTCAACCATTATTTCCCTTCTTTTTTACTTGATCTTTTGATTAGAGGTGAACATTTGTCAACAAAAGACAAAAACTTTAAAGATTCATTTGAGTTCCAAATAAATAAAGCAGTACAAAAAAACCTTCCTAAACCAACATTTGTTAGTGGTAACCAAGTTGTAAAATCCTTGAATTATCTCCCTTTGCTCACCTATAGCATGCTTTGGAAAAGCATTCATTTCAAATTTCATAAATGAAATAAAGTCAAGGCCAAATTCAAATAAAATTCTTACCATATAATGGTAAAGACTTGAACATTTCAAGAAATAATTTGGCAATGTTTGCCATTGAATTGTAGAAACCATGCAATCAAAGGAATCAGTTTGTTTGAAATTTGTTAATTTTCATATTATTTGATGTAACATTTTGTTATGATCTATGTACTACATTAGTTTTTGAGTTTTTCATTTTTTTTTTATTTAAGAAGATTTCTTAAAATAGCAAAGATTTAACAGCTATCAATTTAGGAATGCTCGTTTTAAAAAGTAACAACTCTCTTTAAAATCTTCAGGAATTATTTTCTTATAAATGTTTTCGAACAATGTTTCAACAATAAATTTATTCAAGTTAAATTATTTTACTGTAACACCAATATCAAGAATATTACTTCTATCACTTTCAAAACTTTTTGTCAACCAACATAAAATCATAGTCCAAAATAATAGTTTTTCTGTATAAATGCCAAATCAAAGAGATAAAGATTGCTGAGTCAACATTTGTACAGTTATGTAAACACTCGTTAGTACATTCCAAAGGAGTGCTTTCGCCTTATCAATTCCATAAATTACTATCAATATTTAATCAATTCACTTTATCATTTGATCAGCTCTTGTCAAACATTATACCCAAATAGACAAACAATATATTCAAATAGACAAACAATATACAAAAATAGACAAACACAATAAACAAATATACAAACAATAGACAGAAATCACTAATCATGGTATTATTCTGAGCTTTCATGTGAGAGCAATAAAATATGGAAATGATCATCCTGCTCCTAATAACTGCTCCAAATGGAACATAAACTTTATTCAGCTATCAAGAAGTATTACAGAGTTCGATCTTTGGTTAAATCTTCTCTCAAGGGATAATTCAGTTTTATATTCATGCAATTGATTTAAAACATCTCCCATAGCATTCTTTTTGTTTTTTTCATCACCAATTGAAGCATGATTGCACAAAACTGAAAGTTCCCTTGATTTTGTATCAATAAAAGGAATAATTAAAACATATCTTAGTTAGAGCATATAATTTAGGATGGGTTTTTTCATCACCATTTGAGGCATGAATACATAAAATTTAAATTTCCCTTGATTTTTGTTTTAAAAAAGGTACCTCAGTTTTTGTAAACTAAGATAAACCAAAACAGCAATCACCAAAGCTATTTATTTCTTCAGATCAAGTGTTATTGCAAGTCTGCAAAATCCTATTAATTATACAACCACTTCTTCCCACTTTTAATTAATCATTTCTCTAGGTTCAATGTTAATGTATTTCTGTAAGGTTCATTAAACTCATATTTCTCCAAACGCTTTTAGTGTTTTTAAATCCAAAAATTGGAGTTATTCCTAATAAGTGCGCAAAAACAGCCTGCACACAACTATTTATTTCCCTAGGTTAAGTGTTAATGCAATTCTGTGAGACTGTTTAAACTCATATTTCTCAGAAGTATTGATTTTTTCCGCTTGACAGATGAAATCATTAGAGTATGTATCTCTTATATTCTTAAAACACCATGGGGACAAACGTTTATTGATTTGGCTAGTTCATGTTGTAACTGCTTAGAAGAACATTTACCAGACAAATTGACTAGGAAGAAAAATATATTGTGTCAGGAAAAAACAGCACATTGAAATATTTTGTGTTTGTTTGTAATGTTTCAAAGCTTATTGATATACTAATATATATGTCAAAGGACACAATTTAAGTATTTTTTGGAGAAATGGCCGATCTGCAAACATTGGAGTGTTGTAAACTTTGTACAATGTTGGACTAAAAACATTTCTTTCTGTTTATTAAAAAATTTAGCTTGACTGAAAAATGACAGAGGCAGACTTCTAAATTGAATCTAAGCAGTTTTTCTGCTAATGGGACAACACATGCTGAAATTCAAGTTTTTATCTATATTTCAAAAATTCTTACAGCTAGGATATTAATATTTTGGAAATAATATTCTTTCACTTCTCTTTTTAATAAAAATATCAATATGAATTAAAATTAGAATAGATCAAGTCAGAAAATATCTGTGTGTCTATAATAAAAATGATAATGTTGAAATAAAATATACATATTAGATATCCAATCAAAGTGTAAACATCTTATTTCAAGTTTTAAAAAGGTATCTTTATATATTTATATATAACATTTATAAATCATCAGAAATGTATTTCAATATCATATTTCAAATCAATATATTCAAAAACATTTTAATCAATTAAGTGAAGTATTGTCAATATCAACAAAGAAATGCACATTTACCAATTTTAAATCTTAACTAAGTAACCAAATATCTTGAAAAAAAAACCAATATACAACCTGTTATTGATTATCAATCTTTGCAGACATAATAAATGCATCATTATGATTTAGGTCTTTCAGTTTCAGTGACAAGATTTTATAAGATGTCAATATCATAACCGTCTATCTCTATTTGTTTAAATAACATATCATATATTGAGTTAATTAATGAGTCACTAAAAAATAAGGCAATCAGTGTCTTAATTCTGTCTTTTAACAAATCAAATATCAGTTACTTGAAATGTGATAAAAATTGAAATAAATAACATAATAAATTATTTGATGCAATATCTTTGTAATGTAATGATCAAATAATGTAGTTCATTTCGAAATTGTATATTTGTAAAAAGAATTTTATGATGTTTTTATCATGTAGGTTCAAATAATGAAAGATTTTTCAAGAATTGTTATTGTTGTTGTAATATCAATTATCAGAATAATCTAGAACCTAATGTATTATATACACACCTATCTTTCATAAGAAAGCAATTTATTCTTTAAACGATAAAGTCCTTAACAAAATGTCACCATCATCAATATCATCATTCATAGCTGACAAAACATTCACCATTAAAATAACACCAACAGTTGTCTTTTTAATAAATATTTGCTAGAAATGGCAACTTGGCAACTTTCATTTTAACTTTAATTAAGTTTTAACACCGCAACAGAAAATTCATCAAATCAATCATTTGATATCAATTATCCCAATAATGCAAAACCTAAGAAACTTACTAGTTTCGGTATGATAATTCTTAATGTAAAATATGCATGTCATACATAATCATATACTATTATCTACACAAGAAAGATATTGCAAATTTAAAAAAATTCCTTCAAAACAGCATAGGATGTACATTGTAAACAAAACATCATATCTTTGCATAAATCATGTTCTCAATATAGACTCTTGCAATTTTCCCTATATCATATCAGTCTTATATCTGTCATTGCATGTGATCAGAAATCACATTATCAGAACAAAATGAGCATCAAAATCAACTGAACTTGAGAGAATAGCGATAATATGATAGAGAATTCTATCTCGAGTGTTGAACGGCTCCATCTTCTTGAATAATACATTCAGACAAGACCATTGCCGCCACCATTACCATTTTCTAACGGCGCCAAAGCTTTAAGAAATATACCATCTGTGACACATCAAATTTGGGTTCAAGATCTGGGTCCTCATCCAAGAACCCTCAAAATGATTGAATGATCACTCATAGGAAATCAAATATAAAATTTCAGAACCAGAGATTATTTGAAATAATCTGAATTAATCTGTTAATCCTCACCGACCAATCCTTTAGGAAATCACGGATTGCCTCCCAAAAATCCTCCCCCATTTTGCTGAATTTGTCCTTTCCTAGGTATCCATTCAGAGAATTTGCCGGTTCCACAACATCTCTGCGACGGACATCGCGAGCTATTTTTAGCCGTCTTGTAAATAAATGCCAGCAAATTGATTGTTTCGTACAAGAGGAACATCCAGAACCAGTTGTGCACTGAAGGTCATGGAAGAGTTGTGGGCAAATTTGTGATTATTGTGAATATAGCTGATCGGCCACAGAAGACGTCCAAAATCAATACTTCCAAAAGGTGTTTTTGGGTTCCCCCGCTCTGTCAAAAACCTGAGAACTCCCAAGATCAATACATATCGGGCATCGAAAGGTTCTTCCATTGCGAAGCTAAACACTGTTACAAGTCTTTCAGTTGAGCTTCTAGCTAACTCCACGTGCTAATCAATCGAATTACTAGGTGCATTTACTTTAAATGCCCACGTGTGGATAGAGCCGGTGAGATCAGGTGGAATTTAAGCAGCTAATGTAACATTATGCAAAGTGTTATTATAAACAGAAGAGCCTTGGTGGTTTCTTGTTGAAGTACTGTATAGGAATTTTAGCTGGTCATGCTTAGATCAATACCTACAGACATAATACTTAACTTGCACTTACTCAAAGTGCACCTTTTGGAATGTATCTTGCACACAGTCTAAGTGCACCTTTTGGAATGTTATGTTTGATTAGCATTCTAGATGATTTACATAGTGTATTGTTTATAAATGATAAACTTCTTTTGTGAAAGAGACATTTTGACATATACAGTAGAACTCGGATATAACGAACTCAGCATCAAATTTGCATCAATCCTTTCAACAACTGAAGTTTTAGATTGGTCTTAGATTTAGAAGATTGTTAAGTATCATTTGGATTTCTTAAAGTCAATGACCAGCAATGAGAGAAACTTGTTATCACAACACTTGATCTTAGATCATAGCAACTATTCAATATTGAAGCACCATATTGACCAGTATATGAACATTATAATATGTGAAAATAAAAAATCTTGGTGGTCCTTTAATTTTCTTGAGTATAGAATTAAGTAACTCCCATCAATACCAAACTTTGAACTAAGTAAACCCTATGCTTCCCTCTGCTCTGAAGTAAATCTAAGCATAGAAACTGCACTTGTATGATCTAAACATAACACTAAGTAAAGGTGAAGCTAGGTACACGATGAGATGAATATCAACAAAATATCTTATTTGTATCAATAAGTGCTGCCAAAATTTACACGACCAAAAAATCGGCAAACATATCCTTGCACTGTACAAGAACTTGTTGTTTTCTTTATGCAAAGAAAACTGATAAGAAGAAGCAATTCTCATAAAACTAGATTTGCATCATGATAAGGAAAAAATTTGCACTCCTTCTCAATTAAACCAGGCTCTAGCAACTAGTCAAATCAATAAATCACAAAAATCAATGATTGATTTCAAGGACGATGTTTTTAGAAGTAAAGCATGTTTCACAAGCAATCTCATTTAACAAGTTATCGATCGTCATGCTTTTCCATTTAAGCTCTCTTGTGAAAAACAATACTGATTAAAGATAACATTTTTCAAAAAGGGCTTATACTGCAAGCTATGGACTTGTCGGAAATGAGGGGTGACCAAATTAAAGCTGATGTCACAATGGAAGGTTTTCTAGAAATACAATCAGATTGGCTTGAGTTCTAAAAACATAATGGAGGAGAAATTGGGCATTACACAAACCATTATTCAATCATCCAACGTTCTAAAATGACTCTCCAATTACAGTTTTTTATGCTTGGAGAGCAAAATTGGTTATATTTTGTGACATGTTCACACAAAAAATTATTTCATTTTCCAGGATAACTGAAGGTTATTAACTTGGCCAACTTGAAATTGACACAAACCCCTGTAAATAATAAATTCTTGTCTCTTGTATTGTTAGCTACTGATTTGATTTGTGCCAAATCATTTGAAATCTCCAATTTTCAGGAATAATTAACTGCTCCCCATATATTTAAGGATTGGAGAAATAAACACTGTCTCATGACTTGAAATTAGTATTTCTTAACTTGTAACAACAACTTTAAACAGAAACCTCTCTAGTTTGAATTATTTAGGGCATGCATTAAGGACTATATGAATATCCAAAACAGAATTTTGTTGTTGAAGCGAGATGGGTGAGTTGTTAAACTGCTAGTACTGTCAGTGCTGGGTGTCGCTTGACTCTGAGGGTGTGGGTTTACACCTCAACCCAAAAGAATGAATTTGTAATGTGATCCTAAATATAACAATACCAGTATCAGATGATGATAAAATGATTATTAAATGTGGAATCATGTTTCGAGTGTTCTATCTGTGTTTTAACCCCTCAACCCCAACTTTTATGTTACAGATGGATTTTTAGAAATGTAGATTTTACTTTAGAAATTATCACCAAAAGTCATAAATCACTTTGAACCCAAATATCAGAACAAAGATTTCGAGATTGCAAATCATTTCCTGGTTGGATCTATTGGACAGCCGGTCAGTCAGCAAACAGAGTGAATGTAGAGGAGAGTTTGAGCTGCTTCCTTGACCAGTGACTATCTATTGGTCAAATATTTGACCTTGTCTAGCATTATTTGTCTGTCTGGAAATCTGAAATGGTCAAACATCTTGTCCAATATTGAGTTCAAGTAAACAGATTTTGATCTAGCAATTATACACTGCTTGACCCTCTCGCCTCTACAAGCCAGAAATCACGCTAAAAAATGTATATGTTACTGGTTGCTGAGGAATTATTCATAGATGTTATGTTCCTGGATTTTAGTTGTTAACAGTGCTGATGTGAAATATTCAATATAAATTTTTGTTAAATATTTCCTAAAAAATCATGTCAAATTAAGATCATCACATATGTTAATTTTAACATATACTTGTTTTTTAAAACCATAAGTGACAACCTTTCTAATAAGGACTCCATATTGTTAACAAATCAATTTCACATAATCTTAGTTTTAATTACATAAAACATTCTCAAATGATAAAATTTTCAAATATGTCCTAGTCCTCAATTCGAATAATCCCTTAAAAGAAATATATCATTCATCTTTTATGGTCTAAATCAAATTCTGAAACAGTTGAAATTAATAAATCAATATCACATTTCAGTAATGGCAATTAAATGCAGAATTTTATCTTTTTCCTCTTGATCTAAATGAATTTTTTTTCATATATGGGCTGCAACTTGGGGAATGTTTAACATTCAAACAATATTTTCTTTTAGCTTTTGTCAACAAACATCTACTTTAACCTACATTTTCAGTCTCAAATAAATTCAAACCATCAATTGTGGGTTTACAACTCAAATTCACTTCTGCTTGAACACATTTCTAGCAAAAACATTTTTCCAACAACTTCAAAGAGTTTGTATATTATTCTTTAATCAACCTTTTTTGAAATGTTAAAACTTCGGATACTTTAATTAGGCTTCTTATCATGGGTAATCAAACCAATGCTTCTTACTGTAAGACGTTTATTCAATGATAACATCTAAATTGAGATAACTTTCTAGACAGGACTACAAGAGTAAAATTTAAGACTGTATTTTCGTTTTATTATTTTCTTTTCAAAAACATAATCTTATGTTATCTTTTAATTTAAATGTGGTGAAATTCATAATTTATAGACTTTGGTTTGAACTTAACTTTCATTTCATCAAATTTTCTTGATATTTTGAACAGATAAATTTCGTTTAACCAACTTTAACTAAATAGGACATTTCAAGATTTGTCTTTTTTTTATAAAATACAACCTCTTACAAAATTTACAACTCCCCCCCCCAAAGATTTCCATTGAAATTTCCACTCTAAAGTCTTAAAATCTGAATTGTAATGCAAAGTAAAAAAATTTCAAAAAGGTACAAAGAAAAGTGCTAAAACAACAGACAAAAAAAAAAGAGAAGGAATTAATTTGAATTTGCTATCACCTAATGATGAAGTAATCTCAATTTAAACTTTCAAATGGCAAAACAAATACAGCTTATCTCCACCCCTAAATACCAAATGTGAAATGCTTTTCACCTCGAATAAGTTGTACATCTAATAGTACAGTAGATAAATAAGTATAATCAGTTGTGAGGCAGATAACATGAACTGAGACCTGATGGGTATTTAATTGGCACGTGCTAAATAAATGTCTGTGATTAAGATTCAACATTTCAAAGGTGGCTGTTTTCCTTAGAATGTACCCATTAGTAGAAGAACTATGTTAAACATTGTGCATAAAAATACATAGGTTAACCGATTAAATGTTGGACTTTCATCAAATCTTTTAGCGAATAACCTGAAGCTATTTTTCTATTATTGCTGTAAACAAACAATATATATTTTTTTTTTGTGAAGAACCAAATTTTGAGGAGGAGACATTTAAAAGTTTCATACATCATTCTTTTTCATTCTAATCTTGTACATGATAATTTTAATTCAAGAAAATGCATAATGGTCACTGGTAAAATAAAGCGCTGTTAACTAAAATGACGGTGCTGTCTTTACTTTCACAACTGAATTGATGCTAGGTCATTAAAATGTTGAACAAGGGCAGATTTTCCATGATTGTTTCAATTATTGCAACTGTAATTCCCTAACATGTGTATTAGACTTGATGTACAGACCATAACAAATCTCAAAACAAATTGTTAAACAGCCAATTCCTGAAACATGAAAACAAAAGCATGTCTTGAATAAAAAAAACTTAATTATATGTCAAAATGACCATTAAATACATTGTGAAGGTCACGTAACAAAATGGCAGCCAGGAGTCAGATACAGTCTTCCTTCAACTACTTATCATCTATCGTCAACAAATAAACACAATACAACACAAAAATAAACAATTATCAAGAAATCAAACCATCTACCTGTTATCTTCTCAAAATGGCGGGAATAATTCCTGGTTGAAGAGACAAACGAAACTACAATGAAATTCGGCAGCCATGATGCCTCAATGGCAAATGGCACAAGATTGCAACTGTAATAGCAACCACCTGGACCGATATCAAGAATCAAAGCAAACAATCTACATACAGCAGCAAAATGTCAGGTTCCCCTTTTCAAGAACATTGTCCCCCTCCCCCCTGAAAGAGCAACCCCCTCACATATTGTCTACAAGTTGCCTCACTTGTTAGTAATCCTGCCACATATGGTGACCTAAGTGCAGATGTAAGCCTTGGCCCGGGTCTTGTAAATCTTCATGCCGAGGTACAGGATCAACATTTGACAACTTTTTAAGAATATTTCATTATTTTTTCCCCAGTAAATTTTCAAATAACAAAATTATTCTAACATATAGCTTGTGTCCATGTTTATGCTCGGTTTAGATATGTATCCCAATTTGCTATGTTATGGTTTTCACAAAACTGAAGTTGTTATCCTGAACTCTAACTTCTTTAGTTTCTAGCTGGTCACCTGAGGGTGTTGTTTTTTTAAATTCTGAACATAAACAAATGAACAAGTGACTCTTTCACCAATAACAGTTTCAGTAACATTCTTTCAAGAGAAACCAAACCAAAAAGGAGGTAAAATTTCCAGGACCTTCTCTAGGAACAACACTGAAAGGTATTTTCACCCAAACCACCATATTGACTCTTGAACGACAATTACAACCTTTTACCCTCACCAACTAGTTCCCTATCTAAAAAATCATTTCAGAGACCAAAAGTAAGTTTACCAAACCCTCAGAAATCTCATTTACATCCATGTACCCATCAACCCACTTCCCTCGATCTGTAATCTACCTCTCTGCTTCAAAGTTGATCTACTCTCTCTACCTATTTATCAAACTTTGCACTTAAAGATCTTATTTCTGAAGGAAGGTTCTCAATTAACTACATACCTGGTGCATCTTGGTAGCTCCTAGTATAAATATCTACCTAATCATATTGGATATTTTTGCAGTAAATTACTTCTAGTAAATGAGTACTGTACATGCATTCGTTAAGAAGTCAGCAATAAGATAATTTCTTATTACAAATGAGTCCATTTATTTGTTACAGAACAGTTTCTTCTAAACTCTTTTACCTCCGAGTCAACAATTCTTTAGATATTTCATATGTTATCTATAGAATCCTTCCCAAGTAAAAGACCTGCGATTCAAAGAAATTGATAACTTGGAATTTTGTGTTACTAATTTGACAGCCAGTGTAAAATGTATATGCACTCTAAGTCAATCCCTGAAACCTGTACCTTCATCCACCCATCCCCTCCATTCCAAAACTTCTTCCTGAACCATGCAAACCCCATATCCCCATGTACTGTATAGATGTGCTGCACTAAGAAAAGCTCAAAGTTCTAGCACTTATTCAAGTACCTGATGACAGCATGATCAGCTCATTAATTCATCTAAGATAAATATGTATCTGTTCAAAAGTTATTTTTTAGTGAAATTACACCTGTAACAATATGGCTCTTTCAGGTATTATGTCCTTGTGCACAAAGGTTTATATTTGGGATAACTTTAATCTTTCAATTTCTATCCCGATGTAATTTCTTGCTCATGCATGAGGTCAAGTACATTATTTGAACAAATTAGTATCTTTCTCAGTTTTTTAATTGTCAGGATAAACTCAGAGATGATTAAATAGCTATTTTTAAAAAAACTACAAAAACTCATTGGTAGTATAAATTCTGTATTAGTTATTCAACTCCAGTACTACAGATATTGGTCCTCCTGTTGTGGGTTTTTCTAAGAAACCTTTGGGTCAGAATGACCTTGAACAAGAATCCTATGTTCATGGAACATGTACATTTCAGATTTTCTTCCTTTTAACAGAAAATGGTTCTTATCAGTTTTCGTAACCTTTCATCTAAATGCAATCTCACACAGAATTTATTCAAGTTTTTAGTCAATTTGGGAATTTCTTGTGCTTTACACAAAAGGCACACCGTGGCCTTTAATAAGAAACTCATCTTCACTACTTCTTGTACAAACCAGTTTTGATCATTCAAGATTCTCCCTTGAGATGGCCTAAACTGATTCAAGGAAAACTTCAAACAAATTCTCAGGCAAATCAATACACACATTTCTCTCCAGATAGTTAACTCAGATTGCTTTCCAGGATCTTGCCATAAAATGGAGCCTGATACTGAGAGTGACCTCCCTTTGTTTTGAGATGCAAACTGAGTTATTTCCCTTTATTAGAAAATTCTAATGAGAGTTATTCCCCTTCATCACAGTTGTCATCATGTCACAATTACTTCATATCAATATTGATTTTGAGTTAACTGAAGCTTTTTTCACTTTGACCTGATTACAGAAAAACCTTTTCAATTATCAATCATTTAAGTTGTTCTGATTAAGTCATGCAATTTGAATAATTCATTTTTTGAAACCCTATTGAAAATATTTTCAGCTCACTTAATTGCATCATTTAAAATCTTTGGAATAAAATCTTTCAGGACTTTCAGAAAATTGCTTTAATCAATTGTAAATGTGTTCAGCTGCTGTTTCAGGATTACAATTTGCGTGTTCAATTTATGTGGCTTTTAGGCAGGAGATTGAAAAAAGTCCTGTTTAAAGAAAGAATTTTATCATCAACCGCAAACATTGACATGTACAAATTGGATCAGATTATTTGCATGCGAAGGCGAAAAATATCGATCTAGGATCTCCCATCTATTCTGATCTTTCTAGATGAAGAACTCTTCTCGTTCAAATGTCACACATTTCATAATATCTAGCACCATGAACAGCTAGAATATTAATACTCCCAATTGCAAACCTATTGATTGATTATCTCCTACATCTTCAAGATGAAAGAGTTCCACTGGTAATGTGCACATTCTGTTCTTTTGAATTGAAGAGTTCCAAATACATAAAAGTATCTAAAAACCTGAATGCTGTGAAACTGAGAACACTCAAAAGGTTATATCTGAAATATAAAATCATGCACTTTTATTTCGAGTTATATCATGAAATTTCTTTACTGATGTCAATTCAGAAATCTGTTGATATGGCAAATATTATAATGTTTTTCTAAAGAACTAAAAACTATCGATCTTTTCCTAAGGCAACATTTCTTTAAGTAGCGTGTCTTGTCATTTTCTCAATAACTTCTCCAGAACATGAATACAATATAAAAAACATGGAGATTAATATCCTCCAGGGTTATATTGTACCAGAACTAGTGTGCTTTAATCAACAGAGACTATAAAACATGCATATTGAAATCAAATCAAATCAAAGGTATGCCCTTAGCAACCAAAATAGCTTCATCAGCATTTGTGTGTAAAATGGAACTGGATATCTTAACCCTTTGTCTACATGAAATTGACAGTGTATTTTATAATTGCCTGATTTCACCTCTCAGCCAGAACAATAACCCTTAACCAGTAAAAAGGAAGGTGATCTTAACTAGACACTATTCATTTAGACTTATTAATAATATTAACATTAATAACAAACATAATTGATATTTTTTGATAATTATTATAGTGTATGTTCTATAAGTTATACTATCTCAGTTCAGAAACTTTGCAGGACAAAAGTTTACATCACGGTTGTTCAAAAGTAGTAATTCTGGAGTATACATTATCCTTTTTACTTAGTTGTTATAGTTTATAATAATTATATGTTTTATTTTCCAATCGATCAAAATTGAGATCTTTCAGTGACAATGATTTTCTTTCCATATCATGTTTATTGAGTTGCCTGTAGAGCAAGATAATAAAATATGATGGAAGATAATAATATATATCTTGATCAATGAAATGTCAAGCAAAGTGTCAGGAACCTCATATCTTGATAAAAGTTGTCAAAATAGAGATATTTATGATATCATCTTGACCTTATGTCAGAATAGATTTAATATATCTTCAAGAGATTCTTTGTTAATTTGTGCTATTTCTTCTTTATTCTAGCTGTGCTAGGCAAGAAAATGATAGTTTCAAATATTAGTAGAATGTTCATATAGTGTGAGTTAGGCTTGATTTATCGTTACTCAAACACTGAAAATATTTTATGTTTATGGAATCAACCAAAGACAGTAAAGATGGCAATGATAAGAAACCCATGGGTGTCTGGCAGGTGACGATCTTTAATGTTTCAAGTTTATTTACCTGTTTAACGTTTTTTCGTAGATAATAATCAGGAATTTTACACACTAACATAAATTTGGCAGACATAAAATCCTTTTAACAAAAGTTTAGAAAAAAGTTTTTTTCTTACAATTATCAAAGTTAATTTGATTCACCTAGCGTAACTCTAGTTCCAAAATTCTTCCCCATATTATTGAAAGTCTTTATGTCAATAATCTTTTTTTTGATAAATAAATGTCAAAGGAGGTTCAAATATATGCATTTTTTCATCAGCGAGTTAGCAAGACAAGAGGACACATAAAAATAAATATTTAAAAAATGATATCAGCATCTTGGACTAAATTTCATGAAACTGATAACAAATCACATTTCTTATCATTAAAATAACAAATTAAACCCTAAGAAAAACCTTTTCATCTTAAATGATGTAAACATACCACATGTTTGTCACAAAATGTTAAACAAAAACAAACAACTAAACAAATATTTGGAAGGTAAATAAACAAAGGGATAATTATATTTTTCAAAACAAACATTGAAAAATTAAAGCGTAAATATTGAACAGGATTTTTTTAAAGCATCAAATAAACAAATAAACACAAACAAATGCCGGATACTTATTTTTGCAATCCTCAAAGGAAGCAACATCTGTCTTGTTCATTTTGAGGTAGAAAAAAGGGCTAAAGATATTTTTCACTCACCACCCTTTATCACAAAGGATATCTATTTCTGCTTATCAAGAGGAACCAGAAGAATTGATAACTTACTTTTGGGGGAAAAAGCAAAGATATGTGGTATCATACTTTATTGACTTAGAAAACAAAAATGTGATTTCCTAATGGCATACTTAAAACATCTTGTATATCTTCTTTTTCCAGTTTGTTTAAAAAAAGACTTTTTTCCAATTTTGAAAATCTTGAACAAAGATATATAGGAATGTCTGTTTTGCAATTCACTTCCACATTTAAACTCAAATGCATGAAATGTTGGCTTTTATTTCAACTATTTTTTCTATAACCATACACACCGCTAATGGCTGAAATATTGCCCAAGCAGCGTAAAACAATAACTCACTCACTCACACTTTAACCATAATGAAATGAATTGTTAGAAAGTTCTTGGAAAATTCATTCCTCTTCATATCCTGAAAAATATTAACCTGTGAAAAGAAGTTTCCAAAAAAATCTTTAAAACAATTTGTCAAATTTCATACTATTTTAATTTTTCCTTTTTCATACATTATACAGGAAGAAATATTCAAAATCACTCACAAATGAAACATTGTTTACGTGACGCTTAAAGCATTTTCATCTTTTAAAAAAATAATACTTTTCACCTCAGAACCATTAAAGCATCCTTGATTTATTGGTAAACAACAGTTTCAAATTCATCACTGCCAAATCCTTTGTAAAGTTCTGCCAAACAAGAGTTGAAAGTTGTAAAACTTTGTACAGCTTTCCAAATGTTTCCCTAAGGCAATTTAGAAGATTGAAATGTTCTTAAAGTGATTAAAGAGGTTCTCAGTCCATTTGTGTATATTTCTTAGCAATAGCAACACTCTTAGCGCTTCCATCTTGACCTTAGCGATCTACATTTAACCTTAGCGCTCTGTTCCTAAATCTTTCAGGAATAAAGTTACCTTTCAAGAACTTATATAATTTGATTTATTGGGCTTTTGCATCATATAGAATTCTAGACTTCGATTATGTCTCTTATTTGAAAAAATATATTTTTCAAATACTCTTATCAGGGGAATGCAAAAGATACTAAATCTTTTTACAAAAAAGACATGCAAGAATTCTAAGAATTAAATTTATAAAATCGTTGCTTTAATGTCATTGCTTTATTTTGATATCTTTAGTATATTTTTAATTACTAGATTTGATAAAGAAATTTGTTTTATTTCAATAACTTCTGATTTTCATTGAATATCATGATTGCATATCAAAGACTATTTTTAAATACAAGGCCAGGTTTGCACATACATACAAAATGTTTTAATGATTTCACTCAAATATTAAAAAAAAGTTGTAGATTAAGAAAATCAATTCACAAAACTTCCAATAAAAGGACAATAAAAACATGCCAAAGGAAACTCAAGAATCTGCTAAGAGCACAGCAAATGAAATGTCAGAGAATCCGACAAGATTTGATGACACAGAAGTCCTTAGGATCTTTGGCGGTTTCAAAGGTCTTTTTAGAGTCTTAAAGTCTGCCAGAAACCCTTAGGGATCTTCTAAATCAATGACACTTGAAACACATACAGACTCATTATGTGATCAGAGTTTTTCCTTAATAAACTGAAACTTAAACAATGAGAAGCCTTTCCTGAAGTCTTCTAAAGATTTGATAAAAACTGTAAATGTGTCACATATGTATCTTATTTTACATTTGTACAAAAACAGTCTTGTATAAGCATGCCATCTCTCTTGGTTTCTGTTTCACTAATGGGTGATAATTTTCTCACTTTTTTCTTTATCTTATTTAAAAAATGTGCTAGGAATGCACGTAAACACTTTTTGTTTTATTCATTTTGAAAAAAAGTTTACATTTTGTCCTCAGCAGAATTCTGTCTTTATCTTTCATCTTTAAATGGTATTATCTGATATGTATTTCTGTTCCTTTAAATGTCTGCAAATCTTAGGGAGGCCTGTTGGGGGACCTTATAAATCAACAACCCATGTACAAGCCCATCAAAGAAAAGGTCTACACGCATCAAAAAGCAACAAAAAAGCATCAGTAGAGTGATGATCAGCAAATACAAATTAGTGAAAAGGAAAAATGAAACACTCGATAAGGATGCTCATTCTATTGTTAAACATGGCACTTAGTCATGAGTCAAACACTTAAAATATACTAAATTTGTTATAGCTTCAAATGAGTGTTAACAGTAAGAATGTGGCGTATCAAGTGTTTAATTGTGCTCTGTCACTTGTTTAAAACTGCTGATTGTCACTTGAGTGATGCTATCTTTCACATATCAACATCAATATCTTGTGATGTTATTTTGTTATTTATGTGCTTTTGTGGGGTTCTGTTTTCTTCTCTGGTTTCTTCTCTTATGCATGATAGGGCTTCATATGGTCTGAGAATAACCTTCCTCTACAAGAAGAGTTATACATCATTTTTCAGTTTTCCCACATCATCAAAAAGCCCTTGAGGTGCCCTTAAATCAATGACCCTTTCTATAAACAAGCCTCATCATGACATTAAAAGCAACTTTCTTTTCTTGACTTGAACTTTTAGCAATGACTGGAATCATTAACAATTGAATTGAAACTTTATTTGAGAGGATGATGATATGAGGTGACCTTAGATCAATGACCCTTTCTAGACACAAGCCTCATCATGGTATCAAAGCATTTTCTTCACTTTTAACAATGACTGTAATCATTAACAATTGCAATCTGGCACATAACTCAAATGAAAATCTAAAATATTTAACTTTAAAGACTGATTGGGAGGATGATGATATTCCAAACGGAACTCTTTTTGTAAGGAACAACTAAATTTCCAACTTATCTGATACAAGCTGATATGGAATTCCTCTAACCTTTAACTCTATCTGTAGGAAACTACTTATTGGGATGAAAATTAAAAAACAAGGAATTGATTCCCTTTCAGACCTGTCCCCGTTATTCTCAGAAGAATTGGAGCAGACATTTCCAGGAATATTCCAGACAGAGAATAAACTGTTAGAGATAAGACGCTACAACACAGAGGGGAGCTGAGGTTGGCAAGGATCTGAGCCCTGACAGTAATTACACTTTATACAGATACAATATCTCCTGAAGAAAACCTCAGACTAAAGAACACAAGAATATATTGGTCTGAAAGAGTGACATTGTTTAAAGCCATGACAATAAAAAAATTCAATGTAATGAAACACAGGAAGATTGGTATAAAACTATTTTTTCACAGATCCGATATTTCCTAAAGTTTAATCAACAATTGCCAAAATTATAATTTTTTCAATACCTGAGATAATCCATATTTTATGCATCTCCAAAGTATGAAGGCCCCAAAGAAAATTCAAACATAACAAATATAAACGTGTCTGTTGGATTCAATCCAATAAAATAACTCATCATGATATAATAATCACAAATGTTACTGACACACCCAAGAATTAATAATACAGTGAAATGTTTTTCCATGATAATTTTAAGACTTGAACTAATCCAAAATCTGAACAATATCCCAGAGGGCACAAGGGTGTCATGTAAGGACGAATATTTTATGGATAACAACTTCTTTATTCTGAGTACACGACGTTTCGATACAGCTTCTTGTATCGTTTTCATGCTTGAAAACGATACAAGAAGCTGTATCGAAACGTCGTGTACTCAGAATAAAGAAGTTGTTATCCATAAAATATTCGTCCTTATTTGACTTTCAACTTCTCAATGCCACTCAAAGAAGGGTGTCATGGTTGAAGAATTTGATGTAATCAGGGGAGATAATTCAATCACATACTTCCTGTCCAATGGCCTAATCAAGCTTTCAGCCGTGATGTTGCATTTTATGGGTCTCAGACAATAAAGCATGTATCACTAACAAGATTGGATTTCCCCATGGTGTCATGTGAGACAGCTTGTCGTGAAAACATGGCGACTTCATGACTGAAAAGCGCTTTCAGTTAATTGATACCTTTGATGCCTCAATTATTTCATCGGTACTAAACATTTCAGGACAAGACAGATTCCTTAAGCAAATAATGAAATAACATTATTTTAAAAAATGTAAACAATTTCCTTTTTTAATCATATGAATATATATATATATGTTGTAAAATCAATCAGAACACAAATTCATTGTCATTCTAATATATATTCACAAACATACAAACTCATATTTTGTATTTATTAAAACCTACGTCGTATACCAGACCTAAAAGAAATCTTAAACCTGCTCTGAACAGTATGCTTAAATATGTGACAAGCATTTACAATTTCATACCAAGCACCTAACAGACCTGTTAATATGTCACTCATTCCCACCGCCATTATAACACCAAACAGACACATATCATGTTTGACTTATCAACAACAACATTCATTATGCCAATAGAAACACTTCCAACCTATCCATTACAAACACAGGCACTTTGCCTCGCCGCTTATTCTACCATTGTAAGGTAACATCTACACAAAGACCGTGATCAGAGAAGCATTGCCCTCTATATTTATGTTAGGTCCAGTTCAGAGAGATCAGACGTATCACATGTCAGGCCAAGTGATTCGATACATAGCTCCCCGACACACTAATAGGTTAAGTGGCTACTAATTACTGGGCTGATTAGACAGAGAGAAATAAATCGGTCACTTGAAACCTTTCCCAGACTATCAGGCATTCCAGGCGCCATTGGTCAAGCAAGTGAGTGATGGTCAAATGTAAATTGGATTTTAGGTTTATGACTCTGGATTGAAAATGGTCAATTTTTCGGGAGGATTTCTTGATAAAGTAGTGTTTGATTCATTGGAACAATTCCCAGACTTTCAGGCATTCAAGGCGCCGATTGACAAGAGAAAGAGTGAGTGTCAATTTAAATTTCATTTAAGATTCTGAAAGAATTTTTTTTATAGTGATTAAGACTTCTTCATTACTTCCTAAACAAGGTTTTATTATTTTGAAACTTTTTTAAGCTTTTTACCACCAAAAGAATAAAGCTGGTTTTCACACTTTTTTAAATATGTTAAAACGCTAACCTTACAAAAAAAGGTTTTGATCTACTTTCGATTTTGAACAATAATATGTAAGCTTTTAAATGGACTTTCAAGCTTTAAAAAGCACAATTAATTGCTCAAGGCTGCAATCAATCAGGAGGTCAATGATTGACTGGTAAGAGATCAATTTATAGAGTGCAGACAGACAGACAGAATTGTTTATTTGTGCATGACCACTGACTCTTCAGACAATCCAAGTCAAGCTTGAAATGAGAAAGTCAAACGGCTTGTTTCCAGAGAATCATTCAGACGGGAGGTAAGTGATAGATTGATGAATCCTCTGATGGGTGAATGACCACTGATACTATCCATCATATGAACTAAACAGGTCTGAAAGTTGCCTTGAATGAATTGATCTTTGATGGATTCTTAATAAAACATTTCCAGGAGAAATGAAAGCCCAATGACAGAAGGAACAAACATGCAAACGAATAAATATCATTTTTGTACAGTCTCAAAACATCAAAGTGTTCTGCTATATCTCCTCTGATCAAGTTTTGAATGATAGAGTGAGTAGGGTTTAACATGTTGTGAGCAACAGTTTAGCTTTTTTAATACGTAATACAAAGACAGACCAGTAAATGACGGGATGAGAAAGATTAAACATTTAAAAAAATCATATCATAAATTACAGACGTATATGAGACTGATTTTTTATGTTCTGCATTTCCTTTGTTTAATCTCTCTCAACAGTTTCCAGAAATCCAAGTATCTTAGTGAATCTTCTAAACAGGTGGTCAAATGATTGAGTGACCATACTACGTCCATGTTTTGACCAATCCAGGTCAAGAGTGAAATGAGAAGTCAAGCAGAGTTTGTCTGATGAGAAAGCAAGTGAAGTGTTGAAGCAATTTGGAAGTGAATCAATCTTTGCCAAACAAGGAGTATATGAGCATTGTTCATTTTAAAACAATAATGAATCTACATTCCTCTCACGAAACATAAACAATTTCAAAATATAAAATTTCAAAAAATTAAGGTGTTCAAATTACTTTCTTTGTCACTACCAATATTTTCCCCATCTATATGTCATCAAAATGATAAGACAGAAATAAATATTTGATAAAAATGTTCCAAAATAAAAACATTGGCAGATGACACGACCTACTGATCTCAGTCTATGATATTTGTAAACATAATTGACACGCATTGACACCTCAAGAACGGATGATAAAAAACCTCAAAACATTTGATATGACCACAAAAACACCAATATCTGGACCACACAGAGATACTACTAAGTAATAAGAACCTTGGATTGATGATTTAACATCTTTGCTACAATAAAATGCTTGAATTCAGGAAATTACACAAACATTTGTAACATAGTTGTAAAATGTCTGCTGCAGGGTTGACCTATGAGCCCAGACTTTTTCAATATAAGTCTGACAATTCTATAGGACAGAAAATTCTATTAGTAAGAATCACTGTAGGAAATACATTTTATCATTATTAGGCAACAAATAATGTGCTTGATAAACACAGCTTGACCTTTCTCAATCCCTTTTTGAAACTTAGATCCTTTCATAACAAGGAACAAATATCCATACCAGTTTCATCACATGAAACATCAAAAACTTATATTACCTAAACACAAAAGCCATCTGGAAATGGCCGTGGATATGTACAATATAACTTTAACACAACTGATTATAAATTTTAACAATTAATCCAATATGTTTGCAGTAGGGTGTGTCAAGGTCACTGTTGATGTATAAGGTCAAGTTCAAGGGTTACCATAGAGATAGAAAGCAAGGACAGGATGGTGTTAATGCCCAACCAGAGTTTAAAGTGGAAAGGTCAATGGTCGGCTATAAACATAGCCATGTTGAGAACATAAAGTCAAGTGGCTTTGAAAAACATCTAATGACTTGATTTAGGACAGAGGGCTTGGTTTCTAATCCTTTTGTTGATACATATATTGTCTGAAACTTTCCTCAAACTGAAGGAACTAAATCAAGAAGGCGTGAGTGTTCAGTCACAGCCCCTTAATTTGTTATTCCTTAATTTTCAGCCTCAGAATTCGTTCCAAGAATATGTGCTACCTTCCTGTATTTTGGTTTGTCTTCTTTCAACATAATGTTGTCTTCATTACCAGCACTTGAGTTTCTTCTGATATCTAAGAAAGCAAGACCTTCCTTTAGTTATCCGGATGAGTAACTGAAGTAGTATTTACTGCTGTTGAGTCATGTTCTGCACATCTGCTTCAGAAGCATCAGAGAAAATATTTTTATATTTTCAGCATAAGAAGATGGGGTTGTTTTTACTTTGTAACACAATATATTGCATAATTACAGGTTTGTCAACAACATAGAACATTCTTGTTCCTTAAAAAGCTGAATGTATTCTTAATTTGAATAATTTTCATACAGCTGTTTGGATTGGTATTAGTTTGGATGCTAAGGAAGTATTTAAGAGTTGTTTGGAAGTTATCACAGAAGAATGTTTTCTAAGAATATTAATTTTTTCATTGTGTTATGATTGAGTTGTTACTTGCTGTATATCAATAGATTATTACATGTTTTACCTGCTGTCATAGAAAGCATGTTTGTATGTTTGTCAACACATGCAAAATAACTGATCCACTAATACATTGCAATACAACTTATGGTATCTTTTGAAGCTGAAGAAAATAGTATCTTAGCCCCTAATGTTGATGTCTCATGAACCTGGCTTGAAGGCTTACATCTCTTATGCAGCTGTTTTTGTGGGAACCAGGTTAAATGTGGATAGCTACACTTCTCTTTAGCTGTATTTAGGATTTGCTAATTCATACCTTAAATTTATAACACAGTAGTACAAGACACAACATTTTCCTGACAACACGTGCACACAACATATCTTTGTTTTGTTTCTTTGTAATTCGCTGGATGTATTATGATCTTATCCTTCGATTTCTTAATGTTGATTTTTCTGCATTTCTAATGTTTTCATATCAAAATTGTAAAAAACATCTAAACATTAATCTGCAGAAGTTGTTGTATTGGGTACCAAGCTAAATGTTTATTCCTTCAATAAAAATAAACTGGTCATATTAACCATTAAACTATGATTTCTGTCGCAAATGCATTAAGAATTGCACTAACCAAAATAATTATGCAGCTATGTAAGTAGATAGATCTTATTCTGATACATTGAGTCTTTAATTCAGGGTGGTAACGTTGAAATATAACCACCTATAAAGATTCCACAAAGCGAACCCAGATTTATTTCCAACTACATAATAAGGTTGATTCTCGACATTTTTTGACACAATAACCCCATTGATAATAATCTTAAATTGGGAGTATATCATATTTTATCTCAAAGTAATTATAGACTAAAAGAGGTCTATTTTCTGAGGAATGTGTGTTTATATGTTAATCAGAAATTCCACAGCTTCTCTGTCAATCAAGGTTGAAACTTAACACCAAATATATGTCTGTAGGAGGAAAATATTGTTAGACATAATATCATATAACAGGAATTTACCATTAGGTGAATGTAATGTGTCATAACATAGGCGTCAGAAATCTTGAAAATTTGAGTTAGCAGGATTACTGATAATTAATGAACTATGAATAAAATCAATGAAAAATAATTACTTTTTATCAGTTAATCTAAAATTTATTAATAAATGCTTAGTAATTTATAAGAACTATTTATTATGTTTGCTTAAAATCCTTTTAAAAACTTACTAAGACAAGTTTATCTGAACTGTATCTTCCATAATTTGATAAATCTTGTCATTCACGATACATCTCATGGCAATTTGCTTATCACAGTTTAATCGTTGATAACAAAACATTTTTTTTAAATTTGCTACTGCTCAAAGTTGATAAATATTTCAACAGTTATACAGTTAAAACAATAATTTTTTTTCTTAATGTTTTTATTTTCGTTATATAATTTAGTCATTGAGAAAATTTATATATATCTATATAATATCAAAAGTGTTCATCATCGTACTCAAAAAGCTCTGTTGCAAAGCTTTATGTAATATTTAATCATCCTCAATTTCTCATGTCATATATGATGAAATTAAAAAGTTTTTTTAATTTAAACGTTGGAATTGATGTCATAATCCAAATTGTTCATAATAACAACACTAGGTTTTGCATACAGCAACGCTTTTAAAGTTAAGGGATGGGGGTGAATAGTTGGCAGCTGCATGGTTCCTACGCTTATGATCCCTCAACAGTGTATGGCATCATGGGTAACAAACCAGTACACAGTCTGTTACACCTGTGAATTATGGGGAATCAGCTCATTCATGTGAAACAGCGGAGAAATGGGGGTCACACTAACCAAATTCTCCAAGTTCTGTTTAACTAGGAAACATCTGCGAAAACATGCACGACCGCCAACAAAACGGAAATGTGAAAGAGAACTCCATGGAAACTGCCTCGGCATGTCAAACCTGTAATCTGCAACCTTAGCAAAAACAAGACTTATCTCTGAAAGGTTTCTTCAAAGAGCTTAATGGCTGAAACATGAAATTGTTGTATTAACATTAAACTTAAAGAAAATGAAAACGTGATTCACCAAAATTAAACTACCAAACATGTCAATCCCTTTATTTGCAACTTGGTGCAATTCTTGTTACAAAATTAAAATTTGTGCATGAAATTGTATCAATTTAAATTTCTTCTTAACATCATAAAAGTTGGTAAGCCAAAGTTCAACAGAGAAAATTGTTTCATTTTTTCAATCAAAAAATAATGCATTACGGAATTATGAAGTTTCTTGTGTATTCAGGTTATAAGTTTGTTAAATAAAACACATGAATCCTTTTGAATTGAAATAATCTTAATGCGAGTTCTTTTTAAAATGATCTCTAATCAAAATCACAAAAACAGTTTGAAACAATAAATTGGGTTAGGCTTTTAACAAGATAATGGTTGTTAAACACCCTTTAAAGTTTTGCAATGAACTGAGTTTCTGATCAAATTTCCAAAGGTTTCTATCTTGTACATTTCCATTATGGAAAACTTTTAAATGCCATAAATCTCAAATATCATGATCACATCAGGAAAGTAAAACTTTATAACTATATAACGGACCCTGACATTTTGAAATATTTGATAAAAGCGAACAAGAAAAGAACACATCTGTTTTGTAACTCCACCAAGATCATCAGTGGAAACCTGACATTTCAATTGCCTCTATGAAAAAGCCATTTGAAAACTTTATTCTCTGTGATAATCATATTTCCTCTAATAAACCCTGGGTCTCCAATAAGCGCCGAGCCTCAAATAAGCGCCGAAGGTCATGGGCAGTTGTTGAAAATAATTAAGCGCTGAGCCTCTAATCAGACCCGGGGGGTCAAGGGTAGTTGTTAAAAAAAAAAGCGCAGGGCCTCTTACAAGTGCTGGGTCTAAACCTTTAAATTAATGCTCCCTCAGTAAACATTTTACATATATTCATTGTAAAACACGGCTTAAAACAAACTTCAATTATCTAGAAGAACGCCGGGTCTCCAATAAGCCTCTAATGAGCGGCGGGAGATCAAGGGATACTGAAAAATAAGCGCTGAGGCGCTTATTAGAGGAAATATGGTACCCGGTATGTGAATATATAGAATGAAAGTAGAGGCATAACTTTTAAACTGGTTTCATCAAACTTTGTTATATGAACATATTGATTGAGAGCAAGACCTATAAATTTGAAAATGGCTTTCTACATCCCTTTCAAAAGAGTTTGTAAAAGTTTCATAGTGACTGAAAGATCTTAAATCACTGGTACATTTAGAGAGAAATAATCTCGATCATTATCCGAATAAAATCAAGCTAAGAAAACAATTGACTGAGATACCCACATGTTCAACATAAGGGCTAAACACACTTTAAAAAAACTTCATGTATGTGAATAACTCAAGTCAATTTTCCTAAGTAGGCAATTAGAAAAACTATCTTGATGTTGTAGATTCTTGTTTAATCACGTCTCTACTTCTGTTCTTCTGCTTGTGTAACACTCAAATAATTAAACTCAGATCTAAACAGACATGTTTCCTCTCAAACAGAATTAACAACTGCTGTATCTTCTGTTCAATTTAATTAAAATCTTAAATAACTTTCCAGGGTAAATCTTTTTCTGTTGAGCCTTAGATTACATTTTGGAAATAAACATTCTTACAAAGCAATATAGCCCTGTGAGTCCAAAAACATTCTTGGTGAGATAACTTTCTAGTGTCAAAATAGACTAATTAAAGTGTTGATAATTTTTTTGTCTAAAATTCAAATTTATAATATTTGATACAAAATAAGATAAAAAGGCCCTGAACAAAACTTTATTTTCTAGACTCAAGAAGGCTCCTTTAAATTTATTCACTTTCTTTTAGAGTCTTAATAACAGACTAGTGTAACTATAAATAAAATTATCGAAGCAAAAAACCCTTTTTAACAACCAATACCAACTGGAAAAGGGTCCAACCACCAAAATATACAAGTCAGATGAAATTACTTAAAACAATTTCTCGGATTTATTAATCATACAATTAATCAATGTTTACCTCAATGAACATGATATTTTTAGCCTAAAATGTGTTTTCCATAAACATGGATTATTGTTAAATCAGTATCAGATGAAACCAATGATAGCAAAGAATTTACAGTTGGCAAATTAATTGCAGGGGTATTATCAAACATACAAAGTCTTTGCAGAGTGTAAAATGATTGCAGAGTGTTTACAGTACAAATTAATTGCAAGGTGTTATCAGATATACCACCTGTTTAACACCTTTAACACCTGTTGAGTAGCAACAGATCTGTACCTTAACAGTTCTTAACAACTTAAACCCTGGAGTCAGGAACAGATTTAGTAGGTGAGATAATGATTATGGTTTAATGCTATGTAAATTGATCCGTTCCTTGTTCTTGTAATCAGGGGATTTGGAGAAATCATTGCTGAAGAAACATTTGCAAGACTTGGCGTTAATTTTGCGTGTTCTCAATAATCATAATAAATTCAAAATTTAAATTTAATTGCAGCAAAAACTGCTTTATAGAACAATGATTTAAGAAACCTTTTGTTTCAATTATTATAGAAGATAATTGTTCTTTGTTACTTAAATCATTTGATCTTCTTAGTTCATTAAGAACATATTAGAAAGATTTGTCCCAATTTTTCCCAAGATTTGTCTTGCAAACTCAGATACATACATTTACCCCAAAATGGTTCTGGAAAAAAAAATAGGAAAGGTTGCAGTCTACATTTCAAGCAAAAGACCCCACAGAATTTGTTGCCAACCTTTCCAGTTTCTCCCACTTCTTTGACTCCAATAACAAAGAGTTCAGGGAGACTGAACTTCAGATAATTTCCAAGTGCACCTCTCGTGGGAGACACAATCCAGATTCTGGTGAAGTCTGCACACAATTACCTACAGGTTGCACACCTTCAACAACACGTGTGCAACAGTTGCACCAACGTCATCGGCCTTGCTGTATATTCTTGGAGTCTTTAAAGGGACAGTAGCATGATTTATCAGAATTTTTTTTTAACTTAATTGAAAGCGAAAATAAATTTGACCAATTGCATAACAATGGTTTTAAATCAAACATTGTTATTCTATTGCAAATGTCACATGCTACGTATTGATTCCAAATCCATCTGACAGGATGGCGTACACACAAAAATGGTCATCAGCAGTTTTTGCTATTAACTTAATAATTTTGTCTTAGGGTTGAGTTGAGTTGTTAGATCCTCTGAAAATAATACATTTTCTGATCAATAATAAAGTAAAAAATGCTGAAAATTCTTTTTCCAATATTCATAAGGCGATCATCCATAAAATAATATATCCTCTGTTATCAAAATAAATCAGAACTTCAACATTGCTATTTCCTCATAAACTGATCCCTGATCTTTACAACGGACTATTCAACTCTTTATGAGGCATGCAAGAATGTGTTTCTCGTATCATGAGCGAATTTACGTCCTCATTTACATATGCAAGGCTTATCGGTATTCACGTGTGGAGTGCAAATGTACGTCTCCCCCATAAAGCATGGCCTATATTCTCTGTGGCAGATGCTAAAGTACTTTTTCTCGTAAAAAAAACAACCATCAACCTGCAAAAAAGCATGTAAGAGGATAGCTATATATTCCAGCTGCATCTTGTATAATCTCACGCTTGCTAGTTTTGTCATAGATGTTATGAATTATACAACTAAATTTATTCATTGTTTTCTATACCACTTAGACATCCTCTATATCAATTTCACTCTCTTGTTAAATTACTTTTATAACAATATTATTTTCCCTAACAATTACATTCTTAAATTTATTAAGTAGGTTCCTTTAACATACCCATATAAAATTCCTATTGATATTCAATTCAATGGTACCATAAATTGATTGCCAATCCAAAATTTTAAGGTTTCAGCTTAAAATTTATTGCAAAGCTTTCATAATGAATGAGAAATAGTATTGAAGGAGAAGTTTAAAACAGCCCTTTTCAGGTTCCTTAACTTTCTTGAAACAATGTTGAATAAAAGCATAATACATGCACTTATTAACTCATATTTCAGGTTTTACAATGGACTTAAGAGTACAATTGAAATAACTAACTGAATAAAATCTTAGAAATTAGCACCAAATGACCCTAACGCCAAGATTGTATCATTCTAATCTAGTTAACAAATATTGAATTGAATAAATGTCATTGTAATGTCAGAATGACCTGACAAGTTTGACCTGTACAACCTGACAAATGGCTTAATGGGAAATAATTAAAAGCATGTGAAAAATCAATTTATGCCTGTCATGTGTTGAAATATAAATAATTCTTTTTCTCGGTGAAAATTGCAAACTGATTTTCTGCAAAAAAAGACCACAAAAATTTTTTTTTTTTTTTTTAAGCGTGAAAGCCAAATTATCCTCCATATTATAATCTCCCAGATTTCTTGTATTTTGTATTCCCTGGGGAGCATACAACTTATGAAAGAAAAACAAATTCAACTTTAGTTTCAATTTAACTAAAAACACAAAGATACATCTGTAAAATACGAAACTAAGCGTAAACATCATACACCTGCTTATTTACACTTCTGTCAAACACAAAACTGTGAATAAATTTTATACATCTGTCTAAATATTATTTTTCACATTCACTACAACTCATACTCGAAAATAAGAAGGACCTAAATCGTTCTTATAGGAAACTCTCTATAGACACTCAATCAATGTATCTTCAAGAGAAATACACCATTCTTCATGTATATACACATACAAAACACTATTACTGTTGCACCACAAATGATCTCAACCAATTGCTCAATTTCACGTTTGAATATCAACTTTGACATCTCTCAGCCCCAGATACACCAAACATCAATATCTCTGCCAACTCTAGCTATGAAGATATATCAAACTGCAGAATGGCGCCACTACGGGATTAGGTCTGGATGGTTCCTGCGAGGCTTGTCTTGAAAAAAATGGTCCTCTTGCAGCCATTTGCATAATATAGAGTTCTGGAAATTTTCCATTCACTAAACCATGATGAAATGTTATTTAAGAGGCCATGACCAATATCATATTTTAAAAGCATCAATTTAATATGATTCTGAAATATATGAATAGTTACTATATCTTTATTTCTATTATTTTAGGTCTTAAGGCTTTTCATGTGTATTCAGTCAATCTTGATTTAAAAAACTAGGCACTAAAGTGAATAATGGACTATCTAATACACAGTTATGAAGTAGGACTATGAAAATATGAAATTCCATAATTTGAAAGAAGAAGAAGATGATCATGTGAAATATTTTTACCAGTATTATTTTTTTTAACATAAATGATTTCAGATCATGATCTTAGTCAGAACTGAGGATTAGGATAACATTTTATTTTCAAACAAAAGTTTTTTCAAGATTTGAAGTCAAAGTATATCTAAAAAGTCTCAAATTTTTAATATGGATTACATCATCATTATTATGGTTTAAAGGGAGTACCACATTTCAAAATCTATAATAATTGTTCTTTTTGAAAATAAAATTGTAGGTTGGTTTTTTTTGGACAATGAGTTCCCAAAACCTTTAAATTTTTATACATGAATAGCTCTACATCTAACATTAAATTTTTTTTTAAACTTTCAAAGAACCTAAAACTTAGTAACATAGAGTAAATACAAATATCATATCAAAGAAGAAAAACTTACCAAAAAATAAAATTATCTTTGAGATACAATGATCTAACGCTTCATAGTACAATCAGTGTGGTAAAACAAAGAGAGAAATTTTGAGAAATGGCATGTGTTGTGATTATGAAAAGTCTAAAGTCCAACTCTATTCAAGAAGTAATCTTACCAGTTCCATAATATTGTCACGTTTACTTACTATTGTCTTGTTCTTCTTTCTATCATTAAACATTCATGTGTAATCAAGAAAAGAGAAATTATCTTACTTTTTCAGTTAAGAGTTGGTCAAGAAATGACAAATTTTCTATTTATTTTATGATTTTAACGCTGTATTTCTATCAAATTGAAGCGAATGTACATTGAGTCGGCTGCAAAGAGAACCTGTCGCCTAAACAACATGACGACATGAGCGTGCCATTGCGTCAGAGCATTGTTCAATGACATCAGGTAATTGTTGTTATCAGTCACTAATTTCACCGCCAATCATAAAATACTTTCTCATCACAGTCAACTTTTTGAGGTATTCCAAAAACACTCGTTTGTGATTAATTTACAAAATGTCTCAAATCAAATAAAAAATCTTATTTCAAAGAAAACTTTTTCACAAAAATACTTTCTTATGGTTACAGAAGATCTTCATATAACTTATAAGGTTATAAAAATATCTTAAAAGCAACAAATTAACCTCAATCGTAAACCATATCCCGGTCTAAAATAACAATTATTTTCAGAAAAGTAAATATGAACATACCTAGGGAATGACTCCAACTTTCTCCAACCTGCTATCAGATTTCTCACCAAGGTGTTATCATATCCAGAAGGAAATGTTCATTGTAATGTCATCAATACAAATATTTGTTAATCACATTTTCTCCTTTGCTTGACAAATTCAACACAGGCTTAACAGGGGATCATTCATTCAAGGAGAAAGATAAGAAATTTCACACCTTTCTTCACTACCTTTCTTAACGATGATCGTCTCTTTCAATCGTTACAGGTAAGCTTAATCACTGAGGAACCCAGGTGTAATTCTGCCCCTCTTCTGACCCCCCCTAAGGCTTGAGATTTTCCACGGATATCCTTGTGTCAGAATGAGGCTTCGAAAATAATTTTCTGGTTCATGGAAAGACTTCATGAAATGACTTCAATGTAAACATTTCAAGAATTTTTTCAAATGGTATATATTTGGAAGTGTAGTATATTTTATAACATTTTGAATCCTACCTATAGATTTTAAAGTTTTAAAAATATGAAAATGAGCTTGAATTAAATTTAAATTTCTATTACAAGTTATAAATTCTCAGAAACCTGTTGCAAATCTAGATTTTCTGCAAATGTGACCGTTTTTCTAAAAATAAGTTTTGGAAGCTTGCTTTTAACAATTTCTATAAACTAAAATTCAGTGAAAATTCATGTTTCAAAAAAATAGCTAGACCTAATTTTACAGTTAAATAATGATTTTACAAGAATTTTCAGTTGCTAGTGCAAATGAAAACTTATAATGAATTAGACATGGCCTCTCAAATTGTTTATCATGTAAGGCCTAACTTAACTTGTTAGGTAACATCACCGGAAGTCAGTCAATTCTTTCTCACAAACATATTTCCTTCAAGGTAACAACTTTTAGGAGATGTAACTATTTATGAAGTCCATAAATGTGTGTCACTTATATAGTGACAATTTGTAAATATTTACTTATGCAAATAATACCTCCATAAATAATACAAAAGATATTTATTTGTTGGTAAATAAGATAACTGTTAACTTTTGACATTTAAAATTTGGGATAAAATTTAAACATTCATAAGTTCTTTCTTCTTAAAATTAGGGATTAAATAAGGAATCTCACAACTAAATTAGAAGATAAATTTGAAATATTATCATTTTATTTTAAATTTACATAGGCTGATATATTTTTCAAGGTCAATATTATTTATTCCATAAGAATACTTCAGCTATAAGGTGCAATAAAATACCTTAAATCTCAAATTTGTATCTATTAAAAAAGCTTTTGAGTGATAGTTTGATAAGATACACCTTGAAGGTTTTTCCAATTAAATACTTAAGTGTCTACTTCTAAAGTAAGATATCAGAATTTTATCTCTAAAGAAGATTATGTGCTCTAAAACAGGACATTCGAGTCGAATAAGCAGTGCTAATCAGTATTCTGTTTGAAGATGATTGGAAAACCTTTAACTCACCTGCCCAATCATGTCATGTCAGTGTTATAAATCATAGCATAATTAAATCATAAATATATTAATCATTTTAAAGTCTTAGCTTGTAAACCAGTTGTTCCATGTATGTAATAATACATTCTACAATGGTGTCACACATTTTTAGGGAAATGTGGATTTCCACTTTTCAAAAATTAATGTTACTAAATAATAGACAATTTTTTAAACTTAAAAGTTGCAATTCTTAAATGAACATGCCATGCTTTGTAAAACTTTATGAATCCACCCCCTTGCGCAAATGATTGAAAGATGTTCACACCAAAATGGCTACAAGCAGTTTATCCTTCACACTTCATAATGAAATAATTTATTTTGTGAGTGGGAATAGAAGTCTACTTCATTTTGTAAATACATTTGAAGATTCCTTACATTCATGGTCTCATCATATTCTAGGACTTAGAAGTCTCTGTGTTTTGAGAGAAAATACAATAAAAGTGCCTGATATTAGTAGGTTCTCAAAGGCTGTCACTCTCTTGAAAAACAGGTTCTATTTCTGTCATGTGCTCTTGCAGAACTTCCTCCAATAAATTGATTGTGGCTTTTTGTAATGTTTGAAGTTAAGCCATATTCTGTAATTGTTTCTCAAATTTACATTATTAAGATCAATTACCGGTACCTATTAAGTTGATCTGAAGTCTCCTGTTGTAGAGGCTGTAATTTAATAATCATCCATCAGATTGAATATTTTTTCATATTAATGGAAGACATTTTATGGATTTTTGTTCCCCTCTGTGGCTAAAATTTTGTCCTGAATGTCTGGCATAATGAAAACAAAATTAAATTTCAACAAAAAGACAACATGAAGATTGTCCATATTTTCAAATTTCAAACTTTAAAAAAGACAATTTGATTAGTTTCCTCCCCTGAAGTTATGCAACAAAGGTCAAAGAGATCAAATATTTTCAGAATTCAATAACTAATTGGAAGTTATTCAATTTCAATGCAATTTCTCAGTAAAGCCAGGTCACAACGACCCAGACATCAGTTTCAATTCAAGAGATTGAATAAGATAATTACAGTTTGATACAGTTCAAATGAAGGATGTTCATGAATTCACAATTAAAACGATGAAAAAGAAAATCCCCAAAAAACTTCAGAACTGACATTTTTTATGAAAATTATATAAAACATTCATGTGAGGAATAACAAAATCTAAATTCTTAAAAAGTCACAGACAAAAGATACAGTAGTAAATTAATAGAAGAAATATTATCAATGTTATTATTTTTCTAAATAAAACAATTACAACTAGATTAGCGTTTGCGGGATACCGCAAAAGCAGAGCAGCCCCGGAACTTGGGGTTTCGCCTTACCCTGTTCCGCCTTTTACAGGCCTCACCAAATTGGGAATTTTCACGTGACCTTGACCTTTGACACTCAAGGTCACACAATCAATGAACACATTTCATTGAGTATAACATCATTGTAATGAAATAAAGTGTTAAAAATTAAATTAATCCATTTTCTCCATACATGTTGACCTTGCTGTGACCTTGACCTTCGACATTTCGTACCCAAAACTTTTTTAAGATTTTGTACTTCTCAAAGAGATAATATATACAAAATCTAAACTTCATAGCACATAAACTGTTGAAGTTATGGTGTTTACAAGGAATTGCAATAACTCATATCTCATGACCTTGACCTTTGACCTTCAAGGTCACACAATAATTGAACACTTTTTATGGAGTATAACAATCATGTATTGATTAAAAGTGATCATAGTTAAAATTAAGCATTTTCGCTAAACCATGCTTAAGTCATGACCTTGCTGTGACCTTGACCTTTGACGGATTGTAGCCGAAACCTTTTCAAAATATTTTACTTTTCCAAGGATGATATATACCAAGTTAGAGCTTCATAGCACAAAAACTTTTCAAGTTACCGTGTTTACAAAGAATTTTGCTGTGATTTTATAACTCGTGACCTTGACCTTTGAACTTGAAAGTGAACATGTCATAACGATTCCCTGGAAGTATTAACATTTAGACATGTTCATGAGTTCTGAAAAGCTAAATGGGATAAAGTTATACCCAAATTTAGTGCATTTTGTAATAACTCATATCTCATGACCTTGACCTTTGACATTCAAGGTCACACAATCATTGAACACTTTTTATTGAGTATAACAATCATGTATTGATTAAAAGTGTTCATAGTTAAAATAAAGCATTTTCGCTAAAACATGCTTACGTCATGACCTTGCTGTGACCTTGACCTTTGACGGATTGTAGCCAAAACCTTTTCAAAGTTTTTTACTTTTCCAAGGATGATATATACCAAGTTAGAGCTTCATAGCACAAAAACTTTTCAAGTTATCACGTTTACAAGGAATTCTTAGAGTGAATACATATCTCGTGACCTTGACCTTTGACCTTGAAAGTGAACGTGTCAAAATCGTTCCCCCTAGGTATGAGTAGTAAGGTATGAATAAGAGTTCTGGAAAGCTTAGTGGAAAAAAGTTATAGCTAGTAGTATGAGTGCGGCGGCGGCGGCGGCGGCGGCGGCGGCGATGGAAACTTCACAAAAACTGATAGCAGCCCCGTCCTTAGACGGGGCTGCTAAATATACCCTTAACAAGCAACCCATCCATCAAGTTCAAAATAGCATCTTCACAAAATATCTATAAAATGAATACAAAAAATATCAAACCACATACCACCTTGCACATATAAGACTAAATAATAAAACACACTGCAATATTCATCTTCCATTAAGACAACTTGATCAAAGATTGAAACTCACATTCAGGAATATTTCATAAACATGGTTGCTCTAACACAAGAATTCTCAACATTCATTAAGTGGATTATCTAGTAAGACTTGTTTTGAGAACTTCTAGAAACAAGTCCCAAAACAACTGTATCCACTCATATTATCAGGATGTTATTCTCTGAAGACGTCTGCCAATGCCAGATAGTGCCCACGAATCTCACTAATACAGGACAATCGAAACGCTATTACCATTTCTGACTCCTCGGGGTATAAGAGCAACATTAACAAAGTGGCAATTTGGTGGAGACCATAGCCTTACTGTATGCAGACTCGTGGAAATAGTGTTTGTTGTTCCTTGCTTGGAATCAACATCATGAGAATATAATAACAATATTTGGTCGAGTCCATTCAAGGTGTCATAAGTTCTTTTGTGTAACACATAATTATTCCAATCAAACATTTATTTATTTTAATGCAACATGATTTAATAAGATAAGCAAATAGATAAACCTGATCCAATTGATCTTGATTTTTAAAACACTCCTAGTCATATCATCAATTCAATATTCAAATTTTCAAATCAATATAAACCAGTCAATTTTAATGCAAACAAGATGCAGGCTCAAAATAATTGATATTTCCCTTAGATTTTAACTATGATGTACTATTGATTTAATGAGGATGTACTCTTTTTTAACTAAGCTATACTCCTATGTACCAATGATGAAACTAGCTATGATGTACTGTTGATGTGACTATACACTATAGGGTGTATTATTGATGTCACTAAAATGTACTCTTAATGTAACTACTAACTAATAAATGTTCCGTAGATGTAACTATAACATACTCTTCATATACTTTTGATGTAACTAAGATGTACTCCAAGATGTATAGTGATGAAGAATTGATGATACTAAGATTTACTTTTAATGTGACTTAGATGTACTTTTATGTACTACAAGCTGTACTGTACATGTATTGATATTATAAGGATGCACCATTGTTGTACTTATGCTGAAACTTAGTACACTAATCAATCCTTATAATACAACTTGGTTCAAGAATTTCTAAGAATCCCAAAAGTGATATATTGTGCTTTTTCAGCCAAGATATTTCCAGAGACTGACCAAGCCTGGAGCATCCACAACTTGGCATGATCCATAGCAACACCCAGAAAGCTCAAGATAATTGATGTACACATCCACAGAGGACTTGAACTGACATCCTGAGTCTGATTAGACAAGAGCTCTGTGTAACTGATGGGGGCCGGTCAGGCGATACCGGCCAACGATACAGTTCAACGGTACAACGATACAATCCAACTGTCTGCACAACATGCAATGTACACATCTACTTGGCAAATCAATTTTTAACCTTGGCGCCATCAGAAGGCCATTTTGGTAAATCTTGCATGTTCTCATTTTTCAGTTGTTAAAAGTTCTTCATCATGTTACTAATGTACTTTATCATGTATCATAATATCACATAAGATTTTTTATTTCTCTCCTGTAAAAGATATAGCTGTTTACTAAATCTACAAAGTTATTACATATTGTGCAATAATATCAAGTGCTGACAGAATGACGTGATGCCATCATGACGTCATAACTGTTAAGTATGACATCATAATGTCTGCTGGGTCCATCATGAACTTGTGAGCGAATTTCTTTATATTCTCACGATGTAATGAAGCCATTAATAAATAAAACACTTAACTCAGTCCTGCTTAATAACATTTTAATGAAACTCGTGAATGGTACATCAATATATCAATATATCAAACTCACTTTTGCTTGTAAAATACCAAACCATTTACTTGTTTCATAAACATATCATATCATTTAGTATTCTCTATATGTAAGTCTTAACACAACCTATATGACCGGACATAAAATCATAAAAATGGTACCCTTGGCGCCTCTTTGGTAAGTTTGATCGCTCATGTAAATCAGAATCTATGTGATGTTGGGATAATAATTCACCCCAAATAACCCCTGTGTGTGTGTGTGGGGGGGGGGATGATTTTGAATATCCTATAATCCCGACTATGAATCTGCCTCTGAACGCAAAACCATGAAATGTCTAATCATTTATCAATTTTGATAAATGTAAACAACCTCCTTCTCTAATATAGAACCCCTACTCCTACTCAACGCCAGAAGTCTATGTTTCAACTTATCAGGAATCTTACAGCTTGGGCTTGACTTGTATCTATCTTATCTCCTAGCTGAGTCATCGAAACACAAGCGAACAGTCGTTTCCTTGCTGACGAGTTTATATCTTCGTTAGTGATGTTAACATGCTCACTGCTCATCAGCGGAACTCAGCTAGCTAGTTGTTGGTGATGTAGAGTTACTGCAAGTTCCGGGGAATTTGGTGCAAATTTTAGACTTTTAATTAGGAAGCATCCATTACATGATGTTTTGAAGTTTGAACTATAAAAAAGAATCAGATATGTCATATACCAGAACATGATAGGTGTTTGTTGCAACTTGGTTTGTAAATGAAGAAGCTTGTTTGAATGTATGTCTGAACCTTTTTAAATATATTTATATTGTCAGGGTCTCATTTCCCAAAGCTCCAAGGTGATCGTAGGTCCTTAAGGTAGCCTAGCTTAGTGCAATGTTAAAGTATGGGAGTTAAGATTAACCTTAGTAAAGGTTACTTTGTGAAAGGAAGCCCCAATGTTTTAAGTGTGGTTTTAGCTAAATATTTCAATTTGTCTAAAGATACTTTTTTTTGCTATAAAATTTTTAGCATGTTTATCGGACATATATGTTTGTACAACTTTGGATTAAAGATACAGTGCGTATTAATTTCTTCTATCCATTTCTGTTATTCTTATGTGTTCATTTCATTTGAGTACTACAAGTCAAGCATATTTGTCAATATCATTATTAAGTTGGTCTTGATTTAAATCTGAAAATGTTGTATGTATCTTAAACGTTTGTATCAAAATATGTGATTAAATGTAACTGACCTAGTTTGAGATGTTGAGATTTTACTGGTGTTAATTACATATGAAATTTACATGACCTACATTTATCTACATACACCTACATCCAAGCTGACCTGTACTGGGGTTCAAAGGTACAGCTGGTATAATCCTGGGAATAAATTATCAACTTTGACAGCCAGCTTCAAAATAAGTTAAACTTGCCGGGGTAAAAAGGGTAAACTTGGATTTCAACAGAAAATTATGCCAGAAACAAAAGAAATTAATCAATGAATATTTCTCTATCTTAACCCTTTTTTTCTGAGTTTGAAACTGTCAGGAATCCAACCTTGTAACTAAAGCAGTAGTTAAGATACACCTGGGATATAAGGCAGTAAAGAGTAAATTTCTAGCAATGTAGCATGTTTTGAAATCTTTGTTTGTCAAAATTGTCCCCGTTCAATATCAGCAAATGAAAAATATGTTTTCCGCACAAGGTAAAAATGAATCAAACAGATAATCTGTATTAATAGGATAAGGTTTTATTGCATTGTGAAAATGTTGGGGTTTTTTAATTTGAGGATGCAGTATATCTCCTTTCTCATTTGATAGTTGATCCCCCTTTCAAACACTTTATATTTTTGCATAAGATTACTAAACTTAAATTTGAAAGTTACACTGACGGTTACAGCTAATAGTCTTATTAACGACAATACCATCAATGCAGCTTATCATTAATGATTTCTGAAATCATCACACTTTGCTATGAACCAACGCTGTCACTATTGACGATAAGTAAATAAATTGAATAAACATAGAACTACAAGTGAGAGAATGTCCACCCCACAGATTAAAATCTTGGGTGTAGTCCACTTTTCATTCGTGTATCAAAACTGACGGATCTGTGATATGAGAATACCACATTCACAGATACCATGTCGGTACACAATCATTTCTGGTATCAAGGTGTACTCAACAGCTGAGGAGTAAGTCATGTTATCTCTTGATAAGTACTTTAGACACTTATCCATGAGAGCCATGTCAAAATATGTTATAGCAATTTCTTCTGCGAAGAATAAAAGCTATACAGTAACAGTTATATATGTAACTGTCATAAACAAAAACAAGAACATAGATTTATTCAACAAATCTATAGAATGTGAATGGAGATGAACTCTTCCTGATATTAATATTTGACCCCTTTATAACATATTCAATTCAAAATAGTGATTTTTTATCTCTTTTTCTTAGTAATTAAAAATAAAAAGATCATCACTGCATATTTATTGCAAAAGTTCCTCTGCAACTTAAAAATTTAATTACAGGTTTACATTTTGTCATCTACTTTCAAGACTTGCTTCCAGTTTAGATTGGATATCAATCTTAGATTGCATGGATTGGTAGATATTAGTTATACAACTACAGTTGCCTCTAGGAGTAGCAATTTATTAATCCAAAATATGAGTTGATCTTCTACTAAATTGATTTTAAAACTTAAAAGACATAGGCATCTGCAACCTAACCTTGCAGAAATCAATTAATTTTAAAACCTGGATTCTAAAAATCTTTATAATTAAAGGTGCACTTTTTTCATCTTATAATTCACTCATCAACTCTACAATCCAACAAGGCAGTTAGAACTTGCAACTTTTCATTTGAGGAGAAAGAATAAACCGTCCAGTGCTTAACCTCAGACCAAATTGAAACTCTTTAATCAAGGAAACTGAATGTTGACTTTCGCATACCAAACCCATACAACAAACCCATACAACAAACCACTTAACTTGACAGTTAATCTTTCTTAGTCTCATAAACAAAAGACTTGGAGGAACTTCTACAAAAGAATCTGATAAATAAAGCAAAGCATCCATCTTTGCTACAAATTGGATCTCTTAAATCTTTAAAGCTGACATGTTGACCCGCAACTACATAATCTACTTCTAAAGCAAAAGAGTGTAACATTTGATCTCCAATCAAGGAGTCTGAAAAGTTAACCTTTATATTCTACCTTCCTCACAAGAGAGTTCCGACATTCTGTCAGGATCAACAGCAATGAAGACCTAGTGAGTACACAAATAGAAACAGGATACCATAATCAATGCTTAGTTTGTCTCCATTCACAGGACTTGCAATTGTATCCTAGACTTACTCCATGTCACCTCGATCATTTTCTGAAAAGGTTTGGTGCAAATAGATTAGTCTAACCCACAGTCTCTTGATCATAATTATGATATTTTAATCTTCCTTGTCAAGATTTGGATTTCCATGTTCATTTCTATAAATCAAATAAAATTCATTTCTTTAAGAGAATTGATTTTGCAGGAGCTAAGTGTCAGTTTAATAAAGATTTATGATACTGATTATTACCACCAGACATCAGAAATAACAAATCTCACCAAACCATCCAAAAAGTCTTATGTTATTGATAAGTGTCTTCGAAAGCTACAATTTCTCTGGTTAAGCCAAGGAAAACATTGAAATTCAAAGAAGACGGAAACCTTTTGAGTTCCAAAGCCACATAAAAGTATTAGCTTGGGTTGTTTCCAAAACAAAGTCTTAAAACTAGCTCTTTGACCGATGGCGCCAGAATGCCAGGAATACCAGCGCCAGACCAAAAGCATGTGCTCCCAATCAACACCACCTGCCAAAACATGCACTATAGCTCCTTCATTTTATTCTTGTTTGGAGCCAACAAGTCAAGTCTTGGAGAAACTTATCACCTTTTCAAATTAGAATAAGTAAAGGAAAACAACTTTCACACACATTAACTTGAACTTGTTGTAATCTTTTAGGAATAACAAAATGGTTGTTTTTGGTCAGGATGACAATCAACATCCCTGTGAGGCATAGAATGGTCCCTAACCTGAGCGCCACATATGGATGCTGGTTGAATACTCCCCAGGGAGTTGAATTGGAAAAAATGATCGGACAGTGAAAGAATGCCATTGACCAGGGGAAACAACAAGCGCCTTGAGCAACCACGAGTGGATGGATATGTGCGCTATATAAATATTCATATAATAATTATAATAATAAACATAATATAATAATATAATCTCCTTATTTCCTAAATCAAAACATTGAACCATACCTGAAATGTCATCCCTGGTTGATAAATCTGGTTATTAAATGCCGACTCTTTAGCCCCTACTGACCTTGATACGACCAAACCAAAAAAATTACGCTCATTTTGATTGATAAAGATTGTCTGCAATATGTATTTTCTGTTTTCATTTAGACTTCTACCTTAGAAAAGTTGCATGGTTTCAAAAGATTGTCGAAGAAGGGTCTTGTTTCAATATATACTAAAAACTTTTAGACTCTATCAAATCCCTTAGCACTTTCTCTTATCTTATATTAAAACATATCTAATTGCAAACATATCTGTTGGGAAGCCACCAATTAAATCAATGTTAAACTAGTGTGTAAATGAAAATGACCAGTTGCTTCTGTTGAGGTATGCATGATAAGCATACCTAGTCATTTTCACCTGTCTCGCTAAACGAGTTTTTGCCCTTTGATGTCCAGTTTGGCTATTGATATGAAGGCTTCTATCGTCTATTTCATCTTATATTGACATAATTTATCAGATTTTACGTCTTGTCAGAGATGTTGATAATAAAACGTCTTGTCAGAAATGTTAATAATGAAACACTCTCATCTGAAGTTTTCAGCTCCTGATGAATTTCTTTACAAAATGAACATGATTTATGATCTGTCAAATCTTGTTGAAAGTAAATATCTAAACAGTTAATCCAAACTTGTATGCTAGATCATATCCTCAAAATATAAACATATTTCCTAAAAGTCATGACTTGTCATACTATACTTTTTAATTTTAAGTTTTTTGTAAGAATAAGACTAACCTATATGAGCTTGCCGGTCCATCTTGGACTTACAAACTTGAAACCATGCCTGATAGAGAACAAATGCAACTTTGTCAAGTTCTTGTACTTTGGGTCTGGTCCTCTGAGAATACATATAACAAGAATATCAAGAATATCAAGAATATCATATAGTTTCTAGATTTGAAAGTTTCCCTCAAACAAAATACCTTCAGTCAAGCAATATCAAACATGTTGGTTTAAGTATTTTTTACCTGCAAATTTTCAGTCTTAGACCTATTTGTATTCAAATGATATCATTTTGCATGGTATTTTCTTCAAGCCATATTTCAACTTTCAACCCCCCAGGAAATCAACCATGAGAAAACTATAAATCATTTCACATAGATGTGTCAGCTATTATATTATTCATAAATCATATTTCTTACAAATATGAATCATATCATCCTATTGATGGTGTACATTATACTTTAACCTCATCACCGCTTCAATGTACAATAGCCATTGAACATCCATATTAACTGGGGTCAATTTAGCCAGCTGAGGTTTGGACCTTTTGTAAGAGGCTTTGCCAACATGGATAAATGATTTGCGAACGAGCATAAAGATTTAGCTGTAGTAGGCTTAGTCATAGTAAAGCAATAGTAGATACATTCTAACATAGCCTTGGTACCGGTAGATATATTTTTACAGAGCTTTAGTAGATACATTCTAACAGAACCTTAGTAGAAACATTTTATACAGAGCCTTAGAAGACACATTTTAACAAACTGAACATCAACCTTTGAAAATTACCAGAATAATTAATTTGAACTGGTGAAAATATATAATAGTCATATTTTCCAACACATTTAGATCTGATTTCTGAACTCCTATTCAATTGATATCACGTATAAACAAAAAACAGAGAAACCTTGTTTTGCACCAAATAACTTTGCAGTCAAAGTAAACCTAGCCTCAATATTTTCCGTTTCACTCCTATACTGAGTCTAAAAAGGTCTAGTAGAGGGTCGCGTCAGTCGACCTTTCTGCGACCTATGACCCTCCAACGTTATACGTGCAAAGGCAGACTATTGTGGATTGGTAAGCTGAGTTCTGATTGGTCAATTCGATACGTTGGCTCACGTGACCCTCTACTAGACTCAGTATAGAAGTGAAACGGATAATATTGAGGCTAGGTTTACTTAGACTGATACCTTTGAGGTTTTGATTCACATAACTTGTATAGAGATTTCTTTTGACTGCCTTCCTGCAAAACCTGTTTTCTTAAAAACTGATTTGAGAACTGTTACTTTTGACAAAAGATCAATAATATTCTAATCCATGAATGAAACAAAAGAGCTTTATTTCAAAATAAAACACACCTGAAAAAGCAATTTCAATTCAATTTTCATTCATAACCAACTCTAAGCTTACAAAATTGACAAGTATCTTATCCATGGCGTACAAATTCTTCTCATATTTTCCCAAGCTGAAAAATCAACAACTGTAACCTCCTCCCAACAGGTATGGTTGAATGACTCCTTTCAGATTCCAAACACATACATGAGAGAGGTATGTAATATAACCTATGTAAACCATCTTAATTATTGTACTTACATGAATATATCTCTTTCTCAAATAACATTTACAGGGTTAAGCGTTGAGAAGTGATAATCTGTTCAAGTGAGAGAGTTGTTGTTTAACGCAGCTTGGGTCATACTTCTACCATTAGCTGTGAGATAAAAATTTGCTATAAGAACAATAGTTAACACTGAAATTAGAAAAACAAGATTTGAAATGTTGAAGTAATTGTTATTATTTTGTTACTTAAATTGTTGACAAAAGTTTACCCACCCAATATAAATTATCTGACTAATAGCACGTATGATTTTTAGACACAAGTTCTTTTTAACTTAACTTACATTTATATGATGGATAGAAAACATCAATTATAAGTACCGTATTCGACGTAATAAGCGCCCTGCTCCAATAAGCGCCCCCCAAAGGATTTTGTAATTATAGGTCTAATAACCGCCCATGTACCAGCCGTACTAAAATTATAAATCAAACGTATTCACCTTGTTTCAAGAAAAATTAAAGGACACAATAGCGGCAATATGTATTATTTTCTATTCAATAATGTCTAAGTATGTTTTGAACGTCTGTATCAGTTATCAAAGACAATCTAAACACAGTTCCACTTCAGTAGTCTCTATTTTCGGTCGTCATTCACACCACTTTAATTAGCGCCCACCCAAGTCAATTTTTTAAGCGCCCTGGGCGCTTATAACGTCGAATACGGTAATATCATTGATAAATATGATCACCAGAAGTAGAAAATCATAAATCTTAAATTATAGTAGAATTTTATTGAGAGATGTAAAAAAGTCCCAATAACCCATAATATTCAATAATCTTTGTTTATCAACAAGGTTGAAGGTATGCCAAAAATGTTCATTATATATTCTTAATATAACTTAATCTTGATAAAGAAATTAAAAGTACCTAATAGTAGTTCTTTATGGTTTGATTTATAGAACTCATTAATTTTGTTAGGAGGATGTTACGAATGTCCTTTATTTGAATATTTTTCTAATTCTTGTATGAAAGCATCCTTATTTTTCTGGAAATTTCTCAAACTTCAAATTTGAACAGCATATCTTCCCCGCAGTAATCGAGTTTCATGAAATTTCAAAAACCAAAACTTGTGCACGAAAATGTCTATTTCAGCACTGAATGCATTTGATATGAACCATAAATGTCATATGCCTTCAGGAAAGTAGAACATCCATCAATCAAAAGTTATATAATACTTCCCTCATGAGGTATTACATCCTACTGAACTTGATAAACTACTTACCCTATCACTGGTCATAACATTTATCTTTATCCATAACTGAAATTAACTGCATGAATCAAAAGAAGTTTTAAAGTTACGGATATTTATATTTGATGGGAAGCTTTTGAAATAGCCCAATTAAGAACCCAACATGCTTTGATATTTCCAGAAAAATTATGTAAGTGCACAAAATATATATTTTGCACCGAGTGGCAGAAAGCAACTGCTCCCAAAGGTGTAGAGATTAAATAATTGGCCGTTGATGTGCGTCCAAATCCATGGAAAATGGCATGATATCTCTTAATTTCATATAAATATGAATAATATAATATGCATCAATATTCTATATTATACACTTGCATGTTTGTGATCAAGAAATTGCATACAGCTAAACCAACTATGTCCACACTCATAAATCATACATATGCATGTCTGTTATATTACCGGTAAGGATAAACAGTCAAACCAACACAAGATGAACGATATGATTAATAACAGAGGTGCTTTATCAGTTCCATAATTGTTATCTTGGGATCATCATCAATCCATTGATTAATCAAAAGATATTACCATTCTCTTGATAGTACTAATGCTATTGATCACATTAACCCCTGACCAGCCAATCACAAAATAATTCAAGGTTAGATCAGGTGCTTAAGGCATTCATGTTGAGAGGTTTACATTGGTGAATGCCTTATCCTTAACTGATCTTATCTTTCATGTTAAATATACAAATCTGCTACATGATCCAACTTGAAGCTCATAATGACCCAACCCAGAACCCTATCTATAAATACTCCCCGATTTATCAATGCAATAGATAGAAAGATAACAGGCCAGGGTGACCCAGCTATACAATTATACAATATATCACACTTATGCATTTAGGGTGAATGGTCTGCTTCAGTGCAAATTATGCACCTATACAGAATTTGTATATTTAGCAAAAAGGTAATACAACAAGTAATATCAACTATCTTTTCACAAGTACAGAAGATGTTTATAATTTCAACATGACTGGTTAAATCTAATCTGTCCCCAGTAAAAATTAAGTAAAAACTTCTTTAGAGATATTCTTGACATCAAAGACAAATTAGATTATGCAATATGTCTTAATCATTCAAGGGAAAAGTTTGTACAGTTATATGACATCTTTTTTCTTTATCCTTATCAGAGTAACAAAGTTGAACTGAGGGCATTCAGTGAAAATTAGAATCAAACGCAAATCAAGAGGGTTTTAAAAATTGTCGATTCTTTTTCTTTTCTTTTCGGGCCACCCTGCTTTTAAAATGTCTGAACTTTCATTTGAAAAAATTAGCTCATTTCCCTGAGACTATGAAAAACATATACTTGGTAAAAGTTGCACATATGCAGTTATGATAAACATGACATCTATTTTCTTTATCCTTCTGGATGATGCATAAAACTCTAAATGATAAGGTTGAAAATGAGAATCAAAAATATTACAATGAACGCAAGGAAAAAGTTGCACATGTGCAGTTATGATAAACATGACATCTATTTTTTTTATCACTAAAGATGATACATCATAGTGATATACAGTATTAATCTCATTGATATCATTGGCAAAATGATATCAGAAATATGCATAAAAAGGGTAAACCCTTTCTACTTACCAAGTTATACTGAAGAACCAGGTATCCGAGGAATAATCCCATAACGATGGTTATGAGGCACATAAAGGTATATCCAAGTGTGTTTATGAAGTCAAACTGCATCGCATTGTCCTAAAGATCACTGTCCTGTCCTAACTGTTTTTTTCCATGGGTTCTGCCTTGCTTTTGACAACTTTGTCACTTTCATATTTTGAAGACACAATTGAGAACAAACTTGTCATTTGTCAACATTTTGACCAGGCTTTATACTGGAACTATGAGTGTCTTATGCCAAGAGTTGCAGTCATATAACTTCATGCATATCTGTGGAGAATTCTGAATCTTGAAATTATCCAGAATTTCATAATATAAGGAACCCAAGGACAATCTTCACCAATAAATTTAGGTCACAAGTTAATATAGAAGTATCTTTATTAACTCTGAATTGATATCCATGCACAGATTTCCTAGATGATTTTCAACTCCAAAAATTCAATCCTTCGCTGTTTGTCACTGTCAAAGGCTAATTAGAAGTAAACCTATTCATAAGTCCTGTGATGAACTCACAGTGTACTTTCTCTCCTATTCCTAGGTCAGTGGCATGTATTGGACTTGCTGATCGAAATTTAGTTCAGGTCTGGGAATCTCTGTCAGGTACTGAAGTCAGAGGTTGACATTTGTCAAAGCTGAAATCGTTTCACCTGTCTACCTGTTCAACAGGTACTCTGACAGGTATCCACAGGTAGACTTCAATCAGTGTGTATGTCAGGTAATGTCACCACTCCAAATTCCTATTTATACAACATGAATATCCCTGTACATCCTACCTCTCATTTAACAAAACCTGTATTTGATCCCTCTCTCAAGTGAAAGTTTAAAGGTCGGAAAATACCCCCTTGACCTGGGTTGTATGTCTGATAAGATCTGTTAAAAGGGAAAGTTAATTTGAAATGTTGTGATATTTTGTGGAGATAGTGTTCACACTTGGTAAAAAAAAATACAATCAGTATAAAAAGATATGGAACAAGAAGATCTCCCTGTCATACAACTTCTGCAAACATTATCAAATTTTAGACAATTCACTGTTTCCATATAAACAGAAACAAAAATATGCTCTCATCAAAACGGAAGTTTAAGTTGTCAAATTGCTCAATGACACAATATTGCATTAGATAAACATTTGAAACTCTCCAGAATCAAACCACTCACAAGACACAACATCAAACCGCAAAGTCATCATCAAAACATCCTGATTTGCAAATAAATCAAAACAAGACCGCTTCCCCACACGAGTGTGCACTGAACAAATTCCCTCCACAATCTTGAAACAATTACTCCACCACTGCACACATAGCTCCTGAAACAATGCACCACATATATCCAGTGAACATGAGAAAATTCGAAATCTGTCAGTTTGCTCCTAAAACGCAACGGCCAGGTAGCTCAGGTGTCTCGGTACACTGGTAACGACTGTCTCACGCCGGGATCACTCATTCAGGGACAGTGTTGAGTAATGACTGGTCACCTTGTGGACAAATTGCACCCCTCCGTGTTCTAACCCCAGCATTCACAAATGGGACCCAACTGCCCACTTAATGTACACCAGGCATTATTTGATCGCTAAAGGAAATTTATTTATACTTTCTACACTTGTTATTCATAGCTGGAAGGTCAACTAACCCTGCCAAGTGCGTGGGGAAGGAGTCTCCGAATGGTCACGCCTCAGTGGTTATTACCTCCAGCCATGATACTCTGCCCCTCTGTCTCACCTTACGTCTCCATTGTCACACCTGTATCTTCATCAGGTGTTTTTACCTGGTAATTGTCTAGTCCTTGTCTGTGTGGGTTCCCCATTATAATACTAGCTATCCTATAGCTCTGGTGTTATCTACTGATTGATTTGCTTTATAGAGGTTTTACCCCTTTTTCATCAGGTTTTTTTTTTACCTGTAGTTAGCCCACCTGTGACGATGTAATCAAGCTAATTCTGACTGAAGTGAGGAATTATTTCATCAGGAGTGCATGACTATCATTGCAATGGGAAACAAGTTAATTATTATTTGTATTTGTATTGCAATACATTTTTGTCTCAATGTTCATTTCAATGTCTTAATCTAGCAAGTATGAATTTAATTCACTTTATTTATGATTCAGATATGTCATTTCTTTATTGCATATATTGCTTGATGTAATTAAACTTTGTAATGATAACGAAACATAATAAGGCAGGTCGAAATAAGTTATTGAATATTCATTTCTTTGATAGATTATTTATCATTCACTGTTAACTTTGACACCATATCTGCAGGTTTTAGCAACCTGAGTACAACAATCTAAGTAATTGAATCTGAATCCGGATAATAAAAGCAAGAATTACTTAGCTCAACGTTTTTTATTCTTTATCATAATTCTAGTTTTTTGTAGATATATGTTGTGCATACCTGAGATTGTTTTTTCAGAAATTGTAATTATCATCATTATTTCCAAACTCTTGATTTACCCCTTGTATTTATAAAACCGTTAGTTTCTAGCAACATTGTGCTTCAAATTCCCTTTGTAATATATAAATGGGCTTGCAATATAAGAGTTAATGTGAAAAATAATTAAGAGTGTGGAGCGGAACGGTGTTTTTCTTACATCCTGTAATCTTGGCTTTTTATAAAATATGTCACACTGACTCAACATCTGGTTTCTGAATCAAGTGCTTCCTGATTTTCTAATCAGTGTATATGTTTTACATACTTTGCTTATGTTTTGCAGAGCAATGACTCACATGGGGATGTTTCTCATTTAATATTTACACATTTAAGGCATTGCTTTTTTTAGAAACAAAATGTAAATTTTTATTACCAGTATATTTAATATTGGAAGACAAATGTTTTTCTCTTATATTAAGGGTTTGGCATCCAAATTAATCTTTTCTCATCAGAAATAATTGATAAAAGTGTTTATAATATCAATGGTTTTTAGTATAACAAAAATAATAATGTCCCTGCTTAAAAAAATCATGTACCTTTGAAGTGTCCTGTTTAATAATTCAAAATCAGCTTTTTTAAAGATTAGGAACATTCAAAATTCCATCTGAGGAAAGAGTAAGTATGTATTCTGAAAAATTGTTATTTTCATAATAAAGAAGTTATTATCCAGAAAACCTTGCTGATCTCACACAAGGTGTGATAAGTAGCATTTTTTATATTTATGCATCAACAAAGAGCAATTATGAGTAATGAATTTTATCATGTCAGCTTAAGTAGCTTAATATCTCTTAATATTCATGCATCAACAAAGAGCAATTATGAGTAATGAATTTTATCATGTCAGCTTTTATTAACATAGATTTAAGTGAGTAAATATTTACAATGACGGCCCCAACAATGTTCTATCTCCCTGTCTTCAATGGATCTTTTGATGGTCTATTTCAGAACAGCCTCTACAGATATAACCTGCTATCTTCTGTATATTGTGGGCGCCCTGATAAGGATTCTTCAAGATCTCTCTCAATATCAGCAACTCTCTTGGTAGTTTCCGAGATCTCTCTCAATATCAGCAACTCTCTTGGTAGTTTCCAAGATCTCTCTCAATATCAGCAACTCTCTTGGTAGTTTCCAAGATCTCTCTCAATATCAGCAACTCTCTTGGTAGTTTCCAAGATCTCTCTCAATATCAGAAACTCTCTTGGTAGTTTTCAAGATCTCTCTCAATATCAACAACTCTCTTGGTAGTTTCCAAGATCTCTCTCAATATCAGAAACTCTCTTGGTAGTTTCCAAGATCTCTCTCAGTATCAGAAACTCTCTTGGTAGTTTCCGAGATCTCTCTCAGTATCAGAAACTCTCTTGGTAGTTTCCGAGATCTCTCTCAGTATCAGAAACTCTCTTGGTAGTTTCCGAGATCTCTCTCAGTATCAGAAACTCTCTTGGTAGTTTCCATAAATTCTCTTGGTAGTTTCCGAGATCTCTCTCAATATCAGCAACTCTCTTGGTAGTTTCCAAGATCTCTCTCAATATCAGAAACTCTCTTGGTAGTTTCCGAGATCTCTCTTAATATCAGAAACTCTCTTGGTAGTTTCCGAGATCTCTCTCAGTATCAGAAACTCTCTTGGTAGTTTCCAAGATCTCTCTCAGTATCAGAAACTCTCTTGGTAAATTTAACCTGCAAAACTGTGGATGTATGTCGATCCATTGCTTTTGAACCTAAAGTTTTGTTGGACAAGCGAATGGAATACAAGCATAAAGCAACTGATAGCAATCAGCAAAGTACTTTATGAGAGTTACCAAGTTACTTGTTATATTTAAGCTCCATAGGTTAACATTTTACTTTAGACATGCTCATATATTAACTTATTGACAACTGTACTCTGTTCTTACAGATATTTGTCAAACTTATCACTTGATCTTTCCCAGAGAGCATAAACAAATATACAAAATTGAAGAAATCTTTTAAAAATATTAAGAATTAAAGGAGGATATTAAACCAAAGAAATTTTGTATTTCATATCCTGCCAAATAAATTCATTTTTTTAATCATTATCTATCAATGATATACATATAAAACTCTGCAACCAATCTGTGCCTGCCTGATAAAACATAAACCAGGAAATGAACCTAAATTTCCTGAGGATATTTATTTTGGTTGAGGCACATTGCATTCAATTCCCAAAGAGATAACCAACATGGCTGCCAAGGTCCAGATCATATTTTCCTGACAACTAGATAAACAGCAGATGACTAATAATATACCGTCAGTAATGAGAGCTAAGCAAAAAAAAATGTTTCTCCAGCTGCTTGGGTATATATTTCACTCAAATTTCTACCTGCCAAGATGGCTGTTGCCTTTATTTGTTTGACGTCTGCTTTGAAGGAAAGGCAGGTGTAGTGGAATGGAGACTGAGAGCCACTTACCCATTGGTTAACTGGACCTGTCTACTTCCATGGTGCTGCCAGAGAGCTAAGTTGCACAGGCTTTCTCTCAAATAGTCTAAATGAACCCTAATTTGTAGATTTCTAAAATACATAGACATTTTAGGTCCAGCTTGCCCACATTATATAAGTAGGACAGACCACTGCAAGTGAATGAGGCTAAAAAATGACATTTCTTTAAAATAGTGAAGTTCTTCTTTAGGTCACTTCTTGGTCTTGTGCATATATATATATATTCTAAGTTGCAGTTTGAGGACCAGGAAGGAATTAATGGCTCAACTTTATAAACACATGTACAGCATTTAAGCAGGACTACCAATTAACCAGTCTTTGGTTTCCTTGACAAATACTATAGTTATGCATTTAAATCAAACCTATACAAGTTTTAATCAAACTTCAATTTTCTTGTTTTAAATGAATACTGAACTTATGCCATGAAATACTATATATGATAGGATCATCACAATTATATTTCAAAGCCAAAATAACAGTTTGACAAATAACAGTAAATTTAGGACAAGATTGCCTAAGACTTTTATTATCTTCAATGTGCTGCCACTTTTGAATGATTAATAAAGAGATCTGTTTGACATGAAATTGAATAACATCTTACACAAGCTATAACAGTTGAAGAAGAAAAGAGACATATCAATTCTTGGCAAATACCCATGTAAAACAACATTGCTATCACCAAAAAAGACAAATATAGAAATATGTTTCAGTTGGCACCAATGGTTGAAGTTGGATTGTTAGGGTCATGGTAACTTTGTGAATAATGCGTCTACTGCAAGACAAGCGATCAGCCTTCAAGCCAAATCAATAACTCATGTGGATGTTGCACACCAGAAAATTCCTCCTAACTTTTTCTCAAAATACGCTAGTGCCAATGCTGGCAAAACGTTTGTAAAACACCTCTCAACCACCCAAGAAGATGTTTGTAAATAGACCTAAAGGAATGCTCATCAGCTTAACTCTTCTCTATCAGGTGGGATCAACCAGGTTCTAATTTGGAGCTTTATCACGGATACTGGACAATTGGTTACTTTATAAAGATGATCTGCCTTAATCGTTTGGATCAAAATGGTCTAAATAAGATCCTTTGGAAATCCTTAAGTTTAAATGAAATTTTGTACTCAACAAAAGGTTCCTTGATTTGCAGCATACCTTTATTTTAGGTTATGTCATCTTTATTTGGGGCATAGGATAATGGTCCATTTGATAAGAAATATCAGTTGACAAGTAATTTAGTGTTCTGAAATCTAGACTAATCGGTCATTTTGGCAACAAGTTTCCAACATTAGATGCATTATCTTCCTCAGTGCGTCATTCACACAGTATAGCTGGTAGATAAGGGTTTAAAGTTTCTTATAGTCATTTTATCTGACATACACTTTGTTCCTTTTTTTTGGATCTGATCCAAAATGTCTGCATTCATTTTCTAAAATAAGATGTCAAGCTAAACTATCAAAATAAAACTTGAAAGTGATGTACCTGGTATATACAGAATGTTGAAAAGTACAACAAAAAATCTCTGAAGTCAGTAAGGAAAAATTGAATCAAATACTTGAAGTATTCTACAAAATGTGACAAGTTCTGAACTACTCAATAAAATAATATGATTACAAAAATATCACTGAGAAAATTAATGTTGAATTTTGTTATAGTGTGTTCCAAATATATGACCACAATGACATATAGTCACATTGTTACCTATCTCATAGCACAACATTGCAAATCTATTTTCAGTCGAAAAAAACATTGGATTTGAACAGACTCAAGCTAACCTTAGAGCAAGTAGTGACTCATGCAAAGATCTTGTAAATTCAAGTATTTGATCTGTAGCAAAGCGAAAGCATTCAAATCTAAGTCTTAGAGACCGAGATTCAAAGCCTGTCAATCTGTGGAGATTTGCAAGAAACTTGTTATATCCTCCCAGATAAAAGACAAAGCTCTCTTGGAATTAGTCTTGGTCCAACATTTGCACCCATGGCCTCTTTAGGGTTAAATCTAAAAGCCTAACTTTTTCCTTTAGCAACAATCCTAGCTTTTGGAGCTATTTGGACTAAGCACCCTTATTGGCGACAGAAATCAAAAGACAAGTGAATTTTTGTGGTTTTAAAACCACCTGGAATATATTTTTAACATTAAGTATCAAGCATCCGAAACATAACCACTTGAAAAGCAAGTCTAGATTTTGGAATAAAAACATCAGAACATCACTTTTCTTTGAGGCTCCTTTTGTATATTTGTAAGAAGAATAAATAATCAAGGATAAATTTGCTACAGATTAAAAGCAGTCTGTGCTCCTAGTTTCCTCCGAGTCTGAGAATAAAAGCTTCCAAAATGCCTCCTGATGTGTATAGGGATGGTGCCCTGGCATTGAGCAAAGTGGACACTTCCCGGTGACTTCTTGACCCCAGAGGAACAAATCTATCAATGATAGCTAACAATCGCTTCATATTATAGAAAATATTTCCTAACAGACTCACACCAGTCTGTGCTTCTAGCTTCCTCCAAGTCTAAGAATAAAAGCCTCCAATATGCCTCCCTCGGGTTATGGGTATGATGCTAACATATGGAACAAACTGACCAGTACCAAGCGAGTTCTTGACCCCAGAGGAACAAATCTATCAATGATAGCTTACATTCGCTTCATATTATAGAAAAGATTTCCTCACAGACTCAAACCAGTCTGTGCTTCAAGTTTCCCCCAAGTCTGAGAATAAAAGCCTCCAAAATGCCTCCCTGAGGTTAAAGGTACCATGGAAGAAACTGACCAGTGCCCAGTGACTTCTTGACCCCAGAGGATCAAATCTATCAATGATAGCTAACATTCCCTTCATATTGTAGGAAAGATTTGTCTTCTCTATCTAGGCCTCTGGGTAGGTGTGTGCCTGTGTTAGTGTGAGGGGGGAGGGGAGCGGAAGGTTTTGGGGGTGAGAGTGGGAGTCTTGTTTTGGAGGTGGGGAGGGGGAGAAGGCTGGCTTCAAGATGAATGATTATGTGTATATACATGCTTTTGATGGTAAACAAAATTTGCAATATAAACCAACATAGTTTTGGGTGTTTTGGTATTTTCTTAGCTTGTGATAAATAGTAGTTACTATTATTGAAAAGTAAAATTCTATTCAAGATAGTCAATGATAAAGATAGTTACAAAAACATTGAGTAAAAACATTATTGTCTTGTGGTTGGCTATATATTTGCTAGGTTGTCAATTGGCATAAATAACAAAATCTAAATAATCGAAATTATGAATCCATTCAACAGTAAAACATATCTGTGAATACTTAGTAGAAAACATTGAAGTCAATTTTGATAATGATACATGTCATTTAGAAAGTTTGTTTGAAATATAAGATGGGTTAATATAGAAGGAAGCATGCCTAATTTTCTTGCTATCATAGAAACCTCATCATAAGTCATGACTCTCTTTTATTGTTATATATCATAGAAAAACAGGAAAGAGAAAGTGATCATGGGCATTCAAATTACGGAAATTATATCAAAACGGCTAAATTATGGCACATATAAAATTATGACTTCCATATTTTACCAGATTCGTAACATTAGACAACTCAATAATGAAGAGGAAGACATGGATGACAACTTCTTTATTCATGGTATGCAACGTTTCGACAGGTTCTTGTATCATTCTCAAGCAGAGAACCTGTGTCGAAACATTACATACCATGAATAAAGAAGTTGTCATCCACATATTCCTTGTCATTGTCATTCCAACTTCTAAAATGTCTCTCAAAGACAATTCATAAACATAAAATTCACTTCCACTAACCTCAGAAGACTTTAGTTAATACCAAAGCTTTCCCACAAACGTAAAGACTCCTTACAGAAGATCCCAACATACTGAAAACGCTTCATGCCAATATGTCAAAATACTGTTTCTTCATGAGTACTTCCAATATAAACATCAAACACTAACCACACAATACTATAACTCAATTTGACGCTTAACAAAACCTCAATTAGAGAACTGGTTGTGTGTGTAATGAATGCCACGCTGTATTGCTTGATAAACATCGTTGTACAATGGGCCAAGTTTGTTCAGGTAAAGCAGGTAAAGGAGAGAACGATATGAACACCTTTAAAGTAACATAATCAGAGTTCAATATTTTTTAAAGTAATTTTACTGTTTTCCTTGTATTTTTAGCAAAATTTTGCAACCAACCTAGGGAAAATCGGACCAAAATTCATAAAATAGGAGATAATTAACCAAAATGACCGAAACGGCACCCGACATAAAGACGAATCAAGTGTGGCCATCTCGCAACTTCCGGTTTCTAAATATACGCTTAAAAAACGTCTTTGTCGTGCACGACTAGATTTTATTTTCGTTTTCTCCGAATAAGATGTTCGTTGCTGCAAAAGTTGATATCCATCGAACACAATTTACGGTAGTTGAGACACGGTGTAAATCCTACAAGCATAATGATGACGTCACTGAAAGCGGGTTCGTTAAATGCTATGCCTTTTTTCCTGGGAGTACTGTGCTCTTACGTCGAAATAGGTATGTTATTGTTGATTAAAAATTGTAAATGTGATATCAAAATTTCGACGAAAGAATTGTCTACAGAGTGATGTATCTATATTCTCAATAGCTAAATGTCATCCCGAACCGCATGCAAGTATGATTATGTTACTTTAACGACTTCATAGGTGTGAATATAAATGTTTAATTCATACACAATACTTGTATTTGGAGTAAGATGTCTTTAGATAGGAAATGTTATATTTGAATATATGAGTATATATCGGTCATGAAATAATCATGTTCATTTTGGGGATTCTAGATGCGCTTTGTGCAAGAAAGTAAATTGTGAAAATGTATATCAAAGATTTTCTAAGTCATCTTTTGGTCTTTGGAATAAGATGTATTAGGATTGCAAATAGAATATTTTAATTTATTTTTCATGAAATGATACTTCTTTTTCAATATGTTGATAAAATATCAATAATGATATTTCAAACTTGGGACATCTTATTTTTGTCATATTTGTTAAAAACATCCTTCCATTTTAAGAACTGATTCCTTCTCTAAAAATATTAACTCAACAACACAAGATCACAAAGTTTCATATTGCTTATATTGACTTTTGTGTGAGAAATATGTTATTCTTATAACATTGCCATGACAACCAATGCAAAGGAAAAAATAAGTTTACAGTTTAACAGCTAAAAAACCTTGATATGCCTTAAATGAGTCAAAACATGATGTAATGTCCGACATCTGCAGGACAACTTATATCTCTAAGCTACGCTAAATCGTCTGCCTTCCTACTGATAGCAACATTTCTTCACTAGATGATAAGCTTAAAGAGCAAAACATTATTTGAACACTTTAGGTTGGCAAATTTATCTCATAAACACATCACTAAGGAAATTTCTGTTATTGTCATCAAGTTCTTCTGAAAATGACTTCTTTATCAGCGGGTCAAGAAATTAAATATCAATTTTACTTAATCGACTATTTCTACTGATATTTGGTTTAAACATATACTACTGATTTACTTTTGTCCCAATACCACAAATGGATGTTGGGTTTTGTATGGGTTGGATTTTGTCCTATGGGATTTGTCCGGTTGGGATATTTTCCTATGGGATTTGTCCGGGTACCACTGATACACACTGCAGGAATTATTACCAGATTATAACTTGATTATCATATTTATTAATACAAATTTGTGTATAAATGACTCCAATAGCATAAATAGATTAGTTGATGAATAGATGGATGATTGGATCAATAGGATGGATAGATCATAAATGGATCAATAGGATGATTGGATTAATAGGATGAATAGATGGATGATTGGAATAATGGGATGATTGGATCAATAGGATGAATAGATGGATGATTGGATCAATCAGATGATTGGATTATTAGGATGGATAGATTGATGAATGGATTATTAGGATGGATAGATCGATGAATGGATGGATTGATGGATGGATTGATATGATAATTGGATGGATAAACAAACTAAATGAATTTGACAATCATTTGGTTCCTTGTTTGTGTTTGCTTCAATGTTCTTATATCAAGGGGAAATACATAAGTAATACTCATTAGAAGCCTTATAAAGAGGGAGGGCTGTAAACATGATGTTAAAATCAGGCGGTTTGTAAACATATCCATGAGTCACTAATAACATTACCAGGTGACTTCTTTGAGTGAAAGCATGTGGAATCTTGTATTCATATACAGGGTCAGGGCTTACCAAAATTCAACATTGGCCCTTAGAATGTGTATACATATACTTTTAGTGCCATGACTGAACATGGTTTCAAAGATGAACAAAATATGCATACCTGTTCAGGGCAAATCATCCTGATATTTGAAGACTAACATGGGCCCAGAACATGGATATATCAACGTCAATATTTAGAGTTTGTTTTGAGCAAATGTACACTTCCTCATGAAAATCAAGCCAATAATTCACCTAAGTAGACATTAAAAAAGAAAAGAAATAAGAAACAGGAAAGTTTAAGAGTTTCAAACTTGCACAAATCAAAGAAATACACATTTATCATCACAATCTCCAAAACAAATATTTCTATGTATGTACTTTTGGTCTAAAACAGCACAACCAAATTTGACAATCATCATGGTTCTGCTATGATTAAATTGACAGAAAGGTTCCTTTTTTTTTAAATTAAAGATTTAGTTCTTTTTATTCATAATGCTGATTAGTTAAAAAAAAATTGTTTAAATTTCGCGAGGATGTTTTTGTTAGCCAATGAAAGCTTAGGTCTAAGTATTCCTTTAAATGTTGCGTCACAAGAAATAAAATGACAATCTTGTCTTCTTTACATGGTCGTGGTCATGGAATTGGCTCACTTCTCTAATAAGTGTAAACTTATATCTTTCTTAATCCAAAATTTTCAATAAACTTATACAGTCTTAAAGTCTTTTCCTTGTTAAGTTTAGCAAGAAATGGCATTTGTTTCATAATCATGGTCTTGAAATTCATGGCAGATCTGCCTTGTAAAAAGTTGTTTTTATAAAAATCTCATGGTAATAATAGTTTGCTGAAAACAGATTTTTTAATACCTTTACATAAGAGGAAATTCAATATTTGTATTTTTTGCAAAAATGAAATTTTTGCTCCTTAGCTAAACATTAAGGCAACACTGTTTTTGATATAACGACTGCTCTTAATGAGAAAGCACATAAACATCTTTTACATTTTCCAACAGCTAAATAGTTTTTGGAAATAATTTGCTTTGAAAACAAAGATAAGGAGAGGAGATATCAACAAATCATCTTAATTAATGAGAGTTCAAATAATTATAGATGATGTTAATTTCATAACATGACCTCATTAAAGTCAAATACATGCATTCTTCTCATCATAAACACGAGGATGGTTTTAAAATACCTTTTTGAAAATGAGGATTTATCATTCTTATAAACACCCATAACAGGACAATAATTGAAAAAGTGCACGAAAAACCCAAGGTAAGGCAGTAACGAGCCTCCCCGTTTTAAGTAAACGGTTTCGACTTACAACATTCCTTTCGTAATCAGTTTCATGATTAAAATCCACATTCCTTCACAAAACATGTCCTTATATGACCCACAAAAATATTTGAAAACATCAGAACTATTTCAACCTTATCAAGTTTGATAACACAAAATATCACGTTCATAAACTACCCTATATAAACATTGTGCTGATGTGATAAAAATTTCAAACTTTTTTTTTTACAAAGTTTGATAAAATATGACATCACATGCTAACTTAACCTAGAAAAAAGTTTTTGTTGAAATTTTCTAAATATCTTAACCCCTTATCAGCCTTGATAAAATATTTCTAGAGTGCATGTTTACAATTTGAACTGATAATACCCCGGTACTAGCCCCAGCTGAATCTTGAGTTAATTGGAGAATTATCAGTTATGACAAAGCGTTTGCTTGACCGCCTTCTGTAATGAAAATTATCTTAAATCCTGACATGCATGAAATAATTAATTAAATGTGTCACTAGCGATTCATCAAATTAGCTATGGTGAAATTTGTAATTTCTACATTTCTTAGTATAAATTAACCAACGTTCTTTTGAAGATTCTTGTAAATGATGTGTGCATATTCATAATTTTTCACATGATGTGGGTTGAATTAATAATTTTTCATGATTCATTCATAAAAAGTTAATTTGTCCCTTTTCAGAACTATCTTTTTTTTTAAATATTTTAAAAATTTCTATACAGTTTAAAGGAAAGCTTGCAAACATCAATAGTATCACTAATAAGATATCTTTCAAACTAAGAATAATTTGATATTTCTAAATGATGAAATACCAAAACTTTATGACCAATCAGTCTTTTGAATGAAAAACAATTCAAATGTTTAGAGTAAATCTCCATCTCCATTGGTGGAATATTTTATTCAGTTTCTGAACGTGTCCATATACAAGATAGATATCAAAATGATATAAAATAATACTTTAACAAACAACAACACTAATATTTTTTAAATGATATACACAATCAATAAAAAGGGAAGAAAAATCTTATCTGTCGGCCAGACCTTAAAAATATGATAAAAGACTAAGTTTATATTTGGAATTTTTTTTCTTCAAATTTTAGATTTATTGAATATTTAATTTTGGGTGTCTAAGTGTCAGACTAGAAAAAAAACTTATGAAAGCTCTATTCACTATGTTAATCACACATGGTTTCAATCTAGACAATGTTTTTCCAATTACAACAGAGAGAGCAAACCAACATAGGTGTATATTGTATACCCTTGATCTTTTAACAACTGTGTTTCTCCTAACTAGCCATGTTTGTTTCGAGTGAGTGTTCACGTTAACAAGAGTTACTCCAAGCTTCATTTAATACATCAGAAGCTAATGGTAATTGGCATACAAACGAAGCATCATACGATAGACAAAATCAGCCCTTCAGTGAAAACTGGCCAAAAAATAACAACACCCATTTTATGATTTATTCTAATTAATGAAAGAACAACATCCTCCTGGGATAATGTATTTCTGTATTCATAAATTTGTTTTTGCACTTAAATTATGATGATATTGATGATTTAAGGTTTGTTTGGAATGAAATAGTTTCATATTTGGAAAAAGTGCCATTTAAAGGGACAGTTTGAGGCCTCATGGGATGACCTCATGATGAATAATCATATCAACGTCTGTTTAAATTTCTGGCCTGCTATAGTAACTTTATTTAACACTGACAAAAAACTTTTCATTCTGAATCCTGTGAAATCAATTATACTTTTTAAAGCTTTTTGGATACATTATTTCGTATAAAGTGTGCAATTTTAAAAAGGCTACATCATGCATTAAAAGAGTGATACATTCCATATCAATCCAATGTAGCACTATGAAATGATTCATCATCTTGATTTGTTAACTTGAGAGAAAAAGACATCATTGTTAATAGATTTGAATTGCTTCCAAAATGTCTGGAAGTTTGTTTTCATCATTAACCTTTTGCTGCATTGAAACATGCGTACAGTTGAACTTTTGCTGAATCTAAAGGGTTCTAGATTAAACTTTGTAACAAGGAACTTCTGCTCGGGAAGTGATATCATAGATTGCAAATATTATACATGAGGCTTTATAAACTACTGATATGTTCTTTTTAACTTGTCAAAATTGTGACTATTGCACTATTAATTTCATTATCACTCCCCTGTCATAAATAAACTATTTTACAATTCAAAAGGTCAATCAAGGATTTATATCAAACAGAAATCATTGATTCAAAGAAATTTGTACTTGATAAAAGTTCAAGTTTGGCTACAACCACTTAATATTTCCTTTTGTAAAGGAAGAAGAGGTCTGCAAGGCTATAGTATAGCCGCTTGTTTATTAAGATCAAATGCAAAAATATATATTTGTACAGTTTTTAAATATTACATTAGAAATTTAAATATATACAGAGTGATGTTTCCTATCTGTTTCTACTATTTTGTCACAGTTTTAGTAATATATTGACATTATATGGCAGATTGATTTCATTTATTTTGTGATTCACTTCTGAAGTACATTCTTAAATTTCTTGAATCTTTCTCATTTTTTAAGGTGTGTGCAAAAAAATTGAAACAAGCTTTAAACCAATTGTTAAGTTGGATTTCATAATGTTTTTATCTCTTTCAAAAGTAACAAACTCTTTATGACAACAATTGTGCTTTGAGTCAGAATCAAATTCAAGATCACAGATCTGTTAAAGTTTTCGACATGCACTTTAGGAAATTGACACACAGAGGCCTTATATCATATTTCCTTCTTTGCTGAGGAAAACTTTGAAAGCATGTCTCATTTTTTATCCCTCCTCTTCTCAAATTTCAAAGAAAACCAAATCTCTCTGGAACATATTCCCTAGAAAAACAAAATCATTTCCCATGTCTAGAAACTGCCTATGTCGCTGGCAATAAACACTGATATATTCTTCTAATGGACTGTCAAAATCAGATGGAACTGAAAACTCTTCAGATTTTGTAGGTTAGTGCCACATTACCCTCTATTAGTTTTTCAATTTTATGAAATGGACTTATATGGTTAGCTGTAAATGGGTTCTGAGAAGAGTAAGATACAGGTTTATCATTTTTATTTTATTCACATTTCTTAAATCTTACATAAAATCTTGGCTACTGAATTCCTTAAACCATTCTGAGTGACTTTATACAGGAGTCTACTTGTTGACATTGAAATTAGTCAAGGATCGGCCAATCTAGGTAAATGATTCCAACATTAACCACAGTTTGAGGGTTTATGCAAATTATCTTACCTACATTGTTTTTGTTTTTGAATTCTTGAAAAGCTTGCAATATCATATTAAAATGATTTTGAGTTTCAACATTACAATATGATCTCACTGAAGTCACAATGTCTTTGGATCTGATTCACAGTATTTTTGCACTGTCAGCAACTCTGGTCAATTTGTGTTGATATAAACGATACCAATGAATGTCCATTATTACCAATTTAAGTAACCAAAGTAACAAAAAAAGTTGCAATCATACTTCAACTATTTACAAGTAAGATTCCAAATTGACATTTTTCCAAAATGGTATTACACAAAACTTGTTTAGTATCCAATGTACATATTTTGCTCAATAAATTAGGGTTCAACCATGAAAGCAATTCTATTGATATTAGTCAAGGAAATAAACAAAACCTTTTGTCATGTAAGTTTTCATCTTCCTTGTTGTTTTACAGTTATTTAAATTGGTTCAGGAAGTTAAATGACGTGACAGATTTATATCAACAAGTCAACTGATTTAACTTCCTCAATAAACCAATAATATTTCCAGGAAGATCATAAGGCATATATGTTATCATCCTAAATACATTCTTCTGCTGCAACAAATAAAGGTGCTCATCCATATTTCAAGGAAAGCTAGACATTAAACCTATAATATTAATTAGAGCTTGACATCACCACCTATGACATCAACATAAGCATGACATCTATGATAATAAAAGCAGTACATGACATTCTATGATATAAAGAAAGCTCGACATCACCATTCATGATATGAATAAAGCTTGACATCACCATTCATGATATGATGAAAGCTTGACATCACCATACATGATATGAATAAAGCTTGATATCACCATCTCATATATAATGAAGCTTGACATCAACAACCCTAATGATCGATATTAATGAAAGTTTGACATCAACTCCTAAGATAAAAAAGAAAGCTTGACATCAAATCTTATAAACAATGAAAGCTTGACATCAACCCCTCTCATATGATGAAGGTTTGACGTACATTTATACCACCTATGATATGAAGAAAGCTTGACATCACTACTAATGAAGTAACGAAAGCTTGAAATTACCACCTCTCATATAATGAAGCTTGACAATCAACACCCCTTATGATATAAAGAAAGCTTGACACCACATCTTATGAAATAATGAAAACTTGACATCACCACCTTGATATTAATAACATTTGATAGCACCACCTATGATATAAAAGAACACATGACATCATCATCCATGATAGTCACTTGCCATGGGCTGGTGAACTGGTGCTAATTTCGACCCCTACCATCATGATATTCTAAAAGCATGACACACCATCCAAGATAGTCTGGCCTGACAAGGGTTAATACAGTTCACCAAGTTATCATTACCTCCAAATGTTTTCCCATAAGAGATCTAGGCAATTATGAGAGTTAATGTTAATCCATCTGAAAGAAAACATCCAATAGTAAACACACAAGTTAGTAAAAGCAAATAGAAACAATTCCTTACCTCATGCGAATCCTTTTCCCAGAATGCTTTCCTTGAGCCCCAGTATCCATATTCCGAGTCGGACCCAGACATTGTTGTTGATGACTTGGAAGACCCTATGTAGAACCGAGGTACAGATCCAGTTCTTTGTGTTTGGGTATCCGGGTGTTGTTTGGGTACCGATGTCAAATCATCATCTGTCTGCAAATGTAACTCCTCTTTGGTATTCCCGCCTTCTGCCCCTACCACTGTGTCATCCAAATCCTCATTGATGACGAGTTCACAAAGATCCGATTCCTCGTCTGTCACCGTGGTATCCAACTCATCATCACAAATCGTGTCCGTAGTGTCGTATCCGTAGTAACTCGACCGTTCAGATTCAGTGTCCTCCCTTTCGGAAGCGTCCCTCCCCAGATCTAGCTTTCCTGCACATGTGACAGGGTTGGAGACAGGAAGAGGGCCACTGCTTATGTTTTCAGAACTTTCAGCAGCTGACACAGAAACTTGATCCTGTGGGTTCAAAGTGGTGAAAGATTCCCCAGACCTTCTCTGCAGCATTGGTGACGCCTCGATAGGAATGAACTTTTCTCGCATTTCAGTCACAACACTCTTGTCAACATTCTTACCAGTTTTTGTTTCTTTGACATTAATGATTCTGGGGCTATGCGCATCTAGCATTGTTGAGGTTTGTTCATGGAAACCGCAGGTGTCCCCATAAACTCCCATATTTGCAGTCATAGAGATAACCGGCTGATTATTTTCTGGTTGTAAGTTTAGGCTAGGAGCCACATCTTCAAATTTATTGCACATAGATTCAGAGAAATTATCAGCATTTCCTCTTAAACTTGACGTCTGCTCAACATCAACAGACGCCAAATATTGTTCTTCCTTTGGAACTTTTTTCAAATTTCCATCACAGGTATCAAGCTCATCATTAACTCTCCAATCAGCTGCATCTTTGTTATCGTCTGTGTGGGATGAAATGTCATTTTCCTCCAACTCATCTGTCCCCCTGCTACTGTTATCAGTCGAGAGTGAGTCATTTTTCAAGCTACACATTTGTTTGTTCTCAATATTGTCAATATTGTAGACTTGAAATTCAAGTTCATCATAATCAACATTGTCATAATAACTGAAAACACGTGGCTTGGAGACTCCCTTCTTGTCATCACGAGACATCGCTGCCGTTGCTTCCTCTGTAGATCGCTCAGACATCTTTTCACTTTCAACAAACTTCACCAAATCAGTTTTCTCAACATTGTTATCATTTGATTCAGAATTAAAGTCAAAATTTTCACACATCATCTCTACATCACTGATGTCAGCTGATACTTCCATATCCATATCACTGGTTTCAGATTGTACTTTCGTATCCACATCACTGGCATCAGGTCGTACTCTCATATCAACATCACTGGCGTCAGGTCGTAATTCTGTATCCACATCACTGACGTCAGGTCGTACTTTCGTATCCACATCACTGGCGTCAGGTTGTCCTTTCGTATCCACATCACTGGCGTCAGGTCGTACTTTCGTATCCACATCACTGACATCAGGTCGTACTCTCGTATTATCTTGTACTAAGATGGTGCATGTTTCCATGTCTCTCTGCAAAATGTCGTTGGGAGGTTCGATCCTTTCATGAACATTGATTACAGCACTGTCACTAATATATCCAGTTTCCCTGGGAGTGTCACAAACAACTTGGTTTGCTTTTGTATCGTTATCGGGTTCAGAAGAATCCTCTCTCACCTTTCTCAGTGCGTCATTGTCAGATGTATCATGTGACAAATCATCACATGTTTCATTTTCAATTTTTTCTCCAATATTTTTCAATTTATCGAGAGGGTCAGAGGTGAGTTTTTCTCTTGAGGATTTTGCTTGTATGTCATCTTCAGATTTATCTTTTGCCTTCTCTTTTCTTATTTCACTTTTTCTTTGAAAACCCCTGTCTGTCCCAACATCTGCGAGCCTGTTATTGAACCGCTGCATAATTGTCTCAAAGTCAACTTTCTCCTCACAAACTCCCTCCTCTGGTGAATCAGGGCCTGTATTCATTGCCCGTGTATCTGCTCTTACCCACCGATCAGTCAAATCCATCTCATCCACCTCCGAAGCTGAAGTCTCAAACTCAGTGTCAACACTTCTATCTCCCAATAAACACCTCCTGCCCTCTGTAACGGGTTTATACTCTGATTCAGATGAAGACTCTCTCTCAATATTTCTCTCACACCTGTTTACAGGTAAGGAAAGGGTTTCATCTTGATTTTCTCTGAAATAATCCTCAGCTTCACTTCCACTTTCGCCAGAATCAGAGAGGAATTTTTTCTTCCAGATTCCCCCCTCCCTGATCCACTTGTACTTGCGGGTTGGGGAGGGGGAGGGTGTTGAGGGGGGCGTGTCAGGGACCGGAGATTTTGCAAGTCTTTCACTTAACGAGCGGCGGATCTCCGATACCCGTGAACAGTCAACAACTTTCTCTTCATTTTTCTCCTTTGATCGATCCAAGCTTGATTTCTTCTCCAAACAAACTTCAAATTCTTCAATAGTTTTCTCCACACTTGCAACCGTGGGACCAATGTTCACTTTTTCTTTGCTAACTGTTATCGCTGGTTTACCTAAGAATTTATTTTTGACGGCCTGCCAGCGTCGAAGCGAAGTTGTCCCTGTTGATCTTTTGAGCTGTTTTGACACGGATTCACTTGAGCTGCAACATGGTGCGACAACTTCAGTTGACTCGTCATTACTACACATCTCTGTTGATTCTTCCCCGGGTGGGGCCATTGGGGTCACGACTGTTTGCACTGGAACAGTCCTCAATTCGTTCTCAACTTTGTTAACAATACAGTCAGACCGTGGCCCGCTGGGTACAGTGACAAGTTCCTCGCCTCGATAGTCTGCTGTACTCTCCGAACTGACTGCATTCACCAGGTATGTGTGGCAGAAGCTCTGTATGACCAGCTCTTCTCTAGGAGGTGTCACTAGTAGCATGGTTCTAGGTTCGAATCCAGCACCATAGTTTGCCTTGTCGAGTGATGCTGTCAAATTCTTCTCATTATTAGTAATCCCTGGTTCTGTGGTGTCAGGGACTGGACTAATCTGTGGAGAGGTCTCACCATAACTAAGGTCAATCTTTCCCTCTGATGTGATAGACACTCTTGGTTTTGGTGAAACAATTGGAGGAATCTTCTGAGATTTTCCTGCTTGTTTGTCTGTGAGAGGATTATTGTCTTCCCTTTGTGATATCTCGTCATTTTTATTCAAGTGAAGTGTCAGACAAACCCCATCTGAAAAGCTGTCTGCTTGAGGAGAATTTGTGGTTAATGAGCCGTCTGCTGCCTGAATCCTGTCATCTGCTACAGAGATGTTGTCGTCTGCTGTAGAGGAATTAACTGATCTTGTGACAGCATTATCATTCCCCACTGTGAGACTGACATTTGCTTCAATGCTTAGCTCCCTGCTTTCACAGTCCCCAATCTCAGCTCCACTTTCGTCACTTCTTGTGACAATTTCATTACTTGGTTGTTCTTTCTCCTCATAATGAGAGCCTGTATCACTGCCCTCTGTGTCAATACTATAGTCATGAGTGTCACTATCAGTAAGAGTCACTGCCTTTGATCTCTCCTCAAAATCATCAACTTCGATTTTAGCGTCCGACTTGTCAACACTTATCTCAAGCAACTGTTCATTTTTTGTGGATATTGATGACTGTCTTTCATTCTCAATGCCTTCTTTTTTCAAAGAGAACTCAATTGAAGTAACATGTGGCTCAGTAGACTGGGCGTTAGCCTTGACGGCTGCTTTCTCACTTTTCATGCTGGACTGGGGTTTCATCAAAACACTACCTCCTTCTTTCGTTTTGTTAACTTTTATGGAACCTGAATCTTGTGAAAATCGTGCTGTGATGGCCTTTTGTTGAGCCCGGGATGCCAAACTCTTCCTCACAGAGCTTTGTTTCAAGAACTCAGACTTGTGAACTGGTTTGTAGGTCTGGAGTCTGTTTGAAGGCTTAGATGCATCTTTTTGGGATTCAAACTTGGACACTGTCATATTGAGGTTAGCATTTGATCCTTTATCACTTGAAGACTTTGGTGAATCCCTGACACTTGAATCAAGTGTATGGGTAGAATCCTTTGAATTTTTTTCAACTTTTTCATCTCTTATAAGTTTCTTATCTCTTGACCTGGGATTCAAAACTATTTTTCTCTGAATAGGGACATTATCATCATAACCCTCTGGATGCAAGTTGCGCTTATCGATGATGAGCCTGCTCTCCATAGGTGCTGCAGTCCGCTTATCACCTCTCCCAGGCTCAGTCCTACCCAATGTTTGCCTATCACATTTCTGCCCTGGACTCTTATCAGCTGGTTTCCTCGGCCTGCATGCTGGTAGAGTAGAGCCCACACCATTATAATTCACATGAATCTGAATTCCAGAAGATATTTGAGGATTGCCAGCATCTGTCCTTGGAAGGTCAGTTGACCCCAGATGACCAGCTGAGTGGTCAATGAGTTCGCCAGATTGGGTGCCTGGTGCAACTGTTGATTTCTCAGTCTTGTCATGGTCAAGGGACAGAGTCTGTGGTCTGGTGTCGGGTTTGAATCCTGGTTTTCCATGTGTTACGTCAGCACATTCCTGTCTGTCTGTCTTGTCATCTGATTCCATCTCTCCGTCAACAGCATCACTGGCTAAACTCCATGTTTTGGTATATTCATCCCCCTCATCACATGAATCAATTTGGTCACTGCTAAGATCCAAAGGCTTGGTATATCCAGCGTGACTTTCATCACATGAAGAATTAATAATGTCACGGTCTAAATCCAATGGCTTGGTAAATCCATTACCTTCATCACAAGATGAGTCAATTCGGTCACTGTCTATATCCAATTGCCTATTAGATCCATGTTCGTCCTCACTTCTGTCATTGCTTAAAGTCCATGGTTTAGTAAATCCACTTTTACCTTCATCACATGAACTTGTCTTGTCACTGTCAACTTGCAGTAGAGAACCCTGGTGTTTTGACGGCTGCTGATCTGCAGTCTGCTGTTCACGTCTGCTGCCTCTAGGAGTGTCTCCTGAGTTTGGTCCCCGAGTACTCCCGTCTGTCTCTGACTCCTCCGAGCTGAAACCCGATCGTCCTGCTACTCCCCAGCCCTGCACTCTCTCCCTATCCTGTGTGTGTGAAACAGATGATTTGATGTCCTCGCTTATCCCCCCATGTCTTCCCTGTGTTGCATCGGTTTCACTTTCTTGAATAAGCAATGTATCGAAATCTTCCTGGGCCAGGGATGATTCAGAACCTACATGCTCGGGCTGGGAAGCAGCTGTCTTTGTGGAACATCCCTTCTCAGGTTTATCTGCGACTCCAGAAATATGAACCGGTTTATTTATTGAGATTTTATCATTTTTATCAAACCGCCTTTCAAAGTCCTCTCTGTTTTTATCGCACCCCATGAATTCCTTGCTTAAAGAGACATAAGCCTCTCCCCCAGACTTCTCCATTGGAGCACCGATTCTCCTATCTTCCCCCGCTTCAGTCTTAATTTCTTTAACCTGAGATAATTTCGAGAGCTTGCCACTAAATTCCCCATGGAAGGTCCCTCTTTCTTCATTCACATTAATCACATCAGGTTTATCCATTTCCAAATTTTCGATACTGTTCATGTCTCCTGTTATCATAGAAGGGGTGGGAGTGATTTCAGGGGGTTGGGAGGACATTATATTCGCCCCTCCCTCTCCAAGATGTAAATGTTTATTATTGGCATGTTCTGACCTGGTAGACTGAGGGTTTATACTATCAGAGGATCCCCTCTCAGTTGAAGCTTTATCTTCCCCAGGAGATAGGGTGCAGAGCGCGCGTGGCAGGCCAAAGTCTTCCACAGGCGCCGCTTCTCTCCCTAACACAACCTGTTTATACTGTCCATTTGCTTCCGATGAGAGATTTTCTTTTTCTTCTGAGAGATTTTCTTTCTCAAATGTGAGATTTTCAGCCTCTAGTGTCTCATCTAATTCATTTTCCTGATTAATTTCATCACAAAGTGAATTTGAATTGTCTCTCAAGTTATCAAAATTGGTAGAATTAACTCTCCCATTTTCAAGATAAGTATGACTGTTAAAGTTGGTAGAATTCTCTGCAAAGTTGTCAAAATTGGTAGAATGGTCCTTTAAGTCAATATTGGTACCAACTCCAAAGTTGTCCTCATTGGGTAAATCTGTTATCATTTGGTTAGCAGGCGATATGGCAACATACTGACCCCCTTCATCAGTTTCCTCATTGTTACAGGTATCAGGTTCCCCCTGTGAATGGAGCCCTTGTTTACCGCTGTCAGAGCTTGTGTTTACATCGTCAGCCTTTGAAGCAGAGGCTTGTAGGGGCGCAACAGCTAAAGCTCTGTCACTCTCAATATCTCTGCATGTTAAGCCAGCATGCTGCACAAAATCCTGGTTATTTTCAGCTTCTCCTGCACAGCTTTGATTTTTATCAATTAATTCTGCATTACTCGCAACAGGGAAATGGTCTTGATTTCCCTGTTCATGTGATATCATAATGTCCTTGTCAGTGGCTAAAGTCCCATGATCAACATCAACACCCATTAAAGGGGTTGTTTCACTAAGCCACTCAGAGCATATCGAGGACTTTGACATGCTCTCACTCTTTAATACAGCTTGGCTTATTACACAGCCGCTCCTTGGGCTAAGTTCGTATTTGGTTGCATTTGTTTTGACTAGAGATTTATTTTCTTCCGGACTGCCTTTTTTACTGCCAGGTTTTTTGCCTGTAACAGATTTCTTCACACTCAGGTCTTTAACTGCTTGCTTATTGTGAGTGATTCTTGACACCATGGTTCCATTTTGTAATAATTTGGACTGTGGTGGTAGTCTAGAGCTTGGAGGTTTGACTCTTGAACTTGGCACGGTTATCCTAGTGGGCACCCGGGATCCCCGAGTTCGAATCCCACTGCTCATACTGATAGAAGACGCCCGGGATATACTTGAGATGTCAGAGCAAACAGACCACCGGTCATCTTCGAACCGACTGTCAACTGACCCCTCACGGGTGGAAGGCCGACTCACATCGCTGAAATCCATTTCAGCTGGGATTTTCAGTCTCATCAGTTCAAGTTTTTCAGCAGTATATCTTTGTTCCAAGGTTGACAGAGATTGCACATTTCTTACAGGTTGTGGTCTCTTAGGAATCAACTTCTTTGGCAATTTCGAATCAGGTTTGACTAGTTTAGACTCAGTTCGAGGGGATCTTGGAACTTTTTTAACACATGATGGAGATGTTGGCGATTTCTTGATTTCAGTTTTGGGTGATCCAGGAGATTTTCTTGAACTTAATGAGGGTGATTGAGGTGATATTTTCTTTGAATATGATTTGCATGGATTTTTCTTTGATTCCACTTTTGGTGACGTGAGTGATTTTGGTATGTTTCTAATCTTGGATTCGCTTGATTGGTCGCTTGGAATTGCATGAGCTGGTCCCTTCGACTCCTGGTCAGTCTTCTCCATCTTATCAGTTTCGTAATCACTGATGCTCGGAATACTCTCTTCCACTGCACTCAGCTCACTGCAGTCTGTCTCAGGGACAAACATCGGTGAGAGTTCACGCTGCCGGCGGTTCATAACTTCCTTCAAATTCTTCCTCTTTGGTTTGGAATCATTTTGATCATCACAGTTAGAGTCTTTGGAGTGTTCAGGAACAGTGGAATTATCGGCTTCCTTCTTCTCAATCCCCTTGTTTTGGAGATTGGTATGTAATGTCTTTCCCTTGACCAGTTTCCCTGTGCTTGTTAGTGTATCTTGCTTTGCCTCTACCTTGCTTTTAGTGGAAGTGGTTGGAAGTCTTGATGCCTTGGGCAGTTTTGATCCTACCTGTTTGTTATCTTTGGTCACTTTGGCTGGCATGTTGTGTGAAACGTCAGATTCAGCATCAACAACTGACGACCTTGGTGAGTTGGATGCACTTCTATTAGAGTGAGGCTCAGCAACTGACGATCTTGGAGATATTGACTCACTTCGATCGGAAAGCATCTCCTTGTTTGCAACTGATTGTGGCTTGCTCCTCAATTTAACCGCACTTTTAGTCCTCTTCATATCAGCTTTCTTCAAATCACTTGAAGATGTCTTACTTCCAGATTTTGTTATCTCTTTACCATTCGGTACTGCCAAGGAACTTTTACTTTTCTTCTGACTTTGTAAACCAATTCTGCTTGGCACTCGTTCCATTTTCAAATTACTGGATTTGTTGCTTGCAGATTTGGTACTTTTCAATGACTTTGAGCCAACTGACGCCAACGAGGATGTTGGTGATATTGAGCCACTTCTTGGAACAGAGTTTGAGACCTTTTCCCCAACACTTGTACCAGATTCCTTTTTAACAGATGATCCTTTTAGAGTGGTCTTCTGGCCATTGTCCGATTTATTTGTAGACGAGGTTTTCGTTTTCCTGGTATCTACTTTTGATGGAGGCATATTGGTTTTCAAACTTTGACCTTCAGATTTTACTTTCTGGTTTATCTTTGTTGCTTTAACATTCTTCTTAGAATCACAGTCATTAGGTATATCATTGGCATTTGGCAAATTTGAACTACAATGAGAGTTTGGTATAGTATCTTCTCTCTCCGAACTGCTTTTGGTATGAAAGTTTGGTAAAGATTTATCTTTTTCCAAGCCACTCCCATTCGTATGAGCATTAAGCATTGTACTGTCCCTATCAGAGCTGCTGCGATGAGAATCTAGCCAAGCATTATCTCTCTCAGAACTGCTCCTGTTGGTGTCCACACTATCAACTCCACTCTCATAAGTTTCCACATTTCTCCTTGTTTTTTCAATCTTCTCATCAAGATGTCCTGACTTTGAGTCGGTGATTGGTTTCACACAGGTTCGCTGATTATCCTCTTTGACAACTCTCTCCTTAAACTGATTGTCAAATCCCTCTTCTCTCTCTTTGACTTGATTGTCCAATGTCGGGTCAGGCCAACCTTCAGGCTCTGATTCAGCCACTTCATCTGCTTTCTGCGGCCTGCACTTCTTTGATCTCCTGGATGAATCAGTCGATGCACTTGGCTGTGAGGAAGCTGATACTGAGGATGTTTTTGTTTTGTTGGCACTCTTCCTCACACCTTGACTGCTCTTCGAACCTGACACATCACTCAACTTATCTGATACTCCGCTTCGAACACTGGCATCAGTGGACGAAACTGAGGAACGAGGAGAACTTATCTTATCACTTTTTCCGCTTGGGGGCTTTCGGTGATTGTCACCAGCATGACCTTTCACCTTTGAATTTTCACTTTTCTTTTTATGCTTTCGTTCCATAGGGGGGGAAAACATTGTGTCTGGGCTAGTGGGTGATCGAACCTTTGGTATGAGTTTTTTGGCCATTTCAGGGCTGCTCCTAATTGCAGAGGATATTGTGGGTCGCATTAGTCTAGATGTGCTATCCTGTTGTTGCTTGCCAGACGAGCCACTGTTACTCTCGGCTAAATTAATTTCCAATGATGCATGGCCAATCTGGCGCTTGAGCCTCTCCCCCTTGTGTTTTGATGAGATCATATTCTTCTCTCTAAGTGGTCCACTTGACTTGGTTGCCATAACTCTGCCCTGGTCAGCTACAGTTTCTTCTGATGATTGGTCAGCTTCACATCTGGCGTATACACCACCTCTGTTTGTATCCCTCAGATGGTGGGCATTATCAACAGTTATTCCACTAATCTCTTTCAGATGGTTAACATTATCAACACTTGTTTCACATACACTGTGAAAATGGGCCTTTTCAACTGATATTCCATATTCATTGTCAGAATAAATATTATCAACAGTTATTCCACACTTACTGTTTGCATGGGTATCATAAGTCGTTCCATGCCTTACATCATGGGAGATACTATCAGTTATTTCACATTCACCATAATCCAATGGAAGTGCATTATCAGTAAATCCACACTCTTCATTATCTAATGGAAGGTCATTTTCAGTTATTCCACATACTTCATTTCCAACAACGACACTATCTGATATTTCATTTCCATCATTATCCAATGGAAAGGTTTTATCAGTTATAACATTATCCGAATCATTTCTCCCAAATTCACAATTAACATCAGTCCCAGTCCACTCACCTTGAGCGATATCCTGTGTCACATCCTGATAAAAATCCTGCTGTTTCACATCCAGTAAACAATGTTCGCCCTCAGCCAGGTATCCGCGAGTCAGTGATAAGCTTAATGAGCGATCCCTATTGCCGCTCACTGCCTGTGAAGCCTTATCACCGTGTAATAGCTCGGTGGAAGGATCCCCCCTTCCCCCTTTCACTAATGACTCTACCTCTCCATCTGTTCTGCACCAATCCTCTGATGCGTAACTTTTACATATTTCATCCTCAGCTGTAGAGCTTTGGTCCACAGGAGAAATTGTACTTCTTCCTTGGTCTGTAGTTCCAGGAATTGACACTAAATAGGAAACTGCATCCGAAATTAGAAGTAACTTCTCCTTCTCAGGTATTCCTCCAGAGCTGTGTTCATACTCACATGAACTTGAGTTTTTTGTCTCACTTTGAGCAGAAAGTTCTCTTTGCCTTAAACTCTTCCTGCTGTTGAGCTCTGTAGGATTGTGTGGCACCTGGAAATCATATCTTTCACTTTTTGCGCCATTTTCGCCGCAAACTATCTCATCACTGGCAGTTTTTCCGATTGTGATTTTCAGGTCTCGCTTGAGCTGGGTTCCTTTCTTTGAGAAGCCTGTTTTGCCATGTTTTCCTTGATAGCTTGGAATAGATGAAACTTGCTTATGTGGTCGGACTGACTTAACATCAAGCCGTTTGGAATTTTTGCTGCTTGCCAAGCCATTTATTTCATCATCTGTAACCAGAATAACAGGAAATTTAAATACATACCACTTAACTGAATTCAAAACATATGTAGAGCAACAAGAAACAAGCTATTTAGAATAACATGAGGAAGGTTTGTCATCTTAAATGAATAATATTTGAATGAACATTTTTTCATATTTTAAGACCATTCAACCGAAGGATATGGATACAAATATTTGCCAATGGTGTTATCTATAAGTATAACTAAGGTTTAAATCATACAAAATAAATAAATTAGTTATATATTCATATTGTAGGTATCATATAAAAGAATATTACATTATTAAATCAATATATGATATTCATTAAGAAATCCTTGAGTAGATATGTCCATGTGTTCTTTCCTTACAAAATGGACATTTAGAATTAAATCATTTGTCAGTCTTCAACATTTTAAAATCCAAATCTTACTTTAAATACCGGTAATCGTTTCCATCGTCATACCGTAAAATGTATTATGTCTACTTACAAACAGAATTAACATAAAACACATCTAAGGTTACTTAAATTCAAAGGCAAATCATCAAGATCAAAAACAAAATTTCTATTAACCTGAATGGCCGCATTCTAGTCGCGTACACTAAACTATTATCATCCGCGACTGAAATATTTCCCTGTTTGCTTGTGCGAGTTGCTGATAGTTTTACAGACGAACCATAAACAAAACTCACCGTTATGCAGCGTTTGGCCACACTTGCCGACAGAGTGATCACATATTTCAGGCGCTTGTCCTTTTATCAGCGTATTATCCGGATCCTTTTTGACACAGTCTTGTTTCACACCGCTGAAATCTTCTATATCCTTCTGTCGGGTTGTGTTTCTCTTGTCATGCCCAATTACGTTCCAATTGTCTGATCTATGACAAAATTTAAGCGACTGTTTGTCGCTCGCTGCACGTGGCGCGTGCAAGCAGACGATATCCTCTGCTGAAAGTGTCGTCTGCTCGTTGACTATATTCCCGCCAGGTGAGGCAGTGACAGCACAGTCAACACCCACCACACCCGCGGCTTGTGAAGAATGAAACACCTTTACCTCCGATAAGCGAGTTGTACCTCTCTCTTGGTCTGCGCACCTATCGTCTCCAATTTCACGTCGTCTGCTAGCGTTCCCCACTCTGCCATTTGGGAGGGGGTTCGTTATCTCAGGATTTAATAAATTACCTGTAGGGGTGAACTGTCCACTCTCCTGAGGTCGAGTTGACTTAGTCGACTTGTTTACCCCTTCCTCCGTTTGTCTTTGCGAATTAATTGACTTCCGCTGCCCATTTCGATTTGATAACACGGCTATTTTACTGCCTTTCAAACCCCGCTTAGTCTTAAGACAAGTCTTCTCTCCACTCGCCATGCCACATGCTAAATTTGACGAATGGTTGGGAAATACTTTCTCCATTTTTTTCTCACGACTTCTTTCATTGCAATTTCCATTAATATGTCTCTGTTCTCCAGCTCGTTTTCCAACCACCGATCGCTCATCCACATTTTCAAGTCCAGAAAGAATCAACTTCTCCCTTTTCACTGACAATGCATTTTCCGAAACACGGTGAGTCCCAACCGACTTTTGCCTATTTCCGTTCGGCACAATATTCGACTGATCTCTAAGCCGAAGCTCCTTCGAGCTAACATCAATGTGGCAGATCTGTCTAAGCGGTTGTTTCCCTACCTTGGAGTCTATGTATGATTGCCGCAGGTTTCCCTCTAGTGTTATATTACGTAACACTGACTTTCTCTCTCTACCCCGACCATGGGCACCGATGTTCCGTAACGCCGACGCATAATCATAACCCGGACCATGTCGTCGCCAGGCATTACGGCTACCGACTGAGGAGAAATCTACTCTCTCCCCAACTTTTCCCAAACGATCGATATTTGGACCGAAAACTTGGCAAGTTCCCCCGATTTGATCGCAATTGTCTCTGAAGCTGGTAACCGAAGCCCGTTTTTCGATCCCAAATGTCGTCTGCGACGAACAACCACCAACAGGAAAGTTTATGTCATTGTCGTTGGCAATTGTCACACGCTTGCAGCTTCCGCCTTTTAAAACCTGTCTCCAATTTGCACATTGTGTTCTGTATCCATCGCCGCGACGTTCCTCGCTGATGTTGGTGTTGGTTTTTGTGCCGTTTGCAACCTTTGTTGAGCTTTGTTTATTTGGAAAAGTTTGTTTGTTGGTCTTGTGAGATTTGCCGTGGCCTAAATGCTCAGCGCTGACTTCAAATCGATTCTTGTTAGATAAAGACATTCCACCCGAGTAAAGTACTTGTAAGAGACTTTGTAACCAGGATTTGGTTAATATTGTTAGTCACGGGTCGACGGTGAGATCATGTGTAGGTTACGTCCTTGCCTGAATCTCTGAAATGATAAAAATGTCTTACTCGTTAAGATTTCTTAAAGGACATATTAAATATTTGGTTAAAAACGCCAATGAGTGATTCTCTGTCATAAAATAACTCAAAAAGTATTATTGCAAATAACACGTTGATACCGTTGGTTGAATATGTGACAGAAAGGATAACTGTTACATTTATTAGTTAATATTAAAGATTTATGTATCATAATGTGTTACAAAATGTCCTCTGTACAATGTTTAACAAAGTTTAACATTGAGTGAGAACATGTTTATTTAGATGTGCCATTGCGTTATCAAGTGTTTCATTGTGTAACAATTATATTTAACTTATTTTAATGTTAACATATGTTGTATTATATTACACTAAGTAAGGATTGTTTAAAAGTTGCTGAAATAAGACATTTCATTTTAATACACAAACAGGAATTCTTCTTACATCCAACAGCAGCATGACATGATAGATGTAATACTTCTATAAAACAATTGTATACTGTGTACGTTTTACACATTTGAATAAACCATGACAATAAAATGCACGTCAGGAGTATGTTTTCTCATTTCCTTCAAGAAGCATATGTAAGCAAATTTCTGTCTTTCTTAAACCAACATCTTCGATAATGAACATGCTGAATAAAAACAGGATGTATACGAGACACCAAAATATAATATTTGTTTATTATTCTGAAAATGTCAGAACAGTGATTAAAAGGTAAAAATGGTTATGGACGGAAACAACATATCCATCACTTCGGGGTAATTAGGACGTTTCTATGACAGTTTAATTCACACCATTCCTGTTTACATAGGATCGATTTGAAAGCACATTTTTTATTGGTTCCAATTTCACGAAGCAACGATAAGGCCACGATCTGAGAAAAATAGAATAAAACATCATGACATGACTAATCCTTAAAAGCATGACTTATTAATATCTTAAATAATATGAAGAATTTTTAAAGAATATACCGTATTTCTTTAATTACACACTTGGCACTTTCTAATTTTCGATTTAAAACGATGGGGTTTTGTTTGCCAATTGCTATCGATATAAATTACAGAAATGCCATCTTAAGGGAGAGAGAGATAGGGAAAGAGAGAGGTTGAGAGAGAGAGAGGTTGGGAGAGAGAGTGACATACAGACAGACAGACTGACAGACTGACAGAGAGACACTGACAGAGACAGATAGAGACGCATACATACAGAGAGAGAGAGAGACAGACAGACAGAGACTGACAGAGACGCATACATACAGAGAGACAGAGAGAGAGAGAGAGACAGACAGACAGAGACTGACAGAGACAGATAGAGACGCATACATACAGAGAGACAGAGACCAACAAACAGAGACGGACAGGCGAAGAGGAGATATTAAATTCAATGAAAAACGATATTATTAACGTCAAAATTGATTTACAAATAAAAAAAGTGCTTATAAGCACGTAATACCTCGGATCACCCGAAGTCAATTTTATTGATAGTCCACATACAACTCCTCTTTTCAAAGGCCATGAATAAGCAATGGATTCACAAGCTCGCCACAGCTACAAATGTGTAATGACCAAAATCAGCGGTGGGCAAGCGTGTATAATTAACGTAACCCTTGTGCGACCCAAGGTAATCAAACATGAGGAAGACGACCTACAGAGAATAGACTTTCGTTAAGACTCTATGTACATTTCTCCTATAAATATATCACTATATATGCGGTTTTCAGTAAAGCTTTATATCAGTGTGGTTCATTTGATATCCGAAGAGAAAACGTATGGTCCTTTTTGGAATTCGGGCTTGTGGAGGCGCCTGGAAAATATAAATTAAAGACTGTTGTACAGACTAGAAGATTGGTACCAAAGGAAATCAAGGGGTCTTGTAGAGAGGCATCAAACATGCGTGCACATCAGACGGTACCTATTACTGCAATGGTTTTGCAACGCTCAGGGGGTCGGCAAAAGTTGCGCTCTTCCAAGGTCATTTTGAGTTCATTTCGTAGACTTCAACCATTGGGTCGATATTCGATGGAATTGGACAATTGTGTGTTTACGTAATGTGGTTGATTTAATCAATATATCGATTTCCAATGTTCCATTTGTGAAAGTCATTTTACTTTGAGTATCGTGCACTGCAGACAGAACCAAATGACTATCAAGTATAATTCAGTCTTAAAGGGACACATCAGCAAGTTTTATTATTTTTGACAACTTAACAAATATTCAATCTTGGTTGGATTGGATTGCTTATTATACTTTGTAAGTTATGTTATGGATTTCAACATTTTGCAACATGTCAAATAGTTTGATTATTCTTCTTAATATGGACGACCAAGTGTCACCTGCTTGGTAAACAAGTGTAGTTGGGGTTTATTCAGTATAAACAATATATCTTTGTTCTTCAGTTAATTAATGAATGGAATACTTTTTAAAACGTACCGTTGATGCTTTACTGGATGAACATTTGTGTCACTATGACGATCTAAAACAGTTATTGCCTCGTCAGCGTATTAGAATGGTCTTCAATTAAACATTTCATTTTTTAGTATAATTATCATCATAATTACCTTTTCTACACAATTTACTGAATGTCCATAAGTCAATACCTGAATGAAAGTGTTTATTGATTTCACATCTATCATGAGATTTCAGGATGTACGATTGTGCATACCATATGGAAAAAAACGCCAAATCAGCATTAATTCTGTCGAGGGTAAACGTAAGGTTTAGGGAAATATTGAATCCTTCTGTATCTGTCTACATTCAACTATCTTAATATGGAATGCATCCAGAATAGTGCTTGCATTACGTACATGTAGTCTATTATCGATCTCTATTCTAACGCAAGAGTTCTGTATTTGCAATAGTGAGGAGGTCTACTTCGCCACTTTTAAAGGGACAGTAGCAAGGTTTTTTTTAAATCTATTTTTTCAGATTTTAACATAAGTTTATCTTCAGGCGGTAAAACACGTCATTACTACAACCCGATGATCCATAGTAGAAGAATATCAAGCTGCGTGCGACCGTTTTAGTGTGAACATATTTTCATCATTGATTTACTGGATTCGCGTTAATGACGTTTCTTTCGTTTTAGAACTCCCATTTATGATGAAAGTTAATTTTCTTGCAATTGGCTTATTTATGTTCGTTTCGCGATATATGTTTAAATGAACAACTGCTCCTATAAAGTAGCAGTTTTCCATGATCTGTTATGTAATTGTATTTCTGGACCAATTGCCTCATATTGGATTATGAGTATGATCACACAAGATTAAACAATTAAGGAGGAGGATTATCTTTTGCAAGTCATGTTGATCGAGAATAACGATTAAGAACCTTAGATTGCTCACTTAAAGGTCAAAAGTCAGGAAATCTGACATAATAATGTTACTGGTTGTTTATTCAAATATTGTGGATTATTTTTCATCTATTATGATAAAATAATATATTAATGCAAAATAAATTGCATAGTATTCTTAGTTTTATTTTGGGATTCCATATCATAAGCGTCAAGTTATCTTATTTCTGTCGAAGTAGACAATAACATTTTAGACCATTTCCCTTTTTAGAATCATTGAGATGGCTTTGTAGACCTTAAGATATACAACCCTAAGCAAGTCTATGAACATATAGAAATGCTCGCATTTAGGAGTAAAAAATGAAAAAATATTGATTATCTATGCATGCTTTATTTTTATGAGAATGAATCTGAAGCACATTTCTGTATAAGGAAAAATGCCATTTGGTACAATAAGCTTTCAAACCAATACAACGAATGTACAGGAAAATGAAAATAAATGGTTCCAATTGAAAGACAATGTAAATTAAGCAGTAATAAATCAAATATATGATGCAAAATTCAGTCATGCGTTTCCTTTTTCTTACACAAAATGAATCAAAGGTATTCACACAAAATGGCAGCCAATTAACTTAATGGGAATCTTTATAATTTGTTTGGTTGATGATTGGTTTGTGTAATGATTTTTTTACACTATCAAAATAATACCTTAGGAATTATCGTAAAATTATAAGTTAAACATTGAAAATATACAATTTAAAAAAATGTGCATCTGCCCCTTTAAACATTGACGCATATATACGTCAATGGTTATCTTGTAGCTAAGTGTTCAAACTTTTTATATATACTTTAATATATACAGCTAATTTTCTATTTCTCCAACTATCCAGTGCATTTTGGGTTAGGTTTAGACTTCCAAATGTCAGTGTGGTAAGATGACTCTCAACGATTTTATAAAATGCCAGGGGTAGAAAATGAAATTGATATAATAAGAAATGGAAAGTACTCGCTGTTGCGAAATATTAATTCCCGGATAAAAAATATAATAAAATTTTGATGCTGAAATGGAATTTGTTTCGAACATTATGATCAGATTAAGAGATCCTCATTTATTTCATTATAAATATTACATGAAGCCAAAGTTCAAAGCCTCACTCACACACATTGTTGATACCAAAGCATAGTTAGCGCCAGTGTCAATCACTTGCTTACTGAAGCCTTGCCGCAGAGCTTCATAATACGTAGATTAAGAGAAGCGATAGGTTGCAACATACAGATAAATTTATTTTCTGTACGTACATTACGTTCTGTATCAAAAGGTGCGAGTCTTGGCAAAGAAAAGTTCGAGAATGATGTAAGGCTTATGTAAGGCACCGATGAAGGCTGGCGCTAGCTACACCTTGCAAATGAAGCTGCGATACCTCTAGCTAAAGTATGATTTAGGAGTCTTGTATATAAAATATACAACTATGTTTGACTGCTAGCTGAAATGACAAATCAAAAGAGTTGAATTACTTAAGAAGAAAGGTAAATAAACTTGAAATGAATATTCGAAGTAGAAACATACCTTTATCTCATGTCAAAGAATGAGTAATATAAAATAACGACTTAGAGACAGTCTATCCTTCACGTGAGTAATATATAAAGACTTAGAGACAGGCTAGCCTTGACGTGAGCAATATAATGACGACTAAGAGCCAGTCTAGCCGAACCAACGTAATAACGGTACCATGCAGCTAGAACACTGTTTATAGACCAGCTTTAACCTTGGGCTGGCCCTGTGACCCAATCGTGTACATGTTAAACTGGTTATGTCAGTAGCTGCAGACGTATATTGCACTCTAGCCTTTACCCAGTCTGGTTTTCTATTTCTGATGAGCAGACTTCCAGATTGTTGCTTCTGGTTATTTTAACAAATTGTCACACTACGATTGTTGTTTCATTGTTTCTTCTGCTGTTTCTTTTAGCAACCTCTTCTACTATTTCAACAGCATATGTTTATACTTCTACAGTTCTACTACGTGTCTTTGGCACTACTTCTACTTTTTCTACTACTACTACTTTTTCTACTACTACTACTACTACTACTACTACTACTACTACTACTACTACTACTACTACTACTGCTGCTGCTGCTGCTGCTATTACCAATACTACTTCTACTACAACCACCACCACTACTACTACCACCACCACCACCACTACCTTACCACCACCACCACTACCTTACCACCACCACCACCAACAACACTACTACCCCTTGAACACAACAACCCACCCCCTGCCTGCTTCAATAATTGTTTTTGGATATATAAATAAGAGAAGCGTATGACTGTACAAACGCTGACATATGGATATAGACATATACACACACGTGCACAGATGTTTAGGAAGACCAGCTAGCCCAGGATATCCTTTAATTACAGCATAATTGTACAGTAAATCATCTTCAACGTCGCCAACACACATCTGGTATGTGTTCAACAAATAGCAACATGCTGGGGCGATTAAGAAGCATGACTAAGTAAAAGACTTAATGCAGAGACAAGTAATGAAATTATGAGATGCATAATTTATTATACACACAATACTCTTGTGAGGTAACGCGGTGGACTCACGACCTAATTCAGAAGATTTGCAACCCATACATTTGCATACATTAAACAACTTGTTTCGTAGGCGGTATTATTATTTTGAGACCGTCTGCCTTTCATTCCATGACATACGAAGTGTACTGTTATGGTGGCTAGTGGTAAGTCATCTGGGAAAAAGGGTTCGAACTTTAAAAGTAGATATACATGTATTTCATTCGAGTAATTAAACTCTGATTTAATTAGGCAAGTTCTCGGGTTTCCGGTAAGTTCCAAAGGATAAGTCCACGTTTTTGTTGAATACACTATCTCCAAGTCATAATGCTTATTTTTAGTATTTACCACATATAGTCTCCCCCAGCTCAAATCACAGTGACTGGCTGGTTTAAGCTTTGCAGCACCCACTTTCATGTGCCCACTCTCTAGCGCCCTGCGGTTGGGCTTGAAAGTCCAATATGCGATACCCTTTGAAAACCGCCGGAGAGGATGCAACACCGCGTAAGTTTGGGCCTAGCAGCCATGTTTGAATTGTGGGTACTAGCGCTGTGAAGTGAGCGAGTGAGTTGGGATTTATTGTGTTGCAGCAATATTTCCGCTATTTAACACATTGATGTTGCCATCCACAAAAGAGTAGACAGATCGGGCAGAAGGGGTCTACCGGATTAGCGAAAGATGAAACGACAGAGTGGAGGAATGAAGGTTTAAGAACGATTGATATTTAGTTTGGCTTCTACCAATCGACCAGCTTGGTGACCCTTCCAGGAGCATGTATGCTCAAACTGGCATCTCAGGGTCAGCGAAATCACCACACCATGGTCAAGTATTGATTCAATTGTAGGACCTGCTATAGAAGCTGTTATTTCACTTGCAAAACAAGTTGCAGTATCGAGTGCATCTGATCTCTTTCAAGCTAAAACCATAAAAATACAATCCAAGACGTTCGGCGCCGAAATATGTAACTTTTTGCAGGAACAAACGTATTATATTCAAAGAAAAGAAACGATATTGTTAACTTGTTTACAAGTTGAAATCTGTTTTTAATGATTAGCCTTGATATTTTGGAAGCAGTTTTAAACGAATGACGTATATATGTTTTGATAGTTTGAAATTACATTTAACGATAACCTTGTAGTTCGAATTAAAAGCTTATAGCAAACTATCAAGATGTTCTTTATGTGCACTTATGCCATTCTCTATCCACTTAGGAAGCTTATTTCATAAAACCTTATATGGTCTCTATTGATGTAAGACAACTTCCCAAGCAAGTGAGGAGGAAACCTGATCGGATGAATCAAAGTAACTTAGGTTACACAATTTCAGAAGTAATCGGTATAAAAGCCTGCGTCATTTGCATAGACTTCGGGGAAACAACCCAGAGTAATCTAAGAACTGCAGTTTGCACTATGTCTTCTTGATATAATACGGTCAAGTAATTTGGCGACTGAATTATGTCACAATCCTAGGTGACTGCGAGCACTCTTTCCATGCGACACGTATTTTCATTGGTTGAAACTGAAAACAGGCAGTCGTTGTTTCGCCACTGTGGGAACCTGTAGGAAACCCAAGCACTTGTCTCATAAAAACAGAGGTTAGATCACGCTTTTATGAATAAGATATTACTGACGGGGAAACCTGGCACATGGACCTGTTTGCTGATACAAACTTTAGAAAGTGGGCATGATGTAATTGGTGTCTCTCCATACAGAGTAACAGAGGGTACGTGGGAATAAATGCCTTGACTTATCAAGGTGCTGGACAGAAATTAAACCGTAAAAGGGACCATGATACAGTCTAATGAATCCAGAACGAAACCTAACGTTTGGCTGCAACGTGGCCTCAAAATGTTCATATGCTATTAGAGAAGAAATTTCGCTTTATTTGATCTGAAAACAATATTTCCCCATGCATGTTGTTTCTGACGAAAGCAGCTAACCCTTTGGCCTAGCACGTGTTACCCGACACTGCAAAAACACGTTATTACTGCACGTGCTTGATATTGACACCACGTGATCAAAACCGGCCAATCGTTGCATAGTTTATCCTTTATTGCCACGGTGTGAGTTTTTCCCGTGTATACTTGTATACCGTATACGCATTCGTGCATTCAGTCAAGTTTGTTATGACATACAGTCTCAAATCGTGATTTAGGTTCGTGAGGTTTTGGTGGCCGTAGACTGACTTGGTCTCGACGAATGATATTAATAAATACAAAAAAATATATAATACATATATAATATACCAATTGAGAGCCGTTGAATACAATTAAAAAATAAATATAATTATAACCAAATATGCTGAAGATGACATGTATACTATCTATAACACACCAATGCAAGAATACCCGAAATTATGGACAAAAACAGGAATTTAATTTCCAAAAATATTGAAATTGCAGCGTCCATTGTAGGTGAGACATGCTAACCTTTATCATGCCTTTTTGGGGATTTTATGGTAAAAATCCATTAACATAACATGGCACTTCTTTCTGAGAATATCATATGATATATTTTTCACGTGAAGTGTATGATGCATTTAGTATCTTAGGTTACAAGTTACTATAAGTAGCGGCTTCTATGGTACACAGAGTAGAGAACGAGGGCGAGCGCGTTGGTATGTTATCATATAAGATTACAGCGGCATAAAAATGTAAACACTTTAACAGTCCAGTGTAGTGTTTGACTTTTAGGAAACGTCTAAAAAGGCACACCCAGTGTCTAACTTACATGAACGCCTTGTTAACGCAAGTAAAGCTACTTTTGTGAAGAAGAAAAAACCCGTCACTGGCACTAACGAGATTGGACTCAGATGCTTTCCCTGCCACAGACCAAAATAGTTGTTTTTTTTCGTTTTATGCTGATAGGAAGGGTATAAGTACTTTTCCCCCGATTGTTTTTCTTCATTTCTCTATGTTTTGTATTATTCTCTTCCATATATTATTTATCTATTTGTCCATTTATAGATCTGAAACATGAGGTTTGATTTGTATCTTTTATTTTGATTCTGGGTCTATGATTCAAGATTCCCGTGTTCTCCACGATCTGTTCTCACTTGATCGTTTCTTTTCCTGTTCGGAAAAAATCGTGTTTCCTTCGTTGTTTTATATTCATATGATTTGACTTTTTTCTGTTTTTATATTTTGTTTTATTTTTTTAACCTTTCATAAATATGTGTTTAACTTCGGTTGATCGAGGATGCCTAATTGTTAAACAATTTAAGTAAATTACCAAATAGTAGTGCAGTTTCATCGATATTACACAGATGGAATGAATTTGGAAAAACACATCGATAAACAATCTCAGTAACATCCGATGAGCCCAATGCCCTGATCTCTGACCTTAAAAAAGGGCGAAGGTTAAAGGTAATAAACAGCCATAGCTATAATGCGTGTTCAATTATCACCGTTGCCCAACTCGTTCTATATTCAAATCTTTACGATTTTATCGGTAGGAGTGACTCAATACAACGTTGCCCATAGCGGATATGACCCTCCAAGCTTTTGTGTTCAGAGGGTTCTCTTCGTCCATCTAACATGATTATATTTCCGCCGAGGGTATTTAAGAACATAGACTGTGTTAAAGACTAGGTATGGTTAATCACATTGCAGAAATAGCGAAAGAAGTAATGATACTACCAGAGGTAATTCTCTGTGTTAGATTTGAAATAATAATTTAATGTTCAAACCACGAGTATTACTATTACCTTTAATGCCATATAGATATAAATGAAATTATTCTAAGAGGACTGTTTTATTATAATTTTTGGTTTCCTTTTGGGGGGGGGGGTGTAGTATGTAGAACGTAGTATGTATAAAGATTAGGTTTTGTTATATACAAACTAAAATATAGAACCAACCACGTCTTCCCACTTAAACCAACGTCAGCTCAAGAGCCATATATTCATATTTCATCATCAAAACATTATGCTGGATGAATCGAACATGTCAAATAGGCAATAAATGCCTTGAGAACAAAACATAACTGTTTAAATCCTTAAACGTCTTCAAGCGAGGCAAACTTCTAAAGCATAATTCATTTCAGATGGAGAATTCACCAACAGAACTCAGTCTTACAAGTCATTTTCAAAATAGGCGAATGGTCCTATTGCTGCGATCGGTTGGTATAACGTCCCCTCTCTGAAAATGTTCTCAAAAAGATTATTTCTTGAATATAACATAGGAACTTCAGACAAAATCCTCTGTAGTTTGGCTCAAACATCTAAACTTTCTTTCAAGAGGTGATGTTTGGGTCAATACATTATCAACTACAGTCCCTTAGTCATGTTATTTGCATCGTATCAGAATATAACATTTGGTCCTGTAACGGGACTTAAATCGAGTCTAACTTTAGGGAATAATGACTCCGAAATCAAGGCCATTTCCTGCTTAAATCTTGACCCTGACTTTGACATGTGAATGACTTTTATTAAGTTCTTGCAAGGGCCGAATGCAGGGTTAAGAGAATTTGAAACATATTCTCAATAATCGACGTTTTACGTTGAAAACCGGATATTTTTCGCATACATCCTGTACATCCCAATTGAGAGTCATACATAAAGACCATTGTTTTGTGTGTCGATTCACTTCTGTATATGACGGAAATAAATAAGTCTAGATTATTCATATACATTGAATAAATGAATACATGTCTTTTTAAAATGGAATGTCCAGTTATAGACTTATATATCCTTGAAAATCTTAAAAGTGCATGCACATGTCTGTTTTGCGAAAATGAACAATTGAATATAACAGTGTTTTAAATACTTTTGAATGGTTGAAAACTTTATTTGCCTTATGATTAATATTTTTCTCTCTTAAATCCATGCTAGCTGTTTTGTCATTTGATAGATTATCTGTGATTGCTTTAATATCCTTTATCAACCGAGTTTAGATATTCTTTAGAACCATGGTAAAATGTGATTACCGCCACAAGCATAGTATTCAAGTGACAGGCTTCATTGTTACCTTATTTTATCATATAATCATTTTCATCTTCATTGGCAATAAATTGAATACTGTTTATTTTTAACTCTCTACCTAAGGGCAAATACGTAGATGAGATAAGTGAGCGTGAAAGTGTGGATGAAATTGTAATGTAGTAGGTGCATTGTTAAAGACCTCGGGGTTGAACACTTCCGTGAACTTTTTAAAGTTCAGAACGTTGCAAACAATATTGCCTCAACATTTGGTTACGTAATCTTTTATTATTTTAATGTTTCACGCAGAGACTAAATTTTGGACCCCAATGATTATAGTTTAATAATAACCTTATCTTACAATACATAAAAACAAAAGGTAATTTGTTTAAAAACGATAGTTTTTCAGAATTAAGAAATTAACCTTTTCATGCTTTAACACTTTATGAAAGGACTTTATGATCATGAACATTTCATCGACTGTTGCTAATGAAATAAAACATTTTGTAAAACAGATTGTATCAGACATTTATCATAGTATTCTGTAGTCTGATGTCTTTAAAATGTTATTTCATTGAATCGCTTACATAATAATGAATGAATGAAAGAATGAATGAATGAATGAATTTCCACCAATGATTTTGAGAGTTGTACATCCAGTTACATTTAAAGTTAGGAACAGGACATGTATCTAGGCATAGTCTTATTGACTATTTTTTATTGGTATCGTTTGTGTTATGTTTGTCGTTCTTCTTGTCTCCCATACAAAAATATATAACAATCATTTTTACATGAATTCTAACAATCATTTTATAATATATAACAATCATTTTTACATGAATTCTAACAATCATTTTATAACATATAACAATCATTTTTACATGAATTCTAAGTAGTTGAAATTGAAATAGTTAGACAAACATTAAGTCTCAGACGTAGTTCAATATTGACAACATTTTTAAAGAAATAATGTATTATAACAAAATGGAGTCCAAAAGATGCTTTAAGTCCTAAGAGCTGAGCAATCTAGACTGGGTTGGTCGCCAATTGAATCTTTTTGTTCTAGGGTCTGGATGACAGAGTTTATCTTAAAAACAAGAGGCGCGATAGTTCAGAGTGTCACCTATCATTTCAACTTGTGCATTTAGAACGTTATTATATTTGTTGACACTTACAAATTATGTATTTGTCAGGGCGTGGTGCCACATTATTTATGAAAGGACACTTCATCATAAACTCTGGTATTAGCCAAGTATGTGGTTTTGCGTAGCAAATTAGTATAGTGAAAACGTGAACATCGATATTGCCGATATATCTGTATGCAATAGAGAGGACTAAGTAGCAAAGTTAAGCAAGTTTCTTAATAAAACAAACAACAGGCAAATTGCACTCAAAACAACAATCACTAACCATTTTAGTCTCAAACTCATTATATAATGAAAATAAAATTACAATACAACCAATATGCTCAAAATAAGAAAATATCATCTCGTGCCACTTTAATAATAGAATGATAACCACCCTAAATCAAACCAAGTGTATAATAATGATATCAATATGTTATACCGTTTAGACATTAAACAAAAAAAACGCCATGTTCCAAGTTGCATTCCGAAGAAACAATACACAACAAAAGGACAAATACATATTTTCCACATGCCGTAAGAACTGTCAAACGAATGCTTTTCATTTCCTCGCAACCTTATATAAAAAAAACAGAGACTAAAGGTAAGTCTTGTCATCCATTTAGACACCTTTATCTTCCCCATCTTTCAACTCTAAGTACACATTTGAGATAAGCAAAGATTGGAGTAGATTTACTCTAAGACAAATTGGCTCCTTAGTGTAGACTAACATCAAGTCTCTTAAGAATATAATATGATATAAGTCTGTCATTCAAACCATAAAATAAAATATAAAATTTTCGTATCTATATTTTTGTTGAGTCTTGATATTGCAGAACTGTTCACAACCCTCTGCTGTTCTATTTCATATAACAATTAGGTAAGAGCAATTTTCAAGCACTTTTATGTAAGTCATGAATCCAAGATTTCGTGAAGTGTAAGATAGGTACGTTCATCACTTATTATCATCACAACTGTATTTCAAAGGGAGACATCATATTACATAATAAGAATCATGCAATATTTCCTGGTAGTGATGGTGTTGACAGTGCTTTTGCAAAATTCTGTTCTACGTTAACTTCATCAAAACCATCACGTTTCAAGATCATCATGAAGAAACTAAACATAATTTCATCACTGGATAAGATGTTAAAAAATGAGGACATCACAATATGATATGACATCACCGTATTCGAAGCCTAATAGCAGTGTTATCTTAAATATGTAAATTTGTAGCGAATTAAAAGTTTTGACGATTAATATCGTGTCAGCCTTTGTTTGTTTGGCAACATATAAATTTATTACTGATAACATTGAAAATGAGCTTTTTCTTATATGTTTTCAACTTGCGTTTGTATTTGATAGTAGATGACACTCCACTGAATACTGAAAAGGAGCCTGAAAAGTAATGGTGAGTTCTGTAGAAGATATAGACTTGCTTTACTTTAGCAGGTCGAGCTTATGAGTTTGCACTATTTAACAATAGAGAACATAAGATAATTAAGATATAAGATAATAAAAAGATTACATATTATAAAATATGAGATATAAAAAATTAATTGGTTGTCCCAGCTTCATTGTCTCGGACTTGATATGTCATGACTTGATAAGTTAAAAATGAAGTCAGAATGCAAAGCCCAAAAGGAAGCCTTTTAATTACAAATTCCGTTCAATTCCCTAAAGACACTTCATCCTATCTTCACACGTTTCTTATACAGTATCGACGAACGCCGTCTGATTTTTCCTCGTTTCAGTCAAATTAGTCATTTCACGCTTGGTTACTGAGAGGTATCAAATCGGAATTGAACACCGCCCCCTGCCATCAATCCCAGTAACTACAATCTAAACACGGTGTTCATTTCGTCATCAAAGAACTTTCGTACTGTGAACTGTGGGAGGGATGTAAGGCGCTCGGCTATTTACGACTTGTATTTTTTTCCGGATAATTAACCAAAAACGAAATCGTTACTATAGAGAATGTAAGAATGTGATTTCTTTTGAGTTTTCAGAAATATGTACCTATCTTGTTTTGTGTTATTGAACGTACTTTTCTAACATGACATGATGTTTTGACATGAAATTGGTGAGTATATGTATATCTAATTCTTAATTTAGCACGTAAAATAAAGGAATAAATTATTCATTTAAATATCACGGTAAGCAATGTCTTTCACAGTCGCGCAAGATATACCAACAACTCATATGGATAAACATAAACAGTGATATATTTAAAGGTGGGGGGCCCGTTCATCTAATTTTTTCTAACCTAACGCATAAACAAACGTATTAAACGTAACATCAGATGAAAAGAAAAATAGTAGACACAGGTAAATGTGTTCAGAACTATCTCTATGACAAACTTTCTTCATCGCAATACAAGTCAAATGTATTAATTTAATTTGAATTAATTGCAAAAAAAATGTCATAACCATCTAAATTTATATAATTTCATATGAGATAATAAGCGTGACGTCGTATGTCGACATAAACTTATTGAAGTATTTATGGAAACTCAAAGCTTTCCAGGGGGTATTTTTCATATGTGCAAACATGTTTTTTAAAACAAAAAACATTGATGTCATATAAAATTTAGATATTATTCTAAATTTAGTTAAAATGACATGACGTTAAAGTCAATTTGACAATTACGTTTCAATGTGAAACCGTTTGGCATAGGTCATTTATAACGTTTCACAGAATGTTATTACACTGGATATTGTTTAGAATTCTCTATAACACATCCTACTTTTCTCCAAATACTTAAATATGCATGATGCATCTTTAATTGATGCAGCGAAATGCAATGTCCTACGATAGGGGAAATAGTATCTTACTCAGTGGACTCGATCAAACTGTTTGTATGCCTTTGCTATCTATCAACTTAAAATTTACTTGTCGTCATGGATACGTAGAAGTCACTGTGCTCCTTTACATATGTCTATATGCTTTTGCAGTTTAATTTACCTTTTTTGTTTACATATGTAACCATGGAGACAGATTAGCCAAGATTAGATAACTCTACATGACTGTGCCGATGATCAAAGGATATCAAACAGGTGCTATGTATGTTTAAGGTATGTGCATATGTAAAACTGAAAGCAACACCCTCATTATCTCTGTAAATCTGGAAAGTAAACATACGATGTGTCAAGGGAGATATTTTCTTTAGGACATGCCTTATTATGCAATCAGTAGTCCTCCTTTGCAGAAATTGATTTACCAAAATACAATTTCTTTATGTTGGTATCGTTGTACCGCATTTCCATTAATATAACCCCGGATATTTTCCCTACACCATCCCCTGATTATACATACATCTGAATTCGTCACATATTTCTATCTTAGCTCTTCCCTTTCAATATCCTCTCTATTATTGGCGACTCAAGTCATACAAATCAACACTTACATCTGTTTTAAAGGGGCAGTAGCACGTTTTTTGATAATTTTATATTCAAACATTTTCACTGATAATTGTAAGTTAATGTTAAATGTATTATTTTGACAGTGTCAAAAATCTTATTACACAATCCAATCATCCATAGTCAGAGGACAAAGTATGAAGATTCTCAAAAACTCCATTGGCGGCCATTTTATGTGAACACCTTTAATTCATTTTGTGTAAGAAAAAGGAATCGCATGGCTAAACTTTACGTTATATATTTGAATTATTACTGCTCCATTTAGTTTAAATACATTGTCTTTCAATTGGAACCATTAATTTTCATTTTCCTGACATCACCTTATATTCCCCCTCAAAACGTGCTACTGCCCCTTTAATGCCGACACTTTCGGGATTCCGGAATATTCCCCTAGCGGTGAATATTAGAAATACAATCTGCGATAATCTGCCAACGAACACTTCTTGCACTTGCTTGCTTGTTAACATCAAGGCCTATGCTATGATTAGGACGCAGGAACTTATTGTATATGGGGAACATATATTTTATCTACATCCTATTTGTACTTGATTATTGATTATTCTAAACTTCCTGTTGATTATGTCGCCAGTTTACATGACCGTGTCCTGTCAAGAAGACTATCTTTGTTTTACTTATGACTTTATTTCTTTTTGGGGTAAGAAGACGTAAAGTACAAAATTCAATGTCAAGCAGTTTCTACTTTTCCTATATGCTTGCAAGCGCAAGTAACTGAGGCTTTCCGTTGGTTACTGTGAAACGGCGTCGCTGAGCTATTGTAAGCTAATTTTGAGTTCATACACCCGGGACTCTCCCTTTCTTGCCCGAAAAAAGGTCGTATTAAGACAGAGGTAAGCAAAGGATTTTGTGACTTGAACTTCTTCTTTTGGGAAAGAATGTCTTACTCCAGGAGTTGGATACGAAGCCCAGGTTTATTTCGTTGAAATTCTGTTTTTGCATTGTATCTTTTTTAACATTCATGCAAATTAATCCTCAATTTATATGTACAATGTATATAAGTCCCTTTTTCCAATCGTTTGAATTGAAAGGGTCGGCTTATATTCGACGTTAAACGGTAACAGTTTTCTTCCAAGATGGTTTTAAGCCTGGCAGCAATTTGTGAACATTTAAAGTGTTGTCTTTCCGACATGTTTTTCATGATTGTTTTTCTTACATGCTATTTTAAATAAAGGCGGCAATTGTAAATAACTTACATGATGCAGTCACAGTATCCAATTTCAAGTCCCTTCGGTATCTTGCAGCGATAATGCATCCTTGGTACATGTTTTTGTTGCTGTTCACGAAATCAAGTAAACCTTTTTTTTGTTAATTTCAAGTTAGGAATCTGTCAAATCTCTCAGGAAAATGAAATTCGAAATTTAACGACATGGGGTAATAATAGATAAAAGTTGCACGTAGATTTTGATTAAATCTTTTTATCTTAATTGCCTAATGATGTTTATCTTACAGAGGAAAAAACACAGCTCGAAGAATAGCATGTCAGAAAGGAATAGTTAAATACCTAAACAAATAAGCATGTCGTAAATAGGAATAACAAACTAAGTAGTGAAAAATTAATAATGTAACCTCTGAAGAACCAACATATTCTATATGTAACCTCTGAAGAACCAACATATTCTATATGTAACCTCTGAAGAACCAACATATTCTATATGTAACCTCTGAAGAACCAACATATTCTATATGTAACCTCTGAAGAACCAACATATTCTATTTGTAACCTCTGAAGAACCAACATATTCTATATGTAACCTCTGAAGAACCAACATATTCTATATGTAACCTCTGAAGAACCAACACATTCTATATGTAACCTCTGCAGAACCAACATATTCTATTTGTAACCTCTAAGGAATCAACATATTCTATTTGTAACCTTTGAAGAACCAACATATTCTATATATGTAACGTCTGAAGAACCAACATATGCTATTTGTAACCTCTGAAGAACCAACACATTCTATATGTAACCTCTGAAGAACCAACATATTCTATATGTAACCTCTGCAGAACCAACATATTCTATATGTAACCTCAAAGGAATCAACATATTCTATTTATAACCTCTGAAGAACCAACATATTCTTTATGTAACCTCTGAAGAACCAACATATTCTATATGGAACCTTTGAAGAACCAACATATTCTATTTGTAACCTCTGAAGAACCAACCTTTTCTAGTTGTAACCTCTGAAGAACCAACATATTCTTTATGTAACCTCTGAAGAACCAACATATTCTATATGTTACCTCTGAAGAACCAACATATTCTATATGGAACCTTTGAAGAACCAACATATTCTATTTGTAACCTCTAAAGAACCAACATATTCTATGTAACCTTTGAAAACCAATTTATCAGTATATATGTAACCTGTGAATAATCTATATTCTTTCCGCTGTAATAAATACGATTTTGCCTGATTGGAAATAGACAAACAGCAATCAATTTAATTTCAGGGCATGTCTCCAAAAGCTGTCAATTTGTCGGGAGTATTGCATGGTTTTCAATATTTAACATCATTTGGTTCGATAAACAGGAAAACATACTCGAAAATATCTACAAAAAATCTTCTCTGCGGAGCAATTCTATAAATCAGATTCATCGACTTCTTGTCAAGCAAAGAAATTAAACTGCAGCGAACTCTTAACGGCGTGTTTCGATGTGAGGAGTTTCAACTTCCGACAAATGACTGACGCGTAAGAGGACACATGAAATGAAGTTTTCACTTGATTACTTTAACTCCAGTAAATGTTGATTTACAGCATTACGCAACAAGGTTCGAGAGGGAAATCCGTAACTAACGCATATGCTGTAATAGAAGTACTTTGGGGCTCATTAATCCAACAAAATCTAATCACATGAAATCTCATTTCCACAAAGATTACAAGTTGGACAAGTAACATTTCACGCTTAATAGACTAAAATAACCTACTGCATGCGTCCATTTTACAGAGTGTACCTTTTTATCATTTGAGTTTGGAATGGATTCGCATATAGCAGAAACAAACCTCGTAGTTCGTCCAGGTCCTAAGTATATTTGTTGTATTATTAGTTGTATATTCCCTTATTGTGAGATCCTTGCCTCAGTGTAATGTGAAGACAATATAACTATGTAATGCCAAGGGGTCATAAAATGCTCTCTTTTCTTCAACACAGCTCAAGGAATGATAGTGTCTGAGAACGGCCCCAGTCATAGGTCATAAAACAGTCGGATCGATGAAGTTATAGCCCTCTCAAAGGCTATCATATCGGCACATCTTTATAATCCAGTTCAAACTTGATTGCCTGTGCCGTTGATATCTTTATATCGACAGAAATGCAAAGCGTGTAAACAAGAACCTTGTCTGACGTCAGCGTAAACCATAAACGTAGCTTCATAAACTGCAGCTAGACTAACACCTACATTTTGGTTAAATTTGAAAAGCAAGTCTAGATCAGTTATATAACATAGCTAATTCTCTGAGGCTCCTATCTTAATTTTGATGAAATATTCATGTTTGAAAGAGACTGAATATAAGTCTAAGAATGCCGTCATGCCAAGACGTTTCAAGATGGGTAGTGGTGCATATTTAGAAGTTATGCCCTCAGAATATTGTTTGCTTTATTTTAAGATTGGAATAACCAACTAAAAGCCATTCTATCCCACAGAGGCAGATCAAGTCATGGAATGTTGATCGAGCATCTGTTCTATTTAGCCGAGTTTGTGGGCTCTGATTGGAAGAAATCAAAGTAAGTTGCGCAATCAGCGACGTTATCCTAAAATCATCATTTTGTCATCATGGCAAAGGCAGTGTGATATGAACCACCCTTTCCATGCGAGAAGCGATGTCATTTGCTAAAAGAATTCAAATGGATTATGATGCAAATATTGTTTCCACCAGGGGAAACTGCCGGAACCCACGTATTTGGTTTAATATGAACAGAGGTAGGATCAACCTTGACTTGATTTACCTCTATGGAAAGAAAATGCCGAATAGCATGGTTTTAGCATTTAGGCCTTTAATACTCTGCAAGACGTCATGCCATTGCCGTTACAGTATCGCATCGATCCTTGGAGGTTACCATAACTGTACAAGACGCCAAGAGGATATGTAAGACTTATTCTGTAGTCAATGTTATTCTTTACACAAGGAATACATAACGAGAAAACTATCGCGGAGGGACAGTGATTGAAGGAGTGATGCGGTTTCCGTTTGACTGTGTATCATAATAACTGAATAATGGCTGTTATATTAGTTGATGCATTATTGTTTAGTGACTCCAGGGCTGAGTGAACTGAGAGTTTGAAGGGTGATTCCTTGCCGCACACCCAGACAAAAGTTGAAAACTTGTGACGTCACCCTTGGCTTATTCAAAATGAGCCCCTTGTTAAAGTGCATCAACCTGTATCTTTAGACGGGGTTTGAAATGATTTTTCTTTCATTTACATGTGTCAAAACATGATAAGACGTCAAACAAAAATATGATATAAAGCCCCTCAAAAATTCAAAATTTGATACAGATTTATATACCGTTTTCAAGCTAAGAAGTGTGTCGTCAAAACTATTTTCGTTTATATCTAAAGAGCCTTAGCTCTTCAAGGATAACTTGAATGTAGCTGAATTTCATAACTATGGGTAAAGTTTGTAAACCTTGGTCCAAAGGCTTCCTACACTTTTGTTAACTTTAGCTGTCATTTTATATTGCTAATGGATTAAATCTTCCCAGTCTGTTTAATTACTTACATTGGAGATTTTACGATCGCTTCAAGCGGAACTGATGTCGCCTTTGGGTTTCTTAACTCCTTTTAATTAACACGCTCTAACTGTAATCAGTTTACCTCCAAGGGTAGAATGATTCTCAAGGTAATACTATTGCATGTCAAGCTAGGTATTTAAAGTAGCCATGTGTTGGTTGTATGGTCCCACGAGCGTTGAGACACTATCGAGATGAAACAAGGCAACACGTTGGGGCTTGTGTCACGTCAATATAAAAATGATTCGATTCGTGAATAAAAATACAGTCAACATTTCGTCCATTTTGAAATGAGAAGATTTTGATTTACTTAACATAATTCTTAACTCTTCTTAACTGTTCTTAGATATTGGGTTCTTGTAATTAATGAAAATTCAAATTCAGGTGAAAAGGGACGACTTTCGATCCTTGTTGCATTGAAAAACAAATATAATGCTTCGAAAACAACGATATTAATTACTAAAAAGAAAGTACAAATATTTAGCAAAGACAATGAATTCGAGATAAACACATTATAATTGATTGGGCGATTGCGTGTCTTCGTGTTTCCGATTGCTCTGAAGCTCCAAACATCGTCAGTATTAGAACACGCTTTCAGAGTACACAGGCGATATGGCAGACACAAATATTATGTTGTACGCGCTGTTGAAGAGTTGTTATGATGATCTCCAAAACTAAGTAATATCATTTCGTAGTCAACGAAGTTAACCCCTTATACGTCATATGATAGTTATGAGTTTATGCAACGTATTCGTAGGTTTTCATCCTTTGGACGATTTTATCAATACTGTGAATTGAATGATATTACGACCATGGCTACATTGAAAATAAATGTTAGTTTTCTTCCGATAACTGAAAAATATATAAAAATAGCAGGTGGAGGGTTAATGGTTCCATCAGGTCAGAATGACCAGACGGTTGATTCTAACAACTTGGTTTCATCGCGTCTTGGTCGATGCTTTATAAATAGAAGTTTTATAGAGAGCAGTTATTATCTAATGAGGGAAGCTCAATAAGTTTATTCAGTTGTGCTTGTGTAGATTAGACATAAGACATTTGCGTGAAATTATAGAGGGAGAAACAGAGAGACGAGAGACAGAGGTAGATTGACACAGGCATTGGCGATGAGACACGGACAGAGAGACACAGAGAGACGAGAGACAGAGGTAGATTGACACAGGCATTGGCGATGAGACACGGACAGAGAGACACAGAGAGACGAGAGACAGAGGTAGATTGACACAGGCGATGAGACACGGACAGAGAGAAACAGAGAGACGAGAGACAGAGGTAGATTGACACAGGCATTGGCGATGAGACACGGACAGAGAGACACAGAGAGACGAGAGACAGAGGTAGATTGACACAGGCATTGGCGATGAGACACGGACAGAGAGACACAGAGAGACGAGAGACAGAGGTAGATTGACACAGGCATTGGCGATGAGACACGGACAGAGAGAAACAGAGAGACGAGAGACAGAGGTAGATTGACACAGGCATTGGCGATGAGACACGGACAGAGAGACACAGAGAGACGAGAGACAGAGGTAGATTGACACAGGCATTGGCGATGACAGAGAGAAACACACAAAGACAGAAGAAGAAAGGGAGACACAGACATAGAGAGACAGAGAGAAAACCACACAGATACACATTAGTCTTACAGAGAGAGAGAGAGAGAGAGACAGAGAGAGACAGAGAGAGAGAGACAGAGACAGACAGACAGACGGAGATGAGAAACTGAATTCAATGAAAATGAGAGAGAGGGAGAAACACACACATAATTAGTAATGACAGGCAGACGTAGTCAGAGAGACATAATAACAATAGGCCTATGCATATTTATTTCTTAGACATGCTCAAAGCGCTACTTTTTTACCCTGAAGGACTGTACTTTCAAAGATGCTACTAAACCCTAATCACGACCATGTATGTCAGTAAATCCATTTACAGGTCCCCATTTAACAGCTGGGTGGACTGAATGCAATGTGGATGAAGTGCCTTGCCCAGGGACACGACATTGGATGAGACCCAAGTCACAAATGTTTGGTGTCTCCACCGGGATTCGAACCCGGGTCTCTGGCGAGCGAGAAACATACACAGAGAGAAGAGGGACACAGAATCTGATCAGAATGACATCAATATTTGACGTTTGTTACCGATGTTTATGTAAAAACTTTTCTAGAATTGAAATATTGTCCCTTAAATGCCAAAAGGTACGCCTGATATTATCGTATTAGAACCTTTTCGTGTAGTTTATTTTTCAATATTTTCAGCAATTGTTTAAAGATATGACATTTTCGAATCCACATTTTAGCTTGCTTGTCATATAATATTAGTGTGTAGCATATCATTTTTAATCTATGTTCTGGAAGGAACAAAAACCATTGTGTCGCTTATAACCGATTGTTTACTCATGCAACTAGTGGTTAAAATAGTTGGTACTACGCTGGGTAAATCCATTTACAGGTCCCCATTTAACAGCTGGGTGGACTGAATGCAAGTGGATGAAGTGCCTTGCCCAGGGACACGACATTGGATGAGACCCAAGTCACAAATGTTTGGTGTCTCCACCGGGATTCGAACCCGGGTCTCTGGCGAGCGAGAAACATACACTGAGAGAAGAGGGACACAGAGAATGATATACAAAATCCTAGGACACAATGAAAAACTTCTAAGGCATAGACGGAGAGGCACACATTAAGATAAATAGACCTACAAAGACAAACAGAGAAATGATATACAGATATAGCATATGGTGTAAGGAATACATTGCACAAGTACAAATATTGAATTGTGAATGACAGGCGAGTAGAAATTGAGGATCAAGGGTTTGAACAAATGGCGGATTATAAATTTGGAAGGATATAAGGAAATGTGAAATGTGGGATTGTGGAAAAAAAGGAAAATGATGGTGAATTAAGGATTACATATGAAGAATAAGTGTAATGAGAAACAAATTAGTTTATATTAGTTTATACGTTAAGCAAAACTTAGGAGGATAAATGTCAGAATACTAAGAAGGGATTAAAGAGAACACTACGAATAATAGAAATTAATGATTAATATTAAATGAAAAGAATATAAGATGGGAAATGGAACTCGAGGAATTGTGGATAAAGTTGAAATTTGAGAATTAAATCATGTTTTTCCTATAACGAAATAAAGGGTAGTAAAATGAGTCTGTAAGCATGGCGTCAAACAGATATGGAGGAATTTCGAAAGGGTGCGAAAATGGTTGAGCAGCATTTCACGGAATTTGGTAAAAATGATGAATAGATGTGAATAAATGATTGTGAACTTTCCAGTTCTCCATCTTTTTATGTTCGGTGACTAATTTTTATGGTAGGACTTTATTGTCTAACACCAGTAGTTAGCTTTGTTTTACGAGATTACAATGGGGGTTTTGTTCGTAGTATCAACAACTTATCCCGGAGGCCTTTGATTTATGATATTGATTTTTCATCCAATAAAAAAATGAAACATCCGGAATAGCAGGAAATCGAATTCAGTTCACATTAAGAAATTAACAGCTTCATAAATCTAAGAAAGAAATCATCGTATCATTTTAAGGTTTGTGTTTCAAGGACCCTTAGATTAGCAATGCATTTATAACATCTTATATGGTATGAACGTAATGACGCATTGTTAACTTAAAAGAAAATCTAATTGAATATCATTGCAGAACTTTCGAATATGCGATAATCTCGTTACAATCAAAACTCACCGTATATTGAATGTTATTGAAGCGCCCATAAAATACTACCGTTTCAATTATTTTAAAACGCTATCTTCAAACAAATCATTGACAGTTATTAATGATTTTAAAAGAATTAGTTTTTTAAGCATTACATTTAATCCACATAAGCTACAAGGTAAAAAAACATATTTGCTAAAAGAAAGTCTGAAATGACAGTCATTTTCCAAGTCTTGCATACGTGGGAATGAACTTACTTATATAAGTGACCGTCTGAATCACAGATCGATGGGGAATCTATTCTAGAATTGTCCCAGATTAACACTCAGACGAATGACCGTGATGAATATCCATAGAAAGGGCTCGTATGTACATTAACATTGCCCTGGTTGATCCAAATAAAATCCAATTCGTCCTTCTGTTCGGTACATTGCATGTCAAGGCCGAAATCGCCAATCCACTAATAAAATTCGCATTAAGGATTTTGGAAGGTTAATTTCTGCGACCAGTAATGTTGAAAATTTTACCTCCCAATTTGTGTAATCAGGAACATTATATAACATACATTTATTATATGATCATGGATGAAATACTGGGTTTAATCAGTGAAATAAACTGTTTATCAGGCAACAGTGACGATATATTATATTTTCACTGTGACCTGTGACCACAGCCACGAGTGAAACGTCGGTTACCCATGTCACGATATGAAATTAACCTAGTATTTGGAAAAAACTACAAACTAAGTATCCTCTAATTATAATGTAACTATATATCGGATACTTTGTAATAGGCCCAAATGTATGTTATTCCTAATGATTCTGTTGTCAATAGTAATATGCATCTCATTACTCACCCGTGTAAGATACGGCAGTGTAATATTTATACGGCGATATTAAACTAGTGTAATAACACTATGCAAGTTTGACGTCACAGTAGTGAGTGGTTGTGACGTCATTGTGGAAGCGCGTCGTCACAATAGCTGCCAAGTCGCGGAAAAGTTCGTTTCAGCAAACTTTCGCCGGGTTTGCTTGATTTTGAGGGCAAGTAATAAACAGAATACTAAACTCCCTTCCATTTAATACCATTTTGATTAAACTCGTGAATGATTTGGTATCAAACTCGCTTTCGCTCTTTTTTTACACAAATCATTAACTCGTTTAGTAAATTAGTATCCTCTATATATTAAAGTTCAAATTAATTAAGAAGAAGTTTGAAGAAGTGTTGGATATCCCAAAATCGTAGGAAAGGGCTATATATCTTTCCTGATAAGAATATTGGCTGGTACAACGTGACAATCTAATGTATTCTTATAGATCATTTACATGTCTCAATAAATGCAAGTTTTCACTCGCGTTCACTACATGTACACTTAAATAAAAAAAATCAGTTCTGCAAGCAAATGCTGATCAGAATGACATCAATATTTTACGTTTGTTATCGATGTTTATGTACAAACTTTTCTAGAATTGAAATGTTGTCCCTAAATGCCATAAGGTACGCCTGACATCGTATTAGAACCTTTTCGTGTAGTTTATTTTTCAATATTTTAGCAATTGTTTAAAGATATGACATTTTCGAATCCACATTTTAGCTTGCTTGTCATATAATATTAGTGTGTAGCAAATCATTTTTAATCTATGTTCTGGAAGGAACAAAAACCATTGTATCGCTTATAACCAACCGATTGTTTACTCATGCAACTAGTGGTTAAAATAGTTGCTACTACGCTTGGTAAACAGTTTGAGAATGAAAAAATCAAATTCATCGTTTAGCTCGTTTTGCCTGCCCTACTACCGTAAATTTATCTTGTAAATATCAATTCTTATATCGGAAGAACTTGTTAACTTTTATCCTTCTATATATCTGCTATTTGTATCCGTGTAGCCGATATAGGAGCAACGCTGATACAGATACGCCGATGTACCAGGAAGGTTAACAATTCACTATTACGTTTTGATAAAAATTCAATTTACTGAAAACAAAATACAAAAACTGTATAATTATTTCCAATTAAAACATTTATGAAGATGACGAAACTTAATTTAAATTACTTGGGTATGATTTAATGAATCAAAATAGTATTCAATAATAAAATATCAAGAGTCAAAGTAAGTCTAGATGCTCAGTTCACCTCCAAATAGGGAGGAAATCAAATAAATGGGACTCATTATTCCACCCTCGTAATGAGATGGCGATAACTTTGTTACTGTTACTGTGCACATGGTCGATATTCTCGTGCGTGTATATTTCAGTCGGTACCGGAATCTCAAACTAGTGTTCATTTCACGTCACATCGGCATGAAGATCACGTGCAAGTAGAATTTTTCGTCAATTGAATGATCAACTCGCGGTCTTAGAGGAATTTATGAATAGGCGATAAATGACGTGAAGTGAAATATTGTAATCCCGCATTGACACGTATAATCTTTCCAAAGGAATGAATGGCGAATTAATGAAGACATTAAATTATCGAATGAATCGAAGAGAGATATTGTTCGTGTAGAAAATCAAATTAAATCTATAATATTGGTATATTGCGATCAAATAGCGGTTTTGTAAATAGTATTATCAATAGAATGTTGGTAATGAAACTGCATGATATGTATAACATAATGTATGGTGATTTTGTTCTCGTAGGTCACTTTTGAAATTGACACTTGGATAAAATAATCTTTTTCTTCTCTCCTTCAAGAAGATAATGGCATAACGCGATAATTAAACGTATAATAAAAGCCGGAAAAATCCAAAAATAAAAACCAAAAAAAATTGACTACCGTATTGTAAATGAAGTACAATGTTTTGTGTTCTTATGTATTGATATGAAGTTAATCATTACTTAATTAAGATACCAGCATAATTTCCACTTTGTCTTTTTCAAAAGCGGAGTCATAAATGTCAAACTACTTAAGTCATTTGTTCACTTGATCTACTGACCTATTAATTTGAACTTTAAAAAATAATGGCCGTTTTAATGACTTGAATTTTCCAAACCTAACAAAGTTACTAACACATTTAGACACAAAACACAAACGTAACGATTTCTTAAAAACGCCAAATATTCCATTATGATCTATGTTTTGGCTATATTGTTAAGGTAGTTTTAAGGAAAAGAGGTTTTATAGATGAAGATTCTAACTCGAGCACAACTATCTTAACACCAACAATATACCCCTTTTCTTCAAATTTAAGACGTTTTAAACATGCGTCGTTGCCATGGTTTTTGATAAATACACGTAGGAGTTGTTTATTTCTGTCGCCATGTCAACTTGACCTACAATCGATCGATATTTAGCCTTCGGGTTGTTCTGTTGTTAATTTGAAATTCAAGATTTCAACTGTCCATATTACGAAATCTCTCGGTTGAATATACACTGCAACCAGCTGATCACGAAACATCCATATTAATAATCTGAAAAACTTATATTCATTATATTTTCATCTTCAATCGTGACAATCACGTTTTACATAAAAACAAACAAACTATTATGACCATAATGTAATGTTAATCTTATAATAAGGTTTCGTTGTTTTCGTATTTGTCATAATCGAAATAGAAATATACATACACATTGGTAGCCATTAAAAATAAACAATCGACAACAGATCATGATCATTGGCCAAGAACACTCATCTATATTCGTGTAAAATTTAAAATGAATTAAACTAAACTCACCATTTCGCATCTTTTAAGTCCATAAATTCACAATGAAGTTGTATATTTCACACACAATGACGAATGGTTACTCTCAAGGATTTGAATTGCCGCTCATTCAAATATGACCTCGGGCATTGACCTGTCCCATTTGCATACGGCACGTATATTTGCCTCGCAAACAATCCAGAATCAACAATGCAACAGAACAGTACGTGTTAATGCTTACACAATACATACAATTTATGTAATATTGGCGGCCAAATTTCAACAATAACAATGTTCAAATCTCGTTCACTATCCATAGAACACCTGTTATCGTGAATCGACCAGACGCTTTCATTTGTTCCCTTTGTATGACGCCAGCCAATCAGAAGCCACTAAGAGGGATTTCCCTGTTACGGGAATTCCACCAAAAGGGGGCGTGTCAATGTCAACCGGTGCACGTTTTTGACCATGCTTTTGGTTATTTTAACCATTCAACACTTGAATCTATTAGCATTTGCAATAACTTAATTATTTCGTGTAGTTGTATTTGTGCTACTTTTTGTATTTCTTCAACTCAATGTTAAATAATGAAACAAGAAAATTTGTAATTATTTGTTTCTTTGAGTGGCATTTAGGATTATTTGTCAGAGAGTAAAGTTTTAAAAGGGGCAGTAGCCCGTTTTTTGATAATTTTATACTTTAAATATTTCACTGATAATTCAAAGTTAATACTAAATGACGGGTAAATGTAATATTAGACTATGTCGAACATCTTATTACACAAGCCAATCATCCATAATCAGAGGACAAGTATGAAGATTCACATTAAATCCATTGGCTAAACTTTACGTTATATTCTTAAATTATGACTGCTTCATTTAGTTTAAATACATTGTCTTTCAATTTTAACCAATAATTTTCATTTTCCTGACATCAACTTATATTTGCCCTAAAAACGTGCTATATTTTCAAGCAAAAATATGACTCATTCTTATATATTTTGTTCTCACGGTAGCAACAAAATAAATCCCTTAATTATTCTTTATAGTCACAAATGATATACAATCTGTCAAGCAGAATGAAAACAAAAGACCCATCTTATTCTATTGGTTTATTAGAAAAAAGGATCTCTTGACAAAAGAAAGCAATTTAAATCATTAATGAGAAGACAGAAAAAAAGCAACTTAAAACAAAATACGTATTACTGTTTGAAATTATGATACAGAAAAGTTCATATATAGGCACTGCATGGAAAAGAAACAAATTACAGAGTGATTAGAACATCAAGGATATATACATGCTACATCTATCTTTATAAATCTTTAAAGAATTTGCACTAATTCAAAAAAAGTCTGTAGCATCTTGATAATTTGTAATAAGAATATCTGACATAATCATTTCTACTTCACCAAACCACTTGGAAATAAAAACCAAATCACTTCAATAATTTCAATCACAAAATATTTACATGGTTCTGAACTTCTTATTTTACAATATGATTTACCAAGATTAAACTTCATTTACCTTGTGTATAATGATTGTACATATGACAAAACGGTTCTTTCCTTGTTTGAAGAAAGTTCAGAATCATAAAACAAGCTAGCAATGAATTGAAAATAAGTTTTTGATGTGTTCAGCCAAATCATTTATTATTTATTAATCATCAAAAATAAATTCATAGCTACATAAAACTTGGTTAAAATATCACACATAATTACACAAAGGAAACATATTTCATAATGTTTGTCTAAAACATTTTTAAGTTCAGAAATTGAAATGGCCAAGAACCATTGAAAAGTCATTCCATTGAGATCATAAAGTTTGATTTGGTCATGAAATAAAATAATATTTTTTCAATATTCCAAATTAGAGGTTATTTTGAAATGACATATTTTACCAAAAAAGTTTTGTTTCATTATTTCACACAGGAAACACTTAGTGTTAGTCAATCCCTTGGAGAGTTTGTAAAAGTTGTTTGATAAAAATAGTCAAACAAACAAGAGACCGGAATGTGTATTTTCTGATATAAGACGGCATAATTTGGCAGAAAATCTTATGAAATGCAAAACTTCACAAAATATTCCTATAGGTTGAAATGTTTTGCATTTTCGTAAGATATGAACTGCAAACATTGTTTTGTAGTTGAACTTTTATACATTACAATTTCAAAGAGTCAAACAATGCAAGCATGAAACAGTTTAATTAGTTTGCATCAAAAATGAATGTACAAAGTTAGATACTTCTTAAAATGGGAAATAATTATCCTCAGCACTTTTCACGTAACAAAAAGAAACAAATGTAAATAATTTCTAACAATACATGACATTTTACCTACATCTATTAGTGCATTAAAAAAAAAAAAAGGGGGTTGGGGGGTGGTGGTGGATGGGGTAAACTGTCAAATCATCTTTCAGCAGTGAAGGATATACAATTTTCAGATTCCAAAATATAAGTCTGGTTCCTAGTATCAAAACAAATTTTAGAAAGACGAACACTACTTCACAAATAAAGCTCATTAACAAAACATCTTAACCAATCACCACTTGAGATATTCCAAATAAAGAATGCTGGTTATCTAATCTCTTGAATTAATAATTTGTGTTTTTAAAAACATTCATGATGACAAAGAAAATATAGACAATGTACAAATACATATCTCACACATTCGCTTTCTTGTAATCACAGTATATACAGGCTAAATAATATATGTATGTTATAAATTTAATTTAACGGGTCATCTACACCTTTGAGTATTTATGAAATTCAATTCTCTTAGAAAATACTTTTAAAAGATTTGCAGACTAAAATGTCTGAATAATCTACTCCACATATCTAATAAGTTGATAAAGGGAGGTAACTCCAAATTAAACTTTTCTTAAATAATCTCTTAAATGTCAAAAGCTTTTTTTAAATCTTAAAGTTATTTAAAACAGATGTAGGAAAAGATTTTCATTATCTCCTTCAAAATTGTTTCAGCTATTAAAGGAGATGATTCACTTTCAATGTTTTCAACTTCTCTAAATTTCATCAAAATCAGATCAGTATGTATTGTGCACCTTTAATGAATTCTAATCTCAAATTTGATCATGATTTTGAGATTGACATTCAATAAAGTGTACAATAAGTGTTCTGATTTGGACGAGATTTAAGCTGTTATAAGATGTTCTAAAATTTGAAAATTCAATCAAATATTTCAAAATTTGAAAATCTTCTAAAAAGTTCAAAATGTAATATGTAATATTTGATTCTTTGAAAAAAAGTATAAACAACTTCAAATTTTGATGAAATTTGATTTAATTCCAAACTTTGAAAATCTTTCATAAAATTTGAAAGTATATCTAGAATTGTTCCCAAAATTTAGATCAATTTTCAAACTTTGATTTGATTTTCAAATTTTGAGAAAAAATTGATTTAATTTTCAAATTTTGAAAAATATTTGTGTGAATTCAAAAATTTATTTTAGACTGATTCGTATCCCTGTCTCCTGCTCTTCCTGCGGCCAATAAGGTAGGCGATGAGCACGATAACAACCAATCCTGCGAGTGCGGCGCCAACAGCAATCGGAACAATGCTGTTCGTCTCAATATCGGCGTTGCACTCCTGGAGGTCTGAAAAATGAAAAAGAGTGTCTTGAGTTGCAATAAATTCTTAGGTTTGCTTAGATTTGAATCTTATATTGGCTTTGAGAGAAAATGGTTTACAAGTCTGTCAAAACTGATAAAATTGAACATATGCCAACATCAAAGCACATGCCACCGCTGTAATTTGATTAAAGTAATACTCCAAATACTTATGACATACTCATGTGAATGATTGATTAACTGTCAACAGGCTAAGGGTAACGTTAAACGTACGTAACTGAAGTCTAGAAGTCATAGATTTAAACAGCTGCACAAAGCTGGTCAATATTGCAAAATGTTATGGCCACCTAGAATTGAAATGCCTTATACGCACATAAGCATGAAATTAAAATCTCAAATCTGGTATATATCTGTGTCATCTTATAACAGGAATATAATAAGTAGTAATATCCAGATGTTTTCTGTTGACTACAAAGTTCAGGTACAGTAATGACAATGACAATGACAATACTTTATTACCCAGAGGGGAATTCTTTTTACATTTGAAAGTGAACACATCTGAACAGCCAACTCAAAATGTTGATAATAGCAGCAAGGTCAGAATTTGAGGAAGTTACTATCTGGTTTAAACAACAAAGATACAGAGAAACAGATAGGGACAACAAGGAAAGGGAGATAACTCACCCTTATCATTGAAAGTGGTGCTGTTGTCCTGGAAGGCCTGGTAGCGGAAGTTTGAGGTCTGCAGTGAAAGGTCATCGCTCATCTTGATTGTCACGTTAGCATTGCACTTGTACGAACCATCCACGGGGGCGTCAAACTGATTGACAGTTTTGCTGACTGTTGCCACCTCTACAAACAGAAGAGCATCTTGTAAGTAAAACTTTTCACACAAAGCATTATTTCTTGCTGACAAATATGACATGAACAATTCCATGCTGGAAAGTTCAATGTCTTACTGTGGCCTTCAAAATAAGTTCAAGGTTACCAAACTTAACTGGGCCTGACACTTTCAAAGGAAAATGTCAAGATCAGAAAGTAATATCGGTACCTTTCTCATCTGTGCAAACACTTTGTGAACTAAGTTCTAGATATTCTAATGTTCATACAAGTGACTGATACTGCATGATACTAAGGTACTTGCTTGGGGTTGAACATGCAAAGAACATTAGGTTGTATGTGAACAGTGTCAGATTTGGCGGGAAATAAAACCCTGGAAATTGTAGAATAGAATAGATCTGAGGGAAAACAGTCCAATGACTTGTGAGTCAAACAGGTTTAATTAAATCCCAATAAGCAAGCACAAAATTTGCCAAAAAAGTGGAGACCCAAAGATTAAATTTTTATGGGTCGTAAATGATTATTACAAGGGGGTAAATTTGTCAATGTGTAAGTTCACTCACTTCCTGACATGTTTGCATTGGGGATGTGGTCATCAAACTTGTAGGTAACAGTTAGGTTTGTGAGCTGGTAGTTATCATCAGCGGCAAGTTCGTTAGCTTCAACGGCTGAAGCACCACTGAACGTCATCTCGATCGACCAATCAGGGAAGGGCTTGATCATCAGGGTTTCTACCGTTTCTCCGCATGTTCCATCATAGCTGGCTTTCTCAGGGATCGCAACGAGGACAGTCTGCGCCTGTATACGAAATAGAAATTTAAAAACATTTGTCACTTGAAATTTTTTTGAAAGGTAATACAGAGAATTGGCTCACATATTTTTAAGGTGGCAAAGTACCCTCCAGAATCCCTCTAAATTTAAAGTGTTGTTAAATTCAATCTTACGAAATGCGGAAAATCATGATTTTACATCCATTTATGAGCTCTTTTGCTTATCAAAAAATATCTGCTAAAATTTCTACCTAGACCTAGGCCAATCTAGTTAAAACTAGCTGAAATGTTATCGTCCTCTAAGTCCTTACGTTACATCTAGCTACTAACCCACCTGGTCCGTGTCGCGCATGCGGGGAAATCAACCAATTGAAAAAGAACTGGCTGATCTCTTTGAATCGGGCGTCATTAGGATTTATATTGCATTTTAGATATTATGAGCATAAATATCAATGATTTAATGTATGACTTATTGGAAATAAACATTACAGCAAATTTTAACTAGATTGACTGATTCTAACAGCTTGTATTAACTAGATTGTCCGATTCAAAGGGATCAGCCAGTTCTTTTTTCATTGGCTGATTTCCGCGCATGCGTGACACGGACCAGGTGGGTTAGTAGCTGGATGTAACGTAAGGACTTAGAGGACGATAACATAACAGCTAGTTTTAACTAGATTGGACCTAGGCAAATATGTTGTCCTTACAACACCTCATTATTTCTTTCTGGCCTTATAAATTTGTTTTATAAATAAAAATATTTAAATACTATCTTGTTGTTTTTCATTATATTGCTACTAACTTTGTTGCCTAAAGATTGTTTGGAGAGGACACTCCCACATAAGGACAAGTTCATATCAGAGTAAATTTTTTGAAACTTTAATCCTCAGAACATGGTAACTGTAAATACAGTCTTAATCAATACACAACCTCACCTTGCCACCCTTGTCTTTGTAGTGGATTTCGAGAACGAGGCTGGCCTTCATCATAAGGCAAGTTCCGTTGTCGTTGTGAACTGTGTAATTGTTAACAGGAGGGCCGGATGGTTTGGGTTTGGGTGTGGTGGAGCTGGCCGGGGAAGGGCTGGCGGTGGTCGTCGCGTCATCAGGGCAGTCCGTTCCTGGAAAAAAAACCAATTTAGTTCTACAGCAAGTCACATACAGTTTGATTCTGTTGTTAGTGATTAAAAATGTCTTTGTTAACACTGATTGCAAAACTGTACCAGAATTTACCTGATGACAAGTCCCGGGGCGAAGAGTAACAAGGATGAATCTTGTAAAATTAACACTATTTTTTTCAAGAGTTGCCTCCTTTTTTCGCTGTTTTTAAAAAAATCTTTCAAAAAGTTGATTCTATATTAAAGGCTAATGATTGTATCATTTTGAACAATGATTGCAAGTTCGTTGCAGATTTTCCTGATGAAATGTCTAAAGGGTGATATAGTGTAGAGCATTAGTTCATAGTAGTAAGTTGAGTTACTTAGGGTAATTTAAGTAAAGCAAATATCCTTTTCTCAGGAGTAACCTCCATTCCCATCAAAGTGAAGGCAAGTGCTTTAGTGAGTCATTGTTGAGCGATATTTGCAGGCTTGTAAACACCATAGTGCTGTCTATATCACATCACATAAGTGTGTGGTTAACTGGAAACTGTTGGCGCTGGTGTCATAATGACAAGCCATTTTTATCCAACTTATAAACTAGTAATAGAACATGGAAGTAAGGGACTGCATTCCGACCTGGAGAGAAATAGATGGGATAAGTTGACTCAAATCAAACTGCAAATCGCCAAATCTTCTGGATGTGCCATGGTACTACACAGATCCTTCAGTTATCAATAATTATCTTCAGACGTGCTCTGGAACTCCCTCCCTTGTCATGTAAAAAGCTTGACAAAATTGATATTTTTGGATCAAGATTTAACACCCATCTCCATTTAGTTTATCTTTTACAACATCAAGAACTGCCTTCGGGGCAGGAAGATGTGCATGATAAATGTGCAATTATTATTATTATCATATACACTATGAGTAAACATAGATACCTTTGTCACTGAAGTCCCCATTCTTGAGGTTGAAAGCTTGCACCTTGAGCTCGGTAATGTCCAACATGCCACTGTCAAACTTGACGTCGTTCCCAGCAATACATTTGTAGAAGTTCACATCATCCGTCTCGCCAATCGTGGTCTTCGATGTCATATTCATCATTTTGCCGGCTGAAAAGTAAAATGTATCTCTCAGACAAAAATTGTAGACTTTTTTTATGTTAATAAGCAATTACACTAGAAATTTCACGAATTAGGTAAAAGTGCCTTTTTGTTGTAAGAGTTTGCATATGTGTTGGTAATCATCTCAGCTACAATAAGGCAGTTACCATTAATCTCCACGTTGATGGGAATAACGTCAGTGCTCTTTATCACCGACTGTACAACAACAATTGAATTGATTCTGAAACCGCTTTGCATGTCTAAACAATACATAGAGATTATTACCCGAGGAAGAGTGTCATATGACCTATGAACCTATGAACCGAGTGTGAATTTTTGTATTACCTGAGCGAGAGCAAGTGTTATACACAAATTTGCATAGGTTTCGTAAAAGTCATATGACACACTTCTGCGGTTAATAATTTCTTTATTACCCTTTCTATTCCGTTTTACCATGTTGGAAATATCCAAGAAACAGGCCGCTTCACTTGCGTCAGCCGGCTACAGTGACGCCACAAACAATCGTTGCTGGGCAAAAGTGATATGTACATATTGAAAATGTGTCACTACTTATTTTTGAACCAATGGGTAACAAGTAAGAAGTTTGTTTCTCTTACCATCCTTGGCATCAGGGAAGCGAGTTTCATCCAGTTCAACCATCAGCATCACAGAGCTGATCATGGAATGTTTGTCTTTGTCCTCAAACATGAACTCAATGCTGTCGCTTTCGTACTCAATGGTGAGGGTGGCGTTAGTGTCGGTTGCATTTCCACAGGAACCATCAGCTGTTGCATTGTGTGGTACTGCGAAGCTTACTGTTTTCTGGAATATGGTTGAGATATTTGTGTACTCTAACAATGCAGTAATTCTGACAAAAATGTTCTGATTGTTTAAATTTGATCAATAGGTTGTAATCATTACATTTTTCAAGATAACAAGATAAAAATCAGTAGCACGCATCGTTTTCAAGTGTGGCAAAAATCTAAATGTCTTATAACAGTGCTGCATAGAGAAGTGTCTTTTCAGTGAGTGAGTTGTTTACTTCTGCGTAGGCAATATTTCAACCATTAGCCGCCTGAGGGCCATTTCAAATGAAATACATAAATTTAATAAAACACAAGTTCATAAGAGGAACAAATATCTGAGGCTTACTAGGGATTTTTAAATAAATGAGTGTTGAAATATTTGATATAGAGACATTAGGGTGTAAATCTATTAATACACTAAAATCGGTTTCTATTGTTTGAATATTTTTGTGACTTCATCATTATAAAAAACATTATTGTATTCTAATGCCATTACTTTATGATGTAAAGGCTTTTTGAAGTTCATTATTTGACCATAAGGGCATATTGCAATAACTAGTTTCAATAGATATATCTTAAAAGATATTGTTTGCTGTAACATTTTGTAGGATATATGTATATTAATCTCCAATATCAACTTCTCAAAGATTCAAAAGACTCATAATAGGTGAAACAATGAAATTATTGCAAGGGTAATTTGAAACAATGTTGAAAACCGAACTATTTTATGAACTTGAGTTGAAGCTCAGTTGGTAGAATGTTGATCACCTGGAAGGCTGGAGTTTGACATCAAGTAGCATTGCACCAACAGATGTTAAAAGATTGGAGATCATGCTAGCTTGACACTCAGCTTCATAAGGACAAAACAACGTGCCTGACGCTCAATGCACAAAACAAATGTCTAATGTGCAACTTTTCTTGTACAATAACAAGTTCTTATTATTATAAATACTTACGGTCATGTTATTAGTGGTCTCATAGTCAACAGACACAGTAATGGCCGCCACCATCTTGATGCAGGTAACGTTATCCTCTTTCACCTCGTACGTGTTTACTTCAGCTTTTGGTCCTGCGGTGGTGGTCGGGCCCTCGGTCGTTGTGACTGCCTTGGTTGTGGCTTCGGAGGTGGACTCTGGTTTGGTGGTCTCCTCCGAAGGACCTTTTGTTGTTGACCCGTCAGATGTGGAAGCATCGGCAGTTGTGTCGGCAGTGGAGGGATCAGCTGTAGATGCTTGATCCTGCTCGCACTCCATGGCTGAGGAAAAACGGTTTATTATTATTACCCAAATGTTTTGTCTTATCTAGATTTATTTTAGTTGAATGAAGTTATTTTCCTTTCCATCCTTAATTTCATTATCATATTCAATAGCCTGTAATTTGAAGAATAAGGGCCGTCAGACAGCCCTGAAACTGGTTCCTTTCCACCTTTGTTGGGAACTTTTGGAAGTCTTTCTTTAACTCTGCCTTATAGGTTGACAAAATATGTTTTAAATTTTCAAGCTTATTTTATACACTAGTGTTTGTTTGATTTATTTTTTTCGATTCTTGGGACAAACCAGAAGTGAAGCAGGGTTTATGTCACATCACAGAACTGAAGCTCAAGTGTACAGTTTCATGCTTTTATCTTGTCATCTTCTAGTAGCTGAATAAAGAAATATGACCTAAACCTAGTTTTCTTGATCTCGGTTGAACATCATAATGATGAGCATAACTTTGAGTGAAATTGTGATGAAACATGGCATTAACAAGAATCTTGATGTAAGTACATTCGTATGCATGGACAGACGCAACTGATTTCGTCAAAAAATTAACATCGGTACTACCTTAATCAACCATGTAAATATTTGGAATGAATGTGCCTTCACTGGTTCCAGTATTAAGTATTGTTTAATGCTCTCTGAGTATCCTCTGTAACTTGCAGTCTAGGAATGTCACAATAGATGTACCTCGCGTAGCAATAGAGATTACAATGCTAAGGTCAAAATATCATACAAGTCCCAATTCAACAAAACAATATTACTTCAGTGGGATAACATTTCACCAATCTTAATTCAATATTTTTAATAAGAGCTATTGGATACCAATAGTCAGACTAAAAATCAAGCAAACGTCTATATGAAAATCTCATATTGTCTCAGTTTATACTTTCAGAAACACTATATTAGCAGATAAAAAAAACTGAGGATATTTTTGTTTCAATATTCTATAATACTTACGAAAATATTCACCAAATTTATTTCATGATCTAGCTAACTGTATTGTGTATTGGTAGTGAGTTGGACCATGACAATGCATTGATGTATTGGTGTATCTCGACATTCCTATTACATACCTTCACTAAATCCAGACTCTGGCAGACTGAAAGCCTGAGCTTGAAAGTCCCTCAGCATTAGAGAAACATCATATATGAAACCAGAAGAATTGGCCTGAAGAAATGAGATCGTCTGGTCGGACATGCACTTGTACGAGGTATTTTGGCTGGAGAGTTCCATTTTTCCTTCCGCAGCCATTGGGGGTACTGAAAGTTTGAGAAACTGAACATGAAGCAGATGAAAGTAGATTCGGTAAGAAGAGAATATCACCTTTCTTTTGTTAACTTATACTTTACATCGACAGATAAGATTTCATTCAGATATTAATGATTTGAAAAATAGTTTGAAGATTTTATAATTATTATCATCTGCTGTGTTTAATGTTTATTCAAGCTTTTGCAAAATATTGCAACACATATTGCAATTGCATATAATTGATAATTTAACACAATTTGTGTGCGTGTACAAACCTGAATAGTTTTTGCCAGGGAAGAGGGCATCAGAGTTGAACTGAATCAGGGATCTGAGAGAGACCATGTCCTCTACATCAAGAGCAAAGGTGAAGGTCAGTTTGGTCATGGTCTTGTTGAAGTAGACTAAAACTGTTCTTGAGGTTCCCTCGCAGCTTCCACTTAAAACTGCTACATCTGCTTGACTTGATACCACTGTTGCCTTGTCCTGCAAACAGTTTGACAATTAGGCGAGATCATAAGGGATTTAAGAGTATTTCACTAATATAGCGGCTGCTAGTATTATTGCAGGGATGAAGCCCACACTACCATTGTATCTATGCATTGCGGGGCTTCGGCTGGAACTAACGAACCATGGGTGGTACTGCGCCAAAATTCAGTGTAGCATTGCACCCAAACCTGACTGGATGTAGAACAGTTCTCTACTGCAGACAAAGTTGCCGAGCCCTTGGAAGGATTCGAAACCACAGAACTCTTGATCGGAAGTTGAACGCGCTAATGACTGTGCTGTCCCGCCCCTTTGACAATGAACTTCAAGAGGTGAGTTGAATAGATATAGAGTATGCTACTCAGAAGAAGTGAACTAACACTCAAGTAGTAATATTGTTAGCTTATATTCGACAAACGATTCCTTTTCTTGTGACACCGCATTTATTTCTTTTCTTGAAACGGGTTCAAGCTGAAAACCATAACAAAACCCAGCTTTACAACGTTTTTCTAACAATACACGGATAATGCACTTATGCATAATATTATGTATAATTACTGATGAAATAAAACTTTACTTTCTTTGGAAAATTACCATTTGTTTACATTTCCATTTGAGAACAAATATGAGCTGATAAGACAAAATACACCATAATTTTCACTAATGCATAATTGTACATGATGTGTGTGCATTTTACTTACAAATTTTGTGCAGGAATCAGCTTAACTTGTTGCAATAGCATCAGTTTTCATTCATACATCAGACGATGCATCATTCACAACATTCGATGTGCTTTTAGCATAACCAAGCCTCACACCAGTTGTGTCCCTTAGACTAGTGCAGTGAGTCCACTGAGTTCACTGCTGACCAGTATCAGCTTCAACAGCAGTTATCTCCCTTTATATCTTGCAAATTAACTGAACCTAAAGACTTTAACCAAATAAAATAGAGCCATTGGCTCTGTAGCTCATCAGGCATCATATCAAGTTTGCTTTATACAGGCAAGATGTGCTAAAAATGAAACTGATGTTACCTATTGCAAGAAAACCTTTAAAAAATTTACAAAACAAATGTATTATTATTCAACACTTTCTAGATCGCCAATATCAGACAGTGAAAGAAGTCCACACTAAAATATCCAAGGAGAAATATATTTGCCATAGACTGTCATCTAATGGAGAAAAATAGGTTTTTAAGGTTGTGACCCCTGTGACCCTATTTGGGGTCATTGGGTCACGAAATCTACAATTTAGAATCCCCATTTGCCAAGGAGTCTGCACATATAATTTCAGCTCTCTAGACCTTTTGGAACTGGAGAAGAAGATGAAAATATTTTTTTAAGGTTGTGACCCCTGTGACCCTATTTGGGGTCACAGGGTCACCAAAGTTACAAATTAGAATCCCCATTGTCCAAGGAGTCTGCACATATCAATATTAACTCTCTAGACGTTTTGGAACTGGAGAAGAAGATGAGAATTGGTTTTTAAGGTTGTGACCCCTGTGACCCTATTTGGGGTCATGGGGTCACTAAATCTACAATTAAGAATCCCGATTGGCCAAGGAGTCTGCACATATCATTTTCAACTCTATAGTCCTTTTAGTACTAGAGAAGAAGATGAAAATAGGTATTTAAGGTTGTGACCCCTGTGACCCTATTTGGGGTCACAGGGTCACCAAAGTTACAAATTAGAATCCCCATTGTCCAAGGAGTCTGCACATATCACTTTCAACTTTCTAGTCCTTTTAGAACTGGAGAAGAAGATGAAAATAGGTTTTTAAAGTTGTGACCCTATTTGGGGTCACAGGTTCACCAAAGTTACAAATTAGAATCCCCATTGTCCAAGGAGTCTGCACATATCACTTTCAACTCTCTAGTCCTTTTAGAACTGGAGAAGAAGATGAAAATAGGTTTTTACGGTTGTGACCCCTGTGACCCTATTTGGGGTCATGGGGTCACGAAATCTACAATTTAGAATCCCCATTGGCCAAGGAGTCTGCACATATAATTTTTAACTCTCTAGTCCTTTTAGAACTGGAGAAGAAGATGAAAATAGGTTTTTAAGGTTGTGACCCCTGTGACCCTATTTGGGGTCACAGGGTCACCAAAGTTACAAATTAGAATCCCCATTGTCCAAGGAGTCTGCACATATAATTTCTAACTCTCTAGTCATTCTGGAACTGGAGAAGAAGATGAAAATAGGTTTTTAAAGTTGTGACCCCTGTTACCCTATTTGGGGTCACAGGGTCACTAAAGTTACAAATTGGAATCCCCATTGGCCAAGGAGTCTGCACATATCATTTTTAACTCTCTAGTCCTTTTGGAACTGGAGAAGAAGATGAAAATAGGTATTTAAGGTTGTGACCCCTGTGACTCTATTTGGGGTCACAGGGTCACCAAAGTTACAAATTGGAATCCCCATTGGCCAAGGAGTCTGCACATATAATTTTTAACTCTCTAGTCCTTCTGGAACTGGAGAAGAAGATGAAAATAGGTTTTTAAGGTTGTGACCCCTGTGACCCTATTTGGGGTCATGGGGTCACGAAATGTACAATTTAGAATCCCCATTGGCCAAGGAGTCTGCACATATCGTTTTTAACTCTCTAGTCCTTTTAGAACTGGAGAAGAAGATGAAAATAAGTTTTTAAGGTTGTGACCCCTGTGACCCTATTTGGGATCACAGGGTCACCAAAGTTACAAATTAGAATCCCCATTGTCCAAGGAGTCTGCACATATCATTTTTAACTCTCTAGTCCTTCTGGAACTGGAGAAGAAGATGAAAATAGGTTTTTAAAGTTGTGACCCCTGTGACCCTATTTGGGGTCACAGGGTCACCAAAGTTACAAATTAGAATCCCCATTGTCCAAGGAGTCTGCACATATCATTTTTAACTCTCTAGTCCTTCTGGAACTGGAGAAGAAGATGAAAATAGGTTTTTAAAGTTGTGACCCCTGTGACCCTATTTGGGGTCACAGGGTCACCAAAGTTACAAATTAGAATCTCCATATGCTAAGGTACTTGTAAACAAAATTTCAGCTCTCTAATGTGTATGGTTCATGAGAAGAAGTCGAAAGTGTCAAAAGTTTACGGACGGACGACGGACGGACGACGGACGACGGACGGACGGACGCCGGACGACGGGCCATGCCATAAGCCCATCTGGACTTTCAGTCCTGATGAGCTAAAAATGTATTTTAAACTGGTTCTAAGGGTTAAAAGGTTTAAATGTTGTACACTCACCACTTCTCCACCCCCTTCCTTTGACACAGTTACGGTGATGGTTGAGTCCATATCGAGTCTCTCGCATTTCTCATATTCAAGCTGCACTTCGTCGGAGAGAACTGGAACAAAAGAACGCTCTTATTGTATCTGATGGAAGCAGATTCCCTTTTTCAGATAATCACTTAATATTTCAACATTTATTTTAACACATCTATCAACAATAGAGGCAATGCAAGGTTTCAGGATTGCCATGACATGACAAAAGTGAGCACAGCTCATATACCCCCACTGTAACTTGCCATTACATTACAACGTTAACATTTAAAACCTTCATTTAGTCACGTTGATAAATTATGATAACTGTCAAAGCACTAAGGATGAGTTTTACAGTAGCACATCTGCACTACATATGTAAAATCGATACCAAAATTGAGTATCTGAATCACATAGTTTTTATAGTTATGTTCTGGAAACAATTTCCGACACACAGATTGACACGTGCAGTGCAACATAGCCCTGGTTAAAAAGGTAAAATAAATTATTTTGAAGTCAATACATGTAATTGACATGACGATAGTCATTTTACAAAATATGTATATCGTATATGAATATGGATTTATATCAATATATCTTTACAACTCCACTGAATATTATACTTTAAAAAACCATCATTGGCCATTATCAACCCTAATCAACATGGTAAAAGCACTGTTCAAAAGGCTATGTAGCAAGATAAGATAATGAACTGTCTATCAATGTGACTTGAACAATAGTCATATGAAGGGAGGGAAACTTTCAGTTGAAATTCAACAGAACATTGCACACATGGCAAAAAGTATTAGTTTTGACTAGTTTTAAAAGAATGGTCCAAGATTATATTTAAAGATTTTCCTACCTTTGCAAAACCTTTACACCTTACCAGATTCTTAAATATGATTTTAATAAAGCTTAAGAAATATATACGATGTTGATAAATAAAATTTTAAAAAAAAATAGAGGAAAGATTATTGACTTCAACCGATGAAATACTTCCTATACAAGTCAAATCCCAACCTATCAGTTGAAGAGCACCAAATCAACCACTTTACTATATCGCTTACAATAAACAGCTTCCTCAGACCATATGACAAGGGGCCACCAAACAAGTTCATATCCCAAAAGAAGCAATATTTTGGGAACTTTTAGTACTCGTAAGAAAGCTGATTTTATTAAGACTTGGCCAAATGTCACTTAGGAAAATAACTCTTGATGTAAACACACCACAAGCTCTGAACACATACAAAATTTTATTACCTACGAGGGCAGTCATATAAGGATTCATATTTTTCATATGTTACCCTTGGGCAACAACACTTTTTCATTGTGACTTTGTCATAAACAATACTTTGACATCACCGTTCAGCTATGATATCACAATCAAAGGGCCGGTGGCAGCTTGTCCGCCTATTATATTGAATTCTTTAATTTTGGGATAATATCAGATTCGTACCCATGACATACAATGTTTACTATACTTGCGCCTAAATATCAGTATATTCCTTGCTCTTGCTGGGAAATATTTATATTTAGCCACTTGTTTTGCAAACATAGTATGTCATGGACACTCATTTTTTAATTTCCTCTATATAAAAAGCAGAAGCCATGTAGTAAGGACAGTGAAGTTCATTATATCATCAAATATCATAGTTAAATAATTCATTCAACTTGAATGGAATTTCACATCATTTTCAAACATCTGTTTCATAAATCATGTATTACATTACTTTTATCTAAAATTCATTTAAAAACATCACACTGAAATTATATTAAGATGAATTTAGAATGTTCATCAATACAATCTATCATTTCACTATGATTAGTCCTAGCCGATATGCCCTATTTCATTATCAATCAACAAAGGAGTTTTTCCAAATCAACCAATTAAATCCAGAAGGAATGTTGTAATTCATCAGAATATTATGATGCAAAAATCCCATTTACATGTTTCATAAACTTTAATGCTTGTCTGTTATTATGTAGCATGTAAACGACCAACAATAACAATACAAAAAGAAATTGGCAAAAACTACAGTGACTAATTAATCTCATATTCTGATATATTATTGCAAGCTGTCGCCTAAATAGGATGTGTCTATAATGCTCATAGGCCAGATCAATTGTGAAAATACATACTTTTCTGAATACCAACTTATGACTCGGAATGACTACATTGATGAGTATACAAGCATCCCTAAATATTCTGAGCCAGGACAACCAGACTAATATTTTTGATGATAAGAGAAGAAATAGGTACTCTGACAAGTCACAATTGTCATGACTGAACAGAGCTGGGGTTTTTATCATCCAAAAAAAACATAAACTCCATAGGTTTCTTAAAAGTGAATTACATTTAGATTATCATTAAAAATATTGTTAAATGAAAATTTATGTAGCAAAGATAAACAATGAATGAATAATTTTATCAATAATGTCTTTCAACATAAATAATTTTTATTGACAAATACATAAAAATCCTTAATAGAGTTTTGACAATTGCCAAAATTTAATGAACATGTCTCAACAAATATTCCAATATGCAAGTAGAAAACTTGATGACATTTCAATATTCAATGTGATTAACGACCTTTGGGTGACTAATTATGACGTACTATCGATCATGATAATGTTCCCTATAGCCTAACATCATATTACTAATTTACTTCCTTATCAACTGGCAAATTTTAAAGATTATCTTTTTCACAGCTTGTGAACTGAGAGAACAAGACTCCAGTAAGCTTCCTTAGTGTTGTTCTTGGAGAGGGAAATTACCCTATTTGCTTGGTGTCACTATCTCATATTTATATCAATATTTGAACTCGATGTCAGAGAAACTATCTCCTTAGCATTATAAAAAAATAATTATTAACTCTTTATACAAGGTAGATGGGAAATTCTTTTTGTGCATTGTGCATTTGGCACCAACAGTGCAGCACCAGTTCAACAACACCAGTTCAAGCGTTGCTTTGTTCTAATAATGCCGAATGTCAAGCAAGACGGCAGCAACTCATTTCTTTTAACATCTTTTTGTATGACGCGACCGGGAATCGATCTTTCGAGTGATGAGTGGACGCTCTACCACCTGAGCTACATCTCTGGTTCAATTATATCCACAATTTGACCAAGACTGTATTTTTCATCTAAGAAACCCAGTAAATTTCCTTGCCAACAAACTTATCAGACATGGTTAGATTGAATACTTATCCTCTCCAAGACATGTAAACCACATTACAAAAGGGCGACAAGACAAAATGTTTTGGCGTTTTCACAATGTTTATGCTTTAACATTTAGTTATTATAATTTTGTTTTGAAAGTTGACAAACTTTGCCATCCATGTATCCGTAGTATTTGAATTAAGAATTTTTTTATATAAATTATGAAAGATAATATCTTCCTCTCAATCGACTAATTGAATCAACTTTAGCAGACTTGTTCATAAAATGTTGGAATACTTATCAATTTTGAAACTTTTGAATATATGATATTAATTTGATATGAACATTTACTGAATAATGCTATGATAAGGTATATTTTGAATGTCATAAATTCATTTTTGTGTTATCTGTTATATTTCCAGTATCTGAATAGCATACGAATATTAGAGACTTTTATTCAAAACATGCATACATACAAAAAGCTTACATGTTACTATGAATATCAATTTTATCAAAACATGGGCAACTAAAGTACTACAACTTATTTTGAATATCAATGAAACTACATAATTGTGATTTGACAGTCATAACAAAATATGACATAATTTACTTTTAATTACTTTTCCAAAATAAAAACTTAACTTATAACAGAATGCAAAAATGTCAATATCTTACATATTTTGAGGTAAAACACAAATGGCAATTACATATTATTAGATATTATAAGATAACCATTAAAATTTAAAACTTCCTGTCATTAAATTAAATATATGTTACAAAAGACAGAAATTACTTTCACTTAACATAACTATCAGAAATAACTTCCTTGAAAATCTGCATTTATATAATAAAATGTCAGAATAATAATAATATCTTAAAATATACATCCATCATTTTCAATATTACTAAGGAGAGTCACGCTAGTATCAAATTCCCCTCTCAATTTCCAGGTCATATGACATGTTATGACAAGGCAAATTTAGTATCACAATTTGCCTGTATCAGGTTGAAGATAACTATCATTTGTTTATTATAAAGTAGCATCAGTATGTTATCTCTAGTTGTCCAGATAGTATCATTATCAGTCCACACAAGGTAGTGTCTTACTTGATACATACATATCAGTTTGCAGGTCACATTAGCAGTGTTTCACAACATAAATTTGACCTATTGGACGAATCAAACTTTGATGATACAAATAGATACTATAATTAAACAGAATGAGGAAAAACAATATGGATGTGGTCATAAGGAAATTATATAGTTCAATTTTTTAAAATTTATTTTATACAATTAAAACATGTTTCAAAGACACAGTATTAAGATAACTTTAAAGAGGTCAAATTTAAAATGGAATATCATGAACACGATGCATATTTATCATAATAAACATTTTTATCCGAATCAATTTTCTCAATACGAATGAACCTCAAATAATTAGGCAAGTGCAGTTGATGAAATAAAGTATCAAGTTTATGTGTTATTCTAATCTAAATATGATAAAAAAAACAAAATTAATTTTGAAACCTCCTTTTATTTTTGGTTACAGTCAAAAGTATATCTATCAAATTGTAACAGCTAAACAAACATTAATATACTCAGTTACTGGTATATTTCATTTTGTTTTACAATAATGAGCAATGCAACTAACATACACCAAAAAAGATCTTTCTCAAAGTCTTAACAAATATTCAACACAATAAAACAGTTAATCTTAAATTAATGATACTAGTTACCCAAACAGGATTTGATAGTAATATAGTATTTGATACTCAACCTTTAGGATTTTTAATTTGAAAAGGACACTATCATAAGCAGTTTTAGATGCAGGTTAATTCTTTGTATTCAAAATGTCATTTCATCTCCTACTTGCAAGTTAATATTCTTCCCCTACCTAATTATTTTCCTTAATTTGAGATTGTCAGTTTCATAATCGATTTAATTGTTTCCTAGCAACTAAAGGAACAAGGCAGGCATGATGAGAATAGTTTATTACTTTATCAACAGCTGCTGTTGTGGATAAATTACCATGTTTTCATTTTAATAACTTGTTGTGAATATTTATAGCTTGAATTGCCAATTACCAACTATGTCTTGTTTCAAAATGTTAGATTTTTTTTACTTAAATTGAACTCCAAGGCGAGTAGGGGGTATTCAATTAAGATTCACAACAATTGAGCTCATTTTGAACCTTGAAGTCAATAGTTTAATGTGACATTGGTCAATTAAAATAATACCTGTTAGTTATTAATAATATACCTGTGGGCAAACATATCAAGGTTCATGATATTCATAGGTAATTCCTGTGAAACTCATCACATTTATTGTTATCTAAAATCACTTTAAATCATTCAATCTAAAGGAATAGATAAAAAACAAATGGCTGTTTATGTCTTGGTGATAAAAAAGTTTATTCTACAGCTCTACAGTTATTACTGTACAGCTAAATAAAAGTTACAAAATGTTTGAGAATATCTCTCTACTTTGTGCAACAACATATCAGCTGTGTAAAAAATGTTTTTTAAGTTTGAAGATTTTTACTTCAAATACTTCCATGGAATGATAAACGGTGTTGAATTCTTCTAAAAGAAAATTAATGTCATATTCATTTGTGATAATCTCGCAAGAGGCCATTACTCTTTTTATCACTGTTTATATCTAAAATTTATATTTCAAACATTAATACGAAGGTTTTTTAATGTATAGTATCTAATTATGTTCCAAGAGATCTAATTAAAAAAGGCCTCATGACTATTTAGACCAGATAGTTTATTTCTAATTTACAAGTTAATAACGATTTGATATTTTGATAGAATATGAAAATTTACAAATTATAACTATTATATTTTGTATTTATGTTTCATAATTGTTTTTATGTAGCAAGGATCAACATCCTTACTCTGAAGGGTGATGAAAAACAGCTTTTTGTCTTATACTTTTGTTGAGTTTTTGATTTAAAGAAAAGTGTAGTAGACTGCAGTCCACTGTGAGCTGAATTCATCTACCGGTATCTTTTTAACCCTTGGTTTGCTAGCTGTTAAACGGTTTTCTTTAGCCCCAAGTTATTCGATCATAGACTATCTTTTTCAATCCTTGAATGTATGTAGCTGATCTTTAATGATAGTTTGTCCAATGTAAGGATTTGTCATACATTGCAGTTAAAGGAATGGAACCAAAATAATTAGCGCCCACTAAGGTTTAGTTTAATCTTTAGCATCCAGAATATCTACCACCGTAAATGTGTCAACAGGATTGCCTCTCAAGAATCTCTGGATAAATTACAGTTTTAAACAATTTTAATAGGCTAAATCAAATCTAAAGGAATATCTCATCACTTGTTGAAATATACGGACCCAAATATACCCCTATAGAACCTGTGAATCACGGAAATAATACTAATGTCACATGACCACTATTTCACAAACATTGAAAGAGAAGTGAAACTAAAAATGTCCAAGTTTGACAAGACAGTCATTTATGATAAGACACCAATCTAGTAGATAAATTAGAAATTTATAAGAAATATTATAAACATTTATCTAAATACTCACCAGTGCCAAAAAGGGCAATAATTATCACAGCAATCTTCATGATTCTAGGAATTGTTCTTTTTAACTTCCTTTTTACTCCCCCCTAGGCCACACAACGGCGTTGTTGATCTGAAAAAGGAAATGATATGCTGATATATAACATTTGATAGTTTTATATGTGATTAAACCCAATAAAAGTGTTCTTTTAATGTGCAAAACATTCACATACCTTGAGTGACGCCTCCTAAATTAATCAAATGATTGTTTCACGTGCGGCTTAGTGCAACAGTGAATGTTTCCGTCATATGACTTATATCACGTGATAGATAGTACATTCCACACGACACATTCACAATGGATGTAACGTCATCTGGTCATGGATAAAGTACCGTGCCAATATTTCCACCTACGTGAATAACGTCATTTAATACATTATATCATTTATATTATTTGTTTGTCTAAAATTCAATCTTATTTCAGGACGATGTTATAAGTGTCCATCATGTTATAAAACCAAAAATCCAAAAATACATAAATATGTTGATTATTTTTTGTTTATGTCTGTCAGTATTATAACAATATTATAACAATTGTTCAATTATTTATTATAACAATTATTCCTGACGCAATATTTTTTGGATATTTAGGAACACATGAATCCAGCTGACGAAAAAGATTAATTAATATTATTATCAAGTAACAAGTTGTCCATCAGAGAACTGTCTTGGTTTAATTGAATATAAGTTGCTACCAAGTACAACCGGAAGTTTACCATAAAGCGTTCTTGCTGTTGATGTCGTAAGCGGCAGGTGCTTGGAAAATCCAGTGTTTTGAACATGAAACCAGCCATCGTAGCAGACGAAATGTTTCCTGAAGGGGCTGGCCCTTACATGGACATTGAGGAGGTAGATTTCCTTTTCATTTTGAATCAAATAATATTAATATTTTGATTAAAACCCGCTGAACCTGCTAATTATTGTGTCAGAATTGCATTGACTTTGTACAATTGTAGCTCAATTTGGGACCCTCAATTTGTTTTGCAGGATTGAAACATACTATCTAAGAAATAAAGTAGCCCTAACCATCATGTGTTTTGCAATAAAGTATAGTTTTGCCCTGAACTATTATAGTTAAAGCATGAGGTCGAATGGTTTGACGCTATAATAGTTCAGGGCAAAACTATAGTGCTAAAAACACATGATGGTTAGGGCTACTCAGCTAGCTAGACTATTACTTTTCTAGTATGTCGATTTTTACTCGTGTAAGTTATTTCAACTCTAAATATAAACATATGTTGTAAATCACTTCTGTCCGCTAATTGAAAATCCTCGATCACGGCCATACCTAGTGACGTCGCTGATTGTTATTGACGTCATAAGCCATTGTTTTGTGACGTTTGTGAGATATAACTTCAGATTTTGCCACAATTTGTAGCAGCGTATATTTTGAGAGGAGTCAAATGGCCTTTAATTTTTAATAAAGGGTGAAGTTGTTTTTGAGTAACAATCATCTTTTTGTTTACACCTTTTAATCAATGTAGACTAATGTAAATTATTTGCCAAACCAATTTCTTCAAGCAACTTTTTCATTTTGACTGATTTTTAAGATGTTTGAACTTTGAACTATTCAATTATAAATAAGTCTTTGTTTCAGGCAGGAGGGTCCAGTGCTTTGTTGATGGATCTAGCAGCCAATGAGAAGTCAGTTCATGCTGATTTCTTCAATGGTAAGATTATGATTGGGTTGAAGATTTCATTACAGATTAGAGATTTTATATATCTTTTGTCCATGCAAAGCAGAAATCATGGTTTGTTACTTGTGTCTTTGGGGGCAAAAGGGTTAGATTTGCTAGCAGTTGCAAAGAGAATTTTTCCTAAACAAATTCAGATTCCAATCTAATAATGAATCTATTATACATTAAAGGGGGTCTGCAACCTGAACTTTTAACTTCCAGTGTTTTATTAGCAGGGCCCCGAAAGAGTTGTAAATACTCGGTAGGGACGAAATCGTTTGGTTGCCAACCGCTTACAGCTGACAGCCAGTACCAAGTTTGTGTCAGTTGACCCCCCTTACCCGTCTGGATCCTCTTGTTAACGATGGTCAATGAGGTTTCACGAGCCAGGTTGTTGATCCCCTTTAAGGCCTAGAAAAAAAGTAATTTGTTTCTTGTTTACGCCCGCATCAGTTTCAACCCCCTGCATCAATTCTTTTTTCAAGATGTTGACAATTAAGGGAAAGATGGCCTAGAAAAAACATTAAAACGAAGGGCTTTTAAATGTTACTTGTTTCTGTCTGTGAGTTCCTTCAAAGACACAGTGAACAAGTTATTCAAAGGTTTTATTTATTTCTTTTTTCTTTATGTTCAATAACGAACTAAATTTGGAAATCTGCGTCGGCGTATCATTTCTGCTTGAATGTGAAGACCAAAAACATTTTTTAGGGCCTCAAACTACATGGTATCCAGTCAAACTACTGCATTTACAGACCTTCCATTGAACAGGAAAAACATTCAACCTTCATAGATTGCTTATTATTTATATATAGATTTTCAGAAAGTAATTTAAACTTTCAGGGTTTGCCAGGTAGTGTTGTTTGTAGAGGGATCCTGGAGGAAATTTGCCCATCTTTTTGGCTTGGTGTCTGTTGAAGTATGCCTTTACCAGCGTGTTTCATCTGTTCACTATTATTCAAAATGGCCCCTTAATCTGTTCCCCTATCACTACAGCATTTCTTATCTCTCTTTTTATGAAAAACGTGTAAAATTGTGTGAGAGTCACAAGGTTTCGTATATATATACTTGATTTTATCTTTTGTTTTTTTCAGATTTCGATGACCTGTTTGATGATGAGGATTTATCGTGATGTCAGACATTAAGGAAAAACTGTTTAACCTGATAGAAATTTATGTTTGAAACATACATTGACATTTATACAATCTCATAAGAAAAACAATTCTTATAACTGTTTATTTGAGGTTTTGACCCAACATCAGAAGCGCATCTGATGTTTTTTTAAAAAGAATTGTTAGTCCTGTAGATTGGCCACACAGAATGTTTTGCAATTGTTTGTACAGCAGTAAATATTCAGGAAATATCTGAAATGGATGAAGATAGTTCATTGTTCTGATACAACTTAGGTAATGGTATCATCTTCAACATCTTGTACCATCTCAAATATGTCCTATTAAATAACTCTCCCGTGAATTTGTCTTCTGTTTTTTATTTATTTATTTCATGTCATCTGCAAGATCAAAGAAACGCGTTGGTTATTTAATTGGTTCACAGTCTTACTGGGAAAATGTTTTTTCATGTCTCCGACAAATACATAAGAGTTAGATTATAAATATCAATACATTGATATAGAGACAAGGGCCACAAGGCATATATCAATTGCTAATAATTGGGATCAGAGATTTCAATTTTGATAGAATTTTTCAATGTCATTGTTTTTCCTATAATAATAATTGAATCTTTCTACAAAAAATATGTCTTTAAGTACCATTTTATAGTTATTGAAATTTTGGAATAGTTTTTTATATTACATAAATGAAGATGTTTGTTTTTGCGGAAGTGATTATTTGATTAAGCAATACATCCTCATGTTGTACCAAACCATATAAAATATTTGAAAATAGTGATTTCTTAAGAACATGAAAAATGTCAAATCATCCACTTTCACTACAAGATATAACTTAAGTCTCGATCACTGAATAAGGCAAGCCTTTTAAGCAAACCTAGAACTGAAGTTGATCGTCCAATCAGGATAATAACAGATGTGGGTGTTGTGCTCAAATGGGAAAGATAACAGTGGTTAGCTCATACAAGCAGTATATTTGGGCGCAATGCTTCATTGAATTTCAGCGCTAGTTCCAGCCATGCTCACAGGTTTCACCGCAATACATAACCATGATAGTGTTGAAGGCTTTTGCTCTGCAATAATACTAGCAGCCATGATATAAGTGATATATATACTCTACACTTTTCAGTGCTTGTTTCAGTAATGCTTGCAGGTTTTACCGCAATGCATAACCACAGTGTTGCAGGCTTTCGCTAGCAGCCATGATATAAGTGATATACTCTACACGTTTCAGTAATGCTTGCAGGTTTTACCGCAATGCATAACCACAGTGTTGCAGGCTTTCGCTAGCAGCCATGATATAATTGATATACTCTACACTTTTCAGTGCTTGTTTCAGTAATGCTTGCAGGTTTTACCGCAATGCATAACCACAGTGTTGCAGGCTTTCGCTAGCAGCCATGATATAAGTGAAATTCTCCTCAGTGCTGAAAGCCACATTCAACTCCAAATCAGCCTACTGCGCTCAAACCAAGAATTGTGGCACAATGCAGTAAGGCTTGAATAAAGGAAATTGTCGTTGGTTCTACACTTTGAGGAAAGTTTCTCAATGGTATGACTCACCCTCATCTGTTGTTTGTGGCACAGAATGACAAAACAGAAATAAGTCTCACTTTGTACAGTCATTTCCTCCACTGAATTTAATCATATTTCCTCTACCACAAGTATAAGTGAATCATGGTATTTTAACCACAACCTCTTATCATTCAACAAAAGTTAATATGCAGTGAGGAAAGACAGACTATCTTTTTAGAGTTATATTAATTTCATAATTCTTGATCTTTGGCGAGAGAATTGGATATAACAAGGGAAAGATAGTCTGTAATTTCCTGGTCACAAGTTGGGGGTATTGTTTATATTACTAACAAGTGTTTATTTACAATATATTTTGGCTGGTTGAGTGGAATTCTATGAGTCAATGGTATAAGGAAGACAAGAGCAATTCTATTGATGAACAACTTCTTTATTTGACAGTAGCGATGTAAATTCAGTATAGATCCTATTACCTGTAAACCTGACCAGCTTGGTTGAACATACCATACCATGAGCACGTAAGCTCCATCAAGCAGAGCAGAAAGCAGAAACTTTGTGTACAGACTTCTTGACTAGTGATGACTGTAAGGGCCACAAGGGCCACGCCCTTAAAACCTATTTCATTTGCTTCTACAGAACCGAAAGGCCTAGAAAGCTGAAATCTTGTGTACAGACTTCTGCTATAAAAAAACAGGTTAATTGTTCCTGTTTGTCTCCTCTAGTACCCTGGATTCAATGAAGGTTATTTCTGATAATTTTATTACCTCCCTTTGCTGGCTCCACCTTTTCTGAGTAACCAATCAGATACGCCTAATTTATTTGATTAACCAGACCTTGTTATTGACAATACCCACCCCATCCCTAACATATTTGTAACTACCATCCCAAGTATTCTTCCTGAACAGTCTGCTTTTCAATACCAGCCCGAAAATCTTTTGGGGTTCAAAGCCCTTACTAATGACAGAAATCTATTGGTAAAATGGACATGTGATTGGATTAAAGTCAGCAAGGGAGGTAATAAAATCATCAGGTTGAGCCCACAAAAATTCAGGGTAACAGAGAGGACTTAGCACAATATTTCTTTTGAAGGAAGTCAGACACTTTACAGACAACAAGAAATGCACAGAACAGCAAATCAAAAAAGAAATTGTGACATTTTATTTACATATCATATAAATAAACAAAGTATTTCAGGTGTCATGAGGTTTTCTTGGTGACATTATGGAGGACAATGTGACTCTTCAAGGACGGCATGGTTGAAAACTTCTTATTACACACATGGCACCTGGAAGGAAAAACAATATGCATTTAGTATAGAGAAAAACTAACAATGCCTGCTGCTGTAGGAAACTGCCAAGGGGGTGGGCTTTTAGGGCTAATACAGAGGACAGGGTATGACAATCTGAATTTGAATCCCACAAAATTTGGAAAAATACAGCCAAATAGAGTAAATTGACATAAATGAATGGTTATTTCACAAGAAATACAAAATCAAGATTTGTTCATTACTATATAAATGTATGCCCATTTTCAAAACCTTGCAAGTCCTGGCATCATAATTTTGACAGCTCAATAAAGTATTCTTTCATCATTTATCCTGACTTAGACCCTCTGAGGTAAATTTGTAGAGCAGGAACTTATGCATGACTGTGCTTCTCCACGAGTACACACATTTTCGCTGTAAGAACAAGAGTGATTCAGGAAAAGGTTACTCTAATGTGCCAAGTTGTAACTACAATCCAAGTTACTGAAAAGAAGTGGAAGTAAAATGTCTTTTTGCTTCCAATGTGATATATGTTAAATAACAGTGTGACTGCATAGCATCATAATATTGTAAAATTTCCAGGTTTTCCATCACCCGTAGGGACCCTTTGCTATATCAATTTTAGAACTTGCCTGAGGTCTCTCTTGAGAAGCTCCTCAGCTCTGCCAGGGTTTGTGTCAACGTGACCTTTGTCTTCTAGTTGAGCGATAATTTCTGGAATTAAGATCAAAGCAACTACAGAGATTCACAAAGATTATCACCTAAATATGTTCAGAAATGTGATACCAACCACTCGTAATAAGGACTTCCATTAACAAAAACTTGTTTAACCTCTTTCATTCAGTGTTAGTCATTACAAGGAAAAGTAAGCAACTAGCCTCATCTTACTGGCAGGCAGCTATTTCAGAGGTAAAAATATGTTTACATCTATATTTTTGACCACACTATTTGCCATGTTCCAACAATTCGTCAATTTTGAAAACAAGCTACTTGCTGGTTTTGAACTTCTAATTACATACAGCAATCATCAGCACTAACTATCTCAACAACCCATCAACAGAGCCACTGAGACTTTATCACAACTAGCAGCGACTTGAAAGTAATGTATGAAATAAGGCCCATCAGAGAGCTATCAGGTCGGTTACCATAATTTCTCTAATGATTTGACCCTGACATTTTCAACAGATTTCAGAACATGTCAATGTTTGCACTATTTTTCACTTTGGATCATTTAATTGGCACTATGGATGAAATTATGGTACCAGCCTACCAGGTTAGTAACATTTTAGGCTAGCAGCTTTTCAAGCCTGTTCTCTACATTGCCGATAGATGTAAGGGACTTGGCACGAGAAAGGCATATTTTTTTAAATCATTGTAAAAAAACAAGTATTTTTGTTAATAATGCGATTAAAAATATTTTATTAGTTTTTCATTCTACAGGAATATATTTCTTTGTTACCTTTTGAGTCTACAAAGTATTCTGTAGTGAATGAGTTCCAGTGCTTTTTGGTCTTCAGACTTGGACTGTTGAAATCCTGGCTTATCACATGCATGTGGAGATGACTGAAATTAGAATGAAACCTTGGCCATTACATCTTAAATAGAAATTACACTTTCATCGACTTGAACTATCTTACAGTGCTCAAGAGAAGCATATCTGCATATCTTACGCAATCAAATCCCTAAAACATGTAATTGGCTAAAATACTCGTAGTACAGATATGCAGGCATTTTCTGAATCAAAGTAGCTTGCGTAATGTACACAGCAATATGTAAACACTAGTGAATAAGAACACAGAATTGTCACACTATGTCAGTGTTGGGCATGTAAACTGATGCCTCTGTGTTGTTGGTATGTATTGTTAACGAGTAAGGAGTTTATTAAATTCCACAGCAATGCTTGTCAAGTTGATTGTGAAAAGCGAGGCCTCTTCCGTAACTTAAGTTAGGTCACTGTGATTAGTTTCAGTTGATATTTCTTCTACATGCTTTTTCTCACATAAAAAAACAGTTCAGTAAATGCTTTGTTCGGCATACTCAGGTGATTCAATTTAACTAGTGCTATTAAATAATATATCTTATTCATCTTATGTCCCACTGCAGGCTCCCAATAAGCTCCAAACCTCCTTCAATAAGATTTCCACGAGAGGCATCACTAGACAACACTGTCTGGAGTTCGAAATAGTTTAGCTGAAATCAGACAGGCTATAAATAGAGTTGAGTAACTACCCGTCAGCGGAACGACTGCTGATGTAACAGGATGAGTCCCAACAAGCAAGCTGGGCTTGTGGTTTGGAATATTGACCTGCCCTCGTAAAAAAATCACAGAAAAATTTAAAACAAATCTTTTCTCTGAAATAACACAAGCCAGGCAAGCTTGACATCTTCTTCAATAAGCCCTATCTCAAAGTAACCAGCAGTCACTATTTCGAACACTCTACAGGAATCACCAAATTAAAACGGGATAAGCTGAGATCTAACGTAAGTTTTTCTGAGTGTTGCAGTGTCTTATGCATGAAATATGATCTTAGTCAAAACCATCTCAACAAAAGTTCACCTCATACTTGGAACTGCATGATAACCGAACCGGAACTGTAGTTTCTTGTCAGCCCTGAAGCCAAAGTTAAATGATTTTCATATTAACATATTTCATATTTTACAAATGAGTGTTCTTGATATTTGCAAAATCAAAGAAATAGGCTAGGGCCAGGATGTATTATGTTTATTTAAAAAACAACTTAACGTTAATTCAGGGTAAAAAGTTAACAAATTAAATAAATCATGAACTTACAGTAGGTTTTCCCAGTAAATATTAAAGATATAATAGAATCACACAAGCCATTGTTTCATGATGACAATTTTTTAGCCTTAACAATTCCGCGGTGATAACAAGAAATTGCTACTGTACATAGTCAAAATAACATGTTCTCACTTCTGTTGACTGAGAACAGCTTTATTCCACTGATAAAGACCATCGTAAATCACCATCAATATTTAGTTATAAATGTTTAAAAGACCAACTTGTCCGCTATCTCGACTCCCTTCTTGTGCACGTGCTTGAGAAGAGAAACATGTTCTGGCTTCAAACTCTTCAAGTTGTTGATCTTTTCTTTGGGTAATACTAGGAAATGATGTAGGGCCTGAAAAAGATATTTCTGTGTATAAAAATGTTATATTCAATGAAACTGTGATCGGTTGATAGACTTTTCTCAGATACAAAATATAAGGCATTTAAAAGTTCACTAGTTGTCTTCCATGAGCAGGAAGTAGAGTTAAAGACACTGTTCTATCAACTTCTGGTCAGCGATCGTGTTGATCAGGAAAATGTCACAATTAATGTCTGGACTTTGGTCAAAATTACTTGTTATTGAAAATAAACTACGGTACTTCTATTGATAATATCTGCACATATTTACAACCGATTTACGATAAAATTTAATTACAACAACTTGCTGTGCCGTAGCAAGGCTTTTGACACTCGTACGCCAGCGCCAGTGAATGGCTTTGCTTCTTGTGATTGTTGTTTTTCATCAAGTGCGTGTTCTTCTTTATAAATTGGTGAAATTGAATTCAACAAAAATGTTACCTTTAGTAACATCATGTGTCAACTTGGTTGAGTTATAGTCATGTTCTAATAACACTACATGTATAAAATGAAATGTCCCCTTGAATTTCGTTTCCACAAAAATACCCTGATAGGACTGTCCCTTTAATCAAGATGAACTAAAAGATTACATGAAGTCTACATGCATGTGAGACATTCATAGGTATTGCTCAAATAACAAATTTCAAGCTTCCAAATAGGGCTGAGTATCATGGGAAAACCCACGATTCAATATGTATCACGATACAGACAGGCGATACAGAATGTATCACGATACATTGTTTAAAGTATAATTTCGTGCATATTTTATGAAAAATATTCATGATGGTGGACATTTTGTGTTATGAGATGATCGAAAATCATAGATTAAAACATTTTTTTTTCTTCAAAAACAGTTATTTATGAATCAGATTGCTTCATGCTTACTGTAGTTACAGTTACTGCACAACACTAGCTGGTTTTAAAGTGTTCACTTTGTTTTTCTTTTCATTTTGAAGTAAGTGAAATAAATTTTTAGTGTATCACGATACAGGAAGCTAACGATACAATAATCACGATTTCCCAAGCTACGAATTGTATCGTAGGTATCGATGAATCATTACAGCCCTACTTCCAAATATAAGTATTTTCAGCAGAGTCACTTGGTGACTTCAGATTTATGTCACTTATAATGTGTTCCCAAATGCCTTATCTTTGATTCAGCATTGGCCTTAATATGTATATGCACATGTCAACCTCATAGGTAGAGTTTGATTGCACAAGGTGAGTCTAATGGTGTGCACATGATGGTAGCGCCCAGATCATAATTAGCCCAAACAATTGCTTGTGGATGTATCAAGTGCTTGTGCATGATGTCTCCCAATTAGATCTATTATATGAAATGTTTTATTATTTGCTTCCTATGGTCAATATATGGTGTTCACTAATTATAAAGTGTGATTTTTCAATTTAAACATCATTTACCAGAAATAAAATTGTGTTATTGAACAGAGTAATGACATAATTTCAGTTTGACGAATTACTGGTAATTAATATAAGTCATACACAGGCATATCAGTGATATGATACATTTCTTCAAGTTCATTAGAAAAAAATAGCAACTTGCACACCTTTGGGTATTTATCTTTGATTATAACAAGTTTGTCATCTGATTCGACTATCAGTTCTGGATCTTCCATAGAAGCAAGAAGACCCTGGTTCCATGGTCCATGGGCTTTCTTTTTGGGAATTGACGTTTCATTCATGTCTAGTTTTCTTTTCCCAGCAGTTTTCGCACCTGCCGCCATTGCGTACAATAACCGTCGCATTAAAGTACGGCGATTGTCATTGCTCGAAGGGAAACGACCAAGCCAATCAAGTGCGACGTTAATTGTGAAGGAAGTGCTGTTAGCTTTCTCTGTTGACAAACACGATCTGCCGTCTTAACAAATGTTCAGTCTTTGAAACAATGCCAATGGGTAAACGCATAACATTTCAAAAATGTTATTTTGTTTAGTTTTCAATATTTTTAGATTGTAACAGATAACTGAAAAAGTTAGGGATGTTTATTGGTTGTACAAATTATATTTCAATGTAAATCTCAATGATTGACCGGTTTTCGATCAGCATGACAAATACACTGCTATGCATTTATGCCAAGTTATTTCTGCTTTAATATTGTGTTAATAAATTTAATTCACAAGACATGAGGCTTAGGATCAGTTTAAAATAAGTAAGCCATAGTCTTTGCATGATTATGTGAAATAATAGTAACATTATGATATGTTTGGAGACAGGGCAATTTAAAAAAAAACCCATCTTCTGCCAAAATGCTATTTCATTGGAGAATGATCTTCCACTTGCAATAATCTTCTGTTTTCCATTTCTATTCCTATTTGTTTAACCATTAAATCGTATAAATCAAACTATCAAATTCAATGATAATCTATTCACAAACACAGCATCAACTAATGTTCTTGTTCTTTTTATCAGGTTATTGGTTCCTCTTCTATAAAGATCAGCATTGAACTTGAACTCAGCTGTTGTTAAGAAGACATTACCAAAATGGCCGACTCTCCGTATGCTTCACGACTAAGTCTGGTCAGTCGGTTTGAAACCATGAGTCACATGACCGACCTGAGTCGATGGTCAATCTTTAGTATCCTCGAACCTGATGTTCTGACTTCTATCAAAAAGGTCTGTGTGTTTGGAAGCTCTGGCAACGAGGCTATTTACATAACAGATGAAGATGAAGTATTTGCCATTGGTTCAAACTGCAGTAGTTGTCTTGGACTTGGTATGTACTTATATAATATATTTTAATATTACTCATAGTCATTGATCTTCCATAAAAAAACTTCTTAATACATAAATAAATAATGCCCAAGCGGCACTCAATCATAACTTCCTCCTTTTGCCATCAAGAATACAGTGTGTTTCTGGTCATTAACATTTTGAAGATGGTCTTTTGCATCTTTATTATTGACTGAAAAATACATGAGGACAATATTTATGGATGACAACTTCTTTTTTCATAGATTCAATAATTGATAATTTTATTTTTTTAAATTATTATTGTTAATGATTATTTCAGGTAAGATGTTTGTTTAGCACTATTTTACGAGGGTGTAAAAGTGTTGTATAATGTTTAATTCACAGATAATCAAATGTAAATCTTTTAAAAAGCAAAACATAGTACAATGTTTTACTTTCAAAATTTAGATAGTAAAGAAGTTGTCATCCATAAATATTGTCCTCATGTATTTTTCAGTAAATAATAAAGATGCGAAAGACCATCATATCCAACTTCTAAAATGCCACTCAAAGATCAATAATACATAACTAATATTATTTATCAACTCGCTGGATGATTGGGTGACCCAGTCATTGCAGAATAAACCAAGTGTTTGAAGGGTTAATTCCCTGCCAAATACAGTGACCTGATTGTTATGATTTGCTTGGCATAAGTGATTTCTTTAGGACAATGAGGAAAAACTGTTACTGTTTTTTGCAGGAGATACCCACAGTAGTTTTACCCCACGCAAGATTGAAATCCTCTGTAAGAAAAAGGTTATAGACATTGCATTTGGAAGTGGACCTCATGTTTTGGCAGTGACAGAAAGTAAGTACAATATGACCTTTTTATGGCACATGCCTTTGGTAAGCGCTTACCTCGAGAAAAGGTTGCATTCCTACAATTGGTCACTTAGTTTGCATCTCCAGTTTTACTGAAAAATTGGCAAGACAATTAAAAAAATAGATATTAATTAAATGATTAAAAATCAGAGGGTGTTTAATTTCATATTTTTAAGTAAATTTTTCAAATTTTTAATACATTTGAGTATTATGTTTTGTGAGTCAAAACAGTCCCTCAAAAAATAAGTTATTAGTACCATGAAACTGCATTTAGTGACTCACAGCTTAAAAATTTATGAGTTCTTTCAGAAGTTTATGAGTATTTGATATAATATATATATGATATATAATTTTGTCAAGCGCCTTGATTTTTAGGCAAAATAGACAATTTAATGGTCAACACTACATATCTCAATACTGAAATTCAGAGAAAGTATCACAAAGCATATATTGTAAGATTATCAGGGAATATCATTTGATTAAGGCATCTATATATATGTACCTGGTATATATACAGCTTCCTTATTTTTCTTAAAAGGGACATAAGCACATATGTATACATCTATGTTTTTCAAGTTGCCTTTCCATAAAAAGAAGCTGTATATCCATAAGTTTTTCTTCATCATTCATCTCCTCAACTTCGACAATGCTAATCAATGAAGGATTCTGGATATTACAATAAATTATAAAAACTCTATTTGGAATCACTTCTTAGAGAGGTCATCCTAGGTTGACTAGAGTATCTTATCAGTGTTGTTCCTAGAGGGGGTCTTTGGGAAATTTGCCAAGCCTTCTGGCTTGTTGTCCCTTAGAATTATTAGAAGTAGGATACTTTAACCATTGCAAAGGGGCCCATCTGCTTAAAATTTGCCAAAATGACCCCAGTTGATCACTTAAGAACAAGACTGCTTGATATTTAAATATATTTCCAAGGTGGTGATGTGTACAGCTGGGGTCACAACGGTTACTGCCAGCTGGGAAATGGAGGTTCGAACCAGGGATTCCAGCCGATACAGGTGAACACAAACCTGCAGGGCAAGAAGATCACTCAGGTCGCCTGCGGCAGTCATCATTCCATGGCCCTCACCAGGGATGGGGAGGTAACTCTTGTGGGATGAAACTAAGATATCTTTTTAGCCTGCATTTGATAAATCTCATTGAACTCCAATAATTGAGTTGCTTGCTCATCTTATGTTGGGATTTTTCTTGTCACTCATCAATAAGAGTAAAGAGAACCCTAATATTGCCTCAAGAACAACACTTGTTTATTATCCCACCGGTATGTAAAACCGTGGGATATAGTCATCGCCCTGTCCGTCTGTATGTCCGTCCGTCCGTCCGTAATCATTTTGTTTCCAGAGCAGAACTCAAAAACCGGTCCCCATATCTTTCTGAAACTTAACATGTGTATTACCCACCTACTGAAGTGGTGCCTTTTGATATTTTCACATTTCTGAAAATTTTATTTTTTATTATTTCCATGGAAACGACTCTTATATGGACTCTGTTCATGAAAAGGTTTCGTTTCCGGAGCAGAACTCAAAAACCGGTCCACATATCTTTCTGAAACTTTACATGTGTATTGCCCACCTACTGAAGTGGTGCCTTTTGATATTTTCACATTTCTGAAAATTTTATTTTTTATTATTTCCATGGAAACGGCTCTTATTTGGACTCTGTTCATGAAAGGTTTCGTTTCATATATATATTAGCTTATACTATTATGAACCTTGCTTGAAAAAATTACAATTATCTTTCATAGGTTTACATCTTACGATCATGTTGAACCGGTGGGATATGTCATCTTCTGATGACTCTTGTCATGATATGTGAGTAAAATTATTTTTGGTGTTTTTTGTTGAATTAGATCTTTGCTTGGGGACAGAATAACTGTGGACAAGTTGGAACAGGGACCACCACCAACCAGCCGACTCCTCGCAAGATCACAGCAGTTATAGGTACCATTGAAGAGATTATAGCCAGGGTGCCGTTCCTCTAACCAACCTTAGCCCTTAGCCAATCTTAAATCCCTAAAACCCCAATCTTAGCCTCATGTTACAATCGGCATACAATCTTACCTAAGTCAATTGTAAAGTTAAGATCATTGATCTAAGTTGCTTTTGATCGACTCAGAATCGCTAAAATCAATCTTAGAGAAATCAATATGGCAGCTATTGTATTAGTCTGTGAAGAGGAGAGAGCTGAAAGTCTTAGATCACTTACCTCTTTTGTGCATACTTCTTTACTAAATAGAGATTGTTACCTGAGTAAGTATGTCTTATGACATTTACAAAAGAAGTGAAACTTTTGAATTGGCCAATCAAAAGCAAGGGTTATTCATCAAATGCATGAGTTTTGTAAATGTCATCTGACACCCTTTGAGTGTAATAATTTCTTTATAACCAATTCTATTCAATTTAAAATGCATTGCAATATCCAGAAAATGACCTTTTTCCTTTGTGTCAGTCTGTTATAGTGCTGTCATGAACATATGATTTATGATGTCTCAGACAATGTAATACAGAAAAAAAGGAGAAGGGGAGAGATACTATTCCAGTAATGTAACGATGTGTAACATAGCTGCTAACAGGATCCATTAAAGTATACTGGGCAATGCTAATGTTGTTTCAAATTTAACAATATTCATATTTATGAAAATCAATTTCCATGAAATCCCTATGTGAACCACTTTCATGTGCCTTATTACATTATATTATACAATATTTCTGATTGATGAAGGGGCTTTCATGAGCCCCGAAACGTTAATGGAATTTTGCTTTATCAACTCCACTTTGTTGTCAATCAATTTGGATGGTTTTAGCTGGTCCTCAAGACCCTGCTCTTCACGAAACAGTACTGACCACTAGTAGATTTAGCGTTATGAGCCTTGGATGCAGAGTTTCACAAGAATAGAAATTATTATTGCGCTTATGGGTGACTCTGGTTCAAGTTACTGAATGAGCCCTGGCAAAAAGTAAGATTGTAAACTGCTGCAGGTAGTGAAATCCCAAACATAACAGAGTTTCATAATGTTCACTGCCTTGACATGTTCCTCTTAAGACAATATTGTTGTTGCAGGATGTCGGATGGTTGTTGCAATATCCTGCGGACAGACTTCATCAATGGCTCTCATGGATAATGGAGAGGTTGGTTAATCCTTTTGAATTTGAGTTTTCCCTAGAGATGTTCTTTAGAAACTTGATGAAGAGGAGGATACAATATTTGGGTTCCCCCAATTCACATAATATATCACAATGTCCAAAGAAGGGTTAAAACTTCACTGGTTAGTGAAAACTAAGAAGCCTCATAACTTTAAGATCTTTTCATTTTCAAGAAATTTGTTGAAAACAAATAAGGTCATGTATGAATGACTTCGAATCTTAGAATTGTTTAGCTATTTGAATTTTTAAAAACTGATTTACATAATGAATACTATGTTGTGCTGAATCAAAATCATTAAACATATTTAGCAAAGCTGTGTCCATACATTATACATACTAATATATTTAAATTCCAGCTGTTTGGCTGGGGGTACAATGGTAATGGACAGCTAGGACTGGGTAACAATGTCAACCAGCCTAACCCATGCAAGGTTGCAGGAGCGTTGTCCGGGCTTATTATCAGTCAGGTATGTAAGATTAGTTTAATAATATCTATCTAATTTTGCCCTTAAATCCAATGTTAGTGTTGTAAACAATGGCAGATTTAAGATTATGAGAGGAAAGGAATATTACTATTTTTACGAGTTTATTCATAGCTTTTGTTAACAATTGCACAAAGGCAACGCACGTGCAACCTGAACCTGCATGTGCATGGAGCTTTGCATGTTTGTTTTATTATACATTGTTATGTGATGTAAGTAAACATGTTTCAAAATGTGTTGCGATATGCAAATTTGCAAAATTTGACCTGTAAACCAAAATGATGACAATTTATTAAAATCATATCAGCTAGCAAAACATAGTAATTTCAACATTTCTAGAAATTGAATTATAAGTCGCCAAATACAAAAATAATTTTAAAAAAAACCTTTCATTTCTGATTCAATGAGTACTTGAGGATGATCACCAATTTGATTTTATGAAAATTTAGTGTTGGGGAGCTGTAAATTTGTTTATCTTGCTATTACTATTAATGGACTTTTCCAAACATGATCTTTTTGACATTATTTCCACTATACAGGTTGTATCTGGCTATGCACACACGATGGCTCTGACGGACGAGGGAGTGTTGTACTCATGGGGAGCTAACTCTTACGGGCAACTCGGCACCAGCAGTAAAGCTAACCAGGTCTATCCTACCAAGGTGGAGAAAACAGAGAGGTGAGAGTAATAATCATAGTTAAACATAAGAAGTTACATGTTTATGATATATGTGCACATGTGCACATGTCACTTTTGCCTCAAAACAAATTTTGCAGTCTGAGCTTCCTTAATTTTTGTCTGTGATGTCATAAATTTTTTGGTGTGATGTCATACATCAGTCCCAAATATAACAATTTTACATTTATTCACTATCTAAATGGCTTTTATCTCTAATACATTTGGAGCTATCTCTCACAGGGGTAATGAATGTAACAACAGCTTTACTAGCGCTTCTTGGACCTCCATTTTTGTGGATGGCAAAAAAGTACATGTAAAAGAATTTGTGTTATTGCAGATAGTGTGTTTCCAAATATAACAAGGCTTAATTTGTTCATTATCTAAAGGGCAATTATCTCTAATACTTATTTATGATGTCACTATAGCAGACATTTGAAAGAGAAGCAGGCCCTTTTTTATCTTACGCAAATGATTAAAATGGAATAGAATTGGTAATAAAAACAATTGGTAATTAAAAGTTGTAGTCATAGAAAAAGTTGTCAAGCTAAAAGTAAAAGCTGCCGTTTTAGTGTAGCATCTTTAAATAATTCTTTTGAACTTGTTATGTATGTTGAAGAACTCCTTTGACTGATTGATAGAGATGTCTTGCCTTTTATACCAATGTCCTTTCTGTGATATATCCTTATTGCCCTAAGACAAGCAACAGCATCTTTTAGCAATGAGATGTTTTCTTTATCCCATAACTGCTAATAGCTGAAACATTGCCAACAGAGTCGCAGTCTTCAGTATATACCCTTATATATAATACTAGCTACATTTCATATTGATCATTAGCGCAGGCAAACTTGATGTCCTCTGAAATATTCCAGGTTTATGCAGAAAGTGTCCATCCTCTTCACAGACAAATATTGTAAGACTCATAATGCCAAATGAATCTTTAAAGACAGGCAAAATGACAACCTATGTTCACTATTCTCGAAATATTCCTGCTTTGTGGAAAGAGTGTTTAGCCTCTTCACAGACAAATATTGCAACACTCTCGTAACGCAAATGAATCTTTCAAGACAGGCAAAATGACAACCTCTGTTCGCTGTTCTCAAAATATTCTTGGTTTGTGGACAAAGTGTCCATCCTCTTCACAGACAAATATTGTAAGACTCATAACGCCAAATGAATCTTTAAACACAGACAAAATGACAACCAATGTTCGCTGTTCTCGAAATATTCCTGCTTTGTGGAGAAAGTGTCCATCCTCTTCATACACAAATATTGCAAGACTCTCATAACGCAAATGAATCTTTAAGCACAAGCAAAATGACAACCTATATTTAATGTTTTGTACAATGTTCCAGGTTTGTGGAGATAGCAGCCAGCCATTACACCCACATATCAGCGGCCATGTCCCAGACGGGGAAGGTGTACATGTGGGGTCAGTGTCGTGGTCAGTCGGTCACTGCTCCCATGCTGACCAGGTTCACGTGTGCCGACGATGTCTTCGCTACTTTCTCTGCTCCACCAGTCAGTTGGAGGACGTACAATGTTGGTAAGAGAGTTTATTGGATTTGAATGATGTATAATTTGACGTATAGTTTAAATTTACATATGCGGACATCGGACGATGTCTTCACTAGTTTCTTTGCTCCCCCAGTACGTTTGAGGACATGCAAAGTCGGTAAGAGAGTTACTTATGAAAAGATATTTTTATGCCCCCGAATCGGAGATTCCAGGGGAATATTGTTTTTCACCTGTCCGTCTGTCCGTCCGTCCGTCCGTCCGTCCGTCCGTCCGTCCGTCTGTCCGTTTGTCCACAAAAACTTTAACCTTGGTCATAACTTTGGATTGGTCAGAGCTAGGTCTTTGATACTTGACATATGGATCCCTTGTGATGAGACCTTTCAGATGACACCATGACATTTGACCTTGTGACCTTGACCTTGACACAGCGAGCAGGATGCATCCGGGGGCATTCGTGTTTCATAAACACATCTTGTTCTGAAAAATGTTTGGGTGAGAATTATGTGACGGTCGTCAGAAAGGGATATTGACTTGTCTCTTGAGTCTAAGCAAAAGTGATATTGACTTGACTAAAAAATAGATCCTGGGACATCAAGTGATGTAAATCATACAATGAGTAAATATGATTTTAAATTTGTTGAGAAGTGCAATGTTACCAAAAAAATTTTATACAGAACCTAACTCACTTTACTATTTTTATTGCAGATTATGTCAGAGGATCAAGAATTTCTCAAAGTGTTTGTAAAGCATTTGATGACCAGGCAAGTGTTTGTGAAATATAGTTATAAATTATGGTTATACATTGAGTTACCTCTCCTACCAACTCATTGAAATCTGAGGGTTGAACAAATTCCTTAAAATTACACAAATTTGCAGATTGGTGTGATACGATACATGAAACTAATAATGCACTGCAATAGTCAGTTCTGTGATAGTACACTATTCATAGGGAACATAACATAATCATTAGTAAGGTACACTATTGATAGTTTGATAGTTTAATTTTCTTTCATTTAATATGATTTGCAGTTGCAAAATTATTTGAATAGTGCCTTTTCAAAATGGATTAAGATAAGGAGATTGGTTCTGAGTTATGAACAATGATTATATGGTGCAAAATTGCAAAAAATGTTTCATCAATCAAATGATTCTTATGAAACCTTTAGGAATCACAGCTGATACTTGTTCTTGTTTGGATTCAAAACTATCTCATTTGCTTTCACAAAAGTTGGTCAAATAGTCTTTAGTTCATCGGTGGATCCAGAAGGGGGATGCGCACCCCTCCCAAGAGAGTTCCAAACAAACTAGGTGTTGACATTGATATTTCTCATTCTGGGTAGAAATAGACGATGAAGACAATGTTATGGATATACAACTTCTTTTTTCAATTTTTTTTATGTTTCGACATTTATACTCATGTTCTTCTGAAGCAGTTGAGATTAGTAATTATATTATCTTCTTCATCATTTAACTTCTAGAATGCCCATCAAAGAAGTCACGGTTGAATAAACGCAAAGGAACATAAATTCATTAAATATTTTGACACACATTAACACATTATTCTATTCATAAAGATATGATATAGGTTACACCACAAGAGCAAACTCCACCCAAATAAAAATCCTGAATCCATTTTTGTAGTAAGTTGCAACCTATTTACCAGTATTCAAATCAGGATTAATAGTCTCCCACGTGACCATGTTGTTATCCATTTTTGACATGAGTTGATCATGAGTTTGAAGATAGTGTTTCTTTCTTTGCAGTTGACAAGTGATTTGAAGTTTATTGTGGAAGGGAGAGAAATCTATGTTCATAAATCTATCCTAAAAATAAGGTGAGACTTGTTTTGAATTAGAAAATTGTGTTCAATATTTTCACTCAACTAAGGATTGGTATCGTTCCTCATTTCTGTATTGCAATATATTGCGACACAGAAAGGTGTATTGCAATATATTGGTACTTCTTTAATTCAAGAATGTGCATGCTATCTTGTCATAATATGAGCGTTAAGAACGATCGTCATTGCTCAGCTATGAGCCATTTTGGAAAGGGATATTTTTACAAACACTGTTTATGATCTGTATACATATTTAAGCTATTTTCTCTCCACAACTTCAAACTTTGTAAAGACCTTTCTGTCAATCATATTTTAATTGGTTGTGTTTTTTGCAATTTTAGATGGAAATAGCTTGTTTTAAAACGTTCGATATATTGAATATTTTCAGATTCGTATCATGTTTGTCCTTTATTGCAAAATACTGATAATACCGCGCATCCTTACACTCAACCAATGGTTTTTTATTTCAATAAATTTGAATTTATGAAACCAAAAATAGTTGCAGTAATAGTGTTTTATATTTTACTTTGATGAGACTTAACAAGTCAATGCAATTTATTAAGTTTGATTAATGTAAGGGTCAGGGCTTTTGATCCTTGATATGTTTTATTTAATTTTAAACTATACCCTTGATTCCTTTGTTGATCCTGCATTCTGAAGGAGACAATCCAATGCGCCTTAATCATAAATAAGAAATAGAATGAGGTTTTGCTTCAGACTGATTGTTCTCATTTTTCAGATGTGAGCATTTCAGGTCAATGTTTCAATCTTGTTGGGATGAAGATGGAAAAGAGTAAGTATAGTCAATGATATAACAAATGAAATAGACATTGAATCAAGACACAAAGTCTTCCTCCTAAAAAACAACTTGGAAAAATCAATTTCTCTGTCACTTGTTTATAAATTAAAAGTACATGTATACCAAATTTCATGTACTTATTGGTTTGAACACACACCTTCAGAGTTTAGCATCTAACTCACTTGCCTCAACAGTTTTACTGTCATGTTCAAATATGCAATTAGTGTTGTGATTTAAGTGCCAATAACGAATACTTACCAAACTTAGTTCATATGAGTAATAGCCCTGTTTATTTCCCTGCAGGAGTATAGAGATCACCCAGTACCCATACAGCGTGTACCGAGCATTTCTCCAGTTTCTCTACACCGACCAGGTCGACCTACAACCAGAGGAGGCCATTGGTAAGTCTGTGAATTGTCCTCTTGAAATGTCCTCATAAAATGTTGGATGAAGCACAGTTTGTAGAGAGTCTGACAGGCCAGTGTTTGATTCCATGAGGGTTTAATTCCATTTGATCCATGAGGGTTTGATTCCATTTGATCCATGAGGGTTTGATTCCATGAGGGTTTAATTCCATTTGATCCATGAGGGTTTGATTACATTTGGTCCATGAGGGTTTGATTCCATGAGGGTTCGATTCCATGTGGGTTTGATTCCATGAGGGTTTGATTCCATGAGGGTTTAATTCCATGAGGGTTTAATTCCATTTGATCCATGAGGGTTTGATTACATTTGGTCCATGAGGGTTTGATTCCATGAGGGTTTAATTCCATGAGGGTTCGATTCCATAATGCATCATACTAAGTGATGTCAAAGATGGGAGTTCTTGCTTCTTTGCATTACTTTCTCTTGTAGTAGACATGTTTTTCCCCAGAGGAGACCATTGGTGAATCCTTGAATAACCTTCAAGATGTCGGTAAGAGAGGTTTTCAGTGAAAACATGACCTCTGGACAAAATTAGTCATGATTGGTAAAGGAGGTTTACAGTGAAAATATATCTTCTGGACAAAATTAGTCAAAATTGGTAAAAGAGGTTTACAGTCAAAACATAACCTCTGGACAAATTTAATCTAAATTGGTAAAGGAGGTTTACAGTGAAAATATATATTCTGGACAAAATTAGTCAAAATTGGTAAAAGAGGTTTACAGTCAAAACATATCTTCTTGACAAAATTGGTCAAAATTGGTAAAAGAGGTTTACAGTCAAAACATAACCTCTGGACAAATTTAATCTAAATTGGTAAAAGAGGTTTACAGTAAAAACATAATCTTCTGGACAAAATTAGTCAGGGATATGTTTAATCTTTGGAATCAAGATTCTTCTATTGAGGCCTCTAAAAGCTGAAATATTGCTCAAGTGGTTCAAAACAAAAGGTCACAAATAAAAATCACAATAAAATATCCTTGTAAACACAATAGCCTTAAAAGGTTTTGTGCTATGAAGCTCTTGCCTAGTATGTATCATCTATGGAATGGTACCAGCTTTTGTAAAGTACAATTACAATTCGTCAAAGGCCAATGTCACAGCAAGATTACGACTTTAGCATTGTATTGCAAAATTGCTCTGGATCACAAATTATGAAATCAGTGAACATTTTTTTAAAACATTTAACTTGAACAATTTTGTGTTATCAGACTCTTATTAAGTATATACCAACAATTGAGAAATACCAAAATGTTTCAAAGTTTTCTGTCAAAGATAAAGGTAAAAGTGAGTTGTTAGGAAATGCTCTATCCTAACTTCAAACACTTTTAATCATTATATTTATATGATCTCAATGAAAAGTGACCATTGATTGTCTGACCTTGAAGGTCACACAATATAAGTTACATTCACTCTTTTAAGAAATTTAAAATTATGAAAAGGTTTTTGAGATCATTAATTTTTTTATCATGCCCCAGTCATTTTTTGGACATGTTGAGTTTCAAGCCATAGTTCAAGGTCAATACTTAAGAAATTCTAGTGGTACCGTATGCTGCTTGGGGAAGGTAAAGCCACCAAATTCTTGGCTGCTCTGCTTTGTCGATTTACATACATACATTGTGATAATAAAATTTCTAATACAGTCAGACCTCGATAATCCGTCCACCGATAATCCGAATCCTGCGGTATCCGGACCGTAGCCTGCTGTAACCAAACTAATCTCTATATAAACTCATTAAATGTTGATTTATTTATCCGTTGCTTCAGTCTCCGAATCCGAACGCCAATTAGCTGTAACGGATTAGTTAATTATCACTATTTCTGCTTCATTAATCCGGCCGTTCATCAAATCCGTTCGGGTAAGTGATCAACACACTGATTGGATCAGTAAACTTCAATGACAGTGGATTGACATGTGAGTTGAGCGTGACGGTAGTTTGTGATTGTAATAAATTGAAATGACTCACTTTGTGTTTCCGGAGTTTATGATTTTAATGAATTGTGTAATAGTTATAAATATATTTATATGTATATGAAATAAACTCGTTTGATATACTAAATACATTCTCGTCTGTCTGTAGATTCAAAGTCGAGTAACTCCAACTTGTTAGGTTCGTTTCAGTAGTCCGACGCTTCACTATCCAAACGTTTTTGATGAAAAAGCGTTCGGATTACCCAGGCCTGACTGTATTCCAATTTCCAAAATGATTTTATTCAGCATTTATCTAGTGTAATGAAAAATGATATGAAAACAAAACTCAAAGCCCATCTGTCATTTGCTACTACCACAGAACAGAATTTAAGAGCAGACTGTAGGACCATTACTTTTAAGCAGTGCTACATGGGAAAATATTTAACTCGTAACAAATTTGTATTATGATCCTTCAATCAATATAAAGGGAGAATTTATGGTCTTTGCTTCGACCGTAACTCGTTGCAAATACGGGAACATTGGGTCAGCTCACAGTTATTATGTTTTGTCCAAATATTCTGCACATTTCTATGTTAATAAACAACAAGTTGCACTCTTTTGTGTTGTCAATATAAGAGGTCAGACGATACTGATTTTTCTCGATACAATACGTATCTCAATATCTCATAACGATACATTTTGATATGATACACATCACATTCTATATTTCAAGGTTTTTCACAAAATAAATCATTATCTTTTGATAAAACCTCTATTTTTTGGGAAAAATAAACCATTTTAAAGTTACACGATACAGGGAATATATAGAGGATATTATATGGGTGTCCATGACATACTATGTTTACGACACGAGTGCCTAAATATTGGTATTTCCCGAGCGAGAGCGAGGGATATACTGATATTTAGGCACGAGTGTCGTACACATAGTATGTCATGGGCACGAATATAATATTCTGTTTATTACCGAAGTCCCAAAATTAACGAAAACACTAAAAAAATACATCTAAGCATGGGCCGAGTAGCCGCCGTCAACCCGTATAGATTGTGACGTCATAGGTGAACCGTGACGTCAAAGCATTGTTTATAACGTGACGTCACAATGAAAAAGTGATATTTTGCCCTAGGGCAACATATGACAAATATGAACCTCGATATGATTGCCCTCGTAGGTAATAAATCACGATACATGTATTGTCAGATTAAGTATTCAAAATTCACAAATACCACAATATATCATCACACTTCTAGTCAATATGTGATGACACAACTTTAGTTTTTACTACATAATGATCCTTATGTGATCCAGTACTCATTTTCAACTTCATGGCCAGGGAAAGCCATTTTGTTGTCAAAAAATAGAATAAGTTCATTTAAAATATTTGTCAACATTTTAATGTAATACAGTTTCTTCTTCTGATCCCTGTTGAAAAGTTTGACTTCAAGATATTAGTTGAAGCTCCAATAAAATATACCTGAACCATTGCCAGGAACTCTTGTAGAAGACTTGGAACCAAGCCAACATTTAGTATGACTCAAGCAAGCTGATTGATTTTGCATGAAATAAGAAAAAAATAATGAAAATATAAATCTTTTTTTTTTGTTCTGTAAATTAACGCTTCCATGACAACATATGCTTCGACTTTTCTATGCCAATTAACTTTCTTTGACGTTGGTCGTAAATATTCCAGGGGCATCAAAACATATATATATTACCATAGCAATCTACTCAGATACAGACATGCCAGAAGTTACACAGGAAGATTAAAAAGATTTTCAGACAAACCTACAAGAACTTGTTTTGACAGTTATATTGGTTTTCCAAATAATAAATGAAACGGCAAACTTATTGTGTAATTATTTACGAAGTCAGAACGTCCGAACATGTTGGTGGTGGCCAATAGTGAATTCTTGGTAAATGTAGTTTACAAGTTCGGTAAACTTGTTTTAAAGTTAGGAAAACTTGATTTGTTTTTTTTCTGCAAGACAAAACATTATTATTTTTATGCTTCAATAAAATCTCATACCAAATATTAAATTGAACATGTACATTTGAAAGGCTCATAACACATCGCTTTCTGTTACTCTAGTTTTCAGTTGAATGTGGTTTTATTATGGGTTATAAATTCAGTTTAGTTCTGAGTGTAAAAAGTAAAAGCTTTGAAAAAAAGTTTTAAAAATTCATGAAAGTTTTGGAAAAAAATTGAAATTTATCATTAGCAGTTTTCCTTTATATTTTGCAATTATTTTTTCAAAAAATGATTTAGAGAACTCTCAGTGTGTTTCTTATCTCGAACAAGAATATTTTATCACTAATCTGAAATTAAAGATTTATGACTAATGATGTTTTCTGTCTTGTTTTGCAATTTATGGCCCATTTTCATGCTTAAATAAACATCTTTTATGCAGAAGTCTTGAAAACAGATTTTTGTTGAAAGATAAACTACATTTTGACAAAAACACTTTTGAGATTTGTTTGCAACGGGATAGCGCAGTGGTTAGCGTGTTCCGCTTTGGATCAAGAGGTCCGTGGTTCCAATCCCGCCAGGGGCTTGGCAACTTTGTCTGCAGGAGAGAACTGTTCTACACGCAGTAATGCTACACTAAATTTCAGCGCAGTTCCCCCCATAGTTCACTAGTTCCAGCCGATGCTCGCAGGTGTTGCAGGCTTTCTCCCTGCAATAGCAGCCATGATATAAGTGAAATAATCTTGAAAGTTATGATAAACCCCATTTCACCTCACCTCACCTTCATGTTCATCCTAGACTATGCAAGGCTCCTTTTGATACTGCCAAGTTTTAACCAAAGATTAGAGATTAAAGAAGATTAAACAGCAATTTATGTTCTGCACATAAATTGCCACTCATTTATGTCAAATATTGGATCAAATTTTGTCTGGTCAGTAATTGTCAAGTGGACACTTATTTTGACGTCAATAGCCATATCTCTTAAGCCTGTGTCACATGAATGATATCTGAGAATACACAAGGGAAGATAGAACATTGAAATGGTTTCTTTAGCTGATAAGTTTTCTCACATTACATGGTCATGTTTCGTGGTTCCATCAACATGTTGTAGTCATCGACACTGAAATTCTAAATTATTGTTTTATTTGAATATGAGTTTATACAAAGGAAACTTCCTATCATTTAAAAGAAAGTCCTTCTTATTTGGTAAAAGCAGAAATAGAGAAAATTTCGGACAAAAAAACTCTTAATTCGAATTTTAATACAAAAAATTTAAATGATTCGCTGGGATCCTATGTCAATTATTTATTTGCTTTGAAAGGAATAAATTTGAAATTATAAAATAAGTTTTGGTAAACTTAAAACTTTATAGTCTACAAGTAAATTGTAAGCATGGTTGAAATGTGGTAAGGTACATGACAATAAATTAAAGAACTGAAATAATACTTATGAAAGTAAATGTTCTATAAATTCTCAAGATAATTATATTCCAAACTAAGACAGTCAATTGACATGCTCTCAATGCATTCAAAAATATTCATACAAAATAATTATGAATGAACATGCAAAAATTTCCAATATCGAAATAAAATAAGCAATATTGCTTCAAAAAATATTCATCAGCAAATTACCAATTGAATATTAGACATAAGAAAAAATGCAAATAATGGAAAATTAATGCACTGCAATCCATCTTGAAGCGTTCAAAGAAGGGAATTCATCAGTAAGTTTCTCTCAAAGTGGTCATAAATTCAGATGCATTGACTCAAACTCTTTTAATCAGACCAACCTCGTGTTTAACAATCCATCAAATTTCTTTGATATTCAATTTCGTTCCTGTTTGCGGCAGTCAGAACAGGCCTTGTCTTGTTCTGTGGCTTGTAGGAAATATAGGATCAATGGTTATTACAATATGGGACTAATTAATGAATTGGCGGTAATAACCCCTGTTGCAAGTAGTAAATGAAGGAGAGAATGTTAAAGTGTCCCAATGCTGTTTGACATGGAGGAAATATATCGAGCGTAAATAATTCTGTATTATGTACTAAATGAAGGCAGTAATATCAATTTTAATGATTTTTATGTAGAGGGTGCTGAATTATAGTATTGCACATATAAATTTAAAATTTTGAATTTTGTAAAAAACTTTTGTTTGATTAGCACTGAATATAATATTATGATGGGTAAAATGTAAAAAGCTAGAAATCAATTTGAGATAAATTGAAAAAGGAAAGATTCAATGCCGTATATTGCCTGTTTACTTAGGCAAGGTTTTAGCTGTAAAGTTAAGGTATTAGAATTCTAAAATCTGTCTTAAAAAAAGGATTTCTGCAAACTGTCTGTTTTACTCATAAGGTCATGATATGAGTTCATTACAAATTTATCCAACCATGAAAAACATCCAAATTATAGTGCTATGTGAAATATCAAACCATTTAACAAAATTTCATCTCAGAAATACCATGTAATTTCAAAATACATAAAATTCTCTGCAAACTCTGAACACTGCTTGGCTGCCCCTCACGGCTATTTAGCTGCACGGAGCCGAGGTCAGCCAATTCGAATCAATCAAACACAGCGCCTCATGAATCGGATCAATTTGGGAAATTAAATCCATATGTTTTTTCGACTCACTTGTTTTTCCCCGTCCATAGGGAGCAACCAATTATATTGGCTGTTTTACCCCCCAAAGAACAAACTTGGTTGCCTCGGGGCGTCAGAACAAAATTGCTAAATTATTCCTTCACTGTGATGGAAATGCTTTCGATGCATGGGGACATATCATGAGCTATTACAGCGGGCAGACCGACAGTTTCTCATCCTTTCATATTGGATTTGAATCAGCTGAAATTTGACTTACTCCAAGTATAAAATATGAAATTTTATGTATTTGGTACATTCAGGTGACGTTATTGAACTACAGGTATGATCAGCCAATGACAACTATTCTCACATGCAAAGCTTGGTTGGTTTCACTGAGGCCTCTGCCAGGTTTCATTGGTCAAATTATGTGACCTTGTTATGTTAAGAACTCTCTGAGTAAAAGTGCTTCTCTCTAAAAATTCTTTTAGTCAGTCAAAATTTCCCAGTTTTAATTCAAAGAGAGAAAAAACTAAATCAATCCAATAGGCATTTTAAAGTCTAGAAAATGTTTGTAAGTCTAGATACCTCAGCTCCATAATTTAGTAATGTTCAAGACTTCATTTGGCATTAAATATGAGATAATGAAATTATGAAAATATTTTTCAGGCAGTATATTTATCTGAAGTGGAGGCTATTGTTAATGATTAAGAAATGTTTTTAGACTTTGAGGTGACTGTTGACCCTGATAGTACTATTTAGATGTGATACTCAATTGCAGCCTACTATTGATATAGTGATAGCAATAGGTTTTTGCAATAGTATCCCTGATTTGTAAAATGTGTCAATTCTTGTTGAGGTGAAAATATTACATTCAGGATAACATTATCACAGTGTCGAGTCCTGGCGGTTGAGTGGATTAGCTGTTTGTATAGTTAGTGCTGGCAATTACTGCCTCACTCTTACAGTGTGGGTTCTAATCCTTCATTGAACTTGTCCCCCAAAAATATAATAGTTTTTGTTATTGAGATAGTGTAATCCAAGATATTGTATTGTATTTATAATACAGGTAAAGGATACATTTTAAGAAGACAACCCGTGAATTGTAGGAGTTGTATATATCAAACTTTCTCAATGGTGTCTATTAAATGAAAAGTAATGTCTGTTTCTGAAAAGGATCAATATAAAGCTAACAGTTTTATTGTGTTAGTAAAAATTAAGGTATTGAGTTGCAAGAAGTGGACAAAACTCTATTGCTGGCATGCATCTATTACCAAAACATAATTAGCAGCCCCGTCTAAGGACGGGGCTGCTATCAGGTTTTGTGCAGTTTCCGCCGCGCACATACTAATGGCTATAACTTTTTTCTACTAAGCTTTCCAGAACTTGTATTCATAACTTACTGCTTATACCTCGGGGGAACGATTTTGACATGTTCACTTTCAAGGTCAAAGGTCAAGGTCACGAGCTATAAAATCACTAAAAAATTCCTTGTAAACGCAATAACTTGAAATGTTTTTGTTCTATGAAGCTCTAACTTGGTATGTATCATCCTTGGAAGAGTAAAAAATTTTGAAAAGGTTTTCACTACAATCTGTCCAAGGTCAAGGTCACAGCAAGGTCACGACTTTAGCATGGTTTTGCGGAAATGCTTTATTTTAACTATGAACACTTTTAATCAATAGAAGATTATTATACTCAATAAAGAGTGTTCATTGATCGTGTAACCTTGAAGGCCAAAGGTCAAGGTCATGACATTTGTGTTATTACAATGTGCAACTAATTTGGATATAACTTAATCCCGTTAAGCTTTTCAGAACTCATAAACATGTGTAATTGTTTACACCTCTGGGGACTTAAAATGACATGTTCACTTTCAAGGTCAAAGGTCAAGGTCATGAGCTATAAAATCACACAAAAATTCCTTGTAAACGCGTTAACTTGAAAAGTTTTTGTGCTATGAAGTTTAAATTTTGTATATAAACTGAATACCAAAAGAAACTTTGCAATTTTAAAACTGAAATGTCGAAAACGATCTCATATTTACATTTTCATTTAAGGTGGCAATGAAATAGTTGAAACCCACACTTTCAAGTTGAAGACTTTTAATGGAGCAATATTCATGCATTTTTGCAGAAATGGCAAAAATGTCATAATCACGTGACGTTTCTGTTGAAACCAAGTTACGTGACGAAGAAGTTTGATAACTGTCCATAATGAATCTTCGTCACTCAAAAAGTGAAAAAAACACCTTAAAAGCAGTATACGGTAAAGCAAAAATATCGCAAATCCCCTCTGAAATTTACAAAATTGATCCAAAACAGCCCTTTTTACAAGAATCGGTAGTGTTCCTTCATTTCTAATGGTAACTTGATCCGGCTATACAGAAATGTTGTGAGGATTGCTGACAACCCTGAAACACACAAAAAACAGTTGTTTTTTCACTGCATGACAGCTGATATCTGTGACGTTAGACCGCCGCCAACGTTGTCTTTTAGTGACGTCAGAGATAGCAAACATCAAAGGTCCGCATGTTGTTATGTTCTCGTGCACTTTATAAACTTGGACAGATCTAATCTGAGCTCATCGACTGCTAAGTTGACAGCTATTGGTCACTAAACATCGACACACATCGGCAATTTTATAACGTCAGAATTGGCATTCAATAACATGATTTAATTGCGATTGTTGAGCTCTTACGGCTGGTTACCATTTATACGACTCAAAGATGTGTCAATATGACAAGTAAAACTTGTGTCCACACATTCCCATTTATGGAAAAGCTTCGATGCAGACAAAATGTAAAGTTGAACCTGCTGACAGCAGACGTAATTTAACGTTTGACCTTTTTGGTAACTCATGGCAGATTTGGAAGTTATAACACTCGGGCTGCTCAAACCTGGTACTAAAGTAGCACATTTTAGTACTTTAACAAAAATATTGCGAAAACATCATTTCAACGAACGTCTGAACAACCAAAATTTTGACCCCTGCCCACTACAGATCAAATAAGTGCAAAACTGGGTTTCCCACCTTTAATTTGGATTCGCTGGTTGTTTAAACAAATGATTGATTAATAACAGGTACTTTGTTTTAAATTTCTATCGTTTTTCATTCTTCAATCAGAATCATTACAAAATGGTGCAAAGTTTCTTTTGGTATTCAGTTTATTATCTCTTGAGAAGTACAAAATTTTGGAAAGGTTTTGGTTACGAACTGTCAAAGGTCAACGTCACAGCAAGGTCAACAAATATTGAGAAAATGGATTATTTTAACTTTAAACGCTTTAATTCGATACATTAATGTTATTATCCCCCGCAACAACGAAGTTGCGGCGGGTATTAAAATGGGTACCGTCCGTCCGTCCGTTACACTTTGTGTCCGGCTCATAACTTTGTAACTAATCAACCATTTCAATTCAAATTCGTCATGGAAATGAAGAAACATGTGATAATGTGTCATGCGTAAAAAAATTCTGAAAATCTACATAAAATATTAGGATTTTGGAGAAAAAGTGGTAAATTTGTAAGAAATCTGTTACAAGTCCCGTCCGGCTCACAACTTCTAAACTAGTCATCAAATATTGACCAAATTTGATATGAAGATACATAATCATTTGAAGGTGTGTCATGAAGAACAATTTGGAAAATATTTTGATAAAATTTTGCCTTTTTGGCCAAAAATGAGGACTGTTGGAAAACTGTTACAAGTCCTGTCCGGCTCACAACTTCTTAACTAATCATCACATATTGATGAAATTTGATATGGAGTTATATAATCATCTGAAGGTGTGTCATGAAGAACAATTTGGAAAATATTTTTATAAAAGTGTGCCTTTTTTGGCCAAAAATTAGGACTCTGTTGGAAAACTGTTACAAGTCCTGTCCGGCTCATAACTTCTGAACTAATGATCAGATATTGATCAAATTTGTTATGAAGATACATTATCATAGGAAGGTGTGTCATGAAGAACAATTTTGAAAATAGTTTTATAAAATTTTGCCTTTTTTGGCCAAAAATAAGGACTTTGTTGGAAAACTGTTACAATTAAGTCCTGTCCGGCTCATAACTTCTAAACTAATAATTAGATATTGATCAAATTTGATAGGAAGATACATAATCATAGGAAGATGTGTCATGAAGAACAATTTTGATAATATTTTTATAAAATTTTGCCTTTTTGGCCAAAATGAGGACACTGTTGGAAAACTGTTACAAGTCCTACATATTGATTAAATTTGATATGGAGATACATACTCATCTGAAGGTGTGTCATGAAGAACAATTTTAAAATTTTGTTTACATATGATCGAATTGATCTTTGAGATCCAAATACATAGATTTTTTTGTTTGATTTTAATTTTGTCATGTTACTCAAATTATGCCCAACAGTGAACATAAAGTTGGTATCATTAAGTTTTTTGATTAGAACAGTTTCCTTCATATCTTTGAATTTTTTTGTTATTTTGTGCGACAAAACTTAGTCAGCAATATGATAAGGAAAACCTATATATGTTGTGCAATTTGGGATATAGCTCGACCATGTCAGCTGCTTGTTTTCAATGAAATGTGTTCATTGATTGCGTGACCTTGAGTGTCAAACGTCAAGGTCACAAGAAAATGCCAAATATGCTGAGGCTTGTAGAAGGCGGAACAGGGTAAGGCGAAACCCCAAGTTTCAGGGCTGCTCTGTTTTTGCGGTGTCCCGCAAACACTAATCTAGTTTTGAAGCTTCTCTGAAGCTGACAGAAGGGAAGTCTTCAGTGTTGTTCTCAGGTGATATGTCAAGTGGGTCATTAAGACCAATTATGTGCTTATTGCACCCTTTGCATTGATAGAACTAGCCTTCTTTTAAAACTTTTAAGGGACATTAAGTGAATTTGGTGGGCATATTTCCTTAGGACCACCTCAAGGAACAACACTGAGTCTTTATAATCTCTAACCATTGCAGGTTTGCTGGATCTAGCCAATGCATACTGTGAACCGATCCTGAAGAACTACTGTGAGCAGATAATCAAACAGGGGATCACTGTCGAGAACGTGGCCATGTTGTATGCAGCTGCAATCAAGTATGAGGCCAAGGTGAGATTTATAGGAGGTGAAATTAATTTGGTCCTACACATTCTTTCTTTATGATCTATCGCTATTCCTTCTCATCCTCTGCAATGAATATCACCATTTCTTTACTTGATCAAACAAGGATCTTTCCTCTAAACATTGATCTTTACTTCTTGATATTGATCTTTACCTCTGAACATTGATCTTTACCTTTAGACATTGATCTTTACTTTTAAACATGGATCTTTTCTCTAAACATGGATCTTTCCTCTACACAATGACCTTTGTCCCAAAACAATGATCTTTCCTCTTTATATAATCTGTCCCTCTAAACATTCATCTTTCCCTCCTAAAATTGATCTTTCCTCTAAACAATGATCTTTGTCCCAGAACAATGATCTTTCCTCAAAACATTGATCATTACCTCTGAACAATGAGGTTTCCTCTAAAGATTGACCTTTCCTCTAGACATTGATCTTTACCTCTAACAATGATGTTTCCTCCAAACATTGATCTTTATCTCTGAACATTGATCTTTGCTCTACAACAATGATCTTTCTCTCAAAACAATTGATCATTCATAACCAATGGCCATTACTTCATTTACAGATGATAGAAATTATCCTGTGTTAAGAAATAAAACAATTATCCATGGGCAATGCTTTATGATGGCCTTTCATAATCTAATCATTTTCATTTAATGAATTATATGTCAACTAACTTGGAGTCCATGGTCAGCCTTCTCATCAATGTCCATTTCACTCTTATCAAATCCTAAAACTATACAGACATATACAGTGATTCCTGCTTGAAATACTCAGAATTTAAAAATACAATTTAGGCCCTTGAGTTGCGGGATGCAGGTCATCATGGTACTATTTGCTTACTTACTGAGGTAATCTGCTTTGACTCACAAGACCTTGTTATAGCAAGTCCCTGAACTCAGCAGGTTATATCTGTTGATTTATCACTGCATATGTTTATATGCATGCATACAATATAGTATATACATTTGATCTTCCTTCCATCCATCAAACAACACTAAGCCCATTCATCCTAGGAGACATCATGATATAATGACACCGGGGATGTAGCTCAGTGGTAGAGTGTCTGTTGCTGTCTTGCAAAACAACGCATTACCTGGCGCTGCACTGTGGCTGCTGGGTGCTTAGGCACAACCAAAATTTTCAATGTACTTGTGCTAAGGACAATAAAGTGTTATCATAATAATTATTATTCCATGAAAGTTCAGTGCTAAGAATGAAAACCCTCATTTCAGGTGTTGGAAGAGTTCTGTTTCCGGTTTGCAATGAACCACATGACCGCTGTCACACAGACCGAAGCCTTCACCAAGCTGGACGAGTGTGTGGTCAAGGAGTTCATCAGGAAAGCGGCTCTGGCCGGAGCCTTCAAATACTGACCACTAAAAGAGACTAGTTAAATGAAATGCTATTGTGTAACAGTAAGGGTGTCCTTGACAAAAAACTAAATACCAAAGTCACCTCATTTTCCTACATTTAAGGCTTTGCTGCAACAAATTTGGTATCTGGACATTTGCTTTAGGCAATTGGTTATTCTTTCAAAGTAAGTTTTTTGCATATTGTGATTATAGTCTACGAGTCCTTGACAAAACACTGAACGAATCCTTGACAAAACACTGAACGCTTAAGTCACCCAATTTAACACAATTATGGCTTCGTTGCAACAAGTTTATGTACAAGGGTCTGATTTGTTCAGAAGGCTGTCTCACATTCCAGGGATTACTTGCAGCTGTATGCAGCATACATCTCCTGATTGATTTAATTAAACTTGACATATGTTTTTGTACAAATGACATATCATTAAAAACAAAGGCATTCCCAGATTTACTATAGTGTATATGTATATAACTGAGCTTTAATCAACATTTACACTGTATTGGTGTTATGTCATTTATGTGGATGCAATCTGTGTTATGTTAGTATTATACTTCATGCTTGGTGCTTATGTAATTTATTCCAATATTTATATTACTTTAGTCTTGCCATAATTACAAATACAAACTTCTTCTCTTTCATGTAAACTTGGTGTTCAACAGGGTTACCCTTTCATTCCATTATAATTCTGCTTTCACTTTCTTTTCTCAAAATATATATATATGAATTTGATGAATGGATGTAAGGGATTGGTATCATTGCATGGAATGATGTTAAGTATATATATTGTTTTTATTATCAATGTATTGCATCATACCTTTATAATCAGAATAGACACAATTTTGTATACAGTTTATTGATCAGGAAGTTTTTGTCAGGATGTTTAAGTCATGATTATTTCATAATGTCATATTGCCATAATGTCATAATGTCATTTAGAATGTGATATTCCCAATGGTAATATATTTTCACTGCTGGATTGGTACATATTCATCAAGTTCTTTTATTTAATTTTCTTGAAAAATATCTGAGCATGATATATGGAAGCTTAGCATATTGAAGCATAAAATAATTTTGTACAGTCTTTGATAATTACAATCTTATTAAAATGTTTTATTCTTGGTGAAAAGAAGGTGAGGAAAGAACTTTTCACGGCTTTGAACTGAAATAGTATTCGAGAAAATAGTTATGGACAAAGGATTATACTAAAGTTCTAAGCATTCTTCCTGCATAGATAACTCATGATAATATCTGTTTTAATTCAAACATTTCATTGGCTTTTTTAAATGCAACTTGCATCAGAAGTGCTAAAAACATATGATAGCATGGGCCTTTTATTTCTTGAGCAGTTTCTGTCATGAAAATGCAAAATTGATTGTTTTTTTATAAGATTTTTTATCTTCAATTACTCTTGGTTTAAAGATGGATTTGTTAAATAAAGGTTACGCTTCATAATATTTGTGTTTAACAAAAACCATGCTTTTTTACCTTTAGACCAGGAGTTCAAGCTTTTGTATTTTGTTACTTATTGTACATAGTAACTGCTAGTGAAATCTGCTGTATGTTGCTACAATTGTTGTGGTTCAACACAAGGTTACATACTGTAACCATTGTTATTCTTTTGTGATAAAGAAAAATCAAATGAGAGAAAGTGGTTTTGTTTCTGTTTCAAGCATCAGAGGGAAATACATCTTGATAATCCAAAAAGTTAAAATATGTCCTTGATAATGATTTTTCGCTATGTTTATATTCTAATTAATAAACATTTTTTTTTTAAATTGCATTAATGATTGTAATTGAACTGGATGAACTCCTCACATTATGTTTTGTAGAATTACATCAAATTGTTAATAAGTGAGAAATTGCTGTGGGTGAATATGATCTTATATATGCATTTAAGCATCCTTTTTTTCTAAGCTTTGCTTCTATGATATCAGTGTCTTGAATCAGGAGGCTTTTATCATTACAGACTGACTTTTAACGATTATATTGATTTGTGTTCCTTTATCTTTAACTATGATCGATTGTTTTTGTTTCATTTGATGTCTTTATTATGAATGGGTGCAGATGGGGATTATTTGGACTCTCATAAAATGATAAATACGCAGCACTTAAGATCAAAGTCAATTCATTAATTCCTAATAAAGCCCAAAACAAAGATGATAATCTTAATGGTGTTGACCCTTCCTTTTCTGAGGGTTCCAATTTTCTCACTGTTTTTAGGAAATACAGAAGTTTTGTCACTAATGATATTTCTGAAGACAATATTATTTGTGAATTGTGCAATTATATTTCATCAATTGTCGAGGAAGAAATAAATATGTATTTACAACTTCAAATTTTCATTTATACCAAATTTTCTACAATCTATGAAGGAAAATTATTTGACAAGGAAAAATAAGTCAGTTAAAGAAAGTTTCTTAAGAAGCTGTGAACATGTTTTGAAGAAAAGCAGGATTTAAAACAGTCAGTCGTATGTAAAGCAAGGTAACAATCTCTTGGTGGATAAACCCATTATTGGGTAAATGTGAACATTAATATGTTTTAATTATTCTTTGCTTTTCATTTATGTATTTCCATTTATATATGATCTTCCATACATCAATAATTTGCCTGTCCATTTATTTACCAAATGAAATTGATTTTTTCCCGTTTTAATTCTAGCAGTTTTGACATTGAATATTCCAACTGTGACAAATCCAGTGACAAATCAATCAATCCTTTGTTCTTTTCTTTTTTGTGCTTGGTCATAAGATTTTAACTATTTTCAGATGTTTTGTTTACAAGATTGATGTCATGGTGTAATGCTCCCAAAATAAAGGAAGCATGAACTCAACCATGTTCTGTGAGATAAATCATTAAAAATTTAGACTCTTATGAGCATACGAGAATATTATCTATAGTTTCCATAAAGGTCTGACAATATCCTGTATAGATACATGATCAGTTTTAAAACTTGTCAAGATTTGCATCAACCTGGTGTTTTGGCAATCTTCTCTGGAATAGCTTTACTATGTCATTATTTCTGTATTTTTACTTGATTCAATTTCTCATTGAAAATTACAAGATCACCACAATTTTAAATTTTTTGCAATTGATAGCTCATTTAGTTCAGCAATATTGAGTGTCATGTCCTTTTCTGCTTTTCTTGAGTATATATGTTTTCTCAAATGAAGAGCATATCAACTTGAGGGTTAGTAACTTGAATACCTTTTGAATAAAAACTTGTAACACAGAGATTAGACTTCACTGAATATTTTCAAGAAATGTAACAAGATAGCAGTTACAGATATTAGAGGACATTCTGCAATTTATGTTATGATGATGTTTTATTTCATAGTTCATATGGAATTTGTGTCATAAGTTATGGTACTCAGAATCGTTAATCAGATCAACACCATTCAGTAATGAAAATATAGAAATACTGTATTTAATTTCAAATTTATTACATTTTTCTTAAAAAGGTTTGAATTTGAAAGCACTTTCATGTTTAAATATTTTCATTACTGATTGGTATATATATATTTATTTATTCAGTATATTTACTTATTTTGTAACTTTTCTCAATTATATTAATGGTATGGTTGTTCAATTGATAAAGCACAGCTTTTGCCCTAAAAAGTATTTAATGGTTGTTTCAGACTATCTGGTTTCAAACCTGTAGACATATTTTATTGCAAAGAATATGATATTTTTTTTCAATGACGAACAAATAGAATAAACACAAATTAATTTTCCTATAGCAACAGTAGGATTAATGAATTTGTATGTTTGCAGAGGTCCGACAATTTGAAACAGTGTCCTTAAAGTTGGCAGTAGCACGTTTTAGGAGGAATATAAGGTGGTCAGGAAAGTAAAAATAATTGGTTCCAATTGAAAGACAATGCATTCAAACTAAATGAAGCAGTAATAAATCAAACATATAATGTAAAGTTCCATTAAATGCAAATTCCATTAAATGACGGGCATTTTTGTTCTCAGACTGTGGATGATTGGTTTGTGTTACAAGATTGTTGACACTTTCAAATTAAAACATTTAGCATTAATGTACAATAATCAGTGAAAAATTTTAAATTTACAATTAAACAAAAATAGTGCTACTGCCACTTTATCGGAGTATTTGTTGTTGAAACGAAATTCACAGATATGTTTCAGTTTTTGCATATTATGCTATTAGTAAATGGTTATAGCATCACCATGGTGAAACATGTAACGTTTTTGTTGATTCCTATTTTACAAGTAAAAAAGAAGAGCATACACACGAATTTCATATCCACAAAAAATACCCCAATAGGACTTTTACATTAATTCATTATCTTTTGCTCTTACTTTTGTTGATTCACAAGATTATCCTCTTGTTTGATGTCGACTTTAGGCTAAAGCAACCTTGAAGTGTCTCCTTTTCATGAAAAATGGAGAAGTGAAAAGTGTTTAGAATGATGCGAATTTTGGTCTGAAAAAGTGAAAAGTGTACGATGGGCAGTGTATTTTTACAGGAGAAGTGGTTAGAATGATGCGTATTTTTAGTACTGGAAAAGTGAAAAGTATATGATGGACAGTTTGTTGACAAAGTGAAGGGTTTAGAATGATGCGTATATGTGAGTACTTGGAACAGTTCGTTGACTGGTAGAGCAGTGAAAAGTGTTTAGAATGATGCGTATTTTGGTCTGAAAATGAGAATATTGTACGATGGGCAGTATATTTATACAGTGAAAAGTGTTTGGAATGATACGTATTTTGGTCTGAAAATGAGAATATCATACGATGGGCAGTATATTTATACAGTGAAAAGTGTTTAGAATGATGCGTATTGTGAGTACAGGAAGTGAAAAATGCATGATGGATAGTTTGTTGACTGACAGAATAGTGAAAGTGTTTAGAATGATGCGTATTTTGAGGTCTGTGGAAGTAGTGAATAAACTCATTGAAAACTTATTGTTATACAGTGTTTTTGTGTTCTATTTTAACATTTCATTCGTGTAAAAATGATGAGGACATTGAGAGGATTTAACAGAGCAGTCCAGAGCCTTTTATGATATACAACTATGCATCGATTATGGTGTTCACTGCAAACACGCTGGTCACAATGACAGTTATTTTATCCGAAGTAAAGTTTAACCATAAAAGTACTAATAATAAAATGTTCGATTGTACGATGCGTCTCAAATCATCTTCTTCCTTGCTGATTTAAACAAAACTTAACTTTATAATCCTATCAAAATTAAACATCGTGAATTAAACAAAACACCAAAAATGACATCGAACTTTACAAGACACCACACTCCAATTATCTCTCTCTAGAAATCAAAATTATGAACTATTTCATATTTATTCTCTTGAAAACGTCTGGGATGTTTTACCAACCATGATGGTGAAATAAATAATACAGTTGTAAACTTATTGAACCTTAAAAGAATCTTTGCAATATACGCTGCGTGTTACTTAAAGATCAAAGACTTGCACAACTGGTATAATAATGGTGCTTGTCTTTTCTTTCGTATTAATTTGTACTTCAAAGGAAACCTACATCAGCCGAATGCCCGTCAAACTGTCAACGTTGTCTTATTCTACTTTTTATGTTGTATATTGTGCTTTAATCAAATATTTGCACAAGTTTAAGTTCAAATGTACTGTTCGTTCTGTGTACTTATTTTCATAGATACTACACTGAACCTAAAACAAAATTTCTTTTCATTTACATGTATATCGTATAGATAATGATGGCCATCTTTCAGAAGTCAATTTATTTTGAAGTTTTGATTTAGACTTTAACCATATACTTAAATACATTATATTACTAGTCCGTTGAAGATATTACTGTTTTGTAACTCTACATCGCTTGCTGACTGACTCCCGTGACGTCATCATAGTTAAGAATTACATCTTAATCGTTGAGCATGACGTCATGATGTCAGCTTGGAAGTTTTATTTTAATTTTAAAACTTATGATTAAGCGAGAAATAAAGCGAATACAAAAGTCGGCCCAACATTGTTGAGAAACGCGTTTTACTCGTTAGACACCAAATCAATCAATCGTTCTCAAAATGTTATCAAACGACATATCGATTAAATTATTCTCAATATATCACACGACCTACGTATTAGATATATCACATGTTATTAAAATGAACAAGCAGAGTCGACTATTTCCTGCTCACAGCTTTAAGAGTATGAATTACAATTACCAATGCAGCAGTATTTTGGATAAATTGTTAAAAACGAACACTTTAGTTGATGCTAATTCCATTATCCTTGGCAATAAATCTTTCACACACAAAATGTAATGTAATGGTTTTCAAAAATTCTATGTATAGTTATATTGAATTGTAAGTAATATCAAATTCAAAGCACCAAAATGATGATATTTTTACGTTCACGACTTCATTGAACTGGGCCATAAGGATTTTCAGTATTAGCCTGGTCAAAACATCTAACATGCGCAAATTAAGGCCCGAATATAACGATAATCTTACATACATGTCTCTTGATCAAATGTATCAACACTTCATTAAAGTAAATATTCAATCAAATTATTGTCTGCTTTAGGAATGGATAGCGCGTTCGGCTTCGGATCAGGAATTCCGTGGTTCGGATCCAGCCGGGGGGCTCTGCAACTTTGTCTGCATTAGAGAACTGATTTTCACGCTATGCTACACTGAATTTTAGCGCAGTACCACCAATGGTTCTCTAGTTCCAGACGATGGTCGCAGGTTTTATCGCAATGCATAGCCGCAATAGTAATGCGGGCTTTCTCCCTGCAATAATACTAGCAGCCGCGATATAAGTGAATTACTCTTGAAAGCGGCGATAAACCCCACATCCCCTCACCTCTTGTCTGCTTGTCTTGTAACTACCAAATACACAGTATGTCATAGACATAATATGTGCACTGGAGCAGTTGTCACTTTTGTGAGTTGCTGACGAGGAGGAATCATTTGTTACTTTTTTCTACTCATAGTGTTCGTGAAATGAATGACAAATAAACAGATCAAAATTAACTAACTTTCTCAGTCTATTGCATATAATTGAAAACTGTGGACCCAAATATACATTTTGTTGTGCATGTTAAATTTGTCTATTTAGTATATGTGTATATAAATGTCTTATAACATGGGCAATATCAGATCTTTGATACAATAACAAGGAATAATTATTCCTATCAGTATTGACCACGCCCGCTTATTAGTTAAATTAAATGACTAATATCTATATTCTGCCTGGTATTGAATATTTGTAAATATATCATTATAGGATAAATTCTTTTATCTATTATTTTGGTAGTTGTTTTCGTAAAGTCTATTTCAAATAGAATATTCTTGAAAAATACCACAGGTTTTTATTTTTCAATCAATACTTCTTTATTGATTGTATAAAAGGGGAGAAATAGAGTCATTGGCTCTGTCACTTATTAGGTTGTACAATATAGTTTTGAACATACCCTTTATCAGTTTTTGAAGTTATCACATTTAAACAATCCACGCTTTTCATTTCAGTTAAATGTGTTCTTCTGTGGATTTATCATATTAAAAAAAGAACTTAGGTTTCTAGAGCATTCTAGGGCATTCTGTGGTCCATTGGAGACATAAGGTAAAACAAAATACATTGGCTTTCCAGAGTATTTGTTCATAGATAGATTTATAAGACAAGGCCGGTGTTCTGAAGAAGAAGACAATACAAGGTTTATGCCATACCCTCATCAAAGCCTATAAAACGCCAGTTTCCGAGCTGTCAGTTTTATGCCTTGCTTCTGACCCTTTACTTTCCTGTGCTGCTATAGTGTCCCTACCGGCTAGAAAGCAAGCACAGAAATCTCAAGGGTCAGCAGCAAGGCATAAAACTGACAGTTCGGAAACTGGCGTATTAGGCTTTGTGTGGGAAGATAGCTATACCCCATGACCTTCTTTGGAGGCTACAGAGTTACCAAAACTACAATTTGTTACCTCCATCAGTTTTGGTGTCTGCACAGATTTTTCAACCTCTTGTTATTTCTAGGCCCCTCTAGGCCATCACATATGGGTGACCTAACACCCATGGTATGTATTTGGGGCCACTTAATCTATATCTGAGCTAAAATATAAATGTTAAACATGTGTCATCAATTAAAAACTTAATTATTTTACCAGATAAGCTTATGAACATGAATACAAACGTTCATTCTTTAGTAACAAATACTTTTGATTTTAATGCTGTTCAAACACAAAATTGGTGCTGATATCGCAATTTGCAAATGCACTATTTTGACATTAATCGTTGGCACATTATTGTTGTAGGACGTTTTCAAACAAGAAAATGTTTCATTCTCTCTGATATCTCGCCTAGTAAGGTAAGTTCCAGATCCATTGGTTTTAATAAGTGCATCTTTTTGTAACAGGGAATTATAAAAATTATAAGTCAAAGTAAGTTGGCTTCCGGAGATCATGTAATTATGTTTCAGTCATATCATTCACCCGGGGATTATATTATTTTACGATTTTGTTGATAGCTAAACCAGGCTATGTTATGAGTTGGGACAAGACACATACACTTATGTAAGTCTTATAAGTAACAATGATGAATACAATGTTTCATTTTTTCTGGAAAAAAGACTAATTAGGTTTTTAGGCGTAGCCCCTTGAACCCTAATTAGCGATCACATCATCACAAAAGCGGTAAATCATGATACAAGCAATAAACAAAAGGGTCTGTATACAAGGTTCAGTTTCTAGACCTTTTGCTTCTAGAGAAGAAAATTATAATAGTTTTAGGGCATGGCCCCTATGGCCCTTATTTGGATTCATAAGAATAAGGTCATGGCCATCAAATCTATAAGTTAGATCTCCATCAGCTAAAGAGTCTGCAAATAAGGTTTCAGCTTTCTAGCCTTAAGCTTTTGGTGAAGAACCGCCGCAATGGCTGAATTATTACTCAAGCGGAGTTAATCATTAACTCGCCCACTCTGGTGAAGAAGTCGAAATTCCACAAAGTTTACGACATGACGATTGATTGAAAAGCAAAAAGCAACAACAATAAGAGTTGAACATGTATAATGTTTATTCATCTATCCTCCGTTCAGGTTATCGTTAAAATTGTAAATGTTCATTCCACATACACAGACAGAAATCTACAAGTACAAAGCCTAGAGAGTGATCTAAAACTGAATCCCATACGTGCGGTGATATACCAAGAATTTAAACAATGGTCCATCGTTTGCTTCAAGCAACTTCATCTCGTTGCCTTAGGTAAAACACAAACCAAACATTTCATCTGATATACTCAACGAAATAAATTAAGGGACTCCATATTTTAAGTAATAGAAATGTACACCATAATGGTCGAAATGATGTCTAAATACATAATATTAGAGTGTTTCTTTTCTTTTTTGTTGAGCATACATAGACAAAGTGAATGATAACTGTTTTGCCTACGATATGTTACATTGTAGCAAGGTCAAATTGCAGAATTCGGATGATATTTTGATATTCATTTAATTTTGATTTGGTTGTTTACGTTTACGAATTCACGAAAAATGCCTTTAGCTGTTCCATGGATGTAAACCAATATCCTGAAATGAAAGAGTATCAAATACCACTCAAAATTGTCTATTCTTGTGTTAGGTAATTCAGTTATGTGAATAGAATATTCAAGCAATATACAATAAAGATGACTTTTAAAATTTCATAATATTTAAAAATGTGGCACATTTAGCTTTTCGGATACATTTTGGAAAGAGATTCACATAAAATTCGATCTCAACGATTTTAAAATCCAAAGTGGTAAAAGCACTGTTTAGATATAGAAAGCAACATATACAGTATGTTTATTGTAAGTATGGACAATTACAGAAAATGGTTAACAATTGAGAATCATGAGGCATGTAAGCATATTAATGCACTTGCATTTGTAAGATTCAATTATAGCCATTTAAAAGAAAACCCTATAAGGTAAGTTTAAGTACTTCATAATTGTGACCAATTAAATAATCTTATATACTTATACCTAATATCTTAGCAATATCTTTGCATAGTGAATTTATGGTGTTTGTCATTTTTTTCTTAGAAACAAATCTTTCGGTTTGAAAAAACATACTGCTTGCAGATGTGATAATGATTTTCATGTTCAGTTAATTTTCCTTTCATTTTGTGTTCTTCAAAACATGTTACAGTATTTATAAGACATTACAGTATTTTGAAATATGAAGTTTTATAATTCTAAACAGTAAGGAAAGTGCAAAGAGGAATGAGAAAGAACGTGTGTATTTTGATATGAGGAAAGTGAAAACATTTAACAACGAATCGAAACAGGAGTGAAATTCAACAATCGTCACAAGGCTTAAGAAATAATCACAATAGTATCTAGGTAGTTGGTTAATATACATTTAATTAACAAAACTCAACTAGAAGAATTCTACAGTTACAGTCATTGTAATAAGCTAACTACTTTAACATCACGTGACGTTACCTCAAGGTTTTGTCAATTACCTATTTCAATGGTAATAGCCATTACCATGAATATTCATTACCGTCCAACATAACACAATATCATCGTGTTATCATTCACAACAATATCAACCATGAACAGTGAATTCTATATTCTATATGTCCAGGTCATCTTTGTATAATACTAAGACACAGTGTAAACAATAAACAAACCGATATGAATATATCAAATGTAAAAATTGTCTAAAGTTTATAAAAGTCTAAAAATGTTGTAACAGCTATTATCTCAACTAGTTTCTAGAAATATGTACATGAAATTGATTTTTACAATTGGTACAGTCATAACTAGCAATAAATACAAACTTTTATGGGTAATTAAGTTTACAAACAAAATATGACATTTGACTATGTTTACCTACCGAAACAATTTTACAGTTTACTTAAATGTATATACTATTATTAACGTAATTAACAATAATGATTTATCACATTGACACACAACCAAATGTTTCAATTTCACAACCTCTTTGTAAAGCCTGAGGTCCACAACAAAATTAATCTAATATATTTTGACATAACATTTCAAACAAAGACATTTTTCTCTGATATTTGAACTCAACAAAATATTTTAAATAATCATAGGTAATTAAATAAAGAACGAACAATTCAAACAATTACTAGTATATACATTGAAAGTGCACTGAATGTATTGTGCGTTATTATTAATAATTACCTATACAACACCTTATAAAATTCAACTATTGCATCTCACGCTCAAAGGAGGACAAATCTAATAACAATTTGACGCTCCATCAAGAAGAATACATCTGTGGAGTAACAAGTAACCGTTATGTATTTCAAATTACATATCTCATTCTATTCTAGAATACAACAGTGTATCTTCGAAAAAGTTGACTCGAAAAAATCAAGAATATATAAACAAATTCTATATTGATATACTAGTTGAAAAGTTGCTATAGGGGAGTGATCCGAGCAAACATTTGCCCAATTTAACCTGAATGCCCAAAAACAGAGGGCGATCATATACTAGATATCTAGTACAATCAATAGGAAATGGCCAATAATACACATAAAAACGTTCTCTCAAGTCTTTTAGAAAATATCAAAGAAGCGTTGCTTGTCTACATTGCAATAATCAATTTACTGACCATCATTGCTGAACAATGAATCAGGCCTAATGTAATGTAATGTAAAGCATTGCTCGTCCTATATAAAGCATTGCTCGTCCTATATAAAGCATTGCTTGTCCTATGTATACCATTGCTCGTCTTATATAAAGCATTGCTTGTCCTATGTAAAGCATTGCTCGTCCTATATAAAGCATTGATTGTCCTATGTAAAGCATTGCTTGTCCTACAAAACGCATTGCTTGTCTTATGAAAAGCATGGATTGTCCTATGTAAAGCTTTGCTTGTGTTATGTAAAGCATTGCTTGTCCTACATAAAGCATTGCTTGTCTTATAAAACGCATTGCTTGTCTTATAAAAAGCAGTGCTTGTCCTATTTAAAGCATTGCTTGTCTTATAAAACACATTGCTTGTCCTATGTAAAGCATTGCTTGTCTTAAAAACGCATTGTCTGTCCCATATAAAGCATTGCCTTATGAAACAAAACTATTGTGAATCATGACAAAAAAAGAACGTGTTTTCCTGTATGCAATATTTTCTCCATGAAGCATAACTTATAGACAACGCATTTCCCATGACATTAACACATAGCATCATGTTGTCATTATTTTATTATACATTTTCTACTGTTTGTAACTTTTCTTTTCAAAAACTAAGGACGAGTCTCATTTTAGAAATCATTGCAATTCTACCTACAGTCATATATTTTTAAAATCTTCTTTTACTTACATAATTCATTGCTTATAAGATAATGCTTTCAATTCTGTTCTGATTAACATACATATTCCTAAATATTTTAAATAAGTCTTATCATCAATGAATAATTGTGTTTACCAACCAATTTCACGAATCAATACAAAATGATCATATTAAGCTTAATACATGTGCAAAATAAATATTACCTTAAGTTGTAATCTTTTGATTATTTTCAATTTTGAATGATAGTCAAAATCTCCATATATTGTAAAGGAATTTTAATATCGTTGTACAGCATCAAAGCTGTCAAATCAAGACCAACATTTAGGAATCTCTCAAAAGGAAAGATAATTGACATCCGTTGACATAAGTATGTTCAGACTAAGAGTGCACTGATGGAAACTAAGGGACATAACAGCAAAGAATCTCTGGTCTTGCAATACTAAGATTCCTAAGCCAAATTACAGCAAACATCAGTCTCAAAGACGAATGTCGAATGGCAGCCTGTAGTCAGCCCCGGAGCTAGAATCTGCAACTGCAGATCTAAGGACACAAACAGTAATTGATAGTGAAAGTACCTAAGACAGAAACTCTATCCACAAGAAATCAATCTCTTTCAATCATTTACTTTAAAGAAAACAACATGCTACCAGCTGATATACAGCTGCTTTCGAAGACGTAACTAACATCATGTTCATTTAAACTAAGAAGTAGTTCATTTGAAAATTTGAAAGCTTACACATGACATATACTATCATTTTTTCCTTTCACGTATATTAACGAGAAATCAGCCAGGGTACTGGATGTTGTTGATCAGATTTTCATGACATATTTTAATGCAACATAGAAGAATATTTTCCTAAGATAAGCTTACAAAAGCTCGTTGACATTGAGTATTGTAAAGAAATTGATATATTTGAAGTAAAGAGTTTATATTGACAATATGAAGATTGATATGAATAAAACAAACAATAGAGATAAAAGATAGGCCATATTTCTAAACCCTGAAAACACAAAATATTGTTTAAAATCGAGTTCTTCCTTGAAATGGTAAGCTTGAAATTGACCCTATGAATCAACATATATGATATCAACTTTATATGATTTGTTTCAATTTCCTTCATTTTGCCTGGATTGAAGCTACTTGGATAATGAAATAAATCAAGTATTAAGAAACAACATGTTGGGATTTTATTAAGCTTAAAGGGGCAGTAGCACGTTTTTAGAGGGAATATAAGGTGATATCGGGAAAATGAAAATAAATGGTTCCAATTGAAAGGCAATGTATTCAAACCAAATGGAGCAGTAATAATTCAAATATATAATGTAAAGTTTAGCCATGTGATTCTTTTTCTTACACAAAATGAATTAAAGGTGTTCACAAAAAAATGGCCGCCAATGGATTTTAGGTAAATCTTCATACTTTGTTCTCTGACTATGAATGATTGGCTTGTGTAATGAGATTTTTGACACTATCAAAGTAATACATTTAGCATTAACATACAATTATCAGTGAAAATTTTTAAATATAAAATTCTCAAAAAACGTGCTACTGCCCCTTTAAATGACGAGTGATAAGATAATTTTTACGCATTCTGAATGAATACCTTCAATGAAATCTAGTGCCAATAGTAATTCCTTATCCATTTGAGGAAGAAATTGTTTCTAATTTTAAAGTTGTATCAATTAATATATACAAACAAGAAATTTTATTTAGACGACGAAATATTCAATGCTAGCTCAAACATATATTTTTGTCTTCCGATTTGTAAAAGTAGATAACCACTTCATAGTTATGAATGAATGGTTTCCTTAAATCAGTATCTTGTGATGTGATATCTTTTAATATACAAACATTTCACGAGTTCACGTACACAAATTGTTTGTATTGTATCTTTTTAAAAACTTCTTTGGTTCATATGAAATTGCGAAAAAAATGCTTTAAACGTGAGATTTATGTGATGCTCAAACCATCCCAAAACCTTGCTTCTGTGCAAGATTTGTCCCACATGAAATTCCTACATCATTCAGAGGCATAAAGCTTCCGATTTAGGCAAAGTAATCATCATTATTGCTAATAAATATCATCACAATCTGATGTATTCAAGAAAATGGTATATTTATATCAAACAATCATTTTGTGCAATAGCATGGAATGTATGCTAAAGGGATCCATGTCCAATTCATCAAAAAATGCCAGAACATTGTAAATAATAATATGGAATGATTTTTTATCAACGTTCATGAAGAAAATCATGAATGGATTCTGTAATTATTATTGGTATGTCATATGTAGATAGAGCATTAGCTCTAAGGGTTTGAATTTAGTTTTAGAAAACCTCGTACTTCGACAGTTTTGCATGAAATTTTGAAGAATACTCTCAAATGAGAGAAATATGTTTTGTTTTTCAAACCATTGTTCAAGATGGAAATAATAAATAGAAACTTTCGCATCACTTTCAAGGATAAATGACCATTCCATAAAATCGTTGTTAGGTTTTAATAAGCTGTATGCCGTAACATGGTTTCATTTGGAAAATGAATAGTATAATCAAGATTTTGAAAATGTTGAAATGATTTAAAAGAATATTTTAACTGGAATGAACAGTTGACTTTTCACTAATAAAAAGTACACGTACATATAAACACTAATACATTATCATAAAATGCCACATTTTTCAGCGAGAGTGTTATTCCTGAATTGAAATGGCACCGGAAGTGGAATGTCTTGACACCGTAAGTGTTGCGCAGAACATGTTCATATGAGGTGTCCGTTTACGACTTCAAGTGTTGCACACGGATTACACGCCGCTAATTACAGCCGTATGAGTGTTACCAAGTTTGTGCTGACTTCATTATCAAAACTGATAAAAAACAATAACTGAAGGTTAATGATTTCAAAAAGTGTGTTCAACACTAACGTCAACGTGATTTCTGAGATCGAATGTGTATCTACATAAATCTTTAGTAAATCGTGTAGCCCAAAATTTCCATTGGAAATTGTCCTAATTCTTGGGATGTTTTCAACCTTGTTTCTGACATGTAAACGCATACATCTGAGTGTACGCATATCACATACGATGATGATTCACAGGTGGCTTGACAGAAGCAGAATAAGAACTGTGAAGAACTGCGCATGCACACGCGCAGACATACTTGCGGCCATTGGACATTCTGAAACAAAGAATGAATCTATCAGTTAGTCATGCCTTTTGCCACTGACAAACAATTTAAAACTCATTACAGTCCAATTCTTAACCAAGACTTGTTGTAAGCAACTATAGTTGTACTGAACAAACATCCAATAGTAACGTCTATTTGGTTACACAGGACAGTTAAATAATATCAGTATGTGCACATGATTCACTTAACTATCAGCGCACGAACTGTATATTTCCTGATCGGGAACATCATTAAACAGTGTTCATGGCGCCGAAAAAGCAAAAGATACGGGCCCTTTCTTGCGTTTTAAATAGAGTAAAAATTAAGTAATTTGAAACCAGTTCGAATTAGTGTACATTAATTTCGAAATTAATTATATTTGGTTATTTTTTGGTCCCACAGTGATATATTTCACGACTTGTTTCTAAATAAGATAAAACAGAATGAAAACCCATTACTAAAAAGGAACATCTTTTTCATTTCGTCCACTGTTTCATATTGATCTTATATGAAATAATGTATAATGGAAAAAATAGGAGGTTGTTGGATTTGGACAGACTTGTAATTGGCAAAAACATATTCTTCCAAACACGTTGAAAGTTTCAAATGATCAAAGAATATTCTTTCAAGGTTCTGTCAAATGTTTGATAGCAAGAGGTCTTTTTAGTTTCTGCACATTCAGCATCTCGGGAGATGATCACAGTTATACTCGAAATGGTTGAAGGCGAGGGGTGGGGAGGCAGCAAATGTTGAAATTGCTTGTTTCATATTACATGTCATTCATAATGTCCCATCGAAGCACTTTTTTCATTACAATTTGGAAAGCAAAAAATAGTATGAAAGTTCAAAAATGATCAAAGAATGCTATATTCAGTGTTGTTATGCAATTGATTGCATAACGGTATTTTAAAGAAGGATTGGCATTCTATCATAAACATTCCCCTTGAGTTGTTCAAATGCATCTATGAAAAAGATTATATATTTTTATTTTTATGTTATTTAGAGGAGTAGTGTTGGCACAAAATTATGAATTTCCAAGTTATTGAGGTTTGTCATTATAATAAAATTATCTTTATAATGTCCTTGACATCTGCTATAAGAGGTAAGTAATTAAAATGTGTTTTAAACAGCAATTACGCTTTCAGTATGATGTAACTGTAGTATTATAGCAAAGAAGAGACCCTATAACGTAAATGACTGCAAAACTATCATCGGCTTCGTTATTGTAGACATTTGCGACGTATCAGTATAGATCATTATACCTTTTCCAAGAATGCAAAAGTGGCATGTGGGGTAGGGTCTCTTGAACAATCTGAATATCTTTTAAAGGTTTAAGGAGCATTCAGCACTTATTACGAGTCACAGTGTCACCAAAACCATGAATCAGAATCCCCATCAGCTAAAGAGATTTCAGCTTTTTAGGTATTTTGTTTAAGAAGAAGATCAACATAGGTTCATAGGATGTAGATCCTGTGGCCCTTATTATGGTCACAGGGTCATAACATTTATGAATCATAATCCTCAATGACAAGGAGTCTTTCAACAAAGTTATTCTTTTAAGAGTCACTGGTTCTGGAGATCAAAATATAAAAAATAACGAGAGGACAAACGGTCGGACGGACGGAAGCCGGACACCATACAAAATACAACATACAACATACATACAACATACAACATACTGAACTCGGTTCTCGTCATACTAAAACGCAAAGTTTCCTTACAACCTTCAGAATCTCACTGCCTCGGCTTCAATATGACTCCATTTCTTGAGTGTTCTAAAAATCTGTTACTAGTAGTGGCTAAGTGAAAATGAAAAACTATGAACTATGAATGGCAACATACTGAACTCATTTCTCGTCATACTAAAACGCAAAGTTTCTTGACAACCTTCAGAATCTCACTGCCTCGGCTTCAATACAGGCCATGTTTCAAAAGTTGTCTTAAGTTTAAATTTCTTAGATCTCTAGAATAAGACTACAAACAACTAGATCAGGGTTCAAATGGAGAGAAGTCCAAGGTTAATGCTCAACGGTAAGGCGCGGAAACTTTTAGTTCCTGTGTTATTTCTGGACACGTTTTGCAGTGTCTTTAAGATCCACGATTGATCATGGATTAGAATACGTCTGATGGCTGGGCGACTTCCATGTCTTAAGTTAAACAACAAGTTCCCGATTCGTTAGTCTTGCAAGTATGCCTGCAGGGCTCGATAGACCAAGAGTGTCCAAAATGGCTGCTCAAAGACCACTTCAGAAGAGGTGGAGATTAAGAGTGATTATCAAGATGAATCTTCTCCGATTTAAGAACAGAAGGCCGTTTCAGTACATTCTGCTCGATCAAATTGATGTTAGAAACCAAACTCTTGGATTAAACTTCGTCTAAAGTTTTAAACCTGCAATGTCTTTTTAACCAAGTCGACGTTCTCGATTCGCTGACGTATGCCCAGAGTAGTTGTTAATTTGAATCAGACTGAAAATACTCCCTTCTTTCTAAAGTTTTTCTCTTTAAAGCTTACTAGGAAGACAGATTCTTGGTAAGTATACGCTTGAAGTATACTGTATAACAATGCTTTACCACGAGCCATGTATATTAAGTTGAGTCTAAGAAATATTTGAAATAATTACTATACCTTCGTCATTTTATTTTATTTTTCAAGCTTTTCATTTGATAGTGTATTTTATTCAAACTCTAGACTTACTGAATGATGAAATAGACTTTGTAAAGACTCCTTTTTAAAACACATTCATGAAGCAGGACTACGATGTATGTCTTCTATGTGTATACTTGTGTGCTGTCTGTTTGTCGTACAATACAATCTGCCTGTATCATGAAATAAAGAAAATAAAAGAAAGAAAAGGATAATGAACTTTGTCGAGGTTCTAGATTTTTTTAGACGCACTTTCAAAGATATAGCTCAATTTCTTTTGATGATGTATCGACACAGCTGTTGAACTCCATAACAAAACGTCTTAAAGGAAAAGTCCTGTCGATTCTGTCTGCCATCTTGAATTTCTGACATATCGTGAAAATCCGTTCTCTACGCGTTCTATTTTATGAACAAAATAAAAATAAAGCAAATGGAGTGGTTGAATATGAAAATATTGGACAACAAGAGTAATAAGCAATAGCCCGTTATGCAATTTATTCCACGCTGGTAGCTCAAATGATTGGCTTCATTTCACAATGGGTTTCTTTTCATAAGAATATGCATGTTTTTAAACAATGAATATATTTTTAGAAACATTACACAAAAATAACATAATTGAAATACAGTGTGAAATAAATGTTTTAATTACATATAAGCATATAAAGGAACGTCCCTTCTAATTTCGTTTCCATTGCTCTCCCTAACCGAAGAAAGTCATGGGTTGAAAGTCGAGAGTAGGCCTACTTCCCTGACCAAAATCAAACAACAGCATCCTGTCTATAGAGTTGCGTCGCCTTCAAAGCACCTATGCCCTAAGGCTTTTTCTTTAATTGCAAGAGTATACAAGTGAGATTTATTTTGGACGGTTTCAAGCTTCTTGCAGGCCAATGACCGATTGTCTGTTAATTATATAGTGTATAGAGCATCAGTTCGGGGCTGAAATGCATTTTTTTGAAGTTTTGAAAAAACATCCTGCAAAGTACTGATTGTCTGAAATAAAACCTCGTCAATTGGTAAACGCAAAACTTTTTGTATTTGATTGTGTAACGAAGATGTTTTAAATAAGCTTTATATCAATTTTCATTTTAGTGTATAGGAACCATCTCATTTTATCCAATCAACGTACTCATTAACTGAATGAAGAAAAGTTGTTATGGTTAATCAACTTCTTTATTGCATGAACTGCGACGTTTCGGTGCCTCTCAAAGAAGTTACTCATAGACTGTTTATAAATGACAAATTGAAAATAACGAAAATAAAAATATGTCAATAAACACAAAACATGAACATGTGTGGAAATATATACTTTATTGATAAGTAGTGGAACATATGTACAATGATATTAAAGAAGTTTTGAATTATGGGGTATACCAGTATAATTTAATTTGAAGTTATATAATCGTAATAACTCAATTATTTCATATTTTGCTACAGGTATAACATTTCAATATTTTGACAGTATGTACTGGAATCAACCTCAAAACAAAATTAACTTTCATCAACCTTAGTCAGGTAAAGAGAATATAGATAATTTTGAAAACATTCAAACATTTTGTATATATTAATCCTTTCATTTCAACATTTTCCTCCAGATATCACAAGTCTTATCTGAGGTAACAGACATGACCTTGTTACATGTAGATATCTATACAAAAGGGCGTCATTCTCTCCCCACAGAGGCAGATCAAGTCATGAAATGTTGATACAGGCTCTCTTCTATTACGCCGAAATCCGATGTTCCGGCAGTTTTCCCTGGCGGAAAGCAACAAAATCCATTTGAATTTCCTAAGCAAATGACAACGCTTCTCGCATGGTAAGGGTGGTTCACATCACAATGCTTTTGCCATGATTCAGTACCCAAATGATGATTTTAGAACAGCGTCGCTGATTGCACAACTAACTATGATTGTCTCCAATCAGGCATCTCCCATTCTATCCCACAAAGGCGGCTTAATAGAGCAGAGGCTGTATCAACATTTCATGACTTGATCCTCTGTGGGGAGAGAATGAAAGGGCGTAAAAGAAAGCAAAACACAATATCCCATTTTTATCTTCCCACACGTAAATAAAGGATCTTTTCTTTACTTATATTACTTATATGTTAAACGTATCGAGAGAGGTAGACAGTTTATCATGACTTATTCTGAACTTATAAAGCTCACGGGATGTGATAAAAATGGTATGTCTTCCTTTTGGACATATATCTCATGAAGGATATTATGATATTCTAATAGTTGGAAGAAACAGGATAATGTTCACATTGAGAGGCCTATAGAAGCACCATGCCTCGGTTATAGTATGACGTCATATGATAATTGTAACGTCAGGCAATTTATTCAACTGTAGCCCGTGAGTGAAGATTTCATATACTTTTCACCCTGCTCAGTGAAAACAAATTGATGATGGGTTTATTGAAATGACAGAATATTGTATTTCACCGCTATTCGTACAATAAAACGCTTATTGAACAACCGGTTGAACCTTATTTTGTTTATCGTGGGATAGTGAAATAATATTTCAACGTCGTTTCCATGGTAACCAACAAATTTCTTCGATATGACGGGAAGAGGTAGCTAGGTGGATTATAAAGATGATTAATGATTTATTTTGTGTAAAATTGATTAAACTACAAACTCCAAAACTCAGGTTTCAGATATATTAAGAATTTTGAGGACTAAGCCCTTGTAACAAACAACTAATACGCCATGCTCATTGTGCTTGTAAAAGTTCACTACGACTTAATAAAAAGCTCCAATTTGTTTAAAAAAAGTCCTCAATGTTTCAACTTAAAGATTTTCAGCTCTAAAAATATATCGGGGTCTCTGTTTGTTGATTTGCACCCTTCTCCATTTCATGTAACAAAGTTTTACGTAGTTGTTAGAAATATCAGTGTGTAAGTACCTCAAAGAGCCCTTATTTTTTGAAATTCTTAATAGCGAAAATATGAATTCATTTATTCTTAATCTAGGAAACGTTTTCCAATTTCAAAAGATTCCAATTAAAGAATGGTCAAATAAATAAGTTTTCAATCGAATGTGTAGCCCTCTTGTCGTACCTTGTGTTTTACTGTCCAAAGCTTTACCTCTGTGCCAGGCCTTATCCTTCATATAAACGTTTTTCAAGCTAAACATTAATAGGTTTTATAGAAAACAGTACATAAAGTATTTCGAAACATTTTTTAGAACGAAAAGATGACAACATATCCTCCATTGGCATCAAAAGGCGTTGGAACAAATATTAGGTAGAATATTCGGATTCAGGATTCTAATCTTTTTGGTCCGAACGCGATTTAACCTGTACCTATGGTCCCCGAAAGATTATTTAGGATTACCATGAGATTCAGACTAATGTCTGATTAGTCAGATGTGCATTATTGGAGGCTTTGGGTTTCATCGAAGTAAAGTAAATTTATTCCCTTCAGATAATCAAGTATTTCATATGATCACATTTTGTTGTAAGATAGTTTTGAACTGTATTTTAATCAATTTGATTTTGTGTTATAAGTCATGTTTATCTAAGTCTAATGAAAAACACTTGCAATAAAATACAGTTGAAATATATGACTCTAAACGTATATTCTAATATAACAGTAAAGTTCGTGCCTTGAACTAAACATTCGAAATTGATGAAATCAAAGTATAGCTATTCTCGTCAGATCATCAAGTCTCTCATGTGATCAGATTTTGCTGTAAAGTGTTTTGGAATATGTGTTTTAATCAATTTGACTTTGTGTTAACAGCGATGTTTTCGTTAGTCTAAAGAAATGCACATGAATCAAAAGACATTAATATGTACATGAAATAAATGAAACAATATATTAGTAGAGGTACATATAGTGTTTACCCGAAAATATGATGATATTTACAATGATGCTGTTAAGACTTTCAATCTTGCAAGGAAACAAATGAAATCGTTTTAACTATACAGTTTTGATTCTCTTCTGTCATTGTTTTAGAAGATACAACCAATTGAAATAATGATAAATATTTTAATATAAATCAAACCATTTAAGAAACTTAGTAATTTGCGAATATATGCATATACATTTGCTTGAAAAAGACATCAATATGAAGATATCATTTTGAAATGAAGACATGTTTACTGATGACATGACACGCTTAAGAACAAATTCAATTCATGACAAATACACGCCCATTCAACTAACTAACAAAAGCTTGACCTGTGACCATGACGAATTCATCATTCATCTATTTACAACATATTTAAAACAAAAGTGAACAAAACATAATAGGAATTAAAACCAAATCGCCAGGCAAAAATAAGTAGACACCACAGTTTGTTTAAATTCACTTAATATCTAAGATACATGTGATCTATGAAGTGTCACGTTAACAAGAACTCACTTTTGTAAAATTTTGAATAAAATAATCATATTAATCAAAGTAGACAGGGGTAACAAATAAAATGTATGCTATCATTATCATTACCATCTTATTTTTTTTGTCAATATGTTAATTGATTTTCACATATATTATGTCTTCCTTATTGATAATCAATTCTATTATATCAAAATAAATGTTAAAAAAATTATCAACATATTTTGTGTGGAAAAAAACCCTTTAAAATGTTCCATTAAAGATGATAATATTGTTCTTATAAATTTGAGAATACGACATAAAAAACTCGAATTATTTGTATTAAAAACGTTTGTATATAACTTTTTACTTTAACTTTTGTAGTATTGTAACTAAAGTGTTTACTTTCTTTGGCCTGACAGTTTACTTTTAGGACTATTTTTTCGCATCAGTTGTCTCCGTTTCTCTTGCGTTGTTTTCAAACTGAAATTCGGAGGAAATTTGAAATAATATCAAACATTAATTGATTTTAAATGTTACATATTTGGACTTGAACATTTATTAAACGTGCACATTTTCAAAAATCTAAAATGTATGATAAATACCAATATCAGTTTTGAAGTTTTTCCTGATTTCTTTAATGTTTAAACTTTTAAAAAATACATTCCGTTTGCTATGCAGTCTTCCTAAAACGATGTGACTTTCAATATAAATCTAGGTGAGGCACTGTTGCAGCCCATTTATGGATGCTATCCCATCTTAAGATTGGATAGCTATCAGGTCCATCCCAAACGAGGATAAAGCACTATTCTAAGTTGGGATATCTCATCTTAAGATGGGATAGCTGGTTCATGTCTCTATTTTGACCAAAAATAATAATCGGAATTGATGAAAAATAAACGACATTTCATATGTTATTATTCTTCAAAGTCAGTTTTCATCAAAGTCAAGATTTCATCAAATCATTTTATCAATGTGTTTTTTTTCTCATCAAAGTAATTTTTTTCTTCTTCTTATTTTTGTTTCAAAATGGAATTTATATAAAGTCTTATTATTCTCAAAATAAAACGTGATCCAGCTTTCCCATCCCAAAATGAGATATCCGAGAATCTTAGAATAGTGCTTTATCAACAGTTGGGATAGCTATCTAATAGCCCAGCGGATAATGGAAGGATTTGTATGTAATTGTGCATTTACATGTTACAAGTGTTTGTTTCATAAAAATACAAAGAAATAAATTGCTTAATGTGTTAGAGATAGGGAGGCACTCAAATATTTATCTTATAATTTTTTTATTTAGCTCCAAACAAATACTGTGAAATATTGAGGCATTATTATTTGTTGTGTGGAAAGTATTAGAAATGGGGGTGAAAAGAGAGTGATCTCCCCTTTGTTATGACTTTTGATGTTATGTCATCAACCAAGGTCACAAAGATGTAAGTCATGTAATCAGTCATTTACATTGATTTATTTGGAAAATCATGGATACTTTGGGCATGGAAGTAGGTGGAATGTTCACTGATGTTCAGGACACATGAATGGTGAGTACATCTGTTTTATTGAAACTTTACAACTTCTAATGGGCTAGGGGTCATTTGAGATGGATGCCAGTTCATATTCGAGACATGAAAAATCTCAGTCATACCCATCCACATACAACTGAAAAATTCAAGAAAGGCCATTTTGTTGTTCACAAGACAGAGAGGGCGTTTTCTGCAATCTCATTGGACCATGCTCATGAACAGAATAATGCAAGCATTAAAGGTGATGGTGGTGCCATTGGTCTAACAGAGAATGCATCTGCCTTGAGAAGATGGACAGTTGGTGGCCCAGAAGTGAAGAGAATTCTTGAAGAATTTGATGCCTCCATCAATAATGAGGGAATATCTTCTACGTCTCACCACGAACAGAGTAAAGGAATGCAGGAATCCTTTTACATTGATGTCACTGCCTTAATCAATGTAATCAGAGAGTTTGGAAGCCCATTTCTTGAGCATGGACCTGATCTTCTTGTGATATCTACAAGAGACATTGCAGAAACATCTGTTGTGGAATCTTTGAACAAAATTGAAAGCCTTGGGAAAGATCAATACAACGATTTTGTCAAGGAAAGGTTCATAAATGGTATTGCACTTTCAAAACCAATCAAGAAGAACAAACTCTCACTTTTATCATCACCTCAAACAAAGTCACAGTCCTCCTCTAAGATGCAAGTCATCAGCCTGAAGAATGACTGTAGTCTGTTTTCACGACTTTACATATCCTGTCAAACTAGAGAAGGAAACCTAGATGAGTTTTTCAAGCATGAAAATCAACCTTGTCCACCATCACTCTCACATCTTGGTATGCTTCGGTCATCTGTTAAATCACAGCTTCTTCAGTGTCTGGAAGATGTTTCTTGTCCCACAGTCAACAGACCGGAGATAGATGTAACAATTCTAGATGGAGCAGCAGTTGCAAATATGATGAAGCCTGGGGAACATAAAACATTTTCGGCTTTCAGTGATGAAGTGTTTGCTAGATATCTTGAAAACCAGCTGGAAAACACAACAAGACTTGATATTGTCTGGGACGTATACAAGACCGATAGTTTGAAGGCAAGTGCAAGAAGAAGAGGCCGTGGACAGAGAAGGCGCGTTGAACCACATTCCTTCATTCCTCACAACTGGAAAGAGTTTCTTAGAAGTGATAGCAACAAAACAGAATTGTTTCAATTTCTTGGAAAGCAAGCTATGAAAACCAATACTGACAAACTCATCATCAGTACTATGAATGAAACGGTCCTTTCAAATCAACCATATGATGTTTCCGATCTGTCACCATGCAGCCATGAAGAAGCAGATACAAGGATGATACTGCACATGTCAGAAGCATATAAGAGAGGATTCCTGCGATTCATGATAAGAACAGTTGACACAGATGTTGTTGTATTATCCATTTCAGCAGCAGCAGCTCTTGATAGTTCAGAAGTATGGCTTGCCTTCGGTACAGGGAAACAGTTTCACTACATACCTGCACATGAAATAGCCGCAACATTGGGGCCGAGGAAATCAATGTGTCTCCCTCTCTTTCATAGTTTCACAGGGTGTGATACTGTATCTTCATTCAGTGGATGTGGTAAAAGGAAAGCTTGGCAAGTATGGTTTCATCTGGAGGAGGCAACAGATGCATTTGAATCTCTGTCAAAGCATCCTGATCAAGTGACAGATTCTCTTTTCGGAACACTTGAACGATTTGTTATATTGATGTATGATAGAACAAGTGACCATGTGAGTCTGAATGAAGCAAGAAAGTACATGTTCTCTTCCAAGGGTAGAGCAATTGAAAATATACCCCCAACGTCTGCGGCTTTCAAGGAACATGTTAAGAGAGCAGTTTATCAGGGAGGACACATATGGGGCCAATCAACCATCCGATGTCCTGATCTGCCAGATCCGTCACAATGGGGTTGGAAACTCAGTACATCCAATATGTGGGAGCCTCTATGGTCAACAATACCAGACATTTCACTGACTTGCCGGGAACTGTTAAAGTGTGGGTGTAGCAAAGGATGTAGTGGCAGGTGCAAGTGTCTCAAAGCTGCCCTGAAATGTACTGCACTGTGCCTTTGTGGTGGAGACTGTGCCCAATGACATGTTCAAATATGCTTTGAGGAAGTAAGTGCAAAAAATACCCCAAAAATTAGATTAATCTGAGTTTGAATTAGGGTTACATTTACTTCTCTTAATATGAAAATTATGACTTATTAATGTCTCTATCATTATCAAGTGTCATAAGCTACAACTCTGCCAAATTTCATACATTACAATTAAAGATTGTGGATTTTACATCTCTGACAGTGAAATTTAGATCAGAAATTGGCGGCCATCTTGAATTTTGAGTGCCTCCCTATCTGTATCTGATTTCTATAGTATAAGCTACATCTCTGCCAAATTTCATGCATATTGGACAAAAACTGTTGATTTTGTGTGGTAAATAAGTCTCTGACAGTGAAATTTAGGTCAGAAATTGGTGGCCATCTTGAAAAATGGCGGCCATCTTGAATTTTGAGTGCCTCCCTATCTGTATCTTATTTCTATAGTATAAGCATCATTTCTGCCAAATTTCATGCTTGTAACATGAAAATGCATAATTATACCATTATCCGCTGGGCTATAAGTATCAGATCTTATGGTGAGATAGTTCCCTGCTGCAGCTTAAGCCGTTTCTCAGCTTGTTCTTCAATGTAGAAGTAGGGCAGACACCGATTTCATCTAACGCGGAATGTTGACTCAAATAAGCCACAAACAATTAGATTTGTACTTTTCTTCAAATTTCATTATGCTATATATCTAAATATCAAAGCAAACTATCCACATTGCGTTTAAAACAGAAATAAAGAAGTTCTTTAGCATTACATGATGATCATTTCCAAAAAAATTATAATATTGGGAAATGCATTGTACTGCAGGCCTGAAGAATGTGTTTTGTAGATAAAGCGCTCGTAAAATCACTTACTGATAATTTTTGTTTTAAGTTAAAATACTTTGTCCCACAATCATAATGGCAAATGTTGAATTGTAGTCAAACACGATGTGTTATGTTTAAATGATATGCCCAATTTGGATGTGTTGGTTTATCATTCAGTTGAGTGACTGGTGATAAAGTAGATAAAGCGCTCGTAAAATCACTTACTGAAAAAATGTGTATTAAAGTTACTATACTTTGTCCCACAATCATAATGACAAATGTAGAATTGTAATAAAACACGATGTGTTATGTTTAAATGATATGCCCAATTTGGATGTGTTGGTTTATCAATCAGCTGAGTGACTGATGAGTTGTGTGTAAAACGTGCATCATGGTAAGCCGCACGTCTGAAAACGGCGTTCGTAATTCTGTAAAAAGTTATCAAACTGATTTTTCCAATCCACGATGTATCTTTCTTTCCACTCTGTGTACGACTGCTTCCAGTCCTTCTCCACTGAAGAAATATTTGCTGAAATATGAAAAATATAGAAAATTCAACATCTTTCAAAGACATATTATATATCATGAAAAGTTAAGGGACGTTGAATAATCAGATATCTGCTATATAAATATATCTTAAACTCTTAAATTGTCATTCAAAAACCTTTATTTCAAGAAAGTAAATATATTTCGAAAAAAATCTTACATTAGAAATGTTCAAACTCAATATTTGATGTCTTAAAGATCTTAAAACTATTAAATTTCGGTTCCAAAATTTTGATGATCCTTCAAATTTGCTTATAACAGCAAAATGATATACTTATTTTTTCTCATTCCGATATTTAATTTTATCGATTACGAAACATATTTTGTGTAATTAAGTATGAAAAGTTATCACTTGTTTCATTAAAATGACTCTCTGTTTTCTAACACAGTTCTTTTACCGACCATACTTTTGGATCAAATCTATAAGCGTTCATATCTACACTGAATATTTCAAGGTACACATATCGTGTATGCTAAATAGAATTATGGCATTGTCCAAAATAGACATTAAATGAAATCAAAATTTATTTCTGCAAAAAGTATATAAATTTGACACGTTTGAGACAACAGAATGACAAAATTAGTTTACATTGGTAAACCAAAAGAGTTATCTTCTCTTAATTTATAAAGCAATATAAGAAATTAAATTGAATTGGCTTTCAATGTTGATACATGTGACATGTTTAAAAATGTAAGAAGAACATAATTTTCATTGATTTTAAAGAAAATGATTTTGAACATTGAAAAGAAAACAAAGGTTTTGACAGCCAACAATGAATTTATAAATTGATAAGTTGATGAATTTCGCACAGGAGAATGTTCGTTAAAATAAGGTTTATCATTTAGATAAAAATAGATAAAAAAGAAACATGTTGGAAAAATTGATTTTAAACTATTTTAAATTTTATGCATTATTTAGTAAAAATGAACAAATGACAAATATATTAAAAAAAATACTAAATGATGACAGTATTCTCGTCATCTAAAATCAAAATCGACATGTATATTTACCATTTCATTCGTGCAATCCATATCTGTTCATAGGTCCATTATAAGTCGTGCTGTTAGTAAAGGTATTCATGCGGGTCTCCAGGACATTCGGAATCACTCGTGAAACTCCGGCGTTGTCCGTAAACGACCGAGTGAGATCTACTTGCATTCATCTTACAATAATTCTATCAGGAAGAAGGTTATTTTGTTATTATATCATGCTTGTTAATACGTTGAAAGGTAAGTAGTTTCTACAGGGGAATCTTACAATTGTGTTAACCTGAAGCAGACTGGAAAGGATTTTTAAATGTTGTCACCAATGATTTTTTTTGAAAGTTCACTCTATCATTCTCGTATCTAAACTTTACCAGAAGAAACAAACTTGATAAATGACATATCATTATATTTATCTGTTTTCAATATTTGAGATGGATAACGTTGGTTACTCTACATATCGTATAAGGTAATTATATTTAACACGACAATATTCAATATTTATGTATAATATATGAACTTTAATACCCTAAAATTGAAAACGTCTGGCGGTCCTTGATGTATTTCAATTGAAGAGAAGTCACTATGACAATGACAAATATAATGATATCATAATTTTTTGCCGTTTTAAGATATGCATGTAACTATGTTTTGGTCATAAGCTTAAACAATGGAACAAATAACTGTCAAAATACAATCAAACATATCTCGATTTTGTTCGGTCGACAAATAAATTGTGTTAATGCCAAGGAATGGTAACATGCCTTAGTAAAAGTAGGTCATCAGGTATTTAACTACCTTTGAGCAGGTAAATACCTGGTTATTTCTGTGTTAATTACAGTTGATATTGACATTGTTAGTGCTGGTTATAAGGAAAAGTCTGCCTACCGGTGAGATATCAGTTAGTGATTAAAAGGTGAGTATCAGTGCCAAGGCAGAACTCGTGGCAGTCTAATTACCGACTATGTTAAGTCTTGCTGCACTTCTTGAATTCTCGGTGCAAACTTTATAAATATATCTATTATATATTATGTATAATGCACCTTGCTTTCAATCAGAAATCACCTGAAGTTGTTGTAAATCACTGATAAAGCGCAGCAAGGCAATTATTACCAACCGTTGTCTTGCGTGAGTGACTGAGTGAGTTAATGCTTAACCAAGCTTGGGCAATATTTCACCCTTCATTGACTTGCAGATGATGATGATGATGATGATTACAATGATTATGCTTATCATTATTAAAAAATATAACAACCGCAAGGCAACAGTTGGTGATAATTGTTGGTTATAGTACATACCTGTTGTGGAGGAAACACAACATATTTAAAGTTGAACTTGATATGTGAAGTAAAAGGTAGGTTTGTTTACAATGATGTATATAGGTATATTCACCTGTGCCGGCGATAAGGCGAGGTAGGTAATGATGCCAGAACGCACACTCTTTTATCCTTGGTCCGACGCCGATTAGCCTGTCTGGGTTCGCCTCGTGAAGAAGGTTCAGGTTTAACTCCAGGTACATCTGAGTATTACTTCTGTATTCTGGCCATACCCCCAGTGAGACCTCCCCGGGACCACGGTTTGGGTCTCTGAAACATGATGTTACAGGTTTTAAATACATGATTTGTTAAAGAAACTCCTTGTAACAGTATAAATTTGTTTGAAACAAGGATCTTAAATTGACTAGAAATTTGATTGTTTGAAGACAGATCCCCTGTTAAAGAAATTCCTTGTAACAGAATAAATTTCTTTTGGAAACAAGGATCTTAAATTGAATAGATATTTGATTGTTGGAAGACAGTTCCCCTGTTTTTTCCATCATTGTTGAAATTAAAATACACCCCACCCTAAGCACACATGATAATAAATATAGGAACAGGATTAAATAAGAGTAACATCATGCACAGAAGGTTTATGACCTAAGCAATTCGACGAAGCTCAATGCTCCTAGTCACTGACTAATAGAATCTATAGTAGCATACCAAAAGTTTTTTCACATATCTGTATTCTTTAGTAAACTATCATGTAATCCTTGATGACTTTTAGGCATAGTAGCGTTGCAAAATCGAAACAGATGATGTTAAATATTCTATACATAGGTAAGGATTATCGTTACTTACATAAACATATATCATACCCAAAAGCTGATAGCTTTGGCAGATGATTGAAGTTACTAAATGCCAAAATATCAAAGACACTATTTTTAATTTTTCTCTACAAAATATTTCACCTTCATATATATACCTACATTTTAACAATAAGTAAAGCGTGCCCTTTGGTCTTAATTCAATGTAAGTTTAATTGTGATTTGAAATGTGCTTTTGACACTTTTAAGATTCAACGATCCCAGAATAAGTTTAGGAATCGTTATTGTATATATGGAATTCGGTTCAGTTTTTACATTTGTATTTAGTTGACATCCACAGAAACACTGTCAGATGAACAAACGTTCAGTTGGCAGCTGTAAATAGTCATAATCGACCTTGGAACCAATCATTTTCTAAGAGTTCTCTTGGAAACATTTTTGAAGGTTTTAAAGCATCGAGTAATAGAGAATCATCCCTCATTGTACCATCGATATGAATCAGAACCCCTTTTGGATGCTTAATTAAATCGTCTGAACTTACAGGTTAAGCTCATTTTTCAATTGGTGAATCCCAACCTACCCTTTAAAATATCTAGGTTATTGATTGTTGAAATGTTATCATTCAGCAACTATTTTTATAAACATCTGTGATCTTCAAATTTGAAGTGCCTTCGTCAGTATTTATTTCTTTATAAAAAGAAGATATTTTTATTTTGTTTATCGTAAGTAAATGTATTGCATGATGTGGAATGTTAAGAACATCAAATCCATTGAGAAAGGTTCTGATATAATCCCGTCCAATAAACAGTCAGAAAGTACAGAATTCCTGTAACAAATGACGAGACTGAACGCTAGGTTCGCTCAGTTCCAGTGGAGATTGCAGTACAATAGTGCATCCTTGAATCTCTCTTACATATATATTACAAAACGTTTTCCAATTTAAATTTTATGAATTCGCTGATGACACCAAGTTATAAGTTAATTTGATTTGAAGAGAAAAATTCATGGTTTAAAAATACAACATAAAAGTATCAGGGGGATATTTGAAAAGGCTTTTCTTTAGTTAAACCACTAAGAACCACTCCGTGAGATGTCAGGGGTGACATATGCCACCAATCTGATCGAGAAGTACCGATTGTCTGAGGAAAGTATCTTTTTAAAGTTGAGTACATTGAAAATAAGTTGTATCATGTGAGTGGCATTTTTGAAAGAATACATGATATATTTTGAATTAAGATCATGAATTATAGCTTTCCCGTTCGTATCAAAGCAAAACAGTATGTGATGAAAATCACGAAGTGGCTTTTTAAGTTCAGTTAACTGAGTTTCCTAGTGCAAATGTCATGTGATTTGAAAAGTATATGCGGCATCGTGGCATTGCGAAAACAATATGAAGATGGTTTAAATTTCAGGACAAAAGAGCTATATATCATCCAAAAGTGGCTACCACAGTAGATATCGCTTTTCTGAGATCAAGCGATATCTACAAGCGATATCTACATTGTAGATATCGCTACAATCAAATCGTCATAATCATATTACATCATCAGTTAAATGACATCACAAGGCTTTGGCATCACTAAGAACACAGATGACAATACTATGACGTCACAAAGTTCATGACATAACAATGCTATGATGTCATAATGCTGATGACGTCACAATGCAATGACCTCACTGTTCAAGTAGTCTGATGACAGTTTTGTGTTCAGATATGTTCATTCTTTTGCTAATAACTGTTGAAAAATGATTTGGATGATAAATAAAATCTCACCCTCGTGTCTTCTGATATCAAATATATCAACACTCGTTGATTAAAGTAAAAATATCCTCGGCAAGCCTCGGATATTTGTAACTTTAATCAACTCGTGTTGATATATTTGATATCAGAAGACACTTGGGTGAGATTCTCTATTTATACGTTAACATATTCGTATAGTTTTAAGACAAGGAGTATTTGTCCCTTTCACCTGATGCTGATATTTTAATCAGAGAATCGCCATGGGGGATCTTAATTGAAATTTAGTGAAATTAATACTTGAAAAAATATGAACCCTTCTGTATCTTGTATCATACCAAAATTCGACATTTTACATCAGACACACAATGTAACACATTGATATGTTATATTTGTTATCAACAACTAAAGAAGACAACAGCTACAATGCCCTAAACTACTTAAACAATATTCGTTACGAGAAATGCTCTTTTTAGAAGTACCTTCGTCAGTTAGTAGACAAAGTTTATAAAGGAAAAAGGACACAAAAGGGCTCCTGATTGGTTTTGGATACGCTGATTCACCGATTAAGTTTTTAAACACAACTGTTGAAGAAATAACTGCACACAGATTTGCATTTTCAGTATTTTTATGTCTTTGCAATGAAAAAAAAAACTTTTCACAAAGGTAATCTTTTACTATTTCATGTCGTTTTCAAACTATCTTCGACCCAAAACCTATCAAATATACATAATACAAAATAAACTTTCTTGTATGTTGTTTACCCTTCAAATTCTATATACTTTTCGGTTCTGATTCGAGTTTTCTTTCAATTTATCTTAAAATGACGAAGGAGAAGAATAACAAAATGAGAAAATGAAAGAATATTTTCAACTTCAGAATAAAAAATACCAACTTTATCACAGTGACCATTTTTTGGGGAAAAGTTAAATGAAATATTTTAATATTTGTGTATGAAAATTATGTTAACCGACAAGTTTGCCTCCAATGAAGATAAAAATTTAGCTTTCAATACGTTTTACAGTGCTAAGCTGTCAATGAATGTCTTCTTTGTACTTATTATAATGTTATCTGTTCAATCTTAATGTCATATCACTGAATAAGTCTTATCCCCAATATGTTATATTACCATTGGCAAACGTCTACTTATTTTTATTTGTTTTTTTTCAATCTTAAGGTTCTATCTTTTTTCTTTAATATCATAATGTAATCAATAACAAATGTCTATTAGCTTTCTATTTGCCCGTTAATTTTTGATTGCTTTCTACTTTATTAATTTAACCCCTGACAAACTCAACTTTTTATTGGCCTGTTAATTATCAATTTCTATCCACTTCTATTATCTTATCAATGAAAAACGTCAATCAACTTACTATCGTCCAATCAAATTTTATTTATTATCCAGTTCTATTATCAATTACAAATGTCTTCTTACTTTCTATGGGCCTGTCAGTTTTTAAATCTCTATCCACTTCTTTCATGTTACCAATTTCTATTGTCCTATCAATTTATATTTTGTATTCACTTCTACTGTGCAATCAATGACAAACGTCTATCAACTTTCTACTGTCTTCTCAACGGGTAGATTATATACACACGTTATCGCATTATCAATGACAACGTTTAACAACGTTATATTTGCAATGGTTAATTTCTGAATTGTTCATCATCAAGTAACCTTGCATGTTAAGATTCTCACAGTTTTTAATTACTTAAAGCAATTCTTCATCGATTTATTTATTATCATCAATTTGTAGTTAAATTTAATTACTTTGTGTATTCAACCGGCATGTAATAACTCCAAATCCCTATGACCTAACTCATTGACACTTGGTATGTAGTCAACATGGATACTTGTGCCTTTTGGGATTTTGAACTTCTTCGGATATTGTTAGTGACGGTTCCAATCAAACTGGAACTCATAATTTTGATAGCTGACTTTGACAGGACAAAGTACGTAATACATTATACATAATTAAAGAAAGATACTCTGATTTATCGGCGACCGTTGGGATATGATATCTCGTGACGTAGTCTGTTATCCAGATCTAAAAAAGTAGAATTCTTAAGTCTAGAAAATGTTGGCAAGACTAGAAGCCTTAGATATTAAGTATTGTTCAGGGCTCCTTTTATTTTATTTTATATCAAAAATAAAAATAATAAAATTAGTCATGAACTCTATTTTCATTGACTTATTTATTTGTTAATCGAGTTCTGATGACTCATGTGTTGGCAACTATTAGCATCAATCTATTTTCTTGTCAATGTTAAAGTTCTATCAATATACCTGTGCCATCGATTATCAGCTTCTTTGAAGTTGTCAGTGCTAAAGTTATCGAATATCCTCCTAAGGAATTAATGTCTTTGTAGGATCACTAAAACCAATTATTGATATCCTTCTATTGATTCCCTCTAATGAATAAATGACATCGTAAAGCACAACTGTACATCATACATGACTAGAAGTATTTTTCATGACAAGTTGCAAGTGAAATACTTGCATTAAACTACTATTTCTTTATAATTGACAATGTTAACCATCATTTACATAACGGCACTTTTTAAATGTGATGCCCAACAATTAATAAAGCTTAAAACGTATGCAGGTTTTTTTAACGAACTAGTGTTTGAAAATAGAGCTATTGGCTCTGTAGCTCCCTTATTAGGGGACGGACGCCGGACACCATGCCATGCCTTTCAGGCCAGATGAGCTAAAGATGGCACATTCCAGAAATTGTATATATGTACAATTAACTTTTGGTTTGAGGCGATCAGGAATCGAACCCCGGACTTCCGGGTGACGAGCGGACACTCTACAACTGAGCTACGTCAATAGCGTTACAATTGTTACACTGATGTATGTTTGTTGGACCACCGTATTAACAAAACAATAGTTATTAAATGGCGGGTATCTTGTGTAAAGGTGTTTCCTCGATCAGTAATTGTTACAATAGTCTATTTCATTTGTACATCGATTTTTGTTGTTTATTTATATAATAATTCTTCTTTTACCTCTGTGTTAACAAAAACAGTTCTTATTGCATTAGTGTATTTCATTTGTTACATATTATAGTTACTATCATAGTTTATGACATATATCGGATAATTACAGGAACGCTTTGTCCGAAAGGCCTTTTCGAGGCGTAGAACAAAATTAATAGTTTTAAATATGATTTAAATTTTCTATAACCTGCCAAGGGCCCCTTTACTGACCTCTGAATGAAGTGTGTAGTGTGTAGTCAAAGCGCAACGCATGAAATACATGTTTTAGGTTTGTAAACTTCGTGCAATTCACGAATATGAGCCTGCTTCAAGACAAAGTTTCACAGGTTTATCAATTTCAGTTTTGATTATTAAGGTTTAGGACGCCTTATTAGTATTAGCATCTATAGACAGTTGAATCTTGACATATGTTCTTACTTTAAACCAGTTTCTCTTGCATATCCAATAAAAGGGTACTTTAACCATTAATCAACAAGCTAAGCTAAGATTTTAATCGCTTATTTATTAAAAATCTAATTACGTATCATTATTAAAGTATTTTGGATATTTTCAAAACTTTCAAAAGTTGTGTTGCAACATTAATCATGCATAAATGTATCCTTATTTCATCAAACCAAACTCCTCAATGTTATAAGGTCATTTAAGTAGTTTAATTAAAGCAAAACGTGTAAGTATTGTGATTGTATTCAAGCTTGTACTATTTCATTATTGAAACTCTCAGTTCTCTTCTATGTCTATGTTGTTGATAAACTGTTTTAAAAGTTGTGTAGGAAAGGTTAACAAAACGTCCTTGCATCAGATACCAAGCCTCTTCGGCCTATGAGCTCACGATATCGATAATGAACAGGACATTTTTATAAATGGTTGCCACGGACAACGTGGTCAAAGTTGGATGTTAGATGTTTGTTTTTTGTATCACTTTGCCTTTACCACGGAGTTCACCATACAATTCTTCTTGCAATATCGTTTTTCATCCGTTACATCGAGTTTTGATTAAGTGAGGACAATTCTTGATTCAACATTGTTTTCATGTAATTCATCCATTTATTTTGTTATCCCAATATATCTTGAACCTCTGTGTTAACAAGAAATAATCATATTTCAACAGTGTTTCTTTTGTTACATCGATTTTCATTTGTTGTACCTTTTTTGGTAACAAGAATATTTTATTTATTAAAATCGTATATTTCATTTGTAACATCGATTTTTGCATGTGTACTATTGCATCTTCTACTACTGTATGAACAAGATTAAGATAGTTCTTGTTTTTTTTACTGAGAACTTAATGATCAATTACACAGTGTTAAATATTCTAATATTTGCTCATTTCCTTGAACTGAACTGAAGGGAAATTCATACTACTGCTGTATTTCTATTCAGGCAATGATGTTGTCAGTTGTCTGACGATATAGATTGCATTTACGTGCAGATCTTTTCTTTAGTTAACACAAAAGAGCGGAAACTGTAAAGTTTACCATTTAAGCAAAAGGTATTATGTACGGACAATATTAATAACATGGAGTAGAAGTCATGATCTGGAGTGTCAGGATAATCAAATCGATAAGTTCCTCAAAAATTCTCTGTTGTTTGTTTAAATGACAGTAGCACGTTTAATAATCCTAAACTTTCCAAATTGATATTCAATCAAACACCCCACTACTTAATTATGGGTAGTCGTGGACGATTATCAAACATTCATCAAATATGTTTCTGTGAACATGTTTTATTCATTTGAGGTAGAATAGCTTAACTTAACATTGTACATTCCTTGCAGGACTGCATGCTGTCATAACATTGTGTTGCGATAGGTAACATATATAATCTTGTTTTCATTTGTTTAACAAAAAACGAACAACTACCCCTTAAAGGCAATATGCATCAATGTTGATCTTCGAAAAGGTGTCTTATTTACAAACTAGTACTGAATGGTTATGAAGTTGATCATGTCATAATGGGAACCTCTGTCAGGTAGTCCCTGCTTTTCATCCGAGAATCCAACCCCTCTCCCATTCCCCCAACTCGGCGAAATAATGTTTAATACATACCATCAACATGATCAAAGAATCCAACCCCTCTCCCATTCCCCCAACTCGGCGAAATAATGTTTAATACATACCATGAACATGATCAAATATTCCAACCCCTCTCCCATTCCCCCAACTCGGCGAAATAATGTTTAATACATACCATGAACATGATCAAATATTCCAACCCCTCTCCCATTCCCCCAACTCGGCGAAATAATGTTTAATACATACCATCAACATGATCAAATATTCCAACCCCTCTCCCATTCCCCCAACTCGGCGAAATAATGTTTAATACATACCATCAACATGATCAAATATTCCAACCCCTCTCCCATTCCCCCAACTCGGCGAAATAATGTTTAATACATACCATCAACATGATCAAAGAATCCAACCCCTCTCCCATTCCCCCAACTCGGCGAAATAATGTTTAATACATACCATCAACATGATCAAAGAATCCAACCCCTCTCCCATTCCCCCAACTCGGCGAAATAATGTTTAATACATACCATCAACATGATCAAATATTCCAACCCCTCTCCCATTCCCCAGACTCGGCGAAATAATGTTTAATACATACCATCAACATGATCAAAGAATCCAACCCCTCTCCCATTCCCCCAACTCGGCGAAATAATGTTTAATACATACCATCAACATGATCAAATATTCCAACCCCTCTCCCATTCCCCCAACTCGGCGAAATAATGTTTAATACATACCATCAACATGATCAAAGAATCCAACCCCTCTCCCATTCCCCCAACTCGGCGAAATAATGTTTAATACATACCATCAACATGATCAAAGAATCCAACCCCTCTCCCATTCCCCCAACTCGGCGAAATAATGTTTAATACATACCATCAACATGATCAAATATTCCAACCCCTCTCCCATTCCCCCAACTCGGCGAAATAATGTTTAATACATACCATCAACATGATCAAAGAATCCAACCCCTCTCCCATTCCCCCAACTCGGCGAAATAATGTTTAATACATACCATCAACATGATCAAAGAATCCAACCCCTCTCCCATTCCCCCAACTCGGCGAAATAATGTTTAATACATACCATCAACATGATCAAAGAATCCAACCCCTCTCCCATTCCCCCAACTCGGCGAAATAATGTTTAATACATACCATCAACATGATCAAAGAATCCAACCCCTCTCCCATTCCCCCAACTCGGCGAAATAATGTTTAATACATACCATCAACATGATCAAAGAATCCAACCCCTCTCCCATTCCCCCAACTCGGCGAAATAATGTTTAATACATACCATCAACATGATCAAATATTCCAACCCCTCTCCCATTCCCCCAACTCGGCGAAATAATGTTTAATACATACCATCAACATGATCAAAGAATCCAACCCCTCTCCCATTCCCCCAACTCGGCGAAATAATGTTTAATACATACCATCAACATGATCAAATATTCCAACCCCTCTCCCATTCCCCCAACTCGGCGAAATAATGTTTAATACATACCATCAACATGATCAAAGAATCAAACCCCTCTCCCATTCCCCCAACTCGGCGAAATAATGTTTAATACATACCATCAACATGATCAAAGAATCCAACCCCTCTCCCATTCCCCCAACTCGGCGAAATAATGTTTAGTACATACCATCAACATGATCAAAGAATCCAACCCCTCTCCCATTCCCCCAACTCGGCGAAATAATGTTTAATACATACCATCAACATGATCAAAGAATCCAACCCCTCTCCCATTCCCCCAACTCGGCGAAATAATGTTTAGTACATACCATCAACATGATCAAAGAATCCAACCCCAGCCCCTTACCTCGGTGATGCAATGGTTCATGCATACAGTTAAAGGATCCAACCCCCTTCCGCATTCCCAAACTCGGCGAAACAATGGTTTATACTTAACATCAAAAGATCCAACCCCATTCCCTTACCTCGGCGAAGCAATGGTTCATGCACACAATTAATCCAACCCCCTTCCGCATTCCCAAACTCGGCGAAACAATCGTTTATACTTAACATCAAAAGATCCAACCCCATTCCCTTACCTCGGCGAAGCAACGTTTCATCCATAGCATCAAAGGATCCACCCCCTAGCCCTCCCCTTACCTCGGCAAAACAATGCGTTATAAATACCATCAAAGGATCCAACCTCATTCCCTTACCTCGGCGAAACAACGTTTCATCCATAGCATCAAAGGATCCACCCCCTAGCCCTCCCCTTACCTCGGCAAAACAATGCGTTATAAATACCATCAAAGGATCCAACCTCATTCCCTTACCTCGGCGAAGCAGCGGTCCATGTATAGCATCAAAGGATCCAACATCATTCCCTTACCTCGGCGAAACAATGGTTTATATATATCATCAAAGGATCAAACATCATTTCCTTACCTCGGCGAAACAATGGTTTATATATATCATCAAAGGATCCAACCTCATTCCCTTACCTCGGCGAAGCAACGGTCCATGTATAGCATCAAAGGATCCAACATCATTCCATTACCTCGGCGAAACAACGTTTCATCCATAGCATCAAAGGATCCACCCCCTAACCCTCCCATTACCTCGGCGAAGCAACGGTTTATATATATCATCACAGGATCCAACCCCATTCCCTTACCTCGGCGAAGCAACGGTCCATGTATAGCATCAAAGGATCCAACATCATTACCTAACCTCGGCGAAACAATGGTTTATATATATCATCAAAGGATCCAACCCCATTCCCTTACCTCGGCGAAGCAACGGTCCATGTATAGCATCAAAGGATCCAACATCATTACCTAACCTCGGCGAAACAATGGTTTATATATATCATCATAGGATCCGACCCCATTCCCTTACCTCGGCGAAGCAACGGTCCATGCACATCATCAAAGGATCCAACATCATTCCATTACCTCGACGAAACAACGTTTCATCCATAGCATCAAGGATCCAACCTCATTCCCTTACCTCGGCGAAGCAACGGTCCATGTATATCATCAAAGGATCCAGTCCCCCCCCCAAGCCCCATTCCCCACCTCGGTGCCCCTCACTCCCCTTCCCATAACATAAAAAATTCAACTTACCCGGTCTTTGCAAAGTTTGTCCAAAACCTCATTATCTTTCTGCTAAGATCCTTTTCTTGTGACGTAAATCCTTTGTGTGGTAAAAGTGGTTCCCCAAACACAAAATTTATTTCATCCGCGTGTAACACTCCCATCCACTCACCCCAAGCGTGGTTGCTCATCCGGTGAGTGAACCGATAATAGTAAACATTGAGACCAGCATTTGCGTATGCCAGGGCAAGCTCGTTAAGAGAGCACACAAAATTAAAATCCCCGACTGCTTGTTCGATGTTATGCTTAATCATTGTCTGGTTATCAGGATCCAACCAATGAGTATATTGGAAAAGAAGGGCCTCGATTCCGAAGTCGTTGAGTTGCAGAGGATGTCTTGGGTAAATCTTGAACATCTTATCCATCAAGATTGTAAATTGCTGCCGGCTTATCATAGTGTCAACAGACCTGTTAAAGAGCTCGTCAAAGTACACAAGGAAGAACGAGCCTTCGTTTGAGTTGCTTCCTAGAAGCAATGGAACTCTCTTAAACCTTCCCATTCTTATGGACTCTTCTGGTGTCTCAACCAAGAAGTTCCCATCCACAACTGGAATAAAGGGGAACTGAACCACTCCTCCTCCTCCTATGGCGAAGAACTCATTTTTCGGTATTTCAGATGCTGGCACAGAACGTAAACACCTGATGACATCAAGTTGACTTGCCTCGGAATCACATCCCAAAAAACTTGCTAAGATTCGAGCTCGTCTCTCCGCCTCACCCATTGGAATCGTTGCCCATTTTGTTTGAGGAGCCCCGCTTTGGAGTATTGCTCTATGATAGAGCATGCGACTTAAAGGTGAAATGAGATGCAGGCCAACACTAACAGACCCAGCACTCTCTCCAAATAGAGTCACATTTTCTTTATTCCCTCCGAATTTTTCAATATTTCTTTGGACCCATTCCATGGCCATTCTTTGGTCAAACATTCCCATGTTCCCCGGTGCTTCTGAATGTCCCATAGCCAGATATCCCAGGGCTCCTACCCGGTATTGCATTGATACAACTATGACATCATTTTCTACTGCTAAATATCTGCCCTCATACAGATCTAAAGTTGATGTACCGCTGTAGAAGCCTCCTCCATATATCCACACCATCACAGCTTTGTTTCGTAAGTGCTCATTTTTCCGGGGAACCCACACGTTCAAGTACAAGCAGTCCTCATCCGTTTTGGTGTTTGGGTTCCAAACCATGGCACCAGAAAAATTTCCAAAAAACATATCAGGATCTTGAATACATGTATTAGGTAGTTTCGTACAGTTCAGAGTGCCCGTCCAGGGGTCTGGCTGGATTGGAAGTTTGAATCGCAGGTCACCGACTGGCGGCTGGGCAAAAGGTATCCCATAGAATATGTCAACATTGACGCTATTGACCTGAGCCCGAAATCCACGGACTCTTCCATAATCTGTTCTGACTATAGGTTCTACTGCCACTACTGCCCTCTCGACAAGAAGGAGAAGTAGAGATAGAAAGCAGACGACACAATCTCGCTCCATTACATCCCGTCACGTGACAGCTTCTCACTAGGTGGCGTTCTGAAACAGGAAATAATAATGTAAGGTCAAGGTTTTTAATGTTCCAACGGAGTGATAAAGTAAATCGAATGTTTGAGATGATCTGGAGACATTCAGTGTCATTAAAAGAATCTGCAAAGGAAGCAACGTATCAGTTTCATTTTATCAGGAAAGGTACAGTCAATATATCTACAGAAAGAGAATTCTAGTAACCTCCGGTCATTGATGGACAACTAGGAAGGGGAATAGTTAGTAAGATATATTAACACCATCATGATTGTTTGATCCTATGACCTACCGACCACATCAGTTGTACAAACTATTATAATAAATAAGAACTCCGTGAGAATCATGACGACATATTGATAATAATGGAACGAGTATATTTTAATTGCGCTGCTTTCTACACAAGGGCGTGCTCAAAACTCTTCACTACTCTGATGAGTGGACGCATAAAGTCTTTTCCATTCTCAACTCCTCTTAAGTATGCAACCGAGCATCAAACTACACACTTTAATAGTTATATCACATTGTCAACACTTAAAAAAGGTAACCCAATATTCTACTGGGTGAACAGAGGCGCATCTTTAAAATAACCTCTTGCCTAAAGAGACACCACAGATTTCCAAATTGTTTCTCAGCATGGACCAGGGCCACAGGGCCACCAATGCTTTAAATTATAACCCTCACTAGTCAAGAAGTCTGCACACAAGGTTTCAGCTTCCAAGGCCTTTTGGTTGTGGAGAAGAATAAGAAAATAGGGTTATAGGGCCACCAAAGCTATAAATTATAATCCTAACTGGTCAAGGAGTCTGTACACAAAGCTTCAGCTTTCTAGGCCTTTTGCCTCTGGATAAGAGGACGAAAAGCACAAAAGCACACCATTCCATGCCACAAGCCCATCGGGCCAATCAGGCCACATGAGCTAATAAAAGACAATGAAGTCTATTAAAACACTGAACATATTGTAATAATTGTATAAAATAGAGCCATTGGCTCTGTAGCTCATCAGGCTTTAAATATGATTTGCTTTAAGGTGCCCCCCCCCCCCCCCCCTAGTATGGGCCACAGGGCCACCAAAGCTACAATTTATAATCCTCACCAGTCAAGGAGTCTGTACAGCAAGTTTCAGCTGTCTAGGCCTTATGTTTCTGGAGAAGAAGATGATAATTGGTTTTAATAGTGTGGCCCCTGTGGCCCTTATTTGGGGCAACAGGGCCATCAAAGCTACAATTTATAATCCTAACTAGCCTAGGAGTCTGTTCACAAAGTGTCAGCTTTCTAGGCCTTATGCTTCTGGAGAAGAAGTCGAAATTCCACAAAGTTTTACGGACGGATGGATGGACGGACGGACGGACGGACGGACGGACGCCGGACACCATGCCATACCATAAGCCCATCGGGCCTTATAGGCCAGATGAGCTAAAATGAAAAATGTCTCATTCTCATATTCATCTTATTTCATTTCTTTTATTTTCTAGATTGGATTTGATTTTTTAGATTGGATCATTTGCATGCATCTATGTCATATTCTTTTATTACAATTGTTGATTTATGAAACATTTTTGTAATAGTTTACTTTAATGATTAAGTAGTATTAGCAGACCTCAGTGTATCATTTAAAGAAACAATCATCTGGAAGCTCAAAACTTTATATGAGGCAATCTGCCGAAGAAAATACAGAACTTGCACGACTGTCACTGAAGAAGTTGGTTTTTGTCGTGAATTTCATACTCATTGATATTTCTTGAGCTTTATTGAAGGAACAATATTTCAAAAGAGTACTCATAGTTCCTTACGTTCTAAACCTTAAAATATTTCGGTCAAATTGTTAAATCTATCTAATTTAAACATTACTCAAAATGTATGAAAGCGAGTTTGAATGAAAACATCACGTAAACTTGAAGTACATTCGATTCTACTAATTAAATCTTTTTATTGAATGTGCTCTTTGATACAACAAAGCGTTATTTTTCAGACATAAGTTTCGGAAAGTCCGAAAAAAGTCGGAAAAAGGTATTGAAGAATATACATGGAAAAGTAGATATAATTTTACAAATATTTTTCAAAATGAAAATTGTTACCAGTTTTTATAACATTCATTTATAGAAATTTACAAAAACTAATCAATAAACATGCAATGAAATAAAGAAATGAGAATATATGTGAACAGGTTTGAATTGTACTTGTATCTCTGTCCGTGTTAATGCTCGAAAACGTCGCATCTGTCCTAACTGTCGATAAAAAAATTTTCAACGTGTAATTTAAAAATTGTTGTTAAAACCTTAATATAAAACATTAACACGAGTGATTCCTTTAAATCATAAAGATAAACGCATTTCTGAAAGGCACAGAAAAGTACTTACTCTGACGTAGCAAGGCGCAAAGAAAAATAGCACAGCACAGCGAAATGCCTGGTCAAGAAAGTAGACTATCTTGCACATGCGCAATAGCTCAGAAAATGAGGTATTATCTCGAATGTATCGGGCATCGACTGAGGTCAATAGACATTCAACACCACATTGATAACTCATTGAGATCCCACGTCTAGGACAATTGTGTTCATTTAACAAGTCATAAACAGGTTAAGGGCCTTGCTTTGCAGGTCTATGGACCGGAATATGTATTATTGACGTTATGATAATCGGAACTCGCACAATTGCATGATTTCCGGACAATAAGAAATTGATGAAATTGATCCGCCATGAGAATGCCCATTTTGCTGTTGTCTGCAAAAATTGAAAGTAATAGTCATATGGAAAAATTCATTAGACGAAATTATTTACCCTTTACGGAAAAAAGAGAGAGTTTGTAAACAATGTTTTTGAAATATGAGTTCCATAAGTAATGACATTCAGATGTCATATTGCACTTCATGACTCATTATGATTCAAATTCAAATATTAATCAAAATAAAATCATTAATAGTCAATGTTTTACAGAAACTATAGTGTGATGCAGTTTTTCATCGGCCCAATTAGAAAATCAACAAAATGAACCTGACTTTGCTTCTAAGTTTTACAATTTCAAACAATACCACCCAAGAAAGATAGTAAATCTACATAATAATAACATCACATCGACGAATTATTGATTTCAAAACAGAAATGATTGCTAATGAACGGTTTCATAACTATGGTTATATGCTCACGTTTGCCGTTATAAAGACAGGCCATTCGTCGGAACTGTATATCAATGTGGGTTTAAAATCAATTCCTTTTAATCAATGATACTAAGGAACGAAGGTCGGAGGAATAACATTGATAAATAATGACAATTTCATGAGGCTACAAACCCTTATTCCAAAATACAAAGATCAAAAATTAATTTAGTTTCAAATGACATGTTGGGCATTGTACATTACTGGAAGATCTTTTACTTATGCAACTGAACAGTGAGATCATTAAAACAAACTTGATCAACAATTACTTGCTCCAAAAGTAACAGCAAACATTAAAGATAATGATTAATGATTGCAACATGATATGTAATCACCTGTAATGAATAGAAAAAGGTGCTTTTTAAAACAGCCACTTGAAGAATGATAAAGTTCGGGGTCAAAGCTTTTCGGAATAAAATTGTTCAAAAAAGAAAGATAAGTTCCATGAAATATTTACCTGTAAAAAGTAATTATATAAAATAAAAGAAAAATCTGCTATATACATTTGATGACAAATAATTATTCTAAGCTTCTTTAAAATCTACAAGAGTACGGATCCGGAATGTGCTATCTTTTACACGTGCACGCACTTTCGACCCCGATTAACCAAAACAACCTTAGTCACTGAGCTCGTAATACAAGAAGAAGTGTTTAGTTATGTGACTGAGTTCAGCAGCTGCAATAACATTGAGGTGTCTTAACGCTGAAAGATGCCCAACTCTTACCTGTAATCAACACTTGAACAGGTAAACATCGGGGTCAGTAAAGGCAGCAGCGTGTAGCATGGTTCGAGGCTTATATTTACAGGTACCTTATTGGTATTGTGAATAATGATTCTTACCATTTTCATTTTGCTTTATTCGGTGATGACATCATTATAAGCCGAGTAAGGGAGGCAATATCGTGTAGCATAGTGATAGTCCGAGTATAACATTTACAACAGTTAGCTTATTGGTATTGTAAATAATGCATATTATATTTTTTTTAAATTTATTTGGTGATGATATTAACATAAACGGAGTAAAGGAACGCAACACCGTGTAGAATGGTGTAGGTCCGAGGGTATGTGTATATGTGTATAACAGGTATTGTAAATAATGCATCTTATCGTTAAAAAAAGATTGGTAATTATATTTAGATAGGCACGGTCAGTTCAAGCAGCACCTCGTAGCATGGTGAGAGTCCTAGGGTTATATTTACAGCATTTCCCTTATTGGTATTATAAATAAAAAACCTTATCATTTTTCTTTAATTGGTAATATTTAGATAGGCTTAGTCAGTAAAAGCAAGCACCATGTAGTATCATGTTAGTGTTTACAATATGCAGCTTATGAGTTTGTGAATAATGCACCTTACTATTTTCAAAAGAATAATTGGGCTACTATAGTATCGTAGGGCAAAATACAAAATAACACACAAATACGGTGTCAGTGAAAACAATATCCTGTAAAATAGAGTTAGTGTTAGGGTATCATGTACAACAACATGTAGGTTATTGGTATTGTGGATAATGCACATTACCGTTTCCCAAAGAAAGAGCAACTAGAAAATATCTTCATTTGGTGGTAATATTCACAAAGGTGAGGTCGGGAAAAACAGCATCGTGATGAATATAAATGTGGGCCATGATAAAAGGATCGTAATTTGGTTATGATATCAACAACAGCATTCTAAGTCTGGTATCATGCTTCGTATGCAACATTTCGCCATCATACTGACGCAACAGAAAATAATTCTTTATTTATTATTACTAGTCTATTTCATTATTTCAAATTACTTATTAGAGTTATTTCAATGTTATATTTATATATAATCAATCATAAAACCTTAAAATAAATTCAAATATTTTTCTGGTAGGCGTTGACCTACATTGATAACGACATAATCCGTCCAGAAATATTCACAAACCTAGGCAAGATCGAAGTATTTTCTTTATGTGTGTCTATATAGCATATCTTGTATATTGATAATTACTTAAAGAGCTCTTGTGATATATTCAACAAAGAACCACGCCTAATTTCTGTTCAATAATTTCAGTTATATCTGAAAATAAAACCTTGTTATTGGAGCGTGTGAGTTCATTGCTTCTATTTTGAGCTTGGTAATTTAAAGGTATGATTAAGGCATAGGTTTATGAAATTTGAAATTTGTTGAAATGAGAGACATTTGAATCGACTCGACGACACACGATCAGACATTTCACATGCAGAAAGCTTTGGCATTATAGAAGACTATTAGTAATTAGACTATTAGAGTAAATATTTAGAGTTTACTCAATCAAGAAACATGTCGGAGATTGATTGCTATAACTGGATTAATGAAAAATGATTTCAGATACGAAAGCTTTGCCAGGACGTTGGCTGAAACTACAAGGAGTTTATTTTTTCTAAATCATCCCTAACATGTTCGATCGTTATTGTTAATGCATCTACCGAGTTTGCAGTGCACATAACAAAAATATGAATTTCCTTCATTATTTATTAATTCTCTTTTTATCACTTTAAAAAATCTACTACAAACGCAATTTTTAAGTCCTTTTTTCTGATCTATTTCGTAAATGACATATATATTTTAAAGTAAGTGTACAAAAATGAAAAATGAAATCAGAGATGTTTACAAGACCAATAACGTTTCTCGATAACACGGCACTTAATTCCACGGCTCTCTTCAAGCTTTAATTAAAATAGTGGTAGACAGGGTAACACAATCCGCCCAGGCCTCTTCTTATCTTTAACAAATAAATAACATAGATAACGCCAGAATGATCACACGAGAAGTCGTGTACAGAGGGCGCGTTCGGATTGGGGGAGGCAGAAACAGAGAAGAGGGGGCTCAGTAAAGAAGGGGTTCATAATCGAGATGGGATGAGATTCAGAGTGAAGGTTTGGAAGTTTGGAAAAGATATATGCTCGTCATCTGGACTTGTAATCTCAATAATCGGTCTAATTGTAGGTTATGACGTCATAGAAGATCAGAGAACACATGTGTTCGACTGACAAGGGAACAGAAGGTAAAAAACTAGACCATGCCACACAGAAATTCTGGGATTTAACATGGATGAGCACAGGCCTTGGTGCAGTATTTCTGGATAGATTATTCTAGGAATAGAATACATTTTGCTTTTAGAAACTCTCTTGAACCTCTTGAACTTGAAACCTCGCAACTACTTAGAAACAACTCATTTTATGATTTCTTTTTGCATATTTAAAAAAGTAGTGTATGGAAAGGATAGTAAATATTTTGTTTCAGTTCACAAAATGATATCTATTTCATACTTAACATTTATTATTGTGACAGTCCTTAAATCTTGTCAAGATATTCTTTTTGGTTATTTATGGTTATTCATTAAAAAGTATGGAAGTGATAGTTAATGTGGTAGTCCTTCATTCTTGTCTAGTGGCTACTGAAAATATATACGTTCTAACATGTGAAATATAATCATTTTTCAAATATATGTTGAACCCACAGAGCACACCAGGATATACATCTATTTTACAAATCTGATAAATCAATTATTTCTTATAGATCATTTACATTTATTAATACTAAGATTAAAAATACCTAAGCCGAAAAAACAATATACGCGTTTCTGATTCTCATTTGATATGACTTACAGACGAGGTTCTTTGGTCCAACTGGAATTTAGTTGATTCTTAATGCTACTCTATGAAGTATTTTAGTCCAGTATAGAAGACACTATATAAGATAAGAGCTAAGCAAGAAATCTTAGACTTTCATCATGTGATACATAATTTATACAATTTCAACTTCAAAGTTTAAACGTAAATTCAACTTTAAACTTGAATATAGCATTCTTCACTTCCGTCATTTAAAGCTATTAAGGCTTTTATTTAAGTAGAAAAAATGCTGGCGAAATTGGAAACTCGACTTCAGAATAGAGCTATTTTATTATGTATAATTCCTAATCTCAACACACAATATTCGGTGAGACTAAAGTTTGATGTTTAGCTCAAGTGTGGGAAACACAACACAGTGCACACCGAGTACAAGCAAACAGAACTCTCCGTACTCGAAGCACCGTATTGATGTGTGCTTCATTAACCGTACGATCAATACGGTTTCGTGAGAATAATATAAACTAGGTAATTAGGGTGCTTTATTCCAATATTTTGCCAATATTTGCTGTTTTTGAACAAAAGTCCGGAAACTGCGGTCAGGGCTGGTCAAGTAATGTCCAGCAACCCTATTGACCACTCGAAGTCATTATGTTGTAAACCGACCATTTCAGGATATTATTGTCATACTCATTAAGCCATTATCAATATCATTATAAAAGTCTGACTCTCAAATGAACACTATTGATATTGTGAGGAATATAATATTGATATGATATATGCAAAATATAATGAATATACTTGACGACTGTAAGCTTACCAAAAGGTAGTACTATAATTATTATCAAGTCATTTATAATAATATTATTAATGTTTGACCCTCAAAGGAAGACGATGTCTTTAGGTTATTAAAATATTAAAAAACAATGAAGCGATACGATATTAAGTAAAAGTATACATTGTTCGCTTATATCATCACTGATTACCTGTGTTTTACCTGATCAGAGAAACTCATCTAAAGGGGCAGAAGCAAGTGTTTTAAAAATTGATATTTTATTTTTTTCACTGATAGTGATGATAGTTGACAGTTTGAGGCACATATTACTTCTAATTTCTACTAAGGTCGATGTTTTTGACAATCATAACAACGCTATTTTTTAAAAACATATTGACAGTTTAATTTAACAGTATTAGGTGATACCGTGAACTTATAGGATGAACTCATGGTTTAACGATTATGAATTGGAGATTTCGGGTTAGACTAATTGATCGTGTGAACCAACCATTAACAAAACTTGACACTGACAGTCTCGATACCCGATCATTCACACCATTGACTGTTGACCACTGAAAATACCATTATGATTGACCATTGAAGTGACCATTGTTTACAATATTGACCTTCGCCCGCTTGACCATTCAGCACATTTTGGTAATTGTTCCAAGACTGGACAATGGTCATTTATTCTGGTCATTTTGACACCTTGGAAAGTATAGGGTGATTGTCGCCTCTATCTATGAATACTGATTATCAGTTTCTGAGGCGATAACAATTATGGAATTTTTGGCCCCTTAATTGGCTCAAGAAACTAGTGATATATGAGAACAATCGGTTATTGCTTTCTGAAAATCAATTAGAGGTTAAAAGGTTAATTGTTTACAAGATGCAAATAAAAGTTATTCTTAATTTTCCAAATTTGCTTGTAAAACACTAAGATATACAATGGCATGTTTCATCTTTACATGTTTTTTTCATGTTTTTATTGAACATGTTTAACTGAAAATTCACGTTGTCAAAATGTTTTGAAGCTATATTATGTTACCAAATGTTGCCATGTGAGGTTTTGTGGAGTGTGAGAAAATTTTATTTGGTTTAAACATATTTTTATTTCTCAAAAAGAAGTTAACTTCAAAAAATTATATTTCTTTTTCATGAAGTTAAACACACTTTTTTAAAATCTGAATATTTTCAGTGTGTTGTTTCACGTTTATGTTTGTAAAAAATAATAATTTTAACTATATAAATATTAAAGTTACTTAAATTAATATTATATTAAACGATATTTCTAACTTATAAGTAATCGTAAAATTTGTGATCTGATACGCGTTTTCGAATAATTTGAATAATTTGAATAATTTGTTTCAGTTATTTTCTTAATTAAAAGTTACTTGAATACTTGATTACAAAGTAAATCTTACTGCATATGAGTTTTCCAGAAGGTTATAAGAACAGTTGTTTATATCATATCCTAATAAACAATCTGAATAAGTTATTGCCGGAAACGGGATAAACAAACCAAAAAACTACCTCTGTATTTCGATCCCTAAACCCTAACATCTTATATATACAATTTATCATAAACACTATCTACCATATCAACTATGTGGATATGTCATACAATCTGGAGTTCTCGTCCATAAACAATTTATAATAAATGCTACGGCTTATCCACCACATCTAGTATACTGGAATAGATATACTATACAATACATGTAATGCTTTACCCATATGTATAATCTGCCCATCAATAAACCCTTCCGCAAGAAAAACAATATGAGGCATACCGTGCCATCTTTATCCTTTAAACAAATACTGTGTCTCCCAAGGCATTTGATATCTGATCAACACCTTCTGGTTTGTGAATCAATGAAGCAAATGCCGGTATCGACTTCTTATGTTTATTGAGATGTTTAAAATTTGCCGTGGACTCTATATCAAATTGTATATGCTTATTCGTTACATACAGGTAACCGTCCTGCGTGAAGGCGCGAGGAGAACTTAATTTTTTTTGTTATTCTCCTTATTTATGTTCAGATAACAATAACGTTCATATTTTGTAGCAAAAACATCTTCAAGAAAGAGACAAAATAAAATTATGATAGTTTTTCAAGAGTTCAATTATATGCCAACAATGTCAAAATCTGTACATAATGTATTGTTTTCGCAAAATCCTTATTCATTACCTCTTCCTTAAGACGAGACATAAAACATCTGCATACAGAAAGTATTTTCCATGAATTACATAGTCAAAACTTCTTCTTGCCCCAATCATAATTCATGGATAATTTTGGAAACATACAGTCATCATTACTATTCAAGAGGAAAAGAAGCTGTTGCGTTCTTCAATTATCATTATTCATCACTCAACCAAACCAGTTGATTACAACTGTCATAACCCAAATATGCACGCCTACTCTATACTAAACTGTTGCTAAACTGTTCTGGAATGGTTTGCATGTGTGTGGTCGAACCATCATAACCACAACAGCTGAAATGAAGCGTTCAAACGTCTCATAACACAAACACCTAAACGGCCATATTCCAGAACAGACGTCTTAAAGGTATCGTATATCCCCGATAATATTTACAGATCCTATACCCCTTGCACGTTGGTTCTTTGTGGCATTTGAATTACTACCTCAAACGTTTCATTACTTAACAAACCAATATTAAGATTGTTTACACAGCACAGTTCATAATCGTGAAACGATTTTTACCTTAATTAAGGAAAAACTAAGCAGGCAGGAATACACTATCTAAAATTATACACGATTAAACCACGATAAACCAAGAAGTGCCCGAGTACATATAATCAAAGTATCTTTCTTTAAACCGCCAGAACTCTACCATATGTTTTGTCGCTTTCTGAGCTTTGAGATAGTTGAGGTAAGTAATGAGCCTACTTATACTGGTGATGTCATCAACAGGTTGCTGTTTAAACACCATGAAGAAACTCCAGGCTATGATACGTGTTGAGTCAAACCGCAGGAGGCTGTAACATGTATATGTATTCAAACCGTTACGTAAATACAGTGAGCCACGAAAGTAAGTATACCTGGTAATGACAAAGTGAGTACCGCAACACTTCACAGAGAGGATCATGTTAAACCATGACTTGAAACTGTTGATGTGTTCTTGTAAAAACATTATGTGTGAGGAATTAAACCTGTCATAGTGAATTTATCCATGTCTTTATTACGCTAACACGTAGCAGCGTATCCGTTTTTACACTTGCGTGACGAAATATGGTTTCGTAGACTCCCTTCGTTTAACTGGCAGACACATTGACAGGACGTAATGACTATTAGCAGTTTCTTGTTTTTTCGAAAACTTAGAAAAGTTCGTTAACTAATCGATATGATTTGTTAGGATTTTCATATCGGTTAGTGCATGAACGTGCCTACGCTGTCGTTAGCTTAAAGTGAATAAATGACAAATTTCATCAATTTCAGTATCAAAAGCAAATGAAGCAAACACAGCCATGTTTCTTTGTCAAATTAACATATTATTTATTTGTTATATTTGAATTGCAAATTGATACAGGATCGACAAAGAAAATGTACTATGATTTATATTAAAAAAGGGAAATAAATTACCCTGAATATAAAAATGTATAATGAGGACAAGAACTATATTAAATTATAAAACATACATTCTATTACTGCGTGATCAAGAATTTCAACATAACCTTCAAATAGGCCGATCAAGTATGCTCATACTAAGTGAATAAGTAAATAAAACCGATTAGATTAAACCTTTTGTAAAAGGGTAATAGTTAAGGGAAATATATTTTGCATTAAAGCATAACAATAAGGTTACATTCTGTTCTTAAGATTCAGATTATGGTTCAAGATCATACTCGAGCTAATAACACTTTCAAAGTTGAGGAACCGACCTACGTTCATTTATCTGACTTTACGTGGATTAATGCTAATCCAACAATAATCCTTTAATCTTTTCCACCTGTGAAAGGAGTAAGCTAGTGCTTTGCTACTTAATGCCTCTTCATACATGAACTGTACATTAGGAAGCCTTAAAATCAGCAGGGATAACTAGTGTTAACGGTAAGGTAGGCATGTATGTTTTCATTGTATATTCGTTGATGGAAAATTTTTAATGATCAGGGAAGTTGTTGTGTAAACGGTTGGTGACTTCTGAACATGAGTAAATGGCATCTCAAATTGTAGGTTTGAAACATAGAACCTTTTATAAACAAAATAGTAACCAACATCTTTTTCGTGTAGGAATTCATCACACGGATTCAAATCGATACAGGGAGGAGTCAGAATGGGGATCGCGGGAGGGACTTCATTTATTCAGTCACAATTTTGGAAATGCAAACACAGCCAAAAGTTAGAAGTAAATTACATAATGATTGAAATATAACACTTAAGAATAGAAATACATACTAGAGTAGTCTAAACGTGAAAAACTATAACTATGGCTTATCGCCATTATAACAACGTTCCTAACAAAGCAACGCCACGACAATTTTCCTTCAATTTATGAAGATGAAGCGGATAAGAAAGGTATTTGTAAACTCAGTCCCGTTTAATTAAAAAAACAGCATTTACCTCGCTTTTTATTTGGATAAAACAAACTTGTGAAAAAGCTTCTGGTTTAACTTCAGGAACCAGTTTCCAAATTATACAGCGCCTCTCTTCCTTATATAAATACAATCTTGTGTTTTATAGCAATACCTTCCAACTAGCCCTTTTCAAATTAACACATGGAAAAAGAAACACTGTATTGTTTAAAACAGTGATTTTCATTTTTCTTTTGTACACCGCTTTCATTAAAAATGTCATGTTCGCAAAGGGTAAACGAAGATGGTAAATGTTTTGTAATTGGCTTCTGGAGTTTTATAATTGACTTCCTGCAGTTTGAACTGTAGGCTGAAAGAAATGGCCCTACAGCAATATCGGTCACGTGAGGGAGTTGCAAAAAGAGAAATCCTCAGATTAATTTTGGCCAAGTTTGAAACATGTTATTTTTGTGATGGGAAATCGAACATAAGTAGACGCATAAAACTATGTGTTTATTAAATAAATAAAAAATCTGTGAAAATATGGTAAGAAATTTGAAAGTTTTATTGAAACCGCAATTGTTGGTGTGGAAACACAATTTCACTTTGATCAAGGGAATCAACTTTATCCATCTTTTGTCCTGAGTTTGTGATCAATAGGTTGCAGACATTACGCAAAGAATAGCGTGAATTTATAAGAATGCCCACTGTTAAATCTAATCAATATGACTTTTAATTTTAGCATACACTTACATTTATATAAATTGAAATGCAATTTACAATAAAGAATATTGAATACGATGAAATTTTGAAAGAATAATCTCGATTTAAACGCTTATCATAAAGACCAGGAATTCAACCATAAAATTTCATAAACCGAAATAAAAAACAATGACATAATAAAGAACTTAAACTAAAATAAAAACCAATAAATTAACATTAACTATCTTCTATAAACGATATGATAATTATGCAAGTCGCGCCAAATGCGAACTTTCTTTCCCTAACGTCATATGCGAATTTTTAGTTATGGATTAAACCTTCATTAAGCATGACAGTTTAAAAAGGAACTAAATTCACAGAAATAAATCAACTTATAAAGCCATTAACAGAAAAGGATTTACTTACTTTTAAAGGTGTCCTATCCAACGAACAAGTATATTAACCAAACAAGGAATGGAAGTATTTTACATGAGCTTTCCACTAGATCTTATAGCACTATAAGATCTACTGTGCACACGTCTACTGTGTATGTCGTCAAAGCCAAGTGCGTAAATACAATAACTTATATGATATTGAATAACATGTATACGTACTCTGTGAATCTGGTTACGGTCAAGAAATAAGACATGTGTAGACTGTATATGGGTCTCTTAACGTTTATTACCCCAAAAGAGATCATTCTTCAAAATCAGGTATAGATATTTGAATATTTCTGAAAATGTCAACAACCTAAAGAAATACAACCTTTTTGTTGTCAAAGACAAAGAATTATTTTACATTTTATTGCTTTTGTATCGAAGTTATCAATGAGCTTTACAACCCAACTTATCAAGATTTGTAAGGACAAACTTTGAGACTTAACTTTTCATTTTCAACTGACATTTTATAAATTTTGTAATATAATCAAAATGCAATTTGAACATTGTGAGCGAATCAGTTTCGAAATTTGTTTTTATTGACTATCAAATACATATAAATATTTGGATTGAATAATGTAACACATAATAATAATAAGAATCAAGTCGAAATTTACGATGAACAAAAAAAGAGTTAAGTACTCATTAAACGTAACTTAAATGCGCAGAAATGATCCGAACATTCAACAATTAACGTCACTTACTCACGCAAGTAAGTACGTCAAACTTTGTCATGGAATATTGTGCAACGCTATCTCCCAATTCTTCAAATGCTAAAACGTATTATTTACACACAAGTTGGTCATTGACATCTGTGTGACAATACTGCACGCATCTATCATTTATGTCATGTCTATGACCGAGTTGTAACCAAATATCAGCCCAAGATATGACTATGTAAGTCGGTCACAGTGAAAAGACTTTGGTGTCATGATAACACAGTCAATAACTTAAGTTTGATCTACCCAAAGAATGCTAACATGATGAAGTACCAGTTGGGCATCATGGCCTTCATTGTAAGTAGTTCCAACTTCCAAAGTTAATTATTAATTATCTAAGATTAAATCATTCAAGGTTGTACTGCAAGATTATTCTATGTCATGGTTGCACAGTAAGTTTCGTTGATGTCAATGTTGTACTGCAAGATTCATTCATGTCAAAGATGTACTGAAAGATTCGTTATTGTAAAGGTTGTACTGAAAGATTCGTTAATGTCAGGGTTGTACTGCAAGATTCATTCATGCCAAGGTTTTACTGCAATATTCACTTCATGCCAAGGTTTTACTGCAAGATTCACTTCATGCCAAGGTTTTACTGCAAGATTCACTTCATGCCAAGGTTTTACTGCAAGATTCACTTCATGCCAAGGTTTTACTGCAAGATTCACTTCATGCCAAGGTTTTACTGCAAGATTCACTTAATGCAATGGTTTTACTGCAAGATTCACTTCATGCCAAGGTTTTACTGCAAGATTCACTTCATGCCAAGGTTTTACTGCAAGATTCACTTCATGCCAAGGTTTTACTGCAAGATTTATTCATGTCAAGGTTTTACTGCAAGATTTATCCATGTAAAGGCTGTGCTGCAAGATTCAATCACGTCAACGTTGTACTGCAACACTTATTCATACCAAGGTTGCACAGAAATATTTATTTATTTCCAAAACGATACAGCCATAAGTGCCTTTGAGGTCAATACGTTTTACAAAAAGTAAAATTTTATCAGTATTTAATCACAAATTTCATATGCAACACCTTGTTAAGACAAGGACGTTTTCGAAACTTTAATATGTTGTTTCAGAGTCAAGTCAATCTAAAGAATCATTCATGCAAGATCGTACAGTGAGAACAATCTCTTAAGATAAATAACAACTACATCAGAATTTAACATATCACCCGATTTCCATTTAATTAGACCAATAGAGCCAGGGGTGCTGTAGCTCATCAGGTTCCATACTGTTTGATGTAGAAAGAATAACGTAATGGTCTTAAGGAACAAACACAAGTCTTTAAAGCCTAGTTTGTCCCTAGTCCGATAGCATATAGAAAATAAACTAAGACTTCGATGGTTAAGCGAAATGCTCCCATCCGATTGGTTTTAACAAGATCATGTGTCTGGTATATTTTCGAACAAACCTAAAATTGAATTTATAAAAAATGGAGTTTTACGCAAAATGCAGCCTGCTAATTGGCGACCCTATTACAATATTACGACATTTGTACAAACAACATCCTAACATTTAATTTATTCAAAGAGATACACCAATTCTTGGTAAATTTGTAGTTTGCCACATATACATATCATTGAAAATATTTCAAATCATTGAAATGTTTATTCTACTTGAAATCTTGATGTATTTGTCTGGAGCATATCATAAGAATAAGTGAATTTCTTCAACTGAATTAAATGGTACAAACTAGTTCTGAGATTATGAAATATAATTTATAGGATCTACTGTTCGGCGATATTGATTCGAAGAATATTGCCAAGATGGGACACTATACGGTTGTTATGACTTTAAGTTCAAGATGCCAAATAAACACCGTCGAAAAAGTACGTACCATATAAATCTAATCAAAGAATACTCTTGCATTGAATTCTTAGTCTACTATCAAAGTTAGCGTAAATTTAACGTGTCAAAATAACAAGTCGACTTATGTCCTGGAACGTTTCCTCCCGGGGGCAGTTTCCCTAAACACCGTTCTGTGAGTCTTGTGACCCACTAGTCGGAGGAGGCTAATTGATACTAAAGGCATAGCTCTGACATCCTTTAATAGGTAACCGTTGTTTTCTCTGTCAATTACTGCAACGATTTCCAATACCGGAGCAGAAAACCCGATTGAGATCTTCTATATTGATAGCGACAAACTCCTTCAACACCGGTGATGAATTGAACATCAAAGTTGGGCTTCTCCAATCAACACAATGGTTGTTTACATCGCAACCGGTGATTGATGAGTTTGCTCCCCGTGGAAAACTATCACGGTCACTTTGAAATACAGGCACTGTCATGAAAGGAAAGTTCCTTTTCATGTCTTTGTTGAACTAGCATGCCAAACGTTAATTATTACAGTACAATGTTTATTTTACTTAATTACAGTACGGTTTATATTGTGTTTCTTTTCTGACTCTTTGACTGTGTAAAGAGCATTATGTTCAATTGTTCATGTAAGTAGTAATCAAATAAGGTTTTTAGAAAAGAGAAGTTTAAGTAAAGGTAACGTACTTCAATAGATTTTGACTAGTTTTTCTTCTTCTAAATGACAGAACTGAAAGAGCTCAACACTATACAGATTGACATCATACACCAAATGACTTCTCAAAGTCAAACAATACTCTCTGTAATTAAAACAGTAGGCCTGTGCTCAGAATTGAAAATTTTCACGGAAAACTTGAAATTGAACTCTTTAAATTTCGTTGATGCACTTGTTCCACAGAATGCATCGGATGTGCGAAACGGAAGATAAGTTGTTTAGTTGATCATAAACGGGAATTTAAAGGGGCAGTTTGAGGGGGAATATAAAGTGATGTGAGGAAAATGAAAATAAGCGGTTCCAATTGAAAGACAATGTATTTAAACTAAATGAAACAGTAATAATTCAAATATATAACGTAAAGTTTAGCAATGCGATTACTTCTTCTTTCATAAAATGACTTAAAGGTGTTCAAAAAAAATGGCCGCCAATGGATTTTATGTGAATCCTCATACTTTGTCCTCTGACTATGGGTGATTGGCTTGGGTAATGAGATTGTTGACTCTGTCAAGATAATACATTTGGCATTAACTTACAATTATAAGTGAAATATTTAAAATATAAAATTATCAAAAAACGTGCTACTGCCCCTTTGAAGATGTCGAGGTTCTGGCATAAATGTTAGTATCATACCGCAAGGAGCCATTCATTCTAGTATCATCAGACACAAAACTTATCAACTCTCCCTGGTGAAACTCTGTGTGGACACTTTTGCAAAAGAGCCTGCAGTCAACTAACATCAATGGTCATCGATAACAACATGCCCCACAAGTTTAGAATTTAGAGGAACAACCCAGAAGGGTCAAATCTCTCAATGACGTGACGTCCGTCTTTAAGTTTTGAATTAAGTTTTAAATTGACACCTTGTATGGATTTGGTGTAATAAGTTTGGTATGCCTCATGACTGTACCGACTTCTATTCGTGCAAAATAGAACGCTTAAAGATAACATCAAATGATCGATGGAAAACATAGCGTCCTTGAACAGCATAGGTAATTATTTGTGAAAAACATGTTTGTACGTTTGTATCCATGTTTGCAAGTTTCAATATCATGTTTTTCGTTTTCACTTTATATGAAAACTGGCACCTACTGTCTTAAAGAACGTTTGTGATGCAGAATTTACTGTTTTCATAACGTGGTATCAGAGTCATTGCTTCGTTCACATTTTGCTTTTGAAGATATCTATTTTTTTGCCGTTCGATGTGATCATAAAATATCTTTAAAAAATAGATAGATTCATTTTGCTTAACATTTTAAGGAATTTACAAAACCCTAATGTATATGATAAATATGAACATTCACACAACTAGCAACGTGTTAAAACCAACCGGTAACGATAAAGAACATCACAAAACGAGAACGCATATTATTTTAGGGTTGTATTGGTCTTGAGAAATGTCCTTTTCGAATACATTGGATTGTATTGGCGATGAGTAAAACGACCTTTCGAAATACATTGGATTGTACTGGTCTTGGGAAAACGACCTTTCCAATTACATTGGATTGTATTGGTCTTGAGAAAACGACCTTTCGAAAATCATTGGATTGTACTGGTCTTGGGAAAACGACCTTTCGAAATTCATTGGATTGTACTGGTCTTGGGAAAACGACCTTTCGAAATTCATTGGATTGTACTGGTCTTGGGAAAACGACCTTTCAAAATACATTAGATTGTACTGGTCTTGGGAAAACGACCTTTTCACAGTAAATAGATCTGTTGTAATGTTTATTTCAAGCTTGTCACACCAAACGAACATAATCAAACCGTAATATTTTTCAGGGATGTGCCAAATTTAACAAGCATAATTTAACTTGTGTCATTAACAATTTAAAAATCCATCAATGGCAACTCTTACTAATACATCAATGTTGTAAAAGTCACAGAAGATCAAATTTTACAACAAACTATGACAACCGAGAAGAGATAAATCAAAACCTTAATATTACCACATGGGAACGAAAGAGAATAAAGTAATCAGTGTATTTATTACAACTATATGGCTGTATATTACACAGCGGTTTATGTGCACTTTACCCCATTACACCGGTTATTCAATAAAACAATTAAGTAATAACCTGTTTAATCCATAAAACCGATTACATTGAGGAATATAATCCAGGGTACTTCTTGCTAGCAGTATAATAATTAGAGGACTATTGAACATGCAGGTCATTTGGAAGCCTTGTGGTATACCGTGCTATCCGCAACTCCACAAACTTACAGATTGTTGCCAAATTGAAAAACAGAAAAGCGATACGACAGTGTTTCTTATTTGAGTATACTACAAATGGTGTACAATTATTTAAAAATAGGTTAAATGAATAAAGAGTTTACAGTCATGCTATTTTATAACCTGAAAAAAAGGTTAGAATATTGAGTGCGACATTAATAATCAACTTGTATAACAAATGTTTGCAAGATTGTTAGACAAATTGTCTTTTCACAGTGTCTGATTACTATGTACCTGGGCGAAATGGTAAAGGGGTATTAGATATGGCAGCACAGACATTAATGCCATCATTTATTTTTGAGATGAGGAGGATATGCTATTTTTGGGCCCCCTCCCTATTTCATCATTCCAAGCCTTAAACTGTAATTTCCTAACGAAACCACATGATCAATTACTCTCCCATTATTTAAGTTCCCTCTTAATTGCACGCTGCTTTGCAAGCGCAAGTAAACTATTATGGTCCCATTTTATACACCCACATTGCCATTAATCTTTACATTAGTTTTTGAAAATTATGAGCATATGCTATCTTGTCACCATATTTCATCTTAATGCTTTTATATCATATTTTCATTGAAGCAATATAATGAAAATGCTTCTCAAACGTTGACGTTATTTGCTGTATTGCCCGCTGCCTTGATAGGGTAATATATGCGATATCATAACTGGCATTTACCACCAGTAGGAACCTTTCTAGTACTTTTCCAAAAACATGTTTCCATTTGCGACTGTAAAATGACACTTCAGTAAGAAAGATGCAATGCATACAAAAATGTATAAACAAATTGTTGGACAACCGTAGGTTTTTAATGTGACCAATTTTGCTGTGAGGTTGTTTCATTTTAGCAAACTTAATTTATTAATTGTAATGGAACTCCAAGGAGGATCACAATGATAGTGATTTTAATATAAGATAATCACGCTTAACTGACATTGTTTGCATCTGATAATACTGCCCTAATACTATTGAAAGTAATAAGCAGGGATGACTCCTAAGACCCTCTTTATTAGTGCTGTTTGCGCAAAGACCCCAGGGTCCTCAAATACAAAATCTCACAACTCCCCCGCAAAGATCATCCCACGCGATCAGACGGACCCAGGGGCTCGCTGACCTTGCTTGCAAAGAGGGGGTGGGGATGATAGTATTTATTACATGTGGGGTTAGAAGGTCAAAAACATCCTGAGGTGAGATTAGCACAGGAACAATATTGGATCCGCTGGCAATAAATCTATTGAAATGATCGAGATGACTTTCATTGACAGAAAGGTTATGCCGTCTTCATTGATTAATGAAGTTAGATATGAAAGTAAATTTGAAATAATGAAGTGCTAACTATTTCATTTCCTATTATTCTATAAAAGCAATTTTGCGTTATATACATAGCTTGGCATGAGTTGTAGGTTTGATTTGGTTGAATTATTTAGATTTTCATGAGAATGTTGGTGTATTGACAAGTTAATGAAGTCTGATTAAAATTTCCTCTATCGGGGTACGGGGTTCGAACCCCGAGAGAGGCAATATTTTTACTATTTTATTCCTTGGAGCAATGCGGTTTTAATCAGACTGTTAGCTAATGTGAAAAGAAATAAAAGATAAATGCAGTTTTATAGGTTAATTATAATAAAAGCCATATTGCGTGACACAAATTGGTTTGCAAAAGTTAGAATTAAATAGATTGTGTATAATGATAATAACTGATTTATTTATTTTCATACCTTATCATAATTGACGAAAGTTTAATGAAGAAACATATTATTTTCAAATCTAGTAAGGGTGTTATGACATCTATCTCATCATAATGTAATCATAGCTGTCTGTTAACTTGCAAAATGTTGTAGGCGGAATAAAAATAATCCAATACAGTTTGACAATGAAGTCTTGTTTATCAAATCAATCAACGCCAATGAAAAAAGCATTAGCAATTTAGGTACTCCTTTTACGGGAAATGTTACGAGTATTAAATGTGTATCACCTGTCTCATTCAAAGTGACAGGTACGGCATGTATTCAGAAGTGAAATGTCACTATGAACTGTGGCATTTTACGTAAACAGAGTTACAAGAGTCAAGTTATCGTTCATAAAACGAATGAAGAGTCTAGGCATCGTTAGGAGAGACCAGGTACCGGTCCTTTGGGATGAGGGGGCGTGTTGTCATTTGAATTAGGAACCAGTTAAGTACATATAGGGGAAATCTCATGAGCAAATACTCTATTCTACCAAATTAATTAGGCGATGGACGTGAGGGGTGGTTCATAAAGTAATAGGAAGAGAATTTATGACAAAAACACGACGTCCTGTTGTTTGCTGTGTAAATTTATCAATGCTCATATCATCTTAAGTAAAGTTTTAAAACTAACATTTGTTTTTAATTATTATTAGAAGGCTTATTGTGCAATTAGCAATATTTCTTCAAATCTCCACAGTCTTGTCGAAATAACAGGGACGGAGTTTTCCTTCAATGTAATTAATTTTGAGTCGATTTAATCAGATAGTTTCTGTTTTCATTGTTGCCGTTCTATCATATTCCAAATTATTTGTTATTTACCCATGATGACGTTTGAGTTATACACATTAATTATTGACTGCTCGAATTTAAAAATGGAGTTAATTTGAAGAAAACTTAATTGAACATATATAAGGGTAGGTTTCATACCATTTAGTCCAATGGTTTCAACAACAGACTTCATTTCGACAAAGAAGAAAGTCCCTGTATTTATTACAAAGTGCGTACAGTAACTTAAGAAAAACCGGGATTCGAACCTTTTAGATCGAATCGCTTATCATCAGTTGCAATAGGACCTAGAGAATGAAGAGTCGAGTCGTGCTATGTTTCGATGTCGAAGTATTACATCTGTATGTTGCTATCTCCAAGTTTATTGTGGACATTTCCATTTTTGTCTGCGCAGTGAGTCATTTGTGTTTGGTAGGCTTGACTTAGGCAGAGCTAAAATTAATGATGTTTTATCAGAATCAAAACCAAAAACGATATAAGGTAAGGTCGCTTGGCTTAACTTCGCATTCCTCATCCCTAAATACTATTTGTGTACTATAACAATCTGTACTATTATTCACTCTTGGCTTAGATTGAAATCGAACAAAGCATTATTTTATTCAAGTTAAAGTCGTAAAAACAGTTCAAAAGTACAATGTACACGTTGAAACCAAACTGTATAAACATTTACTACATGATATGGATTCGAACCTCGTACCTCTTATACAAAACTTACAAGCAAGCTGACTTATAGTATCCATAGGATCTGTGTTATATAAGATTTTTAGTTTTATTCGCATTGTTTCGAACAAAGGATATAACATCAATCAAATATAATAGCAATCAAAAACGTTGCAAGAGTAGTTGTGCACAAATGTTGAACTGTGATTAGATTCAAACCACCGACCTTCTATCCAGTAGCAAACGCCCGCAGCATTGTGCTATCAAATTGTACATAAAGGTATTTATACTATATCAGACTCCCCCACTGACAGACGCAGACATATCACGTTACCATCAAGTGTTAGAATTATCTTTCTTTCTGATGGGCATCTTTTGGCACCTGAGCAGGTGAGGTGTCTCTGCGCATGCGTAAAAGCAACAGCAGGTGTGTTTATCGTCATCTCGGAGAAGGAAACGTGAACTTTGGTGTCCTATCAAGAAAGCATTTGCTTCAAATTGACAAAATGTGTTTGTTATGATGGTTGCTCCTTATCATTGCAATTAGGAACCAAACACAAATCTGAATGACATATGCAAATGTAAAGAAATATAAACTAGGTCGAGCTACATTAACTTTGTGAAATGTATTAAATGAAAACCATTTTTACTTCTGTCAATTGCCTATCCATACATGAGTAAAGGAACTGTCGGTAATTTATATAATCATGACCTTTTGAGACCTTAATTATTATGTAATTATCCATTTTGTGTACAAAAACAGTATTTGTTCAAAAACATTATAAAGTGACAAATCAGTTATCAATACAAACCTTCGTTAAAAAAATCGGAAGAAAGAAGAAATATAACTCGTGAAATAAAATCGAATCAATTTGTCAGGAAACCTCTCCTTCTTTTAGAAAGAAAAAGTTTATTGCTAAAATCATGAAATACACGTGTTGTCGACAAAATCGGTACTATCTTTTAACATATGGACTGTTGTGAGAAAGCTTGCCAAGTCAGTGACGTCATCGGACCGAAGTTGTTATTACATTCGGATACTCTCGGAATGCATCATTTACATTCGCCCTGTCTTGTTGTATTGTTACAACCTCGAAAGGCTTTTATCAACGGGTTAGAAACCAAAACAATCCTTGACGAAATCCATACACTTCTTCCGAATGACCTCATTATTGTTACGTCCACATGCAACATTTACCAATTTCTTTAACGTTTATAGAGGAATCATAAACAGCCACAAATGCTAAAACAGGCAAACTTACATAAAAAGCATCGTTTACATACACTTAGTATGTGTATATGATAAAGAAGTTCTTCATGTTGGAGGCCCATTGAAACACCATCAACTGTTATCAGTTGAGATTACTCTTGTGAGAGAAACGGCCATTTGCACCGGGTATGTATGATTTGAAACATAAACAATTGTTCATGACGGCATACATGAACAGCATCTGCCCAAGCGCACCGAATTGGCAGGTTAATTTCTTTGCGAGGATGACTTGTTTTTGGATATTGGAATGTTTCCAAGTTTATACACCTTGATAGATTGACAAGGCAGCGGAGATATCGAGCAAAATAGAAAACTCGACAAAACATATCAAGGAGGTCACATGACCGATATTGTCACGTGACTATGAGTCATGGAACAAGAATACGTCCTGATGACATTGCTTCAATAACTACTTTGGATGATATTTCCAGAATAACTCCCTTTTTATATCTGAAACGAGCATTTTTTACGAATGTTAAGCTTTAAACCATAGCCACCTTCTCAAATGTATTGCGGAACATGTCTGTTGCTATAAGGCCTACTCTGTAATGGCCTTCACTTCGAAACCAAATTGTATCTCAGAACATTAACAGGTTTCATTACCAAACCATACCTCGGTTTTCTAAACACTGCAAACGTCTTAATCAATTGTTTAGGAAATAAGCAGGACATACCCCTCATTAAAGTACGAACATGTTCAGACTCAAACTTTTACAGATGTTACGAAAATAAACGAGGTTAGATGAAATGTGACTCTCTGTAAATTGTTAGGTTTATGATAAAACGTTTCAAGAGTTACGATTTGTGTGTTCGGTTACTCTGACATCATTGCATATCTATTTAATCATGAATTTTTTTGGATCATTAATTATTTGATTACGCAATTAACCATACCTTGTTTGTATTCTGTAATTCATTCAAACATTTTGAATTGACTTGAAAGTGTATTTATCAACCTTTTTAATGTTAAAAAGACATTGCACATTTACCTTAAAAACATGAACTTTCGGGTAATTGATTTATTAAAATCATCCATACAAAAAACCGTGATCCTTTTGGAATTTGTTTATAATAACTAAAACGCTTACTTTAAATAATCGCCAGAAAATTATTATCACTTCTACATGGTATGTATCATCACTTAAGTTTCCAATTGTCCTTCTGACCGCTTAATTATCCTTTAACCCCTTGGAACGCATGAACCTTATGATCTTATTTGGAAGAGTTTTGTCTAGGTTAACTCTATCATTTGAAGTTTAAATTAAACTACTTCCTAACCTCTTGCTACTTTAGCCCCTTCCCTTCGCAACCCTCTTTTCTTGCACTCCCACCCTAGACCCAAATAAATGTGCACGTTAATTTCATTAATCTTACAGAAGTACCTACAGAAAACGTCTATTACAATTAGTTGTGTGGGAAGTACTACGAAAATTACAATTTCAGAACACATACCCAGCAATAACAATTATCCCATAAGACACGGCTGCAAGAGATAGCTATTCTTATTGGTCTTAATGCTTACTGAGTTTCATATCACTTAGTCTGCTAGAAGATAATGCAAATAATGCTGATAATGCAGAGATCCACTTAAGATAATGCAGACGTGATGGACCGAGAAAGGAGGCATGACATTACAAGAAGGATATGACGCCATTTTGTTAGACTGCAATTAAAACATTGTTGGTAGCAGTGAAATCCTGGTTCTTATGAATCTTATAGAAAGTCTACCTCGGCAACTTTCTGCAAATAAACTACCCCGTGTCTCGTGATTGTTTTTTTAACCACTTGTTCATACAGAATAGCATTTGAAGGATAAGTGACAAGTGTTCCCATGCCTCATTCAATAGTTTACTTGCGTCTGATGGTAATTTGAAAAAGTATAGAAACGCTATCTTTTAAAGGATTGAGAAATGTTTAGGGCCATGATTTTCACACTTTGATCTGACTTACTATTTTCAAGTCATTCAATAAGAAATTAAGAATTTGATTTAAGTGAACATATGTTAAAAGTATTATTTAACAGAAATCATTTGATTATTGTTTTGTCTGGTGTATGAACATTCATTTTATTTGAGCTAGATTTGGTCTCATAAAAAAATAACACTCTGTTATTATACAAAATAAATAATGCTGAATTATCAATCTTACATGTGCTTCACCTAACAACTGACAATACTGACGCCCTGGAGGTATCGAAGATGACTGCTGGAACGTTAGGCTTGTTACATTCCCTCTTTAAGCTACTCGCCCTACATTCCTACAGAAATACTAATGCTACAGAAAGGTAACTCGGTAAACAGAACACGTACCACTATACTGGTTTTCTGTCTTCAGATGCGCTTGAGACAAAGGGAGCAGTTAAACGTATCAATTCATAAGAAAGAATTTAAAGGTATAATCAAGCTCCAATTGCAATTAATACGACACTTAAGCATCTCTTGTATAAACTGTATCTTTTAATTAACGATTTTTATTTAAAATAATTCAAATCATACGAATAATATGTTTACAGGTTGCATAATCAATTTCAACATTAGTATAAACTTTATGTGTTAATATCCTTTAAAACCTGATTATTGGCAACTACATAGTCATGGTTATATTTCTGTGCATGACATGAAACAATAAGGTCTATTAATCAAGTGCCAACCCTGAAATGTCAAAGGTAGAGACAACACAAGTTTCCGTCAACTAATCATTGGCCTTAACATCACCTTCGATCTACTACACTGAGAAAACACATTATTGAAAGAAATCGTTACAAACCAACCAAGCACGGGCACATTTTCGGAGCATTTTGTCTAGCCTTTCCTTTATGAAGAAGCCACGTTTTATTGAAATCTCGTAAAGATCTTATAGCGCGGAACGTAGAACAACAGCAAATATCGAGTTTTTCAAGCACTGGGGTGATTGGCCCCATGAAGACATCCCATATCAATATATGGGACATTTACCCTTCTGTACGTGGGGTTTATGGTTTATTGTTACAAGACTCTGTTGTCACATTGTCTATGACCCAATGCCTGCTTTGGATAGTACTGAAATAAAATAAGCAACAAACACAACATTTTAATTTTCTCTATAATTGTAAAGCCTTGATTAGAAAATAAAGGTACCCTTTGATATTTGGTGTTTATAATGTCAAGGTACAAACCACGAAATGCAAATGTAATGAAATCAGTTCATATTACTAGCCATTGGTGTCTTCGTGTTACTAAACTCAACTGTCAAAGTAGATAATGAATGAAAGACTTGTTAGATATTGCCTCTTATTTGAACATATAATATATGTAAGATAAGCTTGGTCAACCATGTCCAAGACATCAAAGTCACTTATCACTTTACAGATGTAAGATAAGCTTGGTCAAGCATGTCTAAGACATCAGATGAACCTACATCTTGTATCACTATACATATGAAAGATAAGCTCGGTCAACCATGTCTTTGACATCATATTCACTTATCATTATACATATGTATGATTGGCTTGGCCTTGATAACGTTTTATGTATAAGATCGCCACTCCGGACAGACTGACCATCAAAATCTGGACGATGGTCCAACACGAAAAGACCATTACCATCCGTATACATCAGTCTAATTGTCACTTGTCTAATTAACGAATTAATTAATACTACATGATAGAGCATACAATCGGTTTTTTACAGGCGATGAAGGCAGAGATTGATATAGTATAAAGGATATCGGAAGTAAACAATGAGTAAGTGAATGAGTGAGTTGAAGTTTTATGCCGCTTAGGCAATATTTCAGCCATTAGCGGCGTGCAATGTTCATAAATTAATCTTTTTACCTTTGGTAAAACTAAATTAACTGTAATCGATGACCACTGATGATATACAATTTTACACATAAATGAACAGCACATGTACACTTATACGAAACAATGAAAGGTATAGGCAATGACTCATCTTTCAGACTAATCTGTTGATGTTTGAAATATAATGCAATGTTATAATTGGGTTCCATTAAAATAATTGCACAAACGATCAACTTGTTGCATTCAAAATAGTTATGAATGAAACATATGAAAAACGTATAGAAGTCATATTCCCATTAATAAATCATGTATGTTTGATTTTAGAATCGAATCAATTTATTCTGAACGGTTACTATAAACATTATCAAATTTGATAAAACAACATCAGACATTAAACAAAACCCAGAAAAAAACTCTCCTATTCAAAATATACTTAAGCTGTTTACGATGGAAGTATCAGAAAATAGACAACTTTTACAAAAAATTGCACCTTGTTTATTAGCATAATTAGAGTTCATTCATTTCATGACTTTTTACATGCACTCGATAAGCTAGACGGACTTTAACAATTTCCGGTTTTACGGACCAAAGCCGTTTGAGAGGTCATACAGTCCAAATACCAATAAATATCAAGGATAATAATCACTAGGCTTAACATCAAAACGAATGCCATATGTTTTTTTCTACGATTACCACTTTTCCACATGCCAACATTGTTTTTGTACTTATTAGCTTTTTAATGGAACATTATGTTTTATTTATTGATACTTTTGATGACCTTTTAACTTAACTTCTTTTAATTTCTTTTAACTTCTTTTCTGCCTTGATTGATATAAATAACAAAGTAACATTTTTATCTCGCTGTTATTTTAGTTAGTCTGACTAACAGCCCCTGAAACAAAATATATTCAAAGATCCGCACAATTCTATAGTATTGTATCAAGTCTAGATCACTATCGTTTCTGAAAATTAACAGCTTCAGTGGGCTCTCCTTTGATAATAAAAGTTGCATTTTAAATATATTTCCATTTCAGAGACTAAAATTTAGTCTAATATTTAGTTGATATTTAACCTTATTGTGTGACCAAACTGTACATTGTTTATTACTGATTTCCTGTCAGGTTAAATCTTAACTCTGTTTCAGTATTGAAAAGCAATTATCCAAAGTTAACGATCACCGTCTTATTACGTTTCATTACTAATCCAATTTGTTCAAATAAAACTAATTTTTAACACTGTACTCTATGTGTCAAGCTCACAGAAGAATTTGACCTTTCTCATATAATTATCGCTGTTCCAATGGTTAAATGTTCTTTTGCACAGAAGAGACTTTATGTTGGAGTTAATCATGTATAGGAAACTTTAAATAACTGAGAATTTGAGGAATGAATGATTTGGTAGCAAAATATACCCTTCTCGTTAATCATTCTAAAGTGTTTTCCAGTTGATTGATTATTATTTTTAATTCATATAATAGCAGTAACATATATCATAATAAAAGTATACACATATGACTTCCTAACACATGTCAAACAAAATAAAAGCCAAAAAATGCTATTTTATTAATCAAAATAAAAACAAAAAATTACTTTTATTAGATTATAAATGCATTTAGTTTGAAATGATATTGAAGATTACACAAAACACATTACCTTCTTAAGGTTGTTGAGTTAAAAGACTTGATGACTTTACCCAACACGACTGTATAGGTAAATGCAATGACGGAAATAGCCAAGGTTATTAGTATACAAGCGGTATAAAAAGGGGTCCCTTTTTTCACTGCGAACATACGTAGTTTTCACAGCTGAACGATGCATTAACGTGGACCAATATGAGTTTGGCTGTTAATTAACCGAAGAATGAAAAAATACAATATGATTTTGGAAAATTTCCTTTTCAACGTTTGACTCACATTTCTCAATTTCGTAGTTTATAAATTTCGTATTGAAATTTTTTTAACAATAAACAAACGTTCAAATGATTTCTTACAAGATATTTTTAAAATGGCACTTTAATTTTTTTATAAGGTTGATAAATATATTTCATCAGTTTCTTAAATGATCCTTAGTAATAGGTTAATGATTGTCACAGTATATATAAAACATTATCTTTTAACTCACACAAAATATCCTAAAAAACTTGAAAGTGACGCAGTTAAGGTATAAAGTAATGATGTCTCCATACCATTTCATGCCATTTCTTTGCCATTCCTCGCTTGTTTACTTGCTTTCACATCGGTAACTTCTACGTTATATGTATATTTGTTTATGACGATATGGTGTGTAACGTTAAAGCACTTCAGAGGTAATAATACGTTAGCATAATGCATGTTTATTTGATCAGCCAATGGAGGTTAACTTGTAACAAAGTAACTTTGATATTTATAGCAAGATGGCCCAAAGAGGAAAACATTCTGTAACATATCTACATGAGGAAAATAATATTCAAATATACATAAAATGACCAAGTGTTCAATGAATGTAAATAGACAATTTATGAGTTCGGGTTTCAGTACAAAGAATTATTCGACCTTACAATTTATGTCCTACACAAGGGCTTTTCGGTAAACGCATATGCGATATGAAAAATGTGGCTGAGGGGAACAAAAGAAATAAGAGAGAATCCTTCAGAAGAGAAACGTTGTCGTTATAGATAATTAATAGCAAAATCGTTATTAAAGCTTGTGAGACATTACATTTAAAGTTAAATACTTCAAGTTACGTTTATAGACATTGTAACACGTTATGTTAATGATTCATGATTTATCACACAGTGAAAGACAATATTAAAAGTTAAAGTTAAAGTTAAAGTTAAGGTAATTTCAGTTAATCACTGAAGAGCCTCCTCTCAAACAATATTCATCATATGAACCATGATACTTTAGAGTACAACATACAAAGCTATCTTCTAATTAGGCTGAGACAAGGTTCCATGCTGCGACCTATCGCTTTTGTGCAAATTGGCCAGATAGCGAGTCGTTATCACAAGGTCTGATGAATTCATGTATGTATTGTATCCATGTGAAATTAAAAAAAGATACAAGTGTGTTCTAAATGATAGCTTGTATATACATATATATTCAATCTATTTTATCTCAATAGCTGAAACCATTTCTTTGGTGTTTGTTTGGGTTAAGTGCAAAATCCGCGATGATTTTTCAATTTCACGTTCACTTGTTGAATGACGTCAGAGATGACGTTATAAGATATCTTGCCCAGAGACAATGAATGCCATTGAAAAGTGATATGTCATTGGTTTTACAGTTGAGAACAAAGTTTTAATGACAATTCCTCTTATCATTAAATACATATATTTTTTATTAATTAGGGAAAGTGCTCTGAAGTACTTGACTTTAGTTACGCCTGCATATGTGATTGTTTAACTGAAGGTTTAAAATGTAAATCCGTAATCTTTTAACTGTAAATAACATCTTCTACCAACAAAATAATTTTTTTCGTTAATACAGTTATTACGCAATTCTATAATACATTTTGATATGATAATACCTAATTATTTTTATCTCATCGGTTACATATTTCTTAGTAAAAATAACAGTTGACATGCATGTTAACCCAATCATTGTCCATGTATTTAACAGTATGCTTGTGATGGTTTTATCTTGAGACATTTCATATTTGATAAAAATAAGTTTTAGAACAGACATAGACTAAATTTCAGTCTCTGAAATGAAAATACATATAAAATGCAGTTTTCTACTATTAAAATTGAAAGGAGCCCACTGAAGCTGTTCATTTCCTGAAACTGCAGTGAGCTAGACTTGCTATGATAATATAGACTTGTGTGGGTCTTTAAAGATATTTTGTTTCAGGTGCTGTTAGACAGACTAGAAAAAAACATTAAACAAATTATGTTTTACTTTGTTGTCTCACAACAGCTAAGAAACGGAGACTTCGATGTATGAAAATATCAATTTTACACAAGAATTTCCTATGATTAAAAACCTCTGAAAAACATTAAATTAATAAGAACAGACACAACTTTGTGAGTTGAACATATCAAGCTGTATTATAATGCAGGTATCATACATTTACATTCGCCTACGACTATCTTAACACTAAGAAAGCTTCGAAAATTCAGACCCAGCTGAATACATGAAAAGTGATAAGACGTTACCTACTTGAATTCAAATTGAACCGCAACAATGCAATTACCAGTTTGTCTTTTACGTATATACTGGCACTTTTTCAGGATCCACCTATAATGAAATCTGCTTAAAGTGTATTTAAGTGCTTCATAACAAGTGCACTTTCATATTTCGTGAAAGTAATAGTTCTTAAATCTGTAACGGGTTACAGGTTATATTTTCTTTTTACTAGTAGAGGATCCTTTTAACTGTAAAATAGTCTTAATTACTTCAACACATTACTTTGGCTTCCATCTTTCATCTGTTAAATGCTGTTCTCATTTCTTATCAAAGGAAGTAAGAACATTAAACTCCATATGCGCAGAAGAAGTATATAATGGAATAAACCGCGTTGGTGCTATTGTCCACAAAACAACTTGTATTTGAAAAGATGATGTTGTTACTGGAAATATGCTTATATATTGTTATAATATTATGATACATAATACCAATACTAAGCGCAAAATCATCTTTGATATTGTCCTATTTTATAACTGAAACAAAAACCCAACTGAAGAGAACTTTGAATGAGAATATGATTTTTGGTAAAACGAAAATCTTTCAAGAAAATAAAATATATCTTAATCAATATGTGTAGGTGTAGATATAGGTAACGTGAAAATTACAAACAAACAAAAGACATTAATAAAACAACAAATATAAAATCAATACAGGTGAAGTCTTTCCAATTGAACCCATTTACCTCTGTTCATTAGTAAATACCAGATCGCTTGTGAAAGCAAAACGTAAAAGAAAACACTCGGTGGAGGATTTTAAGAGAAAAAGTAGACCCGCTTGCGTCACAGGCCTAAGAATAAACACAACATGGATGCCGCTTGTCAGATCTCAGCATAAGTTGTGTGTACGCTAGCTTATTTTAAGCAGTTACGTAGCAAATAGTATCTACAATCTACGCAGAGAGAGCAAGGGTGTTATTCTAGTAACTCATCTAGTGGCGGACCTCGACTATAAACTACTGACGGGACGACTATTCACAATGAGTGCACCTACAAATTGGCAACAGTGGTTCCCATCACAATGCAATGGTTACTGTACTTACTAGGAATCACCGTAAATGAACTTAATAACATTTGCGGTGCTTGATCGGCCTTTTAATAGAATTGAACTTTCAATTCAAATGTCACATGCATTCCATTCCAAAAATATAAGTAGAATTACGCACGCAAATTGGCACGTGGAGAAAAATCTGTTATAGTCTTATTTCTAGTAATACGATTTTCATAAAATCACTGATCGCATGTATTTTTAACTAATATTTAGAAACTATAAGTATTATTGATACTATAAGTGATTATTTTCATTAGCCAAAATGAGATACAAACCCAACTACAGTCGAATGTACATTAGTTTTATTGAATCCGTTAAACTCATTTTGTTAAAAAATACAGTGAGATATGTCGACGTTAAGAAATCTATCATAGGGACAAGTTATTTATTTAATGCACACAAAAACGAAGTCCTCAAGCTAAGTTGCCCAACTGCAATGTCAAATAATGATGTTTTGTCGAATATGCAACATCCCCAATATCCATTGGTGTCGTGCAAGATACGGGTTTCTGGCTATCAAGAGCATCACGTGACCAATACAGTATACTGATAGGTCATTTCACTATTTACTAAGGCGCTTCCCCATTTATTATTTAATAGCTATCAATGTTATGGTACGTATAATATATATATTGCTTAGACCAAATATGATTCGGCAATGGGTCAATACGGAAGAACTGGACCAATATAGGAACAACTGGGAATATACAGGGCAAACTGGGTCAATACGATTCTGATCATGCACAAACACACAGATAAAAACATGAAGTTATCCGTTAACACTTTTGACAGTTATGACAGTTCAACGATCGATTTAATAATTTGATTTTCATAAAAGTGAACTCTCAATTATGACGTTAATAAAAACCAAAGAAAAAAATTATGAAAATTTTCATAAATGTTCTGTATTGTCCAGATACAGGTACTGGCCGTTTAATGTATTTGCCTTTGGCATCGCCTCGGATCAATACAGAAGAACACGGCCCTGCAACTGAACCACTACCGAAAAACTTAATTTTCATCATCTGACCAATATTAACTTTCCGTTCAGAAAAATATGTGAACAAACAAACAACTCAAACACTCACTTTCAACGCCAAAAGTCACTCACAAAATTTTGAAATTCAAAGTTCATCGAAAAGTTACACCCGCGTTCGCTGAGTTTGAAAATATCCGACGACAGACACTAGTCGTGATGGACAGATATTGGAATGAGGTCAAGTTAAACACGGTACGTTTGAAGATTGGCCATAAACAAAAGCAGATAAACTCGCTTTCTGCGGAGTAGGTACTGATGAAGAGAAAACAGTACCACCTGTCTAAGTCACTTGCTGGGAAGAAAGGTTTTGGTTAATTCAGGTAAACTTGTGATGAAATGGGTCTTATCTATCAAGCAGTTGTGACTTACAATCACTTTTAAGAAGAAGCCTTCTTTATCATTCTTGAAAACAATGATGAAATTGATATTCGTGGACATGAAACTGCATGTTAAAGCACGTAGTTGAAACAAAACCTGATTTATCTTAATTTTGACTTGTACTGTACTCAGTGTTTTGTACTGTACTCAGGATTTTGAAGGAAGATACAAGTAAAGGAATGGGGTTTTTCATAGATCATAATCCTGCGGGAAGTCCAAAGCTAGGGGTCTATTGAAACATAGAAAGGACTTTTAAACATGTCATAGTTCCGTCTCAAGACGTCACTCATTGTCTTACATAGACACTCACTTGCAGAATAACTCAATCACGTCAACGGCGATCCAATCTTATCATCAATTTTCAACTTATATTCCTATATTGATATTCTAATGCTGTTCATTGTAATGATCATGATAATAGCCTCATAAAAAGGTCTGCCCACCCACTTGGGTATGCACCCATTAAACTTTGTACAATCTGAAATTGGTTTTCATGATGTTAGTCCGTTCTGGCCATTATAATTCCACCGTTTCCTAATTATGATTATCCCAAATTCAGCATGTTTCCCTGCTGATACGTTTAACAGTCTCTGACAACCACTTTACAGAAATGCTCTTTTGAACACGAAGAAACACTTACTGACGGCCCTGTTAACCATTATCTCCTTCCGAACATCGACAGTACAATCTGGTTCAAAACACTTAAAACCGTTTTGATTGTTTATCCTTTTCTAACCACGAAGTTCCTAACAAACAAGAAGAATAACTAAGAATCATCACAAAATATTATATTAATATTATTATACATATATATATATATACATATTATTTTTAATCTATTTTATTTAAAAATAGTGAGAAAGTTGAATAAATCTCTGAATATCAGGTGATAATAAAATGTGTTAATGAAAAATGACGGCCTTCCTTGCTCAATCTATAACATTCTTCATTCACATCGTAGACCTTGTTTGAATACCGTAAGTGATGATTAAGTATATAAGTCTGAAAAAGTATATCTTCAATATAATATGTTTTTGTCGAAGTATATAGTTTGTCAACTTGTCTCACCGAAGCCTTTCCTAATATTCTCAATTATAAACACACAGCTTTAACAAAGTTACCTACACTCATATATTTACAGAATCGGAGTAGAACATAAAAAACTGATCTGTGTAAATTTTGCAAGACTTAATATATCATCAGAGTACCATTGACAAAAGTATGAACACAAGAATACAACGTTATCCTGTAGACACCAATGAAGACAATCAATAGGAAACAAGTTCTAATTCTGCTACCGACATAAATTAGATAGTAATCTCCAAGATACTCATTTTCTCTGCCTCATTACAATAGCAACTGGCAACAAACATGTGTTAGCTCTCTCAGATGTATAAGCGTCAAGGTTAGATTTTCTTCTGGCACAACAATCACGAACGGTTCTGGACATAGAACACTACCTTGCCATATTCCAACATGCAGGCTGAGCATTGAGTGCTTTTTCATGTGAAGATGAAAGTCTGTTGTGCTGCATGGGAACGAGTAAATAAGTAGGTAGAGAGGTAGAGGTAGAGGTAGAGAGGTAGAGAGGTAGAGAGGTAGAGAGATCGAGAGATAGAGGTAGATATATAGAGCATGTAGAGAGAGAGCCTGTGAGATAGGTAGAGGTAGAAATAGAGACAGAGGTGGAGAGTAAGAGAGATAGAGGTATATAGAGAGGTAGAGGGAGAGAGAGAGGGGATAGATAGAGAGACACAGAGACTGAGAGAGAGGTAGAGGGAGGGGTAGAGAGAGGGAGTTAGAGAGAGGGAGTTAGAGAGAGAGAGGTATACGTAGAGGGAGAGAGATAGAGAGAGAGAGAGAGAGGGGTAGACAGAGAGAGTAAGAGAGAGTTTGGTAGAGATAGAAAGGGATGGAGAAGTAGAGAGAGGTAGAGTGGGAGACAGAGACTGAAAGAGAGAGTTAGCGAGAGAGAGGAAGAGAGAGAAAGAGAGAGGTAGAGAGAGAGGCACAAAACGAGATTTAGAAAACGAGATTTAGAGAGTAAGGTAGATGGAAAGATAGATATATAGACAGAGAGAGAAAGAGAAAGAGAGAGAGGTAGAGAACGAGAGAGACAGAGAGACAGTGAGACAGAGAGAAAGATAGGCTGAGTGGCAAGAAAGGTCATACCATTCAACAAACCCTCTAACTTAAAGAAGTTGGTCGGACTAAAAGATTTCATGATTTTGTTTCGTATGTCTACCAGTATGGAATACCAACAGTCACTCAATGGTACAAGGAACTTGCAATAACGTGTTTACCTGAGCTAGAAACCTGCTTGCATATTTTCATATGTAATCTTGATATAGCTCATTCGTGAGGGGAAGAACAGCTGCAACCAACGGAGCGTGTAATATATGAAATTAAAATCTATATTTATATAGGACCCACTTTTAACTGACTCGAAACGTTGCATACATTTCCTTTGCATCTTCTAAGTTCAAAATAAGGCGAAAAGTGTTACTGTGAATGGATCGAATCTCAAAGGAATAATTTTACTTGTTTCACAGATTTTTCTAAATTGGATTCATTGAGGCGATTAAGGCGCTTATTTGGTAGAGAGAGAGAAATGCCTGTAGAATGTCCTACCTATCATCCGATGAAAAAATTAGCATATACAGATTTAACAAAAAGTACCTGAATGAAAAAGTTAAGTGTAAAATAGTCCATTCATATCTAGAAAATACACGCCAGAGTTCAATTAGCTTAACTGATGAAAATATCAATTACAAAGTACTGTAAGTAATTGGGGGAGAGCGGGGCGAGTGATTTTGAAGACTTTGATCAGTCAGAATGACAGACAGAAACATATAGTACATACATGAACATACATGAATTAGGATGAGAGAAATTGAAGAGGAGATAAGATAAGAAGCAACAAATAGATATGTAGATAGACCGAAAAAGAAAAATGAAAACAGACGGACAGCAGATTTATGAAGACATACGAAATTGGGAATTTTAGTTGAACAGAGCTTTAAATCATGTGATTAATGAGGGTAAAGAAAATGCTAAGGAGAAACAAAAAAAGAACACAGACAAAGGTGAAAATTGATGACGATTGGATGACAGGAAAAGATAATGATAATACACTACTAAGCAAAACCACTCAACCAATTGAAAAAGACAGGGAACTATGAATTGTAGATTTGTAGATATACAAGTAGATCATCTTACTGATAGATAGCGACAGTGTAATACAAAATAAATCCTATAAAAACTGTATCTACTTTTCAAAAGTTTAGACGGTGAGAATTTACCTCTATCAACAAATTGCCATACACACTGAATATAGTTGTGTAAAAATATTGTTTCTTTTTTGTCTTGAAAACATTTAGGATAGCTATTTTGTATTCATGGTTTCTGGAATACTACTCTCTTAGAATGCTAAAATGACATTTCAGTAAATTATCATTCTTTTTGTCAGGCAGGCTCCGATTGTATATAATGTAAATGTAATTTTTCTCCCATATAACTCTCTTTAAGATACCTTCTCCATCAGTGTAATAAAAAGTATCATTTCACCTGACGTATGCTAGCTAATTATATAACACATGGATGCATTTTCTAAATACCTTAAGTATGAATTATTCAAAGATATCAAACTGTATAAATAAAGAAAACTATCTTTTTGTCAGATAAGATTGATGCTTCCTGAAATTAACATAATTGGTTATGTAAATTGCTGCATTTTTGGGATGGGTCTTATTACCTATGCTTGATATATGTCACGTAAATGTGAAATTGTATGTAAAAGATTCGTATCATATCTAAACCATGCAATGCATGCACAAATAATGCACGGGATCTTATTCAACATTCCATGAAGTTTAGAACTTTCAGATATGTTAACAAATTGCAGTATCATATCTAAATGCAAAAGAAAAGTGAGAATTTCAAATTCTAAAGGAAGCAAATATAATGGATGACGTCATCTGCTTACGTACGCAGGAAAACTGACGTGGGATCAAAATAGTTGACATGAAAGGACATCTTCAACGAAAATGTTTGAAACTTGATTTTCATGTTTAAATCGTCACCGAACTAATATTGGGATAACTATTTCCACGTTTTCTTCACATACTTATATGAACGACAAGAAGAGGGATCAATCCTTACAATATGACTCATTTATAAACCAAATTTCACTTTCAAATAAAACATGTAACACATTTTTAAAACCTTAACATTAGGAAATTATGAAATGACCCCCCCCCCCCCACCCCAAAAAATAAAATTGATTAAAAGGGTGTCTTTAAGATATAAACATATTTTATTAATCGTTTGAATTAATAAAAGCATTCCATATTCATCATTAACAAATACAACATTTCAACTTTCTTTCTAATTTCATGACATTTTCTTACTTCATCAAAACTTGTCAAACACAAACAATTTCGATTTAAAAATTAATATAAAACACTTAACTATTCATTATTATTTCTCAATTTCATCTGCTCAATAAGGACGTAAAACCTGTCATATTTCTTTTAAATTTCATAACTTAAGCACTCTCAATCTTCATAAAGATCATTAAGCACAGAAGAAGATTTCGCGATTAAGAAGTCAATAATGAAATATAATTAATGGTTAAGATGGCGCCACGGCTCTTCAATGTCTTCATCATCCCTTCTAAAACAAATCGATGTGTTTTTGCAAATCAGTTCACATTAACTAGTCATCAAAAGCATCATTAAGGCAATATCGGCCCATCACCCATTCCTGCTATTGAAAGATCTCACTACCGTTTCCAATGACGACATTTGACACCTGTCACCGAAATTTGAAACTCCCCTTTGATGGTTAAAAGGCCTTGGTGTGGTGTTTATAAGGTAATGATAACTACCTGTCATCAAGAAGATGTAAATCAAACTAATAAGAGACAGGTAAGGGCTAGGTTACATATATATACATCAGGGGTCTTTGGGAACAAGCACTAACGATGCTATTTAGTGCAGAATCGATGTCCATAATGTTTGATGTTTTTGTTTTGGAGTTCATTTGCATTTGATTAGTTTCGAGTTCTTTGGTGATGTTCGCTTTGTGTTGTTTGGATATTTTGTGTATAAATTTACCATTGTAATCCTGTTTTATTGATTTCAGAATAAGGGATAATGACGGATTGAGTGCAAGTTTCGAAACCTTTTTAAAGTTTATCAAAACATTACCGTTTTTGTAAAGAAGCCAGGTGGATGCACAGAGAAATTCTGAAAATGATACGTGGACAAGTTGAGGGTGTAAAACATGAGCTAATTGACCCTAAATAATTAATTAGAAATGTTTCCGATCGTAAACTATTTTTTTTGATATGTTCATCTCTAAGGACAAATCAGTCTTGGTCTTTCTGTGCAAAGTAATTTAAACAATAGCTTGTAATTAAATATGTTTACCTTTTGCCTCGAAGCAATCGAAGGGGGGCAAGGTGAAAAGGTGGGAGGATAGGGGGCAGGGAGATAAAATACTTAGTATTTGAATAACCACAGATATAGAAGAGGTTGGAAATGATTACCCGTGTAACTTTAGCAATGATATGAATTAACCATATCATCTTTAATCAAACAGCATAAACTCTTTTTCATTTGGAGTAGTAATTTGTATCCATGTGTACGTTAATAACAAAAACATTTTTTGAAGACTTCAAAAACATTAACTACCATAAGAATAAACCTTATGAATCCGTAAAATTATCCATTTTCGCAGCAAGATAATGTTATAAACTCATTGCAAATATTGTTGCAGAAGATAACTATATCCAAACAAATGAAATAGAAATTACTCCAAACCTAACATATATATTTATCATACACTATCATTTCTATGATCATGGATAGTATGCATGTGATAAATGGCAATTATCCTGCTCACTTGGTATATGTTATGGAGGCTTATTTTGAATATGCCATTCGTATATCATGTCAATTAAAATCATTACTTTATCACTGTCAAGAGGTTGAATGTTCTATTGGCATGTTTAACAGTATATTTGTGAAATGCATAAACCGTAACTATGTCAAGATGGTTATACGTGTACATATGAACAAGAGGTTAAACGAAATGCTTCTTGTATATTATATTCGTTCATGCTTAACGATTGACACCTTATGTATTTAACAGGTTTTTGTGATCGCGTAAAAAGTCATATATCCAAACCTTGTCGATGCACTACAGACGGTTGTACATGTACATACAATGCATAAATATACTTCTGGTAAAGGTGAAGTGTGGTTAATTCTTACTTGATCATTGTTCCATACACACAAATAAGATGTTAACTTTTCTACTGGTATATTCAGATATTGTGTTATATGAAAGTCGCACTGACGGTTGCACATGTACCCATAAACAAGAGATCGAAATACTCCTGGCATATACCAATTATTAGTCCTGCTTTATGAATGTTTATTTAATACGGTCCTTTAATGTCTGGGTCCTTAAACAGCAAGTATAGAATACACATATGAAATGAAATGCTTAAGAAATGAAATCATTTCTGAAGGTACAATAATTATTCAAAATATCTCATACACAAAATGTTAGCCCAGTCAATTGTTTTTTTATACGAGACACATAGTGATAAACCTTAGAGATCATTATTCAATCTATACAGATAAGCGGTTGAATTTTTCCTCTGGTAGTTCATGGAAGTTAAAATCTCAAATTAAGAATAGTACCATGAATACACTTCTATGTACAAACAAAAGATAATACTGGGATACCAGCACCTAACAGAAGCTGCATCCACACAATGGTAGGAGCTCTACCTTGTCACTTATTTGACCTCTGTTGTTGATTTCAGGGAGTTATCTATCACATAAACGCACCGAAACCAGGCCTACGAGACAACCATAACTCGCATAACATCATAGCATAATTCAATCAAAGAGATCTTAGACATAGAGAATCCAACTAAAAGTTTTACTAAGTTGCAGTCAACAAGAAGCCCGATTTTCACACTAATATAAGTATTACTTACCTCAGAGGAGCTGTTCTTCTCGCTACAATGATCTTTCCCTAGTAACCACATACAATGTACCCATTGCTTAACATGGGGCCTCCATAGAAATTATCCTTGCATCGTGAGACTGTTAGTCCGATGCTCGACTCATGGGTAGTGAAGCGTTCAATGATGACTGACTCCGGGAGGTTTGTCTGTGGAAGCTGACGGATTATTTTTCGCTGCGGAAGGTGCACAGCTCGCATCCCGCTTGGGTGAGAGGGAATCGGCTTGCACTATTTATAGGCCCAGGTTTACGTCTGTGAGAGTTGTTCACGTGCGTGCTACGAGAATAGTGCTTCAAACCAGATCGGCTCGTGCAACATATTGAAAGAGATGTGGTTCCGCATACTAGACTTGTGTTCAGTCAAGAAATAAGTTTTGGGTCTTTTTTATGTTTTATCATGAGGTGTGTGTCTATTAGTCAGATCTAGAGCCCTTACAGATGCATAGCAGAGGTGGATCCAGAAATGTTGAAGTGGAAATATAGGTTCCTATTGAATGGGTGTTAGTCACTCTCAAAGCTCACCTTTTTGAAAATAATCATGATTATTCATTGCTAATTTTGAAATGTATTCATTCTCATAAATTCACTGTCTCTTTTATAGTTACCACTAGTTGTAGTTACTTTTTTGCGTAATCCTGCAAAAACAACTTTACGAGTTTACTTATTTCTACATAATATTTTATTAAAGTGACTGATTTACTACACAGTTAGACCAGGTTTCTATACAGAAAGTCTAGTTTTCTTCACATTGGGACTAGTTTTCGAAACAAATGGACAAGTTTTCTACACAAATGGACTAGTCTTCTACAGAGTGTCTATCGTAAAATATATGCACCATAGCCTGTCAACAATGTTAATTAAAACATGTAAAGCATATAAACAAATGTATGTTACATTCTTCATTCAGATCTCGCGATATAGCCATACAACCTCTAAGGACCACAACCCCAAATTTCTGCATTTGAAATCAGTCGCATCTATAAGCACACCACTGCTTTTATTACTTACATGTCAGTAGAAATAATTGAAATTGTTGAAGTTGATTGAAATTCTCGTGGACCCAAGCTTTAATCTAAAGGTATTTTCTCTATCCCGGCGTTATTTCCACCTGCCTATTGATTATAGGTATCTTGATTTTAGCTAGAGCTGAATTCCATGGATAAAATCACATGATCTGGAGATGCAACGAGCAAATCCGCCTAAACCTGCGTGATACTGGACAGTTTATCATTTAAAGTAATTTCCCTGCAAGGAAATGAAAAAATTCGGCAACTTTGTGCTACGGTGAGGATACAAGCGTCTAGACCAAGGAAACATCAATACAGAGGAAGTTCAAAGTCCTTACGTTCATGCCCTTGAGAAGGTAATGGCTTTAGTACTGATTCCTTGTCAAATGGATAACAAGAGGCATTGTCACAAAGAACATATTGAGAATTTCTGCCCCCACTTTTCGTTAAGCTTGTTTATTCCTTAGTGGTAAAGTCATATCTTTTCATATCAGAATATCTTACTTTAGCAAAATATTTGTCTCTCTATCCCTCTTATAAACATCTAACAAAATGGTCGCTTCCTGAAAGCAGGACACATAGTAAATAAGCTCCAAATTGATAGTACTTGTCATACTGATCACTGTATCACTTAAGGTAAGATGTGCAGTAAATGTAATGTCTATCTGAACAAACGAATTCATGTGATAGTTTTCATATACCGTATAGCACAAAATCTAGTCCTGCTTCATGTCTGTTATTTATAAAGGAGCGTTTATACAGTCTAGTTCTTAATTCTGCAAGTCTAGATTGACTGATTGACAAGCCTCAAGAAATAAAAAGATATAGATTAAGGTACTTTAATTAATATAAAAATGTCATAGACTAAATTTTAGCCTACAACAAAATCATTGGAGTTGTGAAATTTGACAAGTGACAAGTGACAAGTGACAAGTTTATTCTGTGAAAAGGCCTCATGGCCAAAAGCACATGAAAATACAGTTCAAAATCAAAGCATGTCAATTTTACATACATTATACTGGCAGTTTTCTTTTGAAAGTTGTGAAATGTATGTTGTGATGGCTTGTTTTAAAGTGACAGAAAAACGCGTCCTTTATGGTTTAGTCATAGTTAAGAAGTTACATGTATATATGGCATATGATATGCATGTTGACATTTTCTGCTATATGTATATATGATATTCAGGACCAAATGATATAGAATAGCAATATTCGAGTATCTTTCGTTATTCATCTGTGTCCTCAATCGAAATAGTAGGTATGTTAATTGTAGAAATACGGTAAATTAAGCAAAACATGGGTACAAGATTGGATATTTTGATTTATCGTGTAAAAAATAAACTTTCATTTACATGTGTTTTTATATTTTCTTATTCAACCAACAATCAATAATTCAATGTTCCCAACATAAACAGTTTACTTCAAAGGCACATTTTGTAATGAATACAAGAAAACGCATAGATATGAAATCCAATATAAACTTACAAAATCAATGTCAATTTCAAGCGAAAATCACATTCAGTCTGTTGTTTAGAGCTAAATAACTAATGAAAAAAATGATAAATAATCGAGTTAACTCAAAGTATTTCGTAATGTTTGTGTGCATCAAAAGTGTGCTTCTCGGCTTTGGTTAAATCAGTTGACACCTGTCAAACGATGGTTTGAGAGTATCAAATTGGATTAGACTAATTAAACAAATGTCAGAAGCTATTAGGCCAGCGAAGAATTCTATCTCCCTCATATGCATGTCATACGTCCGACAAAACATGGCTTGGGAATGAAGCCGTTAGACAAGGTCACGTGGTCACAGTTGATATTTCATTGAAGTTAGTCGTCTGGCGAACATCATGGCCATTAATGACACAGATTTGTATCGGCATTTCAACTAATTTCTCCCCTGTCAGTTTTGTTTGTCAGGCATGACAGCAATCGTTGCTGATAAAGCTCTAAGCATTAGTTTAACTACCGAGGGGGTGGCTTCGCTGCTTTGGTGGACAACGTCATAATCTCGCGTAATCACGACAAATCTCGCTGTGTTTGGAATCTTGAGTGGTTTCACTTTTGGATGTTCTCGAGAGCTTTTTATTGGGCTGCAGTGTTGAGACCAACTCACTTAATGTTAAACATGCCTAATCCAAACGGATTGAATGCGAAAACGAATGTCCCACTTTGATGAAACGACATTCCGGGCGAGATTGGAACTCCCGCGAGACTTTACGGTAATCTGCACAGAAATACTATTTACATACAACTGGTTTTTAAAGTAAAAGCTGATCACCCCGTCCTGAACAGGGCGCCGATGTAATGTGACATTGGAACCTAGTATAGTTGGGCTTAGAATATATAAAGTTTACTTTGTTTCTTTGTCTTTGAAATTCTAACGAAAACCCTTCGATTATGTAGATGCAGAGATATATTTTAGATTCACCACTCAATGAAACTACTAATGAAAAGGAGGGTTGAAAAACCAAAACAAATACTTACCTTAATATGTATTTGCTTATTTAAGGAAATGATACACCATGTAGTGCATTGCACCTTAATGACGATGCTACTTCTTCATTTATAGATTGTAACACAACGTGCATTGGCTCCGTCTTGTTAAAAGGGGTCGACAGTCCTATCGGGATATTAACAAAATTAAGTTTATGCATATAATGCAATTAACGCATGATTGAAACTTGTTACTGGGTAACATTTTGTTGATTAATATTTGACAACTTGATAAAGAAGAGCGCACAAGCAAATTTCGCTTCCACAAGAATACCGCGATAGAACTGTTTCTTTAAAAGGACAGTCCTATCGGGGATACTTTTGTGTAAGGAAAATTTCAGGGTACCTCCCTGTTTATTTTATATGTGATTATTACATGATTATTTCACACTCATTTCCATATATGTTGGTGTGGGTAACATTATAGTTGTTCTAGATTTAACAATATGACACAAAATGAATGTATCACTGCGTCCTCCAGCTCTTCAATTTCGTTTCCACAAAAAAAAATCCCGATAAGAGTGTCCAGACAGATATCTCAGAAGTCGTAGTATTGATAATATTTGATAATTAAGTAGTGTAATAAACGTATTTATTTGATGTCTTTTTGGTAGATTTGTTTTCCGATTTGCCATTTATTCAAGGACCAAAAAATAAAAGAGCCATTGTTACGTATATCTTTTATCATATTTTAAGTTAGAATTTAGATATCGCAGAATATAGGTTTAATACAATTAATCCTGAGATGCCTCTACATCCATGGCGTCTCGAAAAGTATAAATCATGTCATGACAAATAAAGTTCATGTCCCTACATAACTCTGATACAATGAACCTGATCCTCTTAGAAGCAATAGAATAATGTACGTACATCCAGAGAGAAAGTCCTACATTGATTAACGAGTTGAATAAAATGTCTGACAGCCTTCGACAGAGGGATTTGTTTTCTTCACACTGTGTAAGAGTCCGAGGAACCAGTCAAGAAATATCATGCCAAGGAGGCAATATAATGATTAGGGAATCCAGGAGGCACTATAATGATTAGGGTTCTAGCCAAGTCATATCATGATTAGTCCTATCGGCGCTGTCAGCTCTATTCAGCATATCTTGATAGATGTTGACGTAGACAAAAGCATGGTTGAAAATGATGAATTGTCAATTGGCATGTGCCAATAGTAAAACCCATTGTGCTTGGTCGTTTAAAGCTCCGGCCTCTCTGAATTAATTAATGCTAGTTAACTGTGTGGCAATGAGTCATTTTGTTAGAAATTTCGTGCTTTATTAGCTTTTAATTATGTCCCTTTTTCAGAAGGTACTCATTTTCACGTTTTGGCTTTGTCGGAGGCAGTAATTGTGTTCACCCTTTAACTACTGGATCATTCAAATTCTTTAGTCCTTTTCCCTTATGCGCAATTTTAATTCACCCTACAAAAATATAGGAAAAGGATATTCAAATTTTCAATTCTTGTTTTCAAAATGAGGTAGCATTGAAATGGGCATTTGATACGCAATTTTAATTTAAAGATACATTTTTTACAGTCTTAAGAGGATAATTGCTTCAACAGAACGAGTCATCTAATTGGTCTTTAATATTGATAATTTCCAAAATTAATGAGAACGATTGAATAGTTAAAATCTAATATGTGAAGCATAGGGAGTGAGAGAATGATCATGAGATAAAGGGAACGCGAGAAAAGAAAACGGCAAACCAAAGCATTTAAATACAGGTAGAGGGCCAAATTTTACAACTGGATAGAGAGTTCACTGAAAGATTGAGTGATCGAGGGGTATGAACATACGCTAGGAAAAATACACGAACATATAGACAAAGGGAGACACCGAATACATAACAAGAGATGAATGGGAAGATACACATACGTTATTTAATATACAAAGAGATTGATGAGAGATTTGAGTTGAAAGATGAGTGAGGAAAACTTACACACACAGCCAAGGATCTATGAAGAAAGGCAAAAAGCTACAAGCGCCTTGAGCAACCACGAGTGGTTGAATATGCGCTATATAAATATCCATATAATAATAAAAAAGAAAGTTGGAGAACGAAAGAGCACCACAAATATCCCTGTAAAGAGCCGAAGAGAGATAAAGACAGTGTTTAAAATATAGCCTGTCCGCCAGTCCTTGACTGGCTATTTTTTGCCAGGACTGGTTACTTTTTGGTCAGGACTGGTAGCTTTTCAAAGGCAGAGAGAGAGAGAGACAAAGAGAGAGAGAGGCAGAGAGGTAGTTAAATAACAAGAAGAGAGTTGATTTTGGAAAACACACATATGAATATATTCATTTATACATGCTATACTCAAAACTCAAGGGAAAGCGAGCCAGTGAAACAGAGAGACATAATGTCAGAGGGAAAGCGAGCCAGTAAAAAAAGGAAAAGACATAATGATAGAGGGAAAGAGAGCCAGTGAAACAGAGAGACATATTGACAGAAGAAAAGAGAGCCAGTGAAACAGAGAGACATAATGACAGAGGAAAAGCGAGTCAGTGAAACAGAGAGACATAATGACAGAGAGAAAGCGAGCCAGTGAAACTGAGATAGATAGTGACAGAGGGAAAGCGAGCCAGTGAAACAGAGAGACATAATGACAGAGGGAAACCGAGCCAGTAAAAAAGGAAAAGACATAATGACAGAGGGAAAGAGAGCCAGTGAAACAGAGAGACGTAATGACAGAGGGAAAGCGAGCCAGTGAAACAGAGAGACATATTGACAGAAGAAAAGAGAGCCAGTGAAACAGAGAGACATAATGACAGAGGGAAAGCGAGTCAGTGAAACAGAGAGAGATAATGACAGAGAGAAAGCGAGCCAGTGAAACTGAGAGAGATAATGACAGAGGGAAAGCGAATTAGTGAAACAGAGAGACATAATGACAGAGGGAAAGCGATCCAGTGAAACAGAGAGACATAATGACAGAAGGAAAGAGAGCCAGTGAAACAGAGAGACATAATGACAGAGAGAAAGCGAGCCAGTGAAACTTAGAGAGATAATGACAGAGGGAAAGCGAGCCAGTGAAACAGAGAGACATAATGACAGAAGGAAAGAGAGCCAGTGAAACAGAGAGACATAATGACAGAGGGAAAGCGAGCCAGTAAAAAAAGGAAGAGACATAATGACAGAGGGAAAGCGATCCAGTGAAACTGAGAGACATAATGACAGAAGGAAAGAGAGCCAGTGAAACAGAGAGACATAATGACAGAGGGAAAGCGAGCCAGTAAAAAAAGGAAGAGACATAATGACAGAGGGAAAGCGAGCCAGTGAAACAGAGAGACATAATGACAGAGGGAAAGCGATCCAGTGAAACAGAGAGACATAATGACAGAAGGAAAGAGAGCCAGTGAAACAGAGAGACATAATGACAGAGAGAAAGCGAGCCAGTGAAACTTAGAGAGATAATGACAGAGGGAAAGCGAGCCAGTGAAACAGAGAGACATAATGACAGAAGGAAAGAGAGCCAGTGAAACAGAGAGACATAATGACAGAGGGAAAGCGAGCCAGTAAAAAAAGGAAGAGACATAATGACAGAGGGAAAGCGATCCAGTGAAACTGAGAGACATAATGACAGAGGGAAAGCGATCCAGTGAAACAGAGAGACATAATGACAGAGGGAAAGCGAGCCAGTAAAAAAAGGAAGAGACATAATGACAGAGGGAAAGCGATCCAGTGAAACTGAGAGACATAATGACAGAGGGAAAGCGAGCCAGTGAAACTGAGAACATAATGACAGAGGGAATGCGAGCCAGTGAGACAGAAGGACAGGAGAACAGAATGACAGATGGACATTAAGATAGAAGGTAAAAGATCCAGAGAAACAGAAAGAGAGAGAGACAGAGAGACAGAGAGTCAGAGAGACAAAGGGCTAGTGGCCAAGGCCGACAACCGAATACAGAATGAGATTAAATATAAAAAACGATCAACTGCATAAAGGGCCTCAGAGAAACGAAGAGACAGAGAGATAGAACATGGGTTCAAAGCCAGAGAAAGAAAGACAAGGTGGAATATATTTCCCCCCTATGTCTTCATTTTTTCAAAAGTCAACCTCATCAACTGGATTTCGATTCGTTGAGGTCAGCCGACAGAAATAGATAATATTGAGAAAACCGTTTATTAGATGAATAAATGAAAGGAAGTTTATGCCCAGTCATCTGATGACAAGTGGATGACATGTTGGGGAAAAGTATATGCTTCCAGTCTTCTAATCATCCGCCAATCATATGCTGGTACCTTGTCATCATGAAAGGTCAACACGCACATTATTGAGTATTGATACGAAACAAACTGTATTGTTGTACACAAACACTCCTCTAAGTGGGGCCAGATAAAATGAGGTCAAGAATTGAAATATTCTTAACAACTGTGAACATTGATTCGTTATTCGCAATTCATTATTTCCGCATTATTCCTTGGTAATGATATGAAGTCTTTATTGTGATGTTTTTTTTGGACGTTTTGTGAAATCAATATCAACAAAGTATCATTCAAAAACTTACGTCTTTTCATCTCTTGTATTTACTGATTAAATGTTTGGGAATTCTTTTTGAGTCTTGATGAATAAGATATTAGAAACATGGTTTCTTTATTGTATAGGCATTGGCGTAATGAATGTTCAGTGTCTTTTAGTCTGCAGCACCCTATTTCGATAAAAAGCTGTTTCCATGGAATGCTTTATCTTGAATCAATTAATTCCTTATTAGCTGACACTTTTAATTATTGTGACATTGACTTTTTTCTCCTGGAATAATCCTGTATTGAGCCTAAATTAACCAAAGCTTTTTAAATCATAGTCCTTCATTGTCCATCCGATATAAAAACAATTGTTATTTAAAAAAATCTTTTTCCACGTCTTTACTTTTGTATCTATGGATATACCTTATGCCTGTTTCTCTCTTTATTTTTCATGTACATAAACATTCATTATTATGTCTCGTTATGATAAGTAAGCACTGTACATAGGAGATGGTTTCATTAACTAAGATAACTTGAACCTAATCCTTTCTTTTGAATAAACATGGTTAAATCAAATACAATTATCATGAAAACATTCCCAATGATAACTACCAGGATATGGGAAATACCAAATATAGTAATTTTCCAAATGGCAGATGAAATTGAATACCTTTCACATGATATTTAAAATCTTTCTGAAAAGCTAAGTTGACGGTAAATAAATATTTATCAATATTTAACTACTTCTAGAAATTCACCGGAAGCGAATACACTACTGCAAACCTGTTCCATTATGACTTATTAAGTTAATAAATCAAAGCAATGATAACTGCTTAGTTTTGCAAACCTCAGCAATAATCAAATACACAATTAAGTGGATCCATCTTCTAGTACACAATATGACATCTGTCACGTGGATCAGATGGCTTCAATCACGTTATATTCCTCAATATTAGACCTATTCGTGGAGACCCATCGGATGTGGTGATAAGTATCCGTCAATCACTTTCATTCATTCGTTTGCCAAACCATTCAAGGGACATAACTCCATTAATATTTCATTAAGGGTGGGAAGCGTTTCTATAATACAATTTGGCAATTCAGGCAGTGTCTGTGATTAAATTGACCCCCAAAACTGACCCTGGCCAGTTTGCAATGTATTGCTCCATACCAACCGTTCTGCGACGGTTCCAACGTTTAGTTGCAATCAATACTCTTTAACAGGAATGGTATTTGGCACCAGAGTATGAAGAGTTCAAAACGGCCCCGAGCGTTTACCACAGTGTGTCAAAGCACCGTCGTCCACAGTGATGCTAATATCGGAGAACATGATTACCTTCATGCCAGTTTTCAGAGCCCTTCCGGATTGAGCTTTATTAAAGCAGTTCTTCATAAAACCAAACAAGCTAGGATCGTAATGGGACCTGTCGTTCGTAAAAGGACATCACTTTGGGAAAATGTGTTCTCTAAGTGATAGGATCTGAGAAACACCTCATGCTGGCGATATGGAACTCTGGTTTGGTTTGTTTTCTGCCAATTGCAAACTGTTTGGACTTTGTTGCTGGCAAGGCCTTGAAATTGATGAATGAAAACATGCAATGACTTCAGAAATCTTTTTGAGAAGCAAGAGGCACACTTCTATCTAAAATTCAGGACATTTAAAGTTGTGAAATGCCTTTTTATGAAAGATCAAATATAGATATATTTAATTTCAGATATGAAAAATAAAATATGTGTTTGAAACACGATTCTCAAAGCACAACCTACATAATTTCACAGCTGCCATTTATCGATAAAAGAAACTATCTATAGGTACATCATGTTATAGGGTATCAATTTTAACAGGACCGAGTGCAATGTGGATGAAGTACCTTGCCAAGGGACGTAACACAGGATGAGTCTGAGGCCATAGGGATTCGACCAGGACACCACTGTACGGATGTAGATTAAATGTACACTCCTGAGTTTATACACTTTACAAATTCACTACGATTAAGAATGATGTGTACTAGAGCATTGACAATACAAATGTGTGATGTATTTGGAGGGCATTGAGAAGTGACATAAGTGTGATGGCAAATTTTCTAAAACAATATTGCCTTTTCTATTTAGGAATTTTGACCTTCCTTGTTTTGTGAAGTAAGACATGTACATCGTTCATGGACCAATGAGTTAAATCAACAAAATGTGATAATTTGTTTTACTGCTATTTAAAATGCAGAAATTAATAATTAATTACTAAAAGACCATATCAGTGATATCACTTTGCCGTGAGTTTCAGTTTGCATTTATAAAACAATTTACTTTGACGAAAATTTTGAAATGGGACGAGACCCTTTCCACAGCAAGAAATAATGCGATTTTATGGCAGAAAAGTCATTGACTTCTGAAATTAATTTCCCATAATTAGTTTTTTTATTTACATTTGTTTCTAGTTTTTATTTTTCCGTGTGGGAAATAATTAGAAGTTATGTCTCCGAAACAACTTTTAATTTGCTTCAAGGAACCTAATTACAAATGCAACAACTTACTTCTATCACCAATTTAGTCCTCGACCTGTCTTAGAGGAACGGAAAAGACCAATCGTATTTCCTCCAATTAAAATAAATCAAAAGGCCACTACATGAGTTTCTTCATATATACGAGCGCAAATGGCATTATTCATTATTTACAAATCTCACATATTCATCCTTAATTTGGAATTAAATGTTGAATCATTTGTGTTCAATTAAATCAAAACACAGTTTTCACGTAAGTCAAAGTCACTCATCCCATTTACATGGATACAAGTTATATAACCTATCAAACATTAATATTATCACCTCGCAACTGTCTTTCTAACTGCTTTCGATAAGTTATCTAAATTACGTTTAACTGTTTGAATTAAATTATTGTCCGGGTTTCGACCATAATCGGAATATACAAAATATACAAAATGCAAGCATCAGCAATAAGTTTTCATTCACTTTTGATAAGAACCAAAATTTCTAAAGACCTTTCAGAATAATGAATATTCATTTTGGGAAAAAACATTAAATGTTGAGTAGGTCACTTACTCCAAAAGCTTAGATGCCGCCAAATTTCAGAAAGTATATACAGATTTCAGTACATGACTAACTCTTCTAGCAGTTTATCAACAAAGAAGAGCCAATTCCAAACTTTCATTATGTTACAAAAAGTCCAATCTTTACGTCTTCGCAATGTTTTCAATAACTATCAATATCAAGCTATCAGTGAGTTTGGAAAACTTCATGAGTGCTGATTTAAAACCTTCCGTTTCTTCTTTCTCTATCGCCTGCTCCATCGTAAATGACAACATCGGAATGTCCCATGATGCCCCGCAGTAAAGGGAGATAATTATGTATCGGAACCTCTTTATGGTTGAGGCTAGTCATATGCCGGCGCGTAATTTTGATGTAAAAAACGAGTTTTATCCCAACACATCCGGGAACAGACTCACTAAAGAGGTGATTTTACCCTGATCGATAGAAACCTCAGCATTCAACGTCTATTGGGCCGAAAGACGTGCCTAGCGAAATCTTCATACATATGGGAACGTATTGAATCACTGTTTTCCATGTTTTATGGTAATAAACCAAAATGTTCTTTTTAGGCACCTTACTTGCACAAAAATGAAACCCTGGATGAAACGAAAACGGAATTCGTTAGAAGTCATTGACCAAAGAAGACACTGAAGATTGATTCCTTGCCAAAAACATGAAATCAAAAAAATTGGCTGCGAGAAAGCGAAAATGAATATGAAAGGATTATATAGACTGGTAATGTGTGTCAAATGCAAAATTTCAATATGGAATAATTTCAATACACCAGAGAATAGTTCTAACACTCATGTAAGTTTAAAAGTTTTAAGTTCAAGAAGGACACAGTGAACCTTCGAGGGGAATATAGATGAAGAGATATGTAGGTTCATCCCATTTTCTTCCGAGTGCATCATGACAGTGTTACTTTTGTCAAAGAGTTAAGTCAAAGAGTCAAAGATGCTTTTCGTATGTAAGGCCTCCGGCTCATATACATAAACGTTACAGTATAGTGCCCGCATGCTTAGTCATGGACAGTTCAGTAAAGTAATATTCTCTAAAATATATAAGGTTTTACCATTTGTTTTATGAAAAGGTTTCTATTGGCTTATGCATGCTTTATATAAAAGATCAGTTGAACACTATAAGCTTCATTATTAGTTTTTAATATAGTTGTACAAGCATTGCTATGTTGTTTATCTAGAAAATGATTGGTATTTTTAGACGATTTCTTCCACAAGAGATATCTCCTGTTGAACACAGTTTTGGATAAGTTTATTTCTAAATTCAAAAGGGATTACAGTCTAAAATGAATTTCATTCTCTACACCTTGGTTGCAAAAAAGTCTACTTTCGTTCTACATAGGCGTTTTCTAGTTTCTACCCTTATTCATCATTATACTTTAACTCAATCCAACCATTACTTAACAAAATGTTTTGTCTTGATACCTTTCTTTTCTCTGAATTGAGCAATTCTATATCGATTGTTTTTGTCTATGAGACCCTGTTTCGGAACGAATAATAAACATAAAAATAAATACAACATTTTTTACAACAATTTTTTTTGTCGTAATGTCTTATTTAGCTATTACATTAAATTATTTTGCAAAGATTTTATGTAAAGAAAACGTGAATATAATTTTTTAATGAATATATTTTAAGGAATGAGGAGTAATGTTGATTTGGCATGTTACAAGCATTTACAATATAATGATCCTATAAACTAGCACAAATGTAACACGTGAAAGGTTAAGTCAAATGTCAATCAAACATTCAAATGAAATCGAATTTAATTCGATTGAACGTTTACATAAAATAATTATAAAATAATTGAAAAGCTACTCTGTCAAAATGCAAATTTGCAATAATAATTATCACTGAGATTTTATGCATTATGATGAGAATTTTTTAAAACAAATATGTATCAAATAGTATTATTATCTGTGCCAAATCAATATTCAAGCTACCTTAAATTTATAAGAAGAAGTTCATTCGCTATTATCCTGAGCCCTGATGAAATCTAATTAAAGGAAGTTCATAATATCAACCATTAACGGATCAAAACATATGAATACTGCCACAAATTATTCATGAAAGCCTATAACAAAGTACTGAATTCAAAATCCAATGTTAGAAAGCAAGTCAATCATTTCTCATGAATATAGAATAACAAACTTTAATTAAATTTCAAAGGGTTATTCTATTCAGATCAACAACCTTAATGTGCTTTAATCAATGTCCTAATCTCCTTTCGTATTTTTGCCCAGGACGACTGTTATTGCCTTTTCCCATTGCAGTAAAAGGTCTAACCGTCACGCTAACGCTGTTTCACGGCAATGTCGACAACCGCGAAATTGCGTGAGGTTCCTCGTCCAATACTAAAAGTTTAATAAGTTTTAATTAACGTGTTTACACAAACAAAAGAGACTATAGTGTCGGCGAAGTTATTGATTGCCGCACATGTGGGCTCATTTAGATTATCCAGCGCATCAACACGGAAGAACCAGTCAGTTATTTCCTGCACGATATTTCCTTGTACTGGGCCCCGACTGTACTGATCAACGTAACACAGCGCAGACAAAACGAAGGAAAATGGAAACGTGTCAAAATATTGATGAAGTTTACATCAATTCCTTCAATATAATCATCTATTCTCCTGAATTTAATGATTATGTATATGGGAAGGTGAAAAAATATGACAAATGACATACCTTGTAGCATACAATTGTAATATATAACCGCCGATCGAGGTACATGAGCACTCGCAGTTTTTCTTAAAACATTTCATCTAGAATTGTAATAGAAAATTATGAAAACAACATCTTGATGTTTGTATCAACGAAAAGTTATCTGTATACATCATATTGCCAATCTAAGCAAACATTCTGTCGTTCTATATGATAATTATTTTCAGCTATGTTAAGGTCATCCGATTTCGTTTCATGCTACAACCTCTGTCGGTAATTAAGCCCTTATTTGTTAAACCTTTAACTTTCAAAGATAAAATATTATATAATCACCTACTAATCATTCAACATGTCTGACGTCTTACGTTCATAAAGCAACAATGTTTTGTTAAAAATCATTCTAGTTTTGATGATAACTTATACAATGATCTTCTTTCTATTTTAATGATTTGTGTTGACGGGTATTTTTCATATAAAATTTTCATTGGGCTATTTCTCAAAATTTCTCAAGACTTTATCAGCAACATGTAACGAAATGAGAATTCAAAAACTGATTTATGAAAGTTAAAAGATCTTGCCCAAGTTATCCGAGCAGGAGGCATGATTGCCTGTACGATGCTCAGCTGGGAGCAATTTCATAACGTAATAGGGGACACTGAATTGAATGTTGTCAACATAAAAGGCCTGCTTGAAATATATGTCCTCCTTTTTAAACAGAACGTTATAGATCGGCAACGTTATCAGAATCACGCATCTTTTACTGGAATCAATAGAATGCGGATGCTCTTAAAACAATACCCTGCCGAGATCAATCTACAATCAATATCACACGGCAGGGAGCAGATATGAAGAGCGCCATTAAATATGACCTTGGCCTTCAAAGCAGGGCAATAATGGCGTTACGTTGCGTGATAACTGCTGCGACGCCCGAACGTCAAATCATAACGCTAACTTGCCATTCAAAGACGTTTAGAATCCATTATAACTGGTAAGGAATTAATCTTGATTCCTCCAATCATAGCTGAGAGGGGCCTACTACAGGGTCGTGTCATTCTTCCCTAGCTTTTAGTTGACTTCTCACGAAAATATGCGTGACTAGGACAATTAATGTCGTTTTCACTGGTAACAGTTAATGATAGTGATAGGAAGTTAAAAGGACTGCTGGGGATTTATTAAATAGCGATAGCTTCCAGTGTTAGCCTGGGGAAATGTCGATTCTGTAGCATTTCTCTATGTATTAATTTCCACTATCCGTGTTGCTATAAGACATTCATGATTTTTCTTGTTTATTCACTATATTATGAAAACGTGAGGAAACACCAACTGTTCTTGGATTTTAGAAAATCATTTGGTGAGAAAAATATATGACATTGAACTGCAGAGCACTATGACATAAAATGATATATATTTACCTTAATCTTCATCAATCTAATTGAAATTAGATAATTATTCTCTTCACTTGGTAACTTAGGTTATAGCGCAGTGTAGCAAGTAGATCATATTGAATAAGATGATAATTGATGATAATAAATAACGTATTTGATATGTATAATGTAGCTTACCATGGCCTTGACAATACACGAAAACACATGCTACCATGAAGTTTCAATTAAATGACACCAATAATAAAAAAAACCCCATTAAGAATCAATTGTCGATTACTGATTTTTTTCAGTCAAGGCATTCGATTTTTGTCACTAATTTACAGCCGGACAACCCGTCATGGAATGCGCAAAGTAAAACAGAGGGTGGATTTGCAATTTAAGAACTTAACCAACATCAGTAAAAAGATTTCAGTTATGATAGATTGTTAATTTTGTTTTTCGTCCTTTAAACCATAAATCTTTAGGGTAGTGAATTTGTAACACGTTGTTCTACAAGTGTGTACTGATGTTCCACAAGGGTCTTACAGTCGAATACACCCTTTCCCAGCACAGTGTAAAATTACTGATAGTTCATGCATGATTCCACTTGTCGTTTGATAGTGTCATACGACCATACAATTTTTGATATTGTATCTTACACGACGTGCACACCTTTATATAATGATAAATCACAGTGCTTTATCGGTCAACCTTAACTTCGAATTATAAATTTAATAAGAAATTGCGAAGTTGTTTTATTTGTTGAAGGTTTGCTACGGAAATCAATTGGTTTTGTTATTTTCTTCTATAACATGAAGGTCAACATTTAGGTCTTGCAAATAAAATGAGATAATAGTAAATGAATTGAACAACATTGCTCATTTTCCAGGTTATCGTTTCCAATTCACTAATTATTTTCAAACTTTCAATTGGCACGAAAACAAATATTTGTTAACCTGCAACAATATTAACACGCTTAATAAGACCCCGCTAAAGTCATCAAAACCAGACTTAATGGCGACAGGCACATATCACTAAGCAATGCATGAAGACAGAGGACAACCTTGTTCAGTGTACGTGTTTTCCCCTGTTAAGTGTAAGAAACCGAATCTCTTGTCGTTTTTTTACTATAATTAACTCTAGAATCAATCCATTGACAAAAATATTTTTATCCTGAAGTCGCTTAGACAAATTGACAATGCTAAATTCTGAAGGTATTAAACCAAATACATCACAATTTGTATTCACCAACTAAATATTTGCACGGTTGGTTATAGAATTAGCACAATACATCACTCATTATCCGTTCACATGTCCTTAAGGTGTAAGAAACATCTTCAGCCATTTGTAGGACAATTGGTTTTCTTTTCCATTCACGAATTTTCACTTTTTGTAAATGAGCCATATCTGAGAGGCTTTTGCATTGAGGCCCAGGAACTGGCAGATAAATGAACATTATTTGGTAATTGCTTCACGGGGGTATGCTACGGGCAGTGGCATCAAGACTCTGACAGGATTCTGACATATTCCTACATGTCCCTCTACCTTGTAATAAAGAATTAATTTCCTAATTCGAAGCTCTCTGCTTTTCACCAAAGGCTCGTGCCGTTGTGCCGATTCCTGCGTCGCAGTACGGAGCTTGAAGGGTTGTCTGTCGTATTTTCCTTTGAGGTGCCACTGACGTTGAAGCATCGACCAACTTCCTCCGTCTGCGCATCAATCAAAGCTCTCAACTCCAAACGACTCGCTTCCCAATGCCGTCTGAGATTCCAAGTAGGGTTAAGAAAACTTCTCAAACCAATTTCAGTTATTTTTGTTCTTTTGCCGCGTCGACGTGTTGTTGGGAGTTTGCAACACCGATCAGACGACACTAGATGCGGGAACAGGGGCAATCAAACAGAAGAGCAGGAAATGGCGGGAAATTGGTAAAGTTCTTCGAAGTATCGGGATCAAATATTCATAAACCCACAGCGTGTATGCTCAAGGAAGGGTGAACGATCTTATTCAATTAAAACACCACGTGTCAGTAAACATAACAAGGAACACAGCATCAATTACGTAGTTGATGACGTTGTAAGGATATTGGATGATCTTGTTCAATTACTTGATTTTATTCAACCAAAAGCAATTACTGCCATATTAAAGGAACATACAAATATAGGCGAAAGAATGAACAAAAATAGTATCTCTCTGTATATTTCTCTAATTGTTCGTGTTCCGTACTGTAACTCTCACTGTAAAAATTATAAACCATTCCTTTCTTTTTTCATAAAAGACAACAAATTTGACAACAAAATATTCTCAATTACGTTTCACATAAATGTTTTATTGTTTTAACTCATATAAATGATTTAACAAGGACCTTGTCATAAAAAGGTACATTATAATAGCGATAAAAATGGAAACTCCTATTCTTTTGCTTATCCTTAATCTGTGGGGTCACTTGATTAAAAGGTATAATTTTTTTTTATCACGATTAAACAACCACTTGCATGAGTGTACGATATCAAAGTTTGAGAAAAGATTTTAAGAATGGTTTTAGTGTAAAAGAAACAAATCAACATTGAACGAAAATGATTATACAATGTAATGAATTCTTTTGGTACGAAATATTTGTCTTGCAATCATCCGCTATAACCAAGATCAGTCAGCTGATTATGTTATTTTTTCAGTTCATAAGGATTCATTTCAATCTCAGAATTAAGTCTGATTTTGTAACCTTACAGACTAAAATTATCAGAATCTATGGGAATTGTGCGAAGTCAGACATCACTTTCACAAGTTTTAAACATACATCACTTTAATTTAAAAGAAACAAATTAAAGCTACAAGAGTAACAGTTAGTAGAATGAAATATGACATTGCTTTCACGAGGAACAAAACTGTGAAAAAGTAAAATCATAAAACCCATGGTAAGACTTCAAACCAACCATGTGTACATTTCCTTATTCATACATCAATTTTAACGTTGTCATTGTCAGATTCTTAAATATCTACTTAGAGAATAAAAAACATCGCACAATTTGTTTGAGTTTTTAAAATCTCAGTACGTATGTAATACATGTACGAAACTACTCACATAATAATCATTTATGTCAAAATCACATACTTATGAATATGAATTGAAACTAATGATGGCCGTGAATATGTTTCTCATAAATACCTTTTAGATATGAAACATATAATTTGTTTCTCATGAATACCATTGAAAGATGAAAGACGTAAATGTGTTTCTCATGAATACCATTGAAATATCAAGGACGTAAATGTGCTTCTCATGAATGCCAGTGAAATATCAAGGACGTAAATGTGCTTTTCATGAATGCCATTCAAATATCAAGGACGTAAATGTGCTTCTCATGAATACCAGTGAAATATCAAGGTCGTAAATGTGCTTCTTACGAATACCATTGAACTATCAAGGACGTAAATGTGCTTTTCATGGATACCATTGAAATATCAAGGACGTAAATGTGCTTCTTACGAATACCATTCAAATATCAAGGACGTACATGTGCTTCTCATGAATACCATTGAAATATCAAGGACGTAAATGTGCTTCTTACGAATACCATTGAAATATCAAGGACGTAAAGGTGCTTCTTACGAATACCATTGAACTATCAAGGACGTAAATGTGCTTTTCATGAATACCATTGAAATATCAAGGACGTAAATGTGCTTCTTACGAATACCATTCAAATATCAAGGACGTACATGTGCTTCTCATGAATACCATTGAAATATCAAGGACGTAAATGTGCTTCTTACGAATACCATTGAAATATCAAGGACGTAAATGTGCTTCTTACGAATACCACGAATGTCACGGATAAAAGTATGTTTGGTAAAATGAATTCACTAGTATACTATTGTTATATCTGATTAAACAGACAACGGGTGTAGATATTGCTTTTAAAGAAGTTTTCTGCAACAAAACTTTTGGATTTAAGGTAAACTTTGATAAAGTAGAATATTCAGTAGACGAAAGGCATGTGTACCTTCTTGGGTATGCTAGGCATGTGTTGGCGCATCATACAGTCAGGGGCAAAAGAAACGATACCAACTTTTCAAAAGAGTTCAAAACAAACTCCTGTTGTAAATGAAATGAGACTACGAACCCTTATGACAGGCACATCAGTTGTGAATAATTACACACAATTTCAGATATCAAAGAATTATAATTTTATGACTGTTCAAATACACGAGGGGTCCCAAATAGACCTTTTCAATGTTATTTTTGTTCATAATCTTTAGAATTGGAACAGAAATATTATGAAATTTATAGATTTGATAAGTTAAAGATGCTAATGATATGAAACACCTTGATAGAAATTAATTTATTGATGCATTTTGTCTGAAAGTTGGTTTAAAAAACAAGCAAAATGACCATTTTCACTACGCACGTAGTTAAGGAGATATTTAAACGGCGTTTTTTGAAAGACGTGTTTTTCAAAAGAGTGAACAGATACAGCTTTGAAACCAAAAACGTAGTTCAGCTGGCTCTTGAAGACATTAAATTAACCTGTCTCAGCCGTAACTATCACTCATAGCTTAACCTATTATGTATTTACTATGGTATCGTTTCTTTTGCCCCTGATTTTAATTTTGGGACGACCTCAAACACTAATTGAGGAGATTTCAAAACGAAAAGTATTTAGAATTGTGTATATTAAAACACGACCAGGTATTCTTTCAAAAGTAATAAAAATATAGCTTGCTTCTAAAGACATGATGTCAGTGTTGTATCTATCTCTCGTTGCATTTTCGTGGCGGTGACTATCTTGCATTATTGGCATTGAAATATCGTTTGTCGTTTGTCGTTTTTCACTGGGTATTTATTGAAAAGGTAAATATGAAAATTCGGTGTTTCCTAACCATCAATTATTCAAATCGTTGAGAAATATTCGTTTTTGTGAAAATTTTCATGTTTGTAAATTATCACATTCATATGTTTTTTAGCTGCTCGTGAAGTGTTTTCTTTTGTCAGTCTCGGATTGTAAATTATAACGAAATCACGAATTATGATAATAAAAATATGATAATAAAAGTGAGAACCAGAATGGTTAGGATAAAAGGATAATTCACAAACGTATTATTATAAAACAAAACATTAATTTTGTTTTACAAACATGTAAAGAGACATAATAATAATTAATTTAAAAGTGGAAGAGGGAGATTTTTAAAAGTCGGAAAACATGTGCCCCCAATTTCCTTCAAATAAATACACTGTGTATAAATCGGCAACACAAGACAAACCCTTTGACATTTTACCTAGTAAAGGTTTAACATGTTATGGTTTTCTCGGTTGAGTCACGAGAAGGAGAGGAAATGAGACCTTTCCCCGATATCATAATTGCGGATTATCACAACATTTATATGAATTCAATTATACGACTATAACAAGACCATTATAAAGAATAACAAAATAATTTGCAATTTTGACATCTAGGTAGATATATGCCTTACTTATAAAAAAAATCTTTTTCAATAATTAATTATAAAAATGATGATACATTCGTTTTCCAACAAATTATGACAGTATTGATTAGGTAAATGGCACTAGACATTACAAAAGATTCACCTTCAAAGTGCAAGGTGATTCATCTTTCTGTCAATCTTGGTGTGTTTATACAGACATCATTATAGGTTGTCCTACTTTTCAGCCTCCGTGTCATTTGTTTAATGACAATTATAGTCCTACTTTCTTCCTGATATCTATCATGAGTAGAATTGATGATGGAAATTGATCACCTGAGAAAAGACGTGTTTACAGCGCCTTACGGTTCTAAAGTAACTTTTCGAAGTATCCTAAAATTAAAGCGCCCAATCTCATAGAGATTTTTACTATCAACTTTGTGTTACATGAGCAATGGTAAGCCTTAAAACGTTATTGTTTCAGGTGTTTTTTCAATATTTCATCATCTTTGACGTCATGAAACAATCTATTTTGATGTCATTGATGTTGGTTGTCCAAAAAGATAACCATTTATAGTTTTTTTTTTAGATTCAAATAATAAATAATGTTAAGATGTGTTTTAAATCGGCTAGGGTGCAATATTGCTTTATGATTTAGGACTCGTATGCTTAGCATAAGAATTACCCCCTTTTCGTAAGAGTCATAAGAAATTCTTTCCTGGGTCATTATAATATCTATCTGTAGCTTTCTAGTTTGTTGTTACACTCAGTGATTTCCATGTATGTAGTGACTCAAATTTCTGAAATAATTTCTCATGAATGAAATCATAATGGTGACATGCTGAATAGAAACAAGTATTTGGTGTAAGAAAGATGTCTTATTTATATGACGACATCAAAATTGTATTGATTTCAAAGGTATTCCTTAGTAATGTGCTTTAGTTATGTTTTTACAATTTGTTGAACCGTCGACCTAAAGAACACACAAAGACAGATAATTCAATATGTTGTCCAAATTACAGAAAAGATATAAAAATCGAACCAGAGCAGCTTCTGTCATTTTATGGTATATCAAATAGGATGTATTATTTAAAAGTGTTAGGCCATCATTTTTGTGTATCAGTTGAAAATTAGACCGCCATTAGTGTGTCTTATGAAAATGAGACCATAATTCATTGTGTATCATCTGAAAGGGAGAACATAATTCATTGTGCATTGTCTGAAAATAAAACATAATTTTATTTTGTAATGTGTGATAGTAAACTGTTTAGGTAATGAAAGTGAGAACATTATTTATCATGTTATATTTGAAAGTGAGACCAAATATTGGTACAATACTTGTGACATTAATCAGGTAATGGCAAACCTTAAAGATGATGTTTCATACTTGCATGCGGTTCAGGCTGAAATTTAGCTATTGAGAAAAGAAATACATCACTTTGTAGAGAAATTTTTCGTCGAAAGTTTGATATCATATCTAGATTGTTTAATCAACAATAACATACTTATTTGGACGCCCAAAGCACAGAACCCCTTGTAGAAAGGGCATAGCATTTAACGAATCCGCTTTCGGTGACGTAATCATTACGCCTGTAGGATTTACACCGTGTCACAACTAGCGTATTTGCGTTTGGTGGGTATCAACTTTCAAAGTTTGGCAGCAACTAATACCTTATTCGGAGAAAAAGAAAAGAAAATCTAGTCGTGCGTGACAAAGACGGTTTTTAAGCGTATATTTAGAGACCGGAAGTTGTGAGATGGCCACACTTGTTTTGCCTTTATCTTGGCTGCCGTTTCCGTAATTTCGGTAAATTATCTCATATTAAATGAATTTTGGTCCTATTTTCCCTAGGTTGGTCGCTAAATTTTTCTAAAAATACAACGAATACATTAAAAATACTTTAAAAAAATATTGCAAGTATGATTCAGCATCTTTAACGCGAAAAGAACATTTCAATGTAAGGGGGATGGTCCTGCCATTGCAGATAGAAGGCCTAGTACGGTGGAAACGTCGAACATTGACTGAGACTAGCGTAAAACGATAGTACTGAAAACAAATTCAATATGTCATTGCACCAAAATTGTACATGCATATATTCCAGAATAATAACCGAATTTCCCTTAAAGGGGCAGTAGTACGTGTTAAGGGGGGATATAAGATGATGTCAGGAAAATGAAAATTAATGGTTCCAATTGAAAGACAATGTATTTAAATTAAATTGAGAAGCAATAATTCAAATATATAACGTAAAGTTTAGCCATACTATTTCTTTTTCTTGCACAAAATGAATTACACAAAATGGCCGCCAATGGATTTTATGTGAATCTTCATACTTTGTCCTCTGACTATGGTGTTTGATGTGTGTAATGAGATTTTTGATACTGTCAAGATAATACATTTAGCATTAACTTACAATTATCAGTGAAAATTTTAAAATATATATTATAAAAAAAACGTGCTACTGCCCCTACTGCCACTTCCGTCCAAAAAATCGCGACATATCTATGTGTCCAATGGGTCTATGAATATGGTACAACCTAATATACCAGTCATCTTTATCGATTGAGCTTTCGCTCAATAATATGAAAACGGTGCAAACTCTTTTGATGTCAATAATTGTATGATGCATATTTCAAAACTTTTATTTACTAAATCTGTAAACCGTCTGAACGAAATGGTTTTAGGCTTCGAGGTATCTACAGATTAAAACAAGTTGCAAGTAGCCATGTTGTGTAGAAAGGACCAAAAGAGTCATCAGGTAATGCGCTCCATTTCTTGATAATTACACAGGATTATAGGGTACATTGCGGGATATTGATATGTAAGGGGCGTACGACTTTTTATGTTGCTAACAACATCAGTTAATGAACTTGTAGTATTGATATTTGATGTACTCCAGATAAACGTGAATACCATTCTACAGTTATTGTATCAATATTCGGACTGTACTCATTTACAATCAAAGTTGCTTTGGGTTCGAGTTGTTTTATATAGAGAGTATTTTCTTTACATTGGTCCAAATCACATCTTCGATAACTACCTTTCTCATTTGAATAAGCAAAGTTTTTCCCTGTTATTCCCAATAGAGTAGTTTTCTCGTTTTTTAATGTCACGTGTCATTTACCTATTTACTTGTCGAATAAAGATTAAGTAGAAGAGATTGTAAAAGTTTTTTGAGTCTGACAAAGTAAATGATATTCACTTACCTTGTCAAAATGATATTCACACGATTGTCATGTTTTTATATTTCTGTTCAAAGGAGCAGTAGCACGTTTAGGGGGAGTATAAGGTGGTGTCAGGAAAATTAAATGTATGGTTCCAATTGAAAGACAATGTATTTAAACTAAATGGAGCAGTAATAAATCAAATATATAAGGTAAAGTTCTGCCATACGATTCCCTTTTCTAAACCAAATGAATTGAAGGTGTTCACAAAAACATGGCAGCCAATGGACTTTGTGTGAATCTTTATAATTTGTTCTCTGACTATGGGTAATTGCTTTGTGTAATGACACATTTGACACTATCAAAATAGTACATTTAGCATTAACGTTCAATTATCAGTAAACTTTTAAAAATGCAAAATTTAAAACAAATGCTAGCTCCTCTTTAAAGACTGTACAACATTTTTCTGTCTGCACTAAAGAGGTGCCTGTGGCCTCACAGTATTGAAATAAAAGATGTGATTGTCGTTTTTTATTTGTAGTGTAAGTTACAATTAAACAAATGTATATAATGTCTTATAAATCAACCAACTGAAATACTCTTAAAGGCATCAAATGAGACATTTAATACAAAATTATATATTCTTCAGCCCATTTGTTACATGTATGATTCGAATTGAAAATGATAGACATTGCACAACTAAAACTATAAAAGACCCTCGGTTGCAAGAAAAACATAACGCGTATATATCATATTTTCATAATCTTTGCTCCATCCATATGTTTTGATATTGGACAGAACATATTTTCCAATAAACAATGCAATACACGTTAAGCCAACAATGTAACTTTACAGACCTGTATGTATGATTCGCTTATGAAAAGTACGAAATTGCACATAAATGCAAGTTGAGTTGCAAACATCAGAAACATTTGAAATTTGACAGCTTGAAGGGAAGGAAATGTAAAATAGTAAACAGCTATTCCAAGAAACGTGGTATGGTAACTGTAAGCTAAATTAAAAATTGTAATGTAAATGATATTCACATACTTTGTCATTTGAAATTGCATGGTTCTACATCGATTTCAAGATTCTGAATAGCAAATGACTTTTCGATGAATTTTCATAATCTGTGATCCATCAATCATTCCAATATTCTGATATGGGACAAAAACTACCTCCTAATGAGCAACGCAATGCACGTTAAGTCATCAATGTTATTCCGCCAGATCTTAATGTCTGATTTGCATTGTAAATGATAGCCATTGCCCTTGTCAAATAATAATGTTAGCAACATCCTTTTTACGTTTCTTCGTTACGACCAGGACTAGGCCTATTTAAGTAATAACGCATCCTTGCCTCAATAAAACCTGGCAACATATTTAATATGACGATAAATCTATGGATTAGGGAAATAAATGAATTCCAACCGTCAATACTTGCGTTGAAGTAATTCCGTTTTTATGGACTGTCAAGGTAGTTTTATGGATGAAGTATTGACTGTGAAGGATCAATGTGAGAGAATGTGAAAATATAAGGAGAAGCTTCTGATTGGTCTATTTCTCGTCTTCCCAGAATTCTTGCCTGTCGGCGTTCCTCTTTGATCATTGAAGCGTAAAATCTCGGTTTCTTTGAAGCCAAATTCTCACATTATTATCGGAGTTGGAGTTGCATCGGGAGGCCTGGGCAGATATAAAGAAGGAGAGACATTTATGTGAGACAAACGCGTTTGTACCATATGTGTAGAGCAGAGACAAAATAAACAAGCTTTAAATGGCGTAAATTGTACTAAGGGACCTTTTGAAAAGTTTTGTTGTTGTCAAAGGTCATTGCTTTATTTATTATCCCACTAAAACCGACGATTTTAACCCCCATTCGTCCGCCGAGGCTGTTCTTTTCTTGGACAAAAACACTAAAACCTATAAGGCCATAGGTCATTGACACTTGGTATACATTACAATATTTATCTGCAGTGGTGACTTTTTGGGGTTTCAACTATTTCCTGTCGTGTCCATGGGAACGCTACTTAGAATTTGGTTTCTTTTTGAGAGCTCTGAAACGAAATCTCTAGTTCATTGAAACTTGGTATTTGAACAAATCCTCGTCTTAACAAGTGTTTTTTTTTAGTTTCAACTTTTCGTTTTTTTCGGCCGTTTCAATGGAAACGCAACTTAAAATTTTGAATTCTAGTTTTGCTCCAGAGATGGACTAGCTCATTGAAACTAGGTATTAATCACCATGATAGTGGTTCCTGGACTCTATACCTGTTTCCATAGCCGTATTTTGTCAATGGGAGGTATATAAGGACATTGGTTGAAACAGTTTTTTTATACAGAACAATCGTCATGTGATTTTGTACCTTTTTGGGCTTTTAAACTTGTGTATTTCTGTCCTTATCCTGGAGAAAAAGCTTAGCATTTGATCATAAACAGTTGTCTTGTGTTGGACATATCAAATGATCTAGCTTATTCAGTACTCATTTTTACACATTATTGATGGCATTTTGACAACATAATTGTGATATGTTTGTATGTGTCTCTTTTAACATGTTCATTGGTATGTGTTTTGTAGATTAAACTAATTGCTTATTACATGAACAAAACCACCAGAATACATATATAAAACTTAAACCTTGCATAAAATGCCTATGAAATAGATTTATTATGTTCTATACATGTAAAATCAAATCAAAATGGCCTATACCTTAATTGAAATGACATTAAATATTTCCTGTAGCTATATAACTAGAAATTTGATACCTCAACTAATGTAAATGACAAATAACGAATAGTAAAGGAAATATTCTTCCCAGGGTGTCTATGCAACAGCATTTTCTCCTAAAAGGAGGTGCATCAAGTGATGCAATGTTGATCGAGCTTCTGTTATTATTCGCCGGTTTTGCGGGGATAGAGGGGAAAATTTGAGGCAATCAAAGTTGTGAAATCGCCGACGCTAGCTAAAATCATCATTTTGGCTACTAACTCATGACACGGCATTATGATATGAACCATCCATTCAATGCGAGAAGCGTTGTCTATTGCTAACAAATCAAATGGAATGGGTCAAATTTTTTTCCGGAGCCTACGGATTTGGTTTCATAGGAACAATGGCTCGATCAACATTTCATGACTTGATCTGCCTCTATGGGGAGAGAATATTGCCACCGTTTAAGAGTCAATACACGTTTTACTAAGAAGGTTTATGATGATATAAAACAAGATAGTAGACCACGCCTCTGATTTCATTACATTTTGTATTTTTGCATTTGCACGCTTTTTTGTGTGTATAATTGCCTTTTATTAAAAGAATAATATTGTCCGGTTATTGTTATTACAAATAACATTTAGGAGAAGTCCATGTTTTATTGATATTTTTAAGTGTGGTTGTAACACATTACCTTGAAGAATGACACTGAGACTGAAAATTGGTTGTTTTTACAATTTGTATGTCCCGTAATTTTTAATTAATATGTTTATTTTGCTAAGTTATGAATTGATCTTTCCAAATGTAACTTAATCTTAACAAAAAAACAAACAAATGAACGGTAACTATTGTTAAACCTAAACGTCAAGAAATAAATGAAATCAAGAATAAATTTTCAAAATAAAATACTAGCTAACGTTTAGTTTTCTTCCAAAAAGTATACTTCAATATTATAAAAATAAATTCTTTCAACAAATTTAATATTGCCTAAATATTCTTCCAGCAAAACGAGCCAAATAATAACCCTATTGCGAAATTTCTTCTCTGTCATTGTGTAAGGAGATTACAACACTTAATCATATGTTATATTTCTCTGTTACGTAAAGTCGAAATTGGAACCCTTTGGCATAAAACATATTTTCCATGTTTGAGGAATGAGGTTATCAGCCGTAATCATATGTTACATGTAATTACTCCGTCAAAACGATATGATTCTGAATGAAATTGAAATTTCAAACCACATCGAAAGAAATAAATTGAAATAAATTGGATGAACGGGATATCGTCAGTCATGGAGAAGGACAATAACGTTGATGGAAAGTCTAAAAACACGTTCGCGACAAACACAGTGATTGGCCCAGCAAATCGATTTTAAACGCAGTCTTTTAGTTTTTCGTTAAATACATGATGTTCTTCCAAACATACAATTACAGCTTTCAGATTCCATCGTTACAAGCCCAGTTGAAACAAACGAGGTGTAGCAACTCATTGTTGTTGAAACCGGGGTATATGAGGATAATAGACGGTAGGCCAGGGGATATTGAGGTACCAGGTATGAGGGTATATGAACTACCTGAGTACTAGATATAGATATGAATTCAATGCTCTTTCAATGTTTTTTAATGAAAGATTAATGTAAGATGGTAGACTAGGGGTATTGGGGAATCAGGTATGATGGTATTTGGAATACCTTGGTATTTAATATAGATACTACTGCAATGCTCTTTCAGTGTTTGAAATGAAGGTTGAATATAAGATGGCAGGCCAGACGGGTATGGAGGTATCAGGTATGAGGGTATGAAGGGTAAATGGACTATCTGAATACGTTGTATACACACTACTTTCAATGTTCTTTAAGTTTGTTGTTTGAAGGATAGATGAATAGAAGATGGTAGGCTAGGGGATATCAGGTATGAGGGTATGAAGGGTATATGGAATACCCGAGTACCAAATATAAGAAAGCTGAAATAACATACCAAAGGAGAGCAAGTTTTTTTTATACCAACGTCTATTTGAAAATACACGACATCATGTAGCATACTCCTTCAACGCATTCCATCAAAGAATAGTTCAACAGAAATCTGTTATAAAGGTCTATGTTCAACAAAAGTCGATGTTTAAAAAGTCAATGTTCAACAAAAATCGTAACTGAATATGAAATTGTCTTCGGATGCTAAATGCAACGAAAGGGTCTTTAGGCGGATTCTGATACATAAATCATTGTCCATGGGCTTGAGACAGTTTCCCTGTAATTATCTGCTCCAAGCAAGGTGTACGGTAGTGATTACCCCCTGGAAATGACAACATGTCCATCTTGGAACATATCAAAGTCTTTTCGAGGCACACACAGCTCAGAAAGAGATTTTGCACATCAAACATTGGTGAATTATCCATAATTGAATGGCTGTAGAAGGTTTCGCATTGCGGTGTAGATGAAGCTCAGATTTTAAATATTCAAAGAATTTCAAAAATGTTTTAGTGACCATTTAAGAAACAAAAGACTGACGTGCAAAAGAAACTATACATAAGGGATGGAACAAGGACTAATCATTTTAAAGCAGTTCAGAAGAAAACTATACTGACCATTCAAAGGCAATAGATTGACGTGCAAAAGAAAGTATACATAACGTATGAACAAGGACGAAGAATCCGCTTGATAGAATGAACAATTCACACACCAAATGAAATAGCTACAGCTTGTGAATGCACAAGTTTAACATCTAAAACAATTCAGAATGTAATGTTATAGAATTTATACTGACTAGCAAAAGAAAGTGTACAATAGTGTTGTTTGCGTTTCAATGTTGTTTCGAACTTTGAAACGTATGTTCACGCAAACGCAACCCATTTGAATTGACAATTAAAGAAGGACATTTTGACTAAAACGTAAGTTCTCATATTTCATGTGTTCTCTAGACTTTGAATAACTGAATATTGAGGTCAAAGTGCTATATTGTCATTTACTGCATTAGAAATCGCCAACTTGGTGTTGTAAGAAAATGTTAGCATAATGATAAATTCATTTTATTATTTGAAGACCACGTGTGGGGTTATTTATATCAGCCTCCTATGATTCCTCAAAATCTACCTGTCATTTAGTACAGTTGATCATTTTAAAAATACTTGTTTTCTTTAAATTTTCCCAAAGAACTATTAATTTAGGCAAATACATAATATGACATCTTATCGCTTAAATCTTTTGTTGAACATTCTGATATCATACTTACATCAAAATAAGTGCTGCGGTGGCTTTTAAGTGATTAGAATGTTTGATATTTCTACATAAAGCCCTTACATTAATATTTGTTGAACATCTGAAACATTTGTCACATCGCATCATTATGACATACTAAATTGAGCCACCAAGGCTCTAAATTATATACATGAGCATACTTTTCATTTATATTATTCTTCTGAAAGTGGTATGGTAGTGTTCCACTTAAATCGCAGTATTGATTTTATTTAGTTTACCGCCAGAAGGTCTAGTGTAATGCCCTATTTAATGCATGAAGTGCTCAACATGTTATATAACAAGTTTTCACAAGTGTGACGTCATACTGCCTGCAGTATATCATCATGATTCACGCTTTGCTTCGAGTTCTTTTGAAAAATAGCTATTGTCATAATTTGGCTTTGGGTATGAATTTGCAAGCCGAGTAATGTGTTTTGAATTCACAAAAGCTCATATCGACTTTGGCACATATTAACGGTTACAAAATTAAGGAACGAACTGTCCCTTTAAAAATGAAGGCATTCGCACCATGCTATAATACAAACAATAATATAATTCGATATTAATTTTTCTTTCTACGTATCTATTTTTATATACACATATATTTCTTAAAATATCAATACTTCAAAACAGTTAAAGTGTATATACAAATATCCTTGTCATGTAATACCAGAACTCGTATATTGGAATTCCTAATGAACAGAAATTTTCTTTGATTGTGAAATAAGTGCGAAATGCTTTATTCATTATGCCGCAGCAAAACGTCATTGACGTCAAATACTTATTTCAATGATAGATATATAACAGAAATTATAATCAATATCCATGTTTGCATCAATGATCGTTCATCAGGAATCATAAATATGAACAAAACCTGCTTCATCAATATCATAAATATTTGATATCTATGTTTCATAGTGACAACGACCGCCATTGTGCTCTGTCAGCGATTTCGAAGTGAAAAAGGAATGTAATATAATCAACTACAACATAATTCTGACGGTTGTTCCTTCAAACCTTCAAACTCCACTATCGTTCCCTTGCACCTTCTGTATAAACTTTTCTGCCCTGCAGTGAAGAAAATATTGAGTTGACGAGTTCAGATAAGTTAAGATAACCAAGGCAATAGAATAAATTCTATCTGAAGTTCTCGATGATAACCGTCAGACAAAACTGTCTAAAATGTTTAACCGGATAACCGATCTTCAACACGTTCTATAACCTGTTCTTTAACATATTCTTAATCACGTTCTTTAACATATTCTTAATCATATTTTAAAGAGGCAGTAGCACGTTTTAGGGGGAATATGAGGTGATGTCAGGAAAATTAATGGTTCCAATTGTAGAGCAATGTATTTAAACTTAATGGAGCAGTAATAATTCGAATATATAACGTAAGGTTTACATGTAGCCATGCGATTCCTTTTACTTACACAAAATGAATTAAAGGTGTTCGCACAAAATGGCCGCCAATGGATTTTATGTGAATCTTCATACTTTGTCCTTTGACTACGGATGATTGGTTTGTGTAATGACAGTTTTGACACCGTCAAAAAATACATTTAGCATTAACTTACAATTATCAGTGAAAATTTAAAAATATAAAATTATCAAAAAACGTTCTACTGCCCCTTTAAATCATATTCATTTTCCTAACCATGCCCTTCTTGTTTAATGTATTCGGTAAGGAGATAACATATTAACATATTATCGAAGGTTAGGATATCAATCATGTTGTGCAAGAGGTAACCTTGGTGCTGAAATCCTTTTAAAAAGGTAAATACATGTAGTTAGACCATTTCTCAAAAGTGAAATTCCTCTCTAAAGGCAGTATTCCAACTTGTGCAACACATTTTTCATGAATGTCCTATACCTTGAGTAAGAAAACAGCACAACCTTAAACAATATACAAACAAAGAAATAAAAAATATGACTCCACAATTTCTTCATTGCAAAGAGAGTCACCATTCTGATTCATTCCATCGTGATTCAAAATCATCTCCTTACGTTTATCTGTCAAAGTGCACAACCTTTGCAAAAAATCTGTCACCCGTTTCTTGGTCCATCATAAAGACAACAGTGCAACTTTGTGCACTTACTAAACATCTGCCTTGTGTCCAAGTGCTTGGTATTGATGTGAGAAGAAGTTTTATATTCAGAATCTATAATGAAAGAAAAAGGAAGCATTTACCCAAGTTTTGGATCGAAAACCGCGGGACGCAATTGATCTTGTTTTACATGTATGTGGAGAAAGCTTGGTATCATATTGATCCTAGCTTGAACTGCACAGAAAATTGTCAGACAATAAATGAATATAAAATATTGTCCGCGAAAAATGTCGTCTTGAATATTCAACCGATTCTTAAAATTGCAACACTAGCATCACCAATGGATTATTGAACAAACATGTCAGATAATAATAATTTGAAATATTATTGATTTTTCATTGGAATACTTTAACATTGAAATTTATTATCCAATCTTATCAAAAGTGTAAATATGAATGTTTTATCAGAAGGCAAACAAAGATGATAAACAGAGTTTAAGTGCCCTCATCTTGAAAAACTTGACAAACAAAATCCATGATAACATCCCATTAACTGACAAACAATAAATATACACTTCTAGGTGCATGGCCTCTTTTTATTTGAAATGCGAACAAAAAACTTTGCTTCCAATTTCAATGAGATAAACACTTATTTTATTGAGCTTGAAATGTAAATGAGGCATCATAAACAAAATAAATGCTAAGTATTTAAATATTTTAATTATCAATATTTATTAATAATCAATATTAATATTAAAAATTGAAAACCCCAATCACGGACCAGTCTTATGTTTTCTCATGATTGTAGAACTCAGTCAATGTCAAAAGATGCGCAATCATAGTTGATGCCACGTTGTCTTGCTAAATACCTTTATTCTAAATGAAAACAAATCACATCGTTGTAAACTTAATAACGTTTTTGACAGTAAATATGAAAAATCACACTGAATTTATACGTTAAAAACAGAAAGTTTAGCATAGAACGAATATGTCAACAAGAATGAAAAAAAATCTGTTATCCACACTTAAAGCAGTGAACGCTTTCTAAAAGCACAAAAACCTATAAAAGGACAGAAAATGTCCTCAATGACCTTTTGCCATTGTGCATCATCATCGATATTAAAATCATCGTTGCAATAATTGTGAGCCAGTAATAAACAATTGCAAGATGCAAATCGATTTCTGGTTAATAATGATGTATGATTTTGTTATTTTCTTTAGATGGAAAATTCAAATTTGTCTACTATATTGCTTGTTTTCCTTTAATAAGTTTTCAGTTCTATGATATAGACACAAATCTAATCATTGCAGAACATTTCTTTCATTCTTTGTGCTAGGAGTTGGCTATCGCTCCCCCACTAAAGCTATATTGGCTGAATGTGGTCGACACCAGCTTCATGTTAACTATAAAACAAGAGTGATATCGTATTGGATACGGTTGCTGAGACAGCCCGATTCCCGTAATTCAAAGCGATGTTATCTAATGCTAAAACGTCTTGATGATTCTGGAGATGTTAACTGGACTTCATCAGTGCGAGAGTTATTATTTCAGTACGGTCTATCTTACGCCTGGTTGAATCAGAATGTAGGTAACAAAGAACTGTTTATTAGCATGTTTAAACAAAGATGTAAAGATATTTATTGTCAAGAGTGGTCAGCCTCTGTGAATAGTTCAAAATATTTCAACACATATTCAACATTTAAATTTAGTATTATACCAGAAATATATCTACGGGTGTTGCCCTCGCTTTATCTGCGAAGAGCACTGACAAAATTTCGTTGTGGTATAGCTGGCTACAAGATACAACTATATAGAAGGTCAAAAAGTGAAGATACTTCCATTGCTTTGTGCCCTCACTGTAACAACAGCAAGTTGGAAAATGAATACCATGCATTACTGGAATGTCCATTTTATAATGATGTACGAACTAAATATTTACCATGCTATTATTACATTAACCCAAATCAAGACAAATTTATAAGCCTAATGAATACAACATCAGTTAATATTATATTACGCTTAGCTGTGTTTTGTGCTAAAATATCACCTGTACGTGAGAACAAAGTGTAGACAATGTAAAGGCGCTCCAGAATAATTGTATATTAAAACACATGTCATTGTACTGTTGGCCTCATGGCCATTTATACAAATAAAATCTGTCTGTCTGTCTGTCTGTCAGAACATTTCTTCTCAATGGGTGTATTTTCACAAGTCATGCAATGAAAAGGTTCAGAAAACAGGATGTTAAAATTTCTTATTCAATTTATACTCTTGGTTGGATATAAGAATCTGTATAAACACTTTAATTGTAAAACAAGTTTCGGAAACCAATCATGAAGAGTCGATATCACAAACCATTGCGATTGACGTTTTCATTAGGAACACTGGACTCAAATGTGAATCCAGTACGAAATAATAGATAGAAGACTGCAAACCTAAATACACATACAGATTTAATGATATGTTTAATTAGTCTAAAGTGTCATGCATGGTTAAAAACAAACAAACTTAACATAAAAGTTTAATGAAGATCGTAATGATTACGAGATAAAGAGGATTCAGACAAATCAATCATTAAACAGGAACTGTAGCTCCATAAACCTTACCTGTCAAGGCAGTCTTATTCTCGGGAAGAGCTATACGCCATCAAACTTCCCAAAACGGATCCTTTAGGAAGCTTCTTAAAGAGTCATCGGTAACCACAAAATTCACCACACACAAAACCTCCGCAAACCCTGATAAAAACCAACTCCATCCCTGTTTCTAAGTTTCAATGCAGGTAAAGTCCTCTGTCACCAAACCACAAACGCGATCCTCCCCCGGTTGCTCAGTTCTTAAGTCTTTTACCAAGTTCCTGGCACTGCCAGAATGGTCTCAACCGTTCGTTCTCTTCAGCGACGATTCCCCTCACTGTATCATAGCCCGACGACGTCGCCGTGCTGGCAGGACCCCTACACAATTAGCAGAGAACTGGGAAGAGCGAAAATGTAATGAGCGTCTTGTTGGTTTGATCAATAGAAGAGCCTTCCCGCCATTTTTGTCGCATCGACCAGTTCCCGTAGTACTGGGTGATGTTGGCAACTTGAACACGTGTCCCATATCCTTGGGCTTTTATCATGGGTCACAGACTTTCAAAGTGATCACAACGAAAAATGGCGATATCCCCAGGGATCCTCTGCCGCAAGGAAGTCTTTTAATACCTTATCTATTCTCTAATTTGAATAAGAAACTTTTGTAAAAACTTTGAAAATAATTGGGGGCATTTGATTTTCTGATTTTTTTTCATAAAGTGAGAATGAACTGTAAAGATGTAAACAAGTTCTTTGATATTTTTTGTTAACGATATATGGAATCAGAAGCTGTTTAGGCTGCTTGTGGATTTTGAAGTTTTAAAAATATTATTACTTACTATTTTAGATCTACTTTCACGGGTTCAATGATTTTATGATTTTTGTTGTTGATGTGTCCAGTTAAAATATTAATTCAAGGTACTATATACTGATGAAAACAGTCTTTCTGATTTGAAAGATATGATGAAGTGTTTTTGGGGGCATGGAATGAAAAAAAAGTGGGGTTGTTGACTTTAACTTGAAAACAAAATGATCAGATATGAAACATGGCTCTCACAGAAAATATTTCTGCATCTTACCTAGCACTAAACCTATAGAAAAAATAGTTTTGCATTAATGGGATGTTATGGTGAAATCAAAACTTAATCAATAATACGATACGAGTAAATCAATTCTTTCAGCTTGTTAAGCTTGAGTTTCTAACTTCATTCTATAACGTTGTGTATCAATGAAACTGGAGACATAACAGACCTAATTAGTCGTTCGATCGTTGCAAAATCGTTCAGATTACATGTAGTATCTTTCAAGAAACGGTTCAAGGTTGTTTGTTTTGTAAAACGACGTCATAAAGTTTCATAAAATTTGATTTCAAGAGTATTTGTAAACTCTTCATTAATTATGGAAATAGAGTTTTGATTTGAAAAATAAAGAAAGAACGATATTGTCATAGTTCTCTACATTCTCTCCCCACAAATGCAGATCAATACATGAAATGTTGATCGAGCCTCTGTTTGTATTAGCCGAAGTTGTGGGGTGAACGGGAGATGCCAGATTGGAGGCAGTCACAGTTAGTTGGCAATTAAATTTGTAACATATGAAATTTGGAACACAAATATGTTATCAAATGTGCATGTCTTCAGGGTGGTTGTGTTCAAATGATGTGACAAAGGTCATGTATCCTAGAATTTTCTCTACCTACATTTTTGTCGATAAACTTCACTTTATAGAATGATACATGAAGATGAGATGAATGTTCTCTCAGGTCTGCTCACAGTCAAAGACTGGTCTTACCAAACACAAAATCAAAATTGGCAGAAAGATCATTTTTAATTGCTTCACCAAAACTATGGAACTCCTTGCCCCCTGAACTAAAGTCTGCCACATCTTTCCAGATATTTAGAGAAAATCTGAAAACACATCTCTTCAGAAAAGCTTTCTAGACTGACTCTTATTAACTGACGCCATAGCGCCGCTGAGCAGCTTTCAGCTGGAAGATAGGCGCTCTATAAATACATTATTATTATTACATAAATTGTACTTACAAATATCCTTGTTGCTTAGTGTTTTGTGAGGAGTATAGTATGAAGAGAGGAACAAATTGCCTTAATTGATTATATTAATCATATCAAATAATATTTATTTGAGGAAAAAACCGTTACTGTCGAAAAGCCAGGGGTTGTATCTGTCATTGGTATCTTTAATTCAAATGTTGTTAATTTAAAACTAGATCATCACTTTTAGTAATTTCATAACAACATCATCAGAAGATATGAAAAGAATTCCAAAGAGAAAATTATGTTTTACCCACGTTTGTAGACTTTTAAAAATAAATATATCTCCCCTTTGACGAAGAGTAAGGTTAAATTCTTATATTTTAGAGACAAGCTACTTCGGCCACTTACTGATGATTGCTGGTCTTTTGGGCATAACATAAAACACGTGCCATTAATGACTGTCGTTGACACGCTATAGCTGTTAACCACTGTTTGAGTGACAGGTAATCAATATCAGCCAATCAAAATCGCTGATGGTGTTGTCACGTGACGGGGGAAAGTTTATAAGACGGCGTTGCCGTGATGGTGATGTTGTCATGAAAAACATTACAAAATTGCAAGTCGACATTTTTTGGAGGTTCAATTACAATATATCTGTCACTTGGGTAGGCAGAGACGAAGGACAAAAAGATTTTGGTGATTGGAGAAATCATTTATGACATGAATACGATATGCTGCAGTTTAAAAACTGGCTTGTTTGACATGTTACAATGTGCCCATAACACATCTGGTTCAAATATTCTCTCCTTTTCTGATTGAGTTAAACCATTCGCTTTCCTTCTGCGACTCTGATGTTTCAAAGGGATTTCTTGTCATAACGTAAATTTCATTTATTAATGATTAAGAAGACATTTCTTGGTGTCATCTTTGGAAATAAATGTTTTCAAGTTTCATCATAATGCCATTCGATTTTTCATCATTTCACTTGTCCACAAATGGTCATATATTAAACAGTCAGATTAAAAATCATGGAAGATAACAATTGAGTGGAGTGCCTTTGACATAAGGAAGGAAAAAAGGAAAATATCAGGAAGAAAGTATAACGAACGAGTACAGAAGCACCTTGGAAAATATACATAATGTGAGAAAGTATGAACAAAATAATGGGCAAATAAGAACAAAAGCACAGAGCAAAAACATAGGCATGGGCGGACATTGGCACATAGGAAAGACATTGTCACGAGAGGACATCACTGAAAAAGGCATAGGCATCAGATGGCAAAAGGCATCGGGATGAAAGAACAGAAGCATATGGGGGAAATCATTGGCATAAGAGGAAACAATCACATGGGGAGAGGCATGAGAACAGAAAAACACGTGGGGAAATGGCGTGAAAGAACAGACGGATGGGGAATGGTATAGGCTTGAGAACGATAAAAAATACAACGGAAGAGGCATGAGAGGGCATAGGAACACAGAACATGAGAAATGCGAATATGAAAACAAGAGATCTGTCAGAAAAAGTATGTACATTGTGGCGGTAATATCCGAAGCAGCGGTGTTATAAGAAGTATTATTTGTAGTAGTAGTAGTAGTAGTTGTAGTAGTAGTAGTAGTAGTAGTAGTAGTAGTAGAAGTAGTAGTAGTAGTAGCAGGAGTAGTTGTGGTGGTGGTAGTAGTAGTAGAAGTAGTAGTAGTAGTAGAAGTAGTAGTGATGGTGGTCGTGGTAGTAGTAGTAGTACTAGTAGTAGTAGTAGTAGAAAAAATAGAAGTAGAAGTAATAGAACCCATACGATATACAAGAGTACATTCGAACCTGCTGGTCCTAATTAAGTTGGAGGTTCTCTACACATCCTAAGCTAGCAGCATAAGTAGGGTAAATCTACAGCTCTGCAATTCATGGCGATATTGTTGATGCCTTCTGCCAACACCAAGTAGCTGTTCCTTCAAACAAATTGAGTCGCATCAAGGCGATCGACCACAAAACAGATAGAATAGAAACTAAACAACGTCCTTTATTGAATTGCGCTTTCTGATCTCCCCTTAACAACGTGTATCCAATAAGATGGGATCTCACGCGTCAGTGGAGTGATGGTGTCACGACAGCAAGTCTCTTCATTGGCAGTGATGAAAAGCCCTATCAGACTCGTTCATCTTGTGAGCCGTGTCTTCAAACAAGGGCTAATTTCTCCAAAGCACTGCTAATCAAACATGCCATGTTTCTGTACACTACTATCTTTTCTTATTGTTTATGAGGTAAGTTATGAAGGTTCTTCTGCATCCACTTCAGTCACATATATTTCTTTCTGCTTCAAACAAAGGCTAATTTTCCCAAACTCATAAACTCACGGGCAAAAGAAACTATACAAAAAATCTAAATGCGTTTTTGAAGATTTTTCTAATTCAATTGTGTTTCAAAGTTACATAAATGTATAGCCGGGACACAGAAAAATGTAGTAGAATGTATCTGCAATATCATATGCCTAAAACGTTTTTTTGTTTGTTAAAATGGTAAATGCACATGAAGTCAGTATCCCTTAACCCATAACAAAAACGAATGCTACAAAAGACACGGTGAGATTATCTCAAAAAGAGCAGCAAAAAGCTTACGGCATTAACCACCTTGGAACCAATCAACATTTTGCAGGATCTTCGGTTGCATTCGTTCAACAATTACCATGCTCAAGACAGAAAAGGGACAGATGGGTCTCACTGCTGAGAGACCAAGGAGCGTCAAATCATGAGTATTCACCAAAAACAAAGACCGGTATATGCAATTGATCAACTTGCGTAATCGCTGTGTCACTGTGACGCTACCAGAAGAAATAACATTGAATAATGTCGTCAGCTGAAGAACAGTGACCAGACGATTAGGATATTATGGTAAATGACCCTATGACTATCCGTGCAATGTTTCTGACCCTTTTTAATCGACCTGATTAGGCCCATAGATCAAGCCGCTGTGAGAATCTGAATTGGTATTGGCCAACCCGATCTCTTGGCATGTCACCACTTGAACACTAATGGGACCATTCTGATCGAGGAACTATTGAAAGCCAGCCTTCTTAAAGGGGCAGTAGCACGCTTTTTGAAAATTTTATATTTCAAATTTTTCACTGATAATTGTACGTTAAGACTAAGTGTATTATTTGTAAAGTGTCCAAAAAGTCATTACGTAAACTGATCATCCATAGTCATAGATAACACAGTATGAAGATTCACATAAAATCCATTGGCGGCCATTTTATGTGAACACCTTTTATTCAGTTTGTGTTAGAAAAATGAATCGCATTGCTAAACTTTACATTTTATATTTGAATTATTACTGCTTCTTTCAGTTTAAATACGTTGTCTTTCAATTGGAACAATTCATTTTCATTTTCCTGACATCACCATATATTCCCCCTAAAAACGTGCTACTGCCCCTTTAAGGTGTAGTGTAGTCAATCCAAAACAACGATTCGGCGACTGATAAACTCAACTTGACTCCGTGTTCAGACATAGTCATGTGACATGCTTGTGACGAAAGATTCCGAAAATTGCAAATTAAGATTTCACCCCTTCTCTTCTTGCATGGATGTATATAACTCCTGTCAAATAGAGCTCATGTAAATGTTATAATTATCCGTTGACAAATGGATTTTTCGATCATTTATCACATCTTCCCTGACATATATTCTTGTTTCTCAGCGGCAGTTAAGTTTTTGGTATTGTTTCTTTTGTCCGTGAGTTTATTTACGCCAACTATAAAAAGATCACACACTGCATAATCAGCTGGAGTTAAAATCCGTTCCGAAACGCGAAAACCGAAAGTCATATTACAAGCTGTGTTTTGAATGGCCTATTCGACGGGCTCGCAGTGGACTGACCTGCTAACATAGAAAATATGGCCCGTGATGTCAAGGGCGAGGCGCGAGGTTTGGAAGTCTTCTCGTTTCGGCCTTGACGTTGTAAAGGTGACTGTCCAGGCTTCAGGTAAAAGCGAATATCACGTTTGCTTACTCTGCAGTTATTGGCGGTAAAGCTTATCATCTACATTCCATCCATGTACCTTACTATTTCTACAAATTGTTGATTTCACAACTAATGATACTAACTTAACCTTCTAAATTACTTTTTCAATAATAGTACAGTAGAACACGGATATAGCAAACTCGAATATAGCGAACATCGGATATAGCCGGAAAAGCTCTATGCATGGCGGCCAAACGTGAGTAGCGAACACCGGATAAAGCGAACTAAATTCTGGGGTCCCTTGGAGTTCGTAACATCCGAGTTCTACTGTAATTGTAAATTGGTTCTTGCTGTCTTTTGGCTTAATTTCCCGAAACCACTGCTGCTGCCCCTGTAGACATTCTACACTCCAACTACTGACACCGCCACAAACACCACGACTTCTACCATTACTAACAATTATGATAGTTAATGTCACCGTCGTGATTGATAGAACTTATGCAAGTATACGAAAGGCTTTTTTATTTAAAGTTCGTTTCCTTTTTCCAGTGGTATTTAAGAATAAATAAGTAAATCTTTACGAAATGTACCGATTTCTTGAACATTGTTTTCTACTTGTCTCAGTACTTTTGAATATACTTACACTGAACATAACATGTATTCCTACTAAAAGTAGTGACTCATGGTTGAACACTTTACTACAAATGTTTCTACTATTTCTACTGCTCCTTGCGTTGACGCTATGAGCGATGCAACAAGTGGTTTACACAAAGACGGTCAAATAATGAAAGCATAACGTGTGGGACTAACAAAAACGAAGATAGCTTGATTGATGAGTAATTATCATTTTATGGAGTTTTTTTCAATGACCTGTGACTCTGTCCTTTGATTAAGAACTATAGATGTTATATCCTTTTCAGTATTGGAGTCATTTCTTTGATCCAGACATCATCAACTACATCCACGGAAAGATGAAACCGGAAGTGTCCTGGAAAAAACTGTTTCCCTCACGACTGACTTCCGCCGTAGTCGTTTGAAGTTTTTAGGCTCAGGAGAAGTGACAGATCAAACGAATATGAATAGGGCTTTTCAATTGACAACACGTCTTAGTAAAAATGAAATGGTTGAAGTGAAACATGTTAGTCAATGTTTTTCAATTACAGGTCTTGAGATGATGGTTTTATGAATTTTTGATGTTGTAAAAAGGTTTATTAATTATCGTTGGTTATTCGTAACCTCTAAACTGTTTTGTAAACTATTTGATCATTAAGGATGACGTGCTTTCCACGTATGAGTTATGAGTTTGTTATTTGCAAAGCTGAAAGGATGATCTGGTTGCGTATCTTAAAATATTGTTTTTAAATAAACTTACAAAATTAAATCATTTCATCTATGTTCTTGGTTCTAATTGATAAGTGCTAAGCACAAGATCCAGAGTAATAAGAAATAAAAAGATTATACAATTAAGGATATTCACGAACAACATATAGAAACTGATTAGGCATTATTAACATACATTACAGTTTTCTGACCCAATAACAAACTGTTCAAGTTGTATTAAATAACAATGAATTAAGAAGCTTTGGTTGTTATGATGCATTCAGTCATAATATGGGACGATTAAACAAAAGCTATCTCCATATATAAGGGAGCATTGAAACGCCTGCCTCCAACAAACAAACTTGGCTGCCGAATGTGACCCTGGTAATCATCAGGTTAAAGAGACAATCACCCCGATCGTCGGAGAAAATTTCATTTGGGGAAAGCGCGAAGGGAATTGCTGATTTTACCGAGTCCTTGCACAACACTCAATATCGAGACGAAATTAGGTTACCAATGACGCACAGTAGAGCCGCAGTCAAAACATGGCCGCCAGTTAGCAGACGACACAAATTTGGCGCCAAATCAGACATGTGATAACTGCTTGTTTGTTGCTTGAGGCACGATGTCGTGTGCAACGCAGCAGAAGTGTCGTCTGCTTGAGTTAGAGTCGTCTGCTAATTGACTTTATCAGTCAGGAAGTAAAGTGGAAAAACTTTCTGAACATGCATTTACTTCACGAGGAGGGTTCTTGCCATCTTTCACCGTGTAATACTGACATATTTCATGAGTATTTTAAGCATTAATAGTTTGACAAGGACGTGATGGCATCTTGACATTTTGTATAAGTATTATAAATATAGTGACGTCTTGACGTATTTTTTCTGTGCCTTATACTGCAGAAGTTAATGGTGTGTCACTAACTGACAGATAGATAGCTTGAAACCAGAATGACATATATAATGCATGGGTGTTTTCATTTGAAAAACTTCTAATAAGTAAAACAACTATTTTAAGTAGTATTTGATTGATTAATATATTGTTGCATTGATAAAGAAAATGTCCACTGTTGCTCGAATCTATGTTTTTATTTACACGTTCTTAATCAATTGCATTATGAAACATGGTAGTTATGTGAAGATGTAAATATGTAGATAAAGTTATCCAATAAAATGCCTTCTGTTTTAGATCTCATGTTTGATGTTTTATACGCTGTTGGTAGATGATTCGTGTAATTAATAGGCATGTCTTTCTTATCAAGCATGTGTCATATGAATAGTCAAATTTCAACATCGTGAAACAAATATACGATCTCGCATCTAAAAATTACCTCGAAATAAAACACATGGATTTATCAGTTACGACTTTAATGAATTATGCTTACAGGCGTTTTTTATGTTGAAACTTCCAGTAATTCCTCCAATCATTTGACCTGTCACCATACAATCCAAACAGTTTCCCAACATACTGAAGAAGTGTAGAAGCTTTTGATATATGGCGGATCAATCTGCATTAGCCACTTCACTGACCCAAGCAAGCAAGCAAACAAGCAAGCAAATAGTTCCTCAAGGTCGCGGTAAACCCTTCAATCACATAATGATTTGTTCCAAGACCAACTGCTCGGATGTTATATACACATTTCTGCGATCGTATCTTGCTGAAGTTCTCCTGATTTTCTTATTGCTGCAACTCGATTAAGAGTTCCACCCTTTCCTAAATTATGTCGGATATATAAGAGCCCCTTAGTTTTTGTGTGTGGTTTTTATGAACTTTATCAGTTCTAATTTATATGAGTAATAATCGTAATGTGCCGTGCAAATATTAACAAATGTAACATTATTTTGAAATGTTCCTTTACTTCAGTCTGATGAAATAGAATTGTTTGCAGATTTTTTCGGTTTTGACCTAGTCGTTTGTTTTCGTTAAAACAATACCAAAAGTTCTGATTTGTTTTTGTAGGTTTCATAACAGTCATAAAGTAAGGACATAACTACAAGAAAAGGATCTCAAAGCATACAGGCATACATTTGGACCTTTTACTCCCTTTTAATGATACAAAATTAACTATTTCATATAACGCGATATCAACGTCCAAACCGTATTATAACATTTCTTCTTGTAATGTTCGTCCACATACGCGGTCCCTATTAAATAATTCAACCCGTCTGCCAAAATGTGTTGGTTTTTTGCTTCCATTCAAGATGTTCCGACTTGTAACCTGATGTTAAGGAAATTGTTTCTATTGGTTTTTTTACCAGTGTCTGCAATTTCAAAGGGAATGTGTTGTTTTGAAGTAAGAATCCTTATTGCAATAGTCAATAACCTTTCTGAAACGTTGACAACGTTGAAAAAGTAAAAATATATTTATAATAATACTACCACACAACAAAATTGCTGCAACATCTAAACACTGCAATATGTTTATATTATTGTTTGTGAGAAGTGATATATATTATATGAATACACATATAAATAATAGGGTGGAAGGACATGTTTATTCCATTGGAGAGATAAATCCAATTCTATATGTTAGTGCTCTATGTGATCATGATGTTTTTTCTAATATCTACAGCGTGAACTGAACTGTTACATTTACCTTTTAAAAGTTTGTCTTTAAATGCCTTCTGATGACTATTGGATAATACTTATATTATTTTACAACATGTTTATTTAATTTCTCAAATGCTGACCATATATGAATTCAGTATAAGGAGAACCAATTACATTGTACTTAAAGGGGCAGTAGCACGTTTTCAGGAGGAATGTAAGGTGATGTCATGGTTTCAATTGAAAGACAATGCTTTTACACTAAATGGAGCAGTAATAATTCAAATATATAACGTAAAGTTTAGCCATGCGAATTATTTTTCTTACACAAAATGAATTAAAGGTGTTCACACAAAATGGTCGCCTATGCATTTTAGGTGAATCTTCATACTTTGTTCTCTGACTATGGATAATTGGTTGGTGTTATGAGATTTTTGACACTATCAAAATTATACATTTAGCATTAACGTACACTTATCAGTGATAAATGTAAAATATAAAATATAAAATGATCAAAAAACGTGCTACTGCCCCTTTAAACTTGTAAATTGTGACCACTTACTAATTTGCTTATCAATCTGTACTCTGAAGATGAAAGAGAAAACTATTACGGAGGCATTTAAAATGTTATTTCCTAAAAAAGGTAAATATGTATTTACAATCTGTATGAACATTTCCTAGGCCTACGTGTTTTATTGAATATATTTATCATAATAGATACCTTAACATTTTAATGATGATAATGATACAACATTAATATGCTTAAACACAATTTATGTGAACACCAATAAATAATGTAATTATCAGGAAATGTAAAAGTGAAGCTTAAAGTCATTCTGAGAGAGGCTAATAATGACATTTGTCAATGACCAGATTTAAATTTTGATTCCGAGCAATAGTTTATTTTCAGATATTTCCTCCAAGGAGTCCAATTAAACAAGAGGAGCACACAAGAATATATTCAGATAAATATTGGAATGTAAGACAAAAGATTGAATTGGTTTCCTCTTAAAATTGCTACTATAATCCCATCATTTGCTTTGGTACAGTTGTTCTTGCGGGTGACTTATACCCTCATACCATTTGTTTCAATCATTGAATGTAAGTAAAAGTTACCAGTTACCATATTTAAACATATCCAGAGATTGATTCCCATCATTACCGTCGACATGAGTTTATAGTGATTTGACTCTCAATGTGCGGACTAACACTTTGTTTCTGTCTTTATTATTTGGACAACAATAGTTTCTCTCTCTTTATTCGCAATATAATTCAACTTTTTCAGACTACGACTAAGCTACATGTAGTTTCTAATTGACTTATCAAAATACTTGTATATCATGTATATCTCATCGAGTGAGGATGAAAGTTAATATTTCCACGAGTTGCCCAGCCACGAGTGAGGAAAACATGGTATTTGTCAAGAAAAAACAAATGTTCTATTTATTTTATGATTTATTCGTTGAATTTCAATCAATATCGGAGCGCGTTTACATTATGTCGGATCCAAATAGAGCGCGTCGCCTAAGCAACAACATGACGTGATGAGCGTGTCATTGCGTCAGAGCATTGTTCGATGACGTCAGGTCATTGTTGTAACCATTCCACTAGTGAAAACCGTCACATGACATGTGCAAACGATTCTGTTATTTAAGAAATAAAGTAGCCCTAACCATCATGTGTTTTGCAATAAAGTATAGTTTTGCCCTGAACTATTATAGTTAAAGCATGAGGCCGAAGGCCGAATGGTTTGACGTTATAATAGGTCAGGGCAAAACTATACTTTATTGCAAAACACATGATGGTTAGGGCTGCTCTATTACTTTTCTAGTATGTCGATTTTTACTCGTTTTAGTTATTTCTACTCCAAATATAAACATATTTTGTAAATAATGTCCGGCCGCAAACTGAAAATCCTCGATCAGGGCCATACCCAGTGACGTCATAGCCAATTGTTAACGTCGTCATGGGCCATTGTTTCGTGACGTCACTCAAAAACTATACTTTATTGCTGAATAAAGGTTGGGCGGCGCCTTTGATCTTTACGGAAGCAATACTAGAATGAAGTTTAAAAACTTGACCACCTTTGTATTTGAAAAGGAGTCTTATATTTCATAAATGTAAAATATGTATATACAGTAAACATTTCCCAAGTCTACCTTATTTCTCCATTCATGATATTCATATGTTACTTAACCATGAGTACACCAATTTGTGTTTAAAGAAAGACAGTGTGCAGCAAGAAATCATCTTATAGGACTTGGGCTTCAAACCTGGAATCATATACATACTGATCAGTTTACAGCAATGCAAGCAATGACCAATTTGATACCCAAGTTGCCAGTGTTTTGTAAATAAATCTAACTTGTGAATAATTAACAAAAGGCAATTACAAAAATAATTATAACTCTGTTTTCATAACATTTGCAAAATGTAAAATTATAGGGTACACTCAATAAGTTTGATTCCATTTTTAGAGAAATTGAATGTGTTTCTCAATTACCAACCAATGTCTTTAACAAATATATCTACTCTGAAATGTATGTCTTAAATGAAAATAATGAATGAATATTAAATTATGAATGTAAATGCATTTATGAAAATATTTTCCTAATGAAACTGTTGCATCACCTAACATATATTATCGTGGTTATTGAATCATTTTCTTTATATGGCCAAATATGAGTTTCACCTGATAGTAAATATACGGCGAAACCGCATTGGGCCTTTTCTAAGGGGAGTAACTCTGTTTTCCCACTTTCATGCGGAGCTACGGCCGTTGTTGACGTAGTCACGCGCGCAATGGATACTAATGGCGTGTCTGTATCCTATCTCCGTTACATTTTCCTTGATTTCTGGGTAAAATGGCACTTACAGTCGACAATAAATGTGATTAAGGGTGAGTAGTTTTCCTAAGATTATGAGTATGTTTTGGCATAGTTCGTGTGACAATTCCTAACTGCAGAATGATTGTTTCAAATGTGGGCCCACTGATTTTCATTCCCCTTATGCTCAGTCGACAGTGGGACCACAATTACAGAATTCGAATTTTTCGAAAGGTTCAATGATTCTGTAATACTTGTGATGTATTGACATTCTATATATTTCCCATCAAGTAATTTTGATGGAAAAGGTTCACCGATATGCAATATTTCTGATGAAATATTAACGTGACTAATTCAAATAGTATTGGTGGAAAAGATTCAACATTCTAAAATATTTATGATTAAATACTGACGAGGCAATTTCAAATAGTTTTGATGGAAAAGGTTCATATCATTCTATGATATTTTCCATCATGTAATTTTGATTGAAAAGGTTCAACATTCTAAAATATTTATGATTAAATACTGACGAGGCAAATTCAAATAGTTTTGATGGAAAATTAAGGTTCATGTTATTCTATGATATTTTCCATCAAGAAATTTTGATGGTAAAGTTTTAACAACATCACTAGAACATTTCAGAGAAATTGATCATAAAATAAAGTATTTTGGTAAATGTGGGCCCACTCGTTTCGACCTCTATTAGGAGCTCCCGAAGTGGTTAAATTTTGACTAAGCAAATTTAATTAGTTTTGATGGAAAGGTTCAACATTCTAGATGATATTTCCCATCAAGATCAATAATCTAAAATATGGGCCCACTTCGGCCGCTCCCTATAAGAGACCAAACGAGTGGGCCCACATTTACCGAAAGACATTATTTGGTGATCAATATCTCTAACATGGTCGATATATATGTAGACCCTTGACCTAGGTCCTGACCTTTGATGTGACCAATGACAGGACATCACTCATTAATATGCATGAGCTGTGTCTTCTTTTCGCGGAAATTTTAATGTCGTTTCTGATGGGAAAAAAACAAGAATAATATTCATTGGTAATGTTTATTTCGTATGAAAACATAAGAGTACTGTTTCTAGAATGTTTCCCCTCAAAATAAGTTACTTTTTCTACTGTTACACGCTTGTCAAATATGCGAAATCGTCGGTAGACCGTGATGATAACAAATGTGGGCCCACGTATCTCGGCTCTATATATAGGAACCAGTTCAAGTGGGCCCACATTTACGATTACCCAGAAGATGAGGGAACTTTGCTGATAAAGTCACTATTACTAAATAAGAAAACATGATAAACGTACTTAGTACTAGCATGTCTTAATTTACTTGTAATCAATTATTTATTTGTGAATACGGAACTAAGTGGCATAGCTTCCATAGAAGTTACTGAGTTACTTCCCTTAGAAAGTCCCCAACCACCGCTACTGCGGTTTCGCCAAATATACAACAAAAAAGTTTAAGTGAGTAAATATAAATATAATGCAAAACACAGTCTCGCTTTGGTAGAATTGTTCATATTGACTTGAAGAATACTTATTGATGAATTGCCGATCTAGACATTCGACCTGTTCAGATTGTCTGAACTTGCATCCTGTTGATGGATATGGTTTAATCATGAGACTGTTTCTAGCATGTCCACATTGGCCATATCAATAAGGAAGATGTTAAGAAATAAAAACGGAATAAGAACAGCTTGTACAAACATGAAGCCGTGCATCAGTTTCTGAGCTTGCAAAATGGTCTCAAGTTGTCAAACATTGATCGAATTGATACTCGCTTTTGGCTGTGTCGGACAACTATTTTGGCAATTCAATATGACATTGCTATTACAAAATGTTGAAGGTTCAATATTGGGCGTTTGTTACTTGAAATGATGTCATGTTTGATGTTTAACCTTGTAAAATATCTACTAGTGTCGATGCAACGTATGATTTGTTTTCGTCCAATCCTCTTAAAATTACAACCAAATAACATAAAACAAAACAAGTAACAAAATGACTATATAGAAATATCACAAATATAAATTATATAAGATCTCAATATGATGCTTTGGCAAAATTAAATATTGTTTATGCATAAATAACATTTGCTACCGAAACTTGAAAAAAACTTTGAAAAAAGAAAGAAAACGTAAAATATGTAAAATGCATATTCGAATGGGTTTTAATGAGCATTATAGCATTTCTTTCAAATTCATTTCAATTAAATACAATCAAATATTCCTATACAAACTGCCTAATGACAGTTTTAAAAATTCCCAGATTAGCTTAAGCATGACTTTACCTTGATTTCAAAAGTGTATACTGGCTATTTACCACGCTGGAAATATTCTGCCAATAAAGGCTTTGGTAATTGGTTTTAAGTGGCATGGTAATTAAGCAAGCAATTTGGTTTTATACCTGCCTCAGAATGAAAGAGTTCTATGAATTCTCTGCCCTCTATCTCCACAATAAAGAGTTCTAAGGCTTGAATCAAGAGAAATAAACGAGTCTTGGGGGAAATCAGTCTTCCAACCTAGTTAGATGAACAGTAGACATGTGTAGGAAATACATTTGCCTTTAGAAGTTATTGAATGCTTAATGATTGTAAGATGTTGCAATCATTTCATCACTGATCAAAAGTGTGTTCTTATTTCCATGGATTGGAATGCATTACTGGATAACAAGGTTTCATCAATATCACATACATTTGAAAAATTATATTTGCATAAATATTATTTTGTATATATTTGATAGGTTTCTGTTATTTATATAATGAAAAAAATATATAATTTTATGACTGTATTATCTATGCTACATGTATTGTCACACATTGAATTTGTATTTTGAAAAAGTAAGTAGATGATGTCCATTTTGTCAACTCAAATACTCTAATAATGTGTCAACAAGTTGGAAGTTTCTCTGCATCGAATTCAGAGTTCCTCACCAAGAATATTCGATGAGTCTTGAGGGAAATCAGCGGCATGTTGGCTTTAACACATAAAAAGTGAATGGGTAGACAGCATTGCAAGCTCATTCCAAACGAATTCCAAAATAAGCGACTATTTGTCTGTCTTCATGGTATGTTAGAGGTTTTGGCTACTTGGTTTGGTTTAAATGTTAAGAAGAAAAAGACACAAGGATTTCAAAATATTGTACAGGCCAGGTAGAAGTAAATGTCGTTTCTTTGTGACCAATATGCTTTATGAATATGATCACATAACTAGTTATACACTTATCCTTGTAGAGACATTTTAGAAGTTGAAATACAATAATGAAGAAGAATACAGGGGTAACAAGTTATTTATTCATGGTATGCGACGTTTCAAGACAGGTTCTTGTGTCGTTCTGAAAGCAGATCGACACAAGAACCTGTGTCGATGCAAGAAACTATGTCGAACGTCACATAAAATAAGTAAAAATATTGTCATCCATATATTCATCATTATTATTCTTATATCATGCTCATTGTTACCATATACTTTTATATGCTCACACCTTTTCATTTTGTTACATGTACCTCTGATTGGGAACGATCTCTTAGTTTCAAAATTGAAAGAATATGGACATTATGAAAAATCTCCTCAAGTTATTTTTACTACATTCCCTTTTACATCCAATACCATACCCGATATACAGACAAATTAAAGTTGAATGTCGTAAGTTGCATCAATGTTACATCAATTTATTTGTTGTATAAGGTGATTAGAGGCATAAATGGTTTTATTTTTCCTATAGTTTTATTCTTAGTTTTAGTTTTATAGGTATGAAGACACAACATCATGATTTAACACAAATAGTTTGAACATGTCAGACAAAATGTTTAGTCCGACAATTAAACAACTCATGTTTTAAGTACTCGTGGTTTTCTGCAATATCTAGGTATACTCCCTGTATGATAAGGGTAACGTGAGTTTTCAAAGACCAGAGCTTGATTAACTGAGAGCTTGTTCAAAATTGGGATATAAGTTGTGAGACGTTTGGTGTCAACATGAGCAAGAACAATTATTCAAAACATGTCTTAATACTGCATCTTGTCCTTCAAGCGAAAAAGATGTCAACTGTGTTATACTAGGGTTAAAATATTTCCATACCATCAGATGTTAAATAGAACATTTTTGTATAACAACTAAAACACGTTTGCATTGAACTCCAAATAACCTTTTTGCATATTTTGTGTACTAATGACCATCTTATAGAATATAACATTGGCAAAATATAATGAAGAATTTATTACATAAGATTAATCATTGATGTTATTTTTTATGATACACCATACAGGTATTTACATATACTATGCTACAGTGGTTTATGTTTTCAACTATTATGCATCAAATGCCCACATCTTTGATCGAAGCATCGGGTAGTTTCAGCACATCAATGTAACAAAGAGTTCGATAGTTTGAAGCAAGAGTTGCCAATGAGTCTTGTGGGAAATCAGTGGCATGTTGGGGTTTACACAAGAACAAGTGAATGGTTAAATACCATTCTATACTTACTCGAGAAAAAACCCAAATGACTGGCTATTAGTCACAATAAGGGGTGACTAAGGAAGAGAAGAACACTTTCTGTAAATACAAAGCACAATACGTAGAATTCAAATCAATTCTGTCAGTCATAAAGTTACTGCATTCTCATGTAAATGACTCTTGGTGACTAAAGCCTTGTATAATACGATCAAGTATAATTGATTCTTATACTACAGGACCCTTCATGACAGCATCAGGGTTTCATCAATTCAGAGAATGATTCATTTTTAAAATGCGCTCAAGCATATGGCAATAGCAATGTTAATATCTTAAATATCAATTATAAGTATCAAATGACAAGTTTAATCTAGTAAGTAATCTTTAAGTAAGAAAAGAATTTCAAATGATAAAAAAAGACTTTACATTTGAAATAATTTAAATCAAGTAAGACTGAGATAGATAGTGGAAAATATTGAATTAGACATGACCAAATATGGAGTTTCTATGAGAGTCGACTGGTAAGTAACATTTACGTTTAACAGAAAACGAAACTATTACGGGAAATTACTTAATGATAAGTTTATTTACAGAAATCAGTTTTATTTCGACAGGTTTTTTTTGTTTATATGATAAACACATTTGTTTAACAAAGAGGGTAAACAATCATAGACGTAAATGAGCTCCTTAGGTTTCATTGCAATTAAACTGTTTGTATATTGATACACCTGTCTCTATGTCAAGTTATCTATGAAGAAGATGAAGGTAGTATTATGGATATACAACTTCTTTATTCAATAATGGGACGTTTCGACATCTATGTTGTATAGCCATTATATTGCCTTCATCTTCTTCATCATCTCAATCGAAGAAGTCAGGTTCTGTATGCAAAACGTAATTCTGGAAATTCATATTTTGTATTGTCTTTAAATGTCAAATATGGAGCCGTTGACTTGTTCTTATAATCCTTATGATGTTGATGCAGACTGAACGAGAACAATGTTCCAGACCTCAGGAACATGGCTCCTTTGGAGGTAGTACAAGTAAAAGTAGAAGTAAAAAAGTAAAAGTAAAAGTTTGTTATGAACAGAGTGAAATATTAAATAAGATAATGGAATTTATAATGATTTAATTATTAAAAGATCAAGTCTTGGTCATCAACAAATATGAGTACCTGACCCAAAAACTAATTCAAAATATTTAAATTAAGCTTAAATCTTTTATTATAATATATACTATTGAATATATCTCAGACGTGAACATGCAAGTCTATTGTTCCCTGACCTTCCTTCTCAGAGTGTCACATCCTTATTTGTTACAATATGGCTATTCTAAGAGTCAGGAATTAATGAAGGTGTGTATGATAGAGAAGAACCTCATTCACAACAGTGAGTTATTTAAGGTTGTCCCAGGAATACGATTACTTCCTTTGTTTAGAACCATGTTAATGACAATCGGTGTACCTATAAATACAAAGCCTCCAATAGGTAGTGCTAATTTCGACTGATTCCCATTCAAGGCGAGTGATTTTAAAGGTTAAGGTTACACAAAAATAGAACTAATTTCGTATGAATGAAAGGACAAAAATTATAGCTTAAATATATAACGATTTTTTGAGAGTATTTCAAGTAATCAAACGTGAGTTTACCAACTTGGAAGAAAAACGGGTTTTAGTGTAACCTAAACCTTTAAGATTTTAAACCCTACTTTCAAATTAGGGGCAGATATTGGTTGGTTTGAGGAGCCACGTCAATAAAAAACAAACAACATGTAACTTAATTGATTAATTAAATTAATTAGTGAATGACACTTTATGATTGTGTCAGTAAACATAATCCAAAGTTTATGATAACACCCTATACTCAATATCTTTCCAGCGGTTATGTTGAAATGAAAGCGAGGCTAATATCAAATAATTACATCTAAACTACTAGTAGAATATATCATTCAATATATAAAGTATTCTAAAATAAATTACTGGACTGAGTTTCAGCTACTTCAAAAATTTACAACAGGCAATGTTCGAAGTTGAATTGCTTGAGTGTAATACCTACATGTACGGCAGCTTACCATACACGAATAATAATATTCTAGAGATTATTATATTGAACTTAATTGGACTAAAGCCAATAGCAATTAGGTCATACCAAATCGTGCGTCATTTTTTTTTTTACCAAGAAACTGATAAAAAGTATTTTCTTTCGCATACTTGACAGATTAATTGATTTTGTGAAATTATAAAATTGCTTTGCTCATATTCTGCGTAGGAAATTGGTGATAAATCCAGAAGTCTACTTTTTCAAACAGCATGGAATGAGTTTCAACATTTAAAGATACCATAGACATCTGACGAATATATCACGTTAACGCTTGATGTAAATGTATGTAAGAGTTTCCATAACCATATTACCTGCAATTGATACAGATAGGTTTAATATTAAAACCGGATAGATTTTTGTATTCTTGACATTTAAGAAAAACATAGATTATAATGAAATCTTCATTGGACATCGTTGCATATATCTTGTTGTTTTTGGCCCTATATGTTTCCTATCATTTTAGATCATATTTTGATTTATGAATATCACGTCAAGTAAAATCAAGTGTGTCATAATGATGATAATGATAATAATAAATGATTACACTTTGTGCTACTATGGTCCATCCAAAGCATGTTCAAATCTCTACAAATTAATTAATGGATAGTCTGTATGCCAAAAAAGTACACGTAAGTTAGTCAGCCTAAATTGAACACAGTTCATAAGTTGTAATATGTTTTGAAGAGGTACGTTTTGCAACTTGAATTGAAAGCTTGGAGAGATGGGGCATTTTTTCTATTCCAAAGAAATGATGCTGCTTATTATGGAATTATCATTATGGGTTGTAAAGGAAGGTAAATACATAGTACATGTATATCACTTATTTCGCTATAAATATAAAAATATCACAACATGAAGATCCAAATCTGACCATTACCTAAAAGCGACGATAATAACAGTCAATTAAGTTAAACAAGTTGTAGTGATCGGTTATTCGATTAAGCTAATTACTGAAGGTGGTAATGTTAAGCTGACCTTTGGCGAATTTTCAGGACAGAAAGTCAATTTTAAAACAATCAAATTCGGGGATTTCTATGCATCTTGACTACTATCACACTGTTACAATGCCCAATAGAACAATTATCTGTATCGGACGTGACGCTGATACGAGCTATATATTTAGAAATACCATGCCATCAGCCCCTCTCATTAGAACACATTAGAACATTTTGCATGTGTTATTTCTACAAAAGTTTATCATGTAAAGACATTCAAAGAATGAAAATGTTTTTTTAACTTTTTGTTAAGTAGAGTTCCCCAGACGACTCACAAATACATTATTATTTTTTTTATTGTTTTGAAGTTGAATTCAAATGTACATGTTATTAAAACCTATTTGAGTATAATGTATTTGCTCAAAGACATATTATTTCTTAAAGAAGTATATCTTTTGGATAATCAGTATGATAAAAGAGAAGAATTAGACAAATAGCATAAGCGTTCATTTTAAAGTGATGCAAAGTCATTGTCAATTTCGGTCAGAAGAAAAAGGAAATTGATTTGAAGGACACTCGAAATCCGACAAATTGGTATTCATTTGAAGGATTTTCGTTATTTGAAGCTATCCCTTGCATTTTCAATGATGGTGAGAATTAGAAAGGGAAAAGGAATGTCTTGTACAATCTTCATGTTCCTGAGTTGGCATAATGATCTGAAGTTGTCAAACATTGACTTATTTGATATTTGCTCAAAACAACAAACAACTTTCTTGACTCAAAAACTTCATTGTCAAACAAAACCTGACACTACATGTTGCCAAAAAAGCCAAAAAGAAATTATAGTTTACCTTTCTGTAAATAAATATTCATGTCTTGTTTCCTTAGATTCAGATTCATTTATTTCTTATAGATGGATTATGTTAACTGCGCTACAGAAATAATCTTTAAGTTTGACACAGTCATGGGATAATAGGATTAACAAGAATATTTATATTTCTTTATATATGAAGCTTTCATAAGTTGATAATACTTCTGAACTCAAAGCGATTTCCATCAATTTATTAATCTTGAATTTTCCCTCTTATTCTAAGCACTAATTATTGTTAAAGAGTAAAAAGGTGATCAATTTCAATTTTTAAGATAACGATTTTGTAAATGCAATCGCAGCATTTTATAAACATCCGGGACAACAACTTAATAAAACACATGCCTCCTGCTTCTGTAGGTTATGTGAATGCGGTACCTCAGCCAAAAAGAGTTTCAGTTTCGATACAAGGGAAGTCAATGAGTCTTGAGGGAAATCAGTAGCCTTTTGGGACGTGAAGTAAAATGTTAATGCCTGGGAACTGTATTGTCGCATCAGAAAGTTTCCTAACTGGGTATTTCTTTGATACTGATGATTAATATATGTTGGAATGATCATAGGAAATTGATTAATGATAACTTTTCCTTATTGTCAAGTTCTCATTGAATATAATGCCAAAGTTTAGTTACAGTGATCATTTACTTATTTCATAACTTTTTATGCATTTTCTGCATACAAAAAGGCCCTTTAGATACATTTGATTTACATGTTTTATGTATTTTGGAATTGCCTATGATCCTACATTTTTTTATTTTTTTTATATCTTATTGAAAGTTAAATTCAAATTAAAAAAAAGACATATAATAACTTGATCGCGTTAAAGGCAAGATTTTCAAAACACCTAAAATTTGAAAAACTCGGTCAAATATCCAAACGACAATCCTGCAAGTTGGCAGTCTTATGTGGACAAACAAAAAATAACTAAGATATAAACAATATTCCAAACTTATGATGTATCTTTTATCAATGTTTATACTAAGCAACAATACAAAACAACTAGTTATGCTGTGAAGGTATAAAATGTATAAAATGTCTTAATGTTGATATCAAATGTGATAAAATGGCAAAAGCAACTATCAATGCAGTCCATATTTGTTAATAGTTCAATAATGACGATTAATATAACAAAGAAAATGAATAGAAATGCTTTAAAAAATGTTGAGAGATTTTTAAAAAATGACCACAGAGTCAAAAGATTATTCGAATTGTTATTACGTCATGTATTGTCAAACTGATAGAGTTGTAATATAATAATACCCTTTATGTAACTACATTTCAGAAAGATCAGAACGGCGATAATAAGTTGCGTTCCTCTTCCGATACCAGCAAGTAGCCATTCAATATTTGACAACTTGAGACCATTTTGCCAGCTCAGGAACTGATGCACGGCTTCATGTTTGTACAAGCTGTTCTTATTCCGATTCTCATTCTTAACATCTTCCTTATTGAAATGGCCAATATGGACATGCCAGAAACAGTCTCCGAATCAAACCAAATCCTTCAAATGGATGCAAGTACAGACTCCCTAAACAGGTCGAGTGTCAAGATCGGCAATCCATCACAAGTGGTCCTCCAATCAATAGGACAAACTGACCCCATGGGTTGAGTTACCTAGGAGTTGTTAAAGGGGCAGTAGCACGTTTTTTGAAAATTTTAATTTAGAGTTTTTTCACTAATAATTGTAAGTTAATGCTAAATGTATTATGTTGACAGTGTCAAAAATCTCATTACACAAGCCAATCATCCAATCATCCATAGTCAGAGGACAAAGTATGCAGATTCACATAAAATCCATTGGCGGCCATTTTGTGTGAACACTTTTAATTCATTTGATGTAAGAAAAAGGAAACGCATGGCTAAACTTTACCTTATATATTTGAATTATTACTGCTCCATTTACTTTAAATACATTGTCTTTCAATTGGAACCATTAATTTTCATTTTTCTGGCATCACCTTATATTCCACCTAAAAAGGTGCTACTGCACCCTTTAAAGGGAACAGGTTCTGCCTGCTACCATTGTATTGATTCAATTAACTTTAGTAAGACAGTCCATTGCATGTTGATTTCTTTGACCTTGTTATTTTCGGGATCAGACTTAAATCAACAGCACAACATTCTTATCAGTAATTCAAATCAATTAACTACGTGAGTTGTAGGTCAAAATATGAAACATAACGTTGACACTCATTGCATTTCATATTTAATGTTTGTCTTTCAGGTCAAGATCTTAAAAGGCAAAGGACTGAGATGTTGGGTGCTAAGTAACTAAGTTGTTTGAGTTAATGACTAAATGATAAAAAACGGAAGAAAGCAATACCCTACAAATGTCAACTGTTTCATTTAAAACTGACATCTAAGACTATTTATTGCATAGTAATTCACCAATGTAAAAATATAGTTAAATGGAACATATATACATGCACATTTAGGCAAAAACATAAGCAAAGTGTAATTTGTTTCGTACTCTAATGATATGAAATATTTTGGTATAGTCTAGTAGACAGTATACAACTGAACAACAACAAAGCACGATCCACTTGTAAATGATAACAAGCACTGCTGGTTGGGTTCGATCGAAGGTTATTCCCTAACTTGAATTAGTTATATGATGATAACTATTTGGTGGTTAGTGAACACCACTTAGTAACAATACATGAAATACATAAGTTCAATACACAAATGAAACATGTAATGTACCATTTAATACACAGAAATATGAAATCTATAAATAGTTAGTGTTACTTCGTTATTATAATATTATATATTTCAATTTGCGCATATGCATCATAGGATAAATGATATATTATGACAAGTGATATGTTACCTGTGTACCCTTAGAATAGGGATATTTTATGCCAATATATAACCAATGATAACACAATTTGTCCAAAATTTATGGACAAATGATACAAAATACGTAAAACACCATAAGGTAAGTGACTAACATTTTATGGTACCCTCGTAGGATTCAACAATAGTTAAAAGTAATGAATCACAAGTCAATTTCAATACCTTGAGTTAACGATTTGGAAAATCCTAAAGCAGCAGTTTACGATTTAACCTACATGTACATGATGTTTGAAATGTTAGGAAATTTTACAAATACAGACTAATCAAACAAAAAACTAAACTTTTCAATTGAGTCTGTTTGATTACAGTACACAAAATTGAATGGAAGGAACGGTGTTAACATATACATGCAAAGCTATAAATTACATACAGATTATTTATATACACTTATTCATTTTCAGTACATTTTACAATTAAAATGCATAAATTCGCAATTTATGTGTATATAATTTCTTACAAATCCAGTCCTGTATAAGTTGCTTGATAATTAGTTAGTAAGTGATTTCGCTACTCTTAAACATCAATCTCTTTCTTATCAAAATCAACTGTACCTTGATAAGTTAAACATAAATAGATTCTGTATATACACACTTTTAGTACATTAAACAATTAAAATGCATAAATCCGCTATTTATGTTTACATAATTTCTTACAAATCTAGTCCTGTTAAATTAGTTAGTAAGTGATTTATTTACTCTAGTACTCTGGCAATAAACATCGATCTCTTCCTTATCAAAATCAACTGTACCTTGATAAGTTAAACATAAACTTCAAAATTTGAGCAAAATTGTTTATTAATTTTATCTGCCTTCAATATATGAAAGTATTTATGTATTAAACATATAAAAACAAACAAATATTCGTTAAAAAATTTTTTCTTCTGCAATCAGTTGAAGCATTTGAATATCATAAGAGTGTTAATACTGTGAAGCTAAAGTTGTAAATTCGAATCATGTCACAAACCTTCCTAAGATTAGCTCATCATGCATCTCTAAAATGCATGGTGTTCACCCAAAACAACAGATTTAAACAATGGGACTGATGCTCGAATATACGAACAGAGTGCTTACCTTAACAAAACATTACCAAACCATGATTTTCTGTCTGTGACTTCATGAAATATTCGTTAATCTTTAAGAGTACATTGGGGCACTGAAAGGAAAGTATGGCTGTTGTTTTTCTTATCAATATATTATCAATTAGATGTTTTTTAAAGGGATCTTGCATAATGTTGATATCGATTTCATGATTTAAGATGTTTTGAAACCTGAAATTACCCCCCAAAAATGCTCCAACTAGATATTTATGCTTAATGAAATTGTCAACGTTAAGTTCCTTTTGCAGTTTTCAATTGATAAATCAAATTTAACATTATTGTTTAAATCGTCATACGGGAAGATGGTCTCCGAGATAATCTCATGAACCTCTCCATGTCAATAGATCCTGAGCAAATATGTTGTCTTAGATGTCAGTTTTCAAAGAGCAAAATAGTTCTTCCATCAAAGGGTCCATGATTCTTCAAGTCTGGGTATTTTACTCTAGTTTAGTCGGGATCAATAACATTGAGAAGAGAGCGAAGTAACGGTTTAATGCACCCAGGCTTGGCCTCATTTCACAAAGCAACCTTAACTAAGGTTAACCTTAACTCCCATTCTTTAGCATTGTACGAAGGCTACCTTAGTGACTTCCAATCACTTTTGGGCTTTGTGGAACAAGCCCCTCTGCCGTATCGCTAAACGATTCAACACTGAGGTTATCAATAGTGCCATCTTTTAACATTGCACTTAGTCTACCTAAGTGACTTACGATCACATTTGGCTTTGTGAAAGAATGTCATAGCAAGATTTAATTTAAACTGATAAGTGGTCTTTAATGCACTTTGTGAATGCAGCCCATGGACCATTACAAAAGAATGATGATACCACGGTACGTAATGTTTTAATCAAAGATTTAATCATGGTAACAAGACGTTGAATTGAAGGCTGTTGCATGTGTCATGCCAAGTCTATTAGAACCAATGTCAGTCTCAGAAGTATTCCAAATTCACGACACTTAGTTACTTCCGTCATTTGGAATTAAACTTCCGCTTCTTCAGTTCCGGTGCAAATTGGACAGAGCACTAGCTTCTGATGTGCAACGTTACAATCACTGCCTGCTTTAAATAAAAATACTCGGAAATAATGTTAAATTACTACTTTTAATCGAAATAGTTAAATGATTCAAATATAAAAAACGCCGGGTTCTATGTGTCTGGGTCCAAGTTTAAACCTGCCATACAGTATACTTGAACAATACAGAGAAATATTATGGTTTATTAGCTGTTTTCCGGAGAATGACTTTCCCTGAGATGAATACGGAACACCAAATGAGAAGCCAATCATAACACATATCATAAACCTACCTACACAAGATATGCATAAATTGAATGATTGATATAAAAGCGGTTGTTATTTATCAAACAGTTTTATATCATAATGTTACTCAAGGAAATATGATTTGAACGCCACCAAAATAACATTGTTGAATGATAGAAAATGCTTTAGGCATCTCTGGTTTGCATCAATGATAGCAAAGAACGTGCCAAGAACTGATTTGCACATGGACCATTTCTACACGCCATGCTGCCAAACTGATATCCTTGCCAAGCAAATTTAAAACGCCAAGTCAAAGTCTAACCAACGTCTAGCCGCAACCAAAGAGTTTCCCTGAAATGATGCCGAGAGATCGTCCCTGGGGACCACATTGGCAAAAATGTAAGGCAACAATATAGGCCACCTCAGACCATAATTTAAGCTTGGTAAGATGATTCATGAAGAGTGGAGACGACTACAAGATTACGTCATTTAACGTCTCATGAACTCCATTACCCGACGTATAGTTGTTTGTCTAGAAGCTCATGGAGGTCATTTACTACACTTCCTATATCAAGACATCCGTTGACATTTATCCCAGTAGCAATCAAAGACATCCACCAAATTGACCTACGAATTAGTCAGAGACATTGACATACCCCTTCAATGAATAAGTGACAAAAACTTTTCATTTTCGTAAATGATTTAAATAATTGCTTTTGAATGGAATGTAAAAATGAATAATCACCACAATACCTTTAAAATGACATGAAATGATTCGCTATTATATCAAGTGAAGAAGTTGGGTGTAAAGCTTCTTTTGTAGGGGGGTTTACATGTACATGATTTTCATTTTTAAGTCAGCAAATAGAGAAACTGCGTATATGTACACACAATTGATAAATAAAACAACAAAGAATCGGTTCTCTTCATCTATGAATAAGACGGTTGATAGTTTTAACCTTGAAGGCGCCAGAATCAAACGTCACTACATCATCCTATACTTGTTCAATAGGGTTCAGATCAAGATTAAGCGCTAGCAATTGAACTTTGTTGAGTGTTTTGCTGTTGCAAGAAGGCTTGGGTATCTCTGGCAGATTGGGGAGAAAATCCATCCTCCACTGACCAAAATGCTGATTCGTTTAACGCTGTAGATGAACAGTTATATGTCCTAAACGTTTAGGGCGATATGGACACAATTAAAGCCTATTACAAAAGAACTTTAGCCACCATCTTTTTAAACAACCATTGTACCATACAAGATGGAATTTGATTACACGTTTCTTTTTGGTGTTCACTGTAAGTTATTCTGTTGTCATATCATATATGTGAAGGTGAGCTCACAGCCATCTAACTATAGATTTCACATGTCACGAAAGGTCTGTGTCTGATTTCTTTAAACGTTGGGAATAATTCATGAGATACCTTAGTAAAACTATTTGTATTTGAAGAAAATTTTGTTTCATGCCTTCTTACAAACAGGAACCAGAAATGATAAAATAAATACTAACATGTTTAATGTTGTGATTTTAAAAAATACTTAATTTAAATTGACACTTGTTTAGCGTTATCCAATTCCTAACCATACACAAACATATGATGGAAAGGCTTTCTTAAGTATGAGTTACAACCATATGTAAAAGTTGAACAATCTAATTCTCTTAAACTATTGCAGCGATGTTTGATAAAAATGATAAAACATGGGACAATCATATCAGGAGTTATTACTCAGTAATTCGTTAATCACAATACACAAGGAATCCAATGAAGCAGAAAACATGGTTGCACTTCATTTGGTGCTATGAATATTTACAATAATTGAATAATTACTTGGAACCTTATGTCAGTTAGTTAGTTAATGTTTTTAACGGTCACGTTGGACAGTTGATGGTGTTGATTTCCCTCAAGACTCGTTCACTTCTCTTGCTTCAAAATGGATTAATCTTTATTGTTGAGTTAGATAATTAACATCATTTCTATTACTAATGAAGGAATTTGATATCATGATGTTAAGAATACAAATTGGCACATAATTTTCGGAGAAGAGTTGGCTCAAAAACTAACTAAAATTTCATTTTATAACGGATCGAATATAATAAGCTTGCACGAAAGAAATTTCAATTTTTTCCTTTGCAAATATGTAAAATTATAGAAATATAGTATCTAGTTTAATTGAGTTAATGTGATGTGATGATGATGTATATTTACCCTAAAAATGATTAAATAATACTTGACTGCTGTTAATCTGGTTTCATTCACACTTCAAAAACAGGTATTTCAATGATAAAAAAGGGTTTTCTTATAAGCCAAATTGGTTACTTTCTTACAACCATTTAGTCTGAATGCCCTTGTGTAACTGATATCATACAATAAAAAGAAAAGAGTGGTCAAATCAGTTGTTAATTTACCTGGATTAGCTGACCAATCAGCAGGATGAAGCAACTCATCGACTAGTGACATGACTTCAGCAATCACCATTGCTCTAATCCTGTTTTTAGGAACTTGGTACGACAAAAGCTGCGAAACCTAAGTTTGTTCACTTACCTGCGTATCATAATGCAAATATAATTTTGTTTGAAATGTCTTTGATACAGTCTATGGATAATCTCAAAATTTCACTACCCACAGTTAAAATTACTTTTGTGTTAACATAGTCGTATGCCATACCTTACTGTTACCCGTACCAAGTTTGGCAAGTGATTAAAGTGACCAAGGGTCAACATTTTGAAAAGCCATTATTTTATTTTTCTCTAAAAAACCCTTCAAAAATTATCAACAGCTTTAGGTTTATGTCATATTTGTTCCTTTGATGTTGCCTTTGGTGTTTTTGTGGTATTTGTTATTGAATATTTTAATCGAACTTTAAGAAAATTGAATATCAGAAATATGTAGATATCTGTCTATTATACCCTGTCAAATTTCGAACTTTTGTACCAGTGACTAGACGATCCCAAATCATAGTTTTAGATTTGTTTTTTTTACACAGGGACAATTTGATAGATGTCCAAAACGAAACCAAAATAAAAGGATTCATTCATGTTTTATTACAACGTAAAGGTTTTTCTCATGTGAAGTTTACCATACCTTACTAGTATATGCAATATATATATATATAAAGCGCCCTCGGTACTTTACAAGGACACAACTTGTGGTTTTCCTTTTTTCTCAGACCTCAAAACTCTAGCGGATCGTACCTAATGTGTAAAGTGACTACCTCGACATGTTGCATAGGTACAATTGGTAAACCTTACCAAATACGACCGTATAACATTACCTCAGTCACAACTATGATGACCTATAAAAAGTAAAACATCGCGCATTTGGAAGATAAGAGCGAATGGAAACGACAAAGAAAACCTGAGAAAGTACGTTTTCATAGGGCATTAGCACACAGATGTTATTACATTATAAATTCAGACTTCGAAATGTAAGGGATATACTCTATTCTGATTGGATCTAAAATGCGTATACATTTCCATTAACCCCAAAGTGGAGGTTATAGAAAATAACTGTCGCGTTTTGGCGTTAAAAAACGAGGATGCTGATTGGACAAAACGAAATGATCAAAACAAATGATTTAAACAATATAGCACCGCGAAGCTGTTAAATCACCATTACATATTGTTCTAACAAATACTTTTTTACCAGGCTTCGCCAGTTATACAAGTTTATGAGTTGAAACAGTTTATAACCGTGTGGACACATTATGAAATTCACCTCTTAACTATTCTCTTTGCGCTCCACTATTTTCATTTGTGATGTGTGGAATATGACATAGTATTTGTACAATTATGATAACTGAAATAACAACTTTGAAAAAGATTCCAAAATGTAAACAAGAATGGAGAATGAGAAGACTCTTACATACATGTAAATAAACGACTTCTAATGCATTAACCATATCAGTGAATTTAAAATCTCAAGAAAAAAAACTTATAATTTATCTAAAATATCCTCTGTTACCACAAATGGAGTAGGAGCAGGGTTGGGGAGGGGTCATATTTTATGGTCATATCCTGTTAGAGAGTTTGTCCTTGGTGATTTGTTCCTTTGTGGTTTTGTCCATAGGTGATTTTGTCCTTGGTGATTTTGTCCATTGGTGATTTTGTCCATTGGGGATTTTGTCCTTGGAGATTTTTTCCTTTGTGATTTTGTCTTTGGTAATTTTGTCCTTGGATATTTTGTCCAACGACCAAATATATCGCTTCTACCCAGGTCACTTACTCATGGCAAGGAAACTTTCTAGATCCTGTCGTTCGCTGCTGGTAGGAACTTGCGTGACTAGGGTTTCTTGCAGCTTCCGGAGCTGACACTTTGATTGGTAAGTTGCCGATTTAAGACCTCTTTGAAGTCAGATTGGAAACGGGAAGCATTATATATGTCTCGTGTTGTCTGATTTGATGATACGTCTGTTGATTCAATCTGTGGTTTATACTCGGTAGGAATGTTAAGGGACATCTAAGTATTCGTCATTGATTTTTTTATAGTTCCTTATGGTCTTATTTGAGAGGTAAATAGAAGTTTGATTGATCTTGAAAATCATAAGCGTAAAAACAACCCAAATTCAAGACAGACTGTATTGGAATTTCTCAAGACGAATAAGGAAGATTTGTATGGATTTTCAACTTCTTTATTGCAGGAGTGCGACATTCCGGTGTATATATTAACACCTACTGCATCGTATAAACATTTTCACTGTTACACTGTTACTGTAATAACAATGATTCACTATATACATGAACCTCTTCTGTTTTACAAACTTGGATTATATATCAGTGCATCAAACAACTCAAGTGTACAATCTAATTCTCAATTTATGTATATGAATTTCTCCAACAATCATGTTAAGTAGCATTTGCTTGAAAAGTAGGCCTAAGTATCTACACCGAAACGTCGCACTACTGCAATAAAGAAGGTGAAAATCCATAGAAACCTTCCTTATTCCTTACAGTCGTTTGATATAGAATACTTTGGAATGATTTTGTTTTGAATGTATCAACATGGGCAACCATATCTGAGTTTATATTTGTCATCCGATGTTCGAAAACAAAATATTACTATCCATGGTGAATTGATATTTCAACATTATGATGACATGTTTATAAAAATTATGAGAATTCGTTCAATTATTCAGGCATCGACGTATAACTAATGGATGATTGTAAGATATGTTCAATAAATCTATGGTATCATTAATGGAAAGTACATATTGTGTGTACGTCATGCAGTGTGTTACGACACTTAAGGCTGAATGTTTGGAATAATTGAGGTGCACTTGATGAAAATGGTGTGATTTAATTTCATATTTAAATTATATATTATGAATTTGTAAATTATAAGTGCGGTTATTCTTTTAATAAATCAACAGATCACAACAAGTGTGTAGACTACAATTCAAGGAAAACATTTAGGATTTATCACATGTGATTTTAAACCCAATCTTTATATTAAAAATACACTACGTTGTGTGGTTATCAAAGGTGGTATCTAGGTCGTTATCTTGGATATCTAAACCATGGTTTGGTTATCAGATAACCACCACAGTTTTGTTATCAGAGAGCAAGCATGGACGCCAACATGTGCATAGTTGCCTCGGACCGCTACGGCAGGACTTCGGCTTCGCCTCAGACCCTGCCGTATCGTCCCTAGGGGGAAAAATCCCTAGACGTGATATCCAAACACATCTCGAAAGGATTGCTCAAAGTAAACAAAAATGTTTTTTCTTATTGTCAATTGTCAATAAAAAAATGTACGAATTCTACAGTCCAATTCACAAAATTGTAAGGGCCGCCAATTGAAAGAGCTAATTATTGAATATACTAATTAAGTATTGTTAAGTACCTGAGTTCACTCAACCACTACACAACATTTTGACTGTTTATTTGTTTTACATTAAAATGAATATTATGAAAGAATGAACTATGTGTGGTGTATGTGAAATAATGACCTAGACTCGCTCGATGATTATCACAGATATTTACTCTGTCAGAGGTAATTTTTTCAACCATTTCACTGTCCTGATTTTGTGGTATTGCTTTTGGTCAAAAGTTTCATTCATAATGTTGAATAGGTTATTTCTTCATACACAACCTGAAAACCAGTCGGTGTCATTTTGATCTCGGACTTATCGTCATGATTTTACGGCACTTCAACAATAAGTCCTTAATGAAATGCTGAGTCGTTTTTGTTAGATCCTTTCTATTATCTCAAAAAACTTCATATGAATTTGACATATATATAGGGCACACCCAATTGCATAGATGTTTAATTATCCATCAAGATATATTTGGAAAGCAATTACAGCAATACTCGCGCGACATATATTGCATATTTACTGCATTTATCTGAAATCCTATTTTTGAAACATATTCTAGATAGCCTTTAAATATTCATTCTCTATTACGAAATTTTATTAATACTGAATGTACAGAAAATTATAATGCATTTTCGTGCATTTCTGATGGTGAGAGCTTCATTAACAAAAGCAAATCTGATATGCTTATTATTTGCTTATCTGTACAACCGAATCTTTAAGACCAAATCTTATTTGCCTAAGGCGCAAACCCTCTTGCTGATTTGAGGCTTAATCAAAACTCCACTACATTAGTACTGACTACGTTAAAGTATCAGCTCAAAGCTTTTAATCTCCGATATACACTTTGTCAATACGCATTGCTTGAATCCTCTGCATGTGTTCTTGATTACAAATGCGCTGATGCCCATTATATGAAAAGTAAATGACACGCGTGCCAGCTTTAACAACATGTGTTGCCTTTGAAACTTATTTCGGATATATTGTTATACTTAGAAATAGTGACTTAAGGTGACAGTTATTTAACCAGTATTCCGTATTTGCGAAATTTGAAATTTACACTGTCGTAAAATATAAGTTACAGGATTTTGTTTTATTCTAAGATAACGCTTTCTTATTAGATTCGACCTTTAACTGATTGTGTCCATTATGAATGCACATTTGTACGTGATATATTTGCCAGATGTCGCGTTTTCAATCAAACTCTCTAACGCTATTGACGAGCGATTTGTTTCCATTTAAAAAGTGGAAATAAACAGGCTATCAACTAAAGAAAACTTATGGATTAATTAATCCGAATATTTATTATTTCTTCACAGTCACAGTCATTAGTGAAAACGACCAAACAGGAGTCAAAAACATCCGTCCTACGTGATAATTAATGCCTCTAAATTGCTTAACACTGAAAGAAAGAATGACTCGATGCTAAATAGCCTTCGCGCACGTGATGCATGCTTTTCCCACACACCACCCGACGCATTTACATGTACATATACATGTATATTGCAACGTTCAATAGCCTTCGCGCACGTGATGCATGCTTTTCCCACACACCACCCGACGCATTTACATGTACATATACATGTATATTGCAACGTTCAATAGCCTTCGTGCACGTGCTGCATGTTTTTCCCGCACACCAGCCGACGCATAATTATACATTGCAACGTTCGCCTGCTCTCGCCTGAACTACTGGGTTTAATTGACTTGGTTGGGACAATGCCAAAGATCTATATTGCAAGATTAAAAACTCAAATTATTGAATCATAACACTTTATTCATTTGTTAACAAATTAAACATGAGTGAAAAGCTAAATTTTCTTTCTTTTATCAGCTAGCAAAATTTGACAATATCAGGTAGTTTTAACAAATATTAAGCTTTCAACTTCTTTTCTTCTTTGATAACCTTTGCCATGAGCAATAATCATCGAGATAAAAGTTTAACAATCCCAAAGTTCGTTTAATTTTAATCTAGACAACAAAGGACAAATGTTTAGTTTTCATCTATTTTGTAATACAAAAGGAAGGTATTTTGTGCATACGAACTTTTTCGCAGGTCGCTTGCCAACAACAGTCCTTAATTTCATTGGGTGAATGAAATGATGACCGACGCTGTATTTCTTCTTAAGCTCCTGCAAATTTCGGTTTTGTAACCAGAGATATGTTCCTTGCAGTTTAACAAAGTTTTTGACGTCATCCAACCCGCAAAGCATTGTGGGTATAGCAATTTCGAGGAAAATATTTTTTTGGAGAAATAAGTTTGAAAAATAACGAAACTTTTCGCTGTATTTTTCAGGAACATAGAATATGTCTGAAGCTCCGTAAAAGGCCCCTCCAAGTTTGCCATAGCTTTTAGTCAGTTGAAGCAAAAATGATTTAATCCATAACGCCTCTTCTGTCATCGTTGCAGAGAGTTTCACACTTTTTGCAAAATGTTCCCACAAAAGTCTGAGTTTTGTCACACCCCAATAAGGATTTGCCCAATTATACCAGTTTCCACTTCCTGTTTCCAGATTTGGGACGTTATTCTTTGAAAGAGACCCTTTTCTTATTTCGCTCTGAAACCAAATCTTGTCCCTAGGTAGAGATTTTATATTCCACATGTTTAGCAAAACATCGTCTGAAATTTGCAAATACCCTTTTACCTTGAAACCCATCCCCATCGCTGTGGCAGCACACATGTATCCAAAGTAACCTTTAAATTCCTCGTCAACCTGCAGAAATGTCAATGGCTTCAGGTAAAGACGTTGGAATTTCATAAAAAGGGCCATATTCATTCCACAATAGACGATATTCGTAAAGTACTGGCGATATAGATAATCAAGATACACAATGTTTGAATAGTAATGCGGTTGGTTGAATATAACGATAAACAGGATATCACTAATGGGAGGACTTTTTGGAGACATTTTTGGTAGATTAGTCCCACACATTCCATTGAAAGGGTTTTCCATGTCTGAGTGCTGAGGATGGGTTTTGGACGTTTGTTCAAACAAGACCTGATGAAGAGGACCAAGTAGGAAGGTGTTGTTTGCCCGTATGCCTACTCGAGGTTCCTTGTAGTTAATTGTTGTCAAAGCATCAAACCAATTCTGTATCAATTCGACGTCAGTGACATTGAACTTGCCATGTTCTTTGAGCTTGGCAGCAACGTGTATTCCACAAGGGAAAAATGGAGTTTCGGGCTTACATTTAATAGCTAGTGCGATATTTCCATAATGTTGTCCTGCCTCGTCGGAAGTTGGAAGGTTCAAACCTCTTTTGCAAGATGGCGGAAAGATTCCTATGACGTCATTCAAATGTTCCATCAACAACACCCACCACAATTTCCAATAAGGCGAATCTTCTATCAAACTTCCAAGTGCCCAAAATGAACCCCGCTCAATTAAGGATCCGCTTAACCCTGAAACGGGGTAATACTTCGCAGGAACACTAATTCTAGGTTGCCGGCACGCAACATGTTCAATGTCAAAAGGTGAATTACCTATAAGATGATTTGGTGGTTTCCATTTAACCTGGATCCTTGGATTAAGAAAGTCTCCAAGGGTGCAGTGTGAATGTTGATTGCGGATAGTATGATCAATTGACATATCTTTGATACCAAAATGGCGGTCGGGGTCAAAGGTTTTAAGTCCTTCATAGTATAACCCTTTTGATCTCTCATTCAAATGAAACCCATGCAGTTGCTCTTGAAGGTTCTCTGAATGGGTTGTGAAGTAGATCCATTTTGCGCCATGACTTATGACAAACATATAAACTGCCATTTTCAAATTGGAAACAGGAATTGACGGAAGATGACCTCTGATATCCGAATAATCTTTGACGGATAAACAGTGATTGCAGCTGAAACATGAAACACAGAATACAAAATAAGGTAGTATAATCGCATAGTGACATATGTATAATGTACAAATATATGATATTGTATAATAAGATGATTAAATTCTTATCCCAGAAGCATTGGGTCTTATTGCGGAAAGGAATTATACCACTTCGGGTGCTGGGTAATATTGAAGAAATATAAGGTAAGGATTTGAAACCAAAGACCGTTTTTGAAACCTGGAAAAAACATCCATATATACATATATTAATACAAACAAATCGAAATTAAGACGTAAGCGTGAAATAAAAGTTATAATCGCAGTGTTTTTTTTAATGTTGTGTTACATTGATCAAGTGAAAATTGATTCCTCTTTCTTTGTAGAGTCAAATTAAAAATGTTTATATTAAGAACATTACCTAATTTCTCTTTCAAAGCCAAAGAGAAGTATTCTCCAACCGTCGACTTCTTTGATATGATGGACACGCTGATTTGATAATCCACTGCCATCCACCAAAATCCACTTATCAATTTGAACGTTTCTGAAACAAAGTAATATCATGGGCACGACTATTATGTCCTGTTTATAACTGAAGACGCGAAATTTGAAAACAAAATCCTCAAAATCTTCTTTTCCCAGAAAAGGCGGATCGGACTAGCCGCCGTCGCCATAGCAACGTTATAGCAATTGTTTATAACATGAGGAAAATTAAGAATTCGGCATATTGAAATAGAGATAAGAGGTAATATTTTCTTGATATTAAAATTTTCTTGAATTTCTTTTGAATTATTCAATGTCAGAACAATTAAATTGGAAATAGTGAAAAGGAATAAATACACCCGGGGCAAAATAACCGATACCATAGAAAATGCAAGATATTCTAAAGCCACGATTGATAATTACGAATGAAACAGGTTTACTTCATGTCTTCAGCAGCAACCTGAACTAAGTTAAGAATAATATTTTAAAGCAATATCTGGTCACGTTTTTGAAAAAATACGCCTTCAAAATTTGTCGTCTTAAAAACTAGACGAGGTAAGATAGTGAAAACTGGTTTTTTGGTTTGTTTTCTTGCGTTATACAGTTAATATGTGCAAATAAAGTGGTTCCCATGAAGGTTATTCATATGGATAACATGATATATTTATACAATTTCTACATTTCATAACTTTTTCCGTCCGATACCATACATACTGACCAAAAACATATCGAAAAAGCTATTTTTGGACCCCAAGTGAATTGAAGCAGTCATTACAATAAAAGTATCATAGTCTGATGAATGAAATTGTGATTACTTCTTCACAACTCAATAACCTATCACAGGGGAACTTTGTCACATTTCACTAGTCACAGAATATTGTAATTCACTCTCTTGAAAAGTTGGTATCGTTTGTTTTGTCTCTGAGTGTATGATCCGTTATGAACGGCATTAGTGGAGAAAAATATAAAAGGGGTTTGGATGACACGAAATGCTGCCCTCAAACACTTTAAAAACAGAATATAAATGTTTCTAATTTTACCCAGAACATTTCATGAATATACACTGTTTGGGTATGCAATGATCGCTGGATAACGCAGAATAATTGATCAAACAGAACAAAATTGAAAAACTGAAATGCCAAGTTGGAAATAATTGAGGCGCTTCTATTTGAAAGAAATTAATTTAATGTTAAAAGAATCCATCCGATTCGATATTGGAAGGAAATAAACCTATATCACGAAACAGATACTGTTATGTCGGTGAATCAAGGTTAAGACAGAGACTCGTTGGCTGTAAGGGAAGAAACATGGGTACAGTTCTGAACAAACACCCACTCCGGAAACGGTTTCATTTGGTTTGGGCCGATGAGTTTCTGTTGTAACCGTTTATCAACGATATTATGTTTGTAACGTGTTAAATCCTTTTGTGTTTTCATTGTAGTTGCGTTTCTTCGAAAACTGCATTATTATTCTTCAAATTCACCATTATTCGGGAGAAGGGGGCGAGATGTAATCTAGAAGAAATTATACGACATCAATTGTAAAGTACTATGGAAACTTTACTCTAAAATTTACCTTATCATTCTGTTATTGTCCATTGCAGTATCAAACTTGTTGGCAGTTTTTCTCGACAAGTCGTCAATTGAATACTTTAGACATAAAATTGAGAAGATGATTAAAGACGTTAAAGTCAACTTAACGCCATGACGGTTGCTGATCCTGAAAAATAAAGATACAATCATAGCAGTAAAACGTCAACATAGTACAAACAGTGAGAAATAATCCCGACAAGCATGCTATGTCAAAAAAACTTACATTTACAAAATTATGATAAGAAGGAATACCTTTTGAAAAACTGGTTCATTGTTCTAGTCAATTATAGACAACGAAGTTTTCATAAGCATGGTCTTTATGTAACTAAGTTTCTTACGACTTCAACAGTAGTTAAGTCCTTCTACTCCTTTAAGATTCATTTTATATACTAGACAAATTTTGAGAAAGCAGACACAATTACTTATAACCATTTAAAGAGCAACTCTGTGAGCTTTCAGGAGTCATATATGACTAACTTTACCAATAGTGTCATCTGATCGAGAAGGTTGGATTGTTGCATGAACGTATCGTATTAAAGCTTATCGGAATCCAAAGGTGACAACAGAAAGGTTTGAAGTCTTGATGATCGAAAACCGGACATTGACGCGCGTGAATCACTCAAACGGTATTTTTCTAACTTATCTAAAGCAGTCCTAATAACTGTCACGAATTGTTCGGTTATTCAACTATTCATCAATAGAAATTGTTAATTTGGCTTCCGTGAATATAATATTATATAACTGGTTTAAGATTTTCATTGACAACCTTTTTTCTCCATATATTTTCCATTTTGGACTAATTTGAATTTATGTAATAAATTATACCATTTACATTCGTTTCAAAAGAAAAGAACATGTGAGGAAAATAACGGAGTGGCTCTTTAAACTGGACGTGGTTGTCGTTGCTATAATAGTGTTCAATTTTCACCGTGAAAACACTGGCAATCATTGTAATATTTGGCAATTGGGTGTAAATATTCAAGCATTATCAGTAATAAGCAGTACAAACACTGAATACTGTTTCATATCCAGAGGTGTTATCTAAAATATAGCAAAGTTATAGAAAGAAATCATAGACGTTATGATCATTCCTTGTGTCAAGCCCTCTCGTAGCCTGTTGAGTACTGTACCAATGTTTATTGATGTCTGAGAATGTGCGGTATTATCGATATATCGGTATATTGCAATACAGGAACAACGTGATACGAATTGGTACCCATTTCTAAAAATATTCAATATATCCAATATTTTAAAACGAGTTATTTCCATCTGAGATTGCAAAACCCACAACCAAATAAAACATAATTGACGGAAAGTTCTTCACAAAGCTTGAAGTTGTGTTTAGAAAATAGCTTAACAGAGCATAAACAGTGATTGAAAAATATCCCGTTCCAAAACGGCTCATAACTGAGCAATGATTATCGTTCTTAAAGCTCATATTAAGACAAGATAGCATTTATATTCTTGAATTAAAGAAGTACCAATATATTGCAATACAGAAATGAGGACGATACCAACCCTAATGATATCACAAACCTTATTGACACACATTATTTGAGTTTAATGGATACAGTATTGTTACATATTCATGAAATTGTTAATTACCTTGAAAATATCATCTTTGATCACCAGAAATTCACATTCAGATAATGAGAAATATATAAAATGTCTTTTGTCTGAAAATATAAACAAGTTACTTAAAAACATTCACTTGATTTAGAGAAAAACATAATTGTCTCTGCAACACATACACATACAAATAAAACGGTAAACATCAAGTCAACAATGACTTGAAATTGATTCGATTTGAACAATATTCCATTTCTAGAACAAAACAAGATAAGATAATACATTTATGACAAATACAGAAAAAAGCCCGTTTAAAGCCAGAAACACACACACATAATATAAACTTTATAATACATTAGAGAAAGTACATTTGAAAATTCGATTACCACAATTGAGGAACAATATTATTATACCGAACTTGAAATTAATATCAAATACTTAATCGTATATAGCAATTATTTCTTCGAGACAAATATTATAGTGTACAGCTGCATATAATAAGTTTGTTCACGTACCTGCGTAGTCTAGTGAAAATAGCATATGAGTTGAATGTCTTTGAGGCATCCTAGCTTTGCGTAAACAAAAAGGATAATTTTGAAATTTAACTACATAAGTAAAGGTTCAGTTTGCCTTAACATATTCGTATGTCATACCTAACAGTTATCCGTAACACTTTTGGCAGGACATTGAAGTGACCAGGGTCAAAGTTTCGAAAAAATCATTCATCAGTGATCAACAACTTGAGAGTTTAAGTCATATTTGTTCCTTTGCACTGTGTTGATGTTACTTCGGTATTTTTCATGGACTATTTGAATCGTACTTTAAGAAAATCGGAATTCCAATTTTTGTTTTATTTTACTCTATAAAATCCTTCATCAGTGATCAACAACTTTAGATCCAAGTCATATTCGTTCCTTTACACTACGGCGATGTAATTTTCCTGATTTGTATTCAACAAAATCTATCTTGAATATTTAAATCGATATTTTAGAAAATCTGAATTCACAAATTTGACCCGATCTGTCAATTCAACCACGCCAAACATTGACATTCAGAGACAATCCCAAAATTTGGTTTGAAAAGGTTATTCTACACATTGAAAATGGTGATCCTTTGTCAGTAATGCTCCTGGGGTTATTTAATTGACATAAAAACGAAACCAAAATCAGATCATATTTATACTAAGATACACAAACAAGTAAAAAAACCAAAGTAACGCAGCTGTGTGTTATTTTATTATCTATCACTCTGAACAGTAATAAACAAACATCAACTTATGAATAATAATATGATAATATACATGGCAGTAATCTTTAATATTCAAATACCAAGTTGATATGCTATAAGAACTTGTCATAAATAGGAATTATGTAAAAAACGGCTTCATATAAAGTCATACAAAAATATTGTAAATATACAATCAAGATATAACGTACCTCATGGTTCCCCAAATCTGACTTGTTTGAATTTAATGTGACGTTGTATGTTATTTTATACTGCGTAAACGTTAAACCCATAATTATACCATTACCGTCGACAATATGGTACATGTACTAGACTTAGATACTAGAGAGGTTAATGCTGGGGGATTAGGCTTGGTAACAGCTGCTGTGTCAAGCCGCCTCGTGTTACTCTGCAGACAGATTACGTCGTACAATGGACCTGCTACCAGTTGCATGTGATTGTTTTCATGAATTCTATTTAAAAGAGAAACATTTGGCAAATCTCAAAAATATGGTGTCGGGAGATTTTTTTGTTTTAAAATAATATCATTTATACAAAAAAATATCATAATATATTTTATATTTGATACCTTTGCCGTTTTGATATAGAAATGTATTCTACTTTGGTATGACGGATTTATATATTCGGTAGATTTGGGTTTACGCTGTCATAACAATATATTTATCATATTGAAAAAGAAACGAGCCTGTCGTTAGTATCGATGGCGTGGTTTATAGATAAGTAATACTTATTATGCCATCAATAATTGTTAATCAAGGGACCCAAAGGAAAACTCGTTGAAGTCTTTTTACTACTTTTATATCGTTCGTGTATTTGCAAAATTATATTTGAAATACCCAAATTACTTCATCAACACGTCTGGTGATGTTTTATGAAAGTTGAAAAACAACACTAAGTTGTTTGTTAAAGGGGCAGTAGCACGTTTTTAGGGGGAATATAAGGTGATGTCAGGAAAATGAAAATTAATGGTGCCAATAGAAAGACAACGTATTTAAACTAAATGGAGCAGTAATAATTCAAATATATAACGTAAAGTTTATCCATGCTATTGCTTTTTCTTGCACAAAACGAATTAAAGGTGTTCACACAAAATGGCCGCCAATGGATTTTATGTGAATCTTCATACGTTGTCCTCTGACTATGGATGATTGGCTTGTGTTATGAGATTTTTGACACTGTCATTTAGCATTAACTGACAATTATCAGTGCAAATTTTGAAACATAAAATTATCACAAAAACGTGCTACTGCCCCTTTAAAGTACAATGTTCCAATGGTTTAAAGGGACGGTACTATCGGGTTATTTTTAGTGGAAACAAAATTTAAGAATACTTCCCAGCTTAAACTTTTTTCGTTGGTTGTTTTTTTCAAATCTTTTTTATTCGTTTCATTTCATGATCATTTATTTCACGGCACTCATAAAGCATTCATAAGATACAAGCATGTGTTAACTGTTGTGAAAGATATACGAGAACTCTTCATTTAGCATGGAAGGTAGACAAAGTATTGTTTTTACAAGCTACAATTTTTTCAACATTGAAAAAATACTTGACAGTGCTTACAAACTTGGTATTCTGAATACTTGAGAAATGTATATATATTTTTTCCATGAGAATGATCCCTGCTTATACTTATATAAGATTATCAAATGATTATTTCACACTTATTTTCAAATAGGTCAGTGAGGGTAACATTTTATTTGATCTAGATTTAACAGTTTTACAAAGAGAAAAATGCATCACTGTTTCGTTTCCACAAAAATATACCCCGATAGGACTGTCCCTATAAGCAAGCGACACGTGCATGTCTGAGTGAAGGACCGCTTGTTGGGATTGGACATTACCATACTGTGTAGCTAAGTTAATTATTCAATAATTTAGAATAAATGATCTTACTTTTCACATTTCATCTGCACAAACGTTTAGCATGCTGTGTATAAGAGACATTAATAAGTTGTCTTATGTATGTTCCCACATTCATTGATTGAACAAGGTAAACACAATTTTAGAAGCATTTACAAGCCTAGATGAACGAGGTTTTTAGGGGATTTTCAACTTCTTTATTACACGAAGGCGAGGTTTCAAGTTGTTATGTAATCTTATCTCTCATTCTTTTGTATTAGCGTCTGCACTGAAAGATATCTCTTTCGGAAAAAGTTGAAAATCTATAAATCTATATCTGATAAGTAAAACACCATCGACTTTTTACGTCTTTTAAAAATTTATTGGTTCAAAACATGCAAAAACTAAACCATAGCAAACAGATATCTATTATATCTAAGTCTCTTCAGCACAACAAATAAAATGTTTCATAAATGCATGCATTTTTAAACAAGTGATAACATCACCTTATACATAAATAAAATCTATGTTCTAAGAAAATCTAAGGAAAGAATGAATTATACATATCAAGACATAGATAACATTTATTCCCCTTACAGAAGTACGTCATTTCTTAACTTGAGAATGTTAATTTCGAAACCAAATTTCAAAGACAAATACATATATTTCATTTAAGATTTTACATTATGTAACTCCACTATCCTATTTGACAAATTGAGCGTGAACGCCTTAATCTTAAAGGTGACTTTAAATATCGACAACCACTCACTAAAATATTAATACACATTTAGCATCTTAATATGACTGTACAAAGATTGAAAAAATACATGATGAAGTAAGAATAGAGCCATGACCTCAATGACCTGTCCTCCAGACGCGTCCTAAGGATAAGACAATTCATCTAAACATCCATCCTACAATGAGAATTTGTAGCATTAATTGCCTCTAAAGAACGGATAAAAGAAGGTGGACAATCTGTCAGGTCCATATTTGAAGCGGGTCATCTCATAATGAAAAGGTTTGAGTCTCCAAGTCACTAAGATGTCGTTAAAATTACGACCTGCTATGCCAATAGTTTTGAAAAAAAATATTTTGAAATATTTTCAAGGAGTATGTCTTCCAGGTTCACAATTCGGATGAGGGAGTCTTGATGGTTACTCGTCAAGTGCAAATTAGGATCACTGGTAAAGTACACTATATAATTCATGCAGCAGTTCCGGAGAAGTCGAAAATAAGCGTTGAATGAGTGATTACGGACTACGGACTACGGACTACGGACCACGGACGACGCCTGGACAAAGGACAGCGACCATGTCATGTCATGTCATAAGCCCAACTAGGCTTACAAGTCATTACTCATGGATAAATCAAAAAGTAAACCTGTCCAATATTGCTTGAAAAACAGAGTCTGTTGCACCGCGTGAAATGGCTGTATTCACCAAACTAAATTATTGATTATTATTTTTTTTATTTTTTTTATTTTTTTTATTGGTTTCAAAGATTATACATATAAACATACATAGATTTGTCATGGCATAACAATAGATTGAAGGGTACAAGGTTACGGTTGTGATAATACACAAATAGTTATATAAACATGACATAGGATATTTCATGGATGCAAGTAAAAGTTCTATCTAAACTTATTGATTATTTTATTGTTGATTCAATTATTTTGAGTAATCTTAAAAACATATAAGCAACATAAAAAATAAAAGTCATGGACAGATAATGAAGCATATATACAACATATTAAAACAGCTATAAAATATCGATGCATGCATGGTAATGCACGTTTCACTCTATCAATGATGGACACAATTATTGTTTTAAACTAGTGTCCAAAAGAAACGCTACCATACAAATCGCACGAGAACTAAATCCACTGCAGATTGATTCGAGTAAAACATAGTTTTATCATTTCTTCTGTAGTCAACTTTCTTCTATGCAAAATGTTGAAACATTACCTTTTTATGTTTGCGAGGAACACGCATTAGCTATCTCCTTAACTAGGCACGGTAGCAGAGAGAAATTGGACACTTTTGGTTGTTTTACAACGTTCTAGAGCAATGACGCGTCAACGACTTTATGTCAAATAAAGTGCATTACATCGACACATTGTTTTCTTACCTATATTCCATACATTCCATACAAATTTTATACTGAAATGATGAGATTTCTGTCCAAAAATCAATTTGAAATTGCGATTAATGCCTCTTTCCCCCTCTTGTGCGTTTAAAGAGACACGAAATCGAAAGTATCTTTTTCTGAAGAACGAACATGTGCATACCTCTTCACAAGAGATATACCTGTAATATACACTTAAATTGGACTCTGTTAGATAATAGACATTTGTATTGGATGACGTTGAACCTTGGTAGCGTTTCTTTTGGACACTAGTTTATATATCTAAATAGAACTTAAGGGTCACATTAGTCTTGCACTCAGACAGTTGTTAACATTATTTTGACCTAACAAAACCTCTATGAAAGCAAGTCTAGATCTGCAGTAAACTACAAAAATCTGAAATTTCCAATTCTCCGAGGCTCCTTCCTTAGCTTTAATAGAACAGTTGTTTTTGAGAAATATTATTTTTCAGAGACTGAGGGTCTCACCTAAATTTCTTCATGTCATCTTCATAGATGAAGAATGGTTAAGAGAAAGAATGTTGTACAGTGATTTAGTTGCATCAAAAGAATAAAACAAACCTCCCTGGTGACTCACCCTGTAACCACACAATGATGTCTTCCTCTATCGAGATCGTACTGCTAACACCTGACCATAACAATAGTTCATTTGAAAGAAGCATCCTAATGGGAGTGATTTTTGTTCATTGGAAATTTATACGACATGCTTGAAGACATTAACAACTCAAAAGGTCCGATCATATTGCACTAAAGGCGAAGTAAACAGTTTTATGCACGCTTGTTCTGAGCCTGTAAACAAGAAGACAATGCCTTTGATCTTCCATAGAATAGAAATGATTGTTACAGTTATCAAAATTCAAACCATATTGCACTAAAGGCGAAGTAAACAGTTTTATGCACCCTTGTTCTGAGCCTGAAAACAAGCTCAGAAGGCAATGCCTTTGATCTTCCATAGAATAAAAATAGAGCCATTGGCTCTGTAGCTCATAAGGCTTTACGTTTGATTTTGCTTTAGGGTGTGGCTAATGTGGTTCTTTCCCTAGTAGGGGTCACAGGGTCACAATTAATTATAAATCATCACTAGTAAAGGAGTCTGTACACAAAGTTTTAGCCTTCAAGGCCTTATGGTTCTGGAGAAGAAGATGAAAATATGTTTTTCGGGAGTGGCCCCTGTGTTCCTTATCAGGGGCCACAGGGCCAAAAAGCTATACTTAATAATCCTCACTAGTCAAGGAGTCTATACACAACGTTTCAGCTTTTTAGGCCTTATGGATCTGGAGAAGATAAACATAGCTTTTAGGGTGTGGCCCCTGTGGCCCTTATTAGAGGCCACAGGCCTTCAAAGCTACAATTTATAATTCTCACTAGCCAAGGAGTCCATTCACAAAGTTTCAGCTTTCTAGGCCTTACTGTTCTGGAGAAGAAGATAAAACTGGGTTTGTAGGGCGTGGCCCCTGTGGCTCTTATAAGGGACCACAGGGCCACCAAAGCTACAATTTATAATTATTATCCTCACTAGTCAAGGAGTCCGTACACAAAGTTTCAGCCTTCTAGGCCTTATACTTCTAGAGAAGAAGATGAAAATAGGTTTAAGGGTGCGGCTCCTATGGCACTTATTAGGGGTTACAGGGCCACAAAAGCTACAATTAACTAGATTAGCGTTTGCGGGACACCGCAAAAGCAGAGCAGCCCAGAAACTTGGGATTTCGCCTTGCCCTGTTCCGCCTTCTACAAGCCTCAGCATATTGGGTATTTTCTTGTGACCTTGACTTTTGACCTTCAATGTCACGCAATCAATGAATACATTTCATTGAATTTAACATTAATGTAACGAATTAAAGTGTTAAAAGTTAAAATAATCCATTTTCTCATTATATGTTGACCTTGCTGTGACCTTGACCTTTGACCTTGAAAGTGAGCATGTCATTGTAATTCCCCAGAGATGTAAACCTTATACATGTTCATGAGTTTTGAAAAGCTTAATGGGATAAAGTTATATCCAAATAAGTTTCACATTGCAATAAGACAAATATTATGACCTTGACCTCTGACCTTCAAGGTTACACAATCAATGAACACTTTTCATAGAGTATAACAATCATCTATTGATTAAAAGTGTTCATAGTTAAAATAAAGCATTTTCGCAAAACCATGCTAAAGTAATGACCTTGATGTGACCTTGACCTTGGACAGTTTGTAGCGAAAACCTTTTCAAAATTTTTTACTCTTCCAAGGATGATATATACCAAGTTAGAGCTTCATAGCACTAAAACTTTTCAAGGTATCGCGTTTACAAGGAATTTTTTAGTGATTTTATAGCTCGTGACTTTGACCTTTGACCTTGAAAGTGAATATGTCATTGTAATTCCCCAGAGGTGTAGACACTTATACATGTTCATGAGTTCTGAAAAGCTTAATGGGATTAAGTTTTATCCAAATTAGTTGCACATTGCAATAACACAAATCTCATGACCTTCACCTTTGACCTTCAAGGTTACACAATCAATGAACACATTTCATTGAGTATAACAATCATCTATTGATTAAAAGTGTTCATTGTTGAAATAAAGCATTTTCGCAAAACCATGCTAAAGTCGTGACCTTGCTGTGACCTTGACCTTAAAAAGATTGTAGCGAAAACCGTTTCAATTTTTTTTACTCTTCCAAGGATGATACATACCAAGTTAGAGCTTCATAGCAGAAACACTTTTCAAATTATCGCGTTTACAAGGATTTTTTTAGTGATTTTATAGCTCGTGACCTTGACCTTTGACCTTGAAAAGGAAAGTGAAAATCGTTCCCCCGAGGTATAAGCAGTAAGTTATGAATACAAGTTCTGGAAAGCTTAGTAGAAAAAAGTTATAGCCATTAGTATGAGCGCGGACGCGGCGGCGGCGGCGGTGGCGGAAACCACCCCGTCCTTAGACGGGGCTGCTAATAATCCTCACTAGCCTTATGGTTCTAGAGAAGAGGTCGAAATTCCACAAAGTTTACGGACGGACGGACGCCGGACACCATGCCATGTCATAAGCCCATCAGGCCTTACAGGCCAGATGAGCTAAAAATGATTGTCACAGTTAATAAAATTCAAACCATATTGCACTAAAGGCGAAGTAAACAGTTTTATGCACCCTTGTTCTGAGCCTGTAAACAAGAAGGCAATGCCTTTCATCTTCTATTGAATAAAAATGATTGGCACATTATAAAAAGTATGCAATGGACATCTGAAACTCACGATCGTAAACTTTACCACACTCTTTTTAAAGGGACAGTAGCATGTTTTAGGAGGAATAGAAGGTGATGTCAAAATTGAAAAGAAATGGTTCCAATTGAAACTGTATTGAAAATTTATTTTACCTATATGAAGCATTACTAAATCAAATACATAATGTGAATTGTGATGCAAATCCTTTTTCCTACACAAAAATAATTAAAGGTGTTCACAAAAAATTGGCCACCAATGTAAATCTTTTTAATTTAATCTTGACACGCAAAATAATGCATTTAGCATTTACGTACAAAAATCAGTGAACATTTAAACTATAAAATTTAAAAAAAAAGTTCTACTGCCCCTTAAACGTGTAGACAGGATGATATAATTCGGTGTTGCTACCATTTTGAAATCGGTTCAAAGGATGCATTTGCATTCAATGTGAATGATTTCTTGTTGGTTTTCGAGTCCTCAGAAATGCGAGAGCCGTAGCCGAGATATTTCTCAAAGGAAATCGCTGCTACTTCTTTTTAAAAGACAAATATGACAGTACATTTTGGAAGGAGCGTTCAATGCTGAACATCCAGAACACATCCATGCTTCTGTTGACACTGACACTGGAAAATAGAAGACATTCATGTTTTAAACCAAAATATTTATTTTCGGTATCATGACCGACATTCAACGAAAATCAACTATTATTACCTCCCTTACACCAGCAATGAAATCTTCATAGGAACTACGGGGAGGTGGGAGGGGGTAGGAAATCTTGAAAATCGTAAACATTTCGGAGATTGAATCTTTGAGATTAGTCCCTTAGGTTTAGGTTCCTTGACTTATTTCCGTTCTACACTTCATGTTCATTGACAAGAACATATATTTTCAATTGTCCAATCCATGCTCTGTTCACTATTTGAAATACACAGGCCTAAGGTTCACCGTACTAAATTACAAAATGATATAGATTCATAAGCACATAACAATAAACATTGCCAGATTCATGATTGAATGATTTTTCAATCACTCATGATGCATACTACTGATGAAGGGGGAAAGGGTTTATCAGGAGTTGCCTTTGACTTTTAGTTAATCGGTTAAAAAATGAAATAAATATTTGTCAACATACATGTACTTTGTAGATATTTACCTTTTTAACTATAGGATATTTTTGGTATGTGTAATTCTTTTTCCTTGACTCTGTATTCAATATTGTCCAATATTAACATTTTTGCCGAATGAGTAAAAAGAATTATTTTGGAACTTTTTTATTTTCGTCGTCAACGGGTATCCCTATAGATAATTTCTCTGTTTTATGACCCGATTACACATACCATCCTCCTTGTTAAGAAAATGTTTATTTACCTTATAAGCATCCTAATTAACTTGCCTATGTAAAGAGAAAATGCTATTAATTTCCGTGACCATTATTTGTCAATGACAATTTTTGCCAATGACAAATTTTTATCAGCCAGGGTTTCACACCTGTTAAATTATGATATTTGTTTTGATGTTTACCAAACATTCTTTGGACAAAGCTTACAAAGCTTTTGCTAGATATTTTTCTATAGTTGTATATAATATTTATTACAGAATGAGTAATATTTACGATGAAATTTAGTTTAATTGCAATGTGAATTAAACTGCAGTTATGCTTTAGCTTTGACTGTCAAAGGTTATCAAATATGTTTCAAATTAACTTTTGTGTTGATGCGGATAGCAGGAGGCTAAAATATCAGTAACTACAGGAACCGTTGACGTATGGTCATATCAACGAATCTGCAAGACTTGCGTATAACAAGGTTTCTGTCAAAAAAATCTCAAATATTCGACCCTGACTGTAATCATGTTCAGGACAATAAACAACAGAGAAAGTAGATTGCATGAAGAGGTTTGCTTGTATTTTACCTAGGATCATAACCAAATTACATAAACAACTACAATCATGGTAACAAGATTCAAAGATTTTGAAGGCCTGTTATATAAGTTACCACGTGTTCGCGAGTTTGATATGGAGATATATCATGTGTCCGAGTTAAATATCAAACGAGAACGAAGTTCGAGTTTGATATTTAACTCGGACACATGATAAATCTCCATATCAAACTCGCGGACACGTGGTAACGAATTTATCTTGACGAGCACCTATTCTAAATGCTTTAAATCTGGCTTGAAAGATGAGATTAGCCAAAATGGCGTTTGATCAGATCAGTGTTACTCTTTTATCTAGGTATTTACAAATTTATTTTTTAAACCATCGTGTTGATTACCAAAAGTATGGTCTAGTACCGGAGCGAAGCGTACGGTTCTAGACGGAAAATTAAGGATTAACGAAAAAAATCAAAATACCGAGCAATGCGGGCATTCCTAAATTTTGATTGTTTGGTCACGTGACCTCGTGCATTCGTACCATATTCGATTTGAAGCGGCCGTAGAAGCCCCGTTTCTGTCATGGCGGACCGTTGCCCGTAGGGCCGAGCGAGTTTGATAGTGTCGGAGTTATAGATCAGACAGGCATCATAGCAGATGTACAGGTTGGTTTGAGAGTACAATAAACAACTAACAGTGACTTTTAACTAAACTGATGTTCATAGATCGGCTTTCTGTTTACATAAGTTCAATCTTGAGCTCGCTGATAGACAACCTCACTGCGAGTGAGCGGGTCAACATGCCGTTGAGATGCCGTATGACTTGCTAATGTTTTTAGCGGTACCAATCTTTTATTCGAACATTTTACTTATACCAGTAAAGTTATTACATAAAGCTGACTTTAGCACGACAGGGCAGTTCACCAAGCATACATGACGTTACAGCAATCAAGCGTAGCCTTTGTTTACCGAACAAAGGGCAAGGGAGATAACTCTTGACACTCCGACGTTGCTTGTTAGTAGGGGAGCGCGTGGCCCAGTTTAACATAGCTAAATATACCTACGGCACGTGACCGGTTTTGACCAATGGTAAGCCGACATTGCTGTGCAAGTCGAGATAATATACCTTAAGGCAATGCGACACAAACACATGATCATAAAATTCATAGATTTTGTATATAAAAAAAATATATACTTACCCATGTTGTTTTCATCGGTTCCAAAACTGGATGTGTTCTCTGTGCTCTCAGCAGGATCAGCTGCAAAATGAAAGCCACCGGCAGGTGTTGTCTTCTCCTCTGGTGCTGTTTTAGATAAGCTTAAGGTTGACTGGTTAGGGGCATTTCCATTTCCTGTAAATACCGATCCTTTTGTTGTTATGGGACCAAAGGCAAAACCTGTTGCTGGTACAGGTGTAGAAACATCTCGTGCTGGTACAGTTGATATTGGTGTTGAGAAGCCAATGTGAGCCTTTTCTGAAGAATGTTTTGTTGATCCTACCCAGTCAGACGATGAAACGCCAGGTTGTCTTGCTACAGTCGAAGCTGGATATGAAATGCAAGTGTTTGCTTTTATTGCCGGGTTGGAAAGTGAAAAATCGGGGTTTGTTGATGCAGTCGAAGTAAGAGTTGAAAGGACAGGCTTTGCTGGTACTTCCGACATGGGAATGTCAAAGCTAGGTTGTTTGGATGCAGTCAACGATTGATATGAAAAGCCTGTGTTGGCTGGTACTGCCCAGTTGGGATATGAAAAGTCAGGTTGGATTGATGGAGTTGACTTTAGTGTCGGTTTGCCGGGGATTTGTGGTACTGCCGACATCGGAAATGAAAAGTCAGGTTGTTTTGATGCAGTCGACCCATTAGATGGAAGGGCAATGTTTGTTTTTATTGCCGATTTGAAAATTGAAAGGTCAGGTTTTGTTGATCCAGTCGAAGTTTGAATTGAAAAGTCAGGATTTGTTGGTACTGCCCAGTTTGAAAATGAAAAGGCAGGTTTGGTTGATGCAGTCAACGTTTGAGTTAAAAGGTCAGGATTTTCCGGTACTGCCGAGTTTAAAAATGAAAAGGCAGGTTTGGTTGATGCAGCCAATGTTTGAGTTGAAAAGTCAGGTTTTGCTGGTACTGCCGAGTTTAAAAATGAAAAGCCAGGTTTGGTTGATCCAGTCGAAGTTTGAGTTGAAAAGTCAGGATTTGTTGGTACTGCCCAGTTTGAAAATGAAAAGCCAGGTTTGGTTGATGCAGTCAACGTTTGAGTTAAACGGTCAGGATTTGCCAGTACTGCCGAGTTTAAAAATGAAAAGTCAGGTTTGCTTGATGCAGCCAATGTTTGAGTTGAAAAGTCAGGTTTTGCTGGTACTGCCGAGTTTAAAAATGAAAAGCCAGGTTTGGTTGATGCAGCCAATGTTTGAGTTGAAAAGTCAGGTTTTGCTGGTATTGCCGAGTTTAAAAATGAAAAGCCAGGTTTGCTTGATGCAGCCAACGTTTGAGTTGAGAAGTCAGGATTTGCTAGCACTGCCGAGTTTGAAAATGAAAAGCCAGGTTTGGTTGATGCAGGCAACGTTTGAGTTGAAAGGTCAGAATGTACTGGCACTGACAGGTTTGAAAATTGAAAGCCAGGTTTGGTTGATTCAGGAAACGTTTGAGTTGAAAGGTCAGGATTTGCTGGTGCTGCCGAGTTTGAAAATGAAAAGCCAGGTTTGGTTGATTCAGGAAACGTTTGAGTTGAAAGGTCAGGATTTGCTGGTGCTGCCGAGTTTGAAAATGAAAAGCCAGGTTTGGTTGATTCAGGAAACGTTTGAGTTGAAAGGTCAGGATTTGCTGGTGCTGCCGAGTTTGATAATGAAATTCTAGGTTTGGTTGATGCAGTCAACGTTTGAGTTGAAAGGTCAGGATTTGCTGGCACTGACAGGTTTGAAAATGAAAAGCCAGGTTTGGTTGATTCAGGCAACGTTTGAGTTGAAAGGTCAGGATTTGCTGGTGCTGCCGAGTTTGATAATGAAAAGCCAGCTTTGGTTGATTCAGGCAACGTTTGAGTTGAAAGGTCAGGTTTTGCTTGTATTGCCGAGTTTAAAAATGAAAAGCCAGGTTTGATCGATGCAGCCAACGTTTGAGTTGATAGGTCAGGATTTGCTGGCACTGCCGAGTTTGAAAATGAAAAGCCAGGTTTGGTTGATGCAGTCAACGTTTGAGTTGAAAGGTCAGGATTTGCTGGTGCTGCCAGGTTTGTATATAAAAAGCCAGGTTTGGTTGATGCAGTCAACGTTTGAGTTGAAAGGTCAGGATTTGCTGGCACTGCCGAGTTTGAAAATGAAAAGCCAGGTTTGGTTGATGCAGTCAACGTTTGAGTTGAAAGGTCAGGATTTGCTTGCACTGACAGGTTTGAAAATGAAAAGCCAGGTTTGGTTGATTCAGGCAACGTTTGAGTTGAAAGGTCATGATCTGCTGGTGCTGCCGAGTTTGAAAATGAAAAGCCAGGTTTGGTTGATGCAGTCAACGTTTGAGTTGAAAGGTCAGGATTTGCTGGTGCTGCCGAGTTTGATAATGAAAAGCCAGGTTTGGTTGATGCAGTCAACGTTTGAGTTGAAAGGTCAGAATTTGCTGGTGCTGCCGAGTTTGATAATGAAAAGCCAGGTTTGGTTGATGCAGTCAACGTTTGAGTTGAAAGGTCAGGATTTGCTGGTGCTGCCGAGTTTGATAATGAAAAGCCAGGTTTGGTTGATGCAGGCAACGTTTGAGTTGAAAGGTCAGAATTTGCTGGTGCTGCCGAGTTTGAAAATGAAAAACCAGGTTTGGTTGATGCAGTCAACGTTTGAGTTGAAAGGTCAGAATTTGCTGGTGCTGCCGAGTTTGATAATGAAAAGCCAGGTTTGGTTGATGCAGTCAACGTTTGAGTTGAAAGGTCAGGATTTGCTGGTGCTGCCAGGTTTGATGATGAAAAGCCAGGTTTGGTTGATGCAGTCAACGTTTGAGTTGAAAGGTCAGGATTTGCTGGTGCTGCCGAGTTTGATAATGAAAAGCCAGGTTTGGTTGATGCAGGCAACGTTTGAGTTGAAAGGTCAGAATTTGCTGGTGCTGCCGAGTTTGATAATGAAAAGGCAGGTTTGGTTGATGCAGGCAACGTTTGAGTTGAAAGGTCAGAATTTGCAGGTGCTGCCGAGTTTGATAATGAAAAGCCAGGTTTGGTTGATGCAGTCAACGTTTGAGTTGAAAGGTCAGAATTTGCTGGTGCTGCCGAGTTTGAAAATGAAAAGCCAGGTTTGGCTGATGCAGGCAACGTTTGAGTTGAAAGGTCAGAATTTGCTTGCACTGACAGGTTTGAAAATGAAAACCCAGGTTTGGTTGATGCAGTCAACGTTTGAGTTAAAAGGCTAGGGTTTGCTGATCCTACCAGCTTGGAAAACCCAAAGGTTGGTTGCTTTGATGCAGCCCACGATCGAAATGAAAAGCCAGTGTTCGCTTGTACTGCCGATTTGGGAAATGCAAAGCCAGGTTGGTTTGATGAAGTTGACTTTTTAGTTGGACAGCCAGGCTTAGCTGGTACTACTGACATGTAAAAGTCAACGCCAGGTTGTATTGATGCAGTCGAAGTTTGAGTTGAACGGCCAGGCCTTGCTGGTACTGTCGAATTGGGAGATGAAAAACCAGGTTGGTTTGATGGAGTTGACGTTTGAGTTGTACTGGCAGTGTTTTCTGGTACTGCCGAGTTGGGAGATAAAGATTGCGGTTGTTCAGTTGAATCAGTTGACTTTTTTGTTTTATCTTTTCCTTGGCCCATACATGAATGAAAACTTTTCCTAGTCTGTAGCTGCGGGTTCCTGTTTTGTGCTACACTGCTTTTCTGGTTCGTTCCCTTGTCGTAACTAGTCACAGCTTCTGAAAAAAATAACAAGTCCTGTTTCTGTCGGAAGCATCTTTAAATTCTCTATAAGGCACGTAATTTACAATGTGACTCAGTTTGATTAAAATCGACCGTACGGAATAAAATATATAAAATATTGTCTCTATCGGGGCTCGAACCGGCCAGAACATCCTCTCCGTCTCGGTCTGAGTGCATCCACCTCTATCGCATGTTCCTATGACCAGTTTAGCGCAGACAAACCCAGTCATAAGCTATCCAATCACTTCCTCGTTCTTTAATAACGTTTAGCGGCGATTATGTATAACGAATGGTACACTGGAGTTACCTGCCCCTAGCATGAAATCGAAGCTTTCACTGCACCCCTTGCGATTGGCTAGATGAGCTTGCGTCAGAACATGCGGGTAATAGGGGTGCCTTCAGACTGTGAATGAGAGGAAAGCCGGGCTGGTTGAAGTTCAAACCCCACTACAGACAATAATTTTACACTTTTTTCCTCAAATCACAGTCGATTTTAATCAGACTGCAATGTGACTAGATGCTATTTCAGTTTGGTACAAAATAATATTTAGAGCATCGTACTTCTTAATATATCACAATTAAACGTTGATATTTATTACTTGAAACGTAAGAAATAATTCAATTTTGATGGCTGAGTACAATTAAATTAAGTCCGGTTGAAATTGCAATTGTCCGGGACATTTATAACCAATGAGATATAACCAATAACTTGTTTATCATGGAAAATACAACCACAATCAAGTTTAAAAGAATGTGTCATTTTAGGCAAAATTTTCAGAGAGTGCGACAAAACCTTTTTAATATTTTCCTATTTTTTTAAAGAAAACAGTTGACTACAGCAAGCAAGTATGACCATGACCACAATTCTGTTGACGTGACGCAAAGGCCTGTATTTGAGGCAAAGGTGTCACCAAAACGTGATTATTAAAACTATTTGCAATGGGGTCTGCTTTTCTGGATTTTTTTCTCGAATAGATGCTGAAAATTGCTTTCGAGGGCATGGTCCCCAATGTCATTACAAGGGTCTTAAAGACACTAAATCCACAATTATCCAAATTGAGTACAAACGATGAATTGAGTACAAACGATTGAGTGACAGCACTTTGTGAAAAGCTAATGGATTGAAATACAGATAGATGGATGGACGTGTTTACGGGTTGACGAACACTGATGGGTGAAGAGAGCTGATGACATGATATAATTGGAAAACTTACCAGAACTACATATGCTGGCGAATCCACGAATACGTTCGCTCAATCCTTGGAGGTTTTTGGTTACGAATTTGATGGGTGGTACTTTATTTGCTGATTGATCAGAAGCAAAGCTTGAAGATTGCTGTGCCATTTCCATGACGTCACTCGTCATCATCAGGAGAGCAAACTGTACACGCGGACGCCATTTCCTTATAGTCAAGAATGCTCATGCAGAAAGAGTTAGCCCGTAGAAGTCTATTTCTGCGTACAGATAAAGCCTTTATGGACTCCTGATTTTTCAATGCAAACTTTACGTTGATCTCCTTTTCGCGTTGGTCAAGCAATGAACGTAGCATTTCAAAGGTATGACTGATGCGTGACTTTTCCACTTCTTCAGATGCTTGTAAAGCTGATAAATTGCCTTCATTTTTCTCAATTTCTATTTTACATGTTTCTTTCAAGTCTTGTGCTATAATTATAACATCCTTTCCCTTGTCTGTGGAGCTTCGAAACTCCACTTGACTTCCCTGTGCCAATTCCTCGAGAGAATTGAAGACATGTCCCTCCATAGCTTTGAATCCACAGTGAAGATTGTAGCAATACTCGCAAAATAGTTCTTGGCAGTCAATACACCAACTGACAGCTTGGTTTCCGTCTTCCTCGTGACTGCAAAGCAACTCTGAAGGATGATGCTTTGCTGTGAGATGGAGTACAAACGCTTTCCTGACTGTGTCTACTTTGAGCTCTGTATCTTGCTGGACTCGATGTATTGGGCAGTTTGGACATGCCACAGGCCGAGCTTGAGACTTCATACATGGCTCGCAGACAGCATGTAGACAAGGAAGAAGAAACGGTTGTGGACCATTCACTCTGAAGGATGCCTTGCAAAGGTTGCACTTTGGATAGGGAACCATCTTCCTGAAATTGAAAAAGTGTTTATATTATTTTGTCACTTTTGGATACCATTATCGAATCCCCCTCCCCGTTCATAATGAAATAAATGAGATAATTGTTGATACCATTGTCATAACATAGCCAGAAGTAACATCATAAGTATACATTTAAGATAAGAAGCTTCATAGTTGACTTGAACATAGAAATGACTGTTGTTCATATTTGAAAACAAAGCAATGCCGTGTTGGCCCTGATAAAAAGGTAAAAATTAATAGAATTTACTAGTTTCTGTGAAACCGTAAAAATAAAACTTTATATGTTTGGGCATTTCCTTCTGGAGAAGTTTTAAGTAGGTACTCGCCTTACGTCCGTCCTTTCGTCGGTACGTACAAGCTACACTCCTCCGGACCAGACCTAAATAATCATTCAATGAGAACAGTTAAACTTTGTATATGTGAATCGAAACATTTTTGGGGATTTAAATCACAGGGACAGAGACGCTTAAAACAGTCTTAGGAAAAAAATTCCTAGGAAGACTTATATACTCATAGACATTACCCTGTTATTTCGATGTAATACTACATTTATGTTTGTCCATTTCCACACAACACAACTAAGAATTTTGTTTTCGGACCATAACTCAAAAACAGTAAAACTAAGCTAATAGAAACTTTGTATATGGAACAATAATCATATGCAGTTTTGCCATTTTTGGGGGTTTTCAACTTCTTCTTTCACTTAAGTTTGGCATTTTCCATGGTACATAAGATGTCCTACACAGAAATTTGTATTTTTTCCACCCAGACCAAAAATAACAATTTAGTTTCCAGGATAATGGAACCAAGGATTGTAAACAGTTATATTCTGTTGTTTGAATTCATTACCGATGATCTGCGTCACCACAACTACAATAGTTATTTAGATGGGGGGTGGAGGGGGTCTTATATCGCCAACACAATTTATCATATTCATCATTTATTTGATCAAGATGAACTACATACGAATTTAACTCTCTGTATTGTCCTTTTATTAGAAGAAGACGAAAACGCGACCGAGCCTCGAGCCATGTATATGCAATCATTATGACTTCTGCTACCTACAGTTGAAAAACCCTGGCAATGTCTCTTAACTATTAGCGCATAACCAAAGAATTAGATAAAGGAATTTACGATTCAGTCAATGCGTATGTTTATCCTCTATGGTATTGTTCCCTTACCAGTTAAACATGTTTTCAATTTCAATTTCGTACGAGCATAAATTTACAAAATACAGCCATTGGCTCTGTAGCTCATCAGGCTTTACACATGATGTTGCTTTAGGATGTGGCCAATGTGGTTCCCCCATAGTAGGGGCCACAGAGTTACAAAATCTACAATTATTAATCCTCACTAGTCAAGGAGTCTGTACACAAAGTTACAGCTTACTAGGCATATGCTTCTGGAGAAGAAGGCGGAAATAGGTTTTTAGGGCGTGGCCCCTGTAACCCTTATAAGAAGATGGAAATAGGTTTGAACGGTGTGGCCCCTGTGGTCCTTATAAGGGGCAACAGGGCCACAAAAGCTACAATTTATAATCCTCACTAGTCAAGGAGTTTGTACACAAAGTTTCAGCTTTCCAGGCCTAAATTGTTCTTGATAAGAATATGAAAATATGTTTTAAGGGTGTGGGCCCTGTAACCCTTATTAGGGGCCACAGGGCCACGAAAAAAAATAATTATAATTCCAACTAGTCAAGGAGTCTGTGCACAAAGTGTAAGCGTTCTAGGCCTTATGCTGCCTTAGAAGATGAAAATAGGTTTAAAGGGTGTGGCCCCTGTAACCCTTATTAGGGGTCACAGGGCACAAAAACTATAAATTATAATCCCAACTAGTAAAGGAGTCTGTGCACATAGTTTCAGCGTTATATATACATCATTTCGTTATAGAAACATATATCAGATTTTCATTGAAAACTAGTTTTATTCATATTTACAACATTTCGTTTTGAAACATATATAAGATTTTCTTTGAAAACAAGTTTTAATTATATATACATCATTTCGTAACAGAAACATATATCAGATTTTCTTTGAAAGCCAGTTTTAATCATATTATATCATTTCGTTATAGAAACATATATCAGATTTTCTTTGAAAAGTAGCTTTTATCATATTTACATCAATTCGTTATAGAAACATATGTAAGATTTTCTTTGAAAACAAGTTTTAATTATATATACATATTTCGTTATAGAAAAAAATATCAGATTTTCTTTGAAAGCCAGTTTTAATCATATATAGATCATTTCGTTATAGACACATATATCAGATATTCATTGAAAACTAGTTTTAATCATTTATAGATCATATATCAGATTTTCTGTGAAAACTAGTTTTCATCATATATACATCATTTCGTCATAGAAACTTATATCCGATTTTCTTTGAAAACCAGTTTTAATCATATATACATCATTCTGTTATACTTTTTTTTAACTCAAGCTCTTATATTCTCAAAAACCACGCTTAGGGGTACAAGTGATACAGTAACAATTATACATTATAAACAAAAGCAAGATAGCAGGCTAAAATATACATTTTCATACATACAAATTCCAAATTGTTATCATTCAGTTATGGGTTTTAATAACTTTATCAATAACATTGAGATAACGAGATAGATTTTTTAAATGTACAACAGTTTGGTTCGCAAATATTTTCTTGTAGGCTATTAAATTGGGGAATGTTAAGAGATTATTTGGGATAAATTTACTTCTTTCATCTGTAAAAAACTTGACATTTAAAGAGATAATGAAATTTGTCTGCTATGGCAGGCGATTTACACAGATTGCATGTTCTTATTTAACGGTCAATGCCCTGCCAACGGCCCACTTCAACAGGTAAGTTATGGTTACAGGTTCTGTATTTCAGAATTGGTAAATGCAGATAAGTGGAAAGGAGTAAATAATTTTCCAAATTCGGGATGGTTTTAATGTATTTATAGTAGAACCCTTTGGGGCTTTCAACGATCTCCGCTTTCCAGCATTGGTAAAATTGATATTTAAGAACCGTTTCTACCTGCGCCGTTAGCCATTGGCGTGAGACATTTACAGGGTTGTGAAATATATAAGTCAATCCACATTTGTCAAGTATGTCTTTAACATATTTAGTCCAGATATCATATTCATTGTCTCTAGTGCCTAGCATATAATTATAAATCGTTTTTGACAATTTGGGGGTAGTTCCAAAAGAATGTAATTTATACCAGTAGCAGAGTACTCTTTTGGCAACGAGTATGTTAAGAGGGGCTCTTCCTAATTCTCCATACACCATGTAGTTTGGTGTATAGTTTCGTAAACCGCTGGCTAATTTTAGAAATTTCAGATGGGTTTTCTCAATAATTTGCAGGTTTTCATATGCCTAAGTTTCGCAACCACAAAGCAAAATCGGAGAGATCTTGATATCAAATGCTTTTAATAAACACTCTACTGGAATATTGAAGTTTCTAGATTTTTTCAGAAGGCAGAACATAGCTTTAGATGCACTCTCAGAAAGTCTTTTAATTGCTTTATTAAATTTTCGGTTTCTGGTAAAAGTCACCCCAAGATATGTGTATTCATCTACAATTTCAATCATTTTATTACCATAAAGAAATTTTAGCTTGGAGAATTTTGCGGGGCCACTCCCAAATATAAGTACCTTTGATTTTTCCAGGTTTACTTCTAAATGCCACATGTTACAGTATTTATAGAATGAGTCAAGTGTACTTTGAAGTTCAGGGGCAGAATAAGCAAAGAGGACTGTATCATCTGCATAAAGTAATATCATGAATGAAATACACAAGTTCATATCAATATCATACAAGTTACAAAGAGTCACGGGCTTGCAGCCATCATTAATAAGGAAATCATCAAGATCATTAATGAATAACAAAACAAAAGAGGCGAGAGGTTCTCACCTTGACGTACCCCCGCGAAGCATGGAAAGTAATCCGTCATAACGTTGTGCGACAATACACAAGATTTAATATTAGCATACATATTCTGTACAAGTTTTAGAAATCTACCATTTATTCCATTTTTGAGTAGCTTATGCCACAACCCAACTCTCCATACACTATCAAATGCTTTCGAGGAATCAACAAAAGCACAGAACAATTTGCTTTTATCATTTTATAGAAACATATATCAGATTTTCATTGAAAACTAGTTTTAATCATATTAACATCATTTTGTTATATCTACACATACATATATCAGATTTTCTTTGAAGACTAGTTTTAATCATATTTACATCATTTCTTTCTAGAAATAAGTATCAGATTTTCTTTGAAAACTAGTTTTAATCAAATATAAATTATTTCGTTATAGAAACATACATGTATATCATATTTTCTTTGAAAACTATTTTTAATCATATATACATAATTTCGTTATATCAACAAAAACATGTATCAGATTTTCTTTGAAGACTAGTTTTAATCATATTTACATCATTTCGTTATAGAAATAAGTATCAGATTTATATTGAAAACTAGTTTTAATCATATATACATCATATCTTTAGAAAAACATGTGTATTATGAATTTTAATTAACATCACGTCTTTTAGTACTTCATCTTCGAACACAACACGGATATAGAAGGGAACCAGGGGTAAGGGATTGATGAACTTAATAGATCCCGGTTTTCCCTGTTTTCAAGGAAATTCGGTAGCTTCGTTAAAAGACAAATGAATTGTTAGGAACATCACGGGTTGCGCCTAAAAGGGACAGTCCTATCGGGGTGTTTGTTTGGGAAACTAAATACAAGAGGACGCAGGGATGCGATCTATTCTTTGTCAAATGTTTAAATCTAGAACAACTTAATGTTACCCTCACTAACATATATGAAAACATGTGTGAAATAATAATGTATCGATCATTTATAAGAAAAAACAGAGAAGTACTATTGAATATTGTTTCCACAAAACATACGTAAACAGGGAATAAGCTGAAAATACATTCCATTCATCTATTTAGCTGGTTCGGCGCTATAAACTCCTTACATGGTAATTTTAAGGTCGATTGCTTTCAATAGGCCTAATCGTAATGCGGATTCTTGGAATTCAAAGAGAAAATAGGATGAGTAAAAAATATTTTGCGCGTTTCGATAAATCTTTAATTCCATTTGTATGAAATGAACAAACAACAGCCAGAAGGATACGACGGACTCTAGGTGGTCTAGCACATAGGCACCAGGGGCGTCTAATTGAGTAAATACAACACTTTTAACTATTTCAAGTTTGTGACGGGTTCATTCATTCGTAGATTCGTTAAACTTCAATAAACAAAATAAGAAAACGAGTTTCACTTAAAACTTTAGTAAATGAATAAAGGTGCTCTTGTCCCAATTGAGTTTTTACAAGTCCAATAGCAAATGCTTATGAAAAACTTCAAAAAGCTGACACGTTTTGATTTAAAACAGAAAGTACACTACATATATATATAAAACCGTCAGATTTTGTCCCAAATGCTTAGTCACATAAAGCCTAAATACTATATGGTAATACACAAGTATGTTACAAAGTCAGTAAATACCTTTAGTCCTTTGAGAAATATGTTAAATAAGCAAGACTTGATGCGACCCGACACACCGACACCTCCTTGTGTACGGTCAACGACAAACTATTAGAGTTACCTCCCTTCGATCAAATTACTGTGACACATTCCCTCCACAGTAGTAGCCCAAGTTTGTGGGTTCTGAACATTCACCGAGCGGCAAAATATGCAGCACATAGTACATGTATCTGTCAAATTTCATCCAATGAAAGCAATCTCGTATGGAAAGTTTTAATACTATTCTTTTTGTCACTGAGGCTTATATATGCTATGATTAAGTCACCAAATTACGAGACCGCATTATGACAAAAAAAGCCATCAATTATTAATTTAGACTTAAATGCCGAACTATCTTTCAAAAAACATTTGGAAATTGTGATTTCTGTACCCATGTGTGAATGAACAACCACATAAAAGTAGGGGTTATCGTTCAAGGTGCATTTTCGTATATATTTATGGAATAAATAGCGTATGGAAAATGAAAACAGCTTTCAAACAAAACACCTGTAACACTGCTGTACAAGGAGATATGGGGTGGCTGGACTGTCAGCTGAAGTTATACTTGGAAGCTGCCCGACTGTGGTGCGGGTTACAGCGTATGCCACCGACCAGACTGACCCGCAGAATCCACCAGTGGTCACTCACACGAGGAAAGTCTTGGGAGAAGAAAGTGCAGCGTATCTACAGTGACCTCGGGCTGACAGATATATTGAATACTACTGTTAGATCTTCATCATGGGTTGTACATAAGATCTTAGCCAAACTGGTCTCTATTGACAAACAGTAGTATGCAAAGACAGCGTGGAATCGACACCTAAACTCCGAACTTTTAAACGTTTTAAGATTGAATTGTGTACTTCAGGCTACACAGAACTACCAAGACACCAACGAAAAATACTTGCTTCCTTGAGATGTGGATCACTAAAACTCGGGATAGAAACGGGCCGATACTGCTCCCCTCCTATCCCTGCCACACAACGCTTCTGTAAATATTGCACTGACCAAGTTGAAGACGAAACCCACTTTCTTTTATATTGCCCCCTTTATGGTTATATTCGCACTTTTTATCTCAGTAACATCATTTATCAAACACTTGTAGATGTTACTATTTTAAACGATAATTGTTATATGCCGCTTTTAGGAAGCATATACTTCAAAAGGTTTATGCGCAGGAAATTATTTTATGTATAATTTAACTCTACAATTTAAAAAAACCCAATTATATACCGTATCTTATCACCTACTTTTTGTATACATACATTTTTAGATTATTATTTTTATAAGCTTATAACATAATTTATGTATCCTCATAGTGCAATTTACATTTCTTAACTTCTTACTACACTTTACATGACCTATATTGATTTTAAGCTTTATAGCATATATAGTCTCTCATAACCCTTTTGGGTGGCATTAATTTTGTGCTTTTACATATCGCATTTTAACCGCAGTATTTGATTCCTGTTGTACAAATGGGGAGACTTAAATAAACTATATTGTCTTGTATTATATTGCATTGTATTGTATTGTACTAACAGGGTTTGCATCCAATTCATCTTGCTTCTTCAATTGCCCGAACATTTTCCTTATTAATAGAGAGGTTGGATCAAGATTTTCTGACTAGAGTACCTTCGTTGGGAGAGAATGGGCGTGACAGTTCTCGTGTAATCCATTCTGTCTTTAATGATAATGAACGATTTTGTTGCAAGTGCAACAAAAATGCCGTGTTTAACGTCTACCAAAAGCAAACCGCGACATACATTGGGTTGAGCAGACGTTCGACCATTGTGAACAAAACAAGCATAGGTCAAGCTATTTTAAACCGATAGTCTTGAGCTTGGAGGTCGCCTTGGCACTCAGAGAGGCACTTGAGTAAAGACAAGACAAAGAATTTCATTGTAATTCAGGCCTCAGGCTCAAGTTTCCAAGTTACACATTTACAGAAAATTCACAGCAGGTTTAACAATTCAGATAATAGATTGTCTCTTCTGACAACAGCATGTTTTACAAAGAGCGCTAAATTCCTTATCACTATTTAATTTTTTGAGGATAAAATTGGAACAAAGGCAGTTTTAGGATACTTTAACAGGTAATTATTTGAAATGTATCGTTTTCTTAAATCAGCATAATGTTGACACACAAAAGCAAAATGGATTTCATCTTTCATCCTTCAGATATACATAATGGGCATTTTCTTAAACTTCTTTCCATTGAAAATCTACTGCCTTTATTGGATCGGCCCAGGAGGCCCGACCCGACACTATGGAAAACGCTGTGAGGATCGCATGGGCGCCGCGGAGGGAGCCGAATCTGCCCACGGAACTAGCCGAAATATTGCAATAACCCTGTGTGGAGCCATAGGGCTCGGTTTCTGCGAGTGCTCTTTAGGCAGCACTGCGCGGAGTTTGTTAAAGAGAGCTGTATCGAATTACAACACTGCTGTTCAAAGCAAGCTGCAGACCATTTCATCGTTGAACTTGTGACACTGCTTTGATTGTGAAATGCTATATCGTTATTTTGACATTAGGACATACATAAAGCAATAAAACTTAAAGGTGCATTTTTATAAATGAAATAAGGTATATTTTGGGGTTATCGTGACTTTAGAGATCATGTCGCCATTGCATGTGTTCCTAGGAAAAGTGAACTGGGCAAAAAAGTTAAAATGAAAAGTTTCATGCCATTGTTAACGTATATTGACTAGTGTTTACTGGACAAAAAAAATAAAGGATAGGTTAACAAAATTAAAATGAAGAAGTTAAAGTTATAAATATCTACAAATTTCTATGTTGTATATACCTGATATAAATATAATTCATTGAATTAAAAATAAAAAAAAGTGTGGCCAATAACGCAGTAACGTTTAATTAACCACTTTCTTTCCATATTTGTGTTGAAATCACTATTAACAAATTGAAATAACAAAAGCAAAATATTTCAACTGAAGAGAATAATGAGTAAGGGACTATTAAACTCTTATTTTGTGAAAAATGTGGTTGTAAATATCCAAGTAGCTAGATGTCAAATACTTAATAATCTTACAATAGTGTGACATTTTTTTTAATTCCCTGCTTATTGGTATTTTAAATGCTATTCCTTTTTTAATATATCTTTAATAATTCTATAAAATGTTTTTATTTTATCAATGAATAATTTCTGCGAAGTGAATATGAAATTCATTGTCAATCTAAATATTTGATGCTCTGCGTTTCTGTTAAATATGGCACACATGTTTCACAAAGTTAGAATACTCTTGCTATCATTCACGATGTACAGATGCTAGAAAGCGACGATTTTATCTACTCGAGAATCAACACCATTAAGTAGTTATAGACATTTGATTATTATTTTAAAAAATCTAGTTAAGGATGTTCGCTCCTCAAATTTATAGTATTAAACTTTTTTTCTAACTTCTATTTCTTAAAAGATCAAAGTATATGATTGGAAAATCAGCATTAAAAAATAGGGGGTAGTGTGTTTTTTCCGAGATATGACGCCTGTGTGGGTGAAGTGGGGTGAAGTACAATTTTAACATGGGAGTCTATGGGAAAATGAGAAAAAAACTGCTGAAAACTTTAAAATACTACATTTCTAGTATTAAACTTTTTTTCCTTTTGTGATATGTTACAAAGTTTATGTTACCCTACCGAAATCAATGGAAAAATATCTATTGTAGTGTGTTTTTTTTTAAGCTTTGACACAAAATGTACCTGAAAACTCCCCTTTTTAGTCAAATTTAGGCCGTTTATGCTGTTTAAGCACTTTTAAGAGGTTCTAAAGTCACATTTTCTTATTTGATTTGTTTTTTAAAAGTATGTAGATGATGTAGAATATCATAAAGTAAATAAAGATGAGAAAAAATCTTTACTTAATCTTATTTCATTTTTAAAGGTTAACAGTAAGGAGCGGACATCCTTAATGCGATGAATACGGAACCAGCACTTCCTGTTAACTTCAGCTACCCATTTGCCCGATCACTGGCCACTTTTTAAATGGCCAACGTGTTTACTGATAAATCTAACAAGCCCAATCAAAAGTTAACAAATGTGCGTCTTATATTTCTAGATGTCAGTGCATAAAGATACAAGTCTTGTTGAATTAAGCTTTTAAATGATCTATACAATTGGTATCTTGTGCTATTGTCTAGATTTGAGTTCCATTTTTGATAAAACATATTAACAAATTGATCTCGGAATTGCTTAAGAAATACGGTAACATTACCAACTGTTTGATTAAGCCATACAAATCCAAACCCATTGGTAAATAATAAGTTTCAGATATGAGTTTCCCGTGTTATATGCTAGCTTATGTGTCAGGAACCTCCTGGCATGTAAAAAAGGATCAAAAAACTATTATCTTAAACTAACTGATAATGTTGAAAAACTCAAGGTAATTGAGAAATGGGAAGAGGAGACTTTAATTAATATTAATCATCTTGATATTTTTATTAAACCTTTTAAAACAACAGTAGATCCCAAATTGAGATCGATGCAAATCAGACTGCTTCACAGAATCCTACCTGTAAATACCCACTTGATTAAGATGCATTTGGTTGAAAGTAATCTCTGTACATTCTGTGCTACAGAACCTGAGACAATAATTCATCTTTTTTGGAATTGTAGAGTTACTAAGAACTTCTGGCAAGCTTTTTCACAATGGGTAGAGAGGAATTGTGAGCATACAGGAAATATAAATCTTCATTGTCAGCTGATTCTTTTTGGGTGTTCACCCACATTTCATACCGATGATACCTTTGATTTGTTGCTACTTCTAGCAAAATATCATATTTATAAGTGCAAGTTACAGAAGATAGCTCCGAAATTATCACAATTTAAGCATGAACTTAAATACTACTATTCAATAGATAAAATAAGATACTGGAATAAGTCAAAGTTTAATGAATTTGAAAATAAATGGGCAATTTATGCCAAACTTGTTTCTGATAACTACTAGCAAGGAGAATATATTGAATAACTTTTAAGTAAATACAAAGGTGTGAATGAGTGAGTGATTGTGATTGTCTTCGTCCTTTTTATGTCTTATTTCTGTATGTTAAAAAAACCACCTGAACATGTTCAAGACTACTTATCATATACATGTATGTATATGTACAATGATATCAGGAATAAAAAAAAAAAAAAAAAAAAAAAAAAAAAAAATGCTAGCTTTAGTAATTTTTGTTCGTGCATTCTAAGGATCCTTAGCAAAATGTTAAGACATCTGATTTGTAAGGTTACATATATTGGATATCTACCACATTCGTCATAAATCATGCAGTTGGTTACGTTCACTAATGCCTACATGGAAGAATACCTACAGTCTTATCAAAACATCTTCATGCACCAGTGGCTTAAAGTTACACAACCTTCACCCTGTACGCAAAATGGAATGTTCAACCCATGCCTACAATGAAAACAAAACACAATGTTGTAAGCACAACAGATATTGTATGTGACATAATCAAGTGTCTGTGTAGTAATTTTCGTTTTCTAGTTACTCAAGCCTATTTATAGAGATGTCAAGCATGTACATAATCTTTGCAGTACCTTTGTGTTTCAAGTCACTCAAGCCAATTTATTGCCAAATTTTTAAAACTTGTTTGTGAAATCTCCATCATAACAATTCATTCAATCAGTTTATTTCATAATAATGTCACATTAATGATTTAAATTACAATCTATATATAATAGTGTATAAAATAGCATTAGTACAAACAGATTATAATGGATATGTATGTAGAGGTATTAAATTAGAGCATATGACATTTACGAGAACTTTATAATGTCATCATAATTGCATTGTGAAGATGAAATAGCGGACAACAAGGTAACAAGTCTTGATGGTTTATATATTTTAACCATAACAATTAATATATTTTTATTTTAAAAAACGTTTTTTTTTCATACAATAAATGCACTAATGATTCCACCTTGGATTTTCAAAAAGAACATTAGTTTGAATCTATGCATTTAATCTTTGTAAGGGATTCTTTTTTGGCATAATTCTATGAAATACAGTGTATTGGTTTCAAGATTTTTTCATGTTTGTATGATAAAGCTTTTGGAATTTTTCCAATAAGAGAATGCCACATATATCCCGGCATCATTTAGGATTTCCCACTAATTGTGTAATAAATGTGTGAGAATTTGAGTTTTAATGTTCTTTTCAATATGAACTTTCGCATATAATGTGAAAGTTTCCATATCAAAGAATTTGCCATACTATTTGAGTAGTTCATTTATGTATTTTATCCCTCTCCTGGCTTAAAGTTTATTATTATTCCGTCCCTGCTTGTAGAGTCCACTCCTACTTTCTAAAACTACATGTATCTGCTCCTTAATTTTCTGTTGCAGGCATTATTCCAAACTAATTGGAACAGTTCACTTGTGTTTAGGTAAGCGTGTCGCTGTCACAACATTCTGGGATACTGACATAACATTAAAAGTGCCTTTTTGGCACGTGACTTCAAGTCTAAGATACTCTTTTTAAAATTAATAGTATAGGAAAACATAAGCCCAAGATAGGTATAATTATTTAAGATAGATAACTGTTTACCATATAAAAACATTTTTCTTTAGAGGCGACTGGGCCACTTCTTCTAAAGATAACAATGTTTGTTTTATCAAAATTAACAGATAATTTCCGTTCGTTTGTATATCTTTCCAAAACATTCAGTTGGTTTTGTAGACCGATAATAGTATCTGAAACTAGAATAATATTATCGGCGAAGAGTAAAATAAAAAATTCAATCATAGCTGGAAACATTTGTACACTATGTTTACCTTACATGGAAATATCATAATACAGTTCGCTTATAAAGAAGGAGTCGGCTTTACATATGCCAAACAGTTATGTCATTCTATCGAGAATTGCTGACTGCGAGGAAATAGATATCGATTAGTGAAAATAAAAAGATAACAAGCATATACAAATGTATACTGATCGAAAACCGACTAGACGTATGTCAGTTGGTCAAACGGTCAAATTATTAAAAAGCCATTATGTGTTAAGCAATTGATGTAATAACTGTTAATGTACACTTTTATCAAGTTTATCACAGACCATATCCAAAACTGTACTCAGTATTTTATTACAGCTCTTATGTATATGTATAATGGTTGAACTGTTTATTTTGATATTTAATAAATGTTACTGACATTATTTGAAAATGGTTTTAAACACAAGGAAATCGACAATAATTGGAAAATTGGTGTTTGTTTATGAGTTGCCGAAATTAGGCATTTGGTATATAGATTATCAAAAAACTATATCCCTGATTGTAAAAACATTCATGATGAATATAGGATTGTCATTTGATCATTCTCAGTCAGTAACTAACATTGTAAGCTTTTGGGCTTTAACTAAAAATTGCACCTTGCAAACAATGAAATCGTTTATGATAAAAGCAGTCCTCGGTTTCAACTGATTATTAATAGTCACGTTACAAACAAGAATCATACACACTATACCATTTGTTAATTACCAATACATAAAGACACTAAGCATTTGTGTAGCAAGTTAAATAAATTCAATTGATCTATGACAGTACTGGTAAAAGGTTCCGCATACAAATTTAAAAAAAAATATGTCATAAAGTAATCAGAGTATATGAAGTTTCTTAGCAAATTTCTAATTTTAAGGTGAGATAACTAAACATTTTGAATTGCCATTTTCCAAACTAAAACTAATTTAAACAGAAATAAATAATTCAGTATCAACTGTTACAGCTAGTTTGATAAAGAAGATTACAAGAAATCAAATCAAATGTGAAACACATCAAACATATTTTAATATCAACAAAGATTTTTTTTTTGAACTACAAGTTGCTTCGATCTTATAACACTGATAATGGCATTTCCACGTAAAAAAACCATCTGAAACCTCCCCAAACCACACGACAAACAGGTGACATTTCTTTTAAAATCGTGCTAACGATTTAGGAACCTTCAAATGTGATAAATATACTTAAAGGGGCAGTAGCACGTTTGAGGGGAAATATATGGTGATGTCAGGAAAAGGAAAATTAATGGTTCCAATTGAAAGACAATGTATTTAAACTTAATCGAGCAGCAATAATTCAAATAAATAACGTAAAGTTTAGCCATACTATTATTTTTTCTTACAAAAAATTAATTAAAGGTGTTCACACAAAATGGCCGCCAAGGATTTTATGTGAATCTTCATACTTTGTCCTCTGACTATGGATGATTGGTGTGTGTAATGATACTGTCATAATAATACACTTAGCATTGACTTACAATTATCCGTGAACATTTTGAAATATATAATTATAAAAAATCGTTCTACTGCCCCTTTAAAGCAAAGATAGGTTTTAAATGATATATATTATAATTAGTTGATCATAATTAGTTGATCCATATTGGTCCTGGTGGTCCCATGGCCTCAAAGTACATTTGCATTCAAAATATATGCATTATATTATATGCACATGTATAGATTGTATTAAGGTTTATCAAACATAATAATAAGCATTTGAGATTAATAAAGATTAAATTTACTGTCCTATAAAAAGATTAGGAGGGTTTCCATAATAGCATCCCATGTCACATCAATATAAAACCAAAATCTTAATAGTTCTCATTTTGGTATCAAATAAAATGTATTTAAAAAAACCTTAAATTCATCCTTTGGCTACAAAAACAAAACGAAACGAGGACGCATCAACATATTCAAATTAACTATGATTCTCAAGAACAGAAAGTGAATAACATGGAAGCATATATTTTACAACAAATAACCTGCCAGGCAAAACACAATATCAGTTAGTCATTTATACCATGTCAATTTGTGTGTCTGAACCGAATATTGCTAGGTTATTCCATACACATGCTGATTACGATTGTAACAGATTGCGAATATGACACTCTGTTAATTAAAAAAAATATTCTAGTATTGAAATAATCATGGATACAGAGGAATCATGTTAAAACTCAATTGTATTTTCTGAACTAATTGTATCATAATAATTGACATTAGACTATTGACCCTATTACATAAGAACTAATTGGCAGTGTCACAATAAACTCAAATGTATACCAACAAATTTAACAAAACATTTATGTTATGTAAACATTTATGTTATCACAAGAATTTAATCACAACTGTATTAAAAAGTAGATAATTGAACTGCAATATAAAATATGAAGAGAAAGTATTGAGGCATAAGCATAACACCAAACCGCTAACTCAATGAAATAACTATCAATCAGCCTACTGTAAAACAATAGAAACGGTCTCTATCCTATGACGAAACAGATTCTTCTCTTTCATCAATTCTTTTCTTTTCTTTTCATGTGTGATCCATTTCTTAACCCAGATCAGCTATCGAGGAAATGTCACTCAACGGCACCCATAAATCTCCATGCCTCCACACCGCACCTCAAGAACAAACCTTAAAGTCTCTTCCCGCGACCTAGGGCTATCACCCAAGTGAGATTTCAAGGACAAGTTCTCCTTAAAGTTATCAACAAATCTGAAGTCCTCAGAACAGAACCTGATACAATTTACAAGATAAATCAAGGCCTTCTGTTATATTAATTTCTTAACCTCAAGCATTTAGCCCAGGAAGCTCCTCCGGAGATGGTGTCCTAAATGTCGTCTACGAATCTATCGTCCTCCGAATTGCAACTCTAGAGCTAAAAGGTAATCTCTTTCCTGAGACCAAACTGGTTCTTCTGCATCATCCATCTCAGGAGCCCAGGCATTTCCCCCTGTGAGTCGGTGGGATTCGCCTCCTATCTCATCCCCACATTCAGGACACGTCGACTTCTCCTCAGCTCTCCCACATTCCCCAATAGCATTGACATGGCCTGTAATCGATACAAACATTAAATACTTGACCTTTGAGAAGCCCCACACATTCTGGGAATGACAAGCAATATAACAAGTTAAAAGGAGACACTTCTGGTCTGTTGAAATGACACAAACGCTTTGTTGCATATGTTTTGCCACATCAAATGACTTTGTCATCGACACGTCTCGCAATATTGGTTTTCAATTAAACCCCCAAAGTTTTTATCAATTATAGTGCAAAATCACGAAAGGAGTGGAACAACTCTGCGTTAGCTGCGTTAAATACACACATCTTTTTGAACGCCATCAAGTTTTTAAATAAAATTGGTAATACTATCTTAAATAGTTCACGAGAAAGTTTTCCCATAAACTATGACGGACAGTCCAAAACCTCTCCTCATCAGACTTCGTGGCTGGAGGTTAACAATACTATAGTTACTTTGAGAAATGGTAATGGATTTTAAAGAAGTTGTACATACATTTAAACTTGTACCTCTTTTAACATTGTATCAATTAAATAAAGTTGATGCCACTTACGCTTTGGATAAAGATAGTATTGCTATCTTAAAATTTAGTCCACATGTTACTTGTCAATTAATTTCATTAATAGAAGGGTGATAACCTCGTTTGCACTTGTACCAGTGTCCCTTGTTAAGTCCTATAGCCTCCACAATCATGAGTCTTCCTTCATCAGATATCCCAATTCCCGATCCAGGAACATACTCGGTTACATCTTTTTTCATCTGCTGGGCATCCTTTGTTTCTTCTTCTGACATCAATTGAGGCGATTCCAATCTTCTGATGATAGCAGTAAGGTTTCTCATTATTCTAACGGGAACCTCATGCTTATCCTGCTCAATCCATTCCATGGCATCCAGTAGATACTTCAGTAGGCTCAAACGCTCCATTTCTCTTTTTGCATCTCCCACTTTTTGTTCACTGAAGCTGACTCGATGAAGACTCCAATGTTTGAAGGCCTTTACAATCGTCAAGAGAGGTTCATAGGCACTTTCGTTTTTGTTCACTTTCATTGATTGTTCTTTCAATGCTGACAAGTTGTTTGAATATTGTAACCTGGTTCCTCTGGGCGACCAGAACTGTTTCTGATGGTACCGGAACTGAATCAAGGAGTTGCTGAACCTTCCCTTTATCAACACTCTTAAGTCTGTCCATGGCCTTTCTCAGTGAATCCTTTAAATTTCGGATTCTGTGATCATTTCCTCTAACTTTGAGTTTGGCCGTCTCAATATCAGCAAGAACTTGCTTGACAGTGCCCCCATAGCAAAGGTTTCTTCTTATTGGAGTTTTGCATTTTGGACAAACCTTCAAATGTTATATTGCTCGTGTTGGTCCTCCATCTCTCATAGTGCGGATCACCAACCATCCTTGTTACTGAAGCTCACCCGCAATTTCCTGGAGATTACCAACAAGTAACTGCAGACCCAGTCGAGTCACTTACATGAATAACTTCCTATTTTCGAAAAGTCATAGTGCTGAATTTTCAACAGTCACAAATTTAAGCGTTTGTCTAGTTATTCGTGGTGAATTGGGTCGTAGAGAAAACGGGGCAGTTTACCCTTGTTTGTCAAGAACGTCCACAGGAACCTGCGGGATAGTGTATGTCACTGCCAGCAACCAATGATGGTCCTCTACTCCAGCCTCGATAATCCAGCGCTTTCGTTCCGAAAGATCTAAACTAAAGCCCTGGAAAACTTATCGGGGTTTTACCTCAAACCCAATTACTTCCCTTTGCGTGTACACGTTATCCAATCAGAAACGAAACGCCAAAGTGAGTGAGTGAGTTGGGTTTTAACGTTTTGTCAGCAATTTTCCAGCTGTTTAACACGTGGATGTTGCCATCAAAGAGTAGACAGATCAGGGAAAAAATAATCGAAAGGATGAGGGAAAAGACGGAAAGAAAAGCAAAGTGAGAGATAGAAAGTGATTTCATTTGTTAGAAAACAAGCGTTCTGCTGAGTCTTTGCAAATGGAGGTAATTAAGTTTAAGGTAAACCCCCGTTAAGTTTTCCAGGGCTTTAGTGTAGACTTATCGGAATGAAAGCGCTGGATTACCGAGGATGTCTAGGAGAATGCTACTACTCCTTTCGTGAAAGGCAAATATGACAGAGCAGAACGGAGGGAGAGTTTAAAGCTGAACATCCGGAGCAGTTCCACGCTTCCCTTGATGTTGATTCTGAAAAAGGAAAAGGTATGAAATAACATGTGCTTCTATCAAACCTTTGAAAAAGAATGCATAACTTTAGAGCTCGTTAGATGTTCAACTCTTATAAAATGCAATCGTAGGCTTTTACCATTAGCTGCGTACCATTAGTGTATTCGGTATATCGGTGAATAGTAGTACTAATATCATGTATTTTGTGATGTCTATAAAACAACGTAGCAATGCAAAAACAAATCGGATAATGTTTTAATTTCGCAACAGAAGTCAAGGTTATTTCGTGTTAACTTTATGATTTGTCATATGTAACAGAGAGCGATAACAGTTTTCGCAGATGATTGAAGTGGGGCAAAGTGACAAGGGTCAAAAGTTTGAGAGCACTATTTCCCATCTTTCTCAACAGCATCCTTTATAACTGATTGACATCTTCAAACACAAGTCATATTTGTTCCTTTGATTTAAACATATGTAACTGTATTCTCAGGAAGTAGATATTGAAAATTCAAATTTAGATTTTAGGAAAGCTGAATTTTAAAAGATATGAATCCTTTTTCTTTTCCGTCATGCAACATTTCAATTTGCTCTAGAGACCAGACGATCCTAAATTCAGAATGATTATTTTACAAATGGACAATTATTGGTTCATTGTCAGTGCTCTTGAAAGTATTCGTTTGACGTACAAGCTTAACCTAAATATAAAGATGTTTGCACTAAGATGAAAAACAATGTGAACACACTTAAAGTACGCAGATCACATAATTGCAAATTGGAAATCTTATTATTGTTTAAATATATCAGTGGTTATATTTCCTAAGACCTTATTACTAAACTATAAACATGTTATTGTTATCATAGTGTTATTTGTCGTCGATGTATGAACATGTTATTACACCACTTATATTTGATCAAATGTATTGAAATTCAGTGCTTTTGATTAACCCCATATTGAGAGCTTGTTTGTTCATTGAGCCTTATTGATGACAGCTGCTGTACAAGGTTGAATAAAAAATAAACCATCAATTCCATTACCCTCTGTGATCTTCTCCACGAATTCATCTATCACCTCCCAAAACAGTTCTTTCGCCATCATCTTCACTGCAAAGGAGAAAAACATATTATTGCCTTTTCTATTGATACAGGTGAATAAACATATACATTGATTATACCCTCGTTTACATTCTGTCCGTCCGTCCGTCTGTCCTTTCCGTCCCTAAGTCCGGAGCATATCTCCCAAACTTCATACACATATCAAACACGATCCCTAGATGTGCCTTTGAGGTCTAGACCAACAAATGATTTTTTTTCAGTTTCCATGGAAACACGACTAAGACAGTGACTCGATAACCATGTCCTTTGTCCGGAGCATATCTCCTAAACTATAATGCTAGCTTCACCAAACGTCATACACTTAACCATGATCCCTAGATGTGCCTTTTGAGAGTAAGGCTAACAAATGGTTTTTATTTTCTGCAGTATCCATGGAAACATGACTAAAACAGTGACTAAATAACAAAATCCTTAGTACGGAGCATATCTCCTGACCTATACATGCTAGCGTCCCAAAACTTCATACACTTATTGACCATATTACCTATATGTGCCTTTTGAGGGTAAAATCAACATGTCATTTCTTTAGTTAAATGGAAACATGACTTAAAAGGTGACTCTATGATGAAGTACGTTTTCCTCAACATATGCCCAAAATATACTTCTTAGCTTCACCAACTTTCTATACATATGTCAATCAAGCCTTTTGAGGGTAAAACCTAAGTGTAGCTTTTCCTTTTTTTGGTTAACATGGAACATGACTTATTGATGACTGAACTAAAGTAATTTAATCCTCATAACATTTCCTAGAATCTTCATCATAGCACGTCAATCTGGACAAAAAGATCAACCATTGTCCCTAGATGAACCATATAAATGTTAAAATTTATTAATGAATTTAGTTTTGTAGTTTTATTCAAAACATGCCGATCTGCACAATGACTGATCTTTGGGATTGTATACTCCACTTGCATACAACTTAACCCACTGTTTATCAATTTTACTGTTTGAGAATCTTTGAACAAAGTGGGTAGCAAGGATATATGTGAGCTCAGCTCGTTTCTTCACTTGTTTCATATGCAAACTTTATGTTAAGGATAACCAAAGAACCTTTTTGTAAAACATTGGTTTTAAGTCCTAAAAAGTACAAATGCATTGATTTGAAGTGGACATGACATGCATTACATGATTGTCTAAGGCAAGTCCGCCACTATTTGGATGTGCGATGAGAGAGGTATGATTGTGGTAGTGGAAAGGTTGGCGATTTGCAAGACAAAGTGAAAACAGTTATTTTCTTAATTCGTGCTTTACATGCTTTACCATTAGTTTGTTCAATTGCTATTGTATATATGTAATCTTGCAAATACCATATTATTTGGGTTTAGTTTGGACGTCATTTCAGTATTTAGGCCAACTGTCATGTATGATCACCAATTGTCTATGTGTAAAACAACAATTATTCAACAAGATGTAAGGACTGTCACGTCACTGGTGCTAATTTTGACAAAAATAAATACATGGAAGGGGTCAAATATTAGAATATTACTCATATTGACCCTCTGTGAAATATACTTAAGTCACGTCAAGTGAATGATAATTGCACTAGGATACGCAGTTAAGAGTATAAACATGTTTACGCAGCTGTACAATAATTACAAAACCAACCTGCTTCGTTATTAACGCTTCTAAAACTAGACGTTAATCCACTTGAACCAGATACTTCTGCTTTGGAATTTGCAAATTTGTTGGAGGCTGTTTCGTGTTCTGCATCTTTTCTGGCAAAGGTAAATGTTGAAATATTGCTATTTTTATCAAAGACAAAACCAGATTGCGCTGATAGAATTTTTGAGTCACTTTTTGCTTCAGCTGTAATTGGTGTCGATAAACAAGCTCGCGCAGGGACGGCTTGTGTGGCTGGCGATGTTCCAGTTCGCATTTGTTTTCCCGTTGATTGGGTTGAAAAGATGGTTTGAGCAGACGCCATTGTTTGTGGAGATTGTGCAGAAATTGGTGTCGAAGAGGAAGTTTTTGCTGGTACTGACGTTATGGGCGTTGAAAATAAAATATTGTTTTGTGGTAGTTGTCGCTGAACTTGTCCAAACAGTGCTTTTGATTGTTTTGGTGTTTCAAAAGAAAAGCCTTTTTTCTTTTCATTACCAGATGCCCTGGCAAATTCAAATCTTTTAGCTTTTTCTGTCATTTTCCTTGTAGCCATAACTCCCATTGGGGCGTTGGTAATCTCAAGCTGTGCCTTATCCTTTCCTTGTCGTTTACATGATGAACATGTGAAAGTGTCGCTATTATTTTGATACTGACAACGAGGACATTTCCAAGTCCATGTCTTTTGATTTAGTACTCTTGTGTTACTGTCTTCCTGACTTACGAGTTTGTCGACCTCTCTTTCATTTTCTGAAACAAAAAGTAATAATTCTGTAAGTAAATATATGTAATTTATTCTACATTTATTTGGCAAATGATAAGTTTCCGGATGCATCATACTTCAACCTAAATTGCTAAACAATGTCATCGAAAAGAACGTGGAGGAAGTAATGGAGGATCATGTCAAAGTATTGTTATTCAATTATTATTTTAAAACCAATATGTTATTGCTCCAATTAATAGAGTAATTGTCATAGAAAAAGACTGCCGTCGATTACCAACTGATCAATTAAGGACATGACCATACTGTAGAATCACAAAATCTACAGTTTATATCTGTCTGCTTGGTCTGTACATAAGTAAACTTTCTGGGAATTTCTATCTCGGAATTTGAGATAAAAGTAGATTGTGGACTAAAGAGAATATACAACATTTCAACTCCGGCAGTTGATAGTTGAATGGAAGCACAGCTGTAGACTAATGGATGGACGGACGGATTCAGAACAACGATGATTTGAAACAAAAAAAACTTACCAAAAGTACATATCTTGGCAAATCCGCGGATAGTTTCTCTCAATCCTGGAAGATTTTGGGTTACAAATTTAATTGATTGGGGTTCGTTCGCTGATAGATTTGAAAATAAAGGTGAAAACTGCTTTGTCATTTCAATGGCCTCACTGATATCTGTGTCGTCATGAGCAAAGCATACTGTGGAATCCATTCTGGTGTATTCAAGTATACCCTCACACAAAGTATCTGTTTTCCTAAGGGTTTCGCTGTTTGTTCTCATCAGCGTCAATATTTCTTGTTCTTTGGATTCAAACTCTAACTTGACTTCCTTTTCACGTTGGTCAAGTAAAGAACGTAACATCTCGAAAGTTTGGCTAATATGTTCCTTTTGCAGTTCCTTAGATCTTTCAAAAGCTGATGAATTTATTTCATTTCGCTCAATTTCTTTTTCACAAGATTCCTTCAAGTCCTGAACTTTATCCTTGTGCTTGTGTGTGGCTCTTGGCAACTCCTCCTGACTTCCCTGAGCCAATTCCTCCAACGATTTGAAAACATGTCCCTTCAAAGCTTTGAATCCACAGTGAAGATTGTAGCAATACTCGCAAAATAATTCTTGGCAGTCTATACACCAACTGACAGCTTGGTTTCCGTCTACCTCGTGACTGCAAAGCAACTCTGAAGGATGATGCTTTGCTGTGAGATGGAGTACATACGCTTTTCTGACTTTGTCTACTTTGAGCTTTGTGTCTTGCTGGACTCGATGTTTTGAGCAGTTTGGACATGTCACAGGCCGAGCTTGAGACTTCATACATGGCTCGCAGACAGCATGTAGACAAGGAAGAAGAAACGGTTGTGGACCATTTACTCTGAAGGATGCCTTGCAAAGGTTGCACTTTGGATAGGAAACCATCTTCCTGAAATGGAAATATTTATTCAATTCATTTTGTCACTTCCGCCAACTGCCATATATGTATGTTATACGTAGTAATGAACGTCTAATTATGTCAACATTTAAAGGATTCACTATAAAAAAGGATGGGTACGTGTGAACTTTGGCCATTGATAAAAGCTACCTATAAGGACACTTTAATTAACAGTTATGGAAATCATTATCCAACTTTGCAGAAGACACAACATTGTGGCTTACTGTGATTTTACTTTTGGAAGAGAAGACACATTTTTTCAGGATGTATCCTTTATGCCATGCTCATCAATATAATTTTATTATTACTCGCCCGTTGAAGATCTACCATATTTATTATTACCACGCGTACGACGCGCTGTCTCAATGACGTGACGGCGGCAATGGTCATGTCGGCGAATTATCGTACAGTTTTAATGGTATAATGTAATACTAAACGATGTCCCGTTTGATAGCAGTTTTGTAAATGATGTCGGCATTTATTGGCTTTCGCTCGCTAAATACCAAACCACTAACTCGTTTCATAAAAATGATAGAATGATATTGGGGGATCCGACAAGGTCGAACGCTCTTGTTCTAGACCAAAATCACATTCACAATTATCCCTAAAAAAAGGAATTGTCATAGAAAGTCTGTTTCTTAAACATTACGTGTAAATGAAAAGTTATTCTTTTCGATATGAAAATACAAACCTTATACTGGATGACAGATCATTTCTATCGGATAATTCAATTAATAATCGGATGTCCATTGTTTTCAGGAATGTATGACAAGTTTGTATACATTGGTAATCTATTAAAACATTGATCGCGAACATTTGCGTTCACAATAAACAGTCAAAGTAGACCGAACGTAACAAGTAAAAAATGACAATGGTGTAGGTCATGTGGTTTCGATTCGATGGTTTTGATTTTTTTTACTTTTTAGAATTTCCGGCCCCCTTGGACCTTCGCAATCCTCTCATTTGAAATGCTCCTGAAGCGCAATACCTTAGCAGAAATGAATGAAATTTTCAGGACGGATTTCTGACATCTTTATCTATGCGATGAACAGGCCCAATGCGGCTGAATCATTTTGTCGTCGCTTGCGACTATACTTTGAGTTTCGTTTTGACGTCCATTTAATAACTCCAGGGGCACTTACAAAGGATCATCAATTTTCCATGAGTAATGTTACCATTCCGAAACAATATATCGGGATCGTCGCGTCACTGGTGCTGAATTTCAATATATGGTTAATTAGGCAAATTTTCTTAAATTTCAATCTGAATACTCCATATAAATTCTGTAAGAAAGAGTCGGCATAATTACATTGCCTTAGTTAAAAGGTACAAATATGAGAAGGATATAAAGCTGTTGATCACTTAGCAAGGAATTTGTAGAGAAAAATAAAAAATAGTGTTTTCTTAATTTAATTAAAAAAAATATGTTACGATGTATCTGACATAAGAATATGTTAACGCAAACTGAATCTAAACTTGTCATGAAATTTCAACATTATCCGTTTGGTTTTCGCATTGCTATGATGCCTCAAAACATTACAGGATGTTTGCACTAGAGTACGCCAGTAAGTGAACAAACTTATGGTACGCAGCTATAGCCCGTTCTTTTAACATTTATGACAATCGATTGTTGACATACGATCGATTGTAAGTGTTTTGTGGAACTAGACCTACAAGGTTTGTCACAGTAAACAATCGATGCTAGCAAACATGTTGATAAATATTTTAGATAATACTTGTCCCTTTAACAAACGACTATTGTGTATCAACGAAATACTTTTAAGGTCAGGAAATAACAACGTATGGGTCTACCAATTACCAGTGAATACCGGTAGGATCGAATATTAGAAAAGAATAGTTTAAACAGTTAATACAAAAATGGACACTGAAGTAGTATCAAAGGTTAGTTTATATTAAATAGTTAAAAATAACACTGACGTTTATCTACAGTATCTTCCTAAAATCATCATTTTATCTGTTTCATTTTAAATTGTCTGTTCATCATCTAACCGGACTGTACTGTTACTGCACATGTTACTGCTAATCCGTTATTAGTCAGACACAGAGAGACATAACCTATAATATTTTCAATTGAGCAGAAAGAGGATTACATGCACATCTTAAAAGGTTTCCCAAATATATTTGCAACTTTTCGAAATTTAAGTGATCACCAAATATAGATTTTCTAACTGTAATTAACCATGTCGTAAATCATAATATTTATAATATCATTTCATATTTACGAAGAACCATCACATAGTTTTCCTATGATTTACAACCTTCGCGATGTTTCCTTTTGTGCTTTTGCGATTAATTTAAAACTGATGAATAATAAGTTCCTTACATCTTTTGTTTTTAACCCGAAATTAAAATTGCAGATTTGTAATTTCGGGGCAGAAAGAAGAGATGTTTCGAATTTAGAATTTATATAACCGCATTTGGTACTTATTCTTCGAACACAACCTGTGTTGTAGAAAAGAGCTCGTGGATAAAGGATTGATGAACGCAATAGGCCCCTAGGGTTGTTTTCAGGAATTTTAGTTAGGGGACTGTGTAACGATAGATTGAACTAACTTGTAGTTGCTGTGCCGAAAGTTCTTGATCGATTTTTAAAACGACCAAGTATTATCGAAAGCACGTTTAACTATCGATAGTTCGGCATTTAGTCAATCAATTAGTTAAGTTCAATGTAAAAAGTAACATTTATACAAAAAAACGTCATTTAACATTTGGAAAATACTGGAACGCAGCAAACCTATCGCTGAGAGATACACACCATATCATTATTATTGCTATTACGCCTAATAAAAGTTAGACTTCCAGGCGTGCGGCCTATTTTTGTATTTGTTGCAACCAAACCGGGAATATCTTCCTTAGTACCCTGCAAAACACTATCGCAATAGTCCAATGGATCCCTAAATGCCGTAGGTTCGTATCATAGCCAAACAACATATCATGAATAACATGGGGTGCCTCCTTAACGGTGAGGTAAGTACAATGTACATGTACATGTGACACGTGAACAATGAATAAGCTGAATAGACACCCCATTGATCTATTGAGCTGGTCTCGGCTATTTCAACTCCATAAATGGTAATAAGATCGATCACTTTCGATCAATAATCGTACTGCGGTTTCTTGGAATTCAAAGAGAAAATACGATGAGTCATACAAATGACGTATTGACGTATTTCAAATTCCAATTATATCAAAACGGACCAAAAAAGGACACGGATGGATGACGAGGAACTAAAGGTGGTGTAACAAAAAATACACCAGGGGCGTCTATTCGAGTAAATTCGATACCTTTCAGCTTCATTCATTCGTAGATTCGTTAAACTTCAATAAACAAAATAAGAAAACGTGTTTCACTTTAAACTTCAGTACATGAATAAAGGTGCTCTTGTCCAAATTGAATTGTTAACAAGTCCAATCAATAAACATGCTTATGAATTACACGTCTTAATTTAAAACAGAAAGTACACTACATATGTATAAAACCGTCAGATTTTGTCCCAAATGCTTCGTCACATAAAGCCTAAATACTATAGGTAAATATACAAATTTGTTACAAAGTCAGTAAATACCTTTAGTCCTTTGAGAAATATGTTTAACAAGCAAGGGTGTTACTCCCGACACATCCTTCCTTGTGTACTGTCAACGACAAACTATTAGAGTTACCTCCCTTTGATCAAATTACTGTGACACATTCTCTCCCAAGCGGCAAAATATTCGATTAGTGAAAATAAAAGGATAACAAGCAAATATACTGATCGAAAACCGACTTGACGTATGTCAGTTGGTCAAACGGTCAAATAGTTAAAAAAAACATTTTGTTTTGGACTGTATGAGATGCATTCATTATGTGTTTAGTAATTGCCATATAATAACTGTTAATGTACACTTTATCAAGTTTGATTCACAGACCATATCCAATACAGTACTCAGTATTTTATTACGGCTCTTATGTATATAATTGAATGGTTTATTTGGGTATTTAATAACTGTTACTGACATAATTTGAAAATGATTTTAAACATAAAGAAATCAACAATAATTTAGGATTCAGCCATAAGGCTGAATCCTTATTGTTATTGGCGTGTTTTTTAAAAATTATTATTCCACGATTTTTGTGGGCAGGATTCAGCCTAAACGGCTAATGCTATCAAATCCAAATTTCACAGGCTGGTAGACCTTGTTGAGGAATAGACAAAATGAGCTTTCGGGACAAATCGATCCGTACATTAAAGGTCCAGTTCGAATCCAAAGACTAAAATTTAACATTGATTTGTTTTTCAAAATGCACTTAAACACTTGAATTTTTTTTTACAGATGCGCAATCAAAAATGCTGCAAAAAACGAAATAATGGAAAATTCGTAGGTCACGTGGTTTGGCCGCCATCTTGCTTTTAGTGCATTTTTGACCATTTCTTACCCCACCCACCTTTGAAATCTTCTTCTCTGAAGATACTTGCACTAGAGAGCTGAAATTCATATTCAATGTAGCTGAAGCATTGTTGTTCTTAATTTAACTTCTAGAAAGTCCTAACGTTTATACTTTTCTTGCTGTGATTTTTCAAAGTTGACCAAAATGTAAAAATCGCAAAATTCAAGGGCAGATAACTCAAAAACCTGACCATAGAAGTTTGTGATTTTTGCATGAGAGTTAGACACTGGCATGGTCTTTAAGATAAAAGAATAAAATCGCTAACGAACAGTCATTTCCGATCGATGGGACGTGTCAAATTACATAAGATAAGTCAAAATTTCCTGATCCCATGCACCTTTGAGAATCTTCTTCTCTGAAGATACTTGCACTAGAGAGCTGAAATTCATACTCAATGTAGCTGAAGCATTGTAATTCTTAATTTGATTTCTAGAAAGTCCTAACGTTAATACTTTTTCTGCTTTCAAAGTTGACCAAAATCTAAAAATCGCAAATTTCAAGGGCAGATAACTCAGAAACTAGACCATATAATTGTATGATTTTTGCATGAGAGTTAGACATTGGCAAGGTCTTTAAGATAAAATAATAAAATCGCTCTTTTTTCCCCAAAAATATTTGGCTTGAAAAAAATGCAAAGGGCAAGGCAACAGCGTAAATGGCCAATGAAGTCTGGACCTAAAAAAGTAGATGTCTTCATCCTCTGCCCTCTGCCCCCTTCTCTTCCTTTATCCCAGCAGTCTGACTACTTGTCTGTCAGTTCTGAGAATTTCAGGCAGATATCAATTCAAGTTTTCGAGTTTTGTTTTCGAGAAATAGTAGGTGTGGATAAAAACACTCCCCCCCCCACCTTTAAATCATGCCAAAGTCGCTATAAATGGCCTTAGGCATTCATATATTTGGCTGAATCCTGTAATTGTCGCTTTGCGACTATATTTGGATAATTGGTGTTTGTTTATGAGTTACCGAAATTATGTATTTGGTATATGGATTATCAAAAAACTATACCCCTGATTGTAAAAACATTCATGATGAATATAGGATTGTTATTTGATTATTCTCAGTCAGTAACTAACATTGTAAGCTTTTCGGCTTTTACTAAAATTGCACCTTGCAAACAATGAAATCGTTAATGATAAACACAGTCCTCGGTTTCAATTGTTTATTAATAGTCACATTACAAACAAGAATCATAAACACTACCAATTGTTATACATAAACACACCAAGCATTTGTGTAGTAAGTTGAATAAATTCTAATAATTGATCTATGACAATGCTGTTGAAAGGTTCCGCATACAAATTATGTAATGAAGAAGTCATAAAGTAATAAAACTTGTATCTGAAGCTTCTTAGCAAATTTCTGATTTTAAGGTGAGATAAATATCATTTTAGAATCGCCATTTTTCAAACTAAAACTTCTCTTAACAGAGAAAAACACAATTCAGTATGTACGGCTAATTTGAAAAAAATATAAGTCGTAATACAAAATTATTAAACAGATGCAAAAATTACAAAATGTTCATATATTTTGAAATAACTTAAAGTTCAAAATCAGATTACAAGAAATCGAATCAAATGTGAAACACATCAAACATAAATCTCAACACAGGTTATTTTTGTACTAAAAGATGTTCGATCTTATTACACTGATAATGGCAATTCCACGAAAAAACCTTCTTAAACCTACTCAAACCACACGACAAAAATAGTAGACATTTCTTTTGAAATCGTGCAAACGATTTAGGAACCTTCAAATGTGATAAATATACTTAAAGTAAAAATAGATTTAAAATGATATATCATAATTAGTTGATCCATATTATTATCACAGTCTGGTCCCTGTGAAAAGGCATGACCTTAAATGTACATTTACATTCAAAATATATGCATTATATGCACATGTATAGAATGTATAAAGGTGCATTAAACATAATAATAAGCATTTAAGAAAAATAAATAAAGATTAAATTTACTGTCCAATTAAAAAAATCAGGAGAGTTTCCATAAAAGCATCCCATGTCATCAATATAAAACCAAAATCTTAATAGTTCACAATTTGGTATCAAATAAAATGTATTTTGTTTAAAACATAAATTCCTCCTTTGAATACAAAAACAAAACGAAACGAGAACTCGTCAAAAAAATCATAATTATATATGATTCACAGAAAATTAATAACATGGAAGCATATACTTTTCAACACATTATCTGTAAAGCAAAGCCTAATATTACCTAGACATGAATATCATGTCAATTATGTTAGTGTCTATCTCCATGGCAACCGAACCTTGCTAGGTTTTTCCATAAACATGCTGAGAGATTACGATTAGAAAAACTTGTTAATTACAAAACTTCTATACTAGCATTGGAAGAACCATGGATACAGAGGAATCCTTTTAAAACTCAATTACATTTTCTGAACTAGTTGTATCATAATAATTGACATTTGACTATTGACTCAAGAACATAACAACTAATTGGAAGTGTCACCATAAACTTAAATGTATACTACTAAATTAATGTTGACAAATTATCACAAGAATTTAATCATAACTGTATAAAAAATAGAGCCATTGGCTCTGTAGCTTATCAGGCTTCATTATCAACTATGATGTAGAGTGTGGCCAATGTGATTCCCCCTTTGTAGAGGCCACAGGGTCACCAATCACCAAGTATATAGCAGTGTATAAAATAGAATGGAAATCTAGCCTGTCCTGAAAATTCATTGGTCAATTCCTTTGGGAAATGTAAGAAAAAAATTGAAAAGTTACCAGTCCTGACAAAAAAGTTACGAGTCCTGACCAAAAAAAACCCAGTTCAAGGACTGGCTGACGGGCAATATTTTAAACACTGTATATAGACGACAAGTTTCAGTTTTCTAGGCCTTATACTTAAGGAGAAGATGAACATAGATTTGAAGGACGTTCCTGTTGCCTTTATTATTATTATAAAGCTACAATTCATCATCCTCACTAGTCAAGGAGTCTGTACACAAAGTTTCAGCTTTCTAGGCCTCATGGTTCTGGAGAAGAAGATGAAAATAGGTTTTTAGGGCGTGGCATATGTGGCCCTTATTAGGGGTCACAGGGCACCCAAAGCTACAATTTATAATTCTCACTAGCCAAGGAGTCTGTACAAAAAGTTTCAGCTTTCTAGGCCTTATGGTTCTGGAGAAGAAGTCGAAATTCCACAAAGTTTACGGATGGATGGACGGATGGATGGACGGATGGACGGACGCCGGACACCATTCCATGCCATAAGCCTGTCGCGCCTTACAGGCCAGATGAGCTAAAAAGTAGATAAATGAACTGCAATGTGAAAAAATGTACAGGTAGTATTAAGGCCTAAGCATAACATCAAACCACTATCACAATGAAATAATTGAAAATCGCCATTCAATGTCTTTATCTTTACAACTGCACCAAGAAGGCATCCGAAGGTTATACAAACAAATACAACTAAAATTCACAAACCAAACACAAAATACTAATTCCAGAGAAAACCAGTTATTTTCCTTCCCCAAACACTCTTTTACACAAAGTTTTCACCTTATGAAAAGTATTATAAGTTAGTTTCAACTTTCGAAAATAGTGTAACCCAATATTTTTATTCATTAGACATTCATTGACATATTTTGATATTATCTGTTGAGTCTTCACCATCTTTAACATCCTATTCTACTATGACTTGAACAAGGATATGATCTGTCTCCCTTCTTATCTTTGTATCTTCGGTAAGTATAAATCTGTAATATTCAATTTCCAAATCTTGTTTTCCTCAAGATAAAAAGTATATATATGACTAGTAACTGACGATGTTAGTACCTGATGCAATTTCTTGCAACGATTTCAATCATGGAGTTAATATAATTCATGTATGATAACCTGCTGACTACATACACAAAACTATCAATCAACCTACTGTAAAACAATAGAAAAGGTCTCTTTCCTATGACGAAACAGATTCGTCTCTTTCATCAATTCATTTCTTTTCTTTTCCTGTTTGATCTATTTCTTAACCCAGATCAGCTATAGAGGAAAATGTCCACCAAAGGCACCAACAGACATATACTCGTCCACACTGAAACCTCTAGAACCAAACGTTAAAGTCTCTTTCCTCGGGCATACACCCAAGTGACAAGTTCCCCTCAAAGTCATCAACAAATCTGTCGTCCTCAGAACAGAACCTGAGGAGATAAATGTCCAAGATAAATCAAGGCCTACTGTTATATCAAATCTTAACCCCAGGCATTCAACCCACGGAGCGATTGAGGAGAAGCTGTCCCAAATGTTGTCTACAAATCTATCGTCCTCCGAATTGCAACTCTAGAGCTAAAAGGTAGTCTCTTTCCTGAGACCAAACTGGTTCTTCTGCATCATCCATCTCAGGTGCCCAGGCATTTCCTCCTGTGAGTCGGTGGGATTCGCCTCCTATCTCATCCCCACATTCAGGACACGTCGACTTCTCGTCAGCTCTCCCACATTCCCCAATAGCATAGACGTGGCCTGTAATGGATGCAAACATTTAATTCCCCACAAATTCTTGGAATGACAAGCCATATAACAAGTTAAAAGGAGACACTTCTGGTCTGTTGAAATGACACAAACGCTTTGTTGCATATGTTTGCCACATCAAAATGACTTTGTCATCAACATCTCTAACCATATCGGTTTTCAATTGAACTCCAAAAACTTCATAAATTATAGTCCAAAACCATGGAAGAATGGCGATAACTCCGTAAAATAAATGTACACTTCTTTTTGAACTCCATTAAGTTTTAAAAACAATTTCGTTATTCTATCTTTAAATAGTTTCTGAGAAAGTTTTCCCATATATACTCTGACGGACAGACTGCAAACCAGAGCCCAAAACCGCATCCTCATCAGACTTGGTGGTGGAGGTTAAAAATACTATAGTTACTTGAGAAATGGTAATGGATTTTAAAGAAGGGGTACATACATTTAAACTTGTATCTCTTTTAACATTGTATCAATTAAATGAATTTGATGCCACTTACGTTTTTGATAAAGATAGTAATGCTATCTTGAAATTTAGTTCACATGTTACTTGTAAATTAATTTCATTAATAGAAGGGTGATTACCTCGTTTGCACTTGTACCAGTGTCCCTTGTTAAGTCCTATAGCCTCCACAATCATGAATCTTTCTTCATCAGATATCCCAATTCCCGATCCAGGAACATACTCGGTTACATCTTCTTTCATCTGCTTGGCATCCTTCGTTTCTTCTTCCGACATCAATTGAGGCGATTCCAGTCTTCTGATAATAGCAGTAAGGTTTCTCATTATTCTAACGGGAACCTCATGCTTATCCTGCTCAATCCATTCCATGGCATCCAGTAGATACTTCAGTAGGCTCAAACGCTCCATTTCTCTTTTTGCATCTCCCACTTCTTGTTCACTGAAGCTGACTCGATGAAGTAGACTCCACTGTTTGAAGGCCTGTACAATCGTCAAGATAGGTTCATAGGCAATTTCGTTTTTGAACTTTCGAATACTTTCATTGATTGTTCTTTCAATGCTGACAAGTTGTTTGAATATTGTAACCTGGTTCCTCTGCGCGACCAGAACTGTTTCTGATGGTACCGGAACTGAATCAAGGAGTTGCTGAATCTTCCCTTTATCAACACTCTTTAGTCTGTCCATGGCCTTTCTCAGTGTATCCTTTAAATTCCGGATTCTGTGTTCATTTCCTCTGACTTTGAGTTTGGCCTTCTCAATATCAGCAAGAGCTTGCTTGACAGTGTCCCCATAGCAAAGGTTTCTTCTTATTGGAGTTTTGCATTTTGGACAATCCTTCAGTTTCACAACGGTTTTGTCTTCCCCTTCCTCTTCCTCTTCCATTTTTGGTTCATTCATGTATTGGTCCAAACCATTTACTTCAAGGACATGACCGCAATCCTCAAGCTGTATGAACCGAGCATGAGGTTCTTCTTCAGTTCCAAAAAAGACCTCGTTGACCTCTTCTGCATCACAGACTCTACAGAGTTTTGGACATGGCTCCCCACAGATACCAATGCATACGTGACCACAGGACAGCTTTAGCCTACAAGCAGATTTGCATCTCTGGCGGTCACATTTGTCACCACAGGGTGTTTGGCATTTTGAATGACGACACTTCCACTGACAGTCCTCCATGCATATGGCACATGGCTCTCCACACAGTTTTTGACATTTGCTGTGGTTGCATCTGTTTTCGCAAGGCTTGCTACATGGTGGACAAGAACTGCATGACGATTCACATTTATGACCGCATATCAGGATCTTGGTGCATGGAGCAGTGCAAGGGTAATGGAGACGCCCGTGGAAGCAAGTTCCACAAGATCCTTGACAAGGGTGCTCACAGACGAGGATAGATGCACAAGGTTGATTACATGATGCTGTGTCCTTCGTTGCACATTCAACCTTGATATTGTGTCCACATGGCTTGGTGACATCGACAAGTTCTTTACACTGCGGATGGGGTTCTCCACAGAGACCGCTGCAAGGGTGGCTACATGGTAAGATTGTTTCACACTTCTGCTTACAGCGAGCAAGGTTTGAATCCTCTTGACATTCTATGTCAGTTGTGTGTCCACATCTTGGAAGACGAGTTTTCTTCAGCAATGGGCATGGCGTACATGGCATATAACATGGGTTCGTACAGGTTATTTTATGGCAATCGTTGCACCTCTTCTTGCAAGGTTTTGAACATGTAACAAACTTATGCTCAGGATCATTTGCATGACACATTTTCGGGCAGACGTGGCCACAGGGTAGACGGTATTCACATGGCTTGGTACATCCACCTTCTGGGACTCTTTCAAAGTCTCGTGGTTCCATTGCAAGGATTCCATTATCTCCTGGATGATTTGGACATGACAAAGGCAATGCAGGTCCGAGATAGCCTCCCTGTTTCGCTGCAGTGCATATTGTTTTCATTAGTGGACTGTGGTCTGTAATGTATGTCAGATTTCCTATGACATAAAGTCCAACTTTGGCTCTTGATAGGGCGACACAGATCCTATTGTCTTCTCCAAGAAAACCAATACTTGTCTCTTCTCCACTTCGAACTAATGACAAAAGGACGATGTCATTTTCCTCTCCCTGGTAACTGTCCACAGCTACTACCTTGACTCCTTCAAACTGAGACTTTGGCATTTTCCCTTTTAGGTAGTGCATCTGAGCTGAGTACGTGGCGAGAATGGTGATCTTGTCAGGTGAATAGCCCTGCTTGATGAGATACTTGCACAGAGCCACCATATATTGTGCTTCATGCTCATTCATGAAACTTTTAGTTTCCTCATCCTTCATATGTGCCTTGGAGTGGTCAATGAAAAATATGTTTCGTGAAATGCCTTTCACATTGCCATAGCTGTTCACAACAATGTGATCCTTCAACTTTGGATAAATGTGACGGATCACATCAGCGATCTCTGGACGCATTCGATGTTGCCACAGCAGTGTGTTACACTTCAACTTGTTTCTCACCATCCTCTCAAAAAGGGACACTTCAAGACCATACTGCTTTGCAAGCATATGGACTGTGGGATTCGGCCTCAGCTGCTTGTGGTCTCCTATCAGGATAAGATGTTGACATTCTCTACTCAAAGTCCCGATAACGTGAGCCTCAAGGACCTCGGCTGCTTCTTCAACAACTATGATCTTTGGACCAATTTCATTCAAGATTTGTTGATATTTGGCGGCACCAGTTGTTGTCATTCCGATAATTGAACAATTCTGAAGAATAGCTTTGTCTTCTTGCAAAAGAATGTCTCTATATCGTCCTGCTAGACTTTCATATTCCTTCTCCTTATCTCTTATTTCACCCCTGGCTTGGCGGCAGAGTTGATCCACCCAGTACCTGTAAAGTTTCCATCTATCTCCCATTGGTAAACGCCAGATATTATGTACCCTGTTAGCTTGTGTTGGCGTCATCCTGTCCACAGCCCTGATTCGTTGTATAAGACCTTTTTTCAGTTTTCCCTTCTGCTTTCGTTTTTCCTCATATACCTCTTTTTGAGCTTTTGATAGGTAGGAGGATTCATGTGGAACATCCAGTTTGCTGATATCTAATCCAATAGTATCTTTTCTGACTCTCTGAATATTTGCATCAAGAGACTTTCCTCTTTCCAAAAAATCATCTAATTCAACTTCAAAGTCATCATCAAGCTCACGCAGTGATTGACGATTAGGGGTAAGATCAATGGTGTCCTCATCTTCGAATCCTTCTTCATTTTCTTCCTCATCATATCCTAGTTCCTCCAATTGATGTCGCAGGTACTCACCTTGTTGTTCAATTTTGAATATTTCTCTCTGCACTCCAAGCCAATGCAAAATGTGACAGGGCTGATAATCAGTCACAGGCGGGAATTGGGCACTGTTGTTGCCTGACATGAATTCCTTTAAACATCTTTCATGAACAATCTCCATCTCCGCGACTTCCAGTCTGGTGGCGGTTGTATGAATATCAGACTTCAGTGAATCCATAGCTCGAAGAGTTTCGAGTTTACTTGCATGTACATGCTGGGGAAATGATCTTAATTCCTTTGCTCTTTGTTTAGCATTTTTAAGTGAGTGCTCCTGCAGTCTCTCGCTTTTACTCCGAGACCCAACTCTGATGAGGTCTCCGTCAAAGAACTTCAATGTTGCCTCCAGGAACTGATCAAGGGCATGGTTTGTGTAGCAGACTACAAGGATTGGAAGACGTCTTTGCTCTTGTCTCCAAACTGTTGAGTTGTGAAGAAGGGCTTTCAGTATTTTAACACCGACGTAAGTTTTTCCTGTTCCAGGAGGGCCTTGGATGAGAGCAAACTCTTTGGTAAGGGCATCCTTCAGGGCAATCATTTGGGAGTGGTCAAGATTCAAGATATCTGGAATTGGCCATGACGAGTCGTCTGTTATCTTGACATTGTTTGCCAATTCCGATCCAGGTGGAAATTCATAGTCATCAGATGATCTATTTGAGTCCTTGATTCTGAAGTTGTCATCTACAAGAGGTCTCAAGTCATATTTGAAATCAGTTGCTTGCCGCAAGTAACGAGGTTCACCAACTTCATTTTGGCACTCCACAAGGTATCTCTGGAACGGAAAATTTCTCTCAGTAAGTCTTTGCATTCCCTCCAAGACATATTTGTAGGACTCAAAGTAGGCTTGTGATTCAACCATGGCGAATTGGGTATCGCGGGAGATGTCAGCTATTTGACCAGGTCTTGAGATGAACTGGACGTCAACCAACCCATTTTTCAGTAGATCTTTGTCTCGCTGATCAACCGTTGCGAATAGCATATCAGTTTTGAAGTTGTCTGAGGATAGACAAAGAAGTGATCCAAAGATTAATCGTCGAGATGAATCCCATCTTACATGTCTAAGTGGTCTGGTGTCAAATGCAATTCTGTATCCAAGACCATTGTGAGAACATACAGGCCTAACGATGCGGACTTCAGTGTAAATCCTGTACCCTACTGATGTGTCATTCCCAACATTCTGGTAATCAATGATACTCTCCTTCAAAGGCATGATCACATCTGCACGGAAGAGCCGAAACTGACATTCAAGATACTGTTCAAGATCCTCGAATCCACCATCTATTCTGTTATGCAACAGGAAGACATCAACGGTTCCATCTAGCTCCTCATTTCGAGGTATGATTGGAAGTTCTCTGAAGCTCTCAGGTGCTTCTTCGTTCCTTACCTCTTCTGTTTCAGCTTGAGCTGATTGTGGAGGTGGAGGCTGTGATCGTACAAGAAGTTCCCTCAACTCTGTCATACCATGATTAATGTCTTCATTATTCATCCCGCCTTTCAACCAAAGGTTCTCCAAAAAGACAACAAGTAATTCGACTTTTGTAGTTCCTTCTGTGGGCATCTTTACGAGGAGAGTTTTAAGGAAAGGTAGTACGCTCTTCAAAATGTCATCGTCACCATTTCTCCTCTTGCAAGCCTGCAACAGAAGCTGAGACAGAGTAATGTCTATGAAGTTAGTCATTTGAATTTCAACTAACATGGAGTTAAGACATTCTTGCATAGACTCGCACAAGCAAGCCTTCCCCAGGACCTCTACAAGGAGTTTGATGGCATCAGCTCCAACATCTGACCTCTTGATGAACTCGATGAGTCCACTGTTTGGTCTGCTGAGCCTTGTCAGGATAGTTGCTGGGTCCTCACGCTTCAGATCCCTCAGTGTTGCAGCTGTCATTGGAGAGGGTCTTCGATGTGGTCCTCTACCTCCCCCTGCTCCTCCTGGTCGACTTGGCCTGCAAATAAGGCAAATTTATATTAATTTATGAATTAATGGAAATAAACAGAGGAGATTACTTAATTGCCCATGCCATACTTTGTTTAAATACCTATCACAATATATAATATTAAATTGAAGTCGGTCCCGGACCTTAAAACGACATAAGACAATCAATTTTAACAATTCCAAACCGTTTTAATGTTATGACACGAGATAAATTACGGAACAAGTGCAGATATTAAGGTTATTTGATGAAAACATTAAAACAACATAACTTTTACATGAAAAACAATTCCTTCAAACTGTTTAAGTTATTGACACGAAATAAATTGCCGAATTGTGCAGACAAAAGGTTGTTTGATAAAGGTTTTCCAAAGAATGTCAAGTATTTATGGTCTTGTTTAACGCAATGGGAAATAGGTAATACTCAATATAAACTAGTGTTCAAAAGAAACGCTTCCATACAAATTGCAAGATAACTCAATCCACTGGAGATGGATACGACTAAAACAAATATTAATCATTTCTGAAGAAGTCAGCTTACTTATGTGTTAAATTTTGAAACATTATATTTCGAGAGTTTGCGAGAGACACGCTTTTAAGGATTTTAACGATTTGGAACCGCCTTAACTAGGCGAGATAGCAAGAGATGTTGAACACTTTTGCTTGTTTTATAACGTTCTAGAGCAATGACGCGTTCTAGAGCAATAACGCGTCAACGAATTTGTGTCAAATAAAGTGCATTATATAGCCAAAATTGTTTTCTTACCTAAATTCCATACTTCATTAATTTTAAACTGAAATTTCGAACATTCTATGCACACACACAAAATAATTTGAAATTGCCATTTATGCACCCCATGTGCGTTTGAAGAGACACAAAATCACAAGTAACTTTTCCTGGAGAATGAAAATGTGCATACTTCTTCACAAGACATATTCTGTTAATAACACTCAAAACCCGACTTTGTCATGTATTAGGATTTTGTTTTTGACTATGTTGAAAACTTGGTAGTCTGTCATCCAGACCCTAAAGCAAAATATTCAATTGACGACAAACATAGTCTAGAAAATTATAGCAAGTCTAGATGCCTTAGCTTTAGGAAATCAAGGCATTGCTTGGGCTCCTTGTTGTTTTACTATTTGTAATTTTAGTAAAATGTTGTTGATAATGGAAAAACTTATTTCTGAGACTAAATGTTAGTCTAAAAACTTGGTAGCGTTTCTTTTTGGACACTAGTTTACTTACGGTCTTTGAACAAGCCTTTGTTCAGTGACGCCTTCGTCATCCATGATGAAACTTCTTCAGTTCAGTTTGAGTTTATTACCTATAAACAGAGAGTTGTTCCATCAGGGTACATGACAGGATATAAGTCAACAAATATAACAAATACTTTCCTGCTCCAACAGGAGTACAAAAGATATGACAAATGTAATGTTTGAAGTTTAAAATAAAAAACAACAAATATACTTGATAGACTTAAACACTTGTCACATTTGAGTTGACAACAAAGAAAAACATACTAGATTGATTTGATTCATTAACAAAATATTTCAATTTGGCATGAAATCTAAATTTGTAACTAATGATTCCTATAGAAAGTAAATTAATGATTTCTGAAATTAATTTAAGACCAAACATAACCAGACTGCATTTACAGATAACTCTTACAATTGTGTTAGTGTCCTTAAAGGGACGGTAGAACATTTGTTTGGAAGTTTTAGTTTTTGTATCGTCTTCAAACGGCATAACATCTCATTTTAGAAGAAATCATTTAGTTTCAATTGAAAACGGGCCGCGGACATTTTTGTGGGAACACATTTTAGTGATTTGTGGTGAGGAAATCGATTAACTTAACCGAACATGATATGATCGTTTTAGAACTTTAACACTCGATTCAAAACATAAAGTTTAAATCATTAACATACATGTATATGTTCGTGTTTATGTTTATGCGATCATCCCATTTACTTAACAAGCGCTTCTGTTGCTTTAATGCAGTTTGAACTTATTTGAATAAATCTACATTTTGCTATCATAATAGGTCTGCACTTTCCTAGAGCAAAATTAAGATTAAAGAAATACCTCCTTAGACTTCATCTTTGTGCTTCTATGTACTCATCGCTGATATTGGTATTCAAATTATTCAAATTTGAAGATGAGAAGTAATTCTTAATATCACAATACAAATATTATATGCACTTATCCCAAGTAAATATTATATTATGCACTTATCCCAAGTAAATATTATATGCACTTATCCCAAGTAAATATTATAAGCACTTATCCCAAGTAAATATTATATGCACTTTTCCAAAGTAAATATTAAATGCACTTATCCCTGTAAATGTTATATGCACTTATTCAAAGTTAATGTTATATGCACTTGCGACATGCAATTTTGATAGTGTACAAATGATTTTTTTTGTTTTTAATTTTCATTTTTTTATACCGTCGGCCTGTAGATCGAAATTCAATAATCTTTTAGAAAATCCTTATTTGGTATGGAAACTATTCTGTTTTCTCCAAGGAAAAACACAAGGCTTTTTTTATAAAGTAATAGATGCTCTTAAATCTGAGATTTTATTTTAGTTACAGACACTCTCCCGTATAATATTTCATTCACCTATTGATGAAGGTAGCGTAGATTAATTTGAATGCATCAGTCTCGAAAGGTGTATACATATATTTTCAGAGTTTCTCAACGTTATTTCTGTTTAAATCATCGTAATTGGCAAATAAATATAAAACTACCAACAGCTTTTGACAAATAAATTTGATTTTATTAACGCTTCAATCAATTTGAGTGTACATGGAAAGTAGTCAGAGTTAGCTCCCTTTCATTACACAAGGCTCTCAACGCAAAACACAGACGAGAACCTTGAAATTATCTTACGGTTTAAGATTTCTTTGCATTAACATAACATTTTCCGAATTCCGCATTTTTCGAATTCAATCTAAGATTTAAAAATTATGTGAGCTTAAACATCAATTGACTTTTAGACTTTGGTAAACAGACTTTGCATCTTCAAAAAGGCGTACAGACTTACAAAGTTTCTTTCTTTTTTTAATACAGTCATTGAAATGATTGAGTTGTCAGGTGTTAGTTTGGAGTTACATTTGTTAATGTGCTTTATTGTTATCAATCATAATCCTCATAGTTTAGGTACAGACTTTCATTGACAAATAATGTCCAAATTTTATTCCAGATGCTATTTGACAGTGTTTGCGTTAATTAGACTTATAAACAAATGTAATTCAGGATTTCATAAGATAAACTGATTTCTATGTCATAAATATGTAAGGAAATGAATTAGGAAAGTGGACAAAATATATTCAGTGCAACATATTATTTCTTGTCTGCTCTATGTAGCTTAAAACATATGTAAAAATATAACAATCATTTATCCCCTATCTCTCTCCCACAGACCCCTTAGTCAATAATTAACCCTCCCTTTAAAGGGGCAGTAGCACGTTTTTAGGAGAATAAAAGGTGATGTCAGGAAAATGAAAATTAATGTCTCCAAATTGAAAGACAATGCATTTTAAAACTAAATGGAGCAGTAATAATTTAAATATATAGCGTAAAGTTTAGCCATGCGATTGATTTTTCTTACCCAAAATAAATTAAAGGTGTTCACACAAAATGGCCGCCAAGGGATTTTATGTGAATCTTCATACTTTGTCAACTGACTATGGATGCTTCGCTTGTGTAATGAGATTTTTGACAATGTCAAAATAATACATTTAATATTAACTTAAAATTATCAGTGAACAAAATAAAATATAAAATTATCAAAAAACGTGCTTTAAAGGTAAAATAAACGTGTACGTTATTCTCCTATTCAAATACTAAAATACCTAGACTACTTTGACTTCAGGATAGTTTTAGAGTTTGAATTTGCGCAGGCGTTACTCATTTCATAAGAAACACAACTCGAAATTAGCTTTGTTAAATTGTCAAATTTAATACAAACTAGTTAATTTGGTATTAAATGATATTTCTGCTGGTACCACTTAAGCGCGCTTTATTATGTTCTCGTTTTAATCTTTCAGTTGTTAAAAGTTTGACACTCTTAGCGAAACCATGTTTATAATGATAGTTTTTTGTGTTGTTACAAAATTAAAATTTGATAAAGATGTTGTTAATCTAATTACCTTTAACCTGTGCTTAACAAATAATAACAAAATAGTTGTGTCTTCAACGTGAAAACATAGATTTGAACTCACTCAAACAATGAATGCAGACCATTCGATGAACTTAGCAAGGTATCACAAGTTATCTCCCTTTACCAAACGTTGACAAGTAGACAAATAAATGTCTTGTCAATGATATTTTAACTAGTCTGTAATTGTTCGAAAAAAATATGTAACAGATGATAAGAAATGGCTTTAAATCATTTGTATTATATAGTCTTTGTGATTTTCAGCAAAATGTTTATTTTCTCAATAACAGTTTCGACATTAATTGTGTAGGCATTTTCAAATACGTATATACATTCAATTTCTGTAAATTATACAACTATTGTTTTTATCCGATTTCTTCAAGTTCTTTTTTTCTTCTTCTTCTATTATTATTATTTGTACTTTTTTTGTGAATCAACTGCAGCCCAAACGGCCGCGGCTGCTCCGAATTGGACAAAACTTTGCATGCAGATACCCCTTTTGGGCAAAATCGGTTCATTCATTAAGGGTCCAGTTCGAATCCAAAATCGAAATTTAACATTGATTTTTTTTTTCAAAATAAACTTAGAGACTCCATTTTTTTTTAAAAGATGCGCAATGAAAAATGATGAAAAAAAGGAAATCAGGACGAATTCGTAGGTCACATGGTTCGGCCGCCATCCTGCTTTTAGTGCATTTTCGACCGTTTCCGACCCCACCCGCCTTTGACAATCTTCTTCTCTAAAGATACTAGCACTAGAGAGCTGAAATTCATACTGAATGTAGCTGAAGCATTGTACACAAAAGTTTTTAAGTGAAATGTTGCTAACATTAATACTTTTTGTGCTGTGACCTTTCAAAGTTGACAAAAATCTCAAAATCGCCAACTTCAAGGGCAGTTAACTCAAAAACCAGACCGTAGAACTTAATGATTTTTGCATGAGAGTTAGACATGAGCAAGGTCTTCAAGATAAAATAAAATAATCGCTCGCGAACAGTTACTTCCGGTCACGAGGAAGGGTCAAACTTTGCATTTTGGAAAACGGGTGTTTTGGTGGGTATGTTTGAGAAATCCTTGCTAACCAACGACACATGCTAAATACTTGTTCTATATATCATTACAAAGCCAAAGGAACATACAATCTTGTATAAATCTAACTAAAATTAGTTAACCATTAACATTGAAATTCGGAGCATTTAAATGTGGTCAATCCTACTTTTGGTTTGAATGATTATGATATATGAATGATTGAAAAATTGTAGTTCATTGACAATAAAACACTAGGAAAACATACTATACATACTGTTGAAGACAAAAACCTTTTGTGTAGTACTTCATTATAAAATTGTTCACAGTAAATGACTCATAAGCTAAATTATCAATTTTTTTTAGATAAAGCTTGATATTTGCGGCAGATGTCGCATCGCTCACCGTTTCTTTACTTTTTCATGCTCATAAACAAATAATGTATGCATATAAAGACAAATCTCTCCTCTATTAACTGGTGAAAAAAATATGAAGATATCTTTAATGGTTCGGGAGGTACATGCATAGAGGGCGCAAGGGGATTGCTAATTTGGATGGAAAATGTGTTATTTGCGGCAATCGCATCGCTCACCGTTTCTTTACTTTTCCATGCTCATAAAGACATAATGTATGCAAATTAAGACAAATCTCTCCTCTAAACAATGGTAAAATCAATTTTGAAATGTCTCTAATGGTTCGGCAGATAGGAATGCTGCATGGTGAGTGCCGTCGGTTAATTTTGGGGAAAAAATAGAAAAACTTTACACGGATAGATTTGATACATTTAAATAACAATGAAATTGCGTGCATTCAACAATACTTATTTTAGAACAAAAAGCTATGTGACGTAAAGCTCTTGACATTGTCAATTAAACTCTTTGTTTGGGACTGACAATAAATTGTGCAAGTGGACTAAACACACTTTGAAAGCCTTTACGGTCAATATTTATTTTCAAGACCAAAGGCACGGGTCGGTGCGTAGGTACAAAACAAGTGTACCTTCCCTTAACGAAAAGGGCATAATGACGGCCACTATCAGCTCTTGGGCTCTTGGTCAATAGATATATAGGAGGCCGTCCTGATTCCTGCCTAAGTGCTCGGCAGATTCCACTCGCAAGGGTGTGACGTCCTCGATGAACTCCTTTTTTCAAAATGCCTGTCGCCCTCTTGGAACTTTGAAATATGCATTTCCTCCCGGCCGCATGTTCCACACTTTGTGTTTGCAAGCATTTGATGCAAACACGCAGTCAAGACGTGTACATTCGATTTTGGTCACTTTTTCCTTGCATTTGGCCAGGGGACACCGGAAGACGTAGATACAACGTTCTGTGTACTAAGAATAGCGCTAGCCTCGCTAGACATCGTATTTCCACGTAAAACAACACATCAAAGAGCTCGAAATGGTCTAAAGCACGTTCTGACCTCAAACAAGACATCAAACAGCTCAAAACGCTCAAAAGAACCTCCCTTACACGACTCCGTCAATGAACTCATTCTTGGATGCGAGATTGTTTGTTTTGCCTTCGTGAACCTAAAGTCTTAGTGCTAAAATTCCAATCCAAACACAGCTAGGTTCGTTGTCGAGCGGTTAAGGCCTTTGCCACTGAATTCAGAGTGCCAACTTTTAGGGTTCAAATCCGGCTTCAGCCGACAAACTTTTGCAGATCGAACTTGTTATTTTTTTGCTTAGGTAGAACATATTTTGGTCGCATTGGAGTTAAATGGCATAAAATATATTTTTTTATGCATTAGGATTTTGGATACGAATTTGAAATTAATGTCTATCAAAGTACATACACAAATGCAGGCCTAAACGTTGAGTATCAAGTGAAATGTGGTCATTTGGATAATGTATTAGTTACTTTTTAAATCTCAGAAAAAACGTCATGTGAAGGTCAAACACTGTGTGAAGGTCAAACAGGATGTCTTGAAGACATGAGTACTGCCACCGCAGTCCTAGTTATCAATTTGTATCAGCAAATACTCGGAAAGTATGTGCAAGAGGCATCGAACAAGCCGCACGGACATACTGTCCTTGCATTTCCCGATACAAATTGATAACTATTCTAATAAAGTTCTATTTCATACACATGTTTGCTTTGAAGGACAACAAAAGGTAATGTGTGCATGTTGCTTTCATGATTTATTTGTCCAAAAATCACAAAACAAATATTTGTTAAACACATATATTGTCAATTATTAAATAAATAATCAATCCGACTAAATGAGCTACTACTAAGTTAATAACGTTTCCGCTTGAATTGGTCAAAAACCTCATTTTTTAAATATAAAAAAGATAATTGATAATAATGAAAAACATATACACATCTGGAATTGAGAACAAATAAAATGACAAGAGCCATCAGGAGGGATTGCTTCCAAAATTGAATGATCAGTTTTAGCATATATTTTGATATACTGATTGTGTGAATAATATTATTTGCATACATGCAGCTATATTGTTTGACTTTTATGATATGCCATCGTCAGGTTCCTTATACTAATGTAAAGAGAGAACAAAACATCTATCCTGTTTGATGGAATATGTTGTTTGATTAAAACATCACCATTCCTTGGTTTCCTTGGTGATACACAGTTTAGAAATTAATGGTAATGTTGGAATGAAGAATGTCATTGAGTTTAAACTCCTTGCAATTTGAAAACACCAAATGGCATATTTGTAAACAGTTGAATTGAGCTAGCCCTAATGGTTTTCAAATTCTGCTCCGGGAACACATTTCTAAGTTGTGTTTCCATGGAAACCGGAAAAGATAACAAATTCCAGAAAGTTGAAAATCCCCAAAGGCACAACTTCAAGTCATGATTGGTCGATATACTAAATTTCATTGAGCTAGCCCTAACGGTTTCAATCTTTGCTCCGTAAACGCAATTCTAAGTTGCGTTTCAATGGAAACTGGAAAAATACTTCGAAAAAGTTGAAAATCGCAAAAGTCACAAACACATGTCATGATTAGTCAATAAGTTTCATTTCTGCTCAGGAAACAATGTGATCACAGACAAACAGACGAACGGACAGACGGACGGAAGGACGGACAGACGGAGCCATCGACTATAATTAAAATAAAATAAAATCTGGAGTTGAAAACAATAAAATGATAAAACTTTGAAATTAAAGTACGAAATGATAGTCTCTAAATAATCAAATGACATTTAACAAAGTTGGCAAATCACTTTAGAATTAGATGAGGGAGAACCATTTGAATCATAAGTGAAGACCAAAACGATCGTATCATCATATAGCAAAAGTGGTGCTTAAAATAGCTAAATGGATTCTAAAATAACTTCCTAAACGATAATATGTGAAAACTCTGAAAAGGAGTCAGTTAGAGAAGTATTTTCACCCAACATCTTCTCAACAAAACATTGAAATAGAGTTGAATAAACTAGTCAAAGGAATTTAAAGAACATATGTATAGTGTCTTTAAAATCAATGCGTGAATGGTTAATTTTGAAACAAACACTTTCATTTTGAAATGTTGGAATCAAATACCAAAAGCAATTCAGTATATAATGAGCTTTGATGTCAGAAACATACAGTAGTTGCGGTCAAAAATTAAAATCACACTTTGAAAGAAGGTTATGGATAAACATGATGCAGCTTTGACGTGGGTGATATTATTGCTATGAAGTGACATTCTTAGTACTGAATACCTTAATAAAGTCATTTTCCTTAACAAGATGTGATCAGAAATTTCATGATAACAAAATTTATAAAATTCAACAAATCAGGTATGACTGTTGATGTGAACTAAACTTATAACTTTGAGTCACAAACTTTTAAACTTGTTGCAAATGATAATTACCACTGACGTGTTCCTCAAATTCTTTTGAGTTACATATGGTTAATCTCTTCAATGTAACAGCTGTAACTTCTCAATGAAATATTTCTGGTATATGTCTCTTATCTCCCTTTGTGAGGATCACAAACTACTACATATATCTTTCATCCTGCTACATCAGCGTATATGTCTCCGCTAATGCTACAACCTATCCCCTGATATCCTCCTATAGGTCGAACTGGGTTTTCAAGCGCATTACCACGATACGTATGCGCGTCGACAGTGCACAGTCGCCTTGTGCGTTGGACCGTGACGTGTCAGAGATGAGCGGAGATGAATCCAAGATTCTGGTCCCTGTTATATAACGTCTCTGGTTGATGGCTTACGGGGCGAATTCGCTTATTGGCTAGATTTTGAATGACTTCACAGGTCAGTCTGACGGTCTTACGAGGCCTGTTGAGCTATTCGCTAACGTTGTAAAACCATAATGATCTTAATTCATTGAGATTGGAGAATGCTTCTATTTCAGTCTAAAACCGCAGTCAAGACAGAAATTGTAAATATGAGATGTGGGAGATGCACATCCGGGGCATACTTGCCTTGCCGTTGATTCTGAAAAAGTAAAATTTAATAAAATAACATATATTTCTATTTATAAACGTTGGAAAGAATTCACAATAAAAAGGCTCGTTACATGTTAATTTTGCCGTCCACAGATACACTAGGATAAGTGTCAGTCGTGGCATGCTTAAAAAACACCTTTTGTAAATGTAACATTTATTGACAATTTATCTTTTGAATATAACAATGAAATAGAGTTTTAAGTAATATTTAGATATATTCACGGTCGTGAAGGATGACAAACTTAAAAAATACTTTTTATGAATTTTTATAGACATGTTCAATCTTTTTGGGCAGATCATCTGCCGTATCTAATATTACTACTCGTTATTCAGTATGTTTATCTACATGTAGCACAGTGCTTTGTCTTTTATAATTCGTATAAACTAAAATCTAGCTGTTCAATTGTTATTATTGTTTGGGCATATAAACGATTAATTTATCAGTTGTTTTAGTACTTGAAGGGCGATGAAAAAATGTGACCTCTCCACTTTCATTTCATTAAAAATTACCCCAAAAGTTCTTTATTTTACCCCGTTTCGTAACTTCATTTTAATAATCTCCAATTAGAGAGAGTTGTTTGTTCATTGAGTCAACGTTTTGCTTGATTTTGATATTGACCCCAATAATAGCAGATTTAACAAAATCCATAAATTCTCCTGGTCACTATTATTGCTTATATTTTTTATAGTGAATAAACATATGGACACATTTCTGTATAAAATGTATAAGACATTGAAATAGTTATAGTTATATATAGTTATAGTTATCTTAAGGATTATCAAAGAATCTATTGTCTATAACACTAAACCAATCTTAATGAGCACCAATACATTGAAATGAAGCGGGAATGACATGCAATACGTGTCTTAAGCTAGTCCAACATGTGGAGTTACCAGAGAGTTATGATTGTTGTAAAAGGTCGGCGATGCAATTTTTTTTTGCGCCGCTCTTGTAATATGATTCTTAAACTTACCTGCATCGTTATCAAGGTTTCTAAAACTACTACTTTAAAGGGGCAGCAGCACGTTTTAGGGGGGATATAAGGTGATGTCAGGAAAGTACAAATAAATGGTTCCAATTTAAAGAAAATGTATTTAAACTAAATGAAGCAGTAATAAATCATATATGTAATGTAAAGTTCGGCCATGCGATTCCCTTTTCTACACAAAATGAATTAAAGGTGTTCACAAAAAATGGCTGCCAATGGATTTTATGTGAATCTTCATACTTTGTCCTCTGACTATGGATGATTTGCTTTTGTAATGAGATTTTTGACACTGTCATAATAATACATTTAACATTAACATACAATTATCAGTGAAACTTTTAAAATATAAAATTTTAAAAAAACGTGCTACTGCCCCTTTAATCCTCTTGTACCAGATACTTCTCCTTGGCGATTTGCAAACATGTTGGAAGTTGATTTTGGTTCTGCAGCGTTTGATGCAAAGTTAAATGCTGAAGTATTGCTATTTTTAGGAAAGAAATAACCTATTTGTGCTGATTGGTATTTGAAGCCTGTTCTCGCTTGAGTTGGAATTGGTGACGATAAACCCGTTGGAAGTCCGATGGAATGACTTCCCATGTGCCAGTTTGCACTTGTTCTCCTTTGGATGGGGTTGGAAAGATTGTTTGACCAGAAGCCAAAGTTTGTGAAGATTGTGAAGAAAGTGGTGTCGAAGGGAAAGAATGTGTTGATACCGAAAATGAAATATTAATTGGTAATACTTCTATCAGGATTCTGTCATTTTCTTTGACTTGGGTTTTTTCACTTGGGTTTGCAAATAAAAAATGGCCCTCCCAAACTCAATGTAATTTGTTTTGGCGGCCAACAAGCTTAAGCGTATTTATTGTCATTGTTCTCTCTCAAATGATATCTACAAAACATCATGAAATTGAAATTGAACAAATTTATATTCGGTAAAACAGTTTTCTTCACTTTTAATAATAGTTAATAAATGTTGAAACATACACATTTACCGTATAAATGGTTGTTTATATGTAGTAATCTATGTAAATGTATAGTTTGGGAGATACATGTATACCTTGGACTTACTTAAGTAGACTCTGTGTTAACAAATTGGACATTGGTTTTTGGTAAACACTAAACAGTGCTGAACAAAATGATAACTTTCATAACGGTTGACGAGTATCCCTTATTGATATGCTAGAATGAATACTCTCTAAGATAAGCTTTGTTGAATTGATTACCATAGAAAATTATATAGGGATATAGGGATCATAGGGATAACACATTAAAAAAATATTTTGAACTTTTCTGTTACGTTTCAGGTAACTTTAAACCTAGTAAAAGTGAAGAATTTGAGAAAGGTAAGACAAGAAAATAAGAAAAAAAGAAAAGAAAGAACAAGAAAAAGAATTTGAACCTACATAAAGTCTTTATAAATGATTTTGTCATGAGATTATTATTTCTTTTTCAAATATAATTTTAAAAACAATATAGTATTGCCGCAACTAAAAACAGCAATTGTCACTTGGCTAACATGATTCTACCTCCAATTACTAACTGAACATTCAATTGGAAGTAAACGTTAACTGCAATACCGTTTATCATGTTTGATACTCTTGACATGTTTTCTTGAATAATTTGAAACTCAAATTTGTTTAATACTAAACAGCGAATCTGTAAACAATGCCGCTTCAGACATGCCCGAATTTCACTATCATTCAAGATAATATCACAAATCTACAATTCATATTTGTCTGCTTGGCCTGTACATACAATAACAATTTGAGTTTTCTTGGAATTAACATCTTGGAATTTAAGATATAGTAGATAATCGGCTGAAGCGATTGTAACACATTTCAACAAAATAGAAACACAATGAAAAGTTCATGGATGGATGGACGGATGCAGAATACCGATTGTTTTGAAAAGAAAGAAACTCACCAGAAGTATATATCTTTGCAAATCCACTAATATTTTCTTTTAATCCTTGAAGATTTTGGGTCACAAATTTGATTGATGGGGTTTTTTTCGCCGATATATTTGAAAATAAAGGTGAAAACTGCTTTGTCATTTCAATGGCCTCACTGATATCCGTGTCGTCATGAGCAAAGCAAACTGTGGAAGTCATTCTGGTGTATTCAAGTATACGCTCACACAAAGTATCTGTTTTCCTAAGGGTTTCGCTGTTTGTTCTCATCAGCGTCAATATTTCTTGTTCTTTGGATTCAAACTCTAACTTGACTTCCTTTTCACGTTGGTCAAGTAAAGAACGTAACATCTCGAAAGTTTGGCTAATATGTTCCTTTTGCAGTTCCTTAGATCTTTCAAAAGCTGATGAATTTATTTCATTTCGCTCAATTTCTTTTTCACAAGTTTCCTTCAAGTCCTGAACTTCATCCTTGTGCTTGTGTGTGGCTCTTGGCAACTCCTCCTGACTTCCCTGAGCCAATTCCTCCAACGATTTGAAAACATGTCCCTTCAAAGCTTTGAATCCACAGTGAAGATTGTAGCAATACTCGCAAAATAATTCTTGGCAGTCTATACACCAAATTACAGCTTGGTTTCCGTCTACCTCGTGACTGCAAAGCAACTCTGAAGGATGATGCTTTGCTGTGAGATGGAGTACATACGCTTTTCTGACTTTGTCTTCTTTGAGCTTTGTGTCTTGCTGGACGAGAGTTTTTGGGCAGTTTGGACATGTCACAGGCCGAGCTTGAGACTTCATACATGTCTCGCAGACAGCATGTAGACAAGGAAGAAGAAACGGTTGTGGACCATTTACTCTGAAGGATTCCTTGCAGAGGTTGCACTTTGGATAGGAAACCATCTTCCTGAAATGGAAATATTTATTCAATTCATTTTGTCACTTCCGCCAACTGCCATATATGTATGTTATAAGTAGTAATGAACGTCTAATTATGTCAACATTTAAAGGATTCACTATAAAAAAGGATGGGTACGTGTGAACTTTGGCCATTGATAAAAGCTACCTCCAAGGAAACTTTAATTAACAGTTATGGAAATCATTATCCAACTTTGCAGAAGACACAACATTGTGGCTTACTGTGATTTTACTTTTGGAAGAGAAGACACATTTTTTCAGGATGTATCCTTTATGCCATGCTCATCAATATAATTTTATTATTACTCGCCCGTTGAAGATCTACCATATTTATTATTACCACGCGTACGACGCGCTGTCTCAAGAACGTGACGGCGGCAATGGTCATGTCGGCGAATTATCGTACAGTTTTAATGGTATAATGTAATACTAAACGATGTCCCGTTTGATAGCAGTTTTGTAAATGATTTCGGTATTTACTGGCTTTCGCTCGCTAAATACCAAACCACTAACTCGTTTCATAAAAATGATAGAATGATATTGGGGGATCCGACAAGGTCGAACGCTCTTGTTCTAGACCAAAATCACATTCACAATTATCCCTAAAAAAAGGAATTGTCATAGAAAGTCTGTTTCTTAAACATTACGTGTAAATGAAAAGTTATTCTTTTCGATATGAAAATACAAACCTTAAACCCGATGACAGATCATTTCTATCGGATAATTCAATTAATAATCGGATGTCCAATTTTTTCAGGAATGTATGACAAGTTTGTATACATTGGTAATCTATTAAAACATTGATCGCGAACATTTGCGTTCACAATAAACAGTCAAAATAGACCCAAATTAACAAGTAAAAAATGACAATGGTGTAGGTCATGTGGTTTCGATTCGATGGTTTTGATTTTTTTTACTTTTTAGAATTTCCGGCCCCCTTGGACCTTCGCAATCCTCTCATTTGAAATGCTCCTGAAGCGCAATACCTTAGCAGAAATGAATGAAATTTTCAGGACGGATTTCTGACATCTTTATCTATGCGATGAACAGGCCCAATGCGGCTGAATCATTTTGTCGTCGCTTGCGACTATACTTTGAGTTTCGTTTTGACGTCCATTTAATAACTCCAGGGGCACTTACAAAGGATCATCAATTTTCCATGAGTAATGTTACCATTCCGAAACAATATATCGGGATCGTCGCGTCACTGGTGCTGAATTTCAATATATGGTTAATTAGGCAAATTTTCTTAAATTTCAATCTGAATACTCCATATAAATTCTGTAAGAAAGAGTCGGCATAATTACATTGCCTTAGTTAAAAGGTACAAATATGAGAAGGATATAAAGCTGTTGATCACTTAGCAAGGATTTGTAGAGAAAAATAAAAAATAGTGTTTTCTTAAATTAATTTTAAAAAATATGTTACGATGTATCTGACATAAGAATATGTTAACGCAAACTGAATCTAAACTTGTCATGAAATTTCAACATTATCCGTTTGTTTTTCGCATTGCTATGATGCCCAAAACATTACACATTACAGGATGTTTGCACTAGAGTACGCCAGTAAGTGAACAAACTTATGGTACGCAGCTATAGCCCGTTCTTTTAACATTTATGACAATCGATTGTTGACATACGATCGATTGTAAGTGTTTTGTGGAACTAGACCTACAAGGTTTGTCACAGTAAACAATCGATGCTAGCAAACATGTTGATAAATATTTTAGATAATACTTGTCCCTTTAACAAACGACTATTGTGTATCAACGGAATACTTTTAAGGTCAGGAAATAACAACCTATGGGTCTACCAATTACCAGTGAATACCGGTAGGATCGAATATTAGAAAAGAATAGTTTAAACAGTTACTACAAAAATGGACACTGAAGTAGTATCAAAGGTTAGTTTATATTAAATAGTTAAAAATAACACTGACGTTTATCTACAGTATCTTCCTAAAATCATCATTTTATCTGTTTCATTTTAAATTGTCTGTTCATCATCTAACCGGACTGTACTGTTACTGCACATGTTACTGCTAATCCGTTATTAGTCAGACACAGAGAGACATAACCTATAATATTTTCAATTGAGCAGAAAGAGGATTACACGCACATCTTAAAAGGTTTCCCAAATATATTTGCAACTTTTCGAAATTTAAGTGATCACCAAATATAGATTTTCTAACTGTAATTAACCATGTCGTAAATCATAATATTTATAATATCATTTCATATTTACGAAGAACCATCACATAGTTTTCCTATGATTTACAACCTTCGCGATGTTTCCTTTTGTGCTTTTGCGATTAATTTAAAACTGATGAATAATAAGTTCCTAACATCTTTTGTTTTTAACCCGAAATTACAATTGCAGATTTGTAATTTCGGGGCAGAAAGAAGAGATGTTTCGAATTTAGAATTTATATAACCGCATTTGGTACTTATTCTTCGAACACAACCTGTGTTGTAGAAAAGAGCTCGTGGGTAAAGGATTGATGAACGCAATAGGCCCCTAGGGTTGTTTTCAGGAATTTTAGTTAGGGGACTGTGTAACGATAGATTGAACTAACTTATCATTGTAGTTGCTGTGCCGAAAGTTCTTGATCGATTTTTAAAACGACCAAGTATTATCGAAAGCACGTTTAACTATCGATAGTTCGGCATTTAGTCAATCAATTAGTTAAGTTCAATGTAAAAAGTAACATTTATACAAAAAAACGTCATTTAACATTTGGAAAATACTGGAACGCAGCAAACCTATCGCTGAGAGATACACAGCATATCATTATCTTTGTATTCGTTACAACCAAATAGGGAATATCTTCCTTAGTACCCTGCAAAACACTATCGCAATAGTCCAATGGATCCCTAAATGCCGTAGGTTCGTTTTATAGGCAAACAACATATCACGAATAACATGGGGTGCTTCCTTAACGGTGAGGTAAGTACAATGTACATGTACATGTGAACAGTGAATAAGCTGAATAGACACCCCATTGATCTATTGAGCTGGTTCGGCTAGTTCAACTCCATAAATGGTAATAAGATCGATCGCTTTCGATCAATAATCGTACTGCGGTTTCTTGGAATTCAAAGAGAAAATACGATGAGTCATACAAATGACGTATTGACGTATTTCAAATTCCAATATATCAAAACGGACCAAAAAAGGACACGGATGGATGACGAGGAACTAAAGGTGGTGTAACAAATAAGACACCAGGGGCGTCTATTCGAGTAAATTCGATACCTTTCAGCTTCATTCATTCGTAGATTCGTTAAACTTCAATAAACAAAATAAGAAAACGTGTTTCACTTTAAACTTCAGTACATGAATAAAGGTGCTCTTGTCCAAATTGAATTGTTAACAAGTCCAATCAATAAACATGCTTATGAATTACACGTCTTAATTTAAAACAGAAAGTACACTACATATGTATAAAACCGTCAGATTTTGTCCCAAATGCTTCCTCACATAAAGCCTAAATACTATACGTAAATACACAAATTTGTTACAAAGTCAGTAAATACCTTTAGTCCTTTGAGAAATATGTTTAACAAGCAAGGGTGTTACACCCGACACATCCTTCCTTGTGTACTGTCAACGACAAACTATTAGAGTTACCTCCCTTTGATCAAATTACTGTGACACATTCTCTCCCAAGCGGCAAAATATTCGATTAGTGAAAATAAAAGGATAACAAGCAAATATACTGATCGAAAAGCGACTTCACGTATGTCAGTTGGTCAAACGGTCAAATAGTTAAAAAAAACATTTTGTTTTGGACTGTATGAGATGCATTCATTATGTGTTTAGCAATTGCCATATAATAACTGTTAATGTACACTTTTATCAAGTTTATTCACAGACCATATCCAATACAGTACTCAGTATTTTATTACGGCTCTTATGTATATAATTGAATGGTTTATTTGGGTATTTAATAACTGTTACTGTCATTATTTGAAAATGAATAAATTGGATGCTGTACCTCTTTTCAATTGCATAGACACATGAAAAAAATAATTTGTATAAGAAAATGAAGGGAAACAATGAGAAATCCTGTTTCCGCAGCCAAATCCCGATTTTCACATTTACCGCGATGCGCTGGAGTCCGCTTCCTTGACCAAAATTCTTAGACGTTCAAAGATGTGACAAATAAGTATTAAATATCATATTTTTATATGATTGTATTTTCCAAAGTGCATATTAAAATATTATAGTTTTGAGTGTTATAAATAATATTTCTTGACAGAAACTTACAGTACCGTGCTACAACGAGGTCGCAGGCTACATTAATTATCTAATATCGTTTTTTTATCAAGAACTTAGGTATTGAGTTACAGTGTCATTTTTACTTTGGTCAATAAATTTGCTGGAGACGTCTTTTTGACAGTTTCTGAGTATGCTGGCAACCAATTGTACCATCTAGTGCACTGGTACATTTGTTGAGTACTTTAATCTGTGAAGCAAAAGTTTACTTGAGCTCTGTACATCCAATGCATTTCCTCTACAGTACTCTTTAAGATAACACTTGTAATTCTTGTACTTCTGAAATGTGATTTTAGAGAAGGTCCATTTACATTTTAAAAATACACACTAAAAGGATAACTCAGTGCAGGGATTAGGATAAATGTGAACCGGGAATATAATCGCTACAGCAGCAGCACTTTTTTTTTCAAATTTTATATTTTCAAATTTACCCTGATAATTGAATGTTAGTGCTAAATGTATTTCTTTGATAGTGTTAAAAATTTCATTACACAAGCCAATCATATATAGTCAGAGAACAAATTATAAGGATTCACAGAAAGTCCACTGGAAGCCATTTTTGTGTAAACAACTTTAATACATTTTGTGTAGAAAAGGGAATCGCATGGCCGAACTTTACATTATATATTTGATTTATCACTCCTTCATTTAGTTTAAATACATTTTCTTTCAATTGAAACCGTTTATTTTTACTTACCTGACATTACCTTATATTCCCCCTAAAAACGTGCTACTGCCCCTTTAAGGTTCCACATATAAACATTTGTTCAATCTCGTTTCACCTAAACCAAATGGCAAATTTGTCATGTAATGCAGATTTTTGTTCCATTTTCCATTGAGATTACTGTAACAAGTATGTTAATTTAAATCAATACCATTCAAATTCTGAAATGTAGGCAATCGGCCTATAACCCTGTTGTTACATTATTTATGACAGACAGGTGCATGTACAATAAATGTTTTCCCGCTTGAAAACGTCTGGTACAAGGCATGATAAACAACTCAAGTTATCAATACCTTTGCATTCTGATGTAAATATGAGGAATTCCGCTGAGTGTTGAAAACCTCACCAGAGACAGACATTTGAATTGGTGTTGGTGCTTCTTTGAATAATGGTAATAAGATAGGATGGTAATAGGATGTCCGAATTATTAAAACATTGCCTTGACAAAAGCAAGATATGTGAAAAAAGCAGTGACGTCAAACAATAATTAGTTTCAGGTGTTCCATCCTAAGCTAAAAATATAAGATATCCTTGTATGTGTAAAACCAACTGATAGATATGTGAAAATTGGAAATGATGAAAGGTATATATGGAAGATGTTTAAAGTTAACCTTGAGAAAGTTCTTTAAAATTGGGATAAATAACAATTTGGTATACCTCATCTTATTGAAGTATGCTATTTCATTAGTTAATATGATAATCTAACTTCATTTGGTTAACGTACGATGGAAACCACTTCGCTGATAAAGATCTTGTGCTTTTGCCTGCACATATCTTGTGTGTCCTGTGAATGTGAAGATCTGGACTCGGTCACACGGGACGAAAAGGAAACTCCATCCTCATTGTTCGATTGTTGATAAAGTTGATGTGCTGAAGGATGCTCGGAGATGAGATTGACAAGTAGAGACATTTAGAGTTGAACTAAGTGAATACTGAGCATTGAAAATCATGTATGGCAATTGCAAGTCGATTCGTTAACTCCTTTTCAAGCTTTTATTATTCACAAAGCTTTAAATTTTTTTTTTTGAATCAACACATTATCAACACAGTTCATATAGTTTACGAGATGGTATGAAACATTCGTGATTTACAGGGGATATTATCTTTTTTTAATTCAAACCTGTTAGTACATCTATATTAGCAAAGTTTCCTTTGCTACATCGCTGTCTACTGTATGTTTTGTTTTTACGAAACGTTTACCTAGGCTATGGGGAAGAGCAACGAAGCTGCTTCCTGTCGAAACATACTACTATTACAATCACATCGGAGTTTGTGAACCCCATAATAAAACTAAGCTAAAAACCAAAGATGATCATTTGAGAAGGCTTGATGTATGAGTATCAATGCAACAACAAAACAGTTGCACGAATATGTTGTTCTTTCCAATAAATGAGTTACATAAAATCCTACAAAATTCAATAGATAGATCTCAGAGCTTCACACTTCATTTGTCGTCTTTACATACGTACAAAGGTTAATGAGTTCAGTTTGATCTGTACTCTACACAGATAAACACACAGGTTATTTTGAGAAAATGTATTTGAGATAAAATGCATTGAACACGGTTTTCGAAATGTTCACATGTCATTCACGCAATACGATTCACTGCATATTGAATCTAAAACCCAGTCTGTGATTTCCAACACATATTGATTTGCTTTGAAACTAGGGTAGATGATAATATCAATTATGTGGAATTTAAAGGAGCAGTAGCACGTTTTTAGGGGGAATATAAGGCGATGTCAGGAAAATAAAAATAAATGGTTCCAATTGAAAGACAGTGTATTCAAACTAAATGAAGCAGTAATAATTCAAATATATAACGTAAAGTTCAGCCATGCGATTAATTTTTCTTACAAAAATGAATTAAAGGTGTTCACACAAAAATGGCCGCCAATGGATTTTATGTGAAGCCTCATACTTTGTCCTCTGACTGTGGATGATTGGCTTGTGTAATGAGATTGTTGACACTGTCAATATGATACATTTAGCATTTACTTACAATTAGAAGTGAAATATAGTAAATGTAAAATTATCAAAAAACGTGCTACTGCCCCTTTAAGCAATGGCTCTTTAACCTTCAAAACAATACATTTTTGTACAATAGATAGTTCATTTAAAATAGTGTTCAGTGATTTTTTACTGCTTATGGTAATATGGGATTTTGTAAGGTTAATCACGTGATAATTTTCTTTAGCCACAATGGTTATATTACGATGAATTTTTCTTGATTCGCTATTGTAACAATTCTAACATCTGGTGTCGGGTGTTTCTTCAGGTACATTATTATTGAACACTAGATAAGTGTGGGTATCTTTGTTGAGCAACTAGTTGCTAAGTCTATCAGGTTCCTATCAGAAATACTCCTTTTAGCGTCAAAAATACATTTTACAATTAAATTTATTTCAGAGTGGTGAGGATAGTCAAGAAATGGTATTACAAGCTGATGCGAGAATGAAATACCAGTTCCAAGACACATTTTTTCTTCTTTGTTGAGCAACTAGTTGTTACGTCTTTCATGTTCCTATCAGAAATACTCCTTTAGCGTCAAAAATACATTTTACAATTAAATTTATTTCAGAGTGGTGAGGATAGTCAAGAAATGGTATTGTAAGCTGATGCGAGAGAGAGAATACTTCCGATGGTGCGTTACACATTAATTTGTTCCCTTTCGCAAATTTAGTGTTTATCTACTTGCATACAATAGAAATTGTTTGTTGTAACTTCATATTCGTTTTTGAACATGTCAATTTTCTTCCTAATTGTTGTATATTGAAATTTGATTCATAGCAAATCATATTTATCGTATCTTTAAATTGTATTTTGTATTCGAAGAATCCCCAAACATAACTGGTGTTATGAACATAAGAGTTTCACCAATTGTTAACAATTCTACTACTTAATACACTTGAAAAACATATCTCGTTATTATTGACAATCCAAACAGTCAGTAATTTGAATCAAATAGTAAGAAAACAACCAAAATTTATATTTACTTCTGTCGTGTTTATGAATGTGTGTCGTCCAGTAATGTCATTATGGTCCAAGTATTGGCGTGGCTATCCAAAGTGAAGAGGACGAATATATAATTTAATGGGCGTGGCCCCTGTGGCCCTTATTAGAGGTCACAGGTCAACAAAACTATCAATCTTTTTTAGTTCATATGCTTGTCGAGCAGAAAAGAAAATACATTTATAAAGTTTACGGATCAACAGGCGGACGGTCGCGGGACACCATCCCATGCCGTAAGCTAATCGGGGCTTTTAGGCCTGATGAGCTTACAATGTGCTTTTGCCCAGTTAGTGAGCGTTTACACAAGGATACGAAATGCTAAGGGTTCCTGAGCCAATATTACACTTGTTAGCAGTCCTTTTGTCAAATTGTCCTTTAAAGGACTCTCTATATTTTGAATAACTATGGGTGGGTGATCATAGTTCCAACAAATACAATCTTCATTAACAATAGAGCCAGTGGCTCTGTAGCTCATCAGGCTTCATATCAATTTTGCTTTAGGGTCTGAAAAAGTTAGTTCCCCCCTTTCTTTGGACCACAGGGTCACCAACTGTACAATTTGGTATCCTCCTTATCTTACTTAGGAGTTTGCACACAAAGTTTCAGCTTTCTAGGCCTGATGCTTCTTGAGAAAAAGATTAAATTAGGCTAAAGGATGTGGCCCCTGAGGCCCTTATTAGGGGCCACAGGCCCACAAAAGCTATTAATCATAATCCTATATTCACAAGGTATTAGCTTTCTGAGCCTTATGGACCTGGAGAAGAAGATGGAACCAAAGCAACAATTTATAATCCTCACTAGTCAAGGAGTCTGTACACAAAGTTTCAGCTTTCTAGGCCCTTCTGCTTCTGGAGAAGAAGATGAAAATAGGTTTTTAGGGCATGGTCCCTTAGATTCTTAGAAATAATTGGGGTCACAGGGTCACCAAAGTCGCAAATCAGAATCCCCACATGCCAAGGTACCTGCGCTAAAAAATATCAGCTCTCTGGTTCTGGTTTTTAGGTTTTAGGTTTTTAGGGTATGGCCCCTGTGGCCCTTATTACGGGCCACAGGGCCACCAAAGCTACTATTTTTAATCCTCAATAGTCAAGGAGTCAGTACACAAAGTTTCAGCTTTCTAGGCTTTATGGTTCTTGAAGAGAAGAAGTCGAAATTCCACAAAGTTTACGGACGGACGGATGGACGGACGGATGCCGGACACCATGCCATGCCATAAGCCCATCGGGCCTTACAAAAGGGGCAGCTTTTGATTCCTTTATTTTGTGTTTAATACATGATGTAATTTGATCTGTAAATAAACATTGATAAACAAGTCATGAGGTAAATTGTTTTCTTTTTTTATTAACTTGTATTAATCATTTGTAAATAACATGCAAAGAATTTGGAGCCACAGACCCAGTGAAATTTCAATTGGTTGTTTATGTTTTACCTTTTATCTTTCCGGTAGGACATACTGTTGAATATACTCACTTCCCTGTACAACCGGGTCAATGTTGGCAGTTTCTGATAAAAAACCCTCAAACATAGACAAGTACATCGTCCTATGCAAAGCCTAAAACGCCAGTTCCCGAACTGTCAGGGCGATTGTAAGCAAACTCCAGTTACTTTCTGATTGGATTATTGCTTTTCTCTCATGTTTAGCTAGGTAGCAAGCACAGAAAAATCAAGGGTATGTAGTGTGGAGTTCTATTGAAAATCAATGGCAGATGAAACTGACTCTGTAGTTTGCAGTTGTTTCATTTGAATTATGATAACAATTGTCGACACAAGAATGTGTATCTTTAAGTAATGAATTAGTTGTACCACTTACAGCCTTCACTTATGCCTAGTGTATGCCCTTAATATTATGATACATTGCGGACAGGAAGGATATTTCACCCGAAGACTCTGTGGTTTAGACAGTTTATTAAGCAATTAATGCACATTGACTAACTGGATGCACATTGACTTGCTGGATGCACATTGACTTGCTGGATGCACATTGACACTTGTTGGATGCACGTTGACTTGCTGGATGCACATTGACTTGTTGGATGCACGTTGACTTGCTGGATGCACATTGACTTGCTGGATGCACATTGACTTGGTGGATACACATTGACTTGCTGGATGCACATTGACACTTGTTGGATGCACGTTGACTTGCTGGATGCACATTGACTTGCTGCATGCACATTGACACTTGTTGGATGCACGTTGACTTGCTGGATGCACATTGACTTGCTGGATGCACATTGACACTTGTTGGATGCACATTGACTTGTTGGATGCACATTGACACTTGTTGGATGCACATTGGCACTTGTTGGATGCACGTTGACTTGCTGGATGCACATTGACACTTGTTGGATGCACATTGGCACTTGTTGGATGCACATTGACTTGCTGGATGCACATTGACACTTGTTGGATGCACGTTGACTTGCTGGATGCACATTGACTTGCTGGATGCACATTGACACTTGTTGGATGCACGTTGACTTGCTGGATGCACGTTGACTTGCTGCATGCACATTGACACTTGTAGGATGCACGTTGACTTGCTGGATGCACGTTGACTTGCTGCATGCACATTGACACTTGTTGGATGCACGTTGACTTGCTGGATGCACATTGACTTGCTGGATGCACATTGACACTTGTTGGATGCACATTGACTTGTTGGATGCACATTGACACTTGTTGGATGCACATTGGCACTTGTTGGATGCACGTTGACTTGCTGGATGCACAATGACTTGTTAGATGCACGTTGACTTGCTGGATGCACATTGACTTGTTGGATACACATTGACTTGCTGGATGCACATTGACACTTGTTGGATGCACGTTGACTTGCTGGATGCACATTGACTTGTTGGATGCACGTTGACTTGCTGGATGCACATTGACTTGCTGGATGCACATTGGCACTTGTTGGATGCACGTTGACTTGCTGGATGCACATTGACTTGTTGGATGCACGTTGACTTGCTGGATGCACATTGGCACTTGTTGGATGCACGTTGATTTGTCGTATACACATTGACTTGCTGGATGCACATTGACACTTGTTGGATGCACGTTGACTTGCTGGATGCACGTTGACTTGTTGGATGCACGTTGACTTGCTGGATGCACATTGGCACTTGTTTGATGCACGTTGACTTGCTGGATACACATTGACTTGCTGGATGCACATTGGCACTTTTTGGATGCACGTTGACTTGCTGGATGCACATTGACTTGTTAGATGCACGTTGACTTGCTGGCTGCACATTGACTTGCTGGATGCACATTGACTTGCTGGATGGACATTGACTTGCTGGATGCACATTGACACGCTGGATGCACATTGACTTGCTGGATGCACATTGAATTGCTGGATACACATTGACTTGCTGGATGCACGTTGACTTGCTGGATGCACATTGACTTGCTGGATGCACATTGGCACTTGTTGGATGCACGTTGACTTGCTGGATGCACATTGACTTGGTGGATACACATTGACTTGGTGGATACACATTGACTTGCTGGATACACATTGACTTGGTGGATACACATTGACTTGTTGGATGCACATTGACTTGCTGGATACACATTGACTTGCTGGATACACATTGACTTGGTGGATACACATTGACTTGCTGGATACACATTGACTTGCTGGATGCACATTGGCACTTGGTGGATGCACGTTGACTTGCCGGATACACACAGACCAACAGAAGACATCATCTACATATCCAGATTTGACTCAAGGAAAAATATAGTAACACGGGAAACTACGTTTACAAACTATGTTTATTCACACATGATCAAATCATTACAAATCAGAATTTATCTAATTTATGAACAAGCACAAACATAACCACAAAGCAGTAATAATGATAAAGTTTATATGAAGCACTGGATATGTTCAGAGATAGTTACATAAATGTTTAAACACACTATTTGGATAATAAATATTCACACTATATATAGGATATAACTTTATTTAATTGTTAACAATACTAGTAAATGATAATATTAAGAAAAGTAGACCAAGCATTTAAATGGCAAGCACACGTGCAACAGCTGAGTAACATCATGGTTTTAAAGAGGCAGTAGTACGTTTTTATAACATTATAGTTTCTAAACTTTTCACTGATAATTATTTGGTTATATTAAATTTGTTATTTCGATAGTGTCAAAAATCTCATAACACAAATCAATCATCCATAGTCAGAGGACAAAGTATAAATATTCACATAAAATCCATTGGCAGCCATTCTGTGTGAACACCTTTAATTCAGTTTGTGTGAGAAAAAGGAATGGCATGGCTGAACTTAACATTATATTTTTGAATAATGACTGCTTCATTAGTTTTAAGCCATTGTCGTTCAATTTGAATCATCAATTTGAATTTTCCTGACATCACCTTATCTTCCTCCAAAAAGCTGGCTACTGCCCCTTTAATATTACAGGACAATGTCATTTAGAAACTGATGTCCAATCAATACATTGAGCATTTGAAGAGTTTGTGTTGATGAAACTTAATGAACTTATCATTAATATAAAACAAACATATATAAATCACTTCTAAGTATCTGCAAATGATAGAAACAAATACAAGTAATACTCCGGTTTGGGGTCTATGTACAGATATATTTGATGGTGTTTCTTACATTACTTTACAAAACTCATAGTAAATATATATTCAAAGACTCTCTGCAAATAAAGACAGTACTAATACTAATAATAATACGATTTTAGTTCATATCATAGATAATGGCATCTCTTTAATTAGTTTACTAAACTCATATTAAAATTAATGAGAAAATACTTTTGAGATTTCTATGTTGTTAAACATTAGTTAAAATATATTTGAGAGATATATGATTTATTTTATTCATAAACCGACTTCCATTACTTATACACAAAGAGAATACACTACTTCCAGGACACACAGAGAGAATACACTACTTCCAGTACACACAGAGAGAATACACTACTTCCTATACTCATTGTTGTCATGAGGACATTCAGTTTGCCAATCAGGGGTCTGTTTCACAAAGCACTAAGGTGATCGTAGGTCCATAAGGTAGCCTTAGTGCAATGTTAAATAATGGTAGTTACGGCCATCCTTAGTTAAGGTTGTTTTGTGAAAGAAAGCCCTGAACTACAATCTTATAGAAAGTTTATTATCTTATGCAAACAAGCTATTAGGAAGAAGACCATCATAGTTATGTGTCACATGCTGAACATATATATCACAGTATAAAGAGATGTCAAATCCATGTCCAAGACACAAACATACAATTACAATAACAAGTCTTCGAGACACAAACATACAATAACAAATACATAACAAAGCTATACAGAGCTAGTTCCCCTGCAAATGGCACAATATGTAGAGATTTTAACTTATTTTATCTCAATTTCAACTTTTTCTAACACCGTATTGATGTTTCAGATTCATCTGTCACATTATGACAACACAATGTTCAACAATATGAAGGAAACTGTTCTAACATAAATAATAAAAAAATACCAACATTATAATCACTGTTGTGCATAATTTGTGTAAACTGACAAATAAATTAAGCCAATTTAAAGATTATATTTATCATTTTTATTACAATAAAAATGTCCTAAAATGTGCATTATAAAATTGTCCTTTTCGTATTTTGGTTCATTATGATTAATGTGATCATTCATAAACCGATAGAATATAAATGATATAGGAATGACCGCAATGCTCCTTTTTCTGTCAATAAACAGTAACACAATATCTAACAAAATTGTTAATTATGACACACAATCACAAAATATTTGATTAAGATATGACCACCAGTTCTGGATTTAGAAGTTGTGAGCTGGACAGAAGTAGTAACAGTTTCCTAACAATTTTCTTCAATTTTCGTAAAAAAACATGTAAAATTGTATCTCATTTTATGATTAGTTGTGACAAGTTGTGAGCTGGACAAGACTGTGACCAAAATGTGTCAAATTTTACAATTATACGATTTCAAAATTGTTATTCATGAAACGCCTTCTTATGATTATGAATCTAATTGTCACATTTGATCAAAATGTGGTAAAAGAGTTTAGAAGATGTGAGCCGGATAGGAGTGGTACATGGTTTCTAACAGAGTCCCTATTTTAGCCACAAAAAGGCAAAATTTTACAATAATACTTTTAAATTTGTTAATCATGACACACCTTTATATAATTATGTATCTCAATATCAAATTTGATCAAAAACTTTGTTGAGTTGAATAGAAGTTGTAAGCCGGACAGGAATTGTAACAGTTTTCTTACAAATTTACCAGTTTTTCTCCAAAATTCTAATAAAGTATGTAGATATTTATATGTTACTCATGACACATTATTCCAAGTTTCTTCATTTCCACTATGAATTTGAATTGAAATGGTCGAAGAGTTAAAAATTAATGAGCTGGACACAAAGTGTAACGGCCGGACGGACGATGCCCATTTTACTACCCTAAGCAACTTCGTTCCCTACAATACATAATTATTTGCACTCACCACATTTCGCACCATCTCTCCCCACATAGCCGTCCCATCAACACCTCAATACATTGCCGCATTCATGAGGACTTACAACACACAACGCACAATTATTCAATCGTTTATTTTCCCAATCAAGTCTAAAATGTCATTATCGCACTCATACTTTCGCCAGTCAAACCAGGGATAATATAAGACAAGGTATAAGGTTTGATAATCAGGCAATTATATGGATATATATCCATATCCATAATGCATATTTACATATCCTTTATTAAGAATACCATCACATGTATCTTATCTTTATTACATTACATTATCCAAATACATTCAGGTATTTAAAAGTATCTCATAGATATAAATATAACATTAATATAATAACCCATCAATATCAAATCAAAACATACAGGGCCATCACATTGATATCATATCCAAATTATATTTAAGAAATAGAAGACGAGTTGGTGTGCATCTATCGTTGAATAAAACATAGCAGGGAGCATAAAACACGAAGGGCGCAGCCCTGAGTGTTTTATGCTCTCTGCTATGTTTTATTCAACGATAGATGCACAACAATGAGTTTTGTATTTCTTATATAAGATATCCTAAACAATTACTCGCTTTTTATATAAAATCAGTTGAAAATTATGATAATTTAAAAAAATATATTATGAAAATAATGATGTCTCACTTCGTAGAACATATTCAGTAGCATTTGACGAGTCCATCATTATGTATAGGGGTGGGCGCTCAAATCACCACAAAATCAAATGTATTGAACAATCAATGCATGTTTATTTATTGAACATGTATAATTAAATATTTGCACAAAATATCTATTCTGAATGACATGTGATTTGGTTTCGAATCGACAGACGTCAAGTCAGCCATGTTTGACAATAGATGCCCCATCAAGTTTGAGCAATGGACTTGACAATTATGACGTCATTTGATAAGTAACGATCTAATAACTGAAATGACGTCATTGATCTCGCGCAGGAATGAATTGGTATGCATGGAATTCCCAACATTTCAACAATCAATGTAGACTTTCATTTTATAATAATAGAGCCGGGAATCTCCGTAGAACGGTTCCGCTGGAACTATGAGTGTGCGCTGTGCCCGAACCCAGTCGTGCGTGCGGGACGACATTGATTGATAATTAGTCTTTGTTTCATATCCCTCTGTCTTCTCTATTCGCTGGTCAAACAAAGAACGCACACAATACCCTCACGCTCTTCCTGAACCCCATGCGATACACAAACTCGCCCCTCGCTTACTCTTTCATCTCAGTTACGCACTAATGCGAATCCATACCAAATTCAATTTTCCATTCTCACAGGGATTAACAATAATTGCAGAACAAACCGAAAGCTAGTATCAGGAAGATGATCTGGACAGAATGTTGAATTGGATCTAATTCTCCGGAGAATCCAGGATCTTCTGGCTTGTCTGCTGCTGTGGTCATGTCTCTAAACAATATTCTGAAAAGAAGTAAAAAATAGTCGTACAAATTACAGCACATTTGGCTTTCACTAAATTTCTTACTTCATCCTCAAGACGTTCTCATAACAAAAGAATACATGTGACTTATTAACCTTATCTTAAGAAAAATTATGTATCATGGACTATGTACTCTTCAATTTTTTCAAAGATGTTGACAACACTTATACTTTCTCTTTTTTTTGTGAGCTTTCATTATTTTTATAAGACAGTGTATTAGCAACAAATACACAAATGAAAGCAAATACATTGAGATGTGTACTGTACAAAAATTATCTAAACAGGAAAATAATGATTTTTCGTAACATTTACTTACATATCAAATATCCTTCTGACGCACTCTGAAATCAATATTAAATATGTACTCGTTACATTATAAACATTTAGTATAAAACACAAAAGAGAACCCATACTGCAAACTGACGTTCCTTCTCTAGTTAAGTGAATTCGATTATGTGTAATATAAAAAAAACCCAGAAACAACATTCAAGGTTAATCTAACAATATAGAAATAGTTTAGTAGGATTATAGATATCAATGAAAAACATTATCGTTTATGTCTGACCCTGATTATTTGTAATACAAAAATAACAGACACAAACAACATTCAAGGTTAATCTAACAATATAAAAATAGTTTAGTAGGATTATTGAAATCAATGACTTAGCTGGAACTAGCTATATCCTCTGATACAGTTTATGAAGTAGGAAGTTGGTCATGAAGCTGAGAGTATAACTCTATCAATATAAGTTACATCTCATCAACAACACTGAGGAATTACATTTTTGACATAACTGTAAGCAAACAGTAACATGCACATCCTAAGTTTATGGTATCAGAATTTGTTAGTGCCTTTCTAAATTAAACGTTCAACAATGAATTGTTGTGAAATTAAAAATATTCAAAGTAAACTCTGCAAAGTGATCATGCCATTGCAATTTGCTTAAACCAGCATGCAATATGTGGAGCTTCAGACTGCTGATTGAAACTTTGTATAATACATATGTATGTATCATTTTCTTAAACATTACTTCGTGTAAAATAGTTGTATACAGTATACAAACACGTCATGATTGATCAAACTTTAAACCTATTGGCCCACACATCTAATACACTATCCCCCTGTGATACTCAAACAATAAACTTGTATTTCTCAATGTATCTGCTCATAGTCTAAACCCGTGAAGATCCAGTACACAAAGTCAAAACCACTCTCACCTGGGACTGTACACTCATGCCCCACCTGCTGTAGATTAAACCTTAGAGCTATCCGACCCATGATGCTTTAACCTGAGGCCTGTATTACTCAACCTAAACTAGTGTCCAAAAGAAACGATACCATACAACTCGCACAATAACTCAATCCATTGCAGATTGATAAGACTAAAACATAGTTTTATCATTTCTTCAGTAGTCAACTAACTTCTATGCAAACTTTTGAAACATTATCTTTTCATATTTGCGAGAAACATGTATTTAAAAAAATCATCGATCTGGGATCTCCTTAACAAGGCGAGATAGCAGGGAGAAATTGGACACTTTCGCTTGTTTTAAAACGTTCTAGTGCAATGACGCGTCAACGAATTTATGTCAAATAAAGTGCATTGTATCAACAAGATTGTATTCTTATCTAAATTCAATACTTTATCAATTTTATAGTGAAATGACAAAAGTTCTGTGCATAAAACAACTTGAAATTTCGATTTATGCACCCCATGTGCGTTTGAAGAGACACAAAATCAAAAGTATCTTTTCCTGAAGAATGAAAATGTGCATACTTCTTTACAAGACATATGCCTGTTAGGCACACTTAAATTCGACTTTTGTCAGGTAATAGAGTTTTGTTTCGGAGGACGTTGAAAACTTGGTATCGTTTCTTTTGGACATTAGTTTACCTGCTCTGCGTCAAGACCTGTGACGATCCAACACACAAAGTCTAGATCACTCTCCCCCTGGACTGGACACTGTCTCCCCGACTGCTGTAGATAGAGTAAACCTAAGAGCTATCCGACCCATGATGCTTTAACCTGAGACCTGCTTTGAGTTCAGTAACACGAAATTTCCCGTGATGTTCGCGAGCGCTCGCGAACATTCAATGTTAAAAGAAGGATACCCGCCGCGAACAACGTGTTACTGAACGCAAGGCTGTATTACTCAACCTACCTGCTCCCAGCAAAGATCTGTGTGCGTCCAACACACAAAGTCTAGATCACCTCCCCCCCCCTGGACTGGACACTCTCGGCCCACTTGCTGCATGGCTCTCTGGACTCGCTGTGTCGGGGAATACACCTCCGGGTTACCCCAGCTATAAGCAAATGATAAGTGAATGTGAAGTTATAGAGGATAATTGTATTTCTACATGTCTTTTTATTACACTTATCATTCACAGAAGTATACACCCACGGTGATATTTGGCATGTGTAACCATTGGTTTTCATAATTAGTAATTAAAACTAACGGGAAGTTCTAAAGAAATGTTTGAAACGAATTACAGATAAATGTTTTGATAAAGTCATTGAAGGAAATTATGAATAAAAGCTAAGAAAAATAAGAAAATATATACCAATAAAAATAAAAACCAAAGAATATAGAAAATGTAATGCTTACATAACCTTTACTTTTACCTTATTATCCAATATTAAATGACGACCTTATTTTGCAATGTAAAATCAACATGAAAAATATGTATTCACTGACTCCCATGACCTTAAGTTAGCAGCAGTTAATATAAGGCTTAGTACGGATTGCATACACAGTAGGGAGAAGAGTCTAGCACCTGAATGTTTGGTTGCTAAGATACGCCCACAATATACAATATACTGATTTGAAGGATGTCACATTACATAACATATTCACAAAAACATTATTTGAAAAAAGAATCATATACGCTCGTATTTTCGCTCTCAAATTTGCATATGAGGACAGTTGCACTTACAATCATTTTCTATTCGTGCTTATGTAATGTTAACTATGTATGTCTTGTTTTTACTTCAGTTGTAATAGGTATTCTCAAATGTATGTCCATGGTTTGGAATAAACATTCATTTGTCTTTTCATGCAATTGAACACGTACTCTTCTTTCTTATTTAGTTCTCGTGAATTATAATAATGATAGTAAAATGAGACACCTGAAGTCACTAAGATATGTCAAAAATCGCAAGAGTGGATTGCACATATTGTAAAACTAAGGTTGTGGAAAACGGATGAACTAGAAATGTGTGTAGTTTTTCAAATACCCTCAGGGTTTATAGCACTCACAGAAAACATGGGAAGTCAATTCAATTCAATTATAATTCCAGACCAATACCTAAGTATAAGTAAGAAATCATGGAAAACCATTCACGATATATATTTCCGATCACTTGCATGGTCGTTTTTAATTGTCAGTAAATCAGATTTATATTTGTGGCATTCAAAATCATGTTAACACATTCCATCTTGTTTAGTCATTTCAAATACAGGGGTAAATCATTTAATTAGTATTGATTTCAAGTGAATGAACCTCATACCCTAATCTCTAAATATTCCATTTAAATAATATTTCCAACTTAACTGAAATGCACAGTAAAAGAACTTCTTTTGCCAACAACATAGCGGCTGGCATTTGGATTTTCAGGCAAATCTTTAAAATGGATTGGATACAACATTGCATTGACTGATTCCCGCGTTTGAGGGCAAAATTGTCAACATTAATTTTCACATGAGTTCCAAATAACAAACGGTTGTTTATCTGAGTGTGGATCTTCAGCAACATCGATTTATATTCATTATTTGTGAATTTCTTAATTTAAATGAGTTAAGTACCTTTAACTGAGATGTAGTTTTTCAAGCTGTGATATAGATTTGAACAATACTTAAAGAATCAAACCGTGACTTCTTTCAAAACTAGGATGTTTCATTAAACAACAAATACATAAAACAGGCTGTGGGAGTATCCGAACACAAACTGAAATGGTCCAAAGATCCTTTATGTAAGTAAGTGAAGTGTACACGTATTGTAAAGTTACTGCCAAATCAGGTTTCGAATCATATTACAACCTCCCTCTTTAATTAATTCTCCACTGAATCACACAATTGTTATTCTTATTTAATGTAGCCAGGGCCCTATCATTTTTATGTTGAGATGAACACTCAATAAATGAAATCCCTTTGTGATAATTTTAACAATTACCAGGGACAAAATACTTACGGGAATGCCTTTTCTAGACAAAAAGGTTTTGTCAAGTCCAACTTTTTCTTCACCACAGTTCCTGATTCTTGCTGATAACGTACAATGTATCCATCTCCTGTGAACATGTTACTATTTTCTCAGCACATACAACAACAAATTTTGTTTCTAAACTTTCAGTTACATGTTTAAATATATATATGAGTATTAATTTGCTGTTTAATATTACTGAAAGGGGGATAAAAGAGACATTTACAAATGATGGGAATGTCAATGACATTGAATCACACAGACAATTGATACTTGCACATCTCAGAAATATTATTCATTGCGTTTTCTGTGTTGTGATCTTCATACACATGTATGAATTAAACCAAAAGCAAAAGTCAAAGGGATGAGAAAATTAGGCATAGAGTTTACATATGACGTTCATACCAAGCCTTACCACTAGCCACTGTCCTTGTATTTGACTCACCTACATAGAGAGACCACACTGAACCATTCACCACTGCATCCCCAGGCTCCAGCACCTCACCATCTGAGTCCAGGATTCTTACACTGTCTGTACCAGCTGAAACACACAACAGTCAGTATATTGGCACAGAGAAGTGTTGTGAACAAGAACGTATTTTGAAACGAATTTTCTGAAGTTAATTGCTCAAAATTTAAAGAGAGACTCCGTGGTTGTCAACACATATGGTTTTGCTTTGAAACAAACGTAGATGAGACAATTATGTTATAAATACGTAAAAATTGTTGTGAACAAGAAAGTATCAAGTAGTGAATTTTAAGTTTATTGTTAACCAACTTGAGCACTGATCCACATATACCAGAAATCTTTGTGTCCATCCTTTGAAACAGGCCAAGAATAATATGATTTGAATAATTCAGATCAAACTTTGTTATCGGGTCAAACTGGTTTGACAATGTTAACAAACATGGAACTGTCGATCCAAATTTATTCTGATTGAGAAAATTAAATATTCCATATACAACATGTAGATAGTTACTGATTCTCAAAACAAGGCTTTATAAATGTCTGTTTTTATTTCCTGTAAATACATTCCGTCTAGGTAAAGAACAATATAATTTAAACAGATTCTGTTCAAATTTTGTTATCGGGTCATACTTTTTGACAGTATTAACAAACATGGAACTGTCAAATTTAATTTGTTGGGAAAATGGAACGTTCAATGTACATCAAGGAAATAGTTACCGTTTCTCAAAACAAGTAATTAAAATTGTTTTAATTTCCTTCAAAAAAATCGTTAGGTTACTGCTCATGATTGATCCAACATATCGAAAGACAAAAACCACTCAGTATCACCATTATTGGGTATCACACTTGCATGTAGTGCAGTTTACAATCAACCTAAATTGGCAACCTAAATTTATAAGTTTACCTTAACAGTTTTTTCATTATATACTACTGTTGTGTTAAAGGTAACAAATGATCAATTACTCTATGTTTCATTGCAGTGGAGGAGATACCAACAGTACCTGATGTCACTGTAAGCGATTGCTCCAGAGTCTGATGTCCAGGCCCCGGTACTTTAACCATTCTCTTCTTGACCACTTTACCCTTTGCTGGAGTTGCTGGTTCAATCTGAGATTTTACAGGCGCTTCACCCTGGGGCTGTGTGGTCGACTCAACCTTTACTTGTGCTGCTTGAGTACCTGATGCAAGTGTTCTCTGGACGAGGTCTAGCCATTGGTGTTCATTTCCCTGAGAGATTGGGACTCCCTGATGCTGATGTTGTTTACAGTCGCTGCAGTTCATTTGTATGCTGATTGAAATGTGGTTGTGGTGGTTGTTGGTTACGAATGTGGACTCTACGAACTGGCTGTTTGACGACCCGACCTGGTTATTTCCACCTCTGAATTCCATAGCCAGTTCTAGCTGTTGCTCTGAAATGTAAAAATAGAACTGTAAACAAAATGTTGTCATCTCCGAGGATTATCTCTTATTAAACATATAAAAATGAGGGAATACCCTATTATTTCCACACATGTTTTCCGTAACAACCATTACCTTTCAATATATATAAAAACCCGTAGAACAAAGAAAACTGACCAACAATTTAAATTAAATAGAATTTACCTATTTGTGAATTCATTGACTCAAAAAGCATTCTGAGTACATATGAAAAACAAACACAAAAACATGCGTGTACAGGAATGTGCCAGTACAGAATCCAAGCAATTAGTAGTACAACACATATACAATTTAAGTCTATCATAGTGCTACGAAACGTGAAAAAATTAGGCCATGGAATATAATCTACTAATACTATTTACTAATATTATTTCAAATCAATCCTTGTTGTACATCCCTAATATTTAAGGAACATGTTACTCATGTATTAGGACGGTTGTTTCAATACCAGTCCCTGGTCTTGTAGTCAGGTAGCATTATTGAGAGTTTTACATTGTATAGAGTCTCCTGTTGAATATATCAACATCCGTGGGGTAAGGGTGACGATTTAATTAATGTTATGTCAAGCATATGCTTATTTGTAGTCTGTCACCCAGACCCTAAAGCAAAAATATTTAATTAATGACCAACCAAGTCTAGAAAAGTATAGCAAGTCTAGATTGCTCAGCTTTAAGCATCTTCTGGGCTCCATTGTATTATAATACATGAGTCGTTTACAAATATTGTCAAAATTGAAAAAAATACTTCTGAGACTCAATGTTAGTCTAGCTTATTTGGTATATCCGCTACATATGTATTGTCTGAATCGTAATGAGCTTATATGAGACTCGCATCATTTCAAACTTTAAAACTTCACACATAATTCGTTATTAATTGTTATATATTTTTATTCCCCGATTGAAAGCAAAGGCAGTTTAAGGTGTTTATCACGAAAATGTATATTGATATTCCTAGCAATTTGATCATGTCTAATATAGCACGTCTCTTTAAAATGACGAGTAGAAATAACTCAATATAAGTATATCTGTATATATCCAAGGTATATATCAATAAAAATAAACTAGAAGTTTTTTTAACTGATTGCAACTTTACATAATAATAAACCAATTGTTGAGCCAATTGTTTCGGAGATGTCATTGTAGCTATGAAGGTTTCATGGACACAAACAATTTCAAAGGTATTTAGAAGTTGGTGGGATAATACGAGAGAAATCTGATAGATAACAAAATGTTATTGAAGGAAATCGGCCTCTGGGCTAGTTAAGCAAGGGAGATAACTCTTCAATGACTCGATCTCATACTAACTGGTCCTAACAAACTCTGTACTCAATATTTTCTCACAGGATGGCATGGGGTTTTGTTTAATTCCAATCTAAATAAATTTAGATCAACAGGTTTTATATTTGGTCATACTGTATGACAAAATAAAAAATCTGTTGATCTAAATTTATTTAGATTGGTTTAATTCAAGAATGTTATCACATTGTAATTTATGTAATACTCAAAAGTGATACATTTAGTAATAGACTGTTAAATATAGTAAAAAATCTTTTTTTTCTGAAAAAGTTAGATTATGACATTTAATTCAATAAGAATGATTTGAATAGGTTTGAATTTGCAGTCTCTTTAATTCTAAATTACATGAATACAGTACTAGTGCAAAATTAAGCCTCAAGAAAAAAGAAGTTCAGAAAATGTATAAACCCAAACAGTACATTTCTGAGATAATTTTGAACATCAAACAAACATATTTAGAAACAAAGAAAGTCCAAAAGTGTATCATAACATACAAGCATAATTAGTTAGAAACACATACAGCTACAAAACGTCATATTATCAATTCATGAATGTAGTTGCCCATTTAAAAATGATAATGCTAATAAAGGTTATCATAATGCAATTCCAATGTACCTGCACATATCATGTCAGATCAATAAAACTAAAGTTTTTGTTGTCTTTAACAAAATCTTAAAAACATCTAGAAAAATACATCCTGTGAATGTATGTTCAATTCGTTTACACATAGACAGTATTTTGTCACTTAGTCATAGCATGAAATTGTATTGTGTTGTATATGTAAGTTGTATATATATATGTATTGAATCACTTTATATACTTCTAAAATGACATCTCAGTCACAAATAAATACTTACAACAAGATAAAGGTACTGATGAAATAACAGTGAATGTAAGACCGCTCCAAAAATCAATCATTATAAAAGAAAACATAAACCAATTCTGGCCATATTGAGATTGAAAATTGTTGTCCTGGCATTGCAAAGAATCCTTTATTGTAAGCAAGTGTTGTTTCGAATCAATTACATAGGGTTAATATTTTTATTTTGGTCAACAACGACAGGGTCCATTGCAACCCAATCAGTTTGATGGAATATAAATATTGCCTCAAATTAATGTTTTTGATTTCCCAAACGTTTAGACAACATGGCACAATGGTGTTCTTCCCTCTGTCGTAGCCACAATTTTTCAATTGAGATGTTGTATGTATATCATATTTCTTCGTTATTGAGTCATTCACTTAGCTGCAATGTCCCCTCATTAATTGTTGTTATTAATTAACATGTTAATTCAGATGATATGTTATGTTTCATCGTTATTGAGTCATTCGCTTAGCTGCAAGTTCCCCTCATTAACTGTCGGTAGTATATGTACATATCTCCAAACTACACAGATGTAAGGAAAACCTTTAAATAGTTTATCAAACATGTTGATGAATAAGATAGGTAGAAGGAGGACATTTACTAACCTGTCTCATTCCAATTCTGTCTAATATTCATAAAAATGCAAAAGTATAAGTAATATCCCTAATCAAATGTGCTGAAAACATTGACCAGATAAAGGGTTTTACAACTAGTTGTATCCTGTCCTGGTACAGAAATATCTAGTCGGGGAATTCCCTAATCGATTGCGTGATCAGTACAGTGTTATTGATCACTTATCAGTCAAGGGAGATAACTGCATGTAGCCCGCCAGCTTTTATCAGTAGTCAGTAGTAGGAGTGATGATTTTTGATTATGTTGGAAGAAAATTAAACTATTGAATAATCATCAATGTATTATTTCACCTTTTTTCACCACCCGGAAGTAACAGAGGGCGCAGTAAAATTGCTTGAACCCTTCAAGTGAACCAAATGTTATGATGTTGCTATAGGAGGTCTGCAATGATGACGTGAATCTATAAAAAGGCCTTTGTTTCCTCGTCGCCATTTTAAAAACTACCAAAACTTAATAAACTTTATAAATTTCAAAATGAAGATAGAGTAAATGAATAATGAAAAGTTGTTCACTTACGAGCTTAACACGCAAAATGATGAACACAATCTAGAAATAATGTATAATGATAAAAGAATGATGCTGTTTTTTTCACAATGAATTGTTTGATAAGATAGTGGAATTTTATTGGAGATGGATACATGTTAATACAAAACAACTTCAGGTTCATGACATTAGACAGGTATAAAAATTCATTTATTTCTCAAAAACGCCACCAACGGTGGTACATGAGCATAGAAATATATAACAAAGAAAAATTCCTAGTTTCCAAGATGAACAGAGGACATTTTCATTTAGCGAATAACAAGAGACTGAAGATGGGTATAAGCATTGATTAAAACATTCATAGTCACAGTTATTGTACAAGCAATGTGAATCAGGATTTAGTTAGGATGATCTTTATAAATTTTGATAGTTTTCATTTTTTTGGTATCATTAATTGACATTAGTTGTTTGAATTTGAAAAGGTCTGCCCAAGTGAAATAATAATTGTCAATGAGTTGGACCCGATAGTGGTTGAGAGCCTCACACCTCAGTAGGTAGTGAAACTCATCACCAATAGCGGGCGAGTTACACAGATTGCATGTAGGGGAGACCAGGGCAAAGCGCGCCCCCGGGGCAAAGTGACCACGCGTTATTTCTCCAAACCTGTCGACAAATGGAGTAAATTGTCATTACCAACGAATGAAAGTAACCGTAATGAAGCTTTGTGACCAACGCTGGAATCATTTGCCTGGGTTGTGGACGCAGAATTTCAAATATTCGAAAAAAACGCGATTTTACTATATGGAACGGATATGTCTCAAATTCAAATATTTAATAAAAATACAAAACGGAACATTGAACTCTCGTGCACATGTAACATTAATTGGTATCATTAATTCATTGAATAATGAAATTTGTAATTACTTGCTTTAATGACTTTCTGTGATGTTCACAACAAATGCTACCCTTGATGGGGCAAAACGTGCCGGGGGGAGCGCTTTGCCCAGTGTGTTATAAAATATATCATTTTGGTTAACATATTGGTGTTAAAGTTATTATTTTGCATTTCTTAAGCAAATAATGTAAAGGTGAACTATTATTCTCATATCAGCATTCTGGTTTTCTTATATTAAAATGAAATATACCCTTTTACTTAAAGGGTTTTGTACGAATACGAATAATTTTTTATGCAGTGTGAGAACGACCTAGGTACTTGTAAGTTTAGTCGTCAATGCTATTGAGCAATAACAATATATTTTGTGTTCTTCACAGTTCCATTTAAAGGTTAACTCAGATGATTTAATAGGTTATGAATGATGACTGAATAAGCATTCTAAAAATAATTTTTTTTAGCCCATACCTAATTGATTCCAATCAAATATTCATTATCATCAGCAACACAAGCCTCTCTGTATAGAAGATCAAGCTTGTCTAGGCATATAGACATACAATATACTGTCAGGGCGAACCTTGCTTTGTGAATTATGATAGTATATTTACAGAACACGGAAGTAAAGAGGTTATGCATATATAACTTGTATAACATGATTAGGTTCGTTTTTATATATTACTTAGACATGCACAAACTGAGTAGTAGTAAAGTCTACTCAAACTGTCACAGACCAATGTTTCCTAAGGGGTGCAAGAGTTAAAGGCATCTTGACGATAATTGTGTCTTTAAGTCTTTAGGGTTGTCTTGGACATCTTAACATGCATTATATTAGCCTGTTGAGCTTCAAATGCCATTGTTCCTTATGTTTGTTGTATTGTTTGATCATTATATGGAATTGTTTCATATATTAAATGTATGCCTAAGATATATTTATGAAATAGACTTATGTTTTACAATTTAACATTTATTTACACCTAAGATATCGACCAATCATCTTGACGTTTGTCTGTCAAGGGAGGTAACTGAAAGTTGTCTAACAGGCTTAAAATCGTCAAACAGTGATGTCATTTTAATATATTGTAAGACACCTCAACCTTTGAATTGTTTTATTTCTATCTTTTTTGCATCAGCAATAGAAGATGACTGATTGAATCAGGACAGAGAAAATGTTATGTTCTATTAAGGTCTTGATTACAAATGTTTCAGTCTACATGAATGAAATGTTATGCTGTTGCTAGGAGACGTTGATGACGTGGAACCATAAAAAGGCGTCGTTCTTTCGTAATCCAAATTCAAACGGAAACTTGAAGTATTCATATGTCATGAAAATGAATTAGTGGTGATAGATTAACACTTATAAATTGAAAACGAACAGGTTGAACATAAAAAAGAAATGATAACAGAGATTAATGAACGAATATGAAAATTACTGGAAATCTAACGTTGAATTATTTGACTAGATGTAGAAACTTACGAATACTCAAAGCAACCAAACAAGTTCACCGTACCAATCAGTCAAGACAGTTATAGATTGAATAACATATCAGCTGGGGCGCACACTAAACAATCTCTTTCTAACAATGTCTAATATTGCTCAAATACAAATCGAGTGGATTGTATAGTCAGAAGCTACTTGGCATGCCTGATAACTAATCAGATGTTTGTTAATAATCATACCTGAACTTCAACAAGATGTTGCTTATGGCACTCCACCGTGAAAACAATTTCCCAGCTTGGGAATTCCCCATATAGATCACGTGATTGACTTAAACCAATCGTCTCTTTTGAAAGAAATAATGCTGATGTCATTTATCAGTCAAGGGAGGCACTGCACATTGCACAAGGTCCTGGTTGTCGTCAAGGTGAAATAAAGTAATAGTCAATAATACTGTAGTAACTAAACACTGCACTGCAGCAGATCTTCAAATGTCTCAACCAACGTTAATTTCTATCATTTTGATCTTGTCAACACTTTTTGATATACATCAGATCATTGCTACATAGAGGATAAGTTAAATATCATTATGTACAAAACAATCTCATACACGTTGACCATCAGTTTTGATATAGTTGTATTAATTTATTGACACACTATGAAGGCGTTTTAATGCAGTGTGAGAACGAAATAGGTAATAAGTAATTTGTTTATGTTATTGAGCAACAAAAACCAGATATTTAAATGTTGAGATGATCACGAAATTTTTTCCCCTGCTTATGAATACGTGTTTGTGTGTCTTTATGTTTCATGCATGTGGATTATTTCTGCTCTGTATATGATACACTTTTGTACTCATAATGCTAATTACCAAATAATAGTAATTGAATGTAAATTGCTTATTATCTATAGTAACATGTGGATGTTAATACAAATCATTAACTACGTGTACCCTTTACATAATGCATAAGATGTGTAGTATCGTCTTTAATATTTTAACCATAACATTTTATAAGAACATAATGATCATTAATACATCACATGTTTATAAGAACATAATGATCATCAATGCATCACATTGTTATAAGAACATAATCATCATAAATATCTTTCTCCCTTATGATTTGACACTTAACTAATAAACCAATGCACTTATGCATGTATTTCTGTATTTTACATTTATTGAAAAATAAATTTGTAAGTAATAACAATGTTTTACAATGCCATGTATTGCATGCATATATGTGTAGGATTATGTATGGTATTGTATGTTTCAGAGTTACATATTACAACCTGCATATCAGTTATAGAGCTCCCGTCACACTGACACACAGTACTTTACTCTAGAACGCAATTTGAATAACCATAAATCCTTATAATTCCATTTTAGATAAATACATGGTATTAATGTCAATATTTATAGTTCAATCCCATAAAGCAGTTTAAATAATCATGAATCCTTATTGTTTTATATGATATAATATTAATGTCATTACATATCAAGTACATATTCAAATTAGCTAAAAAAAACGCAGTTTAAATAATCCTAAATCCGTATTGTTGTATATGAGATAAATACATGGTATTTATATCATGACATATCAAGTAGATATTTTACAAAAAAGAGAAATATGTGTGTTCACTTGTAGATAAATATGTATTGTTTATGTTTGAAGAAGTCACACATAGTAAACACTCAAATTAGAGAAATTATTTGTGTTTGTATTTGTCAATGATCTGTAAAGTAATAGCAGGAAACCTTGATAACTACAATGACGCAGTTTAATCACTTTTAAATCAACATTTATCTCAGGATAACTGAACGGTGTCTACGTCATATCAAAACATATATTCATTGATTGTGGTGATTATTCTGATATATATGTAGATAAATATGAAGTGTTTATTCCTTGAAACACTAATAAGAGATACTTATAAAGTCGGAGAGAATACTTCCTTATATCATTAGTCAAATATTTGACCTAGACTAGAAGCTATGTTTATCATCAACATAAGCCTCTTAGTAAAGATCAAACCTATATCGGTATACATATATACACTAGATTACTATATAAGCGAGTCTGGTATATTGTCAAATGATAATATATGTATATGACGCGGAATAAAAGTCATATAACATGGACAGATTCATTTCTATATATCATTTTGATATTTATTCATGTCAAGAACGAAATAATATTTTCTAATTAGTTTAAACAACCAAAACAACCCACTGTACGGTAACAATTATTTAAGTCATATGTTCTTATCCAAGATCATTGTTTCATTTTCAAGTAGATAAACATGTACAGTAGATTGTCTGGTTAAAGTGATAGTACACTGATAGGACGCGGAAGTAAAGAGGTTGTTTAACATGAAAATGTTCATTCTTATACATCATTTTGATATTTCATAGGTGAAAACAATACTAATGTTAGTAAAACATTCTACAAATAAATAAGAGAAACAGTACCTTGAATATCGAGTCAAATTGTCCGATCCAAGATCCTTGTTTCGTTTTCAGGTTATTTCCTTGTCGGGGAATTCCCTTTTACTCACATGAGGTATATGTGGCTTTGCATTTTGGGAAGAACGTTCGTTTCATTGATTCCATTATAAAATGATATTAAACTGTTATGAGAAATAATAAGTATTGTTTAAGAATCAATACTGAAATATTGCACAATAAAGTTTCAAAAATGAACTATGTGATTGTGTGTTCTCGGCAAAGGGAGGTAACTACTAGTCTTGTTGTGAAAAGGAATAGACTGTCTCTCAGTGATATAGAAATTCTATACACTGTATAAAACATATGTAGAAATAATGTATATATATAAACTGTATAAACATTTTTTAAAACATTTCGTCGTAAGATCTTCCTGTTTAAACTTGGACACCCCTAACATAACATTAAATTTTAAAAATGGTTATGGATTAGGTTCTATGTGAGAAAATAACTCTTTTATAACTCTGTAAAATATTAGTTGTTTTATGATAAATTGTATATTACTAATTAACCTAAGAAATATAAGGAGAAGGTAAAAAGCAATGTTTTGTAAAAAGAAGAGTTTTCTCCCCTGGTTTGTAATTTTATTTGATAGCTATGCCGAAGCATACGGAAATGACCGAGGCTTTGTGAATGACCAATTTTGTAACGGCGTCGCTGATTGCTCAACAAACATGGACTGCCTCGAATCAGATTTCTACCTTGCTACACCATGTAGTTGGCCTTGTTCGTTGTGACTGATCTGCCTCTGAGGGGAGAGATTGTCTCTTATTTGGCAAACATAAAATACATTTATGAAGGGGCTCATACGGAACAGAAGAGAAGTTGTTGTCGATTTCAACTCTTTTGTACAACATACATTTACATAATCATACAAATGTTAACATTTTTACATATCTCTATGGAAGAAGTAACAATAGAATGGTCATAGAAGGGTTTTGTATCAAAAGCTATGAAATATAAACAAGCTCATTCTCTCCCCACAGAGGCAGCTCAGTCATACCCGAGTTAGCTAACTCAAGTATGACTGAGCTGCCTCTGTGGGGAGAGAATGAAACAAGCTCACATGTTTGCTGTTTCTGAGCGGTGCATGTTCCTGTGGTTGACTAATGTCTTATGTTAACTAAAGCTAAAATAGGTCTTTCCCTTCGTTTTCGTCTTACACTCAGACGGTAGTTTCATATATTTCCTGGATTTATTGAAAAACAAGCCTTTATCTGCAGTGAAATAGCCATTTGTCTGAAGCTCATATTCAATAAATCCTGAGAAATATCTTAAGAACTTATCACAACCAATATTACAACACCTGTCAAGTGAACGGAGGATGATTCCATCTTTGTGTTATAGAGCATGTATTTAGTCGTACTTTTATCGTTTAACGACAACTGTCATAATGTTAGACAGATGTCTGTTTTTAGGATTCTTATTCGTTCTGTTGTAGTTTGTCCTGTATCATTTGCTTAAAAACTGTGTAAGTATGTAGACCGAAACGTCACACTCTTGTAATAAAGAAGTTAAAAACCCATAGAAACTTATTCATTCATTTAACTGCTCTAATGATGTATAGATGTCTGTAGCATCCTGTTATTGGGATTCTCATTCGTTCTATTGTTAAACATCTATCTAACAGTAAATAAGTACTCTTGGTAGGTTATTTAAATGCAAACATGACGGGCCCAATTTGCAAAATAAAACCATTATAAATAAATAAATATAAAAAAGTATTTCTTTATGATTGATATTCATATAAAGTTGTCTTGATTTTCCTGTTTCTCATTTTAATATTGCACGTTGCTTTTGTAGTTTCGCTTCACACTTTTATACTTACCAAATGAAGATAAAACAGAGATTTTTCAGTCATATAATTTATTTTTATTTATGTCGCTGATATTGTTGTTATCAGATCACACAAATCCCTGGTATATTCTTCGTTTCTGATCCAAGTGCTTTTCCACCAGGGTTTTGTTATATGGCATTGTCTATGATTTCCCCTCCCTTTAATTACACTTGAGATGTCAGCCTATTGTTCTCTCGCTCAATTATTTTTCAGTAATGGAGCGTTGTATTTTACATCAATTTTTTCACTTGAAATTTCAAATTTTTAGATATTTTAAGTTTTGTTTTTTAAAAAGCATTAAGTTGAGTGTAAATTAAGTCGGTAAATATCCGTTTCATTCCTATACTAAGTCTAACAAGTATCATACGACGTTCAGATGGGCAGGATCACCTTTTTTCTCACGTGTAGTGAGAGAATACTTCCGACTCTGCTTTACATTGTTTGTTGTAACTTCATATTCGTTATTGTACATGTAGTTTAAAATTTGTTGAATGAATTTCAAATCATATTCATGGTATATTTTATTGCCTTTTTCATTCCTTGTTATTCATGTATGGATGAAGAAATTATCTGAAGGATCACCAAATAGAACTAGAAAGTGTTTTTACCCGTAAAAACAGATGTCTCCCTCTTCCTCAAATGCTCCAAACCTCTAAACAATACTATCATGAAGCACCATTAATGTTCTCTGTATAATTCAACTTGAATAAATAACCTCTCAACTCCACAATTGTAGCAAACATAATATTCAAAATTGCATCGAAATAAACAAAATAATTTGTTTGAAATCTCAAACCTCCAAAAGGCACATCTACATGATATGGAGAGACAATATACCAAGTTTGGTGATGATCGGTCACATAGTTTTAGAGATCTGCTCCGGAAACAAACACTACCCTTGAAAAAGACTAAGTCCAAATTGTTGCCATGGAAATAAAAACAAAACTTTTACAAAATCTATAACCTCCAAAAGGCACATCTACATGATATGGAGAGACAGTATACCAAGTTTGGTGATGATTGGTCCCATAGTTTTAGAGATCTGCTCCGGAAACGAAATGGGAACGCCAACGCTAACGCTAACGCCAACGCCAACGCCAACGCCGACGCCGACGCCGACGCCGACCTCAGCTAAAACCAATATGTCTCCCGACCCTTCGGGTGGAGACATAATTGGTGTTATGAACATAAGAGTTTTAACAATTGTTAACAATACTAAATCTTAATACACTTAAAGGACGTAACTCGTTATCATCGGCAATCCATACAAGTATTTCCAGTCAATTCATTTGCAGTTTGAATCCTATAGTAAGAAAGAAACCAAAACTATTTTATAATATATTTTATGAATCTGTGTCGTCCAGTAATGTCATAATGGTCCAAGTATTGGCGTGGCTATCCAAAGAGAAGAGGACGAATATAGAATTTAGAGGGCGTGGCCCCTGTGGCCCTTATTAGAGGTCACAGGTAAACAAAACTATCAATCATTTTAGTCCATATGCCTCTTGAGCAGAAAAAGAAAATGCATAAAGTTTACGTACAAACAGACGGACAGACGCCGAACACCATCCCATGCCATAAGCTCATCGGAACTTTTAGGCCTGATGAGCTTAAAATGTGCTTCTGCCCAGTTAGTGAGAGTTTACCCAAGGATACGAAATGCTAAGGGCATCGCAGAAATACCCCCACTTGTTTCAAGGAAAAACTGTAGTAACACAGGAAACTACGTTTACAAATTATATTTACTTACACATGACCATATCATTGCAAATCAGAATTTATCTAATTTATGAACAAGCACAACCTGTTCACAAAGCAGTAATAATGATAACCTTTATATAAAACACTGAATATTATCAGAGATAGTTGCATAGATATGTTTTAAACCACTTATTGGATAATAAATATTCACACTATCACTAGGACTTAACGCTATTTAGTTGTTAACAATATTAGTTTATATAGTTTTATAGTTTTAATAATAGTTATATTAAGAAAAGTAGACCAAGAAATAACATGCAAGCACAAGTACAGCAGCTGATTATCATAATGATCAATTAGGATTTAAAGGGGCAGTAGCACGTTTTTTGAAAATTTTATATTTCAAACCTTTCACTGATAATTGTATGGTTATGTTTAATTATTATTTTGGTAGTGTCAGAATCTCATAACACAAACCAGTCATCCATAGTCAGAGGACAAAGTATAAAGATTTTACATAAAATTCATTTGCGGCCATTCTGTGTGAACCTTTAATTCAGTTTGTGTTAGTGAAGGTAATGGCATGGCTAAACTTTACATTATATATTTGAATAATGACTGCTTCATCAGTTTGAATACATTGTCTTTCAATTGGAATCATCAATTTTCCTTTTCCTGACATCACCTTATATTGCCCCTAACCGTGCTACTGCCCCTTTAATGTTACAGGGCAATGTCATTTAGAAACTGATGTCCAATCAATACATTGAGCATAGGAAAAATTTGTGTTGAAGAAACTTAGTGAACTAATTATTAATAATTAATATACAAACAAACCAGATATCAATCACTTCTAAGTATCTGCATATGATAAAAACTAATACAGATAATACTTCTTTGTACAGATATACTTGATAGTGATTCTTACATTACTTTGCTTAAAGGGGCAGTAGCACGTTTTTAGGGGGAATATAAGGTGATGTCAGGAAAATGAAAATAAATGGTTCCAAATGAAAGACAATGTATTTAAACTAAATGGAGCAGTAATAATTCAAATATATAACGTAAGGTTCAGCCATGCGATTCCTTTTTCTTACAAAAATGAATTAAAGGTGTTCACACAAAAATGGCCGCCAATGGATTTTATGTAAATCCTCATACTTTGTCCTCTGATTATGGTTGATTGGCTTGTGTAATGTGATTGTTGACACTGTCAATATAATACATTAGGCATTTACTTACCATTATAAGTGCAATTTTTAAAATATAAAATTATCAAAAAACGTGCTACTGCCCCTTTAACTCATATTAGATATTTATATCATATATTCATAAAGAAAGACTCTCTTCAAATAAAGACAATACTCTGATTTCAGTTCATATCATAGATATGCTTAATGATGTCTCTTTAATTAGTTTACTAAACTCATATTAAAGTTTAATGAGAAAACACTTTAGAGATTTCCATGTTGTTAAGCATTAGTTAAATATATATTTGAGAGATATATGATTTATCCATTATACATAAACCGACTTCCAGTACACAGAGAGAATACACTTCTTCCTGTACACATCATTGTCACGAGGACATTCAGTCTACCAATCAGAACGTCAAACTTTATCTTATGCAAATTAGCTACTAGGACGAAGAAGAATATCATAGCTTGTGTCACATGCTGTACATATGTACATATATATCACAGTATAAAAAGGTGTCAATTGGAACGTCAAACATGTCACAGTACCCTCACGCTCTTCCCGAACCCAAAACCCAAGCGATACACAAACTCACCCCTCACTCACCCCTCGCTTACTCTTTCATCTCAGTAACGCACCAATCCATACCAAATTCAATGATCCATTCTCACAGAGATTAACAATTATTGTCGCACAAACAGAAAGCTAGTATCAGGAAGATGATATGGCCAAGATATTGAACTGGATCTGATTCTCCGGAGAATCCAGGATCTTCTAGCTTGCCTGCTGCTCTGGTCTTGTCTCTTATCTTTAAACTGAAAACGAGTATAAAATAGTAATAAGAATAACATGACATTTGGCTTTCACTTAATTTCTTAATACATTCTTAAGACGTTCTCATAACAAAAGAAAACATGTGACCTATTAACCTTATCTTAAGAGGAATGAATGATGTATTTTGGACTATGAACTCTGCAGTTAATTTCAATAAGTTGTTGACTATATGAAACTGTGTTTATTTCCGTAAAGGGGCCACCGGCCCATTATACATATACATACATCATGATAATATTAATAATAGTTGAAGCGCCATAACATAATATAGATTGCTAGTTGCATGATAGGAAACTGGATCGTTTGTTAAATGCTAGAAATACATATTTTGCCAGATTATTAACAATATTGTTATTTCGAGATGACATCAACTGCAGGAATTTACTCATAGTAGGATAAGAAGTGTAGTATTTAGGGAGCAGGCTTCGACGAAGATTATCATAAAAGTCACATACAAAAATGATACTCTGATTCAATTACTTGGACGATACAAAATGGACAAAGTCTTTGACTGCGAGGTAGACCGTTCTTTCTTCCTTCCGCAATTAACAATTTATGGTTGGAGCAACAAAATTTACACAATGCAATACGATACATTGGTATAGTAACTAACGATATGTAATCTTCACATTTAACTTCAAATTTTATAGTGCTATATAGTTGAAGTTTGGAGTAGTTTGAAATATTTTCAAGAAAAAGTTGGTTGTCAATGGCAATACACCTTTCCGTAAACATAGAAATAAAAACATTGATATGTCCAACATCTTGAACCACACATAACCGAAACCATATCTAAACAACAAATTTTAAACATTCAACGCCCAGCATTTCCTTCCAGCCTCTGCCAAATTATATTGATAATCATAAGCCTTTTTCAAAATAACATTCTAACATGACACGAAAACTAGTTTGAAAATACTGCGTTCTGATTGGTTACTCATAAACATTTTGGAGTAATTATTTCACCGATAATCACCTCTAAATATTTACGACCGCTTCACATTCCTCCGCGCACTCATATACAATCTGCAGTGCACTCAACGACGTTCTGTTTACAATATACATGTTGGCGACGACACTTGTCGACATTTTGAAACACCTACAAATTTTAATCGAATAACGAGGTTTTGGGTTCCTGTTTGAAGTGTTTCTTACTGCTTCGCGATGTAAATTAATCACAGGCCACAGATCTATAAACAAAATCAACGATCGCACACCTCTCATACCGCGATTCATCAAATAAACGGAAGCGACTTTATTCTTTAATGCTGTCAGTGCCCCTACCTCTAATTTACAAGTGACCACTTCTCCTGTCACAGTCTCCCAAACCATGACACAAAATATACCATTCTTGACAACTTCCCCTGAGTTTGAAACAGTTCACCGACACGTAGTGGACAACTATTTTCAGAGTAACGTCCCTTGATTTGGTCAGTCCTTGTCGCTCTTGTAGGGGTGATGGGTCGACCCATGTATTTAGTTTTAAAAAATCGTAACTTTGACGATATTGAAATCTGTTTTCTATTGATAATATGCTATATATATTACAGATGAGTCTATTTAAACACGTTTTTTCTGTATGTAATGACATTTTAATTGTTATGTGTTCTTTATGAAAGTGGACTGTACCGTTGTTTTGCAAGAGAGTGGAACCGGTCTGCACCGGTTTGACCTAATCACATTGCTTTTGCGCAAGTCAAAATAGTTCCACCTTTTTTCACTAATTAGTCATGTTAGAATGGTGATAAATCCATTCTGTTTTCTATTTTGGGGTTGTATGTCGTGCATTCTTTACCCCTAAATAAACATTTCAAACCTCGCAAGCTCGGTTTGAAATTATATTTAGGGGTAAAGAATGCACGACATACAACCCCAAAATAGAAAACAGAATGGATTTATCCCCTAATTATCCTGTTGAAGCAAGAGTCTTGGCCAATATTTGATAATTCTAACATATTGATGAACCCGGAGAGAATATCTACCTAGCTCACCTCGAGCTACTAAATTTGGCGTAGTTCTACCCAGATGCAAAATATCTTTACAAAATTTATCATAGGACCGAGCAGCGTCAGAAGATGGATGAAATCCCAAAACTTCTGTACCATACAGAAGAATCGGTAAAACTTTGACATCGAAAATATGCAATAAAACCTTAAGTGGAAGATTTATACAATTAAACAGATTAGAGCGAATAATTCTGAGAACTTTCAAAGCCTGCTCAGAAAGAATCTTCTGGGAAATATAAAATGAACCTGAACTGGAAAAGGGTACACCAAGATATTTATAAGAACTAACAATATCCAACTGACCACTATTAAAGAAAAACTTTTCATATTTCCTCAGCTTTCCGGCCTTTCGAAATACCATTACTTTAGTTTTCTCAACATTAACCTTAACCTGCCATTTATTACAATATCTACTTAATTTATCTAACCTCTTTTGAAGACCTATGACCGTACTGTCTACAATCGCCATATCGTCTGCAAATAAGAGCATGAAGATCTGAAGAACTCCTATCTCTATACACCTCTGGTTATCCTCTCCCAAGTAATCAATGATATCATTAACATATATAGAAAAGAGAAATGGAGACAGCTGACAGCCCTGTCGGACACCACACATACAATCGAAAAAGGAGGTTAAACCTTCATTTAATAAAACGCATGATTTAACATTTAAATATATATTTTTTATCAATCTAAATACCCTACCTTGGATCTTAGACTGCCACAATTTAAACATCAACCCATTTCTAAAGACTGAATCAAAGGCTGCCTTTAGATCTATAAAAGCACAGTATACTCTACCCTTGTGAAGCCCAAGATATTTCGAAATTATAGTGTCTAATACAAAAATATTATCAGTAGTTTGGAAGCCTTGTCTAAAACCTGACTGTTCTGGAATAAATTACTTTTCATGATCTGCCCAAGCCACTAACCTATTGCAAATGACCTTAGAAAATATCTTACCAGATACCTCCAACAGAGTAATAGGCCTATAGTTGCATGGAAGATGAGTATTGCCTTTCTTATGAATTGGTACAATAACACCTTTAGACCACTCGTCGGGATAAATACCCGTTGATAGAATTAAATTAAAAAGTACCTGTAACAATTCAATACAAAGTTTAGGAGCATTCTTAAAAAACTCAATTGGCAGACTGCTATATCCCGGTGCCTTACCACTTTTCATATTAGCAATTACAGAACTGATCTCTTCACAAGAGATATCACGATCAATACCATAAGTGTATGTTGTAGAATCTATAAGGGAGTCATCAATAGACTGAACAAAGTCTGTTACAAACTGATAAAAGTCATGTTCTTCAGGTGAAACATTAAGTCCATTGAATAGATTTTAAAAGTATTCAGTCCAATTATTTGTGCTAATGTTATTTGAAATGGAGGTAGGTCGTCTTCTCACAATAGACCAAAAACGTTTACTGTCATTTATAGCAAGAGAGTTCAGGAGTGATTGTGATAGAGAGTCGAACACCGCTGAACGTTTTGATGCACAGAGCTGCTTATACTGTCTCCAGGCCTCTGTGTAGCGCACCCGGTCTACTGCACTGTTAGTCACGTAGTACACACGGAGCCGACTGCGGGCTAACTGCTGGGCTGACTTAGCTTAAAGTCGCTAGCACAGTTTAATAAGCGGGAATGAAATGAATCATGTGCAGTGTTCACGTCCTCATTATTTATCAGTTCTTTAAAGTTTTTATTTCCTGCTCTGATATTGAGTCCCACTTTTCTCTATATGTGGAATGTTTCTCACTATTCCAAGTGTACCTATCTCTAGGAGTGAGGTTTAAAATCAAACTGGTTCATAATTAGGGAGAAAGAAACAGGAAAATGTGATGATTCAACTTGGTCGCACACTGAAAAATTACTGAAAATTTCAAATGAGTTTTCCGAACAGATGACATAGTCAACCACACTCTGTCCGTCATTAGCTACACAGGTTATTTTGCCTACATCTTTGTCATCAAAAAGACGACCATTACAAATTCTAAAACCAGTTCTTATACAGAAATCTAGCAGTGCACGACCTCTGCTGTTAACATAATCATCCTGGGAACTGCGGGGTGTAATATTATCATCACTTGTGTTGTTTATATCTTCATCCACTGGAATAAATCGAGGGTCGTCGTTTTCAATATAATCCGGTAGGGTTGAAGTTCTGGCATTAAAATTCCTCTTCAAGATAATATGGCAGCCTGGATATGTTTCTCTGAATGCTTCAATATCAGTCTCTACTTTATCTAAAAGATATTCATTGGAGTGTTCACTAGAGCCACAAGGAGAGAAGTAAATAAAACCCAAAATGAGTAGAAAACTGTTGGTAGTATTTTCGAGTTTTAACCATAAAACGTTTACTGAACTACTTTTCAAAACTGTCACTGCCGATGATAGATATTGTTTAATAAATACAACAATTCCACCTGAGTTGCGTATTGCTCCGGGCTTCTTTGTTCTGGTCTGTGAGATCAAAACCGTTTACATCAAATTTATCGTTGTCTTCTGTCCATGTTTCTATAAGTCCGATTATATCGAATTTTGTTATAAATTCTATAAATGAAGGTTTACACAAATGTTTTTTAAGTCCGTCACAATTCCAGATACATAAGTCAAATATTGTTGCAGAATTTTTGTCAAATGGGCTTTGGCCACACCCCTAAGGGTGGGTGGTGTTTTCATTATTAGGCAGTGGCTTAAGTGTACGGATTGGAATCAGCTTAGTAGTGTTAGGGTCAAGTTTGTAGATTTTATTGGCAATTTGGATCTTATCGTAGCGAAGCATAGCGAATTTGTCCGCTTCCCTGGCCTCATCCATGTGTGGCTTGAATTGTGGATGCACATTGACTTGCTTGATGCACATTGACTTGCTGGATGCACATTGACTTGCTGGATGCACATTGACTTGTTAGATGCACGTTGACTTGCTGGATGCACATTGACTTGCTGGATGCACATTGACTTGCTGGTTGCACATTGACTTGCTGGATGCACATTGACTTGGTGGGTGCACATTGACTTGGTGGATGCACATTGACTTGGTGGATACACATTGACTTGCTGGATGCACATTGACTTGCTGGATGCACATTGACTTGGTGGATACACATTGACTTGGTGGTTGCACATTGACTTGCTGGATGCACATAGACTTGGTGGATGCACATTGACTTGGTGGATGCACATTGACTTGCTGGTTGCACATTGACTTGCTGGATACACATTTACTTGTTGGATGCACATTGATTTGCTTGATGCACATAGACTTGGTGGATGCACATTGACTTGGTGGATGCACATTGACTTGCTGGTTGCACATTGACTTGCTGGATACACATTTACTTGTTGGATGCACATTGACTTGCTGGATACACATTGACTTGGTGGATACACATTGACTTGGTGGATGCACATTGACTTGTTGGATGCACATTGACTTGCTGGATGCACATTGACTTGCTGGATGCACATTGACTTGGTGGATACACATTGACTTGCTGGATGCACATTGACTTGGTGGATACACATTGACTTGGTGGATGGACATTGACTTGGTGGATACACATTGACTTGCTGGTTGCACATTGACTTGCTGGATACACATTTACTTGTTGGATGCACAATGACTTGTTGGATGCACATAGACTTGGTGGATGCACATTGACTTGGTGGATGGACATTGACTTGCTGGATACACATTGACTTGCTGGATGCACATAGACTTGCTGGATGCACATTGACTTGCTGGATGCACATTGACTTGGTGGATACACATTGACTTGGTGGATGGACATTGACTTGGTGGATACACATTGACTTGCCAGATACACATTGACTTGGTGGATGCACATTGACTTGGTGGATACACATTGACTTGCTGGATACACATTGACTTGCTGGATGCACATTGACTTGTTGGATACACATTGACTTGTTGGATGCACATTGACTTGCTGGATGCACATTGACTTGTTGGATGCACATTGACTTGCTGGATGCACATTGACTTGGTGGATACACATTGACTTGCTGGATGGACATTGACTTGCTGGATACACATTGACTTGCTGGATGCACATAGACTTGCTGGATGCACATTGACTTGCTGGATGCACATTGACTTGGTGGATACACATTGACTTGGTGGATGGACATTGACTTGGTGGATACACATTGACTTGCCAGATACACATTGACTTGGTGGATGCACATTGACTTGGTGGATACACATTGACTTGCTGGATACACATTGACTTGCTGGATGCACATTGACTTGGTGGATGGACATTGACTTGGTGGATGGACATTGACTTGCTGGATGCACATTGACTTGGTGGATGCACATTGACTTGCTGGATGCACATAGACTTGCTGGATGCACATTGACTTGGTGGATGCACATTGACTTGCTGGATGCACATTGACTTGGTGGATGCACATTGACTTGGTGGATACACATTGACTTGCTGGATGCACATAGACTTGGTGGATACACATTGATTTGCTGGATGCACATTGACTTGGTGGATACACATAGACTTGCTGGATGCACATAGACTTGGTGGATACACATTGACTTGCTGGATGCACATTGACTTGGTGGATGCACATTGACTTGGTGGATACACATTGACTTGCTGGATGCACATAGACTTGGTGGATACACATTGACTTGCTGGATGCACATTGACTTGGTGGATACACATAGACTTGCTGGATGCACATAGACTTGCTGGATGCACATAGACTTGCTGGATGCACATTGACTTGGTGGATACACATTGACTTGGTGGATGCACATTGACTTGCGGGATGCACATTGACTTGGTGGATGCACATAGACTTGCTGGATGCACATTGACTTGCTGGATGCACATTGACTTGCTGGATGCACATAGACTTGCTGGATACACGTTGAGTTTGTGGATGCACATTGACTTGCTGGTTGCACATTGACTTGTTGGATGCACATAGACTTGCTGGATACACATTGACTTGGTGGATACACATTTACTTGCTGGATGCACATTGACTTGCTGGTTGCACATTGACTTGCTGGATACACATTTACTTGTTGGATGCACATTGACTTGTTGGATGCACATTGACTTGCTGGATGCACATTGACTTGCTGGATGCACATTGACTTGGTGGATGCACATTGACTTGGTGGATGAACATTGACTTGTTGGATGCACATAGACTTGCTGGATACACATTGACTTGGTGGATGCACATTGACTTGCTGGTTGCACATTGACTTGCTGGTTGCACATTGACTTGCTGGTTGCACATTGACTTGCTGGTTGCACATTGACTTGTTGGATACACATTGACTTGCTGGATACACATTGACTTGGTGGATGCACATTGACTTGCTGGTTGCACATTGACTTGCTGGATACAAATTTACTTGTTGGATGCACATTGACTTGTTGGAAACACATTGACTTGGTGGATGCACATTGACTTGCTGGATGCACATTGACTTGCTGATTGCACATTGACTTATTGGTTGAACATTGACTTGGTGGTAGCACATTGACTTGCTTGATGTACATTGACTTGGTGGATGCACATTGACATGCTGGTTGCACATTGACTTGCTCGATGCACATTGACTTGCCAGATACACATTGACTGGCTGGATGCACATTGACTTGCTGGATGCACATTGACTTGCTGGATGCACATTGACTTGCTGGATGCACATTGACTTGCTTGATGCACATTGACTTGGTGGATGCACATTGACTTGGTGGATGCACATTGACTTGTTGGTTGCACATTGACTTGGTGGATGCACATTGACTTGTTGGATACACATTGACTTGCTGGATGCACATTGACTTGGTGGATGCACATTGACTTGTTGGTTGCACATTGACTTGGTGGATGCACATTGACTTGGTGGATGCACATTGACTTGTTGGTTGCACATTGACTTGGTGGATGCACATTGACTTGTTGGATACACATTGACTTGCTGGATGCACATTGACTTGGTGGATGCACATTGACTTGTTGGTTGCACATTGACATGCTGGTTGCACATTGACTTGGTGGATGCACATTGACTTGGTGGATGCACATTGACATGCTGGTTGCACATTGACTTGGTGGATGCACATTGACTTGTTGGATGCACATTGACATGCTGGTTACACATTGACTTGGTGGATGCACATTGACTTGGTGGATGCACATTGACTTGCTGGATGCACATTGACTTGCTGGATGCACATTGACTTTGTGGATACACATTCACTTGCTGGATGCACATTGACTTGCTGGATGCACATTGACTTGCTGGATGCACATTGACTTGGTGGTTGCACATTGACATGCTGGATGCACATTGACTTGGTGGATGCACATTGACTTGCTGGATGGACATTGACTTTGTGGTTGCACATTGACATGCTGGATGGACATTGACTTGCTGATTGCACATTGACTTGGTGGATGCACATTGACTTGTTCGATACACACAGACCAACAGAAGACATCACCTACTCAAACATATCCAGATTTGACTCAAGGAAAAAATATAGTAGCACGAGAAACGACGTTTACAAACTATATTTATTCACACAGGATCAAATCATTACAAATAAGAATTTATCTAATATATGAACAAGCACAAACATAACCACAAAGCACTAATAATGATAAAGTTTATATGAAGCACTGGATGTGTTCAGAGATAGTTGCATAAATGTTTAAAAAAACTATTTGGATAATAAATATTCACACTATATATAGGATATTACTCTATTTAATTGTTAACAATACTAGTAAATGATGATATTAAGAAAAGTAGACCAAGCAATTAAATGGCAACCACACGTGCAACAGCTGAGTAACATAATGGTTTTAAAGGGACAGTAGCACATGTTTATAACATTATATTTTCTAAACTTTTCACGGATAATTATTTGGTTATATTAAATTTGTTATTTAGATAGTGTAAAAAATCTCATGACACAAATCAATTATCCATAGCCAGAGGACAAAGTATAAAGATTCACATTAAATCCATCGGCAGCAATTTTGTGTGAACACCTTTAATTCAGTTTGTGTTAGAAAAAGGTATAGCTTGGCTAAACTTTACATTATATATATTACAATAATATATAATATAATAATATTATAATAATTACTGCTTCAATAGTTTTAAGACATTGTCTTTCAATTGTAACCATTAATTTTCATTTTCCTGACATCACCTTATATTCCCCCTAAAAACGTGCTACTGCCCCTCTAATATTACAGGACAATGTCATTTAGAAACTGATGTCCAATCAATACATTTAGCATTTGAAGAGTTTGTGTTGATGAAACTTAATCATTAATATACAAACAAACCAGATATAAATCACTTCAAGTATCTGCAAATGATAGAAACAAATAAAATTAATACTCCGGTTCAAGTTCTTTGTACAGATATATTTGATAGTGATTCTTACATTACTTTACTCAACTCATATTAAATATATATAAATCATACATTCATAAAAAAGACTCTCTTCAAATAAAGACAGTACTCTGATTTTAGTTCATATCATAGATATGCTTAACGGTGTTTGTTTAATTAGTTTACTATACTCATATTGAAATTTGATGAGAAGACACTTTTGAGATTTCAATGTTGTTTGTTAAAAATATTTTTGAGAGATTTATGATTTTTGTATTATATATGAACCGATTTCCAGTACACAGACAGAATACACTATTTCTTTTACACATCATTGTCATGAGGAAGTTCTGTCTGCCAATCAGAACTTAAAACTTAGAGAAAGTTTGTTTTCTTATGCAAACTAGCTATTAGAAATAAGAATATACTTGTGTCACATGCTGTACATATATTTATCATATAATGGAGGGTGTTATCGATGGAATAAAGCTATCGGATAAACTTGGTATCCGATTTGCTCAAAATCGGATAAAGATGCAAATTAGGTCAAAACCCGAACTATTTTCTCAAAACTCCATGCATTTCATGCGAGTCCTAAACCGGTCTCTTACCATTGATAACGTCATCGGGAGTTTTCAGGTTTTGTATTTTTTATCGAATGAAATATCGTAAACAAATTCCGTCAGGGTAGACTTATCACGCATTCGTATTTTAGCAATTATAGCTTGGTTATCGAAGCATTTCAAGTTGATTCATCGTGCGTTTAAGAAATATAACGATATGCAGCTAACATTATCGGCTATCGAAATAATATGTGCTTCAATTTTCGTGAATAAAATAGACCTAGATCGCTTTGACCGTGTCGGTTACCAACTTATCAGCAAAAACAAATCATATTCTAGTGATAGTACAGATTATCCAGTAGCGTAGTAACAAACTCAACAACCTCACCTTCACCAATAGTCGGCGCTTGTCTAGGGATACCGTAACTGAACTGGCTTAACAACAATGACAATGCAGCTTTTCAAAATGCAGTAAGAGTTACCTCCCCTATTGTAGCGACGTTGACAAGTGGTTCTTACACATTTTGAGTTGTAAAAAAAAAATGTGTACTCGTGCACTGGGAATCAGATTGAAAAAAGTTGATAGATTGCAGAAGACGTTTCTAACACTGTGAAAAAATTCATTTCATGAAGGAATATTTCTGGACTGTTCACAACTATACATCGCCGACAATATGACCTTCACCTTGTTTATTGTGAAAGCAATTACTCCGCGAAATCTAGGTCAAACATATTTTTAGAAGGAATCATATTTTCGTTTAAACCTTTTTTCAAAATGACATTATATGATAAAGAAATTATTAACCTCGTGTGTTTCCGTATCATTAATATCATATAATAGGAATAAAAGTATATGTATTATGCTCGCCAAAGGCTCGCATAATACAAATTTTATTCCTATTATATGATATTAATGATACGGAAACACACTCGGTTAATAATCTCTATATATCACAGTATAAAAAGATGTCAAAACACCAAGCCATAAATCTTCGAGGCATAAAATACAAAAACAAATACATAACAAATACAACAAGCAGCTAACATGGTGGAGGTGTATCCCGGTCAAATGGCACAATACAATATATTTTGCTTATTTTATCTCAATTTCAACTTTTTCTAACACTGTATTGATTCATATGTCACACTATAACAACACAATTTGTTCAAGGATATGAAGGAAACTGTTCTAACATAAATAATAACAAATACCAACATTATAATCTCTGTTGGGCATTATTTGTGTAAACTTTCTAATCAAAATTAAGACAATATAAAAATTACCATTATCATTTTTAGTCCAATAAAAAAAGTCCTAAAAGATGCATAATAAAATTGTCCTTTTCGTATTTTGGATCATAAAGGTGAATTTGATCATTCATTAACCAATAGAATACAAATGATAAACAAATGACCGCAATACTCCTATTTTGCCAATAAACACAATATCTAACAAAAATATACTTCAAAATTGTTAATTATGACACACAATCATGTAATTCGTTTTCTCAATACCACATTTGATTCAAATATGACCACCAGTCAAAGTCAAAGTCAAAGTCAGTATTAGAGGCCTCGTGGCAAAGTGTTAAGCAATTTAGTTGACCACCAGTTCTTGGTTTAGAAGTTGTGAGCCGAACAGAAGTTGTAACAGTTTTCACACATTTTTCCTCATATTTCGACAAAAACTTTCAAATTGTATCTCATGGCAAATTTCATCAATATCTCATGATTAGTTGTGACAAGTTGTGAGCCCGGCAAGACTGTAACGAGTTTCGTACAGAGTCCTCATTCCCTGGCAAAAAACGTCCAATTTTACAAATTTACGATTTCAAAATTGCTTTTCATGAAACGCCTTCATATGATTATGAATCTAAATGTCACTTTTGATCAAGATGTGGTAATGAGTTTAGAAGTTGTGAGCCGGATAGGAGTGGTACATGGTTTCTAACAGAGTCCTCATTTTTAGCCACAAAAACGCAAAAGTTTACAATAATACTTTTAAATTTGTTAATCATGACACACCTCCAAATAATTATGTATCTCCCTATAAAATTTGAGTTGTATAGAAGTTGTGAGCCGGACAGGAATTGTAGCAGTTTTCTTACAAATTTCCCAGTTTTTCTCCAAAATTCTAATAAAGTATGTAGATATTTATATGTTACTCATGACACATTATTCCAAGTTTCTTCATTTCCACTATGAATTTGAATTGAAATGGTCGAATAGTTAAAAATTAATGAGCCGGATACAATGTGTAACGGACGATGCCCATTTTAATACCCCAAGCAACTTCGTTCCCTACAATACATAATAATAATAATAATAATAATAACTAGGGTTGCCCAGGCAAGTCTGACGGTCTTCAGACCGCTGTTTTATTCGTAAGGTTCATTTAAGACACTGGCATGGTCTTTAAGATAAAATAATAAAATCGCTAACGAACAGTCATTTCCGATCGATGGGACGTGTCAAATTACATAAGATAAGTCAAAATTTCCGGATCCCATGCACCTTTGAGAATCTTCTTCTCTGAAGATACTTGCACTAGAGAGCTGAAATTCATACTCAATGTAGCTGAAGCATTGTAATTCTTAATTTGACTTCTAGAAAGTCCTAACGTTAATACTTTTTCTGCTTTCAAAGTTGACCAAAATCTAAAAGTCGCAAATTTCAAACTTTTGTCGCGAAAGTATGATAAAAATCCTTCCAAAGGGCAAGGCAACAGCATAAATGGCCAATGAAGTCTGGACTTAAACAAGTAGATGTCTTCTTCCTCTGCCCTCTGCCCCCTTCTCATCCTTTATCCCAGCAGTCGGACTACTTGTCTGTCAGTTCTGAGAATTTCAGGCAGATATCAATTCAAGTTTTCGAGTTTTGTTTTCGAGAAATAGTAGGTGTGGAAAAAAACACTCCCCCCTTTAAATCATGCCAAAGTCGCTATAAATGGCCTTAGGCATTCATATATTTGGCTGAATCCTGTAATTGTCGCTTTGCGACTATATTTGGATAATTGGTGTTTGTTTATGAGTTACCGAAATTATGTATTTTGTATATGGATTATCAAAAAACTATACCCCTGATTGTAAAAACATTCATGATGAATATAGGATTGTTATTTGATTATTCTCAGTCAGTAACTAACATTGTAAGCTTTTCGGCTTTTACTAAAATTGCACCTTGCAAACAATGAAATCGTTAATGATAAACACAGTCCTCGGTTTCAATTGTTTATTAATAGTCACGTTACAAACATGAATCATAAACACTACCAATTGTTATACATAAACACATCAAGCATTTGTGTAGTAAGTTGAATAAATTCTAATAATTGATCTATGACAATGCTGTTAAAAGGTTCCGCATACAAATTATGTAATGAAGAAGTCATAAAGTAATAAAACTTGTATCTGAAGCTTCTTAGCAAATTTCTGATTTTAAGGTGAGATAAATATCATTTTAGAATCGCCATTTTCAAACTAAAACTTCTCTAAACAGAGAAAAACACAATTCAGTATGTACGGCTAATTTGAAAAAAATATAAGTCGTAATACAAAATTATTAAACAGATGCAAACATTACAAAATGTTCATTTTAGTTCAAAATCAGATTACAAGAAAACGAATCAAATGTGAAACACATCAAACATAAATTTCAAACATCAATCTCAACACAGATTATTTTTGTACTAAAATATTTTCGATCTTATTACACTGATAATGGCAATTCCATGATAAAACCTTCTTAAACCTACTCAAACCAGACGACAAAATAGTAGACATTTCTTTTGAAATCGTGCAAACGATTTAGGAACCTTCAAATGTGATAAATATACTTAAAGTAAAAATAGATTTTAAATGATATATCATAATTAGTTGATCCATATTATTATCACAGTCTGGTCCCTGTGAAAAGGCATGACCTTAAATGTACATTTACATTCAAAATATATGCATTATATGCACATGTATAGAATGTATAAAGGTGCATTAAACATAATAATAAGCATTTAAGAAAAATAAATATAGATTAAATTTACTGTCCAATTAAAAAAATCAGGAGAGTTTCCATAAAAGCATCCCATGTCATCAATATAAAACCAAAATCTTAATAGTTCACAATTTGGTATCAAATAAAATGTATTTTGTTAAAAACATAAATTCCTCCTTTGAATACAAAAACAAAACGAAACGAGAACTCGTAAAAAATATCATAATTATATATGATTCACAGAAAGTTAATAACATGGAAGCATATACTTTTCAACACATTATCTGTAAAGCAAAGCCTAATATTACCTAGACATGAATATCATGTCAATTATGTTAGTGTCTATCTCCATGGCAACCGAACCTTGCTAGGTTTTTCCATAAACATGCTGAGAGATTACGATTAGAAAAACTTGTTAATTACAAACTTCTATACTAGCATTGGAAGAACCATGGATACAGAGGAATCCTTTTAAAACTCAATTACATTTTCTGAACTAGTTGTATCATAATAATTGACATTTGACTATTGACTCAAGAACATAACAACTAATTGGAAGTGTCACCATAAACTTAAATGTATACTACTAAATTAATGTTGACAAATTATCACAAGAATTTAATCATAACTGTATAAAAAATAGAGCCATTGGCTCTGTAGCTTATCAGGCTTCATTATCAACTATGATGTAGAGTGTGGCCAATGTGATTCCCCCTTTGTAGAGGCCACAGGGTCACCAATCACCAAGTATATAGCAGTGTATAAAAAAGAATGGAAATCTAGCCTGTCCTGAAAATTCATTGGTCAATTCCTTTGGGAAATGTAAGAAAAAAATTGAAAAGTTACCAGTCCTGACAAAAAAGTTACGAGTCCTGACCAAAAAAAACCCAGTTCAAGGACTGGCTGACGGGCAATATTTTAAACACTGTATATAGGCGACAAGTTTCAGTTTTCTAGGCCTTATACTTAAGGAGAAGATGAACATAGATTTGAAGGACGTTCCTGTTGCCTTTATTATTATTATAAAGCTACAATTCATCATCCTCACTAGTCAAGGAGTCTGTACACAAAGTTTCAGCTTTCTAGGCCTGATTGTTCTGGAGAAGAAGTCGAAATTCCACAAAGTTTACGGACGGATGGACGGATGGATGGACGGATGGACGGACGCCGGACACCATTCCATGCCATAAGCCCGTCGCGCCTTACAGGCCAGATGAGCTAAAAAGTAGATAAAGATAGTAGTATTAAGGCCTAAGCATAACATCAACCACTATCACAATGAAATAATTGAAAATCGCCATTCAATGTCTTTATCTTTACAACTGCACCAAGAAGGCATCCGAAGGTTATACAAACAAATACAACTAAAATTCACAAACCAAACACAAAATACTAATTCCAGAGAAAACCAGTTATTTTCCTTCCCCAAACACTCTTTTACACTAAGTTTTCACCTTATGAAAAGTATTATAAGTTAGTTTCAACTTTCGAAAATAGTGTAACCCAATATTTTTATTCATTAGACATTCATTGACATATTTTGATATAATCTGTTGAGTCTTCACCATCTTTAACATCCAATTCTACTATGACTTGAACAAGGATATGATCTGTCTCCCTTCTTATCTTTGTATCTTCGGTAAGTATAAATCTGTAATATTCAATTTCCAAATCTTGTTTTCCTCAAGATAAAAAGCATATATATGACTAGTAACTGACGATGTTAGTACCTGATGCAATTTCTTGCAACGATTTCAATCATGGAGTTAATATAATTCATGTATGATAACCTGCTGACTACATACACAAAACTATCAATCAACCTACTGTAAAACAATAGAAAAGGTCTCTTTCCAATGACGAAACAGATTCGTCTCTTTCATCAATTCATTTCTTTTCTTTTCCTGTTTGATCTATTTCTTAACCCAGATCAGCTATAGAGGAAAATGTCCACCAAAGGCACCAACAGACGTATACTCGTCCACACTGAAACCTCTAGAACCAAACGTTAAAGTCTCTTTCCTCGGGCATTCACCCAAGTGACAAGTTACCCTCAAAGTCATCAACAAATCTGTCGTCCTCAGAACAGAACCTGAGGAGATAATGTCCAAGATAAATCAAGGCCTACTGTTATATCAAATCTTAACCCCATTCATTCAACCCACGGAGCGATTGAGGAGAAGCTCTCCCAAATGTTGTCTACAAATCTATCGTCCTCCGAATTGCAACTCTAGAGCTAAAAGGTAGTCTCTTTCCTGAGACCAAACTGGTTCTTCTGCATCATCCATCTCAGGTGCCCAGGCATTTCCTCCTGTGAGTCGGTGGGATTCGCCTCCTATCTCATCCCCACATTCAGGACACGTCGACTTCTCGTCAGCTCTCCCACATTCCCCAATAGCATAGACGTGGCCTGTAATGGATGCAAACATTTAATTCCCCACAAATTCTTGGAATGACAAGCAATATAACAAGTTAAAAGCAGACACTTCTGGTCTGTTGAAATGACACAAACGCTTTGTTGCATATGTTTGCCACATCAAAATGACTTTGTCATCAACATCTCTAACCATATCGGTTTTCAATTGAACTCCAAAAACTTCATAAATTATAGTCCAAAACCACGGTAGAATGGCGGTAACTCCGTAAAATAAATGTACACTTCTTTTTGAACTCCATTAAGTTTTAAAAACAATTTGGTTATTCTATCTTTAAATAGTTTCTGAGAAAGTTTTCCCATATATACTCTGACGGACAGACTGCAAACCAGAGCCCAAAACCGCATCCTCATCAGACTTGGTGGCGGAGGTTAAAAATACTATAGTTACTTGAGAAATGGTAATGGATTTTAAAGAAGGGGTACATACATTTAAACTTGTATCTCTTTTAACATTGTATCAATTAAATGAATTTGATGCCACTTACGTTTTTGATAAAGATAGTAATGCTATCTTGAAATTTAGTTCACATGTTACTTGTAAATTAATTTCATTAATAGAAGGGTGATTACCTCGTTTGCACTTGTACCAGTGTCCCTTGTTAAGTCCTATAGCCTCCACAATCATGAATCTTTCTTCATCAGATATCCCAATTCCCGATCCAGGAACATACTCGGTTACATCTTCTTTCATCTGCTTGGCATCCTTCGTTTCTTCTTCCGACATCAATTGAGGCGATTCAAGTCTTCTGATAATAGCAGTAAGGTTTCTCATTATTCTAACGGGAACCTCATGCTTATCCTGCTCAATCCATTCCATGGCATCCAGTAGATACTTCAGTAGGCTCAAACGCTCCATTTCCCTTTTTGCATCTCCCACTTCTTGTTCACTGAAGCTGACTCGATGAAGTAGACTCCACTGTTTGAAGGCCTGTACAATCGTCAAGATAGGTTCATAGGCAATTTCGTTTTTGAACTTTTGAATACTTTCATTGATTGTTCTTTCAATGCTGACAAGTTGTTTGAATATTGTAACCTGGTTCCTCTGCGCGACCAGAACTGTTTCTGATGGTACCGGAACTGAATCAAGGAGTTGCTGAATCTTCCCTTTATCAACACTCTTTAGTCTGTCCATGGCCTTTCTCAGTGTATCCTTTAAATTCCGGATTCTGTTTTCATTTCCTCTGACTTTGAGTTTGGCCTTCTCAATATCAGCAAGAGCTTGCTTGACAGTGTCCCCATAGCAAAGGTTTCTTCTAATTGGAGTTTTGCATTTTGGACAATCCTTCAGTTTCACAACGGTTTTGTCTTCCCCTTCCTCTTCCTCTTCCATTTTTGGTTCATTCATGTATTGGTCCAAACCATTTACTTCAAGGACATGACCGCAATCCTCAAGCTGTATGAACCGAGCATGAGGTTCTTCTTCAGTTCCAAAAAAGACCTCTTTGACCTCTTCTGCATCACAGACTCTACAGAGTTTTGGGCATGGCTCCCCACAGATACCAATGCATATGTGACCACAGGACAGCTTTAGCCTACAAGCAGATTTGCATCTCTGGCGGTCACATTTGTCACCACAGGGTGTTTGGCATTTTGAATGACGACACTTCCACTGACAGTCCTCCATGCATATGGCACATGGCTCTCCACACAGTTTTTGACATTTGCTGTGGTTGCATCTGTTTTCGCAAGGCTTGCTACATGGTGGACAAGAACTGCATGACGATTCACATTTATGACCGCATATCAGGATCTTGGTGCATGGAGCAGTGCAAGGGTAATGGAGACGCCCGTGGAAGCAAGTTCCACAAGATCCTTGACAAGGGTGCTCACAGACGAGGATAGATGCACAAGGTTGATTACATGATGCTGTGTCCTTCGTTGCACACTCAACCTTGATATTGTGTCCACAAGGCTTGGTGACATCGACAAGTTCTTTACACTGCGGATGGGGTTCTCCACAGAGACCGCTGCAAGGGTGGCTACATGGTAAGATTGTTTCACACTTCTGCTTACAGCGAGCAAGGTTTGAATCCTCTTGACATTCTATGTCAGTTGTGTGTCCACATCTTGGAAGACGAGTTTTCTTCAGCAATGGGCATGGCGTACATTGCATATAACATGGGTTCGTACAGGTTATTTTATTGCAATCGTTGCACCTCCTCTTGCAAGGTTTTGAACATGTAACAAACTTATGCTCAGGATCATTTGCATGACACATTTTCGGGCAGACGTGGCCACAGGGTAGACGGTATTCACATGGCTTGGTACATCCACCTTCTGGGACTCTTTCAAAGTCTCGAGGTTCCATTGCAAGGATTCCATTATCTCCTGGATGATTTGGACATGACAAAGGCAATGCAGGTCCGAGATAGCCTCCCTGTTTCGCTGCAGTGCATATTGTTTTCATTAGTGGACTGTGGTCTGTAATGTATGTCAGATTTCCTATGACATAAAGTCCAACTTTGGCTCTTGACAGGGCGACACAGATCCTATTGTCTTCTCCAAGAAAACCAATACTTGTCTCTTCTCCACTTCGAACTAATGACAAAAGGACGATGTCATTTTCCTCTCCCTGGTAACTGTCCACAGCTACTACCTTGACTCCTTCAAACTGAGACTTTGGCATTTTCCCTTTTAGGTAGTGCATCTGAGCTGAGTACGTGGCGAGAATGGTGATCTTGTCAGATGAATAGCCCTGCTTGATGAGATACTTGCACAGAGCCACCATATATTGTGCTTCATGCTCATTCATGAAACTTTTAGTTTCCTCATCCTTCATATGTGCCTTGGAGTGGTCAATGAAAAATATGTTTCGTGAAATGCCTTTCACATTGCCATAGCTGTTCACAACAATGTGATCCTTCAACTTTGGATAAATGTGACGGATCACATCAGCGATCTCTGGACGCATTCGATGTTGCCACAGCAGTGTGTTACACTTCAACTTGTTTCTCACCATCCTCTCAAAAAGGGACACTTCAAGACCATACTGCTTTGCAAGCTTATGGACTGTGGGATTCGGCCTCAGCTGCTTGTGGTCTCCTATCAGGATAAGATGTTGACATTCTCTACTCAAAGTCCCGATAACGTGAGCCTCAAGGACCTCGGCTGCTTCTTCAACAACTATGATCTTTGGACCAATTTCATTCAAGATTTGTTGATATTTGGCGGCACCAGTTGTTGTCATTCCGATAATTGAACAATTCTGAAGAATAGCTTTGTCTTCTTGCAAAAGAATGTCTCTATATCGTCCTGCTAGACTTTCATATTCCTTCTCCTTATCTCTTATTTCACCCCTAGCTTGGCGGCAGAGTTGATCCACCCAGTACCTGTAAAGTTTCCATCTATCTCCAATTGGTAAACGCCAGATATTATGTACCCTGTTAGCTTGTGTTGGCGTCATCCTGTCCACAGCCCTGATTCGTTGTATAAGACCTTTTTTCAGTTTTCCCTTCTGCTTTCGTTTTTCCTCATATACCTCTTTTTGAGCTTTTGATAGGTAGGAGGATTCATGTGGAACATCCAGTTTGCTGATATCTAATCCAATGGTATCTTTTCTGACTCTCTGAATATTTGCATCAAGAGACTTTCCTCTTTCCAAAAAATCATCTAATTCAACTTCAAAGTCATCATCAAGCTCACGCAGTGATTGACGATTAGGGGTAAGATCAATGGTGTTCTCATCTTCGAATCCTTCTTCATTTTCTTCCTCATCATATCCTAGTTCCTCCAATTGATGTCGCAGGTACTCACCTTGTTGTTCAATTTTGAATATTTCTCTCTGCACTCCAAGCCAATGCAAAAGGTGACAAGGCTGATAATCAGTCACAGGCGGGAATTGGGCACTGTTGTTGCCTGATATGAATTCCTTTAAACATCTTTCATGAACAATCTCCATCTCCGCGACTTCCAATCTGGTGGCAGTTGTATGAATATCAGACTTCAGTGAATCCATAGCTCGAAGAGTTTCGAGTTTACTTGCATGTACATGCTGGGGAAATGATCTTAATTCCTTTGCTCTTTGTTTAGCATTTTTAAGTGAGTGCTCCTGCAGTCTCTCGCTTTTACTCCGAGACCCAACTCTGATGAGGTCTCCGTCAAAGAACTTCAATGTTGCCTCCAGGAACTGATCCAGGGCATGGTTTGTGTAGCAGACTACAAGGATTGGAAGACGTCTTTGCTCTTGTCTCCAAACTGTTGAGTTGTGAAGAAGGGCTTTCAGTATTTTAACACCGACGTAAGTTTTTCCTGTACCAGGAGGGCCTTGGATGAGAGCAAACTCTTTGGTAAGGGCATCCTTCAGGGCAATCATTTGGGAGTGGTCAAGATTCAAGATATCTGGAATTGGCCATGACGAGTCGTCTGTTATCTTGACATTGTTTGCCAGTTCCGATCCAGGTGGAAATTCATAGTCATCAGATGATCTATTTGAGTCCTTGATTCTGAAGTTGTCATCTATAAGAGGTCTCAAGTCATATTTGAAATCAGTTGCTTGCCGCAAGTAACGAGGTTCACCAACTTCATTTTGGCACTCCACAAGGTATCTCTGGAACGGAAAATTTCTCTCAGTAAGTCTTTGCATTCCCTCCAAGACATATTTGTAGGACTCAAAGTAGGCTTGTGATTCAACCATGGCGAATTGGGTATCGCGGGAGATGTCAGCTATTTGACCAGGTCTTGAGATGAACTGGACGTCAACCAACCCATTTTGCAGTAGATCTTTGTCTCGCTGATCAACTGTTGCGAATAGCATATCAGTTTTGAAGTTGTCTGAGGATAGACAAAGAAGTGATCCAAAGATTAATCGTCGAGATGAATCCCATCTTACATGTCTAAGTGGTCTGGTGTCAAATGCAATTCTGTATCCAAGACCATTGTGAGAACATACAGGCCTAACGATGCGGACTTCAGTGTAAATCCTGTACCCTACTGATGTGTCATTCCCAACATTCTGGTAATCAATGATACTCTCCTTCAAAGGCATGATCACATCTGCACGGAAGAGCCGAAACTGACATTCAAGATACTGTTCAAGATCCTCGAATCCACCATCTATTCTGTTATGCAACAGGAAGACAGCAACGGTTCCATCTAGCTCCTCATTTCGGGGTATAATTGGAAGTTCTCTGAAGCTCTCGGGTGCTTCTTCGTTCCTTACCTCTTCTGCTTCTGCTTGAGCTGCTTGTGGAGGTGGAGGCTGTGATCGTACAAGAAGTTCCCTCAACTCTGTCATACCATGATTAATGTCTTCATTATTCATCCCGCCTTTTAACCAAAGGTTCTCCAAAAAGACAACAAGTAATTCGACTTTTGTAGTTCCTTCTGTGGGCATCTTTACGAGGAGAGTTTTAAGGAAAGGTAGTACGCTCTTCAAAATATCATCGTCACCATTTCTCCTCTTGCAAGCCTGCAACAGAAGCTGAGACAGAGTAATGTCTATGAAGTTAGTCATTTGAATTTCAACTAGCATGGAGTTAAGACATTCTTGCATAGACTCGCACAAGCAAGCCTTCCCCAGGACCTCTACAAGGAGTTTGATGGCATCAGCTCCAACATCTGATCTCTTGATGAACTCGATGAGTCCACTGTTTGGTCTGCTGAGCCTTGTCAGGATAGTTGCTGGGTCCTCACGCTTCAGATCCCTCAGTGTTGCAGCTGTCATTGGAGAGGGTCTTCGATGTGGTCCTCTACCTCCCCCTGCTCCTCCTGGTCGACTTGGCCTGCAAATAAGGCAAATTTATATTAATTTATGAATTAATGGAAATAAACAGAGGAGATTACTTAACTGCCCATGCCATACTTTGTCTAAATACCTATCCCAATATATAATATTAAATGGAAGTCGGTCCCGGACCTTAAAACGACATTAGACAATCAATTTTAACAATTCCAAACCGTTTTAATTTTATGACACGAGATAAATTACGGAACAAGTGCAGATATTAAGGTTATTTGATGAAAACCTTAAAACAACATAACTTTAACATGAAAAACAATTCCTTCAAACTGTTTAAGTTATTGACACGAAATGAATTACCGAATTGTGCAGACAAAAGGTTGTTTGATTAAGGTTTTCCAAAGAATGTCAAGTATTTATGGTCTTGTTTAACGAAATGGGAAATAGGTAATACTAAATATAAACTAGTGTTCAAAAGAAACGCTTCCACATAAATTGCAAGATAACTCAATCCACTGGAGATTGATACGACTAAAACAAATATTAATCATTTCTGAAGAAGTCAGCTTACTTATGTGTAAAATTTTGAAACATTATATTTCGAGAGTTTGCGAGAGACACGCTTTTAAGGATTTTAACGATTTGGAATTGGAACCGCCTTAACTAGGCGAGATAGCAAGAGATGTTGAACACTTTTGCTTGTTTTATAACGTTCTAGAGCAATGACGCGTTCTAGAGCAATAACGCGTCAACGAATTTGTGTCAAATAAAGTGCATTATATAGCCAAAATTGTTTTCTTACCTAAATTCCATACTTCATCAATTCTAAACTGAAATTTCGAACATTCTATGCACACACAAAAAATAATTTGAAATTGCGATTTATGCACCCCATGTGCGTTTGAAGAGACACAAAATCACAAGTAACTTTTCCTTTAGAATGAAAATGTGCATACTTCTTCACAAGACATATTCTGTTAATAACACTCAAAACCCGACTTTGTCATGTATTAGGATTTTGTTTTTGACTATGTTGAAAACTTGGTAGTCTGTCATCCAGACCCTAAAGCAAAATATTCAATTGACGACAAACATAGTCTAGAAAATTATAGCAAGTCTAGATGCCTTAGCTTTAGGAAATCAAGGCATTGCTTTGGCTCCTTGTTGTTTTACTATTTGTAATTTTAGTAAAATGTTGTTGATAATGGAAAAACTTATTTCTGAGACTAAATGTTAGTCTAAAAACTTGGTAGCGTTTCTTTTTGGACACTAGTTTACTTACGGTCTTTGAACAAGCATTTGTTCAGTGACGCCTTCGTCATCCATGATGAAACTTCCTCGGTTCAGTGTGAGTTTATTACCTATAAACAGACAGTTGTTCCATCAGGGTACATGCCAGGACATAAGTCAACAAGTATAACAAATACTTTCCTGCTGCAACAGGAGCACAAAAGATATGACAAATACTTTCCTGCTGCAACAGGAGCACAAAAGATATGACAAATGTAATGTTTGAAGTTTAAAATAAAAAACAACAAATATACTTGATAGACTTAAACACTTGTCACATTTGAGTTGACAACAAAGAAAAACATACTAGATTGATTTGATTCATTAACAAAATATTTCGATTTGGCATGAAATCTAAACGCGAATTAATAAATTTGTAACTAATGATTCCTATAGAAAGTAAACTAATGATTTCTGAAATTAATTTAAGACCAAACATAACCAGACTGCATTTACAGATAACTCTTACAATTGTGTTAGTGTCCTTAAAGGGACGGTAGAACATTTGTTTGGAAGTTTTAGTTTTTGTATCGTCTTCAAACGGCATAACATCTCATTTTAGAAGAAATCATTTAGTATCAATTGAAAACGGGCCGCGGACATTTTTGTGGGAACACATTTTAGTGATATGTGGTGAGGAAATCGATTAACTTAACCGAACATGATATGATCGTTTTAGAACTTTAACACTTGATTCAAAACATAAAGTTTAAATCATTAACATACATGTATATGTTCGTGTTTATGTTTATTCGATCATCCCATTTACTTAACAAGCGCTTCTGTTGCTTTAATGCAGTTTGAACTTATTTGAATAAATCTACATTTTGCTATCATAATAGGTCTGCACTTTCCTAGAGCAAAATTAAGATTAAAGAAATACCTCCTTATACTTCATCTTTGTGCTTCTATGTACTCATCGCTGATATTGGTATTAAAATTATTCAAATTTGATGAAGATGAGAAGTAATTCTTAATATCACAATACAAATATTATATGCACTTATCCCAAGTAAATATTATATTATGCACTTATCCCAAGTAAATATTATATGCACTTATCCCAAGTAAATATTATAAGCACTTATCCAAAGTAAATATTAAATGCACTTATCCCTGTAAATGTTATATGCACTTATTCAAAGTTAATGTTATATGCACTTGCGACATGCAATTTTGATAGTGTACAAATGATTTTTTTTGTTTTTAATTTTCATTTTTTATACCGTCGGCCTGTAGATCGAAATTCAATAATCTTTTAGAAAATCCTTATTTGGTATGGAAACTATTCTGTTTTCTCCAAGGAAAAACACAAGGCTTTTTTTATAAAGTAATAGATGCTCTTAAATCTGAGATTTTATTTTAGTTACAGACACTCTCCCGTATAATATTTCATTCACCTATTGATGAAGGTAGCGTAGATTAATTTGAATGCATCAGTCTCGAAAGGTGTATACATATATTTTCAGAGTTTCTCAACGTTATTTCTGTTTAAATCATCGTAATTGGCAAATAAATATAAAACTACCAACAGCTTTTGACAAATAAATTTGATTTTATTAACGCTTCAATCAATTTGAGTGTACATGGAAAGTAGTCAGAGTTAGCTCCCTTTCATTACACAAGCCTCTCAACGCAAAACACAGACGAGAACCTTGAAATTATCTTACGGTTTAAGATTTCTTTGCATTAACATAACATTTTCCGAATTCCGCATTTTTCGAATTCAATCTAAGATTTAAAAATTATGTGAGCTTAAACATCAATTGACTTTTAGACTTTGGTAAACAGACTTTGCATCTTCAAAAAGGCGTACAGACTTACAAAGTTTCTTTCTTTTTTTAATACAGTCATTGAAATGATTGAGTTGTCAGGTGTTAGTTTGGAGTTACATTTGTTAATGTGCTTTATTGTTATCAATCATAATCCTCATAGTTTAGGTACAGACTTTCATTGACAAATAATGTCCAAATTTTATTCCAGATGCTATTTGACAGTGTTTGCGCTAATTAGACTTATAAACAAATGTAATTCAGGATTTCATAAGATAAACTGATTTCTATGTCATAAATATGTTAGGAAATGAATTAGGAAAGTGGACAAACTATATTCAGTGCAACATATTATTTCTTGTCTGCTCTATGTTGCTTAAAACATATGTAAAAATATAACAATCATTTATCCCCTATCTCTCTCCCACAGACCCCTTAGTCAAAAATTAACCCTCCCTTTAAAGGGGCAGTAGCACGTTTTTAGGAGAATAAAAGGTGATGTCAGGAAAATGAAAATTAATGTCTCCAAATTGAAAGACAATGCATTTTAAAACTAAATGGAGCAGTAATAATTTAAATATATAGCGTAAAGTTAAGCCATGCGATTGATTTTTCTTACCCAAAATGAATTAAAGGTGTTCACACAAAATGGCCGCCAATGGATTTTATGTGAATCTTCATACTTTGTCAACTGACTATGGATGATTGGCTTGTGTAATGATAATAATAATACATTTAGTATAAACTTACAATTATCAGTGAAAAAAATAAAATATAAAATTATCAAAAAACGTGCTTTAAAGGTAACATAAACATGTACGTTATTCTCCTATTCAAATACTAAAATACCTAGACTACTTTGACTTCAGGATAGTTTTAGAGTTTGAATTTGCGCAGGCGTTACTCATTTCATAAGAAACATAACTCGAAATTACAAAATTGTCAAATTTAATACAAACTAGTTAATTTGGTATTAAATGATATTTCTGCTGGTACCACTTAAGCGCGCTTTATTATGACCCGTTTTAATCTTTCAGTTGTTAAAAGTTTGACACTCTTAGCGAAACCATGTATATAATGATAGTTGTTTGTGTTAAAATTTGATAAAAATGTTGTTAATCTTATTACCTTTTACCTGTGCTTAACAAATAATAACAAAATAGTTGTGTCTTTAACGTGAAAACATAGATTTGAACTCACTCAAACAATGAATGCAGACCATTCGATGAACTTAGCAAGGTATCACAAGTTATCTCCCTTTACCAAACGTTGACAAGTAGACAGATAAATGTTTTGTCAATTACATTTTTAACTAGTCTGTAACTGTTCGGTATGTATATGTAACAGATAATAAGAAATGGCTATAAATCATTTGTATTATATAATCCTCGTGATTTTCAGCAAAAATGTTGATTTTCTCAATTACAATTTTGACAAAAAATCATGTGTAGGCATTTTTAAATACGTGTATATTAAATTTCTGTAAATTATACAACCATATTATATGTTTTCTTTGATAACTGTCAAACAATATCGTGAGAATGAAAACTAAAGTTATCATGAATTTGAGTATGATAATGAGCATTTGATAAAGCCCTTCAGACAGTCTTTAGTCTACGAGTACAAATACTTTAGAACAACTTACTCGTAAAGATACAATTGTGGATATGTTTTGGATAAATAAACTGAAACACTTACATTCTGCCATGGAAACAATGACTGATCGACCCAACGAACAATATACGTCGATTATTCAGTTCTCGGAACTTCAATTCCAAGAAGTAGGATTTTCCAACGTCAATCGAAAGCGAAAGTACCATACCATATAAGGGAGAGAAGCGATACGAGGTTAACGGGCTGGCCAGAGGCTTCGTATATCATACATTATCGATTTAAAAGGAATTGATGTTATTCTGTGACATAATAACATTGTAAGTTTTAAATGACTTCTCAAACAAGTCTGAAAAGGTTTTCATTTAATATTGAGTGGTTCTAATTATATATTAGAATTGCATGGTAAAAAGTCATGAATTGATTTGAATTGAAAAATGAATGGTCCCTTACCGATTATCATTAAAAACATTTATTATTTACATTATTTTATTTGTAATTTTTTTCCACATTTGAATAGTACTTGTATGTGTTTTGGCATTTTTAGTTTTTTTCATGCACCTCTTTATGCATCAAGACAAACGTTATACGGTCAACTCGCTTGTCTGATATAAATTTTTTTTAAATTGTCACTAAGATATATTTTCTTTCGCGTTAAATACTTAATAGTGTATCACTTCAATAGTGCTTGTTAATGTCGTTATTTTGGTGCCTCCAGAATCCAGGAAATTTAAAAACCTCAATTATAGTTTGTTTGTTAATGAAATGGAAAACGTCCCGGTGTTCGTGTTTTTCAAAGGGACAGTAGCAAGTTTTTTTTATAATTTTATATTTTACGCTTTTCAATGGTAATTGTACGTTAACGTCACATGTATTTACACGTCAATTTTGTATGAATACTTGTAATATAATCTACCAAACATTATCAACTTGAAACTGTCGTTCTGAATGCTTTATATCTATTAATTCTGAAAATTATGTTTGACTGATTGATGAGCGTCATTGTCCGGTTTTCGATCAACATCACGACTTCAGACCTTCCTGTTGTCATACGACGTCCTTAAGATTAAAAATGGCACCTCGCTGTCAAAGTCAATATTTATCGATGAGATGACACTTAGGTAAAGATTTTCATTTATGACCCCTGACACTTCACTGTGTGGCTCCTCCTTTACCCCGTCAAATATTGTGTACCCTTACTTCTGGCTCGTTCTCTCCCCTCCATCATCTTCTCTCGTTATCTTTTGTCTTCCCTTGGTATGTATATGCGCCATGACTTCTCAACATACTGATGTAATAAAAGAATATTGTAATTTCAGTTATTGATACATTTTGTGGTCAACAAAAGGAATATTGTAATTCAATTATGAACATATTTTGTGGTCATTATAAAATATATACTTGTAAAATCAAACGTGAACACCATTGTTCGTGTAGTATTAACTACTTCTTCCAATTGACAACCGATGTATATAACCCAATTATGGGCACGTATAATAAAGGGTTTGTTGAGCACATAAGCAGCTGGCAAAATAATCGAACAAACACATATTTGAAAACACAAAACGTTTATTTCATATGACCCTATAATCCTATGAGATGCAAAACAGCTTTTCAGTCAAAACAATGCCCAGCAGTGAAGATAGCAAGGTAAGAGTATCTTAGAAATAATAATATCGTTCACTCGGAGGTAGGGTCATAGTTATAGAGCTTTTGGAATTTGAACAGCGTAAACAAGTGTTGAAACATTTACGAGGTATGAAAATTTTGAAATTAACAAGTAGCTTTCCCCAAGAAACCCTATCATTAGCCGGAACTCCAACAGACCTAAAAGTTCGTACAATCAAGAAATAGATGGATAGATAATGGTTGAATAGTCTTGTTTTACGTGTGTTTTATACAAATAAAGTTAATAAAGAAGAAAAACAAGCTGATACAATGCATTGAATAAACGAACTAATGCGCCCGATTCTAAACATCATGTTAAGAACGGACAGTTAGTAGATAGAAATTGGGTTTGAAAAAAATACAAGGAGATTCTGAGTCTGAGGTATATTTTGTTAAATGAAATGAGGTTTTTTCTTATATCTTGGAAAGGGGTTTGTGCTGGATGAAAAAAACATGAAAAACTGGCAGATCTTCTTGCGCTTTTGAATTAACTCTATAGTCGATACAGAGGATATAAGAAAATCAACTCGTACAAGTGTAAGGGGCTGTAGCACGTTTTTTGAAAATTTTATATTTTCAATTGTTCCCCGATAATTATTGTGCGTTAATGCTAAATGTATTATTTTTATTAGTGTCAAATCTCATCCAATCCAATCATCCATAGTCAGATAACAAATCATGAGGCTTCACATAAGGTCAATTGGCTGCCATTTTTATGTGAACACCTTTTAATTCATATTATGTAAGAAAAAGGAATCGCATGACTGAACTTATAAATTTGATATTTTTACTGCTTCATTTAGTTTTAATACATTGTCCTTCAATTGGAAGCCTTTTTTATATTCCTGACATCACTTTATGATCCCCCTAAAACGTGCTACTGCTCCTTTAACGCTCGCGTTCTTCACACGGTAAAATATGCGTTTACTTTTGGAAAGATGTCAGATTCTCAAATATTTCCTTTAATAATGTTTGACGTGGGTGTCAGGTAAAAACGAGTATAGTATTAATATGATTATGATGAAATAGCCTATAATGATCTAAATGGGTTAATGTGGAGAAAAAATATTCAGATCTGCACATTGATTTTTTAAAGCAAATCACCACGCTTGAAGAGTCGTCCAACTTAGGCTACGTACTTTAAATATACAAACAAACTATCCAATTTAGAATTGTCAGAGATGTTTAAATGTATATAATGATAGTTCTTCCTAGATATGCAAAATGACGAGACACTGAAAGGCAATATTCCTGCTGTTGTCTTTCAGTAGTAGGGAGCAGGTAAATGACTAGTGAACTAGACACAAATATGATGAAGTAAACGTAATACTTGGAAATGTAACTTTGACTTTACAGGTAAGAAAAGACCATAAGAAGTAGTTCATTTTTAAGTAATGTAAAAATGTTTTTAAAGAGTCGAATATTTCAGTTTTGATAGTTATCTTTCAGGTTACTTGACATAATGTTCTCTGATTCTCAATGAACGAACAAAAGACTAGGTTATATGAAGGAGAACTGAGGGTCATGGCACCATAACTTGAATAAATCCTTGACAAAATGGAGCCATTGGCTCTATAGCTCATCAGGCTTCATATCAGTTTTGGGTGTGACATATGTGGTTCCCCCCTTAGTTGTGGCTACAGTGTAACAAAATGTACAATTAAGAATTTTCCTTTTCTAAATTAGGAGTCTGCACAAAAAGTTTCAATTTTCTACGCCTGCTGCTTCTTGGAAAACGCTGAAAATAGATTTTAAGGGTGTGACCCCTGTGGCTCTTTTTAAGGGCAACATGGCCACCAAAATTGTTAATCCTCACTAATCGAGGAGTCTGTACACAAAGTTTCAGCTTTCCTAAGCCTTTTGGTTCTGGAGAAGAAGGAGAAAATAGGTTTTTAGGGTGTGGCCCCTTTGACCCTTATTAGGAGTCACAGGGTCACCAAAATTACAATTTATAATCCCCACTAGTCATGTAGTCTATTTACAAGATTTCAGCTTTCAACACCTTTTGATTCTGGAGAAGTGCACAAATGCACAAAGTTTACGGACGGACTGACGAACGGACGCCGGACACCATGCCATGCCATAAGCCCATTCAGGTCAGATGAGCTTAAAATCAGTAGCAGTTAAAGGTTTCCCGTAAGTCTACATTTCTACACCGCAGAGGTTACTCAATCTTCCCACTTAGCCCCTGTAAGTGAGTGAATTAGTGCGTAACTCCGCTTGGGCAATATCGTCAGCAACTATTAACCCCTTTAGCAGTAAGTAGTATTCCTGTTTATCAAAAACAAAACTAACAGTAAACATTTCTAAAAAGGACATATCGTTCTCTGATTTGTCCAATTAAAAGTGCCTATCAGTTATAAGAAGACCTATAGATGCATGCACATCGTAGGAAAGTGTCAAACTATAATCGTAAACATAATCCGTCAGTTTTACAATCAATTGGTTGTCCAGAAATGTCTTTGTCAGAGAGGCAGAAGGGATGTTAAAACAAGTAACCACTATACGGGAGAAAATGAAACCAAAAAAGACAAATTCTTTGAAATCCATTAAATGCCCTCGTCCTCTCCTTAGCAGTACGCTACAGAGAGCAAATTAGAGAAAATGAAACCAAAAAAGACAAATTCTTCGAAATCCACGGACTTCCCTCGTCCTGTCCTTAGCAATACGCTTCAGAGAGCAGATTAAGGTAGTTGACTAGACTATTCGAGTAGTAGTTTCTCATGTTTCACTTGAGACCAATTGCCACACAGGTTTTCTTCCACTGCCCATCTACAACGCACATCAACATGAACTTGCCCACATCCCGTCGTGGTATACTAGAAGCTCCGGGCACGTAGTACATCTCCTTGGCTGTGGCTACTTCTTTACCTGAAACATGGAATTAATATTATTAATATGACTAAATATAACGAAGAAGAGGTTTGGTGGCAAACTTTACAACACAAATAATGACTGCATATTTAATTAATTCTAGATAATTGGCTAGAACTTTAATTTTATAATGTGTTCTCTTTGACAGGTATAAATCACTAGATAGCCTTACTGCATTTTCTTAACTGTTCAGTACCAGACTAGCAGTTGTGACGATATATCGTGGTATTCGTGAATCGTTATACTTAACCTGAAGATAAATACATGCTCTGTATCGTGATACGTATCGTTGAGTTCAAAATTGTTTATTTTGCCGAACAATCAGATTATTATCAAAAGTTAATGTTTTATATTTTTCTCAAAAACCTTGACAAAGCGTATCATGATGTTTTTCGTATCGATAAGTATCGAAATTATATATCCAGTAGAATCACAATGGGATTATCTCTTTCATATCATATATAGATAGATATATATTAATTATACCATAATTCTATTTGTCACACTACCTAGTAGGAGAAATTGCAGCAAAATTTGAGAACGACAAGTTTATTATTTTGCTGACCAATGTTTACCTGAGGCCTCTGTATTGAGGAGTCCAGGTGGTCTGACGATAGTGTAGTCGAGGTCTTTACAGCTGGCACCCAAGTAGTCTTCCATCTCCGCCATGTTGGGTAGAATATTTCGTAGAAACAGGGGTCGCAGGATCCACCGTACAGCCCAAGGCAGCCCAGGGTCGTCTAAGAAAAGGACCCAAAGATAAGTGTTTGCCATTTACATGACCATGCTGAATTACCAAATGAGCATCTTGTCCCGGGTACGAACGTTACGCTATCTTCACTAGTATGAACAGATTAGTGAAGTTAACGTTTGTACCCTGAGACAGGATGCCAAATGAGATATGTTTTTGATTGCAGGCAATTTAAGTGTCTCCTGTTAAAAACTTACATTCTAAATGTAATGGTAAATTATTCTAAACTTTAAAATGAGGGGAAATTTCATAGAATGGAAAGGAGACTGAGTTTTCCTCATTTTCAGCCTAACATATAGCTCTCATGTCTCCTGAAAGACTTTCTTAAGCGTTTATTTTATATAAGGGTATGGCTGACAGACTAGTCTTGCATAATAGAACATCTAAAGTTGGAACAAATTTTAAGGATACCCAACTTGTTTACATGACAATACATTCGGTGTAGATATATACCCCGTTTTCAATCAAGCTAAGTTATGAGTAACATATATAAAGTAACATATACGCTAGGGCGTGAGATATGACTTTTGCAATCTCCTTTTTGGGAACGTAGGGTAACAATTGGTCGTGTATCTTACATTTGGTTCCCCAAGAAGCCATTCCGACAAATCTGTTGACCCCAGTTTCCCTCATGGCAGCAGTGATGGGTTTGATGGTGTCGGTGTACAGAGTACACGGGGTGAAGATACCGGCTTGACCCCCCAAACATGACATCACGGCGTCCCTCCCCTTGACGTGGGGAACCAGTTCCTCTTCTTTCATAATATCCACCTTCTCTACCTGAGGAAGATATCATCCTTTATAAACCTTTAGTGACGACACTCTATTGTTCTTTGAAGTCTTTATGTATTTTAATTTCCTTCTGATTGACATGGCAAGGGAATAATATCCATCGGATGCAGGTTATTATCAACATATTCGCCCTCTACGGTAGAACATTATTATAACATATCCCTCTTCAACCAGAGAATGCTGATATTTTTGTTAAAGACAAAGTGTTGACTGACTATCCCGTTTGAAAAGTAACTCTTATTTACGTTTGCAACCGGCAAATAATTTGGCAATAAACCGTCTGGAGACCGTATAGTTCACACTTCAATACGCTGAAGCCGACACTCTGACAACTGAGCTATCGCGACAGCACTGGTTGAGCCGTTGTGTTAGGTGCTCTTATAACAAAGGTCTGAGTTTAGTAGGTTTAATGTTTTACGGTTGCTTCTGTTCTTTCCTAACCTTTCACGTTATCAGTCAAGTCAATGTAGTTATAACTAGTTTGCGGTTTAGTAATTAGAAAAGACAAGTCATGGTCCGTGGGCTTAATTAAGAATAATAATAATGTTTTTCCTCGTGATTTCCCCGTGGATTTCCCCTTTACTATTATTAATGCCTGTGGATCATGTCTTATCCATAACCTACGCGTCACAACCTCAAACTGAAGGAAAGAATATTCTACATGTATATAACCTTCCAATGCAATGTACTGTTCAATCTAACTCACTCATGTTGCATATTCATCATGGAATGTCAATAATAATACATTTGCTTGTTTTTAAATATATTAATTATCGTGTTAATACACGATGTCGGTATTATAATGGGTTTTATTTCACTTCCAAATATTCATAACCTCATCTCGGTCAGTTTCAGTCTGATCCGACTTCCCAATCCAGGAATTTACTATTATGATGCCAATTGGTTTCGGAGACGAAGTTGTTTAATAGCTTTAGATCAAATGCCTACCACGCCTTCGTGACGTGTAGTAAACATGTTCAAACTTTGATTCCTTTATATGTTAGTTAAGTAGTCCTTATAACTCTGTCACGCTTTGAATGAAGCAGCTCTGAACAAGGGGAAAAGTGAACGGACGACGGACGCCGGACGCCGGACGCCGGACAACGGTCCTACAGTCGAGAAACGGACACAAGACGCAATATTTATCATAAGCTAGATCGGCCTCTTAGGCCTGTTGGGCTTATCAACGGGAAAATAATTTTTACAAAAACATTGGTACATTTGTAATGGGTTTGCGGTGTATATTTCATTCATAACACCCCTATCACGAATTTCACGTACGTACACGTGCGACGCAATAGGAAAAACCCGGCATTATTTTAAGTTACTTTGAACTGCCTGCCATAATAACAGTTGGCCTTTTCTAGACGTTGGTCATAGCAAGGAATTGTCACTACAGGCCGATTTGGCAGGTAGAGACATTCAACTTTTGCAAGTGTTTGCTACTGTGCCAATCCCTTCAGTTTTCACATTTTTTAGGAACACATTTATTTTAGATTTCCATCTCGACTGCCAATTGCTTAAAAAATATTTTTGACTCCACTTATAATGTTATTGTCGATTGCATATTGCATACCAAACGATATAATGAATTCTTCATATTTCTTATCAAATTTTAATCATATAAATATAGAATGCAACTAAAATGATTAAATTAAAAATTTGGACAATTATCATGAACGAACCCAAAAACTATGAAGCCATCGTCTAAATGGAATTTTATGACCGGAATAATTTACGTAATAATTGTCTTAAGAGGAGATGAAAACGCTGGGTCACAATGACCTCGCCGAATATTAATTATTTATATGGATCTTATATCAACAAACTGATGATCTTCGATGTACATGAGAGTCATAATGTAAATTGAAAATAATTTTATTCATTAAGAGGTCTTATTGAATGATGTAACGAATATTAAAATTGTTTGGACTATACAAACACACACAAACATATCTTACCGTAAAACAAACACATCTTACCGTAAGATTCTCATGTTTGACAGTCAGTTTGTCCGGATTTCGAACAAGGGCTGTGACGTGATGCCCTTTCTCTAAACATTCTTTCACAAGTTCCAGACCCGAGGGCCCTGTAGCTCCGAGAATTGTGAATTTCATTCCTCAACTTGTCATTAATTCTTCTCTCTATCACGTTTGCACAACAACTAAATTCACAAGCGTGTTGCAAGTCATATAACAGAAGTGAAGGCTATAAACCCCACAGCACTTGTCTCCCTTTGAAACAATAGACACTCGTAAGATGTGCCTTAGTTACACAAGCTGCGATATTTATGTAAGTTTATCGCGGAAATTACGTGGAATTACTTAGAAAACTATAAGACTAACTATTCTTGGAATCGTGGAACCGAGTAAAAGAAGAGATTTAAATATAATGAAAAATCCAGGAAAACCTTGTTAATTATTCACCAAAATGTTTTCATTTTGCAAACGTGTGTATCCCCACGTTATATTGAAAGCGGTCTACAGTTTGACCGACATGGTACGTGCAGCAACAAGAGCGCAATATCAAACGGCTGATGCAACGGCTGTCAGTGTTTCGTAGGTGAATGTACGCTCTCTCCGGCAGACATTCAAATTTGACCCTTTGACTCGTGTTAATCTCTGTTGATTGAACCAAGGGGATAACAGAGAATTCCTGTTCTCTCAAGCCCCTTGAAATTGATAGATGTCGCCAACAGAAATACAGCAGCCATCGTTGACCTATATTTGATAACACATCAATTACCGTATTTCATACGATAATAATAAATTTCGTCTCCGTTATATGTACGAGCGTAATTAAGAAACGAACGATTCAACGCTTTTAAAGGGGAAGTAGCACGTTTTTGGATAATTTTATATTTTAAAAATTTCACTGATGATTGTAAGGTAATACTAAAGATATTATTTTGACAGTGTCAAAAATCTTATACCACAAGCCAAGCATCCTTAGTCAGAGGACAAAGTATGAAGATTCACATAAAATCAATTGGCGGCCATTTTGTATGAACACCTTTAATTCATTTTGTGTAAGAAAGTGTAGAAAGGCCATAGACCCAAAGTACAAATGGAATTTTACTTTTTAGAGCCTTTGCACTGTTACTATTGCTCAAAGTAATTAATACGTATACAAGGCGACTGATATACTATAATCTGTATTCCTTCACGATTTACAGCTGATGAATACTCAGGTAATAATATATCAACCATATCCACAATGTAAACACTAATTTTAGTCAATATATGCTCTTATTTGCTTATTGTATTACTTTGATAGTGTCAAAAATCTCGTTACACAAACCAATCATCCACAGTCAGAGAACAAATTATTAAGATTCACATAATATCCATTTGCGGCCATTTTTGTGTGAACACCTTTCATTCATTTTGTGTAAAAAGGAAGTGCATGGCTGCACATGACGTTATATATTTGATTTATTTCTGCTTCATTTAGTTTAAATACATTTTCTTTCAATTGGAATCATTTATTTTCATTTCCAGATCTCATATTACCCCTATACACGTACTGCTTCCCCTTTAAACATCTCATTACTCAGCCCACAGGCACCTGTATCAAGTTGATGGGCCAATATACTACTCATATGTATAAAGCGATGAATCACCCGGAACTTGGATCTGCTGTGAAAGGAAGAACAACTCTCATTGGTCAGTAGGTAAATGGAGGTTACTCTATCGAAGTTAAATAAAAGTTGTTCTTTATCGACTGACTTAAGGAGTTCAACGCAATCTCATTTAAATCAGATCGATACTGTCGTACCTCGCCGCGATTTGATTTTAATGAGATTGTAGTTCAACGAAGACATCAACGTGTGAAGTTGTTTTTACTGTGTATTGTACCATGTACATACATGCATATATGCTATTTCCTTACTACTCATTACCTCTGCCTGAGAACGACACAAGAACCTGTGTCGAAACGCATACCATGAATAAAGAAGATGTTGTTCATATATTCCTCTTCATTATTGTCCTTCCAACTTCTAAAACGCCTCTCAAAGAAGTTAGTAAATATAATGACCCATTAATTCGACACAGTTGTTTGTTATTCATACCTGCTATATCCTTCTTCGAAGAAGAAACTATCATTATCAAGTATTACTGATGTACGTTTATTTGATAGCTTCTTGTAGTGTTTGAAATACATTTCCTTGCCAGGAAGTCTTTCGTGGGATACACCTACCACTCCAAGAAAACGAACTACATGTGTGACTTTAAAAAGTACAGAATATAGACAGAAACTCAAGGTAATGTCAATTTCATTATGCAGACCTATACATTGTATCTGCGTTTATATCACGGCATTCAAATGTTATGAGAACGTTTTCGATAAATTAATTGAGAATAAAGACTCCTTGTGATTGGAAAGCCATCTTTGAACCTCGAGCGCCTGACAGGCGACCGGTTGTATTCTCCTTAGGGAGTGTTCTGTACTCGTTGACCAGGGGTAATATGTCACTCAGCGCTTTGAGCATGCAATGTGCATGGATATATGCGCTATATAAACGGACTATTAATAGGTCTTCAAGACAAAGTCTGGAAGACCTATTGTTTTTATCCGATTTCTTCAAGTTCTTTTTTATTATTATTATTTGTACTTTTTTTGTGAACGAGCTACAGCTCAAACGGCTACTCCAAATGTGACGAAACTTGACATGCTGATAGCCCTTACCCTGGAATCGACATGCTAAGCTTTTGGGTCAAATCGACCAGTACGTTAAAGGGTCCAGTTCGAATCCAAAATCGAAAATTTAACATTGATTTTTTTTTCAAAATGCACTTAGAGACTTCAAAGTTGACCAAAATCTCAAAATCGCAAACTTCAAGGGCAGATAACTAAAAAACCAGACCTTAGAACTTAATGATTTTTGCATGAGAGTTAGACATGAGCAAGGTCTTCAAGATAAAAGAATAAAATCGCTCGCGAACAGTCACTTCCGGTCAGGAGGAAGGGTCAAACTTTGCATATTAAAAAGTGATGTTTTGGTCGGTATGGTTTAAACCTCTTTAACAAACATGCATGTGAAGGTCAAACATGCATGAGAAGGTCAAACAGTATGTGAAGGTCAAACAGGAATCTTGAAGACCTAAGTATTGACGCGTCAATCCTAGTTATTATTATTATTATTATTATCTTAATCCTAGTTAAGCGAATATTTCAAGTCAACAAATAACATAACATAACTTAAGAATATAACTCATAATTTAATCAAAGGATAATAAAAATATATATTTCAAAATACATGTAAAGATTAAATAAAATTGGCAAGAAAATCACTAAAGGTGTCTTCAGTGTCAAAAAGGTTGATCAAGATTCCTGCAAATTTGATTTTGATGATTCAAATTACATTCACATGACCTTTCTGCAGGCGGTCAGTCGTCATATAAAGAACTTAAGACAGGGTTCAAACCTGGTCCTCTTTAGTAACAAGTTTAATCTGAATGGTCAAGACATTCATGCATATTTGTAACCATTGTGCTTTCTAAAATTCATTCTCGGGTAGTGACCTGAGTTTGTTTATCAAACTAAAAAACACACACTAAGGTGACAAAGATGGCACCTAGATGGAAATGAAAATGTAAATTAAATGGAGACGACAAACAACAAAACGAAATAGGTAAATATGTCACTATCATTAGGGAGTTAATATACAAATAAAAAAAATCTTTTTATATTAAATTTGATATTAACAATACTGACAAGCACATGCGACTTCACATAATAATAAAAAAAATACTAATTTGAACACTGTCATGTTATAAATGTAAAATGGAATGTAAAAATGCATCTTGTTTCTGTTCATGTAGGCCTACACTTTTTTTCGCAATGATCAAGTCTACTAGGGTCTTATTTGGTTTGTTTGTTTCTATTCATGTTGCAATTTTTATATCTTTATTTATCCAAAAATGTTAAAACTTCGCGTCATAACATTGATTTTGTCTGTATATAAAGACCAGAATTATTTAAAACATTGTCTCTAGGCTAACATATATTAACAAAGACGAAGAATTTTCGCTAACGTCACACAGGTTTTACCGTATGGTTACAAAATTCAGTATGAAGATATTTAACTGATAACACTGTTATGCTTCTTTTGTTCATATGCCAATAGAAATATGTTTCTTTTTCCATTCGCCATCAACAGCACACTTCAAAAGAAACTTGGCCACGTCATGTCGATCTATGGTCATCCCAACGTCCGGCACAAACTGACCCTCAACCGCCTTGACCTCTTTATCTGTAAGAGGGAAGAAGATTAAAGAAAAAAATTATACACTAACAAATTATCGCCAAAACTTAAATTATGTAACTATGCATCAGAGAAAATTATTGTTGATAAATGAGTTGATTTTCTAAAGTAAAGTAAATACGAAAATAGGATGCAACAAGTTAACAAACTCAACGTAAATAATATGAAATGAAAATTAAATGAAATGGAAAATGGAGTGAAAAACCTTACGAACGTATGGTTGCCATGTCAGGTTTTTTTATAAACAAATTGGAAAGATGGTGAACCAACTAATCTAGATATCCCTTCAATATACTAAAATGTATATCCTAATCTAAATGATATCTTACAGGCAACAAATTATGAAATAATGACCAACTGTTAATTTATGCCACATGCTCTTACATCAAACGAAAATCGTTCATCCGCTTCTCAAAACGTTACTTAGAGGTTACATTCAAGGTCACGAACGTAGCTAAAGGAAAGAACATACTTTTTATGTCTTTCTATGATATGTTATTAACATGTTAAAGGGGCAGTAGCACGTTTTTTGATAATTTTATATTTTAAAACTTGCACTTATAATTGTAAGTAAATGCCTAATGTATTATATTGACAGTGTCAACAATCACATTACACAAGCCAATCACCCATAGTCAGAGGACAAAGTATGAGGATTCACATAAAATCCATTGGCGGCCATATTTTTGTGAACACCTTTAATTCATTTTTGTAAGAAAAAGGAATCGCATGGCTGAACCTTACGTTATATATTTGAATTATTACTGCTCCATTTAGTTTAAATACATTGTCTTTCATTTGGAACCATTTATTTTCATTTTCCTGACATCACCTTATATTCCCCCTAAAAACGTGAGATTCCCCTTTAAAGTAAAGGAAATTCAGGGCAGAATAGGCCATGGTATACCCTGAACGAGTTAATAATGTAGTGTGTAGTAGATAGCCATTAAACAAGTAAATATTTAAAATGTCCATTCAATAGAATTAGCCACTCGTTGAAAGGACGAGGGGTTGTATTTTGAACCATTGTTTATGTTGGTTGTTAAGTGGGAAAATACTTTTGACAAAATGCTAAGTTGAATGGACATTACCTGACGCTTTGGACGTGGTCAGCTGGGCGGTCCTGGCCACCGTGAAGTCGAGGTCAGTACTGGTCAGATGGTCCTCCATGGCACCCATGTCCTTCAACACGTTCTTCAGGAACAAGTGACGTAGCAGATACTTCACTACCCAGTATTGGTTGGCGTCGTCTAAAAGCAAAACGCAAAATATTATATGTAGAGTACAGTGGTTTAGTAGTTTTAAAAGTAGGTATTATCGTATCTTGATGTCTACAAAAAGCGGACAATCAGTTACAAGCTGGTGTTTTCAGAACATCATTGGCTGTTCGATATTGAGTTTTTCTCGTAAATGTTAAATCAAAGACGTTCTGAAAGTCCTTGGTTAAACTGCAATGTCAAATGACAGGGAACTTACATTCACTTAACAAGCGTTCTTTCCCTTCGTTGATGCAAAGTCATAATTTCATTAGTTGTACTTGTGGCATTACAATAGCGCAACCCTCACAAACAAAAACCAGTGTTAGATCAACTGGATGGTTTTGTAATTGACGTATCAACATCTTGCTTACAAAAAGGACGATCTTAACATTTTATTTTCGCTGAGACCAATGTCTCGATGTGTATTTCATACAAAACGAACACATTGCCAAAGTAATACATGCACCATCAATTCATTTCTTACTTTCGTTACCTCATTTGAATACAACCACGTGATTTATTATATATATATATTTTTTTGCTGGAGTAACAAAAGCACGGAAGGTGAACCTTTCAAGGCAGTGACCAGATCTGAAGACAAGAATTCGTAGGATATAAGAGGTTTTTTTAAATTTCAGATCGATAAAACACTTCTTACAGTTACTTACAGTAACTTACTCACATTTGGTTCCCCATGACGACATCGCGATGACCCTGCTGACCCCTGCCTCCTTCATGGCATCTGTTGTGACCTTCATAGAGTCGCTATAAATAGAACAGGCCGACCAGAAGTTGCCACGGAAACCAATAACTGACAATACAGCGTCACATCCCTTCATATTGGGAACGAGATCCTCCTTTTTTAAGATATCTACCTTTTCAACCTGGAAAAATAAATGGGTAAGTTTAAAAAGAATTCATTTAATGATGCAAAATTACAGTGAAACGGCAAATACGCTATTTTACACATATAAGTACTAGTCTTTCATAGCTTGTTATCATCTTGAGCAAAATGACTCGTATCTCTGTGTACACAACAAGGGATACGAAGGATTAAAGTTGCGATTATGATCAAAAACCGGACATCAAGGCGCGTCAGTTAGCCAAATGACATCATAAAAACTTATCTCAAACAATCCTGGGGTTGACAGTATTTGAAAGTTAATAGAACTTGGACCTGTGTACGTTCATCTTCCTACGCAGAGCCTAAAAGGCCATAAATTGACAGTTTGGAAAGTGGCCTTTTAGGCTCTGCGTAGGAAGATGGTGTACGTTATACACACAGGAAATTGAGTATAATCAATTATAATGTTAAAACAATCAAAATCAAGTCCAAATACGATGCGGATAAAATATATCCTCCCCATATACAAAAGGCTATATTGTATTATATGGGGAGGATATTGTATCTGCTTCGTATTTTGACTTTATTATTGATTGTTATAACATTATATTTGATTATTCTCAATTTCCTGTGGATAAAGGGATGTTCCCTGTTACCGGCATGCATATTAACGGTAAATGTACTTGTACAATATTCTATTGCAGACAACATGACTTCGATTAAAACAATTTGACGATATATTTTTGTTCACCATGTTATCTAATAGTTATGTTATCAAGACCCTATGAACATTACACAAGTCATGATAACAGTGTAATATCTAAGACATGTCAATCAATAGAAATGTGTCACAGACGAACATGCAACTTGCACTTGAAAAACATGCAATGCTTAACAAATCGTGCAGAATCAACGCAAAGTTAAAATGACAGCACGCTCTTCACGTTTTAACTGCCCACCAACCTTAAGTGTCAACGTCACAGTTCAACCCCATTTTAAGAGTTCATTGACGAAGCCTTCCTATCCGACTGTTATCGCTATACCCAAGGAGAAGAATTACAAAGCTTATTTCCGCCCTCGTATTGAACTCACATTCAGCTTGTCGTGGCTGACCGTTAGCTTCTCCGGACTTCTGACCAATGCTGTGACCTCGTGACCCTGGTCAAGGCATTCCTTGACAAGCAACTGTCCCGTGGGCCCTGTCGCACCGAGAATAGCAAACTTCATGTTTGTAACAGCGCACCGCAGCATATGTCAAAATCGCCTCGGTCGGACTAGTCATGTACGAGTTACTTCCCTTTGTTGGAGTATGTCGATAAAGACAGACAGACAGACATATTTATTCAATATTTTAAGGCCAACGGCCCATAATACAGTAAATTTGTACAATTTGTTTGATGCGCAATTTGATATTACATATTTATGATTTCATTGTTTTTTCTAATATACGTCGATATATGTCGTCGGCCCTATATGTCGATATATGTGATAAGAGAAATCGATTTTCTTTTCAGCGTTCCAGCTTCAATATGCAAGTTGTCATCTTGACAACATGTAAACGATCGAAATGTCCATTTGTCTTATCTATTAATGGCGTAGATAGCCTTTATACATTATTACCATTCGCAACCCTTTCTATTTATTCATCACTAATAGAACGTTTCTTTTGATAATCTTTATCTTAATAACTTTCCTGAATAAATATCAATTTATGCCAATGCACTTGGATCAAACATACTATCATTTTACATGCTAATCCATTGTAGTTGAACAACTTATCAAGCAAAACGATACATGTAAAACTGATGGCGGTCATTTAAATGTGAACGTCTTTTGTTATTTTGAAATAAAGGTTTACATTTATGTAGCATTACGTCGAAATGGGAATCGAACTCGGGACCTTCGTGCTACTGAGGATTGATACAAGTAGCGGTACTTTTTGTTGTGTCATGTCTTACTTATTATTTTTCCTATATAAGCCTATGAATAGGTACAAGTTTGTAAATAATTCTAATTTTATGACGTCAGTATACGTTTTTTTTAAAACTTAATAAGAATAGTATTGTTAATATCCCTTTGATCTGGAAAGGTCAAGACATTTATGCGTAGAGAAGGGTGGACATCTCTTTTTTGTCACATATAACTAGACCGGAGTGGGGTTTATGTCAGATATACCCATTATACTTTCCTCGGTGCATATCTCAATACACCTCCTGTTTGAATCGTTGTTACTCTACGTTACGCCTCGGAGACCCACTATTCAAACAGGAGGTATACGGTTGAGATAATGACCTACAGCCGAGTAGGTATCGGATATACATGTAACCTTCAACAATGTAACCTAACAATACTTTAAACTGCGAAATCAAACATGGAGAAATAATTGATGCCATTGATAACTTGAGAGACGGTAAAGCGCCAGGTCCAGATGCCATACCTCCAGAAATGATCAAATGTTGTAAATCGGACCTTGTACCATTTTTGTTTATCATATTCAATGTAATTTTAAACAGTGGCAATTTCCCCACAGAATGGGCTAAAGGATTAGTCTTACCTCTACATAAGAAAGGCAAGAAGACTGACGTTAGTAATTATAGAGGTATAACTTTAAGTGATATTATGGGAAAGTTATTTACATTTATTTTAAACAAGAGGTTGACAAGTTTTTGTGATCAGAATGACAAGATTCCTGAGTCGCAGGCCGGGTTCCGTTCTGGATATAGTACTACAGATAATATCTTTACTCTTCAATGTCTAGCTCAAAAGTATCTATCTAAATCTAACGGTCGTTTTTATTGTTTATTTGTCGATTTCAAAAAGGCATTTGATTCTATCAATCGTAATTTATTATGGTTTTCAGTTCTAAAGAAAGGCATTCATGGTAAAATATTTACAGTGATGTTAGACATGTATTCAAAGGTTAAATCGGCAGTTAAACTTTCAAATAGTTCAATTTCTCATTATTTTGAAACATTAAGTGGCGTTAAACAGGGGTGTACATTAAGTCCTTTGCTTTTCTCTCTCTTTGTCGTTGAGTTGGAAACTATGTTGCAGGACTCGAACGTTCGAGGTATCTTCGTTGGTCAAGAATTTCTTGACATTTTGTCTTTGTTTTATGCTGATGATTTGTGTTTATTTGATGATACTGTAATTGGTTTAAAGAGGAAGATAGCTATATTGGAAGAGTTTAGTATCAAATGGGGACTAGAGGTTAATTTAGATAAGACTGAAATTTTAGTTTTTAGAAATGGTGGCAAATTAAGGTTTTCCGAAAAATGGATGTTTCGCAATAAAAGTATTCGAACATCAACCTATTACAGTTATCTTGGTTTAACGTTTTCAAACAGGTTATGTTGGTCAAAGGGTGTAGAAATTCTTGTTCACAAAGCATCCAAAGCTTTAGTTGCAGTGAAGAGGTTACAATATAAGTTTCAGAATATTTCTCCTTTAGTTTTGTTCAAGATATTTGATGCGCAGATAAAGCCAATTTTATTATATTCTAGTGAAGTGTGGGGTCACTCAAAATTTGAATGTATCGAGCGTTTTCACACTAGGTTTTGTAAATATGTTATTGGTGTCGGTAATTACGTTTCTAATGCAACTGCACTAGGTGAATGTGGTAGATATGGTTTATATATTGATTGTTATAAAAGGTGTATTCGGTATTGGTTGAAGTTGCTTACAATGCCTGATCATAGATATCCTAAGCAAGGCTACCTCCTTTGTAAGTCATTAGACGATTGTAATCGTGTAACGTGGGCTTCAAAAGTTAGGACACTTCTTTTTCAATATGGTTTCGGATTTGTTTGGATTTCACAAGAAGTAGGTAATAGTTCTTTATTCATTAATCAGTTTGTTCAAAGAGTCAAAGATTGTCATCAGCAAGATTGGTTTTCTAAAGTCTGTGAGTCAAATAAGTTATGTCTCTATCGAGAATATAAATCTTTACTTACAGTTGAATCATATATTACCCACTTCAAGAATCGAGAATATAGAAGGCTTTTATATCTATTAAGATCTGGGGAATTACCTTTAATGATAAATGTTGGAAGACGTTGTGGCATTGTTCGGAATGAAAGATTTTGTAATTTTTGTATGGATGGTCATATTGAAGATGAATTCCATTTTGTGTTAAACTGTAAAGTTTATTCCATTTTAAGAGTCAAATATATTCCTGAATATTTTTGGAAGCGCCCTTCTCTCCATAAATTAAATTTATTATTAAGTTGTCATAAGATAGATATTCTTATCAACTTAGCAAAGTTTGTAAAAGAAGCTCTTAGGTTAAGATGTATTTAAAGGATGTATGAAACCATTTTGTCATATCAAATTTTGCTCAGTTTTGTACTTGGGCCTATGGCCTTAATACTGAATAAAGAATTGAATTGAATTGAATAACCTTCAAGCGACAGCGAGAAGGTTATATCCGATAGCTACGAGGATGTGGTCTTTATCTCACATACACCACATGGCTTTACCAATTTTCATTTTAACAAAAGTAGAACATCAAACAAATATTTAGTTATAATGTATTTGATAGTTGTTGTTATGGGGTAAAACTTAAATACACTCAACTTCTTCATTTGCAGAATACGCGAATTTCACGTGCGGATTGAGCATGTCATGGCGAAGTTGTCAATCAGACAAATCTGAGCAAGAAGCAATCTGTATTAAGTTGTTTCGACTTACCGTAACAAAAAAATTCTACATTAAACTGAAATTAAATAATGTGAATACAATTTGTCAAAAACGTCAACGAAATTGTGATTTATGGTAAATGATATTTTTAAGTTTATTTCACTATTCAGTCAATCAGATATTTCCCTCTTTATGAAGCAAAAGTTGTTGCTGCACGGACGTTGTCAATTTCACCTTGTGATGCACGGATTTTAAGTTAATATCGTATCACACGAACTTTACACAATCGAAAGCACATGGTTTGAAGGTGGAGACGAAAATGAAGTGGTCTTTTGTTTCTAGCAAATTTATGGCTGCGTTGCAAGGTCTTTTCAGGAGGAAGTAAAGGTGAGTTGTAGTTAAAATTATATTCATGTATTTGCTGTTGAATGGTATTTATGCGTGGATCTACGAAAACGCTGAAGTATGTTACAGAGGGTTTACACGGTATAAAACAAACTGTCAAAAACCAAGTTAATATTTAAGCATTTTGCTGTTGAACAATTATTGTTAATGTAATTATTATTTTCAATATCATTTAGTAATATGTATAGCAACGTGTACATGATATTGATAAATAATGTAACAAGGTGCTTATAAGCTTATTACTCATTGCATGTTTTCTTCTTACAATTTTAACATTATTTGACAATTATCTTAAAAATATGATTGGTCCATTAGAAAGTTTACTCTAACATTATTCAAAAGTCATATTCAAAATGTTTTGAAATAAAAATGGAAAAGAAAAAATATTCATACCTATAGTGAGAGATCAACATTAAGCAATAAAGTCAAACATCGATAAGCAATTTACAACGATCACCGGTGTTAATTATAAATTTCAACAACTGACGTTACACTTTTGTTTGAGGGACTACATATGGACACTTGATTGACTATCCAAACAACATTAAAGTCGACCTTATTATGGATAATTCAACAAAGACCATATGAATGAAACAGAGTTTAACTTGTCAAAGGATTGGAAACAATGTTCACTTGGATTCTGTGTCCTACTTGCTGAAGCTTTTCAGTTAACCGAGAACGACGTGAATTTGTGTGTTAGTGTTAAGAGGTCTGCATTCATCATGGATAAGCACAAAGCACAAAATGATATCACCATTGTGGTGAATTTTATAGTAAAATAAGCTATACATCTGTAACTAAACTACGTTTCAAAATTGTTTTTATAGTATGTATTCTTCGTAAATATGTCCTTGATACAAAGTCAACATTTCAAGGTGTTGGGTATCTTGACGTAACCTTAAACACAGTGGTTGTAAGTTCTCTCGAGGTGTGATACCACAAGGAAGTGAGGCGAAGCCGAACTTGTTTGTGGTATCGAACCGAGAACACTTCGACCAAACGCACCTTGGATGTGAAGAGGTAAGGTTATACTGTATACATTGTACAATATAACCATCGCACACACCACGTGGTGTATCGAGCGATACACCTCGGGAAGTGTGGGTATATCTATTACTAGTCCGACCATGGCCCGACCTTTTATAACATATTCTGCTGTTTCATGCAATCAAAAAAGTTAAAATTGAAAAAAAACAATGTCAATTCAGCAACGTTAATGTGCGTCTCTCTGCGTAGCTTTAGTGGCTTGATCAGTGAAATAATTCATCACATTCAATTCACGTGCATGAATGGTAGTCGACAAAAGCCGTTCACATGTTCACGTGCAGCTTAATAAAATAAAATAAATGTTAACATGCATAAATGAACACGTAGTGTCATAAATACAAGGATAACAAGACATGTACATGTATAAGTAATAGTTATATGACGAGTATTGGTCGTCTAGTCCACAACATGGTTGGTTATACGACGAGCCGCGGAGCTACCATATATTCTCTAAAATATGCTCTATATTTACCTTATCCTTCGTGTCTTTAAAAAACTGTCTATTGAGCAGCACTTAAGTAGAAAACTACACCTCGTGTCGGATAAACTTCAGGTTGGGTACACCAACTGATCGGGATATTATATCCCGATCGGGATATTTCATTATATCTCAATCGGGATATAGCCATGTGTTTTCTGATTTTATATCGAAATGGTGTATTTCCGCATAAGAGGAAAAACTTGAAAAGAATGTTCACATTGAAACATATTTATTATAATGCTTTGAACTTTTTTTGCTAATGTAAAAAAATGTTTGTTGCAAAATGTAACTTCTGTAAAAGTGTACATTAAGTTTACTAATCCTTATTGAAAATGCAATATTTTAGCATTAGTTTCCATTAATTATTAGACAATTTAAAAAAATAGTCAAATTTCTTTAAAGGTATGAACTCCTTGATACATTATAATTTTCCACTTTGCTATAAAAGTCCATTTTGTCAAGCTGAACATAGTCACAAAAGTTTATATGACACACGTGTATAGTTTTTGAAATAATTTAAGAAGTGAATGAATATATCCCGATTGGGATATAATGAAATATCCCAAACGGGATATAATATCCCGATCAGTGGGTGTACCCAACCTGAACTTGACGAAGAAGGCAGGAATTCATTTTCTAAGATGTTTTAGTTATTACCTATGAAGTTATCTACTATCGTTAGAACAGTTTATATTGACTAGTCATAGATTTTTGATATCCAAAGAATGCATTAATTTGAAGTTCAATAACGTTTTCAAGAAGAAAATTAACATCTATTCTTTAACCTTATTTTGGCATTCGAATGAACATGCGAGATGTTTTGAATGAATTACTTTTGTTATCACGGACTGTCTGTTTAACAGTACAGTTGTCTAAATGGTGCAATGCCCTGGTCTGTCATAACTGGATAATGAGGTTTATGTCACTGATCATTTCATTAAATTTAGATATAAATTTGCAGTAATTATTGTTATCCGAATTATGGGACAATCTCTCAAAAAAACTAAATTAAGAACTTCCTCCAAAAAATACAATGTTGTTTAGTGATAGGGCTGCGGGTTAAGAATTGTTCTTGTCGAACAATGGAAGATGTCACAGTTAATGATTAAAAAATAGCATCAAAAGGATGACTGGAATTACAAAATCGTACAAAGAAGAAAATGTTCAGTTCATTATGTATTTAAGCTTCTGAAAATATTCTCTATCTCTATTCTCTACATGATTCAGTTTAACATAACAATATTAACTCTTTGCAGGTCTTGTATGGAACGACAAACATGACGCCTGTCCAGGAGAAAAGAAAATGTCCCTAAAACGGAAAAAGATTCATATGAGTGAATCGTTGTCTCAACTCCCCGCCAAAACGAAGTAATGGTCAGCAGTATTTCTCAGGTCAAAACGACGTCCTCCGGCTGTAACGACTACCTCAAACGATGACAAGGCTCCCGACAGAACAATAAACAAATATACAAAATGTAGAAAAAAAACTAATAAAAGTTGTCCCATGGTTGTTTGTCGTTATTTTAAATTGAAGGTATTTGTCAAACCGTTGCAGTTACATAGATCGTGGTACATTCTGTTATTACTGTCATGAGATGGGTTAAATGAAAGTAGTTCCGGCTGATTCTTTAGTGTAGTATAACTAACATTTTGGTATAAGTTGCTATTATATATTAATGGCACAACATTGTTTAGGAATTCAATCATCTTCTCATACGGAAATCAAACTTTTAAACAGAACATGATTTAGATTATATTGTATTCAGACACATTGTTTATTAAAGTCTCACCTCAACATAAAAAAACATACAATAAATAAGCTATAACTTCTTTTATAATGCTGTGCAAATCGCTTTTAAGGAATGAAAACGTTCGTAAAATCTCCCTTGTGCTACCGTTTACCGGATAGTTTTGAAAAATGTTGACACGAATCTTTTCGAAATACAAGTTGAAAAAGTTAACACCATATTTTACATTTCGAAAATTCAACGTCAGGACTATTAATAATACTGTAGGCAGTGGTTGCAGATGATGCAATATTATATACATTAACATATTTGAGCACCGCTTATTGTTTCACAAGCTGGAAGATGTCCTGGTTTAAGCTGGTTTAAGATGTTGAGATTCCGTCCTTGTTCAAATTACGGTCATCTATATAGATATATCTGACTCTTCAAACATTTCATGGTAATCATCGTGTTTATTTTACAACACCTGGTTACCATTATAACAGTAATTTCGTACGTTCTATACATGTAAATGATTCATGTGACACAAATACACTTTATCAAAGTATCTGCGACAGTTTTGAAGTCAAAGAACTGAAACCCCCCCCCCCCCCCCCCCCCAAAAAAATAGCGTATCGGCTGGCGTTATCTTATGATAACCATTAATTGTGATTGACATTATTTTCTTCTTCTATTTATGGTCTTGAAAACTTCACACAGTTAAACAAAAGAGCAAGATGGTTTCATTAATCTATTGAATCATGCCATTTATGTTCTTATCTTGAAAGTAAATCCAAATATAATTAAACTCACACGTAGTGGCTCTTTAAAAGGAAAGTGTTATGAGTATATCATAATTAGTTAAACATTGTTATGATGTTCGATTGCTCACACTTTCCCTTGTGTATACTTATATCCTGAATTCCGTAGATATAGTACGTTTTTGATTAAACGTCATTATTTTTACTTACCGTAGACAAGTGACCTTAGCCTGTTAGCCATATAACATGTAATCGACTCATTCCCACAGATGTAATGAAACATCATTACCCAGAACAATCGGAGTTATCTGCCCGTCACTAGTCCACTAGGTGGCGTGACCTGTCATCCAATTAGATTCATTCACATTACCTAGGAGTCCCAACTTAACGACGGATGCGTAAGAGGGGAGGCGGGCGGGAGTGACGACGGTCACTTGTCTACGGTAAGTAAAAATAATGACGTTTAATCAAAAACGTACTATTATTTAGTTACTAACCTCCGACAAGTGACCTTAGCCTGATACCACTGTAGGTGGTGGGCCGGATTCGTCGTGTTCAGCGATAACTCCCAAGATTGATCTGAGGATCGGCGACCTAGCGAGCGACCGTTCTAATCGGCGTATTGTCTGACCTCTCAAGGTCGACGACCCGTAATTAAAACACCACAAAACACTGTAAACCGTTAATTGATAACTTTCATTGACATGTGTTGGGATGTCCGCCTCCACGAGTGGGGCGACATCAACGTGGCGGGTTGCGCCCCCTGCTAGGAGGAGCACCCGTGGTCCGCTGCTGAGCAAACACCTGCGCCCCTAGACGGGCTACGCCCTCCAGGTCCTCCGTGGAGACATCGCGCAGGTAGTGGTTGGCGAACACCAAGCCCGACTTCCAGAAGCAGCCGGCCATGATGTCCGCCACTGACAAATTGCTATGAAGGGCCATTGTCGCCGAGATGGCCCGAATTTCATGCGGGTTGGTCCGCGCCGGTGCCGGTAATCCTGCCGCCTTGTAGGCGTCTATTACCGCCGACCTGAGGTAGACCCCCAACTGCCTCTTGTCAATCTCCTTCGAACTCGTTTGGGAATGGGGCAGAAAGAGTCTGCGCCTCCCTTGCCTCAATGTCCGCGTCTTCTCCACGTAGATGCGTAGAGCGCGCACTGGACAGAGGAGACGTTCCTGCTCGTCCGTCGGCTCGATGGACGGGGAGATTGATGGCAGTGTGAAGGTCCTCCCGCGTTCGTCAGCACCTTGGTTCTTGCACAGGAAGTCTGGCGCCAGACCCAAGGTCGCTGACCCCCCATCTCTCACCTCAAACCTGAGCAAATCAGCTTGCAACGCGTGCAGTTCTGATACCCTGGCCGCTGACCCCATTGCAACCAAAAAGCAAGTCTTGATGGTGAGACGCAGCAGCGTCGTGTCCGTCAGCGGCTCATAGTGCTCAGATTTGAGGTGATTTAACACTATCGCCAGATCCCACTCTGGTGGTCTTAGCTTGTGGCGGCCATCCACGTTCCTGTATGTCCTAATGAGTTCCTTTAGAATGGAAATGTCCAGACCGGGGTCCTTCTTCCGAAGGACGGACATTATGGCTGCGAGGTTCGTGTTGATGGAGGAGGCTTTGAGCCCCCTCGCTGTGCGCAGGTGGACCAGGTACTCAGCGACCTGAGGTACCGTCACTGCCTGCACATCAAATCCTTTCCCCTCGCAAAATGCCATAAAGGAAGCCCATTGGAAATCATACAGCTTGCGCGTGGATGACCGCTGTGAGGTTGCCACTGTGTTGGCTACCGCCTCTGAAAACCCCGCGCTCCTCAACCCATCTTGGAGACAACCCAAACGTGCAGATGGAGGACCTGGGGGTTCTCGTGCACTCGTTTGCTCGGGTTGCTCCTGAGAAGGTCCCACCTGAGCGGTAGGGGGACCGGCTCCTGAGCGCAGAGCCTTCTGAGGGGCACATACCATGGTCTCGCTGGCCACTTCGGCGCAACCAGGAGGAGTTTCAGGACCTTGGTCTCCCGGACTTTGGCCACTACCTGTGTCAGGATGGCAGGGGGGGGGAAAGCGTAAGCGTCCATCCCCTCCCACCCTAACGAGAGAGCGTCTAATCCCCATGCAAGGGGGTCGGGTACCGGCGACACGTATACCGGCAACTGGTGATTGAGCCGTGTCGCAAAGAGGTCGACATGCGGCCTCCCGAACTGGAGACAAATCGCCTCGAACACTCGAGGGTGCAACATCCACTCCGTGGATGGAGGTTTGTCCGGGCGAGAGAGAGCGTCTGCTAGGACGTTCTTTGCTCCCGGGATGTGCACCGCTCTGATTGAGATATTGAGGTTGTCCACCAGGCGAAATAGCTCTATCACCAGTTGTAACAGCGATCCCGCCTTGGTCGATCCCTGCTTGTTGATCGACCAGGCCGCTGTGGAGCTGTCCGTGTGCACGCACAGCACATGATCCTTCAGCTGGTTTGACCAGTGATTGATCGCCAGACGTATGGCGTCTAACTCCAACAGGTTGACGTGACGTCTCCCCTGTGTCGGAGACCACACGCCCGCCGTTTGGTCTGTCCCCAGGTGAGCGCCCCAACCTTGTGTTGAGGCGTCCACGTACAGTTGGTTCCTGGCGGGGGGTTGCCGGAGGGGTACCCCCGCCAGAACATTGTTTCCGTCCTGCCACCATTCGAGGTGGTGTGAGAG